>CANTUZ010000007.1:23422360-24622360 GCA_947846985.1 Fratercula arctica
GTGCTCAGGATCCCAGACATCATAAAATAGTGAGAACTCCTCAGCAAACTTTCTAATTTATACCGAATGTGCCGTCTATGGTATGAAATAACCCTGTTGGCAGCTTGGGTCAAGTGCCCAGGTCTCGCTCCTCCTCATCCCCGCACCTGGGGAGCTCGGAAACACAGACCTTGAAACCCACACCCCAGAGCTGGCTATAAAGTAAATGTTTTCACGAATTCAGACAATAGAGTCTTCAAAAGTGTAGCATTAGAAAAGCATTAGAAGAGAAATTAGTCCTGTGTCGCACAAACCAGGGCAGCACATCAGAAAATTTTGAAAGAAAGGTTACAAACTTCAAAGAGACAGAGATTATGCTCCAACAGGGTTGTAGCTGGGCCTAATTCAGCCAACCTCTGCCTCCCCCTAAAATCCCCCCACCACTGAGCTGAGCGCCCCCCTCGGACTGCGCAGGGCTGCGATCAGACCCCAGGTTCCGCAGCAATTCTCCTGCCAGTCCCAGCAGACACACGGGACCTTTGCTTCTCTCCTTATCCCCACTGACATTTTCATGAGTTTCAGAAGGGAGGTCATATCTGAAAGTTGGCTGTCACACCAGAAAAAAAAAAAAAGGAAATTAATTTTAAATAAATTTTGTTATGTTTGCATTTCAGAATAAATGTAAATTTGCACCAGAACAACAAGTGACGTGAAATGAGACTTACAAATGTGTTGGTACAAGCTTGCACAAGGCAGTCGCAGATGATTGATACAATGACTGATACTATAATTTAGCTTTTTATGCAGTTTAAATGAGCACTCAATTCTGTACCCTTTAATCACAAAGTGGCATTTCATCTCATGAGCAGTCAGCTGTAGTTCAATAAAAGAAAGACTGCCCAACAGGAACAGGCAAAGTAGGCTGAGGCCTCCAAAAAAACCCAGATCAAAAACATTATTTGAAAAATTAAATATTAATATAGGCAAGGCTTCCAACTAAATGTTTCCTTTGGTATTTGCTCAAGTGAATGTTATACCTCTAGTGGCAGTAGAAGTGAATTACTTAGCATAATGACTATGGAAAATTCAGACTGCAGTGAAGTAGTTTCTACATCCAGGATATAGGTATGTACATACAAAAATGGGCGTCATTTTTGAAAAATGAAATCTTAAATCCCCATGTCGGTAATTCGCCCTGCTCAGAGCTGGAAAGTCGAGCAAGAGACGTGAGCAGGCCTTTCCAAGCGAAATACTGTAATTTAGCCAAATAAAATGACAGCATGCGGGCTCACACCCAGGATTCGAATGCACCCAGGGCTTCTGCTGAAGTGACCAGCTATGTCCAAGACCTCTCCTCAAAGGAAAGCTCATTATAAAACTGCTAATGAATGGATTGCCCCTGCTGTAGGGGCAGCTCCGCAGAAGGAGGCACATGGCTGCGACAGTGCCAGGAGTCTGTCCATGGAGCCGTGTCTCCTCCCAACCCCAGCTGTGTCGACAGCGGAGTCCTCCCCCGCTCTGCCCAGGGGCTGGTGAGCATTGCCCCGCAATAAGTTACCACCCCTCTGAGCTGGATATACTTGTTTGAACACTCCCTAACCTATTTCAGTGAAAATCAGCTGGGCCAGCAAACTCTTCTGACTTAAAATGTTGGGCCACAGTTGTGCAGACATTTCTTCTTCTGCTCTGCTCATCTTCAGCTGTGCTTCGGCTCTGCATCGCCCATCCCATTGGCCTATGCGCTATTTTGTCTACTTTTATAAACCTAAGTTGTTGGGTTTTTTTAAGTTGGATTCTGCCCCACACCTCTTACTCGCTTAACTACGTGCTACAGTCTGTGCTGATGCAACAAGAGACGGCATGGGGTTGGAAAAAATGGCCAGGAGGTCCCAAAATTGAATGTGTCTGCAGGAGAAAGATTTTTGAAACCGTGGCTTTTGGTAAACTACCTGACTTGACTAATTTCACAGTCAATGTGAAAATATCAATGATTCATGATCTCAATCTCTTGTTAGTGTCCCACTCTCCAGATCCACCAAACTCAGCAGGGTCTCCACAGTCAAAGCTCTTTCTGGCCTGGGCCTTCATGTAAGTGATTGGGTATGTGGCTCTTGCTGAGATGCACAGTGCAGAATGTGCCCAAGGCAGGTCACTCCTCATGCCTTGAGTCAAAGGAGTCACCGTAATTAACACCAGATGGAGAAATGAACTCTCATCACTGTGCGTGCAAATCAAGAATGGGTAGGATCTATGCCGATGGGGTCCTCTTCAAGTCAGCACAGGTAGATGACCCGCACTGTGAACTTCTCAATCGGTGGCAGCAAAGCCCAAATCCAGAAGCTTTCTGAATTTCCATCTCAGAGATAACTCTGGCCTGCTCTCCTCCCAGGTCTCTCTGTTCCGCAGGGCATTTGCACCGTACCAAAGGCTGCACGAACCAAACACGAGACCATCTGCTTAGCAGCAAAAACACCTTCTTGTTCTCCACTTACACCCTAGTTTAAATCCTTTGTCTTTGTCCCGCTGACCATAATAAGGAACAAGTTCAGCAGGCAGGACGGGTGGTTTCCAGAATAACTCCCAGCAGAACTCCACACGGGAGCCTGGAGCACGCCTCGGCGCCATGCTCTGGTGCAATGTGGATAGCCCTTCGGAGAGGGACCGGGATTAGGGAGAGAAGGACAAACGGCACTCGTGGCCAGCTTTTAAAGAAAAACTTAAAACATTGGTGTAGGCACTTGCTAACCTGATGGCAAAGGTGCCGGTGAGGCCACCCTGCCTCTCCTCTGCACAGCGGCACAAAGACTTAACAAGTTGCACACGTAGAATGCTTGAGCAGCGGAGGTGCAAAATGGATTGGAATACCTGAAGCTTTTAATAAGATTTTGATAACAATGATTTTTATGGTCATCTCTAAAGAGTTTGCTTTTGTAACATTTAACTGATAAGCATATAATCTAGTTTTAATTTAATCTCTGCAGGTGTTTCCCAATGGTAAATGTTAAAATTTTTATTGCTTCCTTAGGCAGTAATAATAGGGGAAATGTCTGTAGGGCTCCTACCGTCCATTTGTATGCAGATAGCATCGTATTTTATAATAGCTGTAAATCTGACAGGATAGCCTGTTACTTTTGTGATGACATTATAAATATGTGTCAACACTGAAGTAAACATCTTTGGAAGGAAAATGAAATAGAGATGTTATTAGAGGTCTAATGAAACAAACATAACTGCTTATTTCTAAGAGATGTATGCGCACATCCTTGAAAGAAGCAGAGCCCACGCTGGGCTTGCAGCGGGACAATGGAGATTCTCAGCAGGGTCCTACAGACGACGCAGGAATAGATCCTACACTTCATAAAGATGATGACTGCCTATAAAACTCTCAGTGTTTCCTCTCTCTGAGGTTTCTAAATGATTATAAATACCACGATGTCTAAGACTCAATTATGGCTTCTTTCATACGGCTTCATGGAGCAACACATACGTCAGGAAGAACCATAAGACACGGAGTACAAGGAAGCAAACCCCAATACCTGTCCAAAGTGTCGTGCAAGCATAGTTTGGGCAAAACTCACTCTGTACAAGTTCAGAGAGGGACCTGAATGATTGCTCAGATCTTACGCTGGCCTTGTTCTCAAGAAAGAGCATGCATGAAACCTGCCTTTGTTTACATTTAGTATTTTAAAGACAGCTATGCTTCAGGCTATGTTTTCCCCAAATCATTTTATCTTTTTATATTTATAGAGCACATACAGCGCTCTGGCATGCTGCACTCATGGGCACATCTCAGGGACTCGTTAGCAGGGGCAGAGCGGAGCTAAATGACTTGTAAGGTGGCAGTGGCTTGCCTCCAGCCAGTGTGGAGCATGGGCAGAGCATGCTTGGAGCTCCCTTCGCTCTCCTGTATAGGCATGTCCCGAAAGGGATTACACTTTAACAGAGCTCTGGATATTTCCTCAACGGTGCTTAGATATGTGGCTCCCAAGGTCCACGTTATTAGTCATGAAAACAAACAGTCTAACCTCTGACACAAAAAAATACATGCTAGTGTGTTGAAGTCCCTAGTGACACGAAATGGGAATACAGCACGCTGCCACTAGGTGGTAGAAATTTGAAAAGCTGCCACATAAGCAAGTCAAAAACCCCAGCCTTTTACTGGTGAATTAGAGTTACAAGAACAGCTTGGACAGTTTAGGTTGAGCAATTCCCGCTTCTATTATAAGTCAGAACATGTATGCTGATTTAAGGTGGTAGCTGGAATGCAGTATTTTGTTTCTTTTGATAGCCTTTTAAAATGGAAAAAAAAAATCTTTTATGAAGACTTAATATATTAGAAAGCTCAAATAATTTTCTACAGAAAGACAAGATAAAAACAACACAACAAGGGTGTGAATGGAAATGCAGATACGTCACTCCATTTCCTGAGTTCCTTTAAAGTCAAAGAGGATCTGCCATGTTGTGCCATGGAGAAGGCAACTGTCAAGAAAAACAAAATATCACACAAAGAACATTCACTATTACCAATTATATGCAGTAAGACCTATAGGCAAAACTCAGATATATAAAATGTTTAGATCTCTCCTGTCTGCGCGCTAGTTCTTTTCCTATCAGACTTCGTAAAAATGCAGTTTATTTTGTCTTAACTGCTTCAGGCTGACAATTCATTAAAGGAGGCCCCCCCATACAGTGTTTACAGCCAGCCCCTCCAGCTGCACCACTATCACACATGTGCCAGTCTTACAGCGACCACAGAACCTCACTGCCGTGCCCTCTGTATCTAAATACTACACAACGTCCTTACGCCATGCCAGATAAAGTGGAATTTTTTGCTGATCAAGTGTGAAAACTACAGGAGTTGGGCATAACGCTGTGTTTCCCACAACCTAAGAAAATCTTCTCCATGTTAAACGAGTTGAGAATCTCCCACAGCAAGTATTTAAACAGAGGGATAATCACCACAGCAACCAAAACCATGATAGAGTCATTCAGGAGCATTCCATATCTGCAGCCTCGGCTCAGGTTTCGTGCTGCAAGGAGGCAATACTTTATGTAACAGAAGCCTAGCCAATACTTTTAGGTAACTCGCAGTGGTTTCCAAGGTAGGTAAAAAATCAGAGGACCAAACATTAGCTACAGGAACAGATTTTTTTTACACCTCAGATCACACTTAAAGTGACCTGACTAACTTGTTGCAGATTCTCTACTGCATTTTATGTCTCTGCTCCTCTGCATTTGTATTTCTGACTTCTTCATCCACATTTTTTCCTCTCATCTTTTCCCTGCTCTACCAGCATCATAACAAGGACTGCAACCTCAAGCTGCCCCCCATCCCAGAAGTAATTAATTATTCAGGAAAAATAAAGGAGTCCGAGAAGGAGAAAGTAAAATAACCTAATGATAAAGGAGAGAACTTCCCACAGATCTGAGATAATTCTAGTTACCGCCACACGTGGCAGTAGCCTCCAACTCCCACCCTGCAGAAGAAGAGTCTACCCACTGCACATGGCACGTGGGCACACTCACAGACATCCTCTCGGTAAGATTTTCATCCACGTAAAGCATGGAGCTTTGCTGGCAAGGCAGTGAGAAGAGCAGCAGGACTGTGCCAAGCCAGGCTTTGTGCATGCCCCAAACCGAAAAGCTCGGCACCAGTGCGTTCATCAAACAGCTCTGTAACATTTCTGTATGTGCCAGGGCTGGTTACGTAGCAATGGCACATCCGTACCTTTAATAACATCTGGGCTGGGGCATAATCTCTCTCACGGGCACATCATTGCACAACTGTCAGGGATGTAGGGTTTGTGCTCGCCGAGGCATCAGGCATGAGCAACAAGGACAGAAGAACACTGACTCCCACTCAAATGCATGCAATGGTTTTCGCATTTAATTGGAGTTAGCAAAGGGCTTTTAAAATAACAAAATAACCCAGAAACAAGCTGCAGCGATAGATGGGTGGAAGATGAAGGAGATGAGCGCGATTTCCCATTTTCAACAGGTGGCTGGTGGATGTAAACACTATTAAATGCGTGATAGAAAAACCAAAGTTGGATCCTGGGGAACTTATAAAGGGAAACCTAAAACCTGCTTTTACAAATTCTGAACTTTCTTTGTAAGTGAGCTGGATGAACTGGAAAATATCAACTTGGCTTATTAATGTGCTTCTAAGTCTAGCCATTTTAAATTATGTTTTTTCTAATTTGATCATTCTGTTTATCATTAATTTGAATATCTCTGAAGCATGTTTATGTCTGCTGCTTTTCCTGAGACAGGTTTCCACAACCAGAAACACCCTACATTTGATTAATACTCAGTAAAAACGTAGTAATTTTCTGAATGTATCCTGAAGGCTGAAGTCTGATAGTGTTTAAAAACAAGAATTCCAGTTTATTTTTAAACATGGATGTTAAATTCAATGAGCTGATTTACACTTGGCAAGAAACAAAACCAATATTTTACTAGTTTTCACTGCATGCATTTTCAGAAATTCTAACAAGGTTGTAATTTCTATATAAAATAATTTAACTGTAAAATTATGTAATTTGTGGCTGCAAGACTGAAACTAGCAACTATGAGACCTGCAGAAGGAAGTATTTGGAAAAAGATGAGCGTTAACACATGCATCTTGGCTAAGTCACAAAAGGTTTTTTTTTTTAAATTTATTTAATGTCTTCCATGATTTTAAATAGACAAAGTATGTTACTTCCTGTCCTGGATTGTTTCATGATGTTATTGTGAAATGCTAATGGCTGCTGTGTTTATTTCACCATAGAAATGTGTTCATTTCACTGGTGGATAAAGTCTTTGCAATCCTGCTGACTGGACGGCTTAATATAAATCTTAATTATTCACCTGACTTGCAACAAAAATATTTTGCTGCATTAATAACCTTAAAATTGGGAATGATTTTAGGTGGCGATTATACTGCTGCATTTATTATTTTTTTTTAATTATACACGGCTTAAAAGTCAGGAAAACAAAAAAAAACAAAGATCATGGAACAGTTTGGGTTGGAAGGGACCTTAAAGCTCATCCAGTCCCACCCCCTGCCCTGGGCAGGGACACCTCCCACCAGACCAGGTTGCTCCAAGCCCTGTCCAGCCTGGCCTTGAACACCTCCAGGGATGGGGCAGCCACAGCTTCTCTGGGCAACCTGGGCCAGGGGCTCACCACCCTCACAGCAAAGAATTTCTTCCTGAGATCTCATCTAAATCTCCCCTCTTCCAGTTTAAAACCGTTCCCCCTCGTCCTGTGGCTCCCCTCCCTGATCCAGAGTCCCTCCCCATCCTTCCTGTAGGCCCCCTTCAGGTACTGGAAGGGGCTCTAAGGTCTCCCCGGAGCCTTCTCTTCTCCAGGCTGAACCCCCCCAACTCTCTCAGCTTGTCCTCACAGCAGAGGGGCTCCAGCCCTCTGGACAGATAGTGGATACTGCATAAAATCTCGAATTCTGGATAGACAGCAGATACTGCATAAAATGAGTTAAAGTCCACGAGTAGATTACTTTAATAAAAACATATTAAGTAAATAATAAGAATATAGAACAAAGGTAAGAGCAAAAAAAAAAACAGTTTGCAGAGACAACATGGGCCATTTAAGCTGTGCTACTGGGTGATTAGGTGGTCATGAATGTTCCTTGTACCCATTACCAGCTTCACCCCTCATTCAGCCATGGAGTGCCAGGCGTCCCGTCCTGCCGGGGACTGTCGGTGCCCGGCCAGCCCCTGCGAGTGGAGCCCCAGGGGGGTAAGGGAACCTGAATGCACCCTGAGGCCGGGCCTGGGGCCTGCGAACCAGGGACACAGCTGTCCCAAGGTCAACGGCAATGAGTGGGCCCACCAGCCCTTTCGGGAAGGGGTTATGCCTCAGAAACCATTAGATAAGACAAATTACACCTTCCCGCCGGAGAGGAGAGCAGGCCGGTCACAGAATCCCCCGCTCCCCGCCGCTGGGCCTCCCATCGTTTCGCCGCCCGGGGGGGCGCAGGCCGGTGGCGCTCCTCACCCCCTCCCCACAGCGCCGTCGGTGCCCCCGGCCCGGCCCCGGAGCTGCCGCTAGGGACCGGGCCCCGTGCCGCCTCCCGGCGAGGAGCGGAGCAACCACTGAGGAACGCGGCCCCCATAGCGGCGACAGCCCCTGCACCTCACCTCACGGCCGGCCGGGCCAACATGGCGGCGGGGTGTGGCGGCGGGGCGGGGCGCGGCGCGGTGACGTCTGGCGATGGCCGCCGGCGGGGGGGGAGCTGGCCGCCGCCGTCCCGGCAGCCATAGCGACGACGCTACCTGCGGCGAGGGCGGCCGGCGGGGGGGGCGGACAAAGGCGGCCCCGGAGGGGGTGAGTTCGGGGCGGCGGGGGCCGAGCGACACCGCCGGGACGGGGCGCGGCGGGAGGAGAGACACCCCCACCGCGGTTACTGGGTAGTGCGGGGCCCGATAGGCCGGGCCGGGCTGGGAGCGCGGCGCCTTCCCCCGGCGGAGCCCGCCGCCCGCCAGCCTTTCCCTCGGCAGGGCCGTGAGGAGGAGCGGGGCGGCGGCCGCGCTGCCAGGCCCCGGCGGCGCCTGCCCGGCCTGGCCCCTCTGGGCCGCGGGGAGCGGGGCGGGCCGGCCGTGCCCCACCGCGGCCCGGGGTGAGTGCGGGCCGGCCGGCGGTGGGGAAGGAGCGGGGGCCGGGGCGGGCTGGGTTATCGCCAGGGGCAGGGCTGCGGGGAGAGGCCGTCAGGGCGCAGATGCCTCAGCCTTTATCTCTGCGGCTCCTCGTCGGAGAACAAAGAGGATCAATTAAGCGGGTGCAGTTATTGCCCTGCTCTGCTGTCCCTAGGTGCGCTTTGAGGGTCGCACCGGAATGCCCTCCCTCCCGACATTCCCTGAGGAACGAGTGTTTTCCTCAGTTCATCTGTGGCATCTTGGCGCTTGAGCCGAGTGTTTGAACCCGGGCTGAGACGGGGAGAAAGGACACGCAGCGCTGACGAGCAACATACACGCTTAAAAAAACGGCCGGTTTAGTGTATTATACACAACCTGAAAGTGAGAAAATAGAGACGAAAGCAGATGTGCCCTTGAAAGTCTTCCGTAGGATTCTTCCGAGCATTACGGTAGAATGGGTCAGAAACAACACACAGCTGTTATTTCGTTTTGCCCTGCTATTGCATGTCTCTTAGTTGCATTTGAAGAACGCATTTGAATATTAGTGGGGTTTTTTTGTTACTGCTACCTTTTCAGCATTTGAAAAAGTAAGGGGGGAAAATAATGTGGTCCTAATAAATCACGCTGATACTGACAGCAAAATTCATGCATGTTGTAGTCATCTATGCTAATAGGTAATGCTCTGAGACTGTTTCATTTCACAGCATCCTGGAGACAGTTACTAATTACATTTCTCATCACTCTACAGAGGTAAACAGTAGCGTGTTTCAGCCCAGGCTTTGCAAAGTGTCGGAGTAGTTCTGCCAGTTTAAATGCGACTTTCCGCCTACTTAAATACCTTGCAGAATATGTGCCTTCATAGATTAGCAAATTGAGGTGAGGTTAACCAACTTGCTCAAGGTCATGGAGTGTCAGTGACAGAGTTAGCAATAATGGAATCCAGCCATCCTGGCTGCTGGGGCCCTGCTCTAATCGCTGGATGACTCTCCCAAATAATTGCAGGTAGTTTAAACATTGGTTTACGTAAGTGCACATTAAGGCCTTCAGAAAAACTTCTGGAGAAACAAACTGTTAACAGATCTGCTCCAGCTCCTATGCTGTATTTGCATGTAGCTTAAAGTAATTGCAGTGCTTGATGTAGGAGGAGGGAATTTTGAAGATGATTTTGTGGCTTATTTTGTAAATATGCGTTCAAAAGGCATCAATTTTATTGAGTCTATAGTGTAGAAAGGCTTATTGTGTGGATTTAGAGGGTAGATCATGAGATACAACAAAAATAGATTATACTGTAATTAAGACATTTTTTAAAAGGAGAATGTGGAGACTATGACTGTAAAGAGGTTATCTTCTGAATAAAGTGTTTACCAGATGACATTCTGTAGAGCTATTTGCAGTTGTTAGGGTAAAAAAAAAAAACAGCCAACAAATGCATTCAAAAGCCATGGTGATGAGGCTGTTGGAAGTTGAAATGGGAACAAAAAACTTCCTCACTTGATTTATTTTTTTCAGCAGATACTTGCTAAGCAAAAACAAATCACAATTGGTGTTATTTCTGACCCTAGAGAGAAGTTGCGTTTCACTTGGTGTTTTTCTCTGTCGAGTTAGATTTATGAAGGAAGGGATTTCAAAGGAAATGCTGGCAGATCAGTGTGTGCTGTTGTGACACCAGCAGTATATATTTAGTAACTTCAGGGGGGAAAGATCCTTATTGTGCTTAAAAAAAAAAAAAAAGGCAGTGACAATTGTTTGTCTGGACTTCAAAGAGCGTTGGAAAGCAAGCTGGCGTTGTTCAGGTGTTCGGCTCTGGCCCCAGTCCTGTAAGAGCATTATATTTGGCAGATTCCTGCAGCTGCAGGGAGTTTCAGTGGTGGTACCAGGAGAAGCCCATCTGCACAGACTTGAGACCACAGATCTCGGTTTTGTAGGGATTTGTTTGTGCTTACCTTTGTGTTCTGCAAATAATCCTGGTGACTGTTGGCCACAAGGCTTAGTGGTGGTGGTGAGACTCCGCTGTGCTGCTGTGCATGGTGTAGAAGAGCGGAGGCCAACTTTTTCAAGTTTTGAATGGACTGGCTGGGGTGCCAAAGGCTGCGTGGCCTTATTCTGAACATTTACAGGAGCACTGCTTTAGGACTCGTCTCTGCAGGGAAGTTCTGACGATACAGACTTTCTCTGTAAAAGTCTTTACAGTTTCTTGTTGAGAGTGCTCTGTGAAAGGTAGGCAGTTATTAATGCTAAACCATCAAATTTCCCCAGCGTATGTATAGTTTATAACGTGGTCTTTGGGAAGAGTACTTTTACTGATATTACTTGGTGAGATATCCCAGCAAGGTGACTTTTCAGCCAAAATGCTTGTCTCAAGAAGGATGCTGGTTGCTTGCTTAGAAATTCAGAAGTTGATATCCTGAATGACACTGCTGTGTCAGCTGTGGCTGCTGCAGGCCTGGGTTTGCCAGGTTTTACTTCTGCCAGTCTGAGTGGTAACTTCTTACCCAGCCAAGTTAAATAAGAAAAGGAAACAATAAATGTGGTATACTTTTTGTGTTTTTTAAGATTGGTGGCTTATCTGCCTGCAAGTTGTGGAATCCTGGGAGGTTTGCACGCTCTGTTTTCGATGGATGCATAAGGAAAATGAGCCTGGTAATAGGCTTAGTGGTCCATACCTCCACTGATGTTGTGATTTGTGCCACTGGCTGAGCTGAAGAAACCGGAGTTCTGGTATGACGCCAGGAATTAGAATGAAACATGCAGTGTTTTGAAAAAAAAATCAAAATAATGTGAATTATTATAAGTACTCCTTTAAAAATGTTATTAAGTATAGTCACTTAAAATATCTAGCAGCAGTTACCTATTGGTTGTACAGTAGTTTAAAACATTTACTAGGGGAAAAAAAAAACCAAACCCTTTTGTTAATTTCAAAGATTGCGTTAATTTGTGGTACACATGATGCATGCAGTGCAGATACATACAAGAACCAAAGATTCTCATATATGTTTCCTGAATACTGCATTGAGTTAACTTTTGTTAAGAAAAAAATAAATTCTTAATCTTCTGCCTATGAGAAGTTTCAAAAGAAGTTATTTTGTATTCCTGTGAGCTGGCAGGTTTTCCACATTAGCTCTTCATGGAGTCTTAATATATTTGAAGGGAACTGAGAATCTCGCTTTGCAATAGTACATAAAGTTGTTGAAGGAATAATGCTTACACTTGCTGCACAAAGTGCTTCCAAACTTTGTTAATTCTTGTGAAACAAAAGGGATTTACCAAAATTCTAAGAAGCGCTTGGAACCCAAATCGCCACTTACAGAGCTCTTTCTTTTTCTAGACCCTTCTTAATAAGGTAGCAGAACATCAGCTTGGAACACTATCATTGGGGATTTGTTTTCAGAATATTATTAGTAGCATTTCAGTGAAGTGGAAACAAACCTGTGCTCTGAAAAGAAACTGAATCTTAGGGAAAGACATACCAGTAAGAGTCATGAATTTAAATTCTACAGGGACGATTTGCTATTTTAAAAAATAAATATACTTAAAAGTTTAGTTTTTGAATAAGAATCAGAGCCTGTAAATCTGAAGATATGACAGATACACTCTAGTAAACACCTAAACTTGTGTCATGTTCCAAGTATGAAACATGTATCTGGTGCTTGGAAATCTGAACGTCATGACATTCAGAATGCAAAAGTAAGCATTTGGTTTTGATTGTTCGTAATGCAAGGGCTGTCCGCTGCTGGGAAGTTCAGAAACTAAACTTTGTAAGGTGCAACCAGATCAGTTTATTGGACTGGAGAATGGCTGAAATGGATGTTGTTTTATAAAGCTTCATTGGAAGTGGAAATTACAGCTAATGAGTTAGTAGGAACTTTCTGTTCTTTTAATATTTTGTACTATAGAATAAAGTTAAGCCTCAAAGGAGACCTTCAGTTTGCTAATTAACCTATGGGAGCTACAGTAAAATATGACGTTCTTGAGGAGGTAGCTGTTTCACTTTGTTCTGTCTGTAGTGTGTAAAGCCAGTGGTATGTGTGCTGAGGAGTCTGGCCTTAATTTTATTTTATGAAATACGTTTGGGATTGTTGCTTGATCGGGTCATGGGTTCTGGTTTTAGTTCTGGAATGTCACTCAAAATAAAACAAAACTGTGGGAGTGGCGGAGGGAGGATTACAATGGTTATACTTGGGTTAGAGACAGTGTTGGTAGAAAACCTGGCTTATTTTTTAATTAAATAGTAAATCCCAAATCTGTTTGGTATTATTCATCTCAGTTATTTTTCAATTCGTTGCCTGTAACTACCATGCAATTGTAATGAGAGTTTAGTTTAAACAAGGCGTGAAGCTGTTCCCCATTCTTTTGTTCTGAATCCCTGGGATTTGACATACCTCAGTGACTGTGTGAGCAGATACCTGAGTTGTTAGACCTCATCCGGGAAGGTCACCACTGCAGAGAGATTCCTGCCTAAATGGTGACTACTGCTGCCTTTTGGCTTTGTGTTTCCTTAGTTCTGCTCTGGTTTTTCGCAAGCGTTAGTGTTCTGAGGCAGGGATGGGATATCTTTTTGTTGGTGGTTGGTTTGTGTTGCCAAAAGCCAGCATAAGCAGCACTTGTCATGGACCAGGACCCCAAAATGCTGCTGTGATACAGTGAAGTGCTTATCCATTTATTCTACAGCAGTTTGTTAAATAGCTGGAAACCCAATGCGAATATTTTTTTATATTTCTGTATTTTTGAAGGAACTTAAGTAAAGGTAGATTCATAACCAAGCTTCAAGTTCTATACTTTTACACCTTTGTTAACTGCCTCAGTTTAGTATAGACTTATGGAAATAATCTTCTTGCTTTTTCTCTTTTTTTTCCCCTTTTTTCCTTTAGAATTGCCAAAATGCTTTGGAATTCTTAAACGATTCAAAATCTGAAGTCTCTGAGGATACAAACTCATAAGAACACAAGAAGCAGCAAGGAGGATTCAGTGCCAATGCAGCAACAAAAAAGACAGCCAGAGTTAGTGGAAGGAAATCTTCCTGTTTTTGTTTTTCCTACAGAACTTATATTTTATGCAGATGACCAGTCAACACACAAGCAGGTGTTGACTCTATATAACCCCTATGAGTTTGCCTTAAAATTCAAAGGTGGGTTTCTTAGGTTAAGTTCTATTTAAGGGTTAGTTGGTGATCTTGAACAGTCCAATTATAATTCATGTAAGAAATCATATTTGTGACAAAACCAAACTCATGTCTTTACATGCATCTGTTCATGAAGTTGGTGAGGTATTAATTCGTGATTTATTACCACTGTTGTCCTTTTTGTTGCAGTTCTTTGTACAACTCCAAATAAATATGCGGTGGTTGATGCTACTGGTTCTGTGAAGCCTCAGTGCTGTGTTGATATGTAAGTAAAAGCTGTTTGTTTGGTTTGTTTTTCAAATGTATGATACTTGATCACCTTAATTTATTTAATATTTAAGATGTAGTAAATGACAGCATACATAGTATAAACTAAGTTGGATAAAGTTACAATATTTTCCTAATCTCTTACATGCTTGTGGCCATCTGGTCTTTGCTATTCTTTCACTCTAGGGCAGAGATACTACAACACTGGAGATATTTCCTTCTTTAATTTTGCTTTGAGGCATAAATGAAATGGTAGTAAACGCATCCTGTGGTATAGTTTGTAAATCAGCAGTGAGGGTAATATGAGCCTCCTCTGAGTACTTTTTTGTTATTTCTAACAAGAAAAGCAGGACCTCCAGGGTTGGGATTTCTTAGTGAGAAATATTTGTTTGCAGATGGGCAAAATGAAAATGCATGCAGTTCTACTGAGCACACTTTCCTGGACCATGCTTAATGAGGGTACTTTTGCCTACCGTTCACCCCCCCGCGCCTCTCGTTCTCAGATCTCTCTGCCTCCCCTTTACCTGTTCCTCCTGTCAGGTCCCAGCCCAGAGAAAAGATGAAGGCCAGTTAAGTGACCACAATAACGTATAAGGTGTGTAGGTGTGTAGAGTAGGTATATAAGCTAAAATAGCTTTTTCATCTTCCATTTGCCACCTTATTTCTGTGCTGATGTACAGATACACCTAAAGAAAATATGAAGTACGTAAAAGAGCAGACTTAGTTTTCTGACTAGAAATTCGCAAACTGTAAAACACCTTTTGGGATCTCTGGCTAACAAATTGCCATATGCAAAAAACCTTGCTATTGAATGTTCCCTCTTTTGTCAGATAAATAATACAGTGCTTGGGGAATGGCTCTTTCCTGTAGACTGTTTTCCTCAGGTGTAATTTGGAAAATTCCAAGGACTCACCAAATAGAAAGGAATTTTAAAACATGGAACTAGAATTTTTAGTGGGCAGGGGCAACAATCCTAAAAATGGAACAAAACAGGTCAGGATATACCAGTGTATCAGTGAGCTATTCCTGTCTTTAGCAGACATGTACACAAGCTTGATTACATTTAGTTCATCTTAAACAAATGTCTTTTATTAAATAAAGGAAAATAAGGCATATGCATGTTTCCAAGGGCATTTTTTGTGCAGCAAAACCCCCATCCCATTCCAATGGTTGCTGTCTAAGGGCAGTGTTTACTGCTAGGATATGAGCAGTACTATGCAAGTATGGCCGTTTGCCAGATAAACAGATATTCTACAGAGCTTCCAATTATGCAATGGTCTCGAAAAAGAAACAGGAGAATGTATCTGTTTATAAGGGTCTGCAGAAAACATCTCTTTACTTGGCAGCAGACGCATGTTCTCATAGCACAGCGTTATGTAAAGATTCTGTTTAGGTTGATACTAAGAGTAGACACAAAAATTTAAAAGGAAGTGTTAAAGGAAGAAATAAAGGCTTGAATCTGCTGTTCTGATGTGCTGAGACTTGTATGAATTAGGATTGTTGGGGGGGGGGAGAGCCTTTTGTTTCAGTGAAAGCAGTTGCCCAGCCAACACTCAGCTTGCTGAAAGCCTGTCATAAGCACACTCTTTTGCCACAGACATGACGTACAACTACGTACATTCCTGCAGGCTTCTCGCTTGGGGGATGACTTGGTCTCTGTTTCCTTGTTGAATAGTCTATTCAGACTAGACACCAGTTACAAGCACTGACTATGTGTTAATGTTTGTAGATACCTTGATGTGATACAGTTCCTTTAAATGAAGACTGAAACGCAAAAATCTGTTTCTTGCAGCAGTTTAATGTATATATTATCACAAAGATAGGTTTCTTGAAACAATTTTAAGGCTACTATCCTGTGTTACTAAGGGTAGAATCATTTTTTTTTCCCCCCTCAGGAGATGGCAACCTTCTTGAAGCCAAATCAGTTATATGTAGGTATTTTTTCAGATTAGCTATTGTTACCTTAGAAATGTTACCTTACCTTTCACACAAAAAGTTTCCAATTTGGAAAAATAATTAATCCATATTATCCCTAAGAGCTGGTACAACTTCAAAACCTAAATGTTATAGCTTTTTAATGTTAGGGACGTATTTTCATAATGAATGATAAATGCAGAGAGGAGGCAGTTGAGCAGAGCACTGCTCAGAGGTCTGTATTGCCTTTCATCAGTGTTATTTTAAAACTGCCTTTTGTAGGTCCCACATACAATTTTTCCCATGAAATGCCATAAAAATAGAAGGAATGCAACAGCTATCACCCTGTTTTGCTGTTGAAGCCGTCTTGGCCAACGTATTCAAAACAGTGGGGCAATGGAGTGGTTGCTGGTCAGTGAGAAGGCTTACCAAGAAAATAACTGAGTCTTGAGCTATAATTCAGAGAATATGCCTACGCTGCAGTCCGAGTTGTGGTTGCAGCTTGTGTAGCTACACCTGCCCAGCTCTTGGTAGCTGGTGACGTCTCTGCAGCATCGTGCATTTCAGTGCAGGCTATGAAACGCGCTCGAGGTAGCTAGATTGATGAGCAAAGCTCTGCCAGAGCTCTGCTGTTCATGTCCAGATTTACTCACTGAAAGGCAGGTGAGAAATGTTTATGTAGATACGTAGTTGTCATTACTGCACTGCTACATGCTCTTAAAGGTGGGCTTCTGATTTTGAAGATCCCTTTACATCTAGCTGACTCTTGAATGTAGAGGGAATGAGTTTTCCTTCTGAGGGAGTATAATTGTAAAGCTCTGGGCCTGGTTTTCTCAAGAAGCTAGACTTTCGCCATCAACTCTCCAGGTATCCTTTCCCATCCACTCCAGTCCCCCCATACTTTTTTAAATCATTGGCCAGCATCAAACAACAGGGATAAAGGAGGAGGCATCTTTCAGATGATTGATGTTTCATGCAAATTGGCAGCTAGGCCTCAGATTGAGGAAAAGATATTATTGAGATAAATAATGAACTGTCCTTTTTGGCCAGCCAATTGGAGCAGATATATTTGAGAACCAGAGCGAGCTTAGGGAGAGGAAAGAGAAGGCAAGATCAAATCTTCAAGAACATTGAGTGATGGAGGAGGGAATGGGGATCTGTACTGTGACGGTGTATCTGTGTATGGGGAAGGAGGGGAAACGTTGGGATGTAGGGTGTAATTCCACAGAAGACGTGCTTTTTATTAGTTTCTCTGTTTGAAAACCTTGTTTTCCTCTGCAGTGTGATTCGTCACAGAGATGTTCGGGCTTCTTACTATGGTGTGATAGATAAATTCCGTCTACAAGTGTCTGAGCAGAGCCAGAGGAAAGCATTAGGGAAAAAGGAGATTATTGCTACACTACTTCCATCTGCAAAGGAACAACAACAACAAAAGGAAGAGGAAGAAAAACGAATAAAAGAACACCTGGCTGAAAGTGTCTTTTTTGAGCAGACTTTGTGTCAACCAGGTAGCTGAAATCTTTTACCCCTTCTGTCTTATGAATCGGTTATGAATAGCTGAAGTGACTAGAAAGCCTAGACTAAAATAAATTTTAAAATAATTCTTTTTACTTACCTGTAAGACTGCTGTCTTTCTCGCTGGGGAATGATAGTGCCCAAGAACCCAAAGTATGGCTATTTAGCTTACGCTGTCTGGATGAATTGAGACCTTTTGCTGCCCCAGGTTTGCATGTAATACCTTAGAGAGTACATCCTCTTATTTCTCTGGTGCAGAAGTTCTGTTGCAGCCAAGGGGAATTAATCTGCAAAAGGATGGTAGTTATTTTTTTCCCTTGGGCTCTTTCAGAACATATGCCCCTTCTGAGTTTGTTCCAAACCCTTAATCTTCCATTTCCTGATGAGCAGGAAATATTGCCAAAACATCTTCTAAAGTGCTCCTTGTTCTGTGCCGTTGCCTTTGTCTGTCTCACCAGTACAGAAAAGCACAGTTTCTAGCTGAAAACTGTTTGTACGTTTCATACGTGAGGAAGTGAATCAACAATCTTGGTCAAAACCTGGACTGAACAGTTAAATTGACGTGTTGGGGGGAGACTTTATAAAAAGTATGAAGTTTTACCAGAACTGATTCTTGACTTGACGGTCTATCTTCTTGTTACTTTTACTGATTTATACCGTAATATTCTTGTCACTGGTTGATTTTTCATGACAAGAACAAAAATTAATTCCAGAAAATAGATAACCTGCTTGAAGAGTGTTCCTCTTGTTAAAACCAAGCTGTTTCACTATTTACACCTAGTTTATTGGCTGGTGAAACACATTTTACTAAAAAAAAAAAAAAAAAACAAACCACCTCAAGATGGGTATTAGTAGGATGCGTGGTTAAAGCAAACCTACAAGGTCTCTGGGCTCACAGGACAATATGTTACAGTGATAGTTGTTTTGGTGCAAAGGGTTTGAACCATCCTGAACAATCTGATTCTGGTCTTAATCCAAATGCTCTTTCTCTGCTTAAAAACCTTGTTGACTACATCATGTTGCTTGCTTACAGAAAAACAGCAAACAAAGCAACTGCAGTCTTGGCACATAACCTGTCACCTAGAAATGACAGATTTATGGAATTAAAATAGGACATGTATTGCTAATCGCTGGAGATAGAAAAACTTGATTAAAACATTGGCTAATTGCCAGCAGCCCTTAAGAATTTGGTTAGAAGTATCCAACTAACACATTAACAGCTCTTTTCCAAGATGACACAGTGTGCCTTTCAGTAGGTTCCAGCTGTTAAACTGCAGCATAACAAAGAGTACAAAGGTCCGTTCATCTATAGTTTGCATTTCCTTATTCTGGTGACACTGGACTGTCAGAATGGTTCACTCTCACCATTTTTAAAGAAACATTCAAATATTTCTAATTTGTGGCACATAAAGTGGTTCTGTCAAGACTTGAATCCTCTGTAGAAAGGAGGAGAATGCATCTGGCCCAAGAACCTGTGCTCTTGCTGTAGCCAAGGTTTGTTGTGGAGGTGGAAGCAGAGTTAACTGCCTGTGCAGCTCCTTTAAGTGCTCTTTCCTAATTGATTAGTAATCACTGAAGGAACATCTCAAGGAATGGAGTCGGGATGCATGGTGAAACCTCAAGTGTTGCTGAAACATCCAGCTGTCACGAGTGTGTATATATAGCTGCTGGGCCTGGCAGGCTCCCTTCCTCCAGGAGGGAGGGGTTTGGGAAGTCTTGTGAAAACAAGTTCCAGCATCAGAACAGGGAGCAGCCTTCCCTGCTGCAAAATGCGGAAGATTTAGGAGGGTGGGTTTAAGAGGTGTTTTCCACCCCCTCCAAACTCCAAAGGGAAAAGAAAATCTCAGGATATTGCAGCTCCAATGCACCGCAAACGCTTTTGCAGAATACGTGCCACTTGGATTGGGTAGATATTCCTTACAGTTGGTACCGTCTTGTTTTTCAGAAAACAGAACTGCCTCGTCGGGACCTAGTTTACTAACAGTCTTCCTAGGAATAGTGTGTATTGCAGCACTAATGCTACCTACATTGGGGGAAATGGAATCCCTGGTGCCTCTCTACCTCCACTTAAGTGTGAATCAAAAGTTAGTAGCTGCTTATGTTTTAGGTAAGTATTTTGCATTTTGTAAATGTTCTCTTGCAACTTCTGCAATTTGGGGAAACTTCAGGAAACTTGATGGAGACGAAGCACCGCATTACATTTTGTTTTGCATCTCCACTTATATTTGAACTTGCAGTCATAGTGATACTGGGGTAAATTAGTTACTTGTAAGTATTTTAGACCAGATATAGTTGATATACGGGCCCCTACACATTAATTCATTTGATGACTGGCCGACTGTAGTCATCTGCCAGTAAAACCGAATGGAATGTGCTGTTTCTTATTCTTAGATTGAAATAGAAAGTTACTTGATTGCAGAACCTGGATCTTTTCTGTTATTTTATTTCTCTTTCCAGCCCAGATGAGCTGGTCTGAAAGGCTCCATTCACTACCTTGTTGATAAGCAGTTGAAATGTGCAGAAATAAGTTGTTGTAAACCCTCCTGAGAGACTACTACCATCCACAATCTTTCCTGATTTGTAACTTGCTCCTAAATTAGCAAGCATAGATAACTTGCATATTTCATTTGTTATGACTATTTTTCTATAACTACTTCAGATTTGAAGAGCAGTCGCTCTAAATCTTTTCTCCTGTCCCACTACCTGGCAGAAATGAGGATTTAAAGGAAAGGAGCTAGGCAGCTTCAAACTGATAGCTAGAGGTGAGGTAGTGATGGGAAAAGATGCAGGTTCTTGGTGGTTAATGCACACACTCAGTCGACTGGGCTGGAATGGTTTGAAAACTCCCTTGTTGCTAACCAGAAGCCCACATCTTTGCCTGAGCCCATGGTGGTGTATTTTCAGATGAGGACCCTGCAGCAATCCTCGCTTTCTTTTTAGCTCTAGTTTGAAAATTACTCCAGTGTCCGCTGGTGCCAGCTATCGTATTAAACCGTTTGACTTCGTACATTTGCAACAGCTTACCTGTTTCTAGATTCACTATGAAGTTCTTACAGGCTTTGATTCCTTTGGCAGCAGCATTTTTAGTGTTCACGAAAAGATTCTGATCTAGTTGAAGATGTCCCTGCTCACTGCAGGGGAGTTGGACTAGATGTCCTTTAAAGGTCCCTTCCAACCCAACACATTCCACGATTCTGTGATTCTTCTGTATGTAACTTGCTCATCTAGAGTTAATTGCCCGTGAGGAGATGAAACCACCCACTTTTGTCCACAACACAGCACAACTGGATTGTGGAGCATTTAATTGAAGAGGGAGGTTAATACCACACCAACTGGGCTGTACAGCATTTGAGAAGTGTTTGCTTTATTATTATTTATTTATTATTGCCTGAAAGCCCCTCTCCATGTGGTATAGGCTGTCCTGTAGCACCTTCCAGAAGCTTCTGTTCTTACTCTGCAATGATTGAGATAATCCAAGCTAAGGCCTGCAGCAGTTCTGGTAGTACTGGTTGTCTCAACTAATAAAGACCTTAAGAAATAGCTGAACTATAATTCCTCTTTAATGGATAAATTGCTTGCCTAACGAAAGGCAGCATTACAGCTGTCTTCTGTCATGCTTCTATCCTCAAAATCTTATAAAATGAATAAGTTAAATCAGTGTGTAGTGGCAGGATAGTAAAATAGTCTCAGAAGTTAGTTTATTTGTGGTGAGGTCTGTAAGCTTTAGCTGAGCTCTCTGCAGTGAGAGGCCGTTCCATGAACGGCATCTGAGCCTGCAAGAAAGTCAGATTGCCTAAGAACTGAGAAATTACTATTTTGATGTTACATAAGGTTGGAATTCAAGGAGCCCGAATGTTTTTCCATACGCCCCTCTGCCTTGTGCAACATAACTCAGGGCTAAGAACTTGCAGGTTTGTACTTTTTCCGGTGTCTGCATGTAATTAAAGTAAACTTTTCAGTGTGCTGTGAGTAGGTTTATTAGCCCCCTATTTCCTCCTTTCATCTGGTTTTAATTGTTTTTAACCTCTATCAGTGCAGTTCTGGCTTTTTTTCCTCCCTCTATAGAGGTCATAACACACAGTCTGTAGAAGGCTCCCTATGCGGATGGACAAGGAAGCTTAAATCTTTGTCTAAAACTAGGCTTCGGTCAGTTATTCTGCCCAGAGCAGAAACAGAAGTGTCTCGGAGCCCTGAGCTGCTGTGCTTGACTGACGGTGCAGCATCGGAATTGCGCTGCCCAGAACTCGCCCCCCTGGAAACTGGTGGCTCTTGTGCTAATGTCACACTTCCCCCCGTCAAAGTCTCAATGTTGAGGTTTTCCAGGGGTGAGATCGATAACTGCTTGGAGTATTTACAGCTTCTTTAGTTACTAGATACACTGCACTTCACTGTCATTTCTTACGCAGATTTTGACTACATAAAACTCCAGAGCAATACTTCCAATGTTGAAGTGCATATATAAACTCGCTCTGCATGTATTTATGCCCTCTACCGTATTTTCTGGCCTGTGACAGGGTAAAGTGTCTTTTTCTTCATTTTTGAATGTTTTATTTGGTGAAATGGAAGCATTTAGTTCTTAATTCTTGTCTTTCAGGTCTCATCACCATGGTTATTTTGAGAACATGAGCAATGAGGGCATAGGATGGCAAACACCTTACTGTATATTCACATCATGAATGTGGACTGCCTTTTACTCCCATTTGGCTCATTAAGATGCTAGCAAAACTGTTCAGTGATTTAAGATACCTTCAGAAGTGTAATATATTTTAACTATGTATAATAAATGAAAGACTCAAAGCACTTTTGGGTGCTTCTGTAACAGACAGCTATGAAATGTTCAGTGATACCTGTGAAAATAATTTGAAAAAAAAAAAACACTTTTATATCTACGCCTACTGTAAAAAAAAATCCTTATTAAAGCAACATTTGTTATTTTTAGTCTTACGTTCACATCAGTGTGTGATCACTATAAAAGCAAAACTTGTCTTATGTAAAACCTTCATTCGGTTTGTGGTTGTACGTGCCGAGGCCGGTACATAACACTTCTGTATCCCTACCGCAAGGCCGAGAGTCGTGACTAATCAGTGAAGAAAATTAAAAACTCCACCAGTGAAATTATGAAATAAACCATGAATTTTAGGTGAAGAAGTAATTCTCCCATTCCTTCCTTCGTTACAAGTCGATGGTTGAGTGCTCGTTTTCCTACCTGGGGAAATAATTTCTGCAACAGCCCTTTTGTATCACAGTTGCAGACAATAAAAAAGTTCCGTAATCAGATCCTTTCCTTTCTTAGGGGTGCATGCACTGTGTGAATTACGTGGCTTTAACAGAAGTTGAACTCACGCTGCACACTAATATAAAATTCTGCTTTTTTTTTTTTTCTATTGTAGAGACTAAACTAAGCATAGCAACAGCGGTGTTCCTCTACACCTTCCCTTCCCCCCCAAAGAGAAGGGATTTCTTGTGTAGCAGAAACTCTTCCTCAAATGCCAGTTTTATATTCGAGGTGAACATTTATCTTGTTTCATATAACAACTATTTCCCTTTACTTGGCATTTCATTCTTGAGATAAGTTTAAAAATATTTCTACTGAAGGGCCGCTATTACTGCGTTTGATTCGTACACAAATCTTTATAAGGCTCTAGAATATGCTCTGATCTATATAAAAAACATTTTGGAAATTAAACTTTCTTTCTCCCTGCATGTTATGGGTCACTTTTCTGTTTATGCATGGAAGTACAAAGAAAGCACGCAGCAATGAGTGGCATTTAAAAAAAAAAAAAAAAAAGGAGAAAGGTTGAAGTTAAGTTGTTAATCACTGTACATTTTTTCTTACATATAAAAAACAACTAAGTAAGTCTCTCTAGGGCAATAAAATGTTACTTTAGTTGGATTCTCCGAAGAACTGAGATTGTGTCATTTCTCAGCAGCAGATGATAAACAGTCAAACATTAACATTTGTAAAAAAATAAATATGTGTTTCTGGTTTGAGACCTGGGTGCCTCCACTGACAATCCCTGGATGTTTTCCTGCCCCGGCAGAGCTGCGGGCTCGGACCTTCACTCTTGTTCTTTAGTACCTGCACTGTTAATTCCTATTTTCCTGAGGTGGGTGAACCTGGTACCTCTTGAGGGAGCGTGAGGGAATGGAACAGAAGTCAGGGAGATAGAACTGCCATGAGGTACAACCCTGGCTGTTACGTATTACGATACCCGCATTTTTATGTTAGAAGGACTTAACGCAAAGACAGTGACTTAAAGGCCCAAGCTGATTTAAAACTAAAAAAAAAAACAAAAAAAAAACCCACCAAACAACCCCACAAACCTTTTTTTCCCCCATGTCCTGGAGTTCCAGCCATGGGCCAGGATCATGTTTTGCCCGGCCCTTGCAGCAGCCCAGAAGCAAGAGATTCCCACGTCCAGGAACTGCATCACTACAGACCAAATCCTGACACCTTCATCCTGCAGGACATGGCACACGCATGGCTTGGGAGGAGAGACAGGACAGCAGAGACCCTCGTCCCCAGCGCTTGGTGTCAAGGGACTTAAGGAGCAACAATTTGTTTAGAAAAACACCTTGACCAAAGAAATGGGTAACAAAAAGTTATCAGCACCTAAAACATTGTCCCATTCCTTTTTCAAGGGCAAGCAAGGAACAGTGCACCGATAACAAAAGATTAAACGCGCAGCGGAACGCAGCAGATGCAGATAAAACTGGTGCGTGGGCAAAATCAGCATGACAAATGTCAATTTTGACTTCTTTCTGCTTCAGGGAGATTACAGCGCGCGCACTATCATCACAGATTGTATTCCAGCATTGGGAAAACAAGACCTGAGGACAGTTTCAGTTCAGCACTGGGAGGGGGAATATATCAAATCGTGTTACTGCACAGGGAGACAGTAGTAAAATTTTACTAGATGGACATGCAAGATTTATATTTTCTGATGCATATATATATATACACACATATTATATGCATGCACGCACACACCTCTAGTGCTTAACAGGGTTATGGAAAATACTGAAAGCCTTTGGAAATAAGACCTGAGACACTGAATCTGCCTCCCCTTAAAAACACCCGGAAAAACAGTTAAGTGTTCACGTCATTTCCCATTCCTGACTCTTAACACAAACAAAACAGTCATTTCCTTGAAACGGGAAAGTATTTTCAGCAGAGAGTTGGGAGGGCTTTAGGATCACCCCACAGAAACCATCACCTTGTTTGCCCAGCGCTCGCTGAGGCACCGATACCGCAAACAAGCGATGCTGGCGGCAGGAAATGCCAGCACTCCTGAGATCGCTGTCACAAGCATCACTGCTGGTAGCTGCAGGCTCGGAACATGACCTCCTCTGGGTGATTGCACTTGTCTGGATCAGCAAATGCTTAGACCTCCCTGTTTTCTCCAAATGAGTGAATTGCAGAAGGCTTCAAACTACACTAGATGCAGCATAACTGTCTCAGAGCTCCAGGGACGGACGGGGCTTTCAGCTGATGGGTTCCTTTCCCCAGGGATCGCAGGCGGCGGAGGCCCCCGAGATGGCACATGGGGCTGAGATCACCTGGAAGCAGAGCCGGTCCCTGCCAGGGAAATGCTGAGCTGCCCCGAACGTGCTGCAGATGGAAACAGTCGCTGCTGCTCTTCTTTAAACAGCTTCATGGTGGCATCTGTGGCAGCTCCAAGAGAAGCCCATGCACAGAACTGTGCCTTCAGCAACGAAGCATAGAAATCCTTCCTGGAATCAACCAGCTAAGAATTGTCAAAGTATGATACTTCATTTTATATCCACATGTAGCAAGTATCTGATAACCAACAAGCCTGAACTGGAAAGAGGCTGCCAAATAGGTTTGGCAATAAATCACCGTATTTTAGCCCTTGTTTAATGTACATTTAAGATACCTGGCTCTCCTGGCTGCCAAGTTCCATCACCCCTTTCCTTTGTCAGGAATGTGAATCTCAGACTTAAGACACGTGTGCTGGTAATCCATCCCCTGGTAGGGCAAGATTATGGAAGGGAACTTGCTGGAGCCCATAAAGCGGATCCAGGAATACTTTGTTTCCAGGAAAGAAAATTCTCAGGTGCGAAATGATATTTCCTTCATATCCTTTGGTGATCCAGGGCAACCTCAAAATTCAGGGACCAAGCTGTACAGGAGGTCTAAAAAAAAAAAAAAAAAAACACCAAAAAAAAAAAACCAAAACCCCACCAAACCTTAAACTGCCTTCTCTGCCAGGGGGGAAATTGAGTTCTTGGTCAGGTACTTTGCCCTCTCCTTGTGCGAGACCCTCCCGGCCAAGGAGAGACGTAGTAAGGAACCAGACTGTGACAGAAAGCACACGGGGATGAGCAACCCTGGTATTTGATCCTCCTGCCCAGCTGCGAGCAGACATCGGGGCCGAGTGGCCATAGAAAAAAAGGTTTTCTCCTCTGTCCCTGTGAAATGGGGCACTCGCCTCCCGATGGTCGTGCTGGAGAAGGGACCATCTCCCATTAGGGCTGAAGGAGATGCAGCCAAAGGTAACGGTGCCGGCGATCTCCCTCGTAGGCGCAGCTGGCTGCCTGAGGAAATGGAGACCGAAGCCGTTGAAGGAGAGAAGTTGCCAGCAGCGTATCACTTGCTTAGTACTGCTCCATGTGAACTAGCACAGAAATGGGAAACCATCGCTACACAGTCCAGCAAGAGCCATTTAAAGATAGCGAATGTGGACATGAAAGGAGTCTAGAGAACCCGTGTATCCTCAAAAAGTATTGGAGGTATAAAAACAGGCAGGTGACACTCACAGTGTAACAGCTAAAGCCAGGTAAGGGGATACATTCACTTTTTGGTCTATTTTTGTCTCCTATAGAAGAGAACCCTGCAGAAGCTCTGCTGTACGCTAACTGGCCGTTTACTTTAGATAATCACCCGCAGCTAGTGCAGACCAGCCCCTGAAAATCTGCAAAGGCGTATAACCAGGCTGACAATAGAACGTGGAGTTACAGGCAGGCAAAGTAGCGCACGCTGGTCTCTGAAACAGCAGAGATTCTGCAAAGGAATAATTTAAGCAAGAGCACAACCAAGACTGCAGCAGCACCATCAAAGCAGCAGATGGTCTCCTCACTAGAGGAGGAAGGGCAGCATGGCCCACCCGAGGAATGGGCTCCCTGGAACACCTCGGTTGTGGAATATCGATTCAGACCCACCTAACTGCCACCATCCTCATCCCAGCAGAACAAGGGATACCAAGAAGGAACAAAGATGACTGATAAAATGCCTATCAAAGACATGGAATAAAGAACCAAGAGTCTGTAGTGGAACTTAAATCCATGTTAAATCCATTAAAAAGAGAGGGATTAACAATACAATTTACAATAACAAAATGCAATTTACAGTAACAACACGAGAGCATTCTTCCCTAGGAAACTGCAGATGCTCTGGATGGCTTGAGGTATGAACATCAAGGCATTAAATGAGCAAGAACAAACAGGAAACCACCGTCAGGAGACAAATAAAACTGCAGTAACGCTCTGGAATCCCATGTTCCACTAACATCACCAAACCCCTTAGCGCCTTTCCATCAGCAACCTGCCAGGAATCTCCAAAATCAAAACCTCCTGCTGAAGGGAATGCACTTAAAATGAAAGGGTCTTGATTTATTTTCAGCAGGAAGCCTCTCGTAGCGATTTCAGTGCCACACAGCCTGATTTAAAAGACTCGAAAGTCTTGCCTTGCAAGACAAGAGAATACGCTATTTCTGTGCCACAAAAACCAATGCACGATGCACATCGTGGTTTTGATTTTTCTCCACACAAGAGGAGAAAGTAACGAGAACGACCTAATCTTGAGAACCGAGGATTAATACCTTCGGCAACAACTTCTCCCACTTGAGCAGCTCTTTCTACCTAAGTTGACATCCGTGAAAATGTAAACATTTACATGCCATTATTAATCATAGAAGGAAGCCTTACATAACAAGCGTTTTACAAGGCTCTTACGAAGCAAGTAAAAGAAGAAGAAGAAAAACCATTAGAAGAATTTTACATTTGATAAATGCCAGACTTGTCTGAGGAAACTTCATGGGAATGGGGAAGTCTCACCAGTTCCTTGTGGGACACAGGGGACCCAGCACGTAGGCATGAAGTGGCCGTGTTTGGGTTTGGTTTAAATGCACTCACCTCCTCCGCCCTCTGAAGTTTCTGTTTCCGAGCCAGCTACTGAAAGTCAAACAAGGTTATTCTCCTTCAGTTGTTTATTTTTTTTTCCCCTCCTCTCTCACGCTTCTACCACAAAGGCCCACCAGGGGAAGTAATCTCTCCCTTCCAGCATGGACATGGGGTCTAGAGCTTTTGGGTGTGGGGAAGGGTGTGGATTCCCCTGTACCAGAGGAAAGGCATCTCCTGACCAAGACCTGGGCTCAATCTATCAAACAAGGATGCATGTACCAAATACACAGAAATGGGAAGAATCTGTTACAGGTCAACAAACCAACCAACCATCCAAAGACACACCCTTAGGAAACAACCACCAAATCAAACTGTGAGGTGACAATTTTTTCATCCAGCTATTGAAAAGGAGTCTTGCAAGCCAAGCGCTCCTCTTTGGATTGATAAGGTTTTAATTATTTACTGTAGCTGTAAACATTCGATTACATTTACAAATATTTTAACTGGGTGCTTCCAGGAGAAGAGGGATCAACTTAAACTCCATCTGGCAGTTGGTGATGAGAAAGGTTGCTGAAAACAGGATATGAAGAGTTCTCACATTTTAATTATGACTCCTGAAGATCTCTATTTTAAGTAAACGAGTTACGACTCCCAACATATGCAAGAACACAACAGCATAAAGTGAACATTTCTGCAGCGAGTCCTGCTGAGAAACGCACAAGCTGTTCCCAAGCTGGAAGCTCGCTGACAGCGCTCGAGGTCACTCCTGCCCTCACCCCACCAGCAAACAACCATCGCAGGGCTGGACTCGCAAGTACAGCACTAATATTAGAACCACATTAAACATTCATAAATGGAATTATCTTAGTCTCACCAAGACAAGACGACTTTGGAGATCTGTTCTGTTTGTACACGTTGGTGACCGTTTACACTCGAGGTTTTTGAAGAAAGGTGAAAAGAGCAAATTTAGAATTAAATTATACGAATCCCAGGAGGGCCATGGGCAGCTGTTCAGCTGAGTATTCGGCTCAATTGGCTCGCTGACAACACTGGGAAGACCCCAGCAAGTTCAGCTGGCTGATGCACAGGCTCGTTTTTCCTGGCATTTGTACCTCTCTTGTAGCGTGAAGTATCTGTTCCTCTGCTAAATGCAGTAACCACCGAAGCGCTCATTCCAAAAATACAGCCCCCCTGAGCACTGGCACGGTTATCAATGTTCCTTCGGCAACTATGTCATTCTGGAGAAGGTGGAAGGAAGAAAAACACCTCTCAGTCGTCAAGGAAGACACGCTGGCCCAAAACCCGATTTAACCACCAACATATCCTCCAGGATAGTTTGCAACCAGAGCAATCAAGTGCCCATCACAAGCATGACTTTGGAAGGGTGCCATCCCAGAGGAGGGCCACAATCCCGCAGAGAAACAGCCATATGCCCTGAAAGAGCTGCAGAATAAAAAGGATTTATATATAATAATATATACTTATATATTATTCTTCAAAAAAAGAAAATATATGCGATCATAATACTTCCCAGTATGGCCAGAGACAAGAAAGCTGCCCATTTGAGCAGCTGAGCAGCCTGGTCTGGTGGGAGGTGTCCCTGCCCAGGGCAGGGGTTGGAACTAGGTGATCTTTAAGGTCCCTTCCAACCCGAACCATTCTGTGATTCCGTGATTTCTTCTTGGAGGAAGGCAAAGGCATAGACGCTTGTAATATGAACTCAGATCAGTTAAGGAAGGTCCCATGCAATAGTCCCGTAACCGTGACACTTCATCAAACAAAGCTTCAATATTCATTGTCCGTGAGTAAATGGGGCATTCGTAAAATAGAGGCAATACTAAGAGCATGAGTCACTATGTGAGTACAGGGTTGATTGTGCACATTGTGTAACACCCTCATTCCCTGAATCCAGATACATATTTTGCAGAGTAATTTTGTTCCAAAATCTAATATTTCATTTCAGTGGAAAAAAAACCTATATGAATCTCCTGACTCCAGGGTGCAAAACTGCAGCTTCACAATGACATGGATGGATGAGAAATTGAGATGCCTTTTTCCACAGTTCAAAGCGATTTCTGTTTTGCAAAAAGCAGGGAAAGGAAGGACTGCAGATGCGTAACTATTCCTCTCTCCTCCAACAGCATTAATTGCCTTATCGAGGCAAACCACAAAGACTCCCCACTTCTTCCCAAAAGGTACGAGCCGCAGTCCTGCCCACCAGCCCGCTGGGGCATCATATTCCAAACTGTTTCACCACGGCTTCCTCTAGGTATAAAACCAGGGACATGTTTAGCTATTAAAGTCTTTTGAAAATGTTTGGGTTTATTCTTCGGTTTTCCTAGAGCTGTCACAGAATGTTAAGACAGCATTGCGTTAGGAAAACAAAAAGTCTGCTGCAGATTTTAAGGCCAACTTAGTAAACTAGACCGGGTGGAAGTGGGTTACAGTAGACATTCAGATTTAAAAACATTTAATCACAGATGAAAACAAGAATGATGAAAACCTCTCTAACAAAGTGCAGAAACAACACCACACATTTCTTTTTCCATTTATTGGCACTTATTTGAAAAATAGCATAAATATTCAACAGAAAAGAGACAAGTTGACCCACACATAACTATTAAACCCCTCTACTGATGCATCTTTTATAAAAGACTGGAAGAAACACCAGGAGGTTCATTCTTAAGAAATAAGGAAGATTTTAAAAAAAAAAAAAAAAAAAAAAAGAAAAAGTCTTGCCCTCACCACAAGAGTGAACGCACAGCAACTCTTTGGCACATACCTGAAATTGCGAAACAAAACTATGCCATGTTAGAGAGAGAGCAAACAGCCATTAAACACGAGCTGGTCCATCTGCCCCAGGGACGAAGGGCAGCCTGAATTGAGGGACAAAAAAAAACCGCGATCAGGAAGTTGATTATTACAATAATTTAAGAGGAATGAAATCAGAAGTAAACCATGTCATATCTTACTTGAACCGAGTAAAACTATTAAATAGATTCTATTTTCTTTCTACAATAAGGACATACGGAAACTGGTCATTGGTCCTCAGGTCACCAGGTCTTCGCACTCCAAGTCGTCCGTTTCCACTTTTGATGGCTGCTGTTGTTGAAAGCTTCATCCATATGGTTCTTCCACAGCAGATTTAGTGTGAGCTTTTCTCACTTTATGACACGTTACAAAGTTCTAGTGTTTAAAAAGAATCCATTTTGCTTCGTTATAAACCTCTCTGGAGAGAAGGCTTGAAACCACACAGTACAGATGCGTACACACGTACAAATGGGGACCCAGCTGGGGAAGTTCAATTGCACAAGAGTCAACAACCAACATGAGGTTGCCACTGGAAAATCTGAAACAGCTCTCTACGGCGGGCTTGGCAGATTTTTCCTCCTGTTTGGGGAATTTCAGAGTTGCTCAGGATGCCTCAACCCACTGACTTTTCAAACACAGTACAAGAATCCCAGAACATCTCAGATGACCAAATTCTAGGCTTCCAATCAGCATCTGAAGTTTTCAACGGCAGAAATAACTGGATGCCATTGTTTAAGAAAATGACATGAGAAGATTAAACGTTTGATCGCCTCAGCCTGTAAAAAGGCATTCAAGATTCCTCACTGTATTTGTCCAACAAAAGTCATATATGAGGACCAATACTGTCTGTTAAAATAATGTACTTCTGAAGTACTAAATACTAAAACTTCAGGATTTAGTGTTTGTTCCAAACGTTATTACTATTTTTCCCTATTAAAAAACCTTTAACAGAGCATCTACCCCTCTAATACATCATCTAAATGGGGAAGAAAAAAAAACCAAAACAATACAAAAACCCAGAAGAATGTTCCACACCTAATTTGGATTTAGTCACAACAGCAGTCATGATCATGGATAAAATCCAACGTATAAATTTAAGCTGACAATTCACCAGTTTGTTCTTTTGACATCTATTAGAACACAGAACTGATTGACAGCCAATCAGAACAGAACACAAGAATCAATTCCTGCCCCCTAATATTCCCGCTTTCACATGAAGAACAGAAAATATAAATATCTAACACTCAGGGAATAACAACAAATTAGTAAGCTGCTTCATTGGTTTCAGACTGAGGACAAACGTGGAAGTTATCTGCTACGGCATAAGCACCACGTTATATTAGCAAGGACTCTGCCTCTTGGCTGATGGAAAGCCAAGTTTTCCACAAGCAGAACGTACACACAGTATTTGTAACTTATGCCAACACGATGATACCCATTGCAAATCAACAGCTTGCTTTCCGATGTCAGCATCAAATATGTTTGCAATTCAAATGCTTACTGTATTTTAGTAAATGTCATACACATCACTAGAAACCTGAATTCCTCCTCAAGGAACTATTCTGGAAGTTTTCTAGAAATGACATTTCTGGAAGTTCCTATGAGGAACAGAATCAGTTACACGCAACAAAGTCTCACTGAAATCCAGCCTGTTTCTTGGTGTCCATTAGCAGACTTCTGCTTCTCAATTAATAGGTAACTTAGCCGTAAGATCTACTGGTAAAAAAGGAGATCTGGAGTCAGAAAGTGAGACTGGAGAGTCTGTGCTGGTGCCAACTTCAGCTGGTGAGTCACAGGAAGAGCCTGCGCTGCTTCTGGTGTCATCAAGAGTGTGTGACGACAGACTGGAAGCAGAGTAACAGCAAGGTATGAGAAATGAGGTACTCATTCTGGTAAGCTTCAAATACTAGCTTCCATTCATTATAAAGCCATTTTAAAAACAAATGTACACCTTCGAAGGAACAGTAAGCCCTATGATTTGAAATACACCTGCAAGTACACACCTTGCAGTCACTTCCGAACAGACAGAGAACATTCTGCCCATTTTCTCCTTCAGCTCACCAGAAATGGTGTACAGACTAGAAGCATCAGGCTGAGCAATTCATGGCAAGCTTCACCCCATCTCCTACAAAGTCCCACGCTAGTGTATATCCAGAGATTGGGGAGCTGATAATAAACTCTACATACTTCAGTTGTACCATTCACTACATATTTCACAGGACACAAAATACAGATAGGTGATCTAGCATCAGTGATAGCATCAAAGTTTTTAAAAATGACCACCTCCTAAAGCAAGATGCAGCAACTGAACCTGCACTGCTATGCCTGCCGTGAATAGGGCATACAAAAGAGATATGTTTTTAAAGTACCTTTAAAACCTTTATGTTATTATTGCTACTGCAATGGGCTCAAACCTTGTGCACAGTTCTGTACATCAGCTGAGAGATGCAAAAAGGACAAATGCACTGTGAATAACCCTGTCTTGATAGCTGTGTGGGCACACCCTGTGTATTATAAACCTCTTGACTAAAATGCTAAATCAAAACCCCTTGCTATTTCAAGTTGTTGCAATTTTTAACGTAGTACTTTTTATCTCCTCCCAGCAGGGAGCGTCAGACAGACTGATTTTCCTATGTGACTCAGGGCAAGGAAAAATAAAGATGACACTCCAATCCACCCACAAGCATTAGCATTCGCATTTGATTGCAACTTGAAACTAGACTCCAAAAACTGCCAGCCATGAGGTATCTTTTCCTAAACATGCTCAATTCCCATACACGTGATGCATGTTAACAATCAGTCCTAGAAACTGTAAGATTGCCTGTTTATTGTGATCATTTTGGTGCTGCATAATTACAGGATGTCTGTATTAATAAAATAAAAGACAAACCCAACTTTAAGCATGATCAATAGTAGATGAAAAGAGACTTGTGGTGCTTCTGATGAAATGGACATAATAAATAGCACAGCATTTACCATCCCCCAAGGTCCGCCTGATGTGACACTTCAGAGGTAAGCATGTTGGTGGATCCTTGGAATAACCTTTTTGGGTGATCTTCCATCTCTGTTACACCTTTGGTAAGAGATATGGAGTGATAAAAATTACTACTCATTTAAATGAAAATCTACTTTCAACATACTTCTACAGACCAAACAGAACAGAGGTTCAAACTTGTTACAATAGGTTGAGTGTTATTTTATACATAAAACATAGAGGGTCAATGTTGAAATTTTAAAGGCTGCCTATTTCTTGGAAACATTTTAGTCCAAGCTCCAGGAAAGTTCAGTGAGTTATGAACTGAGGTTTAGATACCAGATATTCATTCTTCAGTAGCAAAGAATAATCTTTTTTGTACAGTTTATTCAGCTATCAGTTCACTGACTAGTACTAGCTCCACTGAAGTAGAGAATCTGAGAATAAGGAAAACTTGTTTTCCTCTTCCAATCAATAAAAACAAAGTCCAGGGTTATCAATAAACTTATATATTGACTTTGATTTCCAAATACACCAGAAGAAGAGGGGACAGATACACGCTTAAATAGGCTATGACAGATAAAAGTATTTTAAAAGCTGTCTCACAGCCAGAAGTGTTCTGTTACAATGGTGAAGCAAGAATTAAAAACAGGTGCAACAGAATAACCAGGAGTTAAACTTGAAGAAAAAGGAAGATACAGTAACATTTCGCAATAAAGCTGTAAGGTGTCTACCAGCTCTCTGCATCAGTTTTTGGTCTTGAAGGGTGATTTTAAATCCATAGTACCTGTGCACTTCAGTTAGTCAGGACTTTGAAATTTTCTATTTGCAAAATACACCAATAGTTGTATTCTTTGTTTTGTTAAGCCAGTTACATTAGTATCTTATCAGATCTATATGACTACAGCAATGGGGAGGCATTAGAACAGAACAACTATTAGTTTTACAGAATAGTAAAAGGTAATTTATCTATTTGTCTGTTTTATCCCTACAAACAGTTCCATTTATTTGGTCATCTGTAATACCATCTATTTCTAGTCACTCTTTGCAGCATCAGCCAATCGGACAGAACTATCAGGAAAGCTATATGAATTATGCCAAAGTCTTAACTTGATAATATTAGCCAAAACCAAATACTGTACCTTTTCTTTTTATTGAGCCAAGAACACTTGGTCGAATGCAGTTAATTGGACTCTGGCTTCTCCTGCTAAGAGAAGGCATATGCTATACTGATATCACCATTACTAAAGGAAGCCTAACAACATGTAAAGAATCAAAAGATGTTCAGATAAGAAACTACTAAGTGGAAAGCACTGAGAAAACAGGCATTAAAACAGCTTATCCAAAGTAAGGGGTTTGTTGTGGGTTTTTTTTCCCCTGAAAAAAGATCTTAACAGAAAAAGTTTAATCATATTATTTCACAGCTGAGACAGTCTAACTGACCAGATCTCAGTTGACAGGCAGCGCTTTGCTAAACTGTTAGGGCCTAATAAAATTTAATTGTACGTCCACATCACTCAGAAAAACATCCAATGCAACTAAAACCAGAATCAGTAACAAACCCTGAATCTGTTTGTTTGGGTTATTTCCCCCCTTAGAATTCAAGTCAATTACTTCAGATGTGATTAAGAGCAATAGAGACTACACTAAGAAGACAGATCCCACAGTGCAGCCCACTTTCCCAGTGCTATGACATGAGGATTTTAACAAATATTTTAGAGCACTGTAAAAATCTGAAGTTTACATGAATATAAAGTTATATTTGTGGTCAGAAATCAATTATGTACGTAACAAATTCTGGTATTTCAAAAGCCTACTGTGAACAAGCTATGCCACTTCTCTATTACTGATACGATCTGGTACTTACCTCGAAAATCGCCTTGTGGGACTTGGGCTGGGACTTGGAGGTAATCCACTGCTACTCACCAAACTTTGCAAAGACGGTGAGAAACATTGCTGAGAGCAAAACAGTTTGTGTTATTTAAGTATAAACACTGTATCACACTCATGTGGTAACAACTGATCACGGGTAAATAAGCAACCCGCTACCAATTTAATCAACCAGTCAATACAGCTGGGTATACTGATATACCACTTTCTGTTACTGAGGAAAAAAAAATTTTTAAGTTGGACAGATTCCATTTTCATGCAGAATATATGCAAGTTGACAAAGATTTATTTCACCATAACCTGGTTAAACAGACTATGGTTCATAAATAAGAACGTATGCTCCTTCCTCTTATTCCAAGAGGAAGGCAAATAAATAATAAGGTTTATTAACCACAGATTAACAGTCAAACACTCCACAGAAATTCACATCCACAAGATGTGCAACTGCTAGCTGGTGTTTTCTGGTTTGGGGCTTTAGGGTTTTTTTTTTGTTTACTCTCTAGTTTCTTGTTTGCAGCTGAGGTAGAAAGGAGCAGGTGGCTTAACCTCTTGCTACTAATTTGGTTGAATTTATTTAGCATTACTCAAGATATAACTATTATTACCACATTTTGCTCACCTTCCCTATTCCTCTGGTTGGTGAAGGAGCTGGAGAAACTGGGACAAAGTCTACTTGCTTTGGTGATGATGATTTTTCAAAATCATTGTCGCTCTGCAAATATTACACATAATTTATCTTATCAGGTAGTACCTTAACACGAAGAGGACTGATTGGTGTGGAATCGAGTATGATTCCAAAGTTATCCTCCATCATTTTCATAATTTTTATGTAGCCATTTATGAGCTTACACTTTACCAAAAAAAACCCAACACAACACAAAAACGAACAAACAAAAAGCCTTAAACATTACATGGTGAGCATCAGAACATGGAAGAAAATAGAAAATTTCAACAGGCAGACATCCATGCAATTTTCTTTTGACATACCAGCCCAAGGAACCCATGTGTATCCTTGAACAACTGAGAATTCTATGCCTTCTTAGTGTGAAAAAATGCTGATCAAAAGCAGTGATATAATAACACCTTAAAATTGTAGGTCAAACTATAAAAGAAAATGTTGACATGAGAGAGTCTCTAGTGTCCTGATACTGATAATAGAAACACAAATTAAAGCATGAATGCATTACCAGGCTCAAGCTCTCCTCCCACGAGTGGCTCATCTGCATTGCTACTTGCACTTCTCTATAAAGAAGAAAAGAAATGTATTGTCCCAGGCCCATAGAAGACTGCATTAAATATTCCAACTTGCCTTAAAGCTTACCTTTCACGTACTGTTTCTCTGTTCATCAAATTCATTCCTTCTTCCTAAAAGATTCGCAGATGAAAAATTAAGACCAAAAAATAAAAGTTTTCTTGCTACAGCAAATCAGAAAAGCTCATTCAATTTCACTTCAGTATGCAGAAAATTTAATTCAACTTGGTTAAGTCATAATAACCTCAATCTCTCACAACATGAAAAGGAGTGAGGGGGAGAGGATGGGAAAGAGAAGTAGCAAGAGAGACCATCACACAAGAAGTGCTTATGGAAGTTGGTTGTTTCTCAAGCAGCTTTTTAATTTTCATTACTATCCAAGAGGTGGTTACAAAACTGAACAATGATAATACAAACCAAACATTTGGCACATGCTTGAGTATCTTTATGCAGCCTAGTATGGATTATAGAAAATACAGATACTGGAAACTAGTACAGATAATTCTCGAAAGCACGACTGGATCCTTACCTTATTCCATGTATTAGTAACTAACTAGGCTGTCAACATCTCATTCGCAATACAGTCTTTTTTTCTAAAACATTATTAAAATGGATCAAAGGAGTAAAATCAAACTAAACATTAACACCAAGCTGAAGTGCAAACTTGACTCAATCCCCTCAGGTATGCACCTTCCCTTAAAACTAACTGTATACCATCCAGTCGGTCGAGTAAATTAGTAGATTCCCTCATTCAGTCCAGTTCAAGAATAAAAGTTCAACTAAACATCTTCACAATCTTCATCATATGTAGGAAGAGTCTTATTAACATGATTCAACTGTGTGATTATTTGCTAAGATTTGAAAGAGATCAGAAATACAGAAATGGGAAACACAGGTTCCCATCTGTGCCAGTAAGCATACAGGACATGGAATTTCAACTTGTCAAATTAAAGATTAAACACAAATTAGGAAATATCACTGTTCGCTTCAATAAATGTATGGAACAAGGATGAATACAGAAGTATTTTCCAAAATAATTGATTTATCAAACTTTACTTCATGTAATATAAAAGAACCACAGCAGTTCATTCCCTTGCTCTCAGCACATTTAGACATTAATCCTAAACTTTTTTATGCTGATAAAAACAGCTCTACAAGTCACCTGAGTGCTTCAGAGTCTCTTCAGGCCAGTAAATTATTTACATAACGAAAGCAGTTATTTTCTTCAGGACTACTATGCACGCATCTTAAATATCTGAGATGGGAAGCATAAGTGCCTTCCATCACTTCAGACATCATACTCTGAAAATGCTGTCCAAAGCATTAATTGTTTTCTTAACTTTTCACCCTGTAAAAATGAAGCCTATCCATTGAAAACTAGCAAGCTAAAAAAAATTATAAAAAATATATCAAGCATCTTCAAGCTAATTTTATAAAGATTCTACTGTTAAAAAGTCAACATGTAAAATGGAGGAGCCACAGCAGAGCCTGAGCTTGTTGGTTTTAAAACTTGAGTCTCCAGACTGCAGTCTGTTTTCTGGTAGCAGTGCTATTTAAGCCTGCTCAGATATTTGCCACCCCCCTCCCTCCCAAACTGTTTGCTCGGGTCCGTCCGTCCCCCGCCCCCCAGCTCATTCTGTGACAGCCCAAGTACAGTGATCTGGATAAGAAAACTACACAGATGAAAAATAGCCCGGCCAGAAGAGTCCAAACTATTTTTCAGCCAGAGCGCTTCCTTATCCAGGTCATTTTCTGGCTGCACAACTGTCTAGTGCCAACACAAGTTAAGGAACACTTTGTTATTGGCCCTGAATATTTACACTGGCACTACTACCAAAAGCTTGGTGAAACTTTACCCTAAGGGTTTACATTAAAGGTTTCCTTTCTAAAATGTCTGTTTTAAGATTTCTCTTCCTGCTCAAATCTTCTTCTCACTGTAAGATCTACTCTACTCTATGAAATTTAGAACTCTGCAGACAAGATACAGCCGTTACTTTTGAAAACACCTTGAACTGATAGACTGCAGCAGACTCTCTACTACAGTTTCAAAGTGAAATCTGTAGGCATTTGAAGGACATTACACATGAACTGCAAAAAAACCAACTGCCTATTAAAAAAATTTAAAATTAAAAAAAAATTAGAATCCGTGCTTACCTGTTTGATTTGATGAAGACGGCTGCTAGGAATGCGGATGGGAGATGATGGCACAAACTGCAAAACAAAGCCACATACAACCGAAACACTTAGAAACTACAGGAGAAGGGAGAGAAAGGTGGGAACTACTTTACAGTGGTATCCCAAACTAAAAAATGTATGTTTTTTTTCTTCCATAACAATCTCAGTATGCACAAGCTACATTAGTTACGTGCAAGAACATGGTAATACGTATTTTCATTTTATACTGCTTTGTTTGCTCACTGACACTAACTGGTATCAGCCTGGCTTTCACTTCATTTACAGGCAACTAGAACTCACAGCCTTCTCCACAGAATGAAACTGCTTTTAACTAGCACACCACCACCTTTAATATATATGGTTGCATAATTATTTTCATTTTGAAGTGATCCAGAAGGGTCCCCAATAGATCTTTTAAAAATACAAAGCCAAAACATCACATCGTGCAAAAAGATTCCTGGATTGTTGTCTGCCTATAAATGAGTACTTTGACAGGTTAAAAAAACAACAGCTATTAGAAGGCTAGCAAAGAGGTAAACACCTTCCCTATGGTTTCTCAAGAGCTTCACTGATTCGTGTGAAATCAAAGAGGATGTCACTAAAAATGGTCTTCTGTTAATTTTGTCAGTTTTGCATCAAGACCTCACTGGAATGCTATGATCTAAAACTGCATCCTCAAAAGCAAGTATTTAAAAGTTATTATTTTCTCAAAATATCATTTCCTTTCATATATTTCCCATCCCTCAAATGTTTGATCCTCAGTTGACTTTTGTCATAACACATTCAGGGGTGAAAAATTCAAAGCTAAAGCTTCGAACAGAGGTTTAACTTCTTCTCTGTAAGCTGACAATCCCTCCAAAAAACAAGGTGTCTTTTTAAAATGGATGTGTGTTCAGCAAGTAAAGTTTGCATTTACTAAGTGTTTATATACTTTATGCAGTATGAGGCTCCATCTGCTTCACAAAACATTCCTAGAGCTTTTCACTATGCTAAAGTTGGGGAACTAAGCAACATTCAGTTAACCATTTACTGCACCATCTTCTAATCAGTACCAGGGAGAATATAAAGATTTTGCTGCCTTACACAAAAGGTTATGGTAAATTATCACTGACTATTAATGCTTCATATATCCAAAATCCTCCCTCTATAAAAAACAAACATCAAGACATCACACCCTTCTTCCCACCATAGACATTAGCCTACCAGACTCACACAGAGGATGTCATGTTTGTGCCAGAATTTAGTCATCACAATATATACTACTAAAGCTTAACGGCTCTAATGTCTTGATTTGCTACTTCTGAAGTCCAGTTTAGATCAGCTTTACTATTATACCGGGCTCCTCAAAATCCTGTGCACCTAATAAAAATTCCTCCAAGCTGTACCAGCCAGTGTGGACCTTGAGCTGACCTTGATTCTCACACAGAGAAAAGGATCCGGACAATAGTACATTCCTGCCTATTCACTCTGCCACTCCACAGTAGAAATGCATTTGTTCCACTCATTATATTCTAATTTTATGACTGTGATCCACATTCTTTAAGGTCTGGCATTAATAGAAAATATACAAAACCAGTGGCTCGCAGGGTAAAATAAAAATTATAAAAAGACAGTTAAAGTGTTCCTCTTCAGGATCTAATGCACTAACTAAATCCATTAACTCCGAGGGTCCTACATCCCATCTCTAACAAGTCATGACCCTTGCTTTGTCAACGCTGAAAACTCACTTTTTCCCTGTTCGTAGTCCTTTGATTTAATTCTTCTAACAAGAAACTATCAGAAGCCTCGGTCGCTTTTAAAGGATGCTTGCTAAAGCGAACACATTTGTTAAAATCATGCTACTTAAATCCCCTGCATTTTAAGAAAGCACAAAGCTTAATAGAGAACATTATAAACTATTTCTCTTCCCTGTAATAATCTAACAGCTTCCCCTTGCTCCCTTCTCCAGTACGTTAGATAATCTTTTTCACTGCAGGTGAAGTTTCAGCAGAGCCAGTCTGGCAGGCAGCACAGCCACAGCCAGCAGCCACCTGCCCCTGCTGCCTCTGCCCTGCCACTGCTGTCCCTGCAGTGCCCCCTCTCTGCTGCCAACACAAACATCACTGGGGCGACACTGAACCAAACAGGCAACTTACCTGGCTTTAAAAAAATAAAAAAAATTTTTAAAAAAATCAACTTTTGATGAAATAGTACCCAAACATCTAACCACAGACTAAAATGCTTTGCTTAAACAACAAAACTAAACCCCCAACCACACAAACAAAACAAAAACCACCAAAACATTTACTCACTAGATGCCACCGATATCTTCTGGAAGGAAATAAAGAGTGGATACTGGGTCTAGCTGACCCTTCCTTGGCAGCTACATGTAGCATCAGGAAACTGCAGATTAAGCCCCAGCCAAAATGGCATAGCTGCCCCTGTAGCCATCATTATAAAAGAGCTGGAGAGTCTGAGACTTGGAGAAGCTACTCAGAAAATAAAAAGATTTAGAATTCAGCTGAGCAACTGGGACAACCCCAACAGCCCTGAAGATGGAGCTAGACAGAATACAACCTTCAGTTTTCAGAGCATTTTATCAACTTCCATCGTTCTCATGACAGTGAACACAACACAGATTAGACAAATACTAAACAAATTTTTTTCCACAAAGTTAACAAAACATAAAATTTTATCTGTACTTATAATACTAAATTAACAAAGTTTCAGTCACTTACTGAATCTTTTCACCCTCTGTAGAGAGCTTATACTGCAATAAAACTTGGATTAGTTTTCCTAAATACAAATTGTGGTTTTTGAAGTACACTTTATCAGCAAAATAGATGTCATCTATCCCCTTAGAATATCTCTAACATCATAAACCTACACATACTACTTCACTATAGCAAGAATGCCAGGTGAGGTTGCTTAGGATCTTAACACTGAAAGTTTAATTATTTTTACAATGATCCTCGTTTAGGACCACAGAAGGATGAGATAATGTCTAAGTTCCTTTCTAATTTCATCTTCCCTGCCATCTTCAACAGAACCAAAAAACCAGACCATAATTCAAAGAAATGTTTCAAAAATGGACAAGGCAGTCCTTGTCCATGGAGTCTATGGAGCACTTGATTTCAGCATAAGTACAATTTCAGTTATATTTTGCCAGCACCCGGTCAGCTGGGGGTAAAGAAGAAAGTTAAGTTTTAAGGATGCTTTTTAACAATCTTCAAGTGAGATGAATAGTTAGGAACATTGTCCCATGCAGACGGGAACACTGGTTCAGCCCAGAAGACTGCAATGTCTATTAGGGGCAGCCAGAAGAGGTAGCCCGTCAGAGAACTAGCTCCTGCTTCTCAGAGAGTTCAGGGTAACATATCTAAATTAGCATCTTTTTTGCCCAACAGTAGAGGGTCTTCAAGAAGTAAACACAATAAACTGAGCTTTTGCCTTTGTTTATTTCTCCTTTTGTCTCACCACAAGCATAAACAAATTTACCCTAAGCTGCCACCCTAAAAATATATACGAAGAAAGAGACTACTGTTTAAAGAAATCTTTACCATAAAGCATTCTACTGGGTTTTATACCCTGGCAGGAGAAAGGCTTTTCCACCAGTCTTTCTAGACTTGTACATAAGCATCCCGGTCTGTTAGAGATGCAAACCTTTGCTGAAGTAGTTATCTGTCCTGATTTTAAAACAGAATTTTAGCTAAGGGGCATCAGTGAGCAAAACAGGAGAGCAGTATTCTTCAACCATTAACATGGGGCTAACAAATTATTTCTAGAGCATCTTCAAATGGTAACTAAGAAAATCAGGATAATTTTTTGTTAGCATTACAGGGACTTTGTTTCCCATGTTTAAAAATAAATTGATACTACTCCCCTCCCACTCCAACATAGCTTAGTTTTTCCAAAACATTAATAATCAACTGAATGCAGCTGGATGTTATCTTGTGTCTACCTGTTTCTTAAGGCCTTCTTAGGGGAAAAGTTACATTTCTAGTTATACATGAAAGTCTGATCAAAAATTCCTTTTGGTTAGAGGAAATAACTATCCCATGCACCTTAACACCTTCGGGTTAGCAAACCATCCTGTCTATGTGGTGCTGTGCAGGTGTTCTAAATCAGTCAAAATCACACCCTTCTACCACAATTTGTATGATACTAAAACACAAGATACACAGTATTTTCTCTGGGTTTAGATTAATATTTTTAAAATTCAGATGTGGGGAGTTGCAATAACAGAAGTCTGACAAGAGTTAAAATCACAAATCAACGTCTCTAAGAGATATAGAATCATTCACCCTGGAAGCCTCAAGATTCACATTCTATCAGTTATATCTTGTTATATTAGTTGTTGATTACAAGGGTCTATTCTGTCATCACTATAGAAAAGACAATTTAATATTAGAATATCACTACACTTTTTAAAAAAAGTCAGAAATTATTAGCACGCTGGTTACTGAACAACCCATCTATGTAATTAGTTCTCCTCATGAATTACCTTTCTTACTCTGTCTTAGAACATCTGCTTGCATTTTATAAACAAAGTTATGATCACAATGAAATATAAGTACTGTCCAAGGCCGAATGGTTTATAAATAACATTTCACTATAGCTACAGCGTACTAATGTCACAGTCTAGAGCCTTGTTTCTGAAAACATGTGGTATTAGTTTCACAGACTGCAATCTAATTTTCTTCTTTAATCCTGTTTGTACACTTCTGCTTTGGACCTAATGCGGTTGGTCTAATAGTTTTCTTACCAGACTATGACGATTCATAACTGTGGTGCTGTTCCTACGGGTTCGCAAAACGTTAGCCTGGAACACCTGTGAATTATCGCTGTGAAAAGAAACACTTGTCAAACGCAAAAGCCATTTCCTTCCTATCAAAAAGCACCTCTTAATATAAGCTCAGTGTCAAATGCTATGACAGCTATCGTTTCAAGACAAAGCACTTGAGAGACAGGTATGTAAGAACTCTTCTAGCTTGTTGGCAGAGAGTGGAAACCAAATTGCTCTTCCCCCAAGTCCCAGCTACTTCAATTAATGACTTTAATTAATCACATTGAGTCTTCAGAATAACTGAAAGAATCGTTAAGACTGATCATTTCTGTGGGAATTTGTTATGTTTGGAATGGCTGCAGCTTGCATGTTGCTTCGAATGTCATTCAACAGAACAAATTTAAAAATGACATATAACCAGTAACTGCAACCAGCTTCAATGTCATAGATAAAACAGAATAAAAAAAAAAAAACAACCAGCATCTTGATAAATCTTATCACTACAAACATTTAATAAGTTATGAACTTTTCTTACAGGAGAGGTTAAATTAAACATACAGTAAAACCAGTTTTTAAAGCCCTAAGACTGTTGACCGCAGTCACATTTCTGACCAGGGAGCAGCACATCCATTTAAATAACACAGGATTGGGTATTTGATATCAAATGAGGTCCTTTCTCATCTATTGCTTCCTAAAGCAAGTTTCACTGATAATCACTAGTGTTACCAACAGCCATTGATCAACACTTAATGAACGAGACTGCAGAAATTAAGTAAGTTTTACAGTCACTAGAATAAAAATTTTGAGCCACAATCCTGCAATCCTCATGCCTAAAAAATCACTGAGGAGCTGCACAGGCAAGCAGATCCAAATGCAAGACTGTAATTAGATCCAAATTACAAGAAGTCACCAGGTTGTACCTTTTTGTCTCAGCTGCTAACCTGGGATGAACAAAAGCACTACACAAATACAAGTTCTTGAAACTGACGAACAGTATTACCTTGTTGTAAAGACTGATAATCATAATGCACTTTAAAGACACATCACTAACAGAACCCTCCAGTTTAAAATGCACCAGTCAGGTACCTAAGTTTTAGATAGCTTTTATCTAGCTGTAAATAGAAAAATAAGCAAAGCTTATACTGTGAAATATAAGCCAATAGGAATTGGCATAACACTGAGGTTTCACCAAGAAGAATGTATTGGCTCTCTTCCTCTAAAACATCAAGTACAAATGACCAGACATCATTTAACACTTTTCAAAGAAGTTTCACTCAGTTTACACCCACTAGAGATCAAAGAGTTGCCATTTGATAGGCGGTGGAACAGGAGAAATTTAAGGGACCCATAACGTGATGTTTAGAGGTGAGATTTACTGAGGCCAACAGCTACAACTCCTTTTTAATGTAAGCGTACTGGTTGGTACGCAAACCCAACACCAACAGGGCATCCTGAAACCCAGGGTTTGCATGGAGAAAACAGGTTGGAATAATTCTGTAACACATATAGGCTAAGTCCAATACTCAGTGCTAACTAGAAGAGAGGGAGAGAAAAAAAAACCTACCCTACAATATCCTTGCCTTTAATCTCCCTTGCAAAAACACCAGAGCTGGGCAGATCTCAGACTTACCTTTCACAGAAAATTCTAACATTTCCCATTAAAAATCAATTTTATTTGGCGTGAAAACAAGAATCAAAAGTTCTATGAAAGGTAACTTCTGTGATCTAAACTACTCCACTTAAAAATGTTCTCTGGCTCTACAGTAACTCATTCTCCACGCCTCTTACTAAATCTGTTAATGAAGAAGTCAAAACAGGAGGCAGAGTAGAAAAGGCAAGCTGTTCAAGAGCAAGAGCTTTTGTTTCAGTTTACCCAACAAAGCCATTCTGGGAAAAACTGACGTTTCTTGCCAAGAGCTGCAATCTTGCAAAAACAGTTTTCTGCTGCAAAATTCCTAATGAACATGGAAATGACTGCAATCACCTCAAATTAGTTCAATGGCATTTTAGTTTAATTTGTATAAACACCTAATGCATTGTGTATGCACAGTTTCAAGGCAAGAGCTCACGCTTACCCTTCTACCTGCCCAGGTCCCGAAATAAATAATTTGTTTCCAACGTGGTTATGGGATGCTGCTTTTTCTTTTCCCTTTTTTTTTTTTTTAAGAGAGCCAATGGTCTCACAGTTTGTAAGAAACAAAAGGCTTACAAAAGGCTGAGACCATAAAAACTGGATTAGTTTACCTGCTCAGAAATCTCCCTGAGGAACAACTGCCATTCACGATACTTCTACGCTGCATGGAAATGTAAACTGATAGTTGTTTCATTATGATTATGTAAAATAATTCCAATTACGTTCACTTAACATTAAATCACGACTGAATAGGCAAGAATTAGAATTTCCTCTGAACTGTAATGTATTATTAACCATTTTGGTAGAAAAGATTTATGAGATTTCTTTGTCACTTGATATCTAGTTCCTGACAGAAACATGAAGTTTAAGAAAAAAAAAAAATTAAGTACTTATCATGTATTCTATTATCTTTTATGAAGTTTATTGTCAATATGCTCTCCTGAATTGCAGACGTAGTACTAGTAGCAGCACATGGACCACCCTGAAGTCAGATGGCAGCCACACCATGTAGCAGATGGGGGCATCTCCCAACTTCATGACAGCCCAGAGGAGGCAAGAAACAGCACTCCAAGTCATAAATTCACCCAAACACAAAACCATACAAGAGCTCATGCGCATCTGAGGGCTTTCCTCCTAGCCCTTGCCTGGGACCGCCACTGTCTGCCCTGTCAGCTGAGGAGAGCTAGACCTGGAACACATGGAAAATGTCCGACCCCCCTTGCAAATACCACCTGCCACAGGCTGATGGCAATTCCCATACTAACAAAGTCAATATTGTCCAGCAAAACCCCAGGACAACTACATTGTTTTACACTAAATGTAAAACTTAGGTATCTTTCAAGGTCCTGGGAAATTATGTTCTTCACCGAATTCACCCAATTGTTCCGAAAGCATTTACTGGTGAAATCGTACACAGTGCGGTCATTTTTTTTTTTTGACCAAACGTGAAGCATTACAGAAGTCAGAGACCGCTACTTTATCTATAATAACGGCCGCAACCTGCGCACTGTACGTTTCTCAGCTACGCAACCCGCAGCACACCTAGATGAAAACAAACCGTTTTAATACGGCGCGTCTACCGAGGCACCTCCGCACTCAGCGGGACACCCCGCCTAAACCACCCCTCCCGCGCTGAGGACACACCGCTCCGGCACCGCCTTCCCCCGCACGCCCCACACCACCACCGCGGGCAGGGCGGTGAGGAGCGCACCCCCGGGGCTGGGCCGGGGACCCCGCTCCCCGCGCAGCGCCGGCCGAGACCGGGGCCCCGCCGCCACCGGGGCCGCCACTTGGCCGCGAGCCGGCCGGGCCGCGCTCACCTGAGCCCATGGATGAGGGGGGCGCTGTTCGATCGCCTCAGGCCGCCCCCGTCGCCCGGCGCCGCGGCGCTCCCCGCCGGCAGCTCCAGGTCCAGCTCCATTTTCTCCTGAGACATCGCGGCGGCGCCTCCGGCTCCCCCCGCCACGCCGCGACGCCCATTCACTGCCGCCGCCCGCCGCGGCTCCTCATGCCGCCGCTCCTCCCGGACAGGCGCGCCGCCGCCGCCACTACAGGCCCCGCGGGCGGCGCCGCAGGCAGAGGCCGGGGGCGCGCCGGGCCCGCCGAGGGGGGCGGCCCCAGCAGCGCCCCATGCCGGGGACGGCCCCTTCCCCCAGCCGCTCCCGCAGACGGACAAACTCCCCACTCCCGCCGCCGCTGCCGGGGAGCGAGCGCCTCGGGCCGGACACCCCCCCGCACCCGCCGCCGCCGCGCAGCGCGCATGCGTTACGGCGGGCCCGAGCCCGCGGCGGCGGGGCGCATGCGCAGAGGCTTCTCGCGGCCCGATTGCCCGGGGCTCTTTGCCGGTGGGCTAGCGGACAGCCAGGCGTATGGGGCGGGGCGGTCTCGGTGCTGCTGTGCCCGCCGAGCCCCTCAGGCGAGGACAACCGAAAATCGCTGGGGGACGCGAGGCGGGATGGAAGGGCAGGGCGGCCGCCGCTGAGGTGAGGTGACGGCGCGGCCTGACAGCCGGACTGCCCGCCGGTGGCGGGTGCCCTCAGCGGCTGGGGCTGCCTCTGCCTGGAGACGTGCAGCCGCGGCCCCGAGCCGTGAGAAAGCTTAAAAACACACCTTCCCCCTCTCCGGGGGTCCCTGGCCCGGCTGCGGCCTGTGGAGAGCCTGGGATGGCAGCTTGGCCCCAACCCCCTCGATGAGGCTACAAGCAACAGACTCGGCTCTGGGGCGCAAGTACTCAGTGCCCTAGAAGACATCCATACCCTTATTTTTCTGTGCTGTAGCAGTTCTTGTCAAGCCCAATCTAAACAGTTGCATGGAGAGCAATTCTGTCCTTGTGCAGTTCATTGGTGCAGAGAGCAGCCCTGAGGAGAAGGACTTGGGGGTGCTGGTGGATGAGAAGCTCCGCAAGAGCCGGCAATGTGCGCTGGCAGCCCAGAAACCCCCCGCAGCCTGGGCTGCATCCCCAGCAGCGTGGGCAGCAGGGCGAGGGGGGGATTCTGCCCCTCTGCTCCGCTCTGGGGAGACCCCCCCCTGCAGTGCTGCCTCCAGCTCTGGGGCACCAACAGCAGAAGGACACGGAGCTGTTGGAGCAGGGCCAGAGGAGGCCACGGAGGTGCTGGGAGGGCTGGAGCCCCTCTGCTGTGAGGACAGGCTGAGAGAGTTGGGGGGGTTCAGCCTGGAGAAGAGAAGGCTCCGGGGAGACCTTAGAGCCCCTTTCAGTCCCTAAAGGGGCTCCAGGAAAGCTGGGGAGGGACTCTGGATCAGGCAGGGGAGCCATGGGACGAGGGGGAACGGTTTCAAACTGGAAGAGGGGAGATTTAGATGAGATCTGAGGCAGAAATTCTTTGCTGTGAGGTTGGTGAGCCCCTGGCCCAGGTTGCCCAGAGAAGCTGTGGCTGCCGCATGCCTGGAGGTGTTCAAGGCCAGGCTGGACGGGGCTTGGAGCAGCCTGGTCTGGTGGGAGGTGTCCCTGCCCAGGGCAGGGGGTGGCACTGGATAGTCTTTAAAGTCGCTTCCAACCCAAACCGTTCTATGATTCTACTGTCTTGCTAAGTGCTACAATGCTGACCTTTAAATATCAAAACCTAAGCATCTCAGTTTGCAGGCCCAAACATCTCTTCATCAGTTTATATTCCAGGTGAGATTTTCAGGCAGTCTTTAAGAACAAAACTAACCAGAGAAGAAAGGTAGATTATAGATAGCTAAACCATTTTTTTCCACAGGTCACATGCTTACTAATTTATTTAAGACTGATGGCATTTTGTAACTTTAAGCAGCTGTGTTTATTTGACCCACGGGGATAGTTCCCTGATACTATCAAATATTTCCCACACTGTTGTCCATGCCATAACTTCATGCCCACCAGTCCCTCAGTATCACTGTACCCACCTATGTCATTCTCCCAGTCTCCCTTTCCCCGCTTTGAATCTCCATCCTTCACCTGTATCCTCCCAAGGCTATTTAATATGTTCTCTCCTTTCTTAGTCCCCATTGCCATGGTCATTTGCGCTGTTTCTTTAACTCAGGAATCTGTCATTTCCTCATTTCCATCTTTAATCTCATTCTGTTCCATAGCACAACTCTCCCACAGCCACATCCCCTTTTCTCTGCCTCATTACCCTCCTCGGGCCTTTCAGGGTCACCTTGACAGCCACCACTTTCTCTTGTATTATGGTCCCGTTAAGGTTCTCTGGGCTCTAGTAAGCCCTGATCGGGCAGTGGGCTGATGTGTCAGTTCCTGGCACTGAAAAATTTGAGTACACAAAGCAGGTGTTTTTGAGCTCTCAGCCACGTTTTGGATATTGTTGACTTTTTCCTTAACGGTATCCTGGTACACAGCATTTGAGGCTTTTTGCTGTCCATACTGTCAAGGACATAATATAATAACCCCACAATAATAATAAATAGTAAAATCCACATAGTTTGGTGATGTAGTCAGGTTTTGCAGGTGGCTTTTGTGTTAGCAGAGCCAACATATGTGTGAGTAGATTTCTGTTCGGGCCTAGGTGTTTTGCTCGATATTGTCACTTGCTTTGCCTTTTGAGCTTTCTCCAGCTGTCCCGTGCAATGCACGTGCCGAAGCGTGAGACAAGGAGAATGGTGCAGGTTTGGTATTAAAGCTCAGAAGCACGGTATTGCTTTTAGTGAATGGTGGCAGTGCGAGGTGATTAACAGCATTTTCCTTTTGCAGCAGCACGTCCTAATTCTCCAGTGAATCAGACTAATCATTAGAAAACAAGCAAAATAAAGTTTTAGATGCTCTTGATCTTTGGAGAAGATGGGAATTCTGTGTCATCTGATGGAAAAGTGTCATTTCTGGCTATGATATATCACAGTGTAAGCACTGGCACAGGACTGGGAATGGTTTTCCTTCTGCAGTAATACACGGTTTTTCAATATAAATACATACTAAAAAATCCTGCAGATATTTAAAATGTAATCTTGTGGGGCTGTTAACGCCTCTCAGGTACCTATTAGGCACAACATTCTTCACTAAAAGTGTGGGGGTAACGCAAGAAATGTGAGCATCAACAAAAATGGTTTATGAGACAAGTACACTGTCTCTGAAGGGAGAAAAATGGAATACGCTTGAGTCAGTCCTGATTAACAAAAAATGCAAGCAGGTACTGTAATAAATAGGCGACTACATAAGCAATATTTCTACTCAGTTATCTAGGAACATCTACCTTCAATCGTTTTGAAGTAGGAGAATAATTCATACAGTTGTGTTCCATTTCAGAAAGATGGAACGATGAAAAATCCTAACTTTTCCTTCTTAACTGTTTCTGTACCTAGTGCTCTAGAAAATAGAATTGCTCTTTCCCAGAATAAAATCCTTTGAAAATTTGGTGCTGATAAAGACCCTGAAAGTCCCGAGTGTAAGAGACAAGCGTGTGTCGCAATTGTTATTTTAGAAAAATATTAAAAAATAAAAATAAGTGAGCACAAACTTAGATGCTTTTATCACTTGGAATGGAATTGTAAAGGTCACTCCAAAACTTAAATACAGCCAAGACTGAGATTCACGTGTCTCATAACGAACTTTATGCCACATTTCTGAGAATGGCGCCGAGGCATTCTCATTACTCATTAAAAACGCAGTACATTCTCCAGCAGCAAAATAGAGCTGGGAAAAACCCTGGGCAGCGGCTGCGAGATTTAAGTTGAAGAGAGGGGCTCTAACCGCGAGCAGGGCTGCAAAAAGCCCTTTCACCGGTAACGGGGCCCGAGCCCGGACCGGGAGTCACCCGGTTCGGAACGCATCGAGCCCTGCGGCCGCCGCCGGACTCGACCCCGCGTCCCCCGGCAGCCCCCGCCCCGCCTCCCGTCTGACGCGCGCCTGCGTCCCGCGCCCATTGTCCCGTTTCAAACCCACGCCCGCCCCGTCAGCCGCTCGGCGCGCGCGGCCTGTCCGCAGGCGCCGCAGCCAGAGACGGGAGGCGGAAGGGACCCGATGGCGGCCTCGCGCGGTGGCGGGACGCATGCGCTCCGGAAGGCGGGCAGCTTCGGCCCCGCCTCGCTTCCCGCGCATGCGCGCTGCGCGGCGGCGGGCGCGGCGGGGTGTCCGGCCCGAGGCGCTCGCTCCCCGGCAGCGGCGGCGGCAGCAGCAGTGGGACCGGGAGTGGGGAGCTTGTCCGTCTGCGGGAGCGGCTGGGGGAAGGGGCCGTCCCCGGCATGGGGCGCTGCTGGGGCCGCCCCCCTCGGCGGGCCCGGCGCGCCCCCGGCCTCTGCCTGCGGCGCCGCCCGCGGGGCCTGTAGTGGCGGCGGCGGCGCGCCTGTCCGGGAGGAGCGGCGGCATGAGGAGCCGCGGCGGGCGGCGGCAGTGAATGGGCGTCGCGGCGTGGCGGGGGGAGCCGGAGGCGCCGCCGCGATGTCTCAGGAGAAAATGGAGCTGGACCTGGAGCTGCCGGCGGGGAGCGCCGCGGCGCCGGGCGACGGGGGCGGCCTGAGGCGATCGAACAGCGCCCCCCTCATCCATGGGCTCAGGTGAGCGCGGCCCGGCCGGCTCGCGGCCCAGCGGCGGCCCCGGTGGCGGCGGGGCCCGGCCCGGCGGCGCCTGCAACGGCGGGGAGGGGTCTCGGCAGCACCGGGCGCCGCCAGCGGGGCCCCTGCGGCCTCGGAGCGGGCCAGGCCCCGCCGCCGGCCGCGCTTCCTGCAGGCCCCTGCGCGGTGGCGGCCTCTGAAAGGTGTCGCTGGTTTCTGGGCCCCTCCTGGTGACCACGGAGCCGCCGTGTGCGGTCGCCACGGGCCGGCAGCAGGGAAGCGCTTGCTGGGTCCTTCGCTGGAAGCGGCGCTTCTGCTGGAACAAAATGGATGTTTTTGTTGCACTGGAGATAGGAGCATGTAGCACAGCACTGTGTAGCTTTATGGAAAGCGCTCCTAAGAAAGTTCTTCACAAAACTTTTTTTCTTTACTCCATCAGTGACAACTCGCAGGTTTTTCAACCTTACGTGTTGCGAACTCGCAGGAACAGTACAACAGTTATGAGCCGTCACAGTATGGTAAGGAATCTTAAGCATGTTTTGTTTACATCTAATGAGAAGTAATTGGGCTGGAGAAATGAAGTTAGACTTGATTTGTGTTTGCACCAAGCCTCCTAGCCAGCTTCCTGGCTGCAGAATATGCATTTTTTTTCCACTGTGAGTTCAACCTACAGTGAAATAATGCTGGTGTCTTGATTGTATATCCCCAAGAAGACAACAGCAGCTGAAGCATGCGTGATTCCCAGTATTAAGTACAGGCTCAGAGTTAATTTAGACCTGACCGAGTGTTGGAAAAGAAAACTGCTGTCACAATTAAAAGCCATGAAAGGGTGTTTTAATTTGTTGTAAAAATGAAAGAGAGTTACAAGTCTTTGTTGATTTGTTTTTTTGATGGGAACGATTTTGTTTGTTTGTTTGTTTTTTTGCAAAGGCTGAACACTAGGTGTCAGAAAATATTTGAAGAAGAGTAATTTATTTGCTGGGGGATATTTTGCCCATTATCATATAAGTCTGGTAGTGTACAGTACTGCAGTTACTTAACTTCTCAGAAATGTTACATTTCTTTTTTTTTGACTGTGTCCTTGTCAACTGGAAGATCTGTATGCTCTTTTCCACTAAAATTTTTCTTTCTCATCTGAGGGAAATGGCTTTTGTCAAATCCCGTGGAACTTAAAGTCCTGAAATGCGTTTCTTCTATGTATTTTATTCTATTCAGAAAAAGCGAGATGACATTTTAGTTCAAAATCTTCTGTTATGAGATTTCTTAAAAATAAGAATCCAAAAGTTTGGAACTCACGTCAGTAGATGTTGCTGTAGGCACATGGGCATCCTGAGTGGAACCTGCTGGCCCATGTGGTGGTAAGCCAAAGTTCCGGAGGAATTAGGTGCATAGAATTGTATGCAACTGAAAAATCACAACAGTAAAGTTTTAGAGAATGTTGTTCAAGACTCAGCTGAAACGTTGAGATTTCTGCTTTATAATAGCCAACTGGTTGAGTAAGTTAGTACAGGACTTTGTTGTCTTATCCTAGGCAGCAGGGAGTTGTATCATATTCGTAGTTTCCTTTGTAATACCTCATTTGTCTAAACGGCATATATAGCTCTTTGTGTATTTGAGGTGCTAAGCAGTATCTGCCTGCAAGTCTGAGATCTGTGCCACTTGCTGAGTGACAGAATGAATTTGTAAGTGGTAAAACAAGTCTTTTCTCTTGAAGACCAGTGTTTTCTTTTTGCAACATTATTTGAGTCATCCATATGTAGTTGTACAGCTCATTTTTAATTCACTAAGAATGCAGGTGGTGGTAAATAGGATGTGTGCAAGCTGTTGATGTGTGATTTAATCATTGTGGCTGTCACTTTTTTTCAGTTGTTGTCATCATCTCCTATTCGTATTCCTAGTAGCCGACTTCATCAGATCAGAAGGGTAAGTGTGATTTTTATCTGTATATTTAGTAACGGCATGAAAAGTATTATATAATATTGAAGTATTTACGTAATGGGAGTTTCTTTCCTATTGAGTTTTTCAAGTACTAGAGGAAACAGAGTCTCTTTTAAGACTTAATTTCAACAAGGAAGTATCCTTGCAAGGGTTATTGTTGTTGTGTTTAAACTACCTTACATTTGTGAAGTGTTGTTTCCTTCAAGAGAAACAGTGAGCTGGCCTGGTAGCAGTCGTCTCTTTCTGGAGTGCTCCTACTGCTCGTATTTCAATTCTAATGGCAAATTATTGAATCGTGAGTGTTGTACCGAGTACCTGTGATAAATCAAATGTTATGGGAAGACTTACGACTTTTATCTCTTGCAGGAGGAAGGAGTGGATTTAATGAACAGAGAAACAGCACATGAAAGGTGAGTGTTATTGAAACAAGATGATAAAATAGCCAGAGTTATCCTCTTTGTAGCTACTGATGGGATTTTTTGTGTTCTAGGGAAGTGCAAACAGCAATGCAGATAAGCCAGTCATGGGAGGAAAGCTTAAGCCTGGTAATCTCTTTATAGATGTTTCCTATGTAATTCTGCTTTTACGCTCAACTGATGAGTTTAAGGGAAAGAGTGGAATTAACTGCAAAAGTAATATAAGAAGAACTTAAGTTCATCTGCTTTAGCTATTTGTGCATTTGACCCAATGACTTTCCATTAGAAGGTTGTGCCTTGGATTTTAAGGTAATGTCCTGTGCCAGTGTTAAGGTGGAAACATTGTATTTACAGAGCGACAATGACTTGGACAAGTCTGAGAAATCTTCCTCCCCAAAGCGAATAGACTTCGTTCCAGTTTCACCTGCACCTTCACCGACAAGAGGAATAGGAAAGGTAGGATAAGTGAAATACTAAATGGAAAGAACATTTTAGACCAAGGTGAACAGTGAAGATGTGTAACTTCACAAATGTTTGATAGCTTTAAAAAAAAACCCACAACCAAACAACAAAAACCCTCCAACTCAAATCCACATTTTATTGATTTCTAAGAATCAGATGCTTACCATCCTAGAGCTGCAGAGTTTAAGCAGCGTTCCGGTTCTGTCACACTGAATGTTTTCAGTTGCTGCTCTTTGTGCGATGTTTGGATGGGTTAGGGTTCTGGTTCTAGGGAAGCTGGAAGAGGTCATTAGAGTAATCCGATTTGGCTATGATCTTCAGCTGCACAAGTTGGGGGATGCCGGGGAAGAAGCACCAAAATCAGAATGTATCGTATGTGTAGAATAAGAGTGTAGGCAAAGACCAAAAGCTGCAAATCTGTGTGGTGAGGAAGATGAAAATATGTCCATCGGTTATGGAAAGGAAGGCATAAACTCACTGTGAAGGACTCGGACGTGCTGAATTTGCAGTGAAGACTGATGGTTCATGCTTGAAAAAGGGAAGAGGGGGATCTAAGACAAAATAAACTACTTTTTCCAGCGAGGACTGGAAAACTGAAATGTAGCACAGAGAAGATGGCACTTTGTTTAAAGATGGGCTGCTTGACCTTGTTTTCACTCACCCTCTTTGGTTATTCTACTATTTCTATTGAACGCCGCTGCCAGTACTGATGCATGGAGCAGCCATGTACCAGTGCTGGGAAAATGTGTTCCTGGTGTAACACTGATACTGGCAGCTGGTCCTGTGCCTTTGGAATCACGACTATAAAGCAGTAGTAGATAACAAGACAGAAACATCTTTATGATTAGCTATGGGCATTCTTGGGCAAGGCTCAGGTTCACTGCAGAGCCACAGAGCTCAATTTTCAGGTCAGAGGTTTTTTGAGTAAACTCAATTTGTTTGTTTAATAATCCCCTTGAAAGAAGTAATTCTTGAGGACTGTACTGCTACTTCTAAATGTAACAGTAAGAACAGAAACAACTGTCTTATTTAGAAAACAGTGTCTATTTCATTTTTAGCTTTCTTGTGAGTTTGAATTTTAGGTTAATCTGAGCGTTATTGCGTTAGCCAGGATATTTTTGCAAGTTAAGTTTTAATGCCTCTAAGATTGCATTTGATCATCTCTTATTCCATTACTGGCTTTTCTTTAATTGGGGATGTTTTGTTTGGAGGGTTGGGGGAAACCCTTGAGTATTTAAAAGGAAATTCTGAAGCATCATAATGTGACTTTTTCTGCAGCAATGTTTTTCACCATCATTGCAAATGTTTGTGAGCAGTAATGGATTACCTCCAAGTCCTATTCCCAGTCCAACAAGGCGATTCTCCAAGTAAGTAGCATCTGCAAGTAACAGGTATAAATTTGCTTAAGTTGTAATTTATCCAAAGGCTAGCACAAAGATTAGTTAAAACTGATGTTAAGACATTAAAAGAGACTTTAGTCTTCTCTAGCTGAAGTATTGCCACATAAAAATGCTCTTAAAGTTCAGCCTTTGCCAATGGTAGCTTTAAGTGGGTGCTCTTATAGGAGCCTGTGTCAACTAGACTTGGAAACTTGTGAGGAAATTCCTGGGTACTTCAAGTGAGCTTTATTAACTTTGTCAGCGTATCAATTTTGTGTAACTATTACACACAATTTAGAAATGAAGTGAGGATGTGATGCACTAAGGGAAGAAGACCCTCAAAAATTGACGACAATGTTGTGTGGCAGATAATCTGCTCTAATAGGCAGCATTTTGTTATCTATGTGTTTAGATTCTCTAAGCATTTCAGCTGTGGAGGAATAGTTTTAAAGAACACTTCATATGATGTGGTTGTGTTGATTTGATGCTAGATATGGTAGTGTTCAGACTTGGAACATTTACAGACCTGCCTATCAGTGTTCTCGCTCTCTCTAGCAGGAGGAGTCAAAGTCCAATCAACTGTATCAGGCCCAGTGTTCTTGGCCCCATTAAAAGAAAAGGTATGTGCGTTTACATTATCAGGTGTTCTAATATGGATTTAGTTTTGCAGCTTGGATACATTTCTCTCTCTTCCATATTTTTTCTGTTCTGTAAATATAATGCTCTTGTATCTGCACTGGAGTGCAATTTGCCAGTTGTAACTTAAAAATACAATGTAAAGTAGCTAGTCTAAAACACAAGAATGAAAAACTTTAAAAGCAACTACTGCTTGAAAGAGGCAAACTTTATTCCACAACAAATTAGATGTTACGAATATTGGTAAGCCCTGACATTCCTAAGAGTACCACTGTACGGTGCGCACCCTTCAGATCATCTCAGGAATGTTGCTTATCATGCAATATCTTCTAAACTTAGAACTGAATGTTTGTTTTTACTCTGAAAGTTCAGAAGGTGAGTGTTTAGAGAAATGGAGTAGATCAGTGCCCTTTCCTCCTGAAGGGGGAAAACTGCATTCTTTCCTGGAAGTATTCTGTGTTAAGGATATTCAAATTACATCCCAGAACAAGTCTCCATAGCAGAACTGTAAGATTTAAGATTGAGATATTTATAAGTGTGCCTCTAGCTATGCTTATCCTTCCTGTGGGGTTTTTTTTTTTTAACTGCACCAAAAGCATGTCCTTTTATTTTACAAGAATTACGTTTAGCCTTCAAGAAAAGTTACTGTTTATTGGGTTTTTTTTTTTTTAGGACTGCTTTTCCTATCAGATAAAGAATGTTGTCTAATTTATATTGAATTGACAGGGGAGAGAGACAAGCTTTCTCATAGTGCCAGTTGTATCTTGGCTGTGATTTTCTATTAATTTTAGAGGCTTTAAAATTGAACAAAAGTTTATCAAGCTCAGGGATCAGTAGGGAATAGATATTCATACTGTGTTTTACTTTTAAACATTTTTCAATAGACTTTAAAAGATAGTATTAAAAAGAGCACAGGTAAAGGGCAGGCTGTCCTCACCCTATCCATGTGCGCATGTGGAACATCTTTTACACAGTGGAGATGGGAGTTTCCTTTTTTTACTCAAAATACCAAGGAATTTTCAAAATGTTAGTTAATTTTAAAACATGTAATCCATTTAAATGAACCTAATTTCTTTTCCTAAATACATAATCCTGTTATTTTTCCGAATTTTAGCAGTAGCTTTATGGTTCATACTCTACAGATGTGATATGGTAACAAATTGACACCATGATATGAGGAGGGAAGAAAGCGATGTATTGAAGAACACTTCACTGCTGTAGGGAATTAATGCGGGGAGAGCGTGCGATGTGTTGTGGTGGTGCAGATTTCTCTGTGAAATTTCAGGTGGCAAAAGAGTTACCTAAGTTGGTTACCTAAGTTCTTCATTTTTATATAATACCAAGTATTCTATAAATGTTTTTTGCCCATCGCTTGATAGAAGTTGTTATTCCTTCCCTTCAAAGAAGGAAATGTATCCCCGTGGGTTAAAGGAAATAGGAAATTTTGGGGGAGGGGGGGGAGGTGTTATCAGTCTTATATAAAATGAATGGTAGTATAATTCTCTTGCATAACATATTAATATGTACTGGTTTTGTATAATGCTTAACTTTTCGTCTGCTCTTCAAACTGACACCATGACTGCTGTGAAGTGTAGGTAAAACACCAGACAATTTTTCATTTCATGTGGTTTTGTTGCCAAACTAAAAATTAAAATATACTGTAGCTGAGAGGTTTGTTTTTTTTCCTCTGAGCTTGTTATTGGCAAGTTCATGGTATTTCCAATGCATCTGTTGTACAGAAGCTATTAATGAGCTAGCTCATTCTCAGGACAGATTATACTAACCAGATTACATGAATTCTCCCCATCATGTTTAATCTTTTAATGTCAGTAGATGATTACAGGTACAAAGATAGTCTGATCCATGATGAGTAAGTGGAAATGCATACACATGCCAATTTTTTTTTATTTGGCTTTTCTGTCAGAGTGTATGTATGCATCAGAATTTGTTGGACGCAGGAGGGTGAAACTGAACCAAGCTGCTGCTCCTGTTTTCATAATCACTAAGAATTTTAATGTCCGTATTTTGGCTTATGTCAGTTGCCTCATCTCAAATGCTTACTTAAAATTAAGTCACAGTAATTAGTTTGCTTTAGGTTATTGTGTCTGATTGTAGTCTAAATAGCAAGTGCCTTGTTTTGTGTCTTTGAGATCATTGTAGCCCCTCAGAAGCTGTTGAAGCATTAGTTAAATTAAGGACGGACTGGATGGTTAAACAACAGCTAGCATCAAATTAATATCTTACCCAAGTGTTTTGTTGGCTGAATTAGAAGACTTATCGTGTTACAGGTGCAACCTTGCTCTATTGTGGGACAAACCTCCCTCTTACAATACACAAATATTGACTGGGCGTTCCAGAGACTCAAGTGAGTTTGATTATTTGCACTGTTTTCCTTAGGTGAAATGGAAACTGAAAGTCAGCCAAAGAGACTTTTTCAAGGAACAACCAACATGCTTTCTCCAGATGTTACACATCTGACAGATCTCAGTTCATGGTAAAATATTTCATGTACCCTGAAATGCTGAAACAGGGAATGTGCGTTTATTACAAGCTTTCTTGTTTTGTTTTTTCCAGAAAAAATATTTTGTGCATAGCTTGCGTATGCGTATTCCTGGTAACTATTCCTGTGGTAGTGTAGTGTGACAGTGTTCCTGCTCCTTTGATCAATTATTCCTCAGCAGACTCTAGCCTAGATTTTGTGTATCAAAATTTTTATCTTGAATATAACTGTTATAAATCCCTGTTGGTTCATAAGCAAAGTTACTTTGCCTCAAAGATGCTTCATCATTTAGGTATGTTGTAGGCAGTGGTCATATAGTGTGTGCGTGAAGAGTTCCTGCAGTTACATAGTTCACGTTGATACATTCATGATCTTTAGTGTCTGTCTCCTTTCTGTATGGTGGTCATAAAAAGCTGAGTTCTTTTTTGCCAAGAGTCAGATACAAAGTATTCTAAAATATCAACTTTGTATTACGAAGATTTCAGTTTACCTACAGGCTTGAAAGTGCCTCAAAATATTTTTTTTTTTGTGTTGCTTCCAGCTGAATTGCAAAAGCATCAATTTAATGTGCCCTCTGGAATCTTGTATCGACTTCAAAATCCAAACAGAGGAATTCCTTACTTACAAGGGAAAAATAGGTTTCAAAATCTTGCTTTGTGTAGTGCAACATTAAAAAACATAGGAGCTGATTAATGACATCTTTGCTGCATTGCTGATTAGATTCTTATTATTCCTTTCCCTTTAAGGTTTTATTCTCATTAGTTCTCACCTCCTTTCTATAACTTATTAAAATCAGAGTCATCATTTATTCTGCATGTTAAAAAAAAAATACAAATTCTGCTCCTCATTCCCGTAAGGAGCATGAATATATATATAACATGCTACAGAAAACAAGGAGAATTCAGGGCTGCCAGTCTTGCAGAAAAGACTGAGTGGTAGTATAGGTCTCCTACATCTCTTCTACAAGGATGAAAGTACGTTAGGTTTGTACACAAAGCCATCGTGCCCGTCTCGCTAAATAACCTTTTTCTTTTTCCCCAGCCTGTCTTCAGATATTCTCGATGGGAGTAGCAGCAGTGTTGGCTCTTCCTCTGACTCACTGACTAAAGGCAGCATAACCACGGAGTCTCCCGTAACGTGCTCAAACTCGTGCTCTTCATTCATTTTGATGGATGATCTCTCACCGAAGTGACTTAAGCTCTGAGTCAGTGTCTGGCTGTGCTGTTCCCTTACTGTACGCTCGTACGGAGAAACGAACTCTGATCCTTGAACCATTAACACGTGGATTATTCAAAGGAAAAATTATTGTAACTGTAATCCTTGGCGACTTTCCAGTGATTTTGATTTATCCATTTAATGGACATTGTAGACCACATTCATGTCTGGTTTTGCGAATTTATTTTTTAAACAAGATGTCTGCTCAGATTATACTAACTTTTTGCTTTCAGGAACTTGCATATACTTTTTGATTCTGAGAATAGGTATCTACCTATTAGTGTTGCAATTTTTAGGAAAATACTTCTATTATTATCGTGGTCACTGTCTAGGGAAATAATTTGGTTCGGAAGGATTTGAAAATACTAATTTATTCTCTGGCACTTCTACCATTGAGTAAAACTATTCTCCTTGGTTTGTTTCAGTCACTAGCCTCAAATTCTCTTACAGAAGGGAGAAAAAAAAAATCTTTTCTTTTTTTAGTGCTGCTAGTTGTTTTTATTACAGAAGACCACAGTGGGTCTGGAAATCTCACTCTATTACATTAAAAAAAAAAAAGCCAAACAACCCACAGCAAAATAACTCATGACTGGCACTTTTGCTATCGGTGAAGAAATAATACTCTACAAACATGATTAAAATAGCTGCATATTCTCTCCCCAGTTCCTTTATCCTACAGATTGTATGAAATAAGGTCAATATTCAGCAAGATTTGGCCAAGGAAAACGAATCCATGCCTCGATCCAAGACATACAGTGCAGATAACTAAGCTATTTAAACTACTGTGTAGGAGAACCACGTATGGCACCATCGATGTCTCCTGTGGCATTGAGGTCATAGGGATTTTTGTGCCTTAGGGGACATTGTTACAGAATTACGGAATGTAAACCAGAGGGGTGGGTGGGAAAAGTCCTTTGTGTACAGCTTGTCTATAGAGTTGCTTACCAGAACCTGGCGTCGATGCTGCTTTCCGTAGTGTTCCTTTCCCAGGTGCGTGCTGCATCGCGAGGTGCCGCGGGCAGCCCCGGCTCTGCCGGGAGACGGCAGCTGGAGTGACACCCTCTGCTGCGCACAGTGGTGACGCCTTTGGTCATGAGCAGGGCAGAGAGCGAAGTGAGCATTCAATTCCCAAGGAAAGACTTGAGAGGTTGGATTGAGTACGAGCTCTGCAAATTGTTTGGCAAAGGAGTTAGAGTTGAGCTATGAGTAGTCTTGATACAGTACCTTGGTCAGTCTGAGGTAAGACAATAGATATTTTACTTTTTAAAGACTTTAACGGGGCAGAATAAATCCGTTTGTAATCTACTGTGTTATGCTATTTATTATTTATAACTATGTAAAAAGTCTGTGGTGATGAATTATAGTATTTTTTTATGATTGAATAAGTTTTTTATGTTCAGTAATTGCTGGCTGGTTTGTATTTAATACGCAACGTTGTCTGCCAGAATCATAAGCTTCCATTTTTGAATGTTTGTAACATAAATGCTTTCGTTATCTAAAAGTACAACTTCTGATCTTTTTGAAAGAAAATAGCACTGAATTTAAAGTAAGATTATGTGCTTTACAAGTGAGCACAATCTCTGGCAATACTGTCTGGCTAAAAAGGGGAGGGGGAGAACCATAGGGGTTGGTTTTTTTCCTGTTCTGAAGAAGCTGTTGGGTTTCCAGAAGACGTGTACATACCAGATTATTTTTAAAAGTGTTTCCATTAAATTGTAAGTAGTACCATAATGGGCCAACAGCGGCACTATTTGTAATATCATTCTCACCTGTGGAGCATTAGTTCCCCACCTCAAATAAATGTGCATATTGTAAAATATTGTCCATTGGTGCCATTTTTAAATGAGCTCTACAGTATTGAATGTTAATTTTATTTGTATATGCACAGTGCTATTTCTTGAATTTGATGTCTTAAATTGCTTAATTATTTTTTTTATTCATGCTTGTATCTTTTCTGCCTTCTCAGTGCTAAAAGAAGGCTGCTTTTGCATTTGCAAAAATATTGGTAAACAGTCTGTGATAAAATTCGACCTGTTACCTGTGCCCCAGTTGCATTCTGCCGTGCTTTTCTTGGTACTGTCATTTGGACATCCGAACAAGGGGTGGCAGAAGGGGGAAACCTATTGCATGCTTTCTTAAAACCCAGAAGAGCATAGCTATTGCTGATTTTTGGCTGACTTACCTGTACAATTGATGTATTCCAGATTTGTTTGTTGGTGGAGAGTCTTATAGAAGTGCTGGCCTTTGTAACCATTAGAATGTAAGCTTCATAAAGCAAACGCACAAATATTCGCTCTTGTTACAGCTTTTTGTTTTTTTTAGTGTTCTGGCTAGTCTGGGCTCCTCAGAAGACATTGCTCTTTTATAAAATATATACATAGTACATATACACACTGTCTGGTTCAGAATTGATGTGATTGTGTAACATAATAGGTCCCATTTAGGACCGTATTTTTTCACACCCGTAGCCATAAGACCGCTTGTTCATTTTAAAACTGTTTTCTAATACTCTTGACGACTGATATCTGCGCTTACCTGCATGTGAGTTGCTGCCGCTTATAGAATCTATTGGCGGCGTAAGGGCTAGTACAGCGTACTCCCACTCAGACGGACCAAAAGTTGTGTTTCTGGATTTAACTCTCGTCTGTAATGAATGAGATGCCAGTTTGGGGAAGAAGGCTGGTGCTGGTGGTCAGCTTTAATATATAACTATTGAGACTTAACAGCTGGTTTTTATGACTTGAGCAGAGTTATTTGTGCTGAACTGCCATGATGAGTGGCTGAGAATTCCTGTCTTTCCTTCCCCTTTATTTTTTCCTTAAATAAGGAACCATAAATACTTATCTCTTGCTGAGAATCACCAGTGATGACTTACCTTTAATGTTGTAACTGTTGAGGAGAAAGTTAAAATACCAGCCAAGACCAGCGTAATTCAAGCAGTGTTTTAGATGAACTGTTTTTACTCTGATAATTAGCACTGTATTACGGTGTTGGTCTGTGTTCGGCTCATTAACTAGCACTGCCTTTAGGTCATAGCCGAAGCGCGCTGAATCCTCATTTCGTGGGCTTAAAATGCTGGAAGGGTTTTACCAATGGTTTAGAAAAATGTGCGTGTCAGCTGTGGAACTCTTTATGTTTTGATAATATCAAGTGTTCTGAATCAGGAAATGGATCACAGTATGCATGTTTCATGCTCCTTCATTGAATTTCAAATTGGGGATCATGGGCCCAAAAGCCTGTATTTAAGGGGCTGTTTTTCTGACTGTATGTGATTAAATAACTTTCTCCTACAATGAAAGTAATTAAACTGTCAGTGGGTGAGGATGTAAATCTGAGTCCTGCAGACTTTATTGGAAAACTCATGCTTGAAATGCACAAAGCTATACTGTATAAAAACAGTAAAGTGGGATTTTTATTAAAGTCATGATAAAAATAGAGTACTCATTTTAACAACTCAAAATGCTAAAAACCATTTTAAATGTAAGGCTTCAGCTTGGCACGTTTCTCTGGCCAGAGCCACATTGGGGACTGTACGCGGAGGTGAACTTGAGCAGGCTCCGGCGGGTTTGGAACTCCCGTATTCTGGTGCACAAACACAATAGACTAGTCTTGGGAAATGATTTTTGTGCAAATATTCACATTCTTATCTGTAGGCCCTGCTAATACGTTTGTGTGACAACAAAGATGAGAACTTGTTTTTCCTGGAGGAAATTCATGTGCCTAGAATCTTCCCGGTAAGTTCATAATAATAAAAAAAAATGCTTTGCATGAATATGGGTTCAAATATTTCATGAAGTCATAGGCCTGTTTCATTTGCTTTTTTGGACTAAAGGCCAAGAAATATTTTTGGAGCAATACAAACTGCCTCTTGTATTCCGAGGCTATTCTATAAATGGCAGCTGTCCGTGGGGAGTGGAGGGGGACTTTGCCTACCATTCAATATTTCAGTCTCTCTTGAGATCCGCTAAATAATCCTTAGTGAATTCGGGGATTGGTGGAAGATGGGTCACCGAAGGTACCAGATGACCCAATGAGGAGGACGTTGTAACTACCTCTTTTGACTAAATTCGAGTTTTAGCCCTGAGTGCAGACCTAGCTTACCCAACTAATTTTCAAGTGGAAAATGCGTTTTTTGAGGAACTGAGACTTTGATGAGGATCTGCACCGTTCAGACTTGGAGGAAGAGGCTCCTTGTTGGCAAGTCTAGGACTGCTTCGCTCAATCCACCCCCAAAAGAGTGAGCCGCCCTTGCAAGTCAGAGTTAGAGTAGCCATTGTCTAGGGTTTAGGTGTCCTTGGAGGGGGCAGGGAGGTGGGGGTTGGGTTTCCACAAGGGCCGGTTATCTAAGTCACGGCTGGGACCTTTGTCATCAGGCTAAAATCAAAAGTAGGTGTTTGAGGGCAGGTTCTGAGGGCTGCAGAGCTGGTTTAAGCGCGGTGGCCTGGGTTTGCTTCCCGCTGTGGATGAAGAGCCCTCAGGTGGGTGGGTGATGGCAGCCAGGCTGCCCTTCCCATGCACACAGCTGCACCCTGCTTCCACTTCCTACTGCTACGCGTCCCTCAAGGCGATCCCTTTTATTAGCGTACTGGGCACTTAACGGAAGTCTCTTGTTTCAATCCAAACCGTTTTGCATTAAAGCTGCTTTTTATTATGTGCTTTTAGATCCCAAAGCCTTTTGATATGGGGCCTGTTGGGCCTTGAGTTTGGGTCTTGCCTCTGGTTAGCGTGCCAGGGCCAACCTCCTCTTCTTAAACCTGGAGCAATTTGTTTTGTTCTTCATGTGGTAGAAAGTTTGGAAACGCAGAGTAGGGAGGTTCTTGCTATTAACGAAGAAAGCACGTTAGATTTGGTGATCACACAAGATTGTGGGGTTTTCAAAGAAATAAGACCTGAAAATGCGGAACAAAGAAATGCCTATTTTTGGTAAACCAATTCGGCTGGTTTGATAACCAGGCTCTTTTTTTAAATGCAGGCAATAGTCTTTTGAACATATCATTAGTAACAGCAACAAAATCTAATATGCTTTCGCCCCCAAACACTTCTCCTCGTGGTAAAGAAAACTTATTATTGAAAGGCCCCAGGGTTTGTTAATCTCTGGCAAATAGACGGGCATGGCCTGTCTTGGGGCTCTGGACACCGCTTTGCAGTAACAACCCCCTGTGACTCGACAGGCGTTGACAGCGACACCAGGCTGTCCAGCAGTCCCTTTCTGTCTGAAAAGCATCATCTTGCACTATATAATAATTCTAACACCTTTAGTCTCCCTTAGGTTATTTCTGAGGGCCAAAAGATTTCTACCTTTTATACAAACACAGTTATTATTAGCTATTAATTACTGTAGGTTGAGTGTTTTACTATATAGCTGTGGTAAAATTCCTGGTGGACTTTGCAGGCTTTTGCATGTCTCTCATTTGGGGGTATAACAGAGTTTGGGATTTTTGATTATTTTTCCGATAACGCAATGTGTGTCTTCTGGGAGAATTAGCCATTGTGTTTTAATTCTGCAAGGCATTTGGATATAGTTTATGCAGAAGTAACTCATATTTAAAAACATGAGTCAAATGAATCTTGGAGGCAATGACACGCGTTTGTTTTTGCAGAAGTTGCCTGGATTAACCCTTGCATCCCCTAAAGAAAACTCCTGCGTCCTGCCGCGGTCCCCACCGCTTTTGAACTTTCCCCGAAGTTAAGTAAGTTGGCAGAAGCACCAGGCTATTATTTGTATTGGGGTAGTTTATAATGCAGATTATGAAAACCCTATTGTGCTAGAACAAAAAGATTTTTCCTTGCCCTGAATAATTTGCAATTTAAATTTGTTGTGAGAACTGTCATGGTTTATCAATGCAATGCGTGGTCAATGCTTTGTTTCAATATGGAAAAGTCAGGCTCTGTAATACACAGGTAGGAAGCAGGTGGTATCAAAAACTATAACTAAATAAAGTTAACTAGTCCAGAATCCGAATCTAAACCTAAATGTTGTATCTGGCCTCTGACAAAGCAAACCCTTTGCTCTACAAGCCCCTAAAATTTTGGAAAAATTCAGCTACTGCCATGAACTGAGCAGCTCAGTCTCAGGCCTAGTTAAGCGTCAACACTTCTCTACTTATGACCAGAACCTCCAGGAATTTGTAAGAAAAATAAATGTGCAAGGGTAAGCTAGAATAAAAACGCCAATGCGCCTGTGATGGTTTGAAACTGGTTTGTACTGGTTTGAAAACCGATACGGATAACAAAGTACAGGGAGTTGGGATGAATGTGCTTTAAATAAGGGTTGAGGATGCGCAACGTACAGTACGTGTAACATCGTGTTCGTGTGCAAGAACAGACTGTGAAAGAAACAGCTTTATGTGGGAGAAGCGACATCAAAAGGACCAGCCCTGTAATAGGAAACATTTGCCTTTTGAGGACTGTTAGTGCTGCTGGTCACTTCTTTTTTTCTTTTCTTTTTCCTGATTTATTTTCCCCTCCCATACTACGAGCTGGCAGCGGGAACAATATGAGGCAGCATGGGTAGGGTGGGCCAGTTGGGCAGCAAGGAGGGGTACAGAGGGCTAGCTGGGCCTGCATGGACCTTCACAGCTTCCCTCCTGCCCCTTTACACTGAGTTTGTGTCAGCCTTGAAGGTTAGAGATGTATTTGTTGGCCAACCAAAGCAAATCTGGATGCTCAGCTTCGAGTCTAGCAGCGTAGTTACGGATGGAGATCGCCAGCTTCCATCAAACATCAGGGTATGTCCTCGACAGCACTGGGCCAAACTCTTCATGGGGGGAGAGGGGAACTGGAGGTGCAGGAGTGGGACAGAGATACCCAAAAGGCTGCGGGCACAGTGTGGGGGACCTGATGGGACCAGGAACTGTAGAGAGAGCACCCCAGCAGAGCAGGAGGAGGAATGTCCCCCAGCAGGAAGGAGAGGGCAGGGCAGGGCTGGAGAGTATGTTTTGGAGAGTATATCTGAAGTGTTTCGGCCTTGCTTTGCATTAGCAACAAGGAGCCGAGTGCATATAGGACTTAGGGTGAGCATGAGAGCCAGGACACACAAGGCATATCCAACTGCGTTGGGTGCTTCGGACCAGATGGGAGAAGTTAATGGTGATGGGGACGACCACAGGATGGCGTCTCGTGGCTTGCAAAGCGCCGAGCCATGTTTGATGAGCAGCGGCAATGCTGGCTGAAGCACATCTGAACTGCCTTCATCCTGCAGCTTCTATGGCTGGAAGTTTCTAATGGTTTCTTTCTTTTCACTCACAGTGTATCCCTTTCATTTCAGAGTAAACGCTAACTTTCCAGCATGAGGTCTGGACTTCATTGTACTAATAACCTTCAAACTGACAAAAATTAAAAGGTGAATGGTCTTTGGTTATGACACTGACACGTTCCCGTGCTAGAGGAGAGTTTGATCAAAGGTACTGACAACCTGAAATGAATGGAAAAGCCCTTCTCACAGCAAGGGAGCTTTTCTAGGAGTATATTGCACATTGGCTGTTTTCCCAGCCCCGCGAAGCCTTTTAGAAGCGTGCTGTGGCATATTTCAGTTGGCTTCAGGGAACTGCAGTGCACAAGCTGAGATTTTTTTTTTCCTGAAGCACTGATGCTGCCGTGTTCCCCTCAGGCCGCACATAGGAAGCATCTTTCTGTTATTTCTCTGTGCGGGCACATGCGGACCTGGATCTTGGAGAATTTACAGCGGCTCCGGCTTTGTGACCTGCAAGGGGAATGTCTGCCTGCGCGGAGCGGGCATCTGAGCAGGTAGCTCTGCTCCGCTCTCGTGTCCAGGTGAGCACTCGGGTGAGGCTGGCTGGAACCTCTCTTGGTGTCTGCTGCTGCTTTTGATGTAGATTGGGTGATTTACCTCAAACCAAGATGCCAAAATAAGCAAGCACCAGCCTTGGGCTGTGTGTGGAGAGCTGCCGGCAGGGTCCCGGTGTGGGTCTGGGGAGGTCTGACCGCTGCCCTTCCAGCTCTACCGTCTGACCGGCCTAGCAGGGAGCAGGGGGAAGATGGACGAGGCAGATCTTCACAAAGCGCTTGGAGATCTCTCTGTGGCAAGGGCTGGGTGCCATCAGCACCGCCGTGGCTGGGAGTTCAGGTTTGGCCCCCGGGCCAGTGACCGGCCCTGCTGTGCCCATGCTGCACGTAGTTTTGCCTTGAGTTTGGGAGCGGTTTCTCTGCTCTTTCATAGTTTGCCTTCTCCTTCGCACGTCTCCGACAGGAAGTGCGGATTCAGCAGGCATTGTGTGCTTCAGCAGCCTGCCAGCTGCCTTGCTGAAGCTAATTCATGATTCAAGTCACTCCTGATAAGTTTGCAAACAATGTGCAGTGATTTCTGAGCTAGATAGCAGCTGAGCTGAACTCCTCCGCTTCCAGCCTGTCAGCGGGACGAAGCCGTGCGTTTGCTTTGTAAAGCTCGGGGGTCAAACCTGGGCTTAACGTTTTGTGCCGCTGTGATGTTTCATAAATTTCTTATTTGTTTCAGAATAACTTTAAGTGAGCGTCATCATTATTACTAAAAACCCTCAAAAGAGTGTGTGGAGGCACAAAGAGGGCATATGGTTAGAGTTGGTTTAATATGAGCTAGGAATTGAACCCAGGACTTCTGACTTGCAGTTTGGTTCTTTGATCACTGGATAATTCTGTTTTCCCATTTGTAACACACTGGAATAGCCTGGGAATAACTCCAGGGAAAACAAGAGCAACATTTTTTCTTAGGCTAACTTCATGTGGCAGCCACTGGAAGCGTGCGCAGAGGAACTGGCCCAGAGGAAGCGACTCTGCACTCATGGCTCATCAGCCCCAGCAGGAAACAGTGGGTCAAAGTCAGAAGGAACTGACTTAAAAGCTAACGAGCAAGTGGTGCAGCAAACATCAAAAGAAAGAGTGGTTCAATAGCCAGCAGGGGAGCTTGGGATCCTCTGTCTTGGTCCTTATTCCACTTGCTTTCCGTTGGTTGACATCTGTTTAACCAGAGCAATGCCAAGGTGATGATGTATCAGACACGGGTTCGTAGGTGAGACTGTGCCCTCTCCCGATCTGCGCCCAGCTCTCCCTGGAAAATGGGGTCAGTACAGAACACACAGTACTTAATCTTACTCAGTATGTTTTTGTGAAATGAAATCCTCGTGACTTGCTATCTCAGCTTGGCAGATACTAGGTTTTTTCAGTTGTGTGCAAGGTCAGTAGTCTCAAGTGTAGCAGCCTAGAACTGCAGGATGGGTTTGACCATTCCGAGGAAAACTTGTTACAATCCAGTGGCAGAAGTAGGAATATATACTGCTCCTGCCGGCTGCCAGCAGGGCTTTGGTTGTGGGTGAGGTTGTGGAAGCTCACCTTGGTGTGCTTTCCAAAGGGCATGAGGTCACAGCATAGGCAGACTTATGTTTTGAAGTATATTTGTCGCTGTGCCATATGTTGGGTTTCTTTTTTTTTTACTTCTCCTTTAGTATTGGAATTGGAAATTCAAGTTGGAGAAATGTGAAAGCAATTGGGCCTAATCCATTCCTGTTGTTACTCCTTTTGTTTTCACTGGAGTCACTCCAAGGCTGAATTCAGCATATGATGAACAACTTGTTCTCCAAAGTTGGAACTTAGGCGAGAAGGTTTTAGGGATGATCACGCAACTCCGAGGCTCCTTCTCCAACAACTGAAGCTCCCACAAGAGGCACAATATATGGTGAGCTCGGGTTATTGAATTTAGTGCAACATTCTAGTAATAAGCCCTCTAGTCATAATAATACATTATTATCCATTAGAACAATTACTTGAATGAAACCCAACTGCTAGCTCACTTAGATTGGATGGAAAAATCCTAGCTGTTGATCTCAATTGCCAGTTAGCTGAACAGATACTAACCATGAGCCAACGGCAAACCGTTCTGAGCCTGGTAATCCTCCTCCCGCTTCCCTTTCCTCTCACCTTCTCTGGAACCCGCTCCTCCAGGGTCGCCACTCGTGAAATGTTGCCTGCCCTTCGTGCATTGCCCATCCCCGCTGCAGCCCAGGAATGCCTCCAAAGAAGGTTACAAGCTCCAGGTCTGCTTTGGTCAGATGGAAAAAGGAGAATGCTATAAGCTATGGAGGAACTGCCCATTCCCAACTGAGGGCTAGGTGGTGTTTGGTTGGGTTTGTTTTTTTGCAGGAGGGGGGATATTTCTGTTAAGAACTGAGATGAAACTCTTCACAGATCTGCAAAAATGAACCAGTCCTCGCTGCTGGTTAATTCCTCCTGCCTTCCTGTGAGCCGTTGGAGGGGTCATGGCAGACACGAGATCCCCATGGTAAAATTAAGTTTTTCTTTCTTGGGGAAATAACCATTACTGTCTCTCTAGCTCACTCCATTTCATTTACTTTCCAAACAACTTAGATCACAAAGGGCTCCTGGAAGGGTGCAGCATCTTGCAAAGAAAAGGCCTGGATGATTTTCTCCGTTAAGGAGAGTTCTGTGAAAGTTGTGCTTCCTGCTCCTGCCCGGAGAAGAGGATTTGTAACAGATGCTCCTACAGTCTTCGCTGTGTGGGGTTTGGAGGATGGAGGATTCACTGCACTTGATGCACTTGGGAGGCCAGAGTAGTTTTCTGCTGAACAATGTGAGTCCTGTTTGACCAGTGGAAAACCTCTCTGTCGCAGAGCGGAGCTGACACTTAGGCAGGAGATCCCCTCCTTGCGTCAGCTCTGCTGTGCTGGGCCGTATCTCCTCAGCAGCTCTGCTGGGGCATTCTGCAGTGCCACAACCACGGGACTTCCTTGATCTTGCTGAGGCCAAGCACTTCCCTCTTACCCTTTGGATATCATCTTCCTCCTCCTCTACTTTGCTTCTGGCCCAGGGAGCAGGCGCTGGCTGCTCTCCCCACTGCTCCTCCTTCCAGACCCTCTCTATTTGCAAGACCCAACCTGCTGTTGGGACCACCACAGCTGACCACCCTGGCCACTGAGTGTGGTGCAGAATGTGCTAAGAATAGTGTTACAGGAAGGGACATCTATTGCCTTTATTAGAATCATAGAATGTGCTGGGTTGGAAGGGACCTCTAAAGGCCATCTAGTCCAACCCCCCTGCAGTGAGCAGGGACATCTTCAACTAGATCAGGTTGCTCAGAGCCTCATCCAGCCTGGCCTTGAATGTCTCCAGGGATGGGGCCTTCACCACCTCTCTGGGCAACCTGGGCCAGTGTCTCACCACCCTCAGTGGAAAGAACTTCTTCCTAATGTCTCATCTAAACCCACTCTGCTCTAGTTTAAAACCATTGCCCCTTGTCCTGTCGCTACATGCCCTTGCCAACAGCCCCTCCCCAGCTTTCGTGTAGGCCCCCTTCAGGGACTGGAAGGGGCTCTAAGGTCTCCCCAGAGCCTTCTCTTCTCCAGGCTGAACGCCCCCAACTCTCTCAGCCTGTCCTCACAGCAGAGGGGCTCCAGCCCTCCCAGCATCTCCGTGGCCTCCTCTGGCCCCGCTCCAACAGGTCCATGTCCTTCCTGTGCTGAGGGCTCCAGAGCTGGACACAGTACTCCAGGTGGGGTCTCAGGAGAGTGGAGTAGAGGGGTAGAATCCCCTCTCTGGATCTGCTGGCCACGCTTCTTTTGATGCAGCCCAGGATGCGATTGGCCTGGGCTGCAAGTGCACATTGTTGGCTCATGTCCAGCTTTTCATCCACCAGTGCCCCCAAGTCCTTCTCCACAGGGCTGCTCTTTATCACGTCATCCCCCAGCCTGTATTGATAATGAGGATTGTTCTGACCCAAGTGCAGGACCTTGCACTTGGCCTTGTTGAACTTCATGAGGTTTGCTTGGGCCCACTTCTCCCGCTCGTCCAGGTCCCTCGGGATGACATCCCATCCCTCTAGCATGTTGGACTGCACCACTCAGCTTGGTGTCATCATATTATTACACTAATAATAAGATGGAAGAAGCATTTCCCTAACACCTTAGCTGATGCACAGGGTAAAATACTTTCTTCAACAGTTATAGACTTAGTAAGCGGAGAAGAAGAACCCTTCGCTTTTAAAACCAGCAAGCAGTTTCCAATCATACTCGCCTTGACTTCTCTCTCTCCAAGACATAGTCACTTCCCCAACTTTCCTTGGTCATCAAGAGCGCTGTAATTTGGACCAAGATGTTTGGAAGACTTCAACAGTTAACAAAGCATGTTGTTGCCTAGCTTAAGTGCAGGGGAGGAGGAGGTGTATTTTTCCCTTCTGTGGCTGTGGTTGTGTTTCTGCAAGGTGCCCAAACACGATATAAATGTCTGGATTTATACAACATGGGTTCGGCAGAGTTCAAAGGTGGGACCTGCTCAGCCTCCCAGTCTGCAAGCCTTGCCTTCTGTGAGAGCCCAACACCAGGTAAAACTGTAGACTTGTGCCTCCAGCCCTGTTAAGCTCTTTTGTCTCCTATTTGGGTTTTTGCTTCACTTCTCTTTAAGTATTTGGCTCCGGGAGTTGGGGCATCTCATCTTTCATTTTGAAACTTTCTGTTCCTTCTAGCTATTGAGCCACCTGGGAATTGCAGACCCTAAGAGTCTGGAAACTAGAAGATTAAAAAAAAAAAAAAAAGTCATCAAATCTGTATTGTCCTAATTCCTGGAGGAGGCAGCTTGTAACTCATGTTCTTGAATGCTGTGGTTAGGTGTTCAGCCCCTTTCTCCTGCAAGCTAAAATTTTTATTTTTTTTGTCCTGTGAAGTATTTGCTGAAGGACTTTCTTCTATTCCCAGGTTAGCAGGAACGCCTGTGGAGAAAGACTGACTGCTTCTTAAAAAACTGAATCAAATGTGGGTGGAGAACGTAGATAAGCAGCCTGGCGTGGAGAGTTGGTGGGGGTGTTCTAGATGACTTAATCAAGTGACATGATCCCATGCTGTACTCTTTTGATTCAGGCACGAACTTTCCCAAAAGAGGGAAGTTTGGGTTCTGGGTTCAGCTGTGAGAGCTGAATATCACTTCCCAGATGGGCGTCTGTGCCCCTCCTTGAACAAAACCACAGTTCAGTCTTGGCCATCAAGGCACCGCATTTCTTCCTTGGTTGCTCCCTGTCCCCAGGGGGCTGTGACCCACTGGTTTGAGGGCTGTTTGTCAGACCTGTCTGTGGAGGCCGCTGGAAAAGAAAGCATTGAGAGATGCACCTCTGGGCCACACCCTCCCCTGGCAAGTGCTGTGGATTTTTTTTTTTTCCCCTTGAACTTTGCAGAAACACACAGCCATACTCCAGGACCTTCAAGGGCTGCTTCTCTAATCTCCCCAGAAGGATTACTGCTGCTGGAAATCGTGAGGGCTTGGACTAGCTATCAACTTTATCAGGAAAGCTTCTTTCCGGCCAAGCTAGTAAGAGCTTTGCTAAGCGGGAATCTTGGGTTGAAGCTGCTCTTCTCATGTTTCACAGATGGCCTCAATGAATGATTTACTAGGAGAGTAAAAGATTAGCCAGATTCCTCCAACTGCATCTCGAGTCGTATAAAGCACTGGATTTTATTGGGGCCTAGGCAATTCCTAATTCTTTTGCCTTATTAGACTGTTTTACAGTGACTAATTGCCCTGTGCTCCCTTCCCCGAGAATCAGGTGTCTCCTGGTGAGGAACCCACGCTCCTCGCACGAGCCTCACCCACGGCTTTGGAACAACCACACCAGTGAAAGCTTCTCCGTACAGTCAGGGACCTGAAAACCACAAGACATTATGTCTCTAGTTGTATTTTATTGGAGAGGTTAAAATGCTTCTGGGAGAGAGATGGTAAAGGGAATACTTAAAATATGCAATGAGGTGTTCCCATAAACTTATCAAAAGCTTTGCAGGATCTTCCTGTGGAGAACAGCCATTGCTGGAGAGTTCACATGAACCATGGTTGGGCAGGACAAAACCTCTTGCTTTAATGTTTTAGATGGTCTCCAGGGCTTGGATGAGCTCTCTGGGGGGAAGTGAGATTACTCCATGTTTGCCTGTTACGGAGTTTCTCACGTTTCTCTCTTTTGTGCTTCACCACCAGAACTCTGTGTTTGATGCTCTATGGCAATTCCTACAGAGTTTGGCTGTTTTAAAGGACTGCAATACCGATTTAGATGGCCAAATTGGAAAAGCAGGGTTTAAAGTAGACCTACTTTTTCCTTCAGAGTGAGACTTCTTAAAGATCCTTGTTAAACTATTTACCAGCGGTCTCACAACATCAACAGATCTTTGCATTTAACCATTTGCATGACTTCCATCATGCTTCTCTCCCCTGTCCTCTAAATAAAAAAAAAAATAAAATCTAAAGCTTAAACAATCAAAACGCTAAAGGGCTTGCAGGGCTGGGTTGCCCATCGCTATCGATATATGAAGTGCACACACCGTAAAGCGTAAAGCAATATGGTCATGTGCTGATCTCATGTAAACAGTCTTTGGTTTATAGCAGTCTGAGATGAGGGCTCTGAGACTCGCTGGGGGAATCAAGCCCTAGCAGAAATGTTTAAAATATTTGGATTTGAGCCAAAAGGCTGAGAAAAGAGATTTTGGGTCTTCCTTTCTCTCTGCTGTGTTCTCCTCACGTACAATGCAAAAACCTATGTAAGAAATAGGGATGAGAAGAAACAGCCCTGACAGACACAACTCCAGGGCATCAAAAGAGGTCGAAGACGTGCAGTCTGCCTCAGAAGTACAGGGGTAATAAAATTTGCTACTTTTCCGATTTTTGCCTCACTATTTATCTGTATAAATTGGGGCTGGATCTACTCCCTGGCGGTCCCTTTTGGTTGAACCTATGGCACAAAGGAGACAGAAGCAGCCCCTGGAGTCCCTTTGATGAAAGCTCTCCTGCCACAGTTCTTCAAGGCTAAAGCTTTGCCACAATTTATAGTAGGATGAGGGAAGAGTTATAAAAAGTACAGGAATGCAAAATTCTGTCCTCTTCTCCACGAAAGCAGAAATAAACTCCGTGTGTGCGTTTCCAGGACAGAGCTTTCTCTACTGTCAGTTGTGTCTGGTATAAATGACCTATGCATTGGCATCTGCTGTACATACAATTTTTCAAGCATCTGGGTTAGCGGAGCGGATCCTGCATCATTTATTTGGAAATGACTGTGTCCTCCTCACAATGCAACTGACCTGGAGGAACAGAATATTATGACTAAACACCACTTCAAAAGCAAATGTGATCCTTTGATGTCTAAAAGACAGATTTGTCAAGCCTGTGTTTGTGAGAGCAACACCAAAACTCGGAGGATTACTCACCATGGCAGTTTTTGAAGATATTGAGTCACTCACCCAGATTTTACCTGTAGACAGCCAGGCCAGGGGATCCCTGGGGTTGCCTGAGTTGGGATCTCCCACCAGTGCCCATCTAAGGTCTCGGAGCCCTGCAAGACCTCATCAAAGACTGTGCCTCCACTTCTCATTGCCAAGCAGATGGGGTTTGAAAAGGCACAGTCAAAAGACAGAGCAATTAACAGGAAGAATTCAGAGTCATGAGAAGACATATAAAGTGAATTTCCTTAATTTTTGAATATCGCTCTCATTATTTTTAGATCTACGATCTTTTTGCCAGAGGCACTGAATGGACCGATCCTGGCGTCTTACTCTGAAAAGACGGTGACTCCAGCCTTTCGCTGTGCATCCCACCATGGCTGCGTGTTTGGAAGCCTGTGTCGACAATGGTGGGAGAGCTGTGCAATACACTGCTATAAAATGTTCCTCTTGCAACGTTATCTTGCTTTTTATTCTGTTCTTCCTGGAAACTCTTATTGCCAGTGTAACAGTGGATCTGCTCCTTAAGGAAGGACCATTCTCTGCATGCCTGCCCTCATCCATAGACTGAAGATACCAAAAAAACCAAACGGGAATTGAAAAAAGTAATGAGCTAAAAAGGAAATGACACCGCTAATGAAATTATAAGATTGCTTAAATGCTTATTTCTCACCAGTCTTTATTGGGCTGTGTCAGGATCCCTTCTGAGCATGGCCTGGAGCGCAGCAGCCTGGCTCAGAGTGGCGGAGACCGGCAAAGGGTAAGGAAGGAAACAGCTGTGATCCCTTTTCAGAGTATTTGCTCCTATTCATTCTCTTAGATGTATCCCCATGTAAATAACCTTTCATATCACTTTACAAAGCGATTGCTAAGTGGGACGGAAAGGAAGGTATTCTGTAATGTAATAATTTCTGTTTTTTCTCTTTATTTTCCTGCTTGGTCACAGAAAGGAAATCTGGCTGGTTGTTAATTTGAAAGCATTTGTAGCGGTGATGGCATAATAGATATGAAAGTTCACAGGACTCTGGCAAGTACTAATGGATTGAGGCTTTCAGATGAAAATATGAAAGCTGCCTGTAAAGGATTCCCATTTGTCATGAAAACCCCACGATACCACGGGACAGCTGTTTGCCTGGGATTTGTATCTCAGATGTAAGGAACCAGAACAGACATGTGCTCTGTTGTACAAAGACCATTACCCCAGAGACAGGTAAATCATTCTTTATAAGGAAAAAACATCATAGAGAATTAACATTTTCTATAAAAGAGACTTTTCAGGTTTTGCTCACTATTCGACATAATCAAAAGCATGGCTTAAAATGCATAAATTATGGTCTTTTATATTCTAGTGCTCCAGTAACTTGCTCTGGAGATGGATTTGGTGCTGCTGCAAGTGTGGCTGGATAGCCGGCTGGATAGCCTTTGGCAAGGAGTTCTCCCGTTGTCCCACAAGAGCATGAGGGTGCAGCAAGTGGCAAAAGTTTCCCGGGAGAGGTTGGGTCCAGAGTCTTTCTTTACTTCCCTCAAGCCACTCCATGCTTTGCCTCATTCCCCACACCGAATAACTCGGTGAGTTTTCATTTGAAAATCATGATAAAAAAAAAATTGTCCAGGGCTGAAGCTTCACCAAGCAGCTGGAAAAGAGGAAAAGCCGGGCTGTGATGCCAAGGTAACACAAGCTTCACACGAAGGGTGAGCTCCTGTCAAATCTCCCCGATTGTCCTGGTGTGGTTTTATTTCTCACATGGCATCTTTGCCATGGCTTCAAACACAGCACTGGGCTTACGTGTGACCAGATTGCTTTGGAGGCCGTCACACAAAGGTCTTTTAACAACACAGAGGTACTGCCATGAAGTTCAGGGAGGAGAAATAATCCCCCCTGAGCTCCCCGTGAGCGTCCCTGTTGGTATACGTTAGCAATGACTCTTTTTAATTCATTCTGTGTCAGGAAATTCTGCACTGAGCTCCCCGCTGTGCCACGCCGTGCCGGTGGCATGGGGCAAAGCACATCTGTGTGGAAGAGTTTACCTAACATAAATTTCTCTAACTTTGGCAGATCCCAAGATTTCCTCCCATCCTTCCTTCTTCTCTCCACTTTTTGGTTAGTGCTTCAAATGGGGAAGACAGCAAATAAGAGGTGACAAAAATATGCAAATAAAATGGCAAGATTAACCCAATTATGGGCTCAGTGCGTGCAGGCATAGGGAAGTGAACGAATATTGAATGGAGCTTTCAAAACTTTGTTTCTTTGCCAGAGCTCCATCTCCAGACACTAACTGAGCTGTACTAGTAATGCATTTAAGCGTGTTCTTCTGTTAAGCAGTATATTCCCTACAGAGCGGCTCTGGAGCAGCTGTTAGCTCCAGGCTTTCCACAGGCTGAGGCCTCCAGCTCAGGAACGCTCCCTCTTCCACCGGCACATCCCCCTGAGCCGCTCCACACGTTGGTGATCTGTCCTCAGGCAAGGCGAGTTCCAGGTTTCAATGTGCTTTTAGTTCCATTAGCGACACAGAAGCTGAGGTCAACTCAACCGCTTGCTGCTCCTGCCAGAGAGAGCCATGGTGTCTGGAGGCTCAGCACTGTCCCTTGTCACATCTCGGCCAAAAATACTGCCAACTTTGCTGCAAGGAGCTATGCTTGGCTGCTGTGTGCTCACCCCAAGTTGCATAAGCCACTGCGCCCATGCATTCAGACACAGACACCTTATTTTCCTTAAGGTGGTGCAAGGTCTTCCTTTTCCAAGGCATGAATTCATGTAAGTGCAACCCAGGGCTTGCAGAGCACCCATGGGGTGAGACGCTGGGGATGGAGGAGGACAACCTTGACTTCGTTGCTGCTAAAGACAGAGATTATTTTTAATGTAGAAGTTATTGTCTCGGGCAGCCTTCATCTCACCTGTGCACAATTTCAGAATGCTTTAAATTAAGTCTGGAGGCTAAAAGTGTGTTAGTCATTGCCCATACATCTTAGGGGAAGCAGGGCTCTCTAAAGTTATTGTTAGCATCAGGCATCTGGTTTATGTTTATAATGATTTATTCAATGATGGGAGACAGGTAAGGAACCATCATGGAAGACAAACTAGAAAAGACTGGGGTTTTCAAAGCTCTGAAGCCATTGTTAAATCAAAGTTGTCTGACTTCAAAAGGAATATATAACTCGATTAGGTTCTTTAAACAATGTACAATGCTCACAAAGTTGGCAGATATTATTAGAGGCAGAGTTGGTAGCACAGCCTGCTGTGGAGGTGGCTTGTCCCTTCTAAGTGCAAGATCCTGTTCTTATGTCATGACTCTGGCTTTTTCTCTTTTTTTTGGAGAAAATTTCAGCCAAGTACTTCAACTGCCTGCAAGAGCCAGGGCAGAGAAGAATACATTGTTTTTTCAGTGTTAGAATAATTCAGGAAATCCTTTCTTTGGAAAGATCTAACGCTTCCATACTTTGAAACAGGGACTTGAAATCCAATGGGGGAAGATAGGCTTTGTGCTAAAGACGGGCGCGTTGCCATTGCCATAAGGAGCCGACCACGGGTGTTTCAGTTTTATGAGCCTCTGAAAAAGTCTAGTTTGTGTTTGTGCAGCAGGGCTTTGCAGGAGCTTAGCAAAGATTAGAGAAGAGTCTCTGCTCGTGTCTCCCGGTGCCTGGTCCTCACCGGCCTGTGCGCGGGGTGGAATTGGTCTTTCCTGGTAAGGACTAGCTCTTGCTAAGAGCGGGACATTGGGAGGGAGAAGAGAAGCCCATCCACTGTGGCTCCCGGCATGCTGGAGCAGAGATGGGGACTGTGCCTGGAGGTGGGAGCTGGTGGGATGGGGCAGGTCGGGAAGGGCAGGCTGAGGGGGGATGGATCCATGCCCATTCCATCCCCTCTCCCCAGCCTCACGGAGTATTGCCTTCCTCTCTGGACAGAAGACATCGGTGACGCTCACAAGTAATAACCCACATTTCCTCCAGGCATGGATGCCGGCAGAGGGTCACAGATCACTGCTGCAGCCACCCCAGGTCGTGGTGTGCCCCAAGGGGAGGAGGGCAGCCCCAGGCACTCAGCAGGATGAAGGCAAAAGCTGCATCTGGAGATCCTCAACTCTTCCTCCAGCTGAATGTGTTTTTTCATATCACGCACTTTTTTGGATAAAGGACGCAGTCTTAGGTTGCAGCTGATGCCCTCAGCAGGTTCAAATCTCCACAGTGGCCATCCCAACCTGTTGGGCAGGGGCTTCTCCATTTTCCTTCTGTAGCACAGAGCAGATACATCATCATTATTGCTCGGTCCTCTGCCTTGTTTCAGAACAACTCTCTTCCCCACTGCAGAGACATGGTGCAGGGATGTGTGGGGCTGGACACCCAGAGGAGCCAGCTGGACATTTCCAGTGCCTGCACTTTTCCTGCAGGATGAAAAACATGGATACACAACTGTAACTGCACGTAGCCACGTATATACTTATTTTATTTTTTTTTAACTTTTTCCAACACACACCTTTACCCCAGGGATGACCCAGCTGGGGTTTACCAGCCTGCTGAGGAAGGAGTTTAATGAAATGTTCCAGATTTGGGGGGAAACTCTGCAGATCTGGGAGAACTCTTCAGGGCTCTGCTATAAATTCAGCACACCTGTCCCACCAGGTTCAGGCAGTGTCACCTCCTGCCATGCTGCTGAGGAGGCAGTAGCAATGTGGCCTCCCCATGGGGACAGGTTGTCGGGGGTGACCAACACCTGTCAGACCTGCAGCCAGCCCAAAATGGAAATAAATAACCCACATTTTGCATTGGCGCCATTCTACCTGCACTGACCGGGCTGTTGCTCCTTATCCCAGCCAAAGCACTGTCTGACAGACATCCCTGCCTCGGGAAGGGCACGGGGGTGGGCACGGCACACCCCGAGCGGCTCTGAGTGACATGGACACGGTGTCACACGTATGGTGTGGGGACCAAACCGACGCTCGGCGTGGGAAGTTTGTGGAGCTGCTGGAAGGAAGCCAGCAGCCTGTGTCTGCTCGAGTTAGAAAAACGTCCCAGCACTGGATCCACCCAGCACAGTGAGAGCGGGGCTGCTTGGCCAGACGACAGGCCTGGCTCTCGCTCCAAAGTGGACGAGCGCCAAAGGGGATTTTTAATTTCCAGATGCTTTTAAAATAAAAATAAAGGCTCTGCTGTAAACTGGCTTTGAATGGACGCTTCTCCTTCAGCCAAATAGCTGACTGATATGGGCTGGATGACTGGGCGATCTGGTGCACGGTGGGTGCTGGTGAGCCCCGCGCCCGGCCCGGCCATGGCTCCGGGGCCTGCAGGCAGCCTGCCCTCCCCGCCTCGCTCCCGGGGCCCTCCGGCTCCAGATAAAAATCTTTACGCGCTTTTCGACTTCTTTTTTGTCCTTTTGGGAGGGAGGGGGAAACGCTCCGGGAGAAGATAGTTGGCAATAGCGGAGTGGGAATTAAAACTTTAGTGGGGAATATTGTCCCGAACATGCTGTAAAGTGCTGCTGGGAGCCGGGCTGGGCTGGTGACAGGGTGACACCGCAGGACCCCTCGCTCTGCGCCTGCCTCTGGATCCGGTCACAGACATGTTTCTAAGCCTGCCCTGGGTGAATCCCTCTGCAAGCAACTCAAACCTGGTGGCTGCCAATCAGCTTAACGAGACCGGTGGATTAATTTCCGGTGTCCGCAGGGATGTAGCTCCCAAGGCAGGCAGCCAACCCTGCTCCGGGGCTCTGGGAGCTGGGGCAATTACTCTGTGGCCTCCTGTAGCCCACATTTTACCTGCCCGCCGGGCGTTGGGGCATCCCAAGCCTGCAGAGGCACCTGGTTCACAGGATCCCCTCCCTGCGGTGCAGCTGGAGGGTGCTTTGTGAATGCGATGGATGGATGGCTACAGGAACGCGAGAGTCTCCGTGCCGATGCCGGTCGGGAAGGGGAGGGCGATGCCCGAGGCCGGCTCGGCAGCAGAGGAGCCATCAGCTCACCCCCTGCTGCCACTCATCACCTCCCCGAACCCAAGCTCACCCCCTCCCCGGCAGCGCTGCTGGTTGCTTTATCAGCACAGATCTTGATTAATTCCTTACGCTGCAGGCATGATTGCCTTTTCTGGCTGGCTGGGTTTCTCTGCGCCGCGTTTTATCCCATTCCCGGCACCAAGCCGGCACGCGCGGGAGCCAAGTGAGACCGGGGCAGCGGAGCCAGAGACGCCATCATGGAGGGAGCGTGGGCTGACGCAGGGTGACATGGGGACGACCCGGGGCTGCAGCCCACATGCAAGCCCAGGAGCAGTTCCCCAGCAGGTGCTCTTGGAAAAAAAGCCATTTTTTTGGCTGTTTCCAGAGCCTGTGTCCTGCTGCGTTGGGCAGGGAGCTAGGACAGGCTCATTGCAGGTGACACCATGGCTGTTTCGGTAGCGCGGGGGCTGGCTGGGCTTGCTGGTGGCCATAAGAAAACAGAGCAAGTGTGAACCTGCTCTGCTGTACCAGGGCTCACTGTTACCAGCAGAAATGCCTGTGATGGATGGCTTCACTCGCCCATCTCCCTGACCCAGCGGAGGAAACATGGCTATTGCTGATGGCCTCCAGGGTACAGAGCCAGCCTGGTGACCCAGCAGCACCACCAAGGGCCAGTCCCTCCTTCCGTCCCTCTTGTAGCTTTTTTTTTCTTGTTGAACTACTTGCACAGAGGCAGCTTCTGCAACCTGTTCCCTGCCTGACTCCTTTTATCCTGCATTTCCTATGGTGATTTTGATCCAGAGCCAAGGCAAACTGCTTTGCCTGTGCCTGTCTGCACCTGGATGGGGCCACAGCACAGGAGCACGACACCCTGCCTCTTGCTGTCGCCACCCATAAGGCAGCCTGGGGTGGCACCACAGCCCCCAGCAGGCACCAGCAACATTTTTTGCCCCTGGAGAGCAGGGAGATGTGAGGAGTCGTGGCAGATACTTCAGCAGCAGCACCAGCATTTTTGGTGTCGCTGTGGCATCTCTGACATCACCTTTCTGTGGCCCAAGGTGTCTGCATGGTCCCGGTGTGACCCAGGACACATGTCCACAGGCACGTGGAGAAGGTCACGCTGGGGTGTGCATCACCTCTGCCTCGCAGCATCCTCCGTGGCTCCTCCGTCCGGACATTGTGCAGCTGACATGGAGCAGGGGGTTCTAATCCTTGCTCCTGTTTTGAATGTCATTCAATTCCTCATGGCATCTCACAAAAGAGTGAATGGGCAGCAAGCATAAAGGCAAAATAATCCTTATGCTGGGAATGCCTTTGAACAGCCCTGACCTGGCTCCACAGGCATCTGCTGGCATGGGGGATGCCACGCAGCTCTCCTGGGTGTCTGGAATTTTGAAGATGGGAGACAGGATCCTGCCTAAAATATTTGCATCCAGATTAGACTCTCAAATGCCAGAACATGCATCTGTGTTTGCCTGTGTTACTCATTTCTTCCTGACTTGACATTCCTGGTCACTGGGTAAAAACCACAACAAATTCGCTTTTTGTTCCCCCCTCTTGTTTAACTTATTAATTACATCTCCTGTTACACTACACTCTGGCCTCAATGGATTAATTTGTGATTCTCCTGAGATATGCACGCTGCAGCAGCAGATAGCAGCATATAATCATTTAACATGTGAATGCTGTCAAACAGTTTAATCAAATCTGAAATTGCCGCCTTTGTGCCCTGTGCTAACTCGTTGTGACTGCGGAAAGTGAGCCCGGCTCCCCCAGACAAAGAGCAATTGCAGCCCAGCTCTTTGTCTACTCTCTTTGCATAATTTCCTGAACCCTGCCCTGTTCCACCTGCTCACTAATGTTAACTTTATTTATGGATAATTTATATGCAGCTCCCTCCATAAACGCGCCCTGGCAAGGAATTTTTTTGGAGGAACTATGGGAACAAGCCTCTCTCTGCACATGTTCCCCTCCAGTTTGTAAGACGCGAAGTCTGAACGCTTCATCAGCACTTCCTCAGCCTCCCCTGAAACACCAATTTGCAAAAGCACAAGTGTTCTTGTCCTTGCACCAGCACCCCCGCCATGGGCTGCTGGAAATTCAAACGCTCTTTTGGGGCCGTGGGGGATAAGTCTCACATCTTCTTTTTGTTGTTTCTTTTTTAACGCCTGCAGGACAGGCCGGCAGGATGCCCACTGCTCCAGCTCACTGGCCACATCGAGCGCAGGGTGTTTCTGTGCCCTGACTCATAGCCCTGACCTCGGGGCTCTCGGAGGAAGCGCGCGGTTCCTGGAAAGCATTGTTCCCGCGTTTGTTTGTTCCGTGTCCTCCCAGCAGCTGCTGAGAAGAAGAAGAAAGGGCAGCCTACGGGAGCCGGCTCCCATGGAGGAGACCCAGGAGGCAAACAGGGCTGTGCACCCTGCCTGAGCCCCCGACAGCCTTCCCTGGCACAGCCTGCACGAGCATCCCTGACCATCTTGTGCTGGTCCATGTGTGAGAAGGCGCCTGGGTGTCCATCAGCTCCGAAGGCTCTTCTGCAAGGAGAACAGGCAGGACTTTGCTGCCGGGGGATCTCAAGTATGAGCCCAGTACAAGACAGACATTATGATTCTGGAGCGTGTTCAGAGAGGGGCAACAGAGCTGGTGAGGGGTCTGGAGCACAAGCCTTGTGAGGAGCGGCTGAGGGAGCTGGGGGCGTTCAGCCTGGAGAAAAGGAGGCTGAGGGGAGACCTTCTCGCTCTCTACAGCTCCCTGAAAGGAGGGTGTAGCCAGGGTGGGTCGGTCTCTTCTCCCAAGGAACAGGTGATGGGACAAGAGGAAACGGCCTCAAGTTGTGCCAGGGGATCTTTAGATTGGATATTAGGAAAAATTTCTTCACCAAAAGGGTTATCAAACATTGGAACAGGCTGCCCAGGGCAGTGTTGGAATGGCCATCCCTGGCTGTATTTAAAAGACAAGTAGACGTGGTGCTGCGGGACATGGTTTAGTGGTGGTTTTGGCAGTGTCAGGTTGATGGTTGGACTTGATCTTAAAGCTCCCTTCCAACCTGGACAATTCTGTGATTCTGTGACCACGCTTTGAAACACAAATGCAACCTCAGGGACAGCCAGGCTGGTGCTGGTTGTGTTGCAGGAAAGCCTTTGCCCCTGCTCTCCCCTGGCACTAACTCTTCCAGGCGCTCATCATCCTCCCGGGATGCTGGGGAGGAGGCTCCCAGCAGCCGCCTCTTTGGCCTGTGCTCAGGGGTCTGTGGGAGCAGCCGCCCTCCGTTGGCCTGGAGCAGAGCAAGTCCTTGCAGCCGCCCCGCGGGGAGCAGCTATTTCAGGGTAGCGATAATCAGAAGCAGGACTGCCAAGCCAGAGGCGAAGGGGTGTCTCCCCCCACGCTGCTGCAGGGATGGCTGGAAATAACTTGTGCAGCCCCTGCCAGGGCCCAAGACGCCTGCACTGGGGCTGCTGGTGAGCCCCGGCACCCGTCCAAGCTTCCAGCCCACGGGCAGCAGGACCGTCCCCTGGCCAGAAGGTGCCGGTCACCCTCGGCCACCCTCGGCCACCTGTGGTGCCAATGCGTGTCAGCCCTGAGGTGGCAGTTGCAGCTGGACGTGCTCATTAGCAACTGCCTTTGCAATTAGCCCACCAGTTTCCATCAGCATCACTGGGAACGAGCTTTGCCCTGGAGCTGCCCCAGAGTGGGATGCTGGCCCAGCAGCCACTGTGCAACATTACTTGCCAGGGCTTATGCTGGGGTGCTGCAAAGCTCTTTTCCACACCAAAATCTCTGAACCTGACTCAAGCAAACACCTAAACCAGATGCGGACAGTGGGGCCAGGTGGAGCAATTTGGATGCAGAGGGGTTTCCTACATGGTAGAGCCCAACCCACCAGTTGCCCAATTTATTACTGAAGAACCATTTGGTGTTTTGCAGCAATCTCTTCAGCCATCCCCCCAAAAGATGGCTCATTAACACCCCGTATACCTTGTATGCCAATTACTTTTGCTCACAAGGTTTCACAGCCCAGCCAGGAGCCCTGCAAGCAGCAGCATTGGTCCCTGCCAGTGGCCGGGGACCCCCCAGTGTCCCCCAGCCCTCCAGGCACCCGTCTTTGCCCGGGGGCCGCAGGGCGAGAGTGGGCAGCTGGGACGTGGCCAGCATGGCTGTGCTGGTGCCTGCCCGAGCCGGGGAGTATCAGCACATCCTGGCACGCGACGCGACACATTGTACCAAAAATAGGACTCCCCCATTGTATTGTTAGGCAAACATCTTCTGTGAGTAAATCAAACTCCCTGGGATTTTCCAAGCTGACTGCCTGGGATTTCTCAGGGTGATTTCCCTCTGGCTGCTGGGCACACTGAGACCCCAAAGCACAAAGCAGCCCTGGGTAAGGGTGGTCCGCAGGGGGTCTCCCCACTTTCTGGCCTGCCCCAGCGGGCAGAGGTGATGCCGTGGGTCCCATTGACCTGCCACTGAGGAAATTCAAGTTTCTGGTTCTGCCGCCAACGCAAGCAGGGCTGCCGGCCATCCTCGGCACATGCATCTCCTCCGGGTCCCTGGGCATCCCTGCCACCACCCCTGAGGCTTCAGGATGGCCCCACGCCAGCTCTGCCAATGCCGCAGCTCCTGGGATGCTCGCTCCAGGCAGGCAGAGCCAAATGAAAAAAAACCAGCCTGTCTGCTGAGCAAAAGGCCCAGGAGGAGGAAGAATAAACACAGGAAAAGCCACAACGTTCAAGAACATCTCTGGATACTTAAATGGTGCCAATGTCCTTAAAAGATGCTTGTGTTTGCAGAAATGCTTCAGAAATAGCATAAATTTTTCATGAAATAAAATATTAGCGAGCAAGATAGCGACACAGATAGTATCTGCCTCTAGCACTTGTAACAGCACTACTGATGCAGTGACCTCCAGCCACAAAGCTCCCAGGTTCTCAAACAGCATGGTCATACCCAGTGAGATGGTGAAACTGAGGCATGAGTGTGCACCACAGTTTTTCCTACCAAGCTGGCAGCAGGAAGGAACTGCCCCTGGCTGCTGGCCTGGCACCCCATCCTGACCCTCCTACCCCATCCCCATCCCAACTCAACCCATACCATCCCACCCCATCCCATCCCAACTCAACCCATCTCATCCTACACCATCCCACTTAATCCCATCTCATCCCATCTCACTCCATCCCAACCCATCCTACAGTTCTCCATCTCCTGGCCACATTGGGAGACAACTCGCCATGCTGGGGACCCTTAGGGACATCCTGCTCCCACACCAGGTGCTGCACCAGCACCAAGGAAGGGACCCACGTCAGCTTTTGTGTGCTGGGGAGTTTTACAGGGAAAGCCTGGTCTCGACACAACGTGGCACAAGTCCCGTTGAATGTGCACCAAAAACTTCTGTTTTCTAGTGCAAAAAAGAGCTTATTGGTGGTCTTTTTTGAATAGGACATGAATGGGAGTACAGGGGAACTGGGAAGGACTCTTGTTCCCAGTAATTGCTGGCCTGACATGGACAAACGACTCCTTAAAATATTGCAAAGACTATGAAAAGTATTACTGATAAAAGGCAAGAAGCTGGGAAAACGGACTAGGATGGACTATTTTTAGAAGCAGTGGCATCTGGACAGCATGAGAATTGCTTCGTACAAATTTAGTACAGCTGATGTCTGAACAAAAAGTTTGCTGGCTAAGCTGAAATCACCCAGCACAGCCACCTAGAGAAACGGCGACCCACACGAACCAGCGACACACACACAGGCAAGAAAAACCCACGGCCAAATGTCGCTCGGGGCCACCACAAACAGTGACACAAGGCTCCTACCCGGCAGCCAGCGCTCGGGGAGGCTCCGGCTGAGGTTTCGCCGCGATGCTGCTCATGGTGGCGGGTGGGGACCCGTGTCCCTTGGCAGACACGTCACACCACAGTGCCACCACAGCAACGTCTGTGCCAGCGGCCAGCTGCTCTGCTTCAGGTGGGTTGGGAGGGGGAGGCTGTGCAAAGCATGTGGCCTAACGAACAAACACTGTCAGCATTTTAAATAACCAAACTATTTAAAAACCAAATGCCGGTGACTCCTGACCTTGGACATTTTTGCCTGCTTGCATTTCTACAGCAGCCGGGCTTCGGAGAGGGAGAAGCCCTGCAAGAGCAGTGCCACTCTCTCTGGTAAGGGGACACATTCGTCTCACATCCAGAGAGCCATTTAAATTGCCAAAGGAAGCCAGACATTGTCTGGGATGTATTTTCTCTCCACCATGCAAGAAACCTCTCTTGTGTTCTCACTGATACATCCCTCCTCCTTTTATGTAGCAATGATTTGGATTTGAAATCAGCCTCCAGCTGACTCCAGGTGTGACTGAGGGGACGCTAGCCTGAACCAGTGATGTCTGAAGAAGAAGTGGCACATCTCCCCGCTGCAGAATTGTCCCTGGGCAAAGCCCATGGCAAGGGACGAGGGACGTGGGGAGACCCAGCTGGGCACGGCTGGCAGGGGGTCGGCTCCAGGGGCTGCAGCCCCCCCGTTTGCAGGGTAGCAGGCAGCAGGATGGCCAGCACAGCCATCCCCTGTAGCGTGTGGGACCGGGTGCTGTGGGTGCTGCACGTGGCCCAGGACCCTTTAGCTGCCCACCTCAAGCTCAGATGCCAGCCTGGACACCTCTGCGCCTCAAGGAGTGGGGTGGTCCCTACGCAATCCAGCAGCAAAGTCCTTCGATAAACCTGCATCATCGGGGCTGATGCTGGGGGTCTGGGGAACAGCAGATTTGCTGCCGTGATTGGTTCATGGGTGCTGGGCCTTGGCTCAATGCATCGCCATCCCCACCAACTCCATCACCTCCCTGCATCCCTCCCTGCCTGGCCCACCTCCTTCCCCGTCCCTGCGGGACGTGGCTCTCAGACTGGGCTCTTACCCTGCAGACTGGATCCCCTGCCCTCCCTTCCTCTCTCAACACAGCAGCCCCTGCACCATTACTCCCAGTATGGCTGTGAATACAGAGATTGGTCCCAGTCCTGGCAGGGAAGGTGCAGGGGCTGCCAACAGACAGACCCCAGCCAGGGCAGGGTGTGCCCCTGGGGTGGGGGTGAGGGGGAGCCCAGCCCTCCGGATACAGCGACGGCAGCAGAGATGCTCCCGATGGCTGTGTCACGACAGCGGTAATGAAAAAGCGCTGGAGTTAAACCCCTGCCATCTGTCCGTGTTTCGCTAACCCACTTCTCTGGTTGGAGCTGGCAGCCCAGCACTTGGCTGGCTGTGGACCCTTTCCAAAGGTTGGTGGTGGCAGTAGAAACCGTCTTGCCATGGCCAAAGGCTATTTCTTACTGGAAAAAGCTCTGGTTGAGCCCTCAGTGCAGCACCTGGACACGGGCTGGGCAGCTGTGTGCGGTGGGGAGCCCCTGGGAGCCAGCGCACCAGGGTTTGCAGCCCACCTGCAGCAAAAGGGGCAGGCACAGGGACAGGGGACCAGGAACTGGGGAGGGGTCTGGGCACAAAACATCCTTTGCATGGTCTGGGTGGCCACAGCATCCCCGAGAGACCTGAGGAGTCTGTCACCCCTTGCTTGGTGACAGACTGGGGAGATAGAGCAAAGCTGGCGCTCCCCTTCCCCACGTTGCATTCGCTGTGGTTCCTGTTAGTCATTGTTTGCATTTGGACAACCGCTGGGTGCTGGTGAAAACACTCGGAGCCCAGACTCACAGTGTCTCATATATTTCAACACCAATGATTATTCATCCAGTAAGCTCAGACGGGAGTGTGGTATTCATTATTTGCTGCTCTTCAGTCTCCTGTTTTAAATGCTCCCAGTCCAGGCGCAGGAATGGCCCTGTGCCCAGACAGCCTGGCACACACGCACCCGTGGCAGAGCTCACCGGCAGTGTCCAGGCTTCTTGGTGATCATCGAGTGCATGAAGGCAACTCAGCTCTGCGCAGAAACCCTCCCCTTCCCCAAAGGAGACTGTTCGCTACAATCACCATAATAGAGTATTTATTCTCTATCTTCTTCTGTTTACCCTGGAGGACACAATTGTGTCCCAGGCTCATCAACCCAATAGCACTGGTCCCTGCGCACTGGGACCCCATGAGTAGGAGCGATGTTGTCCCAAGGAGATGGGTCTGATGGGGACAGCCCCTGAGGAGGCGCTGGCTCCTGCACCTGGGTGAGGGAGACTGGGCTGGCTGGGAGGAGAACGTGGAGCTGGTTTTGGGGTGGGGGCTGCTCTGATGAGCATTGTCATGCACTTCCCTGCCTGCACATGGGAAGAGCATGACGAGAGTCGATGCAGAGCAAAGTAATGGCATGTCACTTTTTAGATGCCCTGTTTTTTCCTACCTGCCCTTCACAAGGGCAGAGCTGCCACAAGGCAGGCATGACGTGAGCTGACAGCACGAGGAGACACATCCAAGAGCAGCCATGGCTCAGCTCCATGTCGGTCAAGGGCCTCCGGCAACCCTGCACGTGTGGCACAGAACAGCAGGAGCTCGGTCCCCACATCTGTCCCATCTGGCACGTCCAGTAGAAGGGACTTGCAGCTCGGGAGCTGGGAGCACCGAGCAGAGAAAGGAGGGCAGCAGATGCCCGTGCTGGTGCTGTAACGAAGTTATCAGCCCAGAGGATGCCCTGAAGAGCCCTGTGTAGTGAGGCTGTCCAATCTGCCATCTGCCCTGATTTCGCATCCTTAGGGATGCCCGGTGTGCGGGGAAGAGCGGTGCCACCCGCCTGCCCAGGGCCACACGCAATGGCAATGCCCAGTCAGCTCTCGAGAGCACATTTGGGCTCCGAGCGGAGGCAACAGCAACCCAGCTGAAATGTTACACTAAAAATAGCCCGGTGTCTGGGTGGAAGCACGCTGTGGTTAGCCGGGGGTTTTGCAGCCCTGAGAAAGCCTGTGCTGAGTAGGGTCCCTTCGCTCCCGTTATTGTCCACTTTCCCCCTCTCCCTCCAGAGATACCCTGGGGATTAACCAGAAAATAAATGACTTAACACGGGACAACAATGGCTTCTGTGATCCATCTTCATGAAATGTGGTTTGGTAGCTCTGCAAGAATCAAGGCAGCTGCCAATATAGCCCAGAATAAGTGAGAGGCTGTGATGGGGCTGCAGGGACGGAGAGGCAAAATGCCAGCACCAAGGAGCACAGTCCGGGCCACCTCGGGGCCACCGCAGGACTGGGGCTGCCCGGGATGGAGCCAGAGCCAGGCATCCTCTGGGAGCTGCGGTGCTGCTCGGCTCTGAGGATGCTGCAGAGGGAGGAAAATCAAGAAAAGACAAGTTTAGGGAAGTGCGAGTGTGCAGGCAAAGAGAAGCTCATCTCAGGGTGCTTAATTTGGGCAAAGAGTCAGGCCACCATGTTCATGGGTGCTTGTCCAGGAGCACCTAGATTTTGCCCTGAATGGCTTGGCTGGTTTGGGTTTTCATAGAATTCCTTCCCGAGCTGCAAAAGCTGAACTCCAGAGTAACCAGTGTTTGCTGCTGCAGTCACTTGTGTCAAGTTACGACACTCAAGGTTATGGCTGAAGTCTGCACCGAACTTCACCTGTGTGGCTTCTCCATAGAGACACCCCTGGCTTTTCACTGGCCAAAGGGAAAATAAAAATCAAGGTGGATGCAAAGTAGCGTAGACCATTTGCCTAATTTCCCATCTGGACAGCCTCGGTCTCTGCCAGTACCTGCCAGCCTCCACCTGGGACCCCTCCTGCCCTGCCGGTGCCTGGTGTTGGACCTCTGTCTCTCCCTACACCCCAAGCCGCATCCCTGGAGCTGCCTGCAAAGCCCTCGTTACCGAGGCTGCTGCAGCGAAACATGAAGGAGGGTGGATTAAGATTTCACAAGCAGCAGTTCAGGTGGTTCCTCCCTCTCCAGCACCTGTCTTGGATGCAAAGGGGGGGTTTCTGTGCGCCACCGAAGGTCGGGCACTCGCCCAGCGGCACGCCTGCAGTTTCGGCACCCGTTGTATCGGAGACTACTGTTTCCTAGGGATGGTGCCTTGCTGTCACAAAATATTATTGCTGGTGGAAAAAGAAGTTTGCTGCTTGCTCAAGAAAAATAAATCCTTGACCCTTTACGAGACCTGTGCAGTAGTGGCGCCGCTGACTCCTTGTGAAAGTGTGTGGGTGGGAAAATAGTCTGTGCTGACTTTTCTGCGAGCTCTGGGAGCTGTGCGAGACGTACAGCCTCTCGATAGATGGCTGATAACGCTCAGCTACTCCTCTACTCGCAGCCTGCAAGCCCCTAAAGAAACACTGAGTGCAAGCACGAAATTAGAGTCTCCCACTCATTATTTGGGAAGGACGTGCCTTTCACAGCCAAGTGGCCTCTGTTTGCTTAGGATGGGGGGGAAATATGTGCTTATCTCTTAGTTTTGTTATTTATTTCTTGAGATTAATGCATCAAATTGGCTTGCTCCCAAGCTCTCAGTGAAGTCTCTGCTTTCATGGGACTGTCCCGAACCACGCAAAGTTTCACTGCTTGTTTTCTGAAACGGGGAAGAGGATTTTTATCTCAATCGTAAAGCAGAATTTGGGGGTTTTGCAGATGTAAGGCAGCAAGCACTGTTTTGATCTGCAAGCAAAAGATACCCTTCTCCGAGTTCAAGGAGGGCTATTAAATCAGCCCTGTGGAGATAGGGCAAACAAAAACAGTTGGAGCAAAGGAGTTGAGGGGGAATGTTTCTATTCATATAAGAAGGCAGAAAAGCAAAGCAGGGGAGGCAAGTTAATGATCAACCATCTGGGGTGTTTACTTTTACATGCCACTGGGGTAAATAGAGCCATGTCATCCCTCCAGCCTGCTCTTGTTTATAAATATACAATAACATTTACAGCTGAGCCGGCTGGACTCCCCTGGGTCTGGGCTGGAGAAGCTGGATGGGTCTCGTTTCCCACCCCTGCGTTGCACAAACCAGTCTTCTAGAGCTCTGCTGCTGCAAATTCACCTTCCAGCTCTGCTTCTGCATCTGCCTGTGCCGGGGAGGCACAAGCCCATCTCCCAATGCAGCCCCTTGGAGATGCCCTGTTGGAGGTGCCCTGTTGGAGGTGCCCCATTGGAGATGTCCCACTGGAGATGTTCCATTGGAGTTGCCCCATTGGAGATGTCCCGTTGGAGATGTCCCGCTGGAGGTACCCCATTGGAGGAGCCCCACTGGAGATGCCCTGTTGGAGATACCCCATTAAAGGTGCCCCATTGGAGATGACCCATTAGAGGTGCCACACTGGAGTTGCCCCATTGGAGATGGCCGGTTGGAGATGTTCCATTGGAGATGCCCTGTTGGAGGTGCCCCATTGGAGATGCTCTGTTGGAGGTGCCCCATTGGAGTTGTCCCATTGGAGATGCTCCAGCAATGTCTCTCCTACTTGATTCTTGTGGATGCTTGGAGCCATCCCTTTGCATTGCTGGGTTTGGAGCTGCAGCAGGTCCCAGAGCCCTGTTGGTGCTGTACAACAGCCTGAGCAGATATGGAGACCAACATGCTCATCTTCATGTCAGCCAACCTGCCATGATGACAGTCAGAGCAAGGATTTGAAGTCATTGGTGTTACTGACTGCAATTCATAGTTATCCTTCAAAGAAAACATGTTTTGCATAAACAATAAAGTTGCTATAAATGCTGTATACATATATAAAGTTCCTGTAAATCCTATAAAGTTCCTGAGAATGCTACTATTCAGTGAGACCCAATGGAGGAAGCAGAACAGCAAATATTAGGTGATTTACCGCAGCTGACAACTTAGTGCAACTATTTTGTCCTGGATTCATTGAACACCACAGACAAATCTTGATGATCTCCCGTTTTTTCAAGCTCCTGCCCTGGCTCTCAGTGCTCACCTCGTTTGCTGGGCGTTTGAAATGTGACCCTCCACAAGGACACGCCACGCAGGGTTTGTCTGCACACAAATTTGCAGCGCCGTAAATACACAGATGCAACTTCCTGTACCAACATGATTGTGGTGGTTTAAAAACAGACTTTTTTTTGGCTTACTTAAAGCCCACTCCCAAACAATTTAAATTAGACGTATTTTAGTTTAGAGTAAGACATACTAGTGCTCATACAGGCTTTTTCCCACCTTAAATGTTGCATCTGTAGTTTAATCAGTGCAATTCCACGTGTGCCCTTAGCTCCATACCATGGGCAAAAAGATGCATTAAATCTAAATTACATTTCTATGAATAGTCACTGGTTTTTATTATTATTTTGCTAAATAACTGTTGACAACTTTTTTGTCTGAAATTGCATAGGAGGCAAGAAGTTCTGGTTCTGTAAATAGTCAGCGTAAATACCAAGGACTATTCATCCTCGTTTTCATTACCAAAACCATAATCCTGTAATGATGGAAAGGACCATGGTGGGAATAAATTGGTTTACATGGGAATACGCGTTTGCAGACAGTTTTTGTTCACAGCGTGCACACACCTGACAAACATATCTCCCCATTTGCATCTGTCCCCCGAGGGGGACTTGCAGAGCCCTTAATAAAATTAAAAATAGCCAAACGGGCATCAGTGAGGTGTGTGTTTCTGAGAGGGAAGCAACTCTGGGTTGCTTGGTGTTCCTGGCCTATAGAAAGCAAATAACGCCCCGGCTGGCGTGGACGCTGGCTCTTGTCATCGCACTGCTGGCATTGCAGGCTCATATCAAGATTAGCACAGGATAAATACTGGAAAAATGTAATCAGTAGTTATTATGCAATGAAAACAAAAATGCCAAGCTCTGCACAGAACCTTATTCACAACAAATTATACAACCAGCTGTAATCAAGGTCATTGCAATCTGAAAGCATTTTCTATTGAAATCCACAACAATATTCAGGCCCTGCTCGTTGCCCAACAGCGAGAAAGCCACAATTGCTCTTGTGTGTCTGGATGCCCCGGGGTGGCGGGGACGGGCCCGCCGAGGATGCACCCACCACAGCCCTCTCGCCTGCCGAGGAGAGCAGCACAGCCTGCGCGTCTCAGCCTTGTTATCTCCAACGTCAGACCCAAGCATGGCTCACACCATTCCGAAACCGCCATTCCTTCCCCCCGCCCGTTTGCTCTGTCCCTTTCCTCCATCAGAGCTTCAGGCAGATGCGTGCTTTGCTCTGCAGCTTGTGTTTTAAGTCCTCGGGACCAAGAAGGTCCTCGGGTCACTCTTACTTTGCAGACTTCATGCGTGGTATCACCTGCACACACGCCCCAGGGACCAGTCCCCAGGCTTTGGAGCTGGGCATCGGTGCCGGGACCAGCCGGACCCTGCCTGGCTCTCTGCTGCTGGAGCTCGGCTGGGCTCTGGGAAATTGGGCTGGAGCTCAAGCTTTTGCACCATCCATGCAGTTACCCAGGCTGGAGAGAGTGGCAGGGTTTCCTGAGGGACACCCCCCAGAAAGCTGCTGGCGAAGGGTCACAAGCAGGGAGGGGGATGCTCTGGAACCCGTCCCTCGGCTCACGGAGGGCTGCAAGAGATGATTTTGTAGTTAAGGCTTGGGCTGAGGCCCCGGAGACTCAAGCTCGGCCACCACCAGCCTCTGAGCAGAGTTCTGTGTGTCCGTGCTCACATTTCCCACCCACGCAACGGGACCATCGCCCTCCCTCAGCGCCCGGCCGCCGGTGGGACAGTCCCCAATGGCAGCTGTGACATGGACCCACCTATGTGCATGGGGACAGGGCACCCCCTACGAAAGGCAGCCGAAAATGTACAAAATGCTGGCTGTGCTTTCCTAAATAAATGCTGAAGCTTTGCCAGACAAGACCTAGAAGTTCTCTCCGCGGCAGCACCAGAAGTAACTGTGCAAACTCCCCGGTGCAATTTAATTCCTTTTCTGGAGTGACTAACACCTCTATTATTCCCATCTGACCTCTGCAGACATCCTGACATGCAATTGTGTTAAACTCTGCAGCGAGGAAGATAACCAGGCCTAAAATTAAACCATCTAGCACGTTTTTAATATTAGCACAGGGGAGGAGTGAATTCCTCCTGAGTGGAATTCACCTCTTCTTGAACAAGCAAGAAAAAATAGCCCTCGGGACCGTACCAACAGCAGTGACGTGCTGGGAATTATTTGTCTTTTTGCTTTGTGAGCCCTGTGATGGACGGGTTGGATCACCTGGCCCGGGTATAGAGCCTGTCCGGCGCAGGGACCTGCCCTGCTGCAGGGCACAGGGCGCTGAAGGAGGTCCCGGCATGGGCATCGCATGGCAAATGCAGCCAGAGACTCGTTCAGTGAAGCCAGGCAGGGTGCAGACACTAAACATGAGAGCAGACACCCCCCTGTGAACAAACTGGTGTAAATCAGGTCGGGGAGACCTTCGAGCCCCTTCTGGTCCCTAAAGGGGCTGCAGGAAAGCTGGGGAGGGACTCTGGATCAGGCAGGGGAGCCATGGGACGAGGGGGAAGGGTTTTACACTGCAAGAGGGGAGATTTAGATGAGATCTGAGGCAGAAATTCTCTGCTGTGAGGGTGGTGAGCCCCTGGCCCAGGTTGCCCAGAGAAGCTGTGGCTGCCCCATCCCTGGAGGTGTTCAAGGCCAGGCTGGACGGGGCTTGGAGCAACCTGGTCTGGTGGGAGGTGTCCCTGCCCAGGGCAGGGGGTGGCACTGGATGATCTTTAAAGTCCCTTCCAACCCAAACCATTCCGTGATTCTATGGTTCAATGAAACCGGAGCCCCATGGTATCTTTGGCTCTGGGACAACAGGAGCTGCAGCACAACAGGCAGCTCCAAGCCACAGCAGGGATATCACCAGACCCTTTGGCTGCAGTTGGATGGCTGCTCTCTTTTCATTCAGATATAGTTTTCCGTCAAAAATAACCCCCTGGATTTTGCCACAATGGTTTTTTCACAGCGAACTCCAGAAGCAAGTCAGGTTCAGAGGTCCCCGCGGGGCCGGGAGGGCAGCCTGGCTCCTTGGGGCACAGCACGTACCTGCTGCCGTGCCCCAGCCCCAGTGGTGGGCGCAGGTTGGGGCAGGGGGGCTTCGCTCACGCTGGCAATGTGAGGAGGAGAGCGACCCAGGCTTGAAACATCTGAACTGAAATGTGCCCTGATGAGCCTGCAATGTTGCTGCAGAGCTCCGGCCGTGCCATGCCTTACGGAGTGCCTGGGCAGGCTGCATCCCGAGCATGACCCTCGACCCTTGTTACTTGTTATCTCACCGTCTCCCACCGGATAACGTAGCTCGGGGGGATGCTGAGGGAGAGCCCGAGGGATGGAGGTTGCCTGCACCGCTCCATGCCTTCCCTATAGGTCCTGTCGGCACTCGCTGACCCTGGGGAGCCCTGTGGCTCTGGGATGGGGAGGTGGGTGTCTCGCACACAGGGCAGAGCAGCCGTGGGGCCCACACTGGACCAGTGCACACCAGTGCAGCTGGAGCCCTCCTCCCCCCAGCTCCCAGGTGGGATTTTTGCACTCTTGTGCTCCCTCTGCTGGTCCTCAGCCCAGCCTTGCTCCAGCATCACTCTGGCACCGCACCTGCGTGGCTCCGGCATGGCTCCGGCATGGCTCCAGCACCGCACCGGTATTACACTGGCATCGCTCTGGCATCGCTCCAGCATCCCTCTGGCACCACACCGGTACTGCACTGGCATCGCTCCGGCACAGCACTGGTACTGCACCGGCATTGCTCCAGCACTGCAGCAGCACCACACTAGCACCACTCCGGCACTGCATCAGCATCCTTCAGGCACTGCACCCGCACCACCGAGCCCTTGGGCCACCCCTGCTCTTCAGGGCCAGCAACACCCCAAAGCACATCTTGAAGCTGGCCCCCAGCGAAGGAGAGGTCCCTGGTGCCAGCCCAGCTGCTGGGGTTCCACTAAGTGGGGCATCGCAGGATCCAGACAGAATCCATGCATCCTCAGAAACAGCACAAAAACCTTCCCCAAAATAAAAACTTTAAAAAATGCTATTGGGAGTGATATTACAACACATGGCTATGATGAAGATTACACAAACAGGACCAGTATTGTAGGGTTTACTTTATTAAATAAAGTCACACACGGGCACAGAGAGGACACTGTGGGTTTCTCAACCCATTTTTTACAAACACTCTGTGCAGCTTTGTGCACCAACACCTCCACAGCTTGCGGTGTTCATGTAACCTGTGCAACACCAGGTGACCTGCCTCGCTCTTACACTGCAGGTACAGCTGGCCACCGAGGTGCCACCAGCAGAGGAGGAGGCCACCAGCACGGAGCAAAGGCTGCAGCTTGGCTCATGGGTGCCGGCCACCACCCTGCCAAAGGGGACAGGGAAGCATGGAATCAGGCTAGGACATTGCAGTGCAAGGTCTTGAGCAACCTGGTCTGGTGGGAGGTGTCCCTGCCCAGGGCAGGGGGTGGGACTGGATGGGCTTTAAGGTCCCTTCCAACCCAAACCATTCTGTGATTCTATGATTCTATAAGGGCTGGTTTGCAGGCTGTGCTCCATGATCGCATGCGGGTCTCCTGCGTTTTCTGTCTTGGCAACACTTGCCAGCTTTATTAGAAAGCTGGTTGTTGTTTCAAGGCTGCTTTCTAGGGGTTATTGCCAGCTGGGGACGGAGGTGGGGGAGCTGTGCTCCACGCCGTGTGAATGACAGCTGCCAAGACACCTTCTCCAAGGCCCCATAAAAGCCGGGTTATGGCTGAGGCTGCCTCCTCCAGCCAGACACGCCGGACGGTGACCCGGTGCAGGAGGCTGCTGCGCAGCCAGCTCTCCCAGCACACAGCCCCGTGTCCCCATCCCCATCCCTGTCCCTGCAGCGATGTCTGGCTGCCTCACTCACAGCCATGGTTCAGTCATGCTCCTGATGTTCCCGCCACTTGGAGAGGAGCCGCTGTTTAGCGAAGGAGGTGAAAAACCTGCCCAAAGTGAGTTGAAACCCTCGCCGTACCCTGAAACCCTCGCTGTGCCCTGAAACCCTCACTGTACCCTGAAACCCTTGCTGTGCCCCAAAACCCTCACCGTGCCCCGAAACCCTTGCTGTGCTCCAGGAGCAGCCAGGCACGACAGGGAGCTCGAAGGCAGCGGAGAAGGAAGAGGATGTAAATCGAAAAACAACAAAAAAGAATGCTGTTATCCTTCCCACGCAGCCATCTCCTCCCCACCACCACCACTGCACCCTGGGAAGCCGCGGTGACCCCTCAGAGCATCGCTGACCGTGGAGGCTGTGCCGGGCCCCCACTGCACCCCAACATCCACCATCACCACCCCAAAACCTGGGGGTTTGCCTTCAGTGGGGGCAAGGACCAGCCCGGCAGCTCCCGGGGGTGCACGCCGGTGTTCGGGGTGTGCAGACTCAGCCTTTCAGAGCTGCTTTCCAGGGCGAACAATAAATCTTGAAAACAAGTGGGGGGTTTCTCTAAAAGTGGCTGAATTCAATGGCTGAGCCCTGCAACAAAGGCTCTTCCTGAGCAGGGTGGCTCCCTGCCCGCCGCCCTCCCCAGGGGGACAGCAGGGGTGGCAGGGAGGAGGTGAGCTCGGCCTCAAGGTTGTGAACTGTGACTGCTGGAGAAAACAAAACCTGGCCAGAAGTTTCGGTAGGCGCCGATGCCTTCATTGACACGACTCATCCCCAGAGGTGACCAGCACCGTGACCTGCTGCTTTTCCCCGAGGCACCCACCTTAGGGTGGAGGATTTACATCCTCTTCCTTCTCCACTGCCTTTGAGCTCCCCATCATGCCGGGATGCTCCTGGGGCATGGCACGGGTTTCAGGGCACAGCGAGGGTTTTGGGGCATGGCGAGGGTTTTAGGTCACGGCAAGGGTTTCGGGGCACGGTGAGGGTTTTGGGGCACAGAGAGGGTTCTGGGGCACAGCGAGGGTTTCAGGGCATGGCGATGGTTTCAGGGCATGGCGATGGTTTCGGGGCACGGTGAGGGTTTCAGGGCATGGTGAGTGTTTTGGGTCACAGTGAGGGTTCCGGGGCACGGCGAGGGCTTCAGGGCACAGCGATGGTTTCGGGTCATGGCGATGGTTTCGGGGCACGGTGAGGGTTTCGGGGCACGGTGAGGTTATCAGGGCACGGTGAGGGTTTCAGCTCACTTGGGGTAGTTTCTTCACCTCCTTCGCTAAACAGCGGCTCCTCTCCAAGTTCAGCTATGGGGCTGAACTCCCTCAGGGGAGCTGCCGGCGCTTCTGCCAGCGCCTGGGGGACGGCCCACAGATATTTCTTCTCGTGCAGACCCCACAGTTGGCTTCTGCGCAATGCGGAGCTATTCCCATCTAACTGCTACCCCACGCCCCGTGTCCCTCTTAGGTGTCCTGCTCTGCCTCAGCAGTGCGGGCAGGGAACAGCCACCCGCCAGCGCGGGCACCCACCCGTGACCCCCGAGCGACACTGCCAGAAGGAACCCGCTGCTTCTGCGTTTTACAAATTGGTCTTTGCCTGTGAGGAGGTGAAAGTCCACACCGGACCGAGCGCTGCAGAGCCATGGCGGGCTGACGGGTGCAGCCGGTGACCCACACCGCGGGGCGTCCTCCAGGTAAGCCTCATCATCCACCCTTTCGCTTTGCAAAAATCCTGTAGGGAAAATATTTTCCGGGGAGAAACTCCTTATCTTTCAAAGCTGATCTCTCTGCTTTCTGGGAGCATTTCTGTGGATGCAGATAAACGGTTAAACACATGTAGTTGTCTCCCGTGTTCACTTTCCTTGGTATCATCAACAGCTGCTTTCCTTTCAGTGCATGAAACCACAAAGTCGAAGTAAGTGAAAGTGTAGAAGAACCAGGGCTCAAATGGTGAAACCTTCCCAACCAGAGGCTGATAAAATGAAACAGTAAATGTTTTTCCACAGTTGAGAATAGCCCCGTTATCTTTCGGGGAGGCAGCAAACCTTCCTCTCCAAGGAGAAGGTGAGTCGGTATCGCCAGGCCAGGCAGCCCCGGCACGGACGTGTTCGAGGAGAAATGCTACAACATATTGCCATTTACTGAGAGACACAAATAAACTCCATTACTGATGTTAATTCTTCAGCGAAATTATTTTTCCAAATCTTCCCTAAGCCAGATGTGGAAATATTTAGCTACCTCTGCGCTCCTCCAGCCCCGAGCCTCAACAAAGTGTTTCGAAGCAGATGAAAGGCAGGGGGAGGTGGAAACCACGGCTGGTTTCAGTGAAACTCATGGATTTCCCAATTCATGGTATCATTTACTGACATCATGAAACTCATTTGGGCTTTTTCTTCTGTCTCTTTACAGTTAGGTATTTTCCCCAGGAGGCAGAAATTTCTCTTTCTTTCAAACAAAATTGGATTTCATTCCTGTAAGGAGTGCAGAAATGTAGATCCCATTCCCAGAAGCGAGATTCAGAAATCATTATTTTTTTTTATTAAAATATTTTATTAGATGGAGTCAGTGCAAAAGACTAAACTAAAAGGCAAGCGGCTCCAACAGACCATCTCATCACCACTTCTCCCAGTTCACACATCAGACTGGAAAACAAAACAGGTGGTTGCCCTGCTTCCCTCCTCGCCTTCACCCCGGGGGTTACACCGCCGCTTCTCTGCAGGTTTCCATGTCTCCTGCCTCCTCGGCGGAGCCGGAGAAGCTGGGATGCCCAGGGCAGTGTGATGCTCATGTCTGCCCAGGCGAGGGGTTTGCCAGGAAGGGCTGAGCTGGTGCAGAGCTGGCCCCCCGGGGATGCGCGATGTGCAGAGGGTATGAAGGCATCCAGGAGAGTGAACGGCCAAGCTGGCCATCAAGGCAGTGACAGGGCGGGTGACGTGATGGCACATGAAATTTGGTGCGGGCGAGAGGGAAAAGCAGCCCCAGGGTGTTTGCCCTTGGCCAGGGGCCTGTGCCACTGCAGGGGGTGAGGAGCACTTGCAGAGAGGTGGGCTGTGGGCTGCGGGGTGCATCCCCCATGGCAGGGTCTGGCCGGGGCAGGTGCCAACCGTCACCATTCCCAACCAAGCAGCTGGGGAAGGCGTGTTGGCAGCTGCCCCCCTGGAAGCCAATGGCCACCGTGCCACTGTGTCTCTCCCGCTGCCCTCCCAGGCCACAACCAGGGCACAGCGGTGGGAGCCGACCCACCAGACACCCACCATCATGCTTGCCCCCTGCCCACATGGCCAACAAACCACCCCTGAGCTCAGAGGTGCCCCTTCTGCAAACCCCCACAATGGCAATTCCACCGGTGATGGGAGCATGGTCTTGTTTTTAAAGCACTTGATTTTCCTCCTCCAAGCAGAGATCTCCCTGCCTCCCCTCCTTAAAAACCACTATTTCTCACAGTTTTCAGCGCCCACTGAAATAAATAATACTGGGGGAACTCAGACATTGTATTCACTTTTTAAATTGCGCAGCCCTCGCGGTAGATGGGGACTCTGCCGTACGCAGCAGCCTGGGTGTATGTGTGTATCTCTGCTCCGTCCCGTCACACCTGGCTGTGTCCCCTCCACCGGCACCATTTGAAACCAGACCCATTCCCAGCAGGACTGGCTCTGGGGCTGGCACAGGGCCCAATCCTGAACCCCGACCCGCGGACAGCCCCGAGTCACTGCCCGCACCCCCCCCCTCACACGCCCGCCTCCCATTCCCCATGGGAGCAGCGTGTTATCGCACCCATCTGACTTGACTTTTCACGAAGCCGAAAATGAATGAAAGATGAGCAGAGAGAAGTGCTAATTTAGGAAAAGTACTAATTAAAGCTATTCTGGGTGGTCTCATTTTGGCGTTCTGCCTTTTGGGTTAGACTGGTTTTGCTGCTGCTTCCGTCTCTCCCACGTTTTCTCCTCTCTCAGCGCCTTTCCCAGCCGTCCCCGCAGGGGATTTCCAGGGGGGCCGGTCCTGGTGCCTGGGGGTCACCCAGCCCGCTGGCTGCCCCTTGCTGGGGTGCAGGGCAGGAGTTCCCCTTCACTCCCCGGGCTGTGCTGCATCCCTCCCCTGCAGCCGCGGGGCCCGCAGTCCTCAGCACCAGCCGGGACAGGTCGCAGACACAGAGACATGGAGGCATCACGAGCCTCAGAAATGAACACAGCTTTTCCAGAGACAGACGTCCAGCGCTGACGTTAAGCGACTATTTCCTTATACTACTTCTTTCTCTACGAATAACGCTACAGTTTGCAGTTTCGGTGGAAAGCAGAAAGCTATCATTAGATTTCACTGGGCTTTCACTGGCTCACACTGGGCTAGATGGGGTGGGTGAGTGTCTGGTCCCAAATGGCACTTCAAATACAAGTGCATTTGCAAAGTGGTGGGTAGGGCAATCCCTCCCCATGCTGCATGCAAGTTTTGGCCTCCCACACATGATACCCAATGCAACTCTTTGCACCCAGGACAACATGAGAAGTACCATCTGAAGCCTGTTTTGCCGTTGTTTCTGCACTGTGAATTAATTTACATGCAGTTTTGCACAGAAAGTCAGATCCTGCATGGTTTTAAATTCCAGAATTGCCCCTGAAGCCTTATTGCTATGGAGGCACCATGAGACAGAAAGCTCTGGAAGAAGGGAATTGCAGAATCCCAGACTGGTAGGTTTGGAAGGGACCTCTGGAGATGATCCAGTCCAACCCCCTGCCAGAGCAGGGTCACCCAGAGCAGGTGGCACAGGAACGCATCCAGGCGGGTTTGGAATGTCTCCAGAGACGGAGACTCCACCACCTCTCTGGGCAGCCTGTGCCAGGGCTCTGCCACCCTCACAGGAAAGAAGTTCCTCCTCATGTTGAGGTGGAACTTCCTATGTTCAAATTTGTGCCAGTTACCTCTTGTCCTGTTGCTGGGCACCACTGAAAAGAGCCTGTCCCCATCCTGACACCCAGCCTTTCAGTATTTATAACCGTTGATAAGATCCCCCCTGAGGAAGATGTGAATAAAGTGCCTCCCCATGAGCTCTGCCAGCCTTGACATTACGGTACAAGCACCACTTCTTCATCCTTCTTCATAGAGTGGGAAACATCAAGGTTCAACATGGTGTATGGAGTAATTCAGGGTAAAAAGCATGTTTGAAGGTATATTTTGCCCTGGCCATCTAGAAACCTAATTAATGTTTATCCCCAGGAGCAATGCTCGTCTTCCTGTTAAAACTCTGCTAACAGCGGTGCACGGCTGCCCTGCGCACTCGGTGCTGCCATTGCCTGTCCCCACCTGGAACACAGCACAAGGCCATCCCTGCTCAAAGCTGCCTTGTTCTAAAGCCTTGTTCTTCTCTTCGGGAAAATGGTGTTGCCAAGGAAAACCAGGATGGGGATTTTCAAAAGCAATGGAGATCACTATGGGAGCTGGGTCCCCCAAAAGCCCCCATGAGTTAAACTTCCCCCAGGTGGGTGTCCAAGAGCCACCAAATCAAGTAGTCATGGGCTGGAGGGACACAGATCTGCTGCGTAACCCTTCCCAAAGCCCTTCCACTCCTTCCCAGGGTGGGAAACCAGGGACACGCCAGCAGTCAGAGCGCTTGGGACCAATCTGCCATGCTCTCTCCAGCATTTGGACCCTTGCTCCTGTCCTCAGCAAGCCCAGTCTTCCTTCGGAAGGCAAAGTGCTACCAGGGACCCCCAGACCTGCTGGAGGGCAGTGATCGCAGTCCAACACCCAGCAAGGGACCCAGCTGCCTACAGACAGCAAAGGGCAAGGTTTTTTTCACAAGGAAAATCACAGAGAGAGGCTTAAAACTCAGCTGTGAGAGCACAGTGCCAGCGTGCGGGCAGGGACTGCGCGGGAGCCTCCCTGGCTCCCTCCTGGTGCTCCTGCGCTGGCCATGGACCTGCTTGCTTTGGAAATGGAGCAGGATCTCCAGGAGCGGTCCACGGGGTGACCAGCAGCTCAGAGGAATGTGTTTTCCTGCTAGCTTGTTGGCTGACAGCTCTCAGAGATGCACAGCTTTACTGCTTGGGTTTTCTTTTCGCCAGTCCTAGGTGCTAGCCTTTGGGAATTCGTACGTCTTCCAGGTAAGAAGCCAGGAGCCAGGCTCTCTTTCCCAGGAGGAGGGCCAAGGCATCTGAAGGCTACCACTAACTCACCATTTCACAGACTCCTCACATGTCTAAGGGACGCCTCCAGGGGCTATTGCCTCGAATCGTACAAAATAACTCTTGGATGGTATAATTTACTACATGGCATATGGCAGAGGTCTATGGGATGGTCGAGGAGCACAATACAAAAAATATTCAGTTGAAAATATCAGCTTTCCTACTGTATCAGCAGAATGAGGACTTTTGCAAATGTCTGCTGTTGGGACCGGTTTGTATTGCAAATGTCCCTGCCTAATCTACAGCTCTGTGCTAAATAACACATGAGCCTATCGTGACATTTCGCTGTGCCAGGAGAGCACAACATTGATATGTAGGTGCCCACAGGCCTGCATTTCTGACAGAATACCCTCTTAATGACAAGCTGCAAGTTTGGTAACACAGCAGAAGGCTGTGCCGCCATACAGAGAGACCTTGGACAGGCTGGAGATTTGGGCAGAGAGAAACCTTATGAAATTCAACAAGGGCAAGTGTAGGGTGCTGCATCTGGGGAAGAATAACCCCTGCCCCAGTACAGGTTGGGGGTGACCTGCTGGAGAGCAGCTCTGTGGAAAGAGACCTGGGAGTCCTGGGGGACAACAGGATGCCCGTGGGCCAGCAATGTGCCCTTGTGGCCAAGAAGGTCAATGGCATCCTGGAGGGCATCAAGAAGAATGTGGCCAGCAGGTGGATGGAGGTCATCCTCCCCCTCTGCTCTGCCCTGGGGAGACCACATCTGGAGTGCTGTGTCCAGTTCTGGTCTCCCCGGTTCCAGAAGGACAGGGAACTGCTGGAGAGGGGACAGCAAAGGGCTACCAAGATGCTGAGGGGACTGGAACATCTCTCTTATGGAGAAAGGCTGAGGGATTTGGGTCTTTTCAGTCTGGAAAAGAGACAACTGAGGGGGGATCTTATCAACGCTTATAAATACTGAAAGGGTGGGTGTCAGGAGGATGGGGCCAGGCTCTTTTCAGTGGTGCCCAGCAACAGGACAAGAGGTAACTGGCACAAACTTGAACATGGGAAGTTCCACCTCAACATGAGAAGGAACTTCTTTCCCTTGAAGGTGGCAGAGCCCTGACACAGGCTGCCCAGAGAGGTGGTGGAGTGTCTGTCTCTGGAGACATTCCAAACCCGCCTGGACGCGTTCCTGTGGCACCTGCTCTGGGTGACCCTGCTCTGGCAGGGGGTTGGACTGGATCATCTCCAGAGGTCCCTTCCAACCCCTGCCAGTCTGGGATTCTGTGAAGTCAGAAAAAGTTTTAAACGTGCTGGCTTGGGGAAGTGAGACGAGCTTGTTTAGTCACAGAAGAGTCACAACAGCAGACAAAGTCGTCGTTTGAATAAATACTGATCTTCAAAACTGTGGCCAACTTTGCACAGAAATAGGTAATTTCTCAACGCTATTTCAAATGTGTGAGAGGAGCTTTGCTTTCAGGATGTGAGCGGCTCTTCACCCATGGGCCAGCCCATCTTCTGCTGATGGCACTCACCTAAGGATGAAGCCAGGGGACGCCTCCGCGGCCAACGCGCTGGCAGTTACCCCACAGAGAGCCATGCTTCTGCTTCTCGCAGACAGAGAAAACCAAGCGGAAAGTGCTCCAAGCCCTTTTTGGAGTGACCTTGACGTGCAACTCCCCTCCCGCCCCTCCAAGCTCTGTTTTTTGTGTCCTGCCTCCATCCCCTCTCACGCTGCACCAAAACCTCTGCCACAGTTTCAGGTATTTTGGGTATTTATATATATCTTGTGCAGCAGCATCTTCTTCCCTGCCTTCCTTGCCATTGTTGCAGGATTTGATGCATCCATGGGGAGAGCTCACGCTCCAGTCAGGAACCCAAAAGGGCTGGAAATATCCAGGGAAATGGGTCTGAGCTGACGCGGGGGTCTGTGCCGGCCCAGGTCGCAGCAGCAATGCTGAGGGTTTGCCCAGGGCAAGCTGGAGTATCTCACTCTTCCCCGCCCTGAATTTGGTTAGACTATTTTACAGGCAATTTTCAACCGAGATGTCGGCTGCGCTATCAACCCGCCCCCTCCCCTGCACATAATCAAAATATTTTGATAACCGAAAAATGTCAGGCAATTCAGCTAATTTTGCAGTAAATAAGTAGAGCAAATAACTGCAAAGACAAGGAGGGGAGGAGCAGGGAGCTGCTGCCTCGGCAGAAGTTTTTCCATCCCCAAACAACAATAAGATCCTTTACAATGACTGTTTTAACAAAAATAGTTATTTTCTACAAAAATACCCCCACCTCTAGTGGAAAAAGGAGGCTGATGGGAGGGAAGCTCACGCTGCTGGTTCACACCTCCCTGCTTTGGAGGGATGGTGCTGCCTCCGAGAGCATGGCACAACCCCACAGCACAGCCCCACAGCACAACATCACAGCACAGCCCCACGGCACAGTCCCACAGCACAGCCCCACAGCACAACCCCACAGTACAGCCCCACAGCACAGCGCCACAGCACAACCTCATGGCACAACTTCATGGCACAGCCCCACAGCACAACCCCACGGCACAACCTCACAGCACAGCCCCACAGCACAACACCACAGCACAGCAAAGGCCAAGCCGCTCTCGGCGGCAGACGAGCAGCGATTAGATGAATCGCTTGGCAAATGAGCCCTCAGCAAGATACTAAACACATCCCAAATATGTGTGACAAATTGCAATGACAAGGTTGCGCTGGCAGGCTGGATGGCGGGTAACGAAATCCCTGTCCAGACAGTGCTGCGCTCTGGGCACTCTTTGAGCCAAGAGAAGGCAAGAAACACTGCCAAAAACCCGTCGGCGCAGCCACCACACCCATCTTCCACACTGCGGCAAGTGGCCGGGGCTGCTGCAAACAGTGGCGGTGCCCAGAAAGCCGGGGCTGGGACATCCACGCCACGCACAAAGCTGGGGGGAACTGCAGAATGCCCAGGGCTGGGGCACAAGGTCAGGTGAAGGAGACCCAGACAGAAACCGAGCCTAAACCCAACCCGTCAGCATGGCTGGAGGGGACCGAAGCGCCAGAGGAAGGGACGGGGCGGAAGGCAGGGCCGGAGATGGGCAGCTGACGTGCAGTAATGCGATAAATCAGAGACATGGCTCCCCGTTCTCCCCATGGGCAACCACGAGCTGCGGTGGTCACGCACACCCACGCTTGCTTCCCACCACCGCCCCCAGGCTGCCTGCCCACGCTCCCCGTGCCCCACGCAGCCCCTGCCGGTGCAGGGACCCCCTTTTCCGTGCCAAACCCCTGTGCCAGGATCCGGTTTGGGGCTGGCCAGGCATTCGGCCAGAAGGAGAGGCAGTTTATGAGCCCAGTGGCTGTGGAGGGTCTCCAGGATGGGCAGGATGCTCGGCAGCAAGCCTGGGGAGAGCAAGGGCAGCACGGCTCTCAGACCCCAGGGGCTACTTTTGAAGAGACGTCTCTCTTCAGCCATTTGTCCCTTCTGATGTCCCCTGTCCCACCAACAGCCGTCCTCAAAGGGCATGTCACCTCCAAGCTTCATCCTTTTTTCTCCTTCTACTTCCACTGCCACTTGCTTCCGAGCAAAGGAGAGACCCGCATTTGGGCTGGCGCTGGACAAACAGAATGGGACAAACTTTCTCTTCAAAGAAAGTTTCCTGCCTTTGCCATGAACCTGCTGCACAGAAGGGGCGACCATGGCTTATCCCTGCTGCGAGGAGCAGAAGCATTTCAGAGTGCCACGTTTAATAGGTGCGATGCAGGGACGTTTATTTTTTTGGCCAGTTCCATTGCTGCCACCTCTGCAAAGGCGTCCCGGTTTGACTACGAGGACAGGCTGAGAGTTAGGGGTGTTCAGCCCTGAGAAGAGAAGGCTCCGGGGAGACCTTAGAGCCCCTTCCAGTCCCTAAAGGGGCTGCAGGAAAGCTGGGGAGGGACTCTGGATCCAGGAGGGGAGCCATGGGACGAGGGGGAAGGGTTTTACACTGCAAGAGGGGAGATTCAGATGAGATCTGAGGAAGAAATTGTTTGCTGTGAGGGTGGTGAGCCTCTGGCCTAGGTTGCCCAGAGAAGCTGTGGCTGCCCCATCCCTGGAGGTGTTCAAGGCCAGGCTGGATGGGGCTTGGAGCAGCCTGGTCTGGTGGGAGGTGATCTTCAAGGTCCCTTCCAACCCAAACCATTCTGTGATTCTATGACTATTTGATTAGCCCCAACTCGGCCGGGTTTCTGTATCCCACAGGAGAGGGAAAGCCAGTGGTATCCCTTTCTCTAGAGTGGAATGGTGATGCTGGGAGAGCCGGGGGCTGCCAGGGAGACGGCACCCAGGCAGGACCCCAGCAGGTCCTCCTGCAGGAGGGGAGAGCAACCAGCAGCTTCCCGGGGGGGATTTTGGGCTTTCTGCTTTCCAGCCGAGCGACCTGTGGGGCACATCTCTGCTAGAAGGCAGTGGCCATAAAGCATCCATCTGCAAAAATACCCCGGCAAACACAATCCCTCGCCCTCCCCCCTGGTCTCTGCGAGCAGCGTTCATTCCTTGCTCCCGCTGTAGATCCGGCGTGCCGAGTCCTTTCTCCCCAAGAGTATTCTCCCTTTACAAAGCAAGATCATAAAGCAGTGACATAATCCGAGCTTGGCAAACACTTCTGCTGATGCGAAGCCAGTGCCTTTCGTGGTTCTCGCTGCTGCTTTTGCTTCCACGATATAGATGGCGCAACCGGCTGATTAAATGCGCAGGAGCCTCCCAAGACACCATTTCGTTTGAAACACTTTTTATTTTTTTTATTTATATTTGACATTCCAATAAGTGGGGGGGCTTCTTTTTTTTTTCTTTTTTTTTTAATTAGCTCTCGCAAGGGTGCGGGTCAGCCACGGCTACACAATGAAGTTCTCCATAGAATAGGTATGATCCAAAGCGATGACTCCCGGCCAGGCTTCCTAACCCGTCTAACCTTGCGGCAGAGCCTCCGAGCCAAATTAATTAGAGGCCACCCACGGGGAGACGGGAGAGGTTGTAGGTGAATCTCTTTGCCCGTTCATCCCCCACCACGTCTGCTGAGATCTCGGCGCACACGCTAAGGGTGCGTGGGAGGGCTCCGGTGCTAAAGAAATGACTCGATGCCTTTCATTTTGACACCAAAACGCAGCCAGCCAGCGAGGCCCAGTAGTAAACAATAGTAGAAATGCAAGAAAAAAAAAATTTAAAAAAAGCATATAAGATGCCTCAATGAAGAGGTGTGATTGTTGGCAAAACGTGTCCTGTTTGAGTTTATGGGATGTACAGAGTCTTTTTATTGGGGATACTTTTTGCTATTAGCGCAATAAAAAAAAGGACCAATTGTTTCTGCCATCTGAGAAAACTCTTGGTGGAACAGGCAGAAATCCAGGAATAATTAAGAAAATAATAGCGCACACCCAACAAGAAAAACATTATTTGTTTAAAGATGAAGTCCCTCCAGAATACTTGGTAGTGATTGCGTTTCTTTCAAAAAGCTGGGGGGGGGGGGGGGGGAAACCCTTCTAAATGAAAAGCAGCAGCCATCAGCTCGTTTCTAAGATGTCGAGTGGAAAAAGCGCGGGGATGCAATACCCTTCAGAGGTGAGGCTTTTTTCCGTTTTCACCGCTCTTATCAGCCTGCGCAAAGTTGCAAAATAACAGTGTTTTGCCCTTACATGTTTCCATCAGAGGATGAGAAGTGCTTCACAAAGCAGAATTAATTGAGCTTCACTGCTCACCTGTGAGAACAGAGCAATTATTTAGCAACAGGGCTTGGGGTTTTTTTTTAGCTGGTTGGGGTGGGGGTAGAAGTAAAAACAGCAGCAGGAAGACTACGAACCCACCCAGTCAACAAGAGGTTTCACATGTTCGCCCATTCCCAATGACGGACACTCAAGTGGATGACCTCCATCCTTCAGGATGGACCTGCAAGTTTCTGACCTCCAAATCCGGGTTGCCCCTTTGGAAGGGACCACTTTGTCCCAGCAGCACTTTTCCCCAGGCCTCAGCTCGCCAGGCTTCCCACCGGCACGAATCACCATCCTCCCAAGCTCTGACTCTTCACATTCAAGAATCTTCAGACAACTGTGTCTCCAAGCCGCCCATCTTCCCTGCAAGTGTGTCGCAGTGCCATCCCGCACCCAGCATGTGTGAGGTGGGCCCCCCAAATCCCATTCCCATAGCTCCTGGGTGACTCCAGGTGGGTTATAAAGCTGTGCCAGTTGCGCACGGGAACATGGTGGGGAACATCTCCTGATGTTGGAGGCCAAGTCATATGAGAAGAGGCTTAGGGGACTGGGCATGTTTAGTTTGGAGAAGAGGAGGCTGAGGGGAGACCTCATTGCCCTCTACAACTACCTGAAAGGAGGGTGTAGAGAGGTGGGTGCTGGCCTCTTCTCCCAGGTGAATAATGACAGGACCAGAGGAAATGGTCTGAAGTTGTGGCAGGGGAGGTTTAGATTAGCTATTAGGAAGAATTACTTTACTGAAAGAGTGGTCAGGCACTGGAACAGCCTGCCCAGGGAGGTGGTTGAGTCACCATCCCTGGAGGTATTTAAGAAACGTGTAGATTTGGCACTTCAGGGCATGCTCTAGTGGCAGAGATTGTAGGAGGTTTTTTTGTGTGTGTATGGTTGGACTCGATGATCTCAAAGGTCCTTTCCAACCATGAAGATTCTATAATTCTACGATTCTATGGGAAAGGGTGCGGACCAGTGCTTGTGGAGAACTCCAGTAGCACAGTACGCAGAGAGGAGATAGAATAATTGAATCACAGAATGGTTTGGGTTGGAAGGGACCTTAAAGCTCACCCAGTGCCACCCCCTGCCCCAGGCAGGGAGACCTCCCACCAGACCAGGCTGCTCCAAGCCCCGTCCAGCCTGGCCTTGAACACCTCCAGGGATGGGGCAGCCACAGCTTCTCTGGGCAACCTGGGCCAGGGGCTCACCACCCTCACAGCAAAGAATTTCTTCCTCAGATCTCATGTAAATCTCCCCTCTTGCAGTGTAAAACCCTTCCCCCTCGTCCCATGGCTCCCCTGCCTGATCCAGAGTCCCTGCCCAGCTTTCCTGGAGCCCCTTTAGGGACTGGAAGGGGCTCTAAGGTCTCCCCGGAGCCTTCTCTTCCGAAGAACCCCGAAGAACCCCAACTCCCATCTGGATGCCAGACCCCCGTCAGACATCGCGGACCATTTGCGGGCAGAAGCTCACGCCCAACAACCAGAAACCGACTTTTACCCAGCCAGGACTGAAAAAGCATCGCCCCTCCGGGATGGTTCACAGGAGGCTGGAAACCGCGGAGGGTAGAGGCAGCGGAACGAGCCCGAAGGGCAAAGCCGAGGTCACCCTTCGGCCCCGCGCGGCGGCTTTTCATTTGTATTTTCCTCGTTTTCAGGGAGAAAACTCGCAGGGGTTTTTCCTCTGCAGGTTGGGGGAGGGGGCAGGAGCCCGGGCTCCCCCCACCGCCCGGCCGCGGGGTGCCGAGGAAACCCCCCCCCCTCCGCCGCCCCGGCCCGCGGGGATGCGCGTCCCCCGCCGCGCCGGGGCCGGGGCCGGGGCCGGGGCCGGGAGGGGCCGTCGGCCTGCCCGCCCCCCCGCCCCGCCCCGCCGCCGCCCCCGCTCCCAGCAGCCCTTGCAACCGCCTACAATGAAATTTGCGAAGTTTTTTCGGTTTCGGCGCCATTTTCGAGTGGACTCGGAGGTGAGGAGGGAGGGCGGGCAGGGCGGCGGGGGCCGGGGCGCCGCGGGGGGGCCGACCGCCGCCCCCCCACACCCCCCCTTCCTCCTCCTCTTCCTCCTCCCCCCCTCCTCCTCCTCCCCCTCCCCCGCGGGCGGGACCGGACCGGCGAAGGTGGGGGGGGCGGCGGGACAGGACGGGACGGACCCGGGGTGGGGGGGGACCCGCCGCCATGGGCGGGGTCGCGCCGCTCCCCTTTTTTTTGGGGGGGAGGGGGGGGTGGGGCGCGACACGGGCCTGGGCGAAACTTGAGGGGAAAAGGATAAAAAAAGCGGTAAAAGAACTTTTTTTTTGCGGCGGGGGGGGTGGGGAGAGCGGCGGCACCGGCAGCGCCCGCCCGCGCGGCGCCGCACAAAGGCGGCACCGGGGTGTGGGGTGGGGGGGGGGGTTACCGGGGGGGGCGGCCGGTGACGCAGCGGGCGGTGACAGCGGGACCGGGCGGGGTGGGGGGGGGAGGGGGGGACACCGGACCGTTAGGGCGGGAGCGGCGCGCGGGGACGGTTCCCACGTGGGTGCGGGGCGCCCCCTCCCCCCCCCCCCCCCCCCCCCCGCCGCAATTCTTTTTCCTCCTTTTTATTATTATCAATTTTTTTTTTTTTTTTTTTTTTTTTTTGCGTGGCGGGGAGCCACGCCCGCCCCCCGCAGGTGTGGCTCGGCGTTGTTTGATTTTACGTTTTGTTGTTTTGGGGGTGGGGGTTTTTTTGCCCGTTTCCCTCTTTTTTTTTTTTTTTTTTTTTTTTTTTTTTTTTTTTTTGAACCCCTTCCCCCCCCTCTCCCCGCCCCGGGAGCCCAGTGCGCCCCCCCCCCAACCCGCGCTCGCCCCCGGCCCCCGCTGCCAAGGCCAGCACACGGGAGAAAATAGTTTTATACATTAAAAAAAAATTTAAAAAAAAAATTGTAGTACGACCGAAAAATTAGGCGAAATGATTTAAAATATTAAAAAAAAAAAAATTGGCAGCCAGTTTTTGCTTTTTTTTTTAAAATTTTTTTTTTTTTTCCCCCTGGCTGGTTCCTGGCTTTGTACAGGAAATTTGAATATCCTGGCAAAGGGTGACTTCCAAGCACAGCTTTTGCTGCGCTGGGTGATGGGAGCAAGACGCAGCGGGGGGGGGGGTTCCCCTTCTAATTTGTCCTGAACACTGTATTTTTCCCCACATAGGGATCAGGTACAATAAAGACAGTTTTTTTGTACTCGGGGAGTGAGTTTTCCAAAGGTTAAAACATGCTCACCCCCCCCCCCAAAAAAAAAAAGAAATTGTGCTCGTGTGGAGGTGAGGGCCCATCCGCCAACTTCCATCGTTTTCTGCTCTGAAGAAATCCAAGGAGCTCCAGCGCTCGCCATCGGCTGCGAAAGTCTGTCTTCAGTTAATCCACTTTGGTGGGAAATACAGTAAAACCGAGCTGCTAATGCAATAAACATTTATGAAATATAAGAGGGAAGCTCTAAGTAATGCTTTGGGCAAAATTACCCAAATATAAAAAAAAAAAAAAAAATAATTATTTATAAAATTACTATGCGCTTGTTATGTTTTGAATTAATGTTCATCTGACAACTTTTTATTAAATTTTTTTTTTTTCCTGTTCTTAACGAATTTAATAGGAGTCGGGCTTCCAGATCTGTCCCTTGTTGTTTAAAACTGGACGAGATGACAATGCAGGAAAAAAAAAATAAAAATGGAAGTAACGAGAAGCATCCTACTTTTCTTCTCAGCAGCGTTGAGAAAAAACTGCGGATCCTGGAATTTTCCTGTGGATTTTACTGGTTTTTCTGGAGTACTGTAAGTGGAAGTCGTATCCCGCAGGCCCTTGCGAGCGCCGGTAGCTCTCCCTCGTGTTAACAGCCCCGTCTCGATAAACGCGGCCCATCCGTCCCGCCGGTAGCCGTGCACCGGGGTCGAGTTTCGAATCGAGTCGAGCTAACGAATTAATTTTTGGCGTTATTTGAATTTGCCCTTTGTAGCCGCGGTGTGGTTTCGGGTGCTCTGCCCCACCTCGGAGCACCTTCGTGCCGTGTGGTTTCACGCACGAAAGGTACGCCGGGCTAAAATTAAAATGTAGCTCAGATATGCTGGTATTGATTTGAAATACACGCTGCTCCTCTGAACTTTTTCTGGGTAAATTAGGAAAAAAAAATAAATTGATTTTTTATAAAGTGTAGGAGAAATTACCCGCTCTCATAAAGCTTTGACGAACGAACGGGGAGAATATATATGTATTTTACGCGTTTATTTTGTGCCGCCCAGGAGGAAGTGTTAGCTGGCTGAAAAAGCGGGCGTACCAGTGATTTTTGGCGCGATGTGCGGGGGTGCCGGGGGCAAACGAAAGTAACGTGGGGACTGCGTGAGGTTCCCACGTCTGCCTGCTGCTGCTCCTGCTCCTCCGCAGCCTCCCGCGGCTGCTCCTGTCGGAAGCGCGAGAGCTGGAGCCGCTCGGTGGTTGTCGGTGGAGCGTCGGCTCCGATTCCAGCTGTGGGCCACATCTGTAAATATTAATACACAACTTGGGTTTGAATCGAATGGCTCAAGGGGAGGCCGAGATGGAAGTGGTGTGATTCCTCTCAGACCCAGGCAGGCACGAAGTGTTTCGGTGGTGCTGCTCGCCCCCTTATTTGCGTTTTGTTACCGTAGTTGTGTCTCACTAATTAATGTCTGGGACCTTCAGCTCTAACGAGATGATTTAGTAAAATAGTAAATGCCTTCTTTTTTTTCTTTTTTTTTTCTTTTTTTTTTTTTAAATTTTGGGAACAATGACTTCAGGATTAGTTTGTGCATGTCTCCTGAAAAACTGTTCGATAACAAAGTTGTTTTTGTTTTTTTTTTCTTTTTTCCTGTGCCGTATATAGGAAATACTTAATATTTACTGGTTTTTGGGCTTAGCTGGCCCTGAATTGTGCGAGTCAGTGAAGGCTCTGTATGCAAATCTGTCCTGTCATGGGCTCCTATATTTATTTCCTTTCCTTTCCCATGGTGCTCTTTCTCACTTTTTTTTTTTCCCCTCTATTTTTTTTTCCTGGTTACACTGTCCATGGGGGGGGACTGGGTTGTTTTTTAAGGGAACCCCGTATTTCAGGGTGAATTTCTTTTGGTTTTGTGGGGGGGAGGGGGGTGTTTTTTACTTAATTGCCCGATATACTTTGGCAAGCAGAAGTTGCATTGTTTTGTGAACTACATTAATGGATCTCTGCATGTTTGAATTTCCCTGGTTGTGTGGGGGATTTAATTAAACCCCTGGAGGTGGTTGGTTCATGTAGGTGACAGGTAGAAGCCTTGGTTTCTAGAAATAGCTGATGTGCACACCGTGGGCGCGGAGCAGAAGAGCTCTTGCCGTGCCTTTGCGTCGAGGTGGAGCTTTTGGGGCAGTTCTCTTGATATTTGGGGCTACCGGGCACAGCGGGACCCCCCAGTTCCCAAAGGCTGGTGGTGCTGCTGGGATGCTGCCTGTCCCGGCAGGGAGGGGCTGAGGTGCCACCAAAAAAAAGCCCCAACCCCCAAATAGCCGCCTTGCATCTTACCTGCTGGTCCTGAGGGGGGGGTTATCACCTAAATTGGTGTAAATAAGATGTTTCCTTCGCTTCTGGTCTGCCGAGGGCAATGGGCTGCTCTTCTGGTGCTGGTTTAACCCCTGTGGGGAGGGATGGGGGCTTCCTGGTGGCCATGTGCGGTGGCTTTTCTGCTTGACCACTGGTTTTGGCCAGCAGGAGCCATCTTGCCTCGCCTCATCCTGCTGGCTGCCCGGCGCCGGGGTGATGATGTGGGGTTACTTGGGTACCACTGCCCAAAGTCAACCTCCTGGTGGCAGGGATGGGGAGGAGAGGAAGGATTTCCTCGTTCTGTTAACTGCTCCTTCATAGTCTGCCCTATCTGGAGGTGAAAACTTGATTTATTTTTATTTTCCCCCTAATTTAAAAAAATATTTGCGCCCATCCGAGCCCTTGTGTTCTGCACATCCGTAGGGAGGGGACTCCCCGAGGCTGCGCGACAGCCCTGGTGTCCCCTCCTGGAGTGTGGCGGTGCCTCTGCGAGCATCTCCTCAACCCTCCTTGTGTTGCTTCCTAGATCCCTCAGGAAGAGCGCGTCTTTGCCCGCCGGGAGAGCCAGCGCGGAGGAGCTACTGCATCCCCAGGTGAGTTGGGAAGGTAAGCTCCTGCCTCCGACCCGCTCCAAAGCACCTGCAGCACCTCCCTCCCTCCGGATAAAGGCAGGTTCCTCCACAAGACATATCCCGAGATGCGCATCCCTTCTGGGGCACTGTGGGTAGCACCTCGGAGGGTCTGGATAAACTCAAACCGTCCCATTCAGCTGCCACCTTCCTGCTTTAGCACAGAGGGTCCAAAGCACAGACTGAGCTTGAAAGAAGCCAAAGTGTGAGATGGGGTGATTCAAAGGCAGAGCTTTCTACTGCTTAAAATAATTACGCTGTCATGTCATAAACACGCGTAGTTTCTCAGGTACGTCTTGCACTGTGTATCCCAAATTTCCACTTGCCCAATACCCAGCGCGAGTGTTGATTTTTCTCTCTGTGCTAGAGAACAGGCTGGTGGAGGTGTATTGAGCTCTCCCTTCGGAAAGTCCTCCTTGCAGAAGAGAGCTCTTGCCCCCCCTGTCAAACTAGCCTAAAAACTGGGGTTTATATACATAAAAGCATTAATTAAAAGAGGAACGTCAAACACAATCGAAATGGGTTCTAGAGCGGAGGTTGTTTGCTGTTGCCTTTATTTTTTTTTTTTTTGAGTCACTTGAAGAGATGAAAGAAACAAAACTACAGAGGTACAGTCAAGTAAAACGTTGTTACAGGAATAATTAGTGGTAAAATTGTGTGTGGGGTGTTGTTTTGTTTTAGGTTGTACAGGTTTAACCTCTGGGCGCTTGTTGGCTTTGCCGTAAGTAGCAGTTGCTGGTGGCAGAGTTGTCCCTGCTGCTGTCAGTACTGAGGACACTCAAGTGGTGGGGGGAAAAAAAAAAAACAAAAACAACCTGCTTTTTGGTTGGCAAATATTTGATTTAAAATTTGCAATAATTTGGCCCGCGTGACAAGAGCTGTTGAAATTCCTATTTTTTTTGAGTTTGCTGAAGGGGCAGGGAGTAGGAGGAGGGCTGGCTGGAGCCGGGCGCAGCGGCGGCCGCGGCGTGAGCCTTTTGCCTGGTGGCGTCACTGCTGACATTGTCCGGGGTGGGGGGGGGGGTTTGTGATGCCGCTTTTAAAGAAAATGAATTGAAGGAAGTTGTCACATAACTAAAGGGGGGGGGGAGGGCGGGGGAAGTCAAAAGGAAGCACGAAAAACATCAGGCTGTGTGCGCAGCTCCTGCGCAGCCCTCGCCGCTGGGCTGGGGATGCTGGTACAGATGGGGGGGCAGTCAGCTTCCAGGGTGTCTTTGATTTCTGATCACATAAAGCTTGTCCATTTAAATAGTGAATGAGCGCAATCTAGTCTTTTTTTTTTTTTTTTTTTTTTTTTAAAAGGGGGGGTTAGTTTGTGGGGTTTGGGGTTTTTTTTAGATTTCTCAAAGGTCAAAATGAGCTGAATAAAAAATATTTTAAGGAAGACTGAACAGGTTTTTTTTGAACTGTTGGAATCTGGATTTATTTATCTGCAATGCTAACATTGCAACTCCTGGAAAAAAAAATCCTTGCTGTTCAGCAGCCCCTCGGAGGGGAGTACCAGGTAACATTTCCCCAGAGAGGGCTGGGGAGGGCCAGGGTGGTCTGGGAGCCACTGCCAAAGCAGCAGCTCTGCTGCATTGGAAGGTGCACATGTGACAAGGCCCGAATGTTTTTGGGGGTGGGAAGGGAACAGTTTATTTCTGATTCTGTTTCTGGTTTGTTTGCACTGTGTAACTGCTTGTTCTCTTATAGTTACAGAGTCTCTGATAGGACCTGTGAAGAGAGAGAGAGAAAAAAAAAAAAAGTCCCGTGGTGGTAATGCATGCATGTTAAATTCTTCATTGTAGAGTGCTCTTCAGTACCTTATACCATGGTTTTTTAAAAAAAAAAAAGTATACATTCAAAATACCATTTGGAATGTCAACATTCAGTGGGCTTTGAGGAGATGTAGCAGCACATCATGGTTTGTAGGGACAAGGAGATACAGACCATTCTGGGCTGCCTCATTACCTCAAGGATAAGACAAGAAAGTGAGCTTCTGGGTATCATAGATGTGGAAGCTAACGCAGTCCCATGTCTCTCTTTAGCTCAGTTGACCAGGTACGTGTAGATAAGTTCTGGTGCTTCTGTCTCCGCATATCCCTTGCAGCTGCAAATCCATTCCCCAGGAGTTTGTGTGTGTCTGTGTGTCCCGGCAGGGCCGGCCCTGCAGGCAGGAGGGACTTGTAGCTCCCTTTCCTTATCCCACGTGGGCACAGCCAGTGTTGGCTTTGCACCGTGCCTTCCACATGGCTTCTCCGTCCCTTCCCTGGCAAAGGATGGCCCAAGGTACTCTGTCCCCCGAAGTTTGGGGGGAGGGGGGGGGGGTCTGGGGGCCGTGGCGGGGCGCTGGGCTGGAAAGCTGTCAGCAGTGCTCTAGCAGCACGTAAATACTGGAGTTGGGGATTGCCTGTTGCTCTCCAGTATTGCATTGCTGCTTTAGTGAGGCTGGAAATCGGTCCCTGCCGCAGGAGCCGGGGCTCCGGCTCTCGGGGGGGGCCCTCCTCAGCACCCCCACAGCGCCTTCCGCCCTGCTGCTGGGGGGCTGGCGCCTCCCACACCAATAAACCACTGCGGAGGCAGCAACTAACGAGGGCTTGGTGTCGTTAATGGGGGTGGGAGGGGGACGACAGGCTGCACCCTGCCACCTCTGTGCTGGTGGATACCCAACATCCCACCCCAGGTGTGGAGTGGGCAGAGGGCGCTGCCAGGGCTGGGAAAGGGTGCCACATCCTCGGCATCACTGTGGGGGGAGGGAGAACCGGGGTGGGGGTGGGCAAGGGCTAATGGTGGTCCCCCCAGTACTGGCCCCTGCTGTACCCTGCCTCCATCAGCTGGGGGGGGGACCAGATGTGATGGGGAGATGGGGACCAGAGTGTCACCTGAGTGGGAAGAAGGAAAGGCTTAGGGTGCTCCTGGGGAAGCCCTGCCATGGGGGGGACTGGCTTTCCCCAGAGCCCTGCAGCTCCAGCGGGTGCTCAGGTCAGGCACTGCCGGGCTGGGGGCTGCTAGCACCCACCTGGCATCTGGCAGCACTGGGGACATGGTGGAAAGAGTTTGGTGGGTCTGGAGGGCCTGGAGCACCCGAGGGTTTGTCCACAGACCCGTGGCTGCAGCAGCGAGCTCCTCCTGAGCAAGCCCAGCCCCAAGGTGAGATGGTTTTCCTTCCTCTGCCCTGAGCATCGTGCCGCTCGCAGCTTCCCAGCCCTGGCGGGAGCAAGGGATAAACACCGGGACTGCTGTGGGGCCCAGGCTGCTCCTCCTGGGAAGGGCTGGGATGGTGTCATCCATCCATCCATCCCCTGCGGTGGGAGTGCGGTCGCCTGTCCTGACGGTGACGGTGCATCCTTAAGGGCCTGATCCTGCAGTCTCCTCTTGAGCGCTGGTGGCTGTGAATCCCAGAACGTTTGTTTTTCCAACTGTTTTTAGGAATCAATAAATCACAGTTGCTAGTCGCAGGGCAGGGGGGTGGCGGGGGAGCGTTCTCCTGCTGATTTACAGCTTTGTGGCGGCTCCGGGGCTGCACGGTGAGTGGTGGGTGAGCATCGGTGCCGCTGGGCGAGTGGCACAGGGGACCCCCCCCGATGCATGAATGCCTCCAGCACAGGGGAGGTGCAGAAGGTGCCTGTGTGGGTGCACAAACAGCTCAAAGTCACAATATTTGGACACCCAACTGACTCATTTCAAAGCAAACATGGATATTCTCGTGCTTGTGTCCGTAAAACGGTTGATTCCCGCTTTCTGCAAGTCAAGCCCTTAATCACCGTATAAAATACTGCTTTCCCTCAGGAAAACAATTTAATGAATAACTTGATTTACAGGGAAATTGACCAGTAAAGTGATTAATTCTGTACTTCTACACTTTTATTAATTTTACATCAGATTTTTTTTTTTTTTTAGGACGGTTTTCTGCTATTAGCGTTTATAGGTGGAGTGTAAGAGTTAAAAAGCAGGTTTAGTCCTTTTTGGACCTTCCTGTTGTGATCGGTTTGATTTTACTCGGCTACAAAAAGAGATCTCCACCTCAGTCTCGAACAGAAGAGTCCTGCTAAAGCTCTGCTTTCACCCTCCCGGCAGCATCAAACCGCCCTGACAGTAACAGGAGAGTAAAAGCACTGCAGTTTTCAGAGCAGTGGGCAAGAATAAAATGTAGAGGCTAAATCAAGCCAATAGGGAAAATGATGCCAGGGGGGAGAGAAGAACGTGGCTGTGGAGGTGGCTGGGCTGTAGGTAAGCGGTTCCTGTCCAAGCCCCAGCTCCGGGTGATGGATGTGCCATGGCCAGGGCATAGGGGTGGTGGCTACAGGGGGGATGGATGTGCCGTGGCTGGGATGCAGGGGGGATGGGTGTGCCCTGATTCAGGCACAGGGGGGGTGGATGTGCCGTGGTTGGGGTGCAGGGGGGATGGACATGCTGTGGTTTGGGCACAGGGGGGATGAATGTGCCCTGGTTTGGGCACAGGGGGCATGGGTGTGCCATGACTGGGGTGCAGGGGTGGTGGATGTGCTGTGGTTTGGGCACAGGGGGGATGGATGTGCTGTGGTTGGGCACCAGGGTGGTGGATGTGCCCTGGTTTGGGCACAGGGGGATGGATGTGCCATGGTTGTGGTGCAGGGGTGATGGATATGCCACAGCTGGGGCGCAGGGGTGGTGGATGTGCTGTGGTTGGGCACAGGGGTGGTGGGTGTGCCATGGCTGGGGTGCGGGGGTGACGGCTGTGCCATGGTTTGGGCACAGGGGTGACATGTGCCGTGGTTGGGGTGCAGGGGTGATGGATGTGCCTCCCAGGCAGCGATCACTCCCCTCCGCTGCTCCCACTACCTTGTGAGCATGTCTCTGCTCTGCTCCAAATCTTTCAGGATATTGCCAATTACTAAAGCAGAAAGCCCAGGGGACAGACATCCATCCGGGCTGCTCTGGCTGAGAAGCTGGGGCAGCTCCTCTCATATTTTTTTCCCCCTTAACGTCAAAGTTTGCCTTCAACATGTTTGCAGGTTGACTTCACTACTGCATTTCAGCACAAACCACTTGGAAATAATAACAAAAAAAAAAAGCAGCAGAAGGGCTTGCAGAGCATCCCATGCTGAGTTGGGCCAGCGGAGCCCCTGGCGTCCTCGGTGGGGACAGCTCTGCTGTGCAGCGCCCAGCCCCGCAAAGGGGCAGCAGCTTTTCTCTTGCTATAGGCTAAAGCAAGATGTCTATTTTATGCAATGTGACGTCTGCTCCATCAGGAATGTTTGTGACCACTGTGGAGGAAAAGCCTTTCAGCTTCCCCAGTAGTTTCTTGCTGTGATTTTTTATAGTCGAGCTGGACGGCGGCAGTTCCCCTGGCAGGTAAATCCACGCAGCGCATTGCACCGCTGTGTGGCTGCTGGGTTTAGGAGGCAGGCTCTAGACAAGCTTATTAATTGCATGTTTCTACACCTTTTTTCTTTTTTAATTTCACCCAGACCGAAACCCTCCCACACGGGAAGGCTGATGTGGCATTACTCTGCCGACAGTACCAGGTACCTCCGTGAGCGAGGCAGCGGGGTGGGAGCCAAACGAGGTGTTGCAGATTCCTGTAAACACTAAAAAAGCAACCCCAAAAGCCGCCTTATCTACCTTCAGCGCTTTCCTGCTCGCCTCCTTTGATGCAAAAGGAATATTTGGCAGCGCTTGGCAGCGGCTCGTCGCGGTATCCAGCATTATCTTGCTTCCCTTGCACTTCTTGCCCACCCACCTCCCCTGCGGAGCCGCAGCCCCATCCCGCGCTCCCAGCCGGGGCCGGCTTTCCCAGGGCTTCGAGCAGCGCCTTGCCCAGCAGCACCCAGTGCTGGGCGCCCATAACTTCAGGTCTTGCCTTTTTTGCACTAAGTGGGGGAGAAAACCCTTCATACGCCTGTTTTAGCGAGGGTGATCCTGGCTAAGGCGGCTCTAACCACAGCCACCAGTATCCCCTGCACAAAGCTGTGGGAAGGACACAATCCCCTTGGCTAATTTAAAGGTGGTGGGTGGCAGCCCCCCCGGCAGAGCAGGAACCAGATCACCTGCCCCAAGGGTTTGCTAAAGCGAGTGTCACCTCCAGAGCAAAGGATGGTGCTGGCACCCTGAGGACTCAGTGGGTCTCGGCAACAAATTCACCAAGTGGAAGAAAAAAATGGGATTTCTTTTCATTTCATTCAAAGTCTTTTCATTTCTCTCAGCAATTTCTAATGTAACCCCCTTTTTGTGTGCTGGTCAATACCAGAACATTGGAGGTTACTCAAAATAGGATTCAAGTAGAGCATATATTCATTTATAAACTGGCCAGAGCAAGTTCTCGTGCCATATGCTCTGCGAGAGAAAAGAGCTTCCACCTCATACTGAAAATAAATTATTTGAGTGTGCACAACTCGGATGGCGGGGGAGGACGAGGGGATGTGAAAGGTGCAGCTAGATGGGGGAGGAGGGTTGTGATTATTCTTTATATAGAGCACAAGATGGTTTTCTAATTGTAAGTGTAAGGATTTTACACTGCAAAGGATATTTCTCCCTCAGATTTTGTATTCTTTGATTGCTATGGGGTACTTTTTGCATTTTGTGAATGGAAGAGAGAAAACTGGCAAGAAAGGAAATTGATTGAGGAGACGAAGAGCTGATAAATACACTGCAATGTCCATTTAAAAGCACACACAGTGCCCTCCGCTCTCCTCCCCCTGCCTTCGGGCTGGCTTTATCATGTCCCGGCTCCTCAGATGGGAAACAGGCAAGTGAGGCATCGGCATCGGGATGGGAATCGCTGCTCTGGCACGTCTCGGGCCCCGCGGGATGCCCAGCGGAAAGTGCGGGAAAGGCAGCGCGTTCCATCGGTACCCAGAAAGTCTGTTCCCAGGGAAAAGGCTTTTCTCCCTCCCTGACGGAAGGATGGCAAAGCCAATGCCTCGGGCTCCCCAAAACCCCAACAACACCTCGGGGTCCCCAAAACCCTGCCCCGGCTGCTTCGCAGGCTGCAGGGAGCGAACCCGGCCCCACGGCGGCATCCCCGACCACCACACAATGGATCCGGGGGCATTGGCACACCCCCCACGCAAAATCCATGGGGAGACACGCTGCTTTCAGTGGCGGGGTTGGAACATGTGACATAAATCAGGTCACGTTGCCGCCCTGCGCAGCAAAAGATTGTAGGAGACCTGAGTTTTGTCTGAGTCTCTTCCAAAAGCAATCCTGAAGTGTTCCCACCTGTGCGTCAGGGTTGTAAATGGGGCAGGGACGCGGTGTCCGGCCGTGGGAAACCCGACAGGGCTGGGATTGGAGGCGGAAAGAGATGGGTCCTCATTTACACACACAGACATTGTCTGTTGGGGAATTTTCCTGGCTATATTTGTGGCGGGGCGGGGCGGGGGGGAGGGATCACTACCTGTAGGAAAGAACATGGACTGTTTGGGAAACACACACACACCCCCCAGTGCCTGAAGCCGTGGTTCCCACACACAGCGATGTGCTGTGGGCGACCCAGAGACAGGCCGGAGACACCAGGGTTGGTTCCCTTTCTGGTTATGGGGGGGTGAAAAATAAAGATGCCACCAATATTCTCTTTTTAGATAAAACCCAGGTTCATTTACCTCGATGTACTGGTGGGCAGGGGCCTGTCCCTCCTACCCACTTCTGTGAGGACTGGCACCTGCTGGGATGCCCCACTTCACCCCTGGTGGTGTTTTACTGGCACAGAAGAGCCCGGAGGACGGAGCCTGTACACAGACCTGTGTCTGCAGAATAAGTCTGGACACAGACCTGTGTCTGCGGCCACACAAACGTTCCCCCACACCCCTCGCACCGCCTTTGCTCACTCGGCTGACTCAGTCCCTGGGGATGGAAGCCCTCACTGCCAGCTTTCACATCCTGCTCGTCTTTGTGCTCTTCTGTCCCTCCCTTCTTCAGCTTCCTGCCTGCAGCGGGGCACTGGCACATTCACAGAGCGAGGAAGAAATTTCCTCATCAAAATATTACCAAACTACAACCGCCGGTGAAATTAAATCAAGTGCAAGTGCTTATACACTAAAAAAAAAAAAAAAAAGAGAGAAAGAAAAAAAAAGGAGAGAAAAAAAGATGACTGTGATGTCTCATTTGCTTATAAAGGCACTTGCTCCACTGAGCTCTGACCTGGCCAGGTGCAAGAACCGAAGACGGGCAGAGCCGGCAGCAGCGCTGCTTTGCAGTGTGGGGAGCAGTGCCCTTGGGAGCAGGGCCAGCCCCCACCCCAGGTCACAGAATCCCAGAATTCCAGACTGGCAGGGGTTGGAAGGGACCTCTGGAGATGATCCAGTCCAACCCCCTGACAGAGCAGGGTCACCCAGAGCAGGTGGCACAGGAACGCGTCCAGGTGGGTTTGGAATGTCTCCAGAGATGGAGACTCCACCACCTCTCTGGGCAGCCTGGGCCAGGGCTCTGCCACCCTCACAGGAAAGAAGCTTTCCTCCTCATGTTGAGGTGGAACTTCCCATGTTTCAAGTTTGTGCCTGTTACCTCTTGTCCTGTCGCCGGGCACCACTGAAAAGAGCCTGGCCCCATCCTCCTGACACCCACCCTTTCAGTATTTATAAGCGTTGATAAGATCCCCCCTCAGTCATCTTTTTCCAGACTGAAGAGACCCAAATCCCTCAGCCTTTCTCCATAAGAGAGATGTTCCAGTCCCCTCATCATCTTGGTAGCCCTTTGCTGTCCCCTCTCCAGCAGTTCCCTGTCCTGGAACCGGGGAGCCCACAACTGGACACAGCACTCTGGATGTGGCCTCCCCAGGGCAGAGCAGAGGGGGAGGATGACCTCCCTCCACCTGCTGGCCTCACTCTTCTTGAGGCCCCCCAGGATGCCATTGACCTTCTTGGCCACAAGGGCACATCGCTGGCTCATGGGCATCCTGTTGTCCACCAGGACTCCCAGGTCTCTTTCTCTGGCTTGGCAGCACTTTCGGAGCATAACAATGAGCCACCAGCACCACTCCATCAGCCAGGACATACAATTACGAGACCGCTTAAAAGATCCTCGTTTGTCTCAGTTTTCAAACCAGGATTCACCCTCCCTGGTGAGCCGCCGGATCAGGTCACATAAAGACTTTTAACCACATTGCCCAGCTCCATCCCCAACACTTCAGATTCCAATCCATGTGGATTTAAAGCGAGAAGAACAAACACTCCAAGCCCGAGCTGCGCATTTGTGGCACCACGTCAGGCGGCGTCAGCGGCCTGTGGCAGGCGGGAGTTACCGAAATGTACAGAAATGCCAGATGTCACGGGGTGAGACGGTATATTAAAGCCTATAAATATTCAAAATTATTTTTCCAGCATACATTTGCGAGTCATAAAACGTGGAGCCCTAATGAATTTCAAATGCCGCATAGATGTTCAAATACAAGATTGTCTCTGTGCTTTCATAATGTTTTAACAATATATGTCTGGGTTGCATAAAGCTGGCATTTAACTTGCCAAGGTGTGACGAAACCCCCAGCCTTTTAACCAAAATCACTGCCTAAAAAGTAACGATCACGTTTTCAACTTTTTTCAAGCGGGAATTTATCTTCCTGTAGCACAGGCCCAGGTGCTGTAAAGGTCTGCAGTGCGTTAGAGGCGTTCCAGCAGGGGCAAGAGAGCGGGTAACTTTTCCTCCAAGCAATTTTCGTCAAAAGGTACCAAAAGGTTTTGAGGGAGGAATCCTGCTGGGGTGATAAAACTTCATCGGACAAGCACCTCTGTGAAGGAAATGCAAAAAAAAAAAAAAGAAAAAAGAAAAAAGAAAAAAAAGTGTCTGTTCCCCAGAATGTGGGAATATTCATTAAGTTTGTTTTTTTTTTTTAATTATCGACCTTTCCCATCACAGGGGTGAGGTTTGTTAGAAGGCAAACCGTCGCTACTGGGGTCAGACTAGCTCAAGAGCATCTTCCCAATCCTCTTCTGTGACTCCCCAACACACTCATGTCCATGCAGTTCCTACCCACCCCCCACCTCCCCCAATTTGGAAGATAAACCCCTCATTATGACTGTATCTCTCCTCCCCTTCCCAAATCACAGCATTTGAATAACCATCTTAACCAACAGGATAAACTAATTGAAGGGTTTAGTTCTAAAAGACACCAAACATCACTTCTCACTCTTTCCCTGCGTAAGCAGGTGCTTTCTGGCCGCCTCCAGTGTAATCTCCAGGTCCCATTAATTTATTTTAGAATTGTGAAGCAGGAACTACTCAGAAGGCTGAAGAAAACGCCGCATTTTAAGATTAGACCTTAAGCTCGACCAGAACTACTGAAAACTCGGATGGATGTAGCAATTCTCAAGTGGTTTCTATTTTCCTAAGTTGCTTTTGCACTTCCTCTTCTCAGAGCTGCATCACGTACTTTTGCAACAAGTTGTCCCAGGGACAGTCCAGGTTCTTGGAAAGGCAACTCCACAAACGTTATTTAGGAGATGGAGACGTACAGACTTTGCAGTGCATTTGGAAAAAACCCAAACCTCTTTGGAACGTTAACTCTAACATTGCAAAAGTATCGTATCATCGTGAGCAGTGTTCTAATATTTGTTAATGAGAATTTTGATTTACAAATAGGTCTCCTAAAGATTGCGGTCGTTTGATCTAAATTACATCGTGTAAATTATTCATATTTTAGGTCTGCTACGGACTACTACAGTTGTAACTGAACACAGCATGGATGCACAAGGATGCGCAGTACTTGGAAAAGCACAGAAACACGACCCAAACTCCAAAACCACAGAAAAATCCTTCAAAACAGGCTGGCAAAAACTTCGTGACGTATTGAGCACTGAGCAGCGTTAAATAGGAGCACTGAGGGGAGGAACCCACACGCAGAGCTACGGGAGCCGCGGCAGAGAAGGGATGGAAAAGCGTGGCCAAGGAGGAGGTGGGAGACGGGCTGCCACATTTAGAATTGACACGAACAGAGGTGTTAAAGGAAACAAACCCAAATGACTCTGTATAAAATGGCTGTGGGGATTTTCCACGTGTATATGTTTCATGAACATACAATCTCCACTCTTCATCTTTGCCAAAACAGAAGAAAGGACAGTGCTTAAACCATTTTCTCCAAAATCTACGTTGGTTATAGAACACGCAAGCCTTTCAATATTTTCCCTCAGCACTTCACCATCTCTCTTGTAGCCGGGACAACGTTAACCAAAAGCTCTACAAAGACACCAAATGGAGAGTCTGCCTTCACCGTCAGAAACACTCATGAAAAATATCACCAAGAAGAAAATTTCAAGAGCACTTTAATAGACAGACCGAGCAGCATAAATGTATGGGGCTTATTTTAAAGAGACAGCCTTTATTTAAAGTACTTTGTTTGGTAGATCTTATAAAGTAAACATTACAATACTTTTTCACAAATATATTAAAATTGTTTAAATTTAAAAGGCAATTCCACTGGCTGATGGATATTTCTAAAGAAAAAAAAATAATCCAAGAGAAACAGGCAGCTCAACTAAAAGTAGATTTTAAACATTCTGTTTTGTCATTCCATCTCCTTTAAAAAAAAGAAAAAAGAAAAAAAAAAAAAAAGACTTTTTCACCCAGACTTCCTTTACAGCAATAAGGCAACTCTGGGAGATCTGAACGAGCTCCTTGGAGATTACAGATACTGTAACTGGCTGCTCCTCATGCTTTACAACACCCAAAGGTGCAACTATCCATTAGTCACAATCACATCTGTGCATTAAAATATAAAACTTAAATTACAGAATTTAAAAATATTACTAATAGACTTCCCTATCATAAAATGTTTTACATTTACAGTACTTGAACTATTTCAGTTCTGGGTTGATGAGGTTTAAGCAATTTACCACTGCGAGAGTTAGACTCTGGAGCTCACAAACAGCACAACCCAACCAGGGGCAGCAATAGTCGGTAGAGTCATAGTGCAAATCAAAATAAGGAGTGCAGAACTGCACCGGTTGTTTACAGTTCTAAAATATAAATGAACAAGACAAGATCTTATATTGTACATGCAATAAATTATAGTAAGCGGTATGACAATGGGGCTGGGGCATCCTACAATTTTAGCTGGTGGACCAGAGTTGAAGCCTGTGAAAGATAGGACTCGGTAAACAAAACATTTCAAAGCTCTGTTGTCATAGCACTTGAACTATGCTTTGTACTTCTGCTTCCCCGTCTCGCTGATCACACAGATATGCTGAAACAAAACAAAATGAAAAGATCCTGTTAGAAAAGTAACGTAAGAGACCAACGGTTTACATATGTATTCAATAACGCACTTCTGAAAAAAATCCAAGCACGCTATACACGTTTCAGTACGAAAGAATCTTCTGATACTATTTATGTAGAACAACTCAAGCCATTTTTTTGTCTAAAAGTCTCAACATTGCCTTCTTCCTCCTCCCTCTAATTATCCCACACAGTGTCCAGTATAAAGTTGGCAAGACCCAGATGAAGAAAGTGACCCCCTCTTAACTTCCAAGGTTTCTCTTATCTTATTAACTAAGCAAATGCATTTCTTTGTTGCAGACATCTGGTAAGGTAAGAAACTTCATATTATTTTAAAGTTGACAGGAGATGTGTAGCCTCCATTGTGCACGTAGCCAAATAAATTTTAGTCTCCTAAGAGCTCCAAAACACTGTTCTGCTGCTCTAGCGTTTGCTCGTTGCATCACCAGTGGAACAGATTTGCACAGGAGGCATGATTTACAGAGGAGGGAGAGCGATGTGAGGGGACTTCCCTTCCTTCCTCCTCCCTGGTTTTAAATGGACAAAAACATACGGGAAAAATTACTTACGTTCAAATCTCTAAAGTATTCATTGTAATCTAGGGCGTATCCCACAACAAATTTGTCTGGCACTTCAAATCCGACAACTGAAAAAGACCGTAAGTCACCAGTATGTTAGAAAAGAACTTCCTAGAGTTCGTTAGACCTTTTTACAGAGGCGATCTGGAATTGGATTGCTATGTGTGCGTCCTAACTCACTTTATTCCTTCTACTCAAGCACCCTCAGATTAACATTCAAGCTGTTTTAAAATTTTAACTTACTTTGTTGATTTATTTCATGAACTAAAGCAAAATTAAATGGATGTATTTATGGGTTCCCACGCAGCAGCGTGGTGCTAGCACGCAGTCTGCAGGAAATGAATGGAAGTACTTAAATCTACAGACACAGCATTATTATCAGGATGTAAAATTTCTTGAAAAATTCCGGCAACTTTGTAAATACATACAAAAAAGAGCACTCCCTAGATGCCTGACGTGTCAGTGCAGCAGCAGTGGATCTGGGGAGGACAGGACATGTCACGCTCCCAGTATCACTGGAGAGGGAGCTGGGCTGGTGCCTGGGGCAGGGCCGCAGGAAGGGTACCCACAGGCGTAACGAGTTGGCAGGTTCAGTCGTCAGCTCCTTCAAAACTGTGGGTGTGCAAGTCCCACAGGACTTTCTGTGAAGGGCTGGGAGAGCGAGCACAGAACAACGCGAGTATCAGAACCACGGTTCTTGTAGGGAAACCAGTCCTTCGCCTTTGAGTAACTGCCTGGTGGACTCCATCCTGGTGGCTTGCAGGCATTGACCCACTATGTAGGAATATACTATCACTGCTAAAGCACATCTTAGATACTGATTCTGTGATACAGAGAATAGTGAAGCGCAAAGAATTCTTTATGGAGTCACCTGCAAGTTTCAGAAACAGGTGGGGTTTTTTTTTTTCCCACCAAATTTTCAGATTCGGTGTGTGTGTTTGTGTTTTTTTCCTCCCAGAGAAGCTGCCTAGAAAGAGGACATCAGCTACTCCACAGATTGTCTAAGCAGCTCTAGCAGGACGGTTTGTGGGTGGTCAGGCGGTGTAAGTCCAACCTGTCCACATGCACTATAAAATGACCAAAAATATTAAATTATATACAATATAAAATGTCCAAATGGCTTTCTCCCCTTCATGCTAAAATGAAAGGCTCCTGAGCACAGGAAAGCTGTGTGTTTTTTCTCTCGCTGGCTACAACAAGGGTCTGTAAGGGAAATAGGGAGAGAAATTGTACAATTCAAAGAAAAGGCTGTGTGCGTTTTTGGAAAAATTAAGGTGAAGTTTAGCATCTGCTTGGCCTCACAATAGAGGGATAAAACAGAGGCCCGGCCATTACTGCCTTGCTGTCTCTTCTTTCAGAGCTCACATGTCCTGCACTGAACAGGTTGTCTCCGTGGACAGATGGCAAAACAAGTCATCTGCTGCAAGATGCTCAAAAGGCAGACCAGTAACCCAGCTAAGCCTATAATAAGATCTCAGGAATGAGGGGCATCCTTGACTGAGGGAAACACCTCAATTAAGCTTTAAGGCATTGAAAAATTTCCGTTCCAGAATATTGTACAAACTCAGAAAGGAGGAGGAAGAGGATTCTGTTGCTAAATTCACTCCACTTCCATGGTCCAGCTAAACAGGAATTTGGCCTCTGGAACAGGGTTAAAACACACAGCCCTTCCCAAGGCAGGAGGAGCTGTCACTCTGGTGCCACTCTCTGCTGTGGATGATGGTCCTTTCTTTATGGTCTTGGGACAGACAGGGGAAGACAAAAAGGGAGTAATTCAGATGCCTCGACATAATCAGTTTTGTGCCAATTTAGGCATCTTATCACTGCAACCTTTTATCAGATCTGCTACCCTGGGCGGTCCTCCTACATTCCTGGGGACATCCAAGTGGCGTGAGGTGATTATGTTTAGACACCCAAGTCACTCCCCAGAGCATCAAAGGGGAATCCGGCAGATTCTGCTGACAAAAACATCTGACTGTATGCAAGCTGGGAGAATTTGCACATGAAAAAGGTGTAACCTGGACCAAAACATCAAAGTTTGCTTTTCATATAGTAAAATGTTACAAAAAGTTATGGGAAAAAAAAAAAGGATCAGGCCAAATCCAGATTAACCCTGTCAAAATTCATTCAAAATATTTAAATTCCCTAAATAAGAGCAAAATCTATCCAGAATCATTAGTCAAAACTTATTTGGAACATCCTTGGACTATGATCAAAGGGTACACAATACATTAACACACTTTTAAAAATGAATAATGGTTGTCAAAAAGTCACTTACAGTCTGGCCGATATCCCACACTTCGAGGAGTTCTTTTTACCAACAAACTGTCAAATAAAACCAATGTAAAACTGAAACATGGAAAAGCACCGTATACAAATACATGAGACTTTTTTGATGACAGACAAGCTGAATTTGGCCTACATGTGCGTAACTGAAAGCACATCTACACATATTTTAAACTATTCTTTTATTTGCAGGTGCAGCTGATCGTAATGACAACACCAAAACTTCCTAGAAACATGATTGGTTCAGAGCCTAAAGGATAACTGATAGGTCTGCAAGAAAGAGGCCAGGAGATCACTGATCTGGGTGGATTTCATCATGAAAAGTGACTTAATGAGGTTTTATGTGTGTTAGGAACTGCAGGTGCAATTTAGCTTACAGGTAAAGAGGCGACAACCTGGGATCTGGCCAGACCAACTGTGCTCTTTTCAAAAGCATTAGTATTACGAAGCAAAAGTTCAGCTGGTTAAATGCAACCTCAATTGCACTTGTGCAACACGTCCTCAACTGCTCTTCGCTGGCAGTACCAATGACCCCCATAAAGAAAATGTAATTGGTTCTGAGGATCAAGCGATACAAACCAGCTCCACTTTTCCAGAATTAATAGTAAGAGGTGTAAAAAGCACGGAGATACAGAGTTGGGGGTACTGTAGTAGAGAGAAATGCCTTGCTGGTTTGATTCTCTCCTCATTCAGTTGAGCACTGCTACCTCTTAGAAGAGAACCCCACAGGCCTGATATTTATCTGTCTGAGACACAGAGACTTGGGGAGAGAAAGAAAAGGTGGTCGATGGCTGAATGTAAAGACAGAGGTCAGCATAACTCTACGCATGAAGCACAGAATTCCCTCCCTGATCCCCTCTGAAGGTGGGGCTTCATTTGTCAGTCACAGTTTCAATTTTAGACAGCTACTGAAACTTCTAGTTGCAAGACTTATTTTTTGAGAATTGGTGTAGGATTTGATCAAAGAAACCTCCAGAACCATATTAGGACTAGCTAACATCTCCCTGCTAGAACGGCTTAATTGTCAGAGAGAAAGAAAATTTAAAAACAAAAAAAGAGAGGGAGAGAGAGAGAAGAAAGAGAGGCAAGTGAAGTAATCAAGAACATTATACTTAAGACCATGTAGAATGATCATGTGTTATCTCCTCTTTGGCAGGTCTTTGGCAGACCCAAATTACTGCAACAGGTTTAAACAACAGGAAACTGGACTTTGCTCATACTGTATTATATTCACAATGTACACTGCAGTGTTAGCACACTATTCAGTGACAAATACGTAAAATCTGGCACGCTAAATCAGGCCAGGGAGAAATCCTCAACAACCTCACCTTCAGCAGGTCACCTCCAGATTATCAGCAAGAAGAGCTATTCTCCCACGTTTAACAACTGCTTTGACATTGTTATGGCAACACAACTGATTAGATATTACACACAGCTCTGCTTTATCTTTAATCCCCAGCAATCATTATCGTTTATTGTAAAATACACAACCACAGCACAGCAGCGCAGAAGATGCAATTTAAAAAGAAGTAGGAAGAATGTCAATATTGGTCAATAATATAATATTATCCTCAACATTTCTTGTTAGTTGTAAGTTATCTAATTATAAAATGTTTTGAAACTAATTCATTAAAGATGTAACTAAGTAGAAAAGCCTGGAAGAGCATATGGCTGGGTGACTCTCACAGAATGACCTCTAAAGCTCAGCTGCACTATGCACACTATACAAACAGTAATGTTAGTGTGCAAACTAATTTAATTCTGCAATTAAAGAAGGCAAACTAAAAAATGGTCTCCACTGCACAGATACATGACTGCAGCATACTGTAATTGCAGACAGCGCAAGCAGAAACAAACATGTTTGGATAGATACTACATATAGGTAAGTGACAACCACTGATTTTTTTATCCCGTTCGCTAGTAAAAGTCTACATTTATGAATAAAATTTGTGATGCAAATACCTCTACCAACTTGAGAGGGTATTTTTGATAAGTCCAAAAGGTTTAAACTCTTCCATATACTTCTAAACCTAACTCGGACACAAATCTTACCATAATATGATAAGGCAAGACATGTACCAGGCATGCACAAGCTGTCCCGTTACGAAGCACTGAAATTCTTCCAGCAGTAAGACTGGAAAGAACAGTGTTTCCACCAGCCTAATGAATGTAGGTTCTCATAACAGGTAAAAGTGCTTTTGGAGTTTGAACAAATAAGTAAACTCCCACAGATCACATCATATATGACTCCTATGACTCCTACAGAAATGTCCCCTCCCATTTCTCTTTCATGGAAATGTACTCTATGCTACTTTTTTTTTTTTTTTTTTTTTTAAAACACTGTCTGTCATTGTTAAGGTGAAATACAGCACAAATAATCATTAAAAATTTACCTGGCTACCTTCACCATCTTTGGATTGTATTGCTTAAGTAGAGACAGCAACGTTTTCATTGTTTTACCGGTATCAATTATATCCTGAAAATAAAAAAAACTCATGTAAGAAAGAATATTAAACAAGTCAAGAGTGGCATTTTCAAGTTTCTACCACAGAAACTGCTTATCTGCAAGAGCATGACAATATGCCAAAATACTATTCGTAATCAAATATAGGTGACATGTAACACCATGTTATGCTTACGTAACTATGCTCAGTAACATGATCATGCACATCAACAATAGTTCTTAATTGTTGTGGATAACTATGACTTTGAAAGCGGTTACTGAACTATGACCTTCTTGGCTCCTTTTGGAGATGTTATGGCTTGTGCTCCTTGCAGCTATTAGACAAACAATGCTTAATTCGAATATGATAAGAGTAACATTAGTCTCGCTGTTGAGCTCAGTTACAGAGACAGAAAGAAACGTAAGAAGGGAAAATAGGCAGAACAATCAGTTATTGCAATTAAAGAAAAAGGAGAGTAATTTACATTACAGATCCAAGAAATAGCTAAAGAAATTGCACTGGGAATATCTGGGTGCAGTTTTAAAGTCTATACTCAAACATACTAAAATGAATTTTGACACACCATTTTAAACCCTGCACGTATAAGCAGAAAAAAGAATACATGGCTTACAACCAAAGCATCAGAAATGGATTCCTCATTTGCACCGAAATAATCAGACAATCGTTAGAGGGACAGTCCTTCCCTGGCCTGAAATCAAGCGTGTCTGCAGGGAAGGAGGTAGATAACACAGAAGGAGCAGTGTCCTGGTTTCATCTTATTTTCCCATGACTCCCAATTAAAATAAAAATAAAAAAAAACCTCAACAGGGCACCCATCAGCAATACCATCTTTAACACTTAATGCTTTTAATCATGGTTATAAACTCAAGAAAACTTAAAGGCATACAGATATATAGATAAAAACAAAAGCTGGTGAATAAAAGTAAGTAGCTACTTCCATACTCCAAAATAAAAATAGAACCTATTTTGTATTGTGTGATTATCTATTGATTGGATGTGAATCTCCATTTTCTTCAGACTTTTTTGCACATTAAAGGGATGCTGTATAGAAAAGCCTAGTGATATTAAACCTACAACGTGCATTTTTATTGTTTGACAGTTAAAATGGTGATCGGTAAAAGGGTTCATATTTGATAGTGTGTAAGTCAAGTCACTGGATAGATGATTCACTGAACAAACAAGAAACTAACCTAGTTAGCTGTCCAGGACTTTAAAGACATACATTCATCTGAAATGGAGCAGATACATAATTAAATGCATCTGCCTATCTGAAGCAAAATATACTTCAAAGGACACCACTGGTCACACAAACACTGCTGTATATGTACTATTTTGGTAGGAGTCTGGGAACTGAATGTGCTTCCTGTGGAATAATATAACCTTCTCAAATTAAAAAAAAAAAACAACATACATAAAAACCCCCACATTTTATGAGAGGAAACATCTTCCCTTTGGCTGCTGAATCACTGAATTAGTTGCCACAGCTGTTTCTTTGGTTTCAAACAAGGCATTTCCATTATTTGGAGCCTTAAGACATGATTAGATTGCACGTCTCCTTTTCCTGTCTGCTGCTGCTGCTTCCCTGCCTTGACACTGGCAATCTTATTCAAGAACATCCTTTGCCAAACTTACTGAACATATGTGACACTGTCCATCAAGAAAGAGGTATGAAAGCAAGAATTAAGCAACAGCACCTACCCAGAAATCAAACTGAGGTGTACTGTGCCTGGTATCATCCAAAGAATCACGACAAGACAAAGGAATGGGAATTTAGCAATTGCAATATGCTAATTATGAATTAGCGCTCTCTATGCCATGATTCTCTAAACAAATTATACACAGGTGCATTGGGCTTAGATCTGTTTTTCACATATTTTAGGATATTCCTATTAGGAACCTCTTTCTGCTCCTGCAGTTTAATTTCCTAGTTGGCTGTTATAAACCCAGAACAATAATATGCTTAATAACAGTTTGTTTAAGCTGTATTTTAATTAAAAAAAAAAAAGGGGGTATTTTAGAATTGACAGAATCCCTGAAAACTGAAAGCAAATACAAACAATTTTAAATGGATATTTTCCTTGTTAAATTTGACAGCAGAATGCAATTTGAGAATTCAAAACACAGATCATTTTAAATTCAGAGCCCACTTGCAAAATTCAGGCCTGGAAGCCTTAAAACCAGACACTGTAGGTTTTCTAGCTTAAGAACAACTTTATTACAACTCTATTACCAGTCACACATTAGAACTTCAAAGTGAAACATTATACTTACTTCTACGATCAAAACATTCTGGTGTGAAGGAAAAAGAAAAGGAAAAAAGAAAAATCCATTAACATCTAGAGAATATGCCATTTCTTATATATATTAATCTCTATAACTTATTAATTTTCATTGCAGTTAAATATTTGTACCAGCATGTACTTATGTTTACACATGTAACAGTGAATTATACATAGTTAACATTTCTGATGTTCCAGTAACAATTACCTGGCGATGAGATTCTTCTCAACGTCTCATGCTGAGTACAAAGTGGTCTTTAAATTATTTAGACTTTCAGAATTCTAGATATGTGCAAGAGATCAAAACAGTCTACACAATTCATATTCTTCCACAGCAAAGAGTGTCATACTATAGACACACACACAATGCTGTCATACCTACGTCCTTTATATTGAACTATTGAATTTATATTGACATACATGCCTTAAAGATTACCTATGTATAAGGGGAAGGGGAAAGTCATGTGTTGTGACAGAGCAGGAGAAACTGATGCTTTAACCCCAGACATCTGGCTCAGTGATCTCCACAGAGTCACTGGAGAAAAGCAGATTCCCAATTTACATTCTCTCATTTCCTTCCCTCGTCACTGCCTGTAATGGGAACCTCCGTCCCTATCCTGGGCTGCACAATACAGGTCTCGACAGTACGGATTCCCGTCACTACTTCACTGAATCACCAATACAGCAAATAAATAATGCCGCTGTCTTTCACAGGTAGTTTGTAGTCAACAACCCACACAAGATTATACTTCTCAGGTGCTGCAGAAAACCAAATCTCCTCAAACTTTGCTGATACTGAAGATGGTGAATAGGGTTTTTTTTTGTTAAGTTCAGACTAAACTGATGGCTTTTGTGGGGCTTATCTGCTCTCCTAGTATACAGGGGTGAACATTTAAGTGAAACTCTTACATTTTCATTTTTTAAAACTCTATATAATCTTCACATGCTAAAAGAGCAGCCTTAAAACCACGCAGCTATGTGGGTTCTTTAGTGGCTTTGTTTGTTTGTTTTTAAATGTACAAAGGGCCATACCTTTCCAGTCAAGGTCGAGAGGTCATCCCCGCCAATGACTTTTATATCTCCAGTTGACTGATCATTCTAAGAAAGAGAAAGGTGAGCATTAGCAATACCAGAATTAAAATAATTTTTTCTTTCAGTAAATATCAAAACTGCAAAGTACATAACCACTGAATGTTAATGCTTTCAGAAACACAGCACCAACAGCATCTCTCTACTAACTAAGAAATTAGAAGTGATCCAATTAAAAGATGGTACTTCAGATTAAAGATGGTTTGACAAGAGATCTGCATAAACGCAGACACCACTATATATGTGTATGTTGCACACGTGACCATTATATATACATATGTACCTAAAATGATATGATTTGCTATGCATTCCCTACAGATATGGAAATAGGACAAAAAGCACTTCAGTTTCCAAGCTCCATGCTGCTACGGAGCTGGTAATTTACATTGTAAAATTTAATGCTTTAGAAAGCCTTACTCTTTGAATAACATTAAACAATCATAACAATAACAAGAACAGCCAACAAACAAGGCACAGATTAATGTTTAGAAATACAAGCTACAAAAATAGCCAGAAAAGCTTCTGTTTGCCTAGTTTATAACAAATATTAGTAACAATCAAATTACTTCTTATAGTAACTGAACAGCAACATAGGTACACCATCACTATACAGCATTTTACTTCAGTAAAACTAAACTTTGATACAAATGTAAATGAAGCGTTCTATAAGAAAGTTAAAGACAGCTGCTAGGAGCGCTTCGCAGATCTTTGCAGTTTAGTTAGTCATTCAACTGACTTTAAACCTTGACCAGCTCTCATAGTTACATGTGATATGCTTATTATTGTACTACTTACAGATGATGATACTACCCTACAATTTAATCACTTCAGTCAAAGGTTAATACCACTTATCAGACTTTATTCTCATAACTCCTCACCACGTTATCTTCCTTTTAGAAAACTGATATGATTTTGCTGCTGCACCATGAAGCCCACGCGTGCTGCACAACTATGCAGACACGCAGCAAAACAGCAGTTCCTTCCCCAAACCCAGGAATGACAGAGGCAACAGAGAGGGAACTACAAGGGAACAGAGACAGCCACATACAGCTTCCTGTTTTTGCAGCCGCCTGAAGATGGATGTTCCTGCTATATGGATTGTAGGCAAAAACTAAAAATGTTATCACAAAAAAGGGCAAGCAAATTATTTAGTCACACATCAAGTACACAGTAAGTAACACTGTGATGATAGTAAAGAGAACATGTACTAGAATCCTTTTGATAGTGGTGTCACCTTTCTAACACGAGGCATGTAAAAGCAGATAAGCCTAACAGATACTTGGCTTTTAAAATTCCTATGACACAACACAAAGAAATGCAAATAAATTATTAGAAAAAGTATCTTTTCAGTTTTGCCCCATGTGTTTTCAAGAGAACATTAGTTTGAGTTATACCACTCTGAAATGACACCAAAGTGCCATGTTTCACTACTATAAGGAACATTCATTTTTGATAAATAGTCAACCGTTTCAGTGCTTCCATAACAGTGCAAAAAATAACTAAACCCAACAGCATCCATGTCACTGTGTTGAAAAAGTCCATGACCAAAGATGTCCAAAATGACTGCTGCTTGACCCGGCAGGTATACACACTGCTACTAATGCCTAGATACTGTCTAGATCAACCACAAAAATGTGCTTCAGTTAATCACTGTATTCACAAAGCTAAAGGACATTTCCTGTGTTCCCCCTATCTTAAAATTATCTTAAATGACAGCTTCTTGAAGCTTTTCCTTGTTTGTGTTACAGGATTCTCTCTTATCTATTCCTACACTAATAGGGATTTCATCCTCCTTCCACGGAAGGATGTAAAAAACCCATCATTCCTTACAAAGCAATGATGGAGAAAGATCTTAACAGGTATTTGTTCCATTAAAATCACGTGCACAGGTGGCAGACTAGTACTTGTTGGTATATGCATAAGATCAGATTCTTGATGATCTGTTTGGCTACAGAGCAACGCACCATACTCAGACAAGAACACCACAAGACTGTAGTAGGCTACTGTAAACCTTTGGATTATGCATATTAAAGTATGATGATCAGCAGAGAAAAAACAATCTAACCTACAGAAACTTTCCTTCTCCTTCCCAACAAACCCCTTACAAATTGCTACGCTTTTTAATGCAAAACAAATCTTTGCTGGCAGATAAACCTGCATTCCTATGCAGGTACTGAGTTCCTAAGCAATTAAAGGATAAAAAACAGTTAAAGGATTTCTGTCACTGGTTGTAACCAGATTTCCATTGGAAAGAACATTGTTTAATAATTAAGCAATGTTTTAATTGTCTTCAGGAGCATTATTTCTGATTTCAGTACTGGTAAGACTTTAATGCTTTGTGGTTTAACACATAAGAGTTTTACTGTTTAGATCTGTTTTCACTGCCTCCCCATTGTCACTGCTGAAAAACAATAATGCTTTACAAGATCGTAACTCCTGACCCAAGTGATTCTAACATCACCTTTTAAAAAGACATTTTAAGTTCCTTACAGTATTTGCTATAGGCTTGGTTAACAGAGATCTCTCAGAATACTGCTGTGACCAGCCTAACCAGAGTTTACCATGTACTTCATTGAAAATCCCTATTTTCCTGAGTGACAGTGCAACACGTTCATTGTCTTTTGGCTGCCCTTCATGACTACATACGAAACGCTTGCTCATTTCCAAGTTTAAATGCAGGAGACTGGTGAAAAGCCATTCTTCTTGTAGCACAAACTAAATAAACTATTTGTCAAGAATACTGAAATCTGGGTCTGTTCACAAACACTATCTTTCCATTTCTTAACAGCTTGACAGATCATTGAAATTCATCTGTAAGGACTCAAAAAGCTGGAGTTATGAGCAAAGTTTAATCACAGCTTGATCACGTCAGTATTCTTAAGAGAATTATTTTTGGGTGCAGAACAGTATGAGCTTTGCACTGCAACACAAAAAAACCCCCATACGCTTGTAAATATTAAATGATTGGTTTGAAACAAGAATAGAACCTCAATTACATCAATTTCAGAACCATTACACAAGTTCAGCTGCTTTGTTTATGCGACCAGGGTATTTTTAACATCTTTTATCCAGTCTGTAAAGGCAGGCAGCATGATCTAGTAATCGCATCCAGAGGCAGCGACAGGAGAGCCAGCTCCACTTTCAACTGTCCATTACCATTTGTGATGGTTTTCACATCATTAACAACGCCAATCCCTCCATCTAGTAAAGCACAGATAAAAGCTACAAAGCAGATTTAGCATTCTGACGCTATTAACGATGGAAGACCTAGTCAATCAGTTACATGCTAGGACAATCTTATCCTGTCTAACAAGTTATGCAATCTAAAAGACAAAAGTCTGGATATTAATAACCACCTAAGAGAATCCACAGAAATTAAATGCTCGTAAATAGTGGAGGCATCAAGTAACAGCAGCTCCTCACTCATCTAGAACAAGAAAACATTCTTTTATAGACTTGGCTGACAAAACCAAAAACCCTGAAGCCAACACCTCAAGGAAAACATTCTAGTTAGACAGTTTTCTGTCTAAATTTCTCCATGTTCCTCTTCATCTACTTGTTTTTGCTACAAAACTGTAATTTCCATAAAACTTATTTTGCTGCTCACTCCCCTATCAATATCAAGGCACTGTAGTTCTGGGGAGTAAATGACAAAAGCAGCTGCAGTAAAGAAATGAACCAAGACATGCCTTACACACCAGTATGAGCAAAGAAAACATGTGGATAATAAAGCAGCATTGCTTTTTAACAGAGGGGTTTTTTTTCAGGTGTTTCAAACCATTTCTCCAATAGTTTTTTCCAAATCAGTCAGAAAGCAGAGAGACTGAAAGGGTGTAGCCTTCATATTGTTTTTTAAACAAGCCAAGTAAGTTATTGCAAGTATTCCTTGAAGAAAGCAGAAGATACACAATTTCCTCACCAAAAATAAAGGTGGGAGTCATCATTTTCTATTCTTTAACATATTATCCTGTAATAAAGACATTCAGCTTTCTGTTGTGGCTTTTACAGGCAGAACATATGGGCATGTGGTAGCTTAGTGGTTACGTGGACCTGCAGCAGCAGAGCCTGAATCTCTTTTTTTTTGGGGGGGGGGGGGGGGGGGGGGGGGGAGGAGGCAGGGAGCAGAAGGAAAGGGTGTCAAGCAACTCTCACCCACTGATTTAAATACAGTGCACAAGCACAGAGAGCGCCTAGCGAGATGCAACCAAAGGCTGGCAGGAACCTTTCTGCCCAGCCTTGCCTCCTCGTCAAAGAGCACAGTTAAATTACTGCCTCGCATTCAGCGAACGTGATCATGGTTTCCAGGTAACCCCTGGACGGCCAGCCGTGTGTTTAATGCCTCAGGCAGTCAGGGCCTCTCGCCGGGCAGATGGACTTGACCAAAGCCTCACGCAGTTCTGGGCTTCGCTGTGAAATGTTAACAGATCGCTCAACAGAAATCATGAACCTATGAAGTTCTTTGACAGTCCAAACTAAGCCTGCAAATAATTCCATCTCTGGTTTCACAGTTTAATAAAAGGAAGGATGAGGGTGAGCTTCCAATTTTGTAATTTCTACTTTCTTCTACTGGAATAGGCACTCATCTACAACTGTGACAAGTAGCTTATACTGCTGACTTGAACGCAAAATTACTGTGACAGAACTAACAGCATAACCTTACAAAACAATTTATTTAAACATCCTAAACTGAAATTAAAAAAATTATTTCCATGCTACAGATGGTCTTCTGGAACAAATCATAAACACCATCCTGAAAACATGACAGTAGGCTATCGGTAAATCAGGAAGCATAGAGTACTAACATACATCTGCCTCTTCCTTCAACCTGCACAACATAACCTCGTGCTTCCTTCTATAAAACTTACACCTTGCCTCATGTTACAGAACGTTCAATTTCCCTATAAAGTTAAATCCTGGTGTTGAGAATGACAAAAATTATTTTCCAAAAATGTAAACCCAATGCAACCTATGCCTAGTCTTGAAAAGGTAGTGCCATACTCAGTGGCCACTAGTCATACATCTAGGTTTAAGAACCTAGTATTTCCTCAAGGCCAAATCCAACTCCTTGTATTCATTGTTTGGTTGAGATGAGATAGGGAACTAGGTATAACTGCTTTGGCAGCTTTCAAGTCTTCCTGTCCAATGAATGATGTCTAAGCCACATAAAAATCCCTAGAATTAATTTTTTGTAACCATACTTGCTGAAGAATCCTCTGTATTACTCTGTACTCTGTATTACCGCAGCTTTAGAGATGGTGTAGTGGGCCGAGAGGAAATTGTTTAACAGGTAAAGGACATGGAAAGGGTCTCTCTGCTTTGCATAAGGATTTTACTGGGCTGTGGAAATATCAAGGTCTAAAAGAAAACAGATGATATAATACAGTAGAGAAAGCATAAATTAGCTTGTGACTTTTAATTCCCTTAAATATTTGTTTAATATTAGCACATTCTGGCAGTAACAATATTAAACCACCTCTGTTAATAATTTGAAGTCAAATTTATACAGTCAAGTTTATATAAAAATTGCACAGTATTGCAGAGATACTTACACAATAACTCTTCAACCTAATGAAGTCAACAGTCATAGGGATTGATTTGTCACTGTTCCTGTTCAGTGCTTTGATGTAGTCTAATAAATCAGCAAAAAATTTATAGCCACCCTTGAGTACACAGAGTGCTACAATGTGGTGTCCTCCCATGCCCTTCATAATTTCTCGTGCCAGTCTCTCCGTCCTATACAAAACCAAGGAAGAGATAGCTGTCATAACACATTTCATTTGTGTACTATAGCAGCAGCATTCTGTATCACTAACAACAGGAGCAAACACATGCATCCAACTTGGAAATTACATTTTTCTCAGAAATATTTGCCTACCGCTTCAGTCACCTTTACACGTTATTGGTCAAGGAAGTTTTGCTTTTCAAGGTTAATCTGACAGTACTCTGCCAAACGCCTTTGTTTTCATACATCACACTCAGCCAAAGCAAACCTTAACACCCTGAAGCTGTTTCACTGCAAGATACACGACACGAAGGTGTGTTTTCTCCTTCCAAAGACAGGTTCAGCTTCCATGCGAAGAGCAGCGTAAGCTAACACATCCAAAAAAATTCTCAAATTGTAAACTAAAGAGCTTATGTTTATTTGCCAAGCTAGAACACCAGAAATTTGTCCTAACTGCAAAATACAATACCAACAGCACAGCAAGAGAACACTGCCCCATTTTTCTGCAATCATTGTTTCTAAATTTATGTTGTAATTTATTTTAGAAAGCATGGTATGTATTTATTGTGTGCCAGCTGACAGCAGGTTTCTCAGAGAAAGCCTACCATTATAAACTTTACATCAATTACTTAATGACATGTACTTTGTCCAATTTTTTCCTCTATATGGACTTGCAGTGCAAAGTTTTTACAAACATTTTAAAAACATTTTATAGGAATGTTTATTGTATCTAATCAAACAGCACCACGCAAAATCTAGATGCATTCCTATCCCGAAGATCTCCATGAAGATCCATCCAGCACCACTCTTAAATGGTTATGTGTCTCCAACAACTCCTTCACTGAATCTGTTCATTCTCTTAAAGGGAATTAGCAACTATCAAACACAAAGTAAAACAGAAATGCCTTGTACACTTATGCACTCATTTCTGATCACACAAGATAAAATTGCCACCGCACATCACAGATTTCAGCAACCACAGAAGTGACAGATTGATATTTCCAGAGGCTAATGTCTTTCCCAGAAGGCAGGAGAAAGCTGGATATTACTTACCTACCATACGAACATGAGAAAGTCTAAGACGATGTGATTAATAATTTACTTTTATTAATATCCTAAGGAAATTCAAGAGACTATAATTATTTTCAGACTGAACTGGCACAACAAATAACATCTCTAATTAGGCTTTAAGAAGGTAAAACATCAAAGAAACACAGGAAAGAAAGTTGTAGATTGCTACACGCCACAAAATTTCACTTGAGAATTATGACGAATTTCCAAACAATAGCATAACAGCAAGTGTACAAACTCTTAGATGCCAAACAAGAAAGAAAGAGTTAATTAGCACATGTACTTCTTAGTCTCTAATTAAATGTAATCTATTTAGACAGTCACCAGGCAGCAAAACTATCACTGGAAGATTGTTTATTCCAGTGTCATGGAATCAGCTGGAGCAGTGTACTGTCTGAAGTCAAACAAACCTGTCCATGATGAGCCCATGAGGAATATAGACTTTTTCCAAATCATCTGCGTAATGTTTAGGTATGCAGAACAAGTCCAGGTCGTAACCTTGTTCATCGTCGCCAATCTGAAAAGGAAATAAGGTGAGATTTCTACAAAGCCTTATGGAAAGTCTGTAGTGAGAAACTGCAAGTCCTTTGCTGTATTCAGTAAACTATCAAACCCACCACACTCATCGGGATCACCTTACTTTCCCTCTCTATAAAAACATTAGTCACACTGAATGCAGCATAAAGTGCAATGTAACAGAACCTACAGTTCAGAAGAATTGCTTGAAATATCACGTGAGCTGTTACACAGTACGATATGGGGAAGAAATTAAGTCCTAACAACATTCTCCTACATGGGAGAGCGCAAAAATGAAACTACTACACCTCAATTAATCTCTTTATTCCATTAAAAAAAATAATCAAGGAGCTTTTTAACACCTTTGATTTTCCTAGTGTAATGCAAAACCTGCATTTGCAATTCAGCAAGCAGAGGTTTTGACATGGACACCTTCCAAATCGCCACAACACCAAATAATGACAAAACACACAAGGCAGTTTCAGGACAAGGCAAGACAGCCAGACGAGCACGACAAGTAACAGGGCTGCGAAGCAAAGCCTTCTGCAGAGCACGGGGCTTCGGAATCTGAAAGGAAAGCCCTACTTCAGCAACCTGTTCCTCACAGGCAAACACCCTGTATAAAACCGCCTGCAATATTAGCAAGTGCATATTAATTAGGACAAGGGATTAACATACGTATATAATTATCCCAAATACTGCTGAGGTTCAGGACACATCATCGCAACGGCATCAAGAATAGCCTCCCCAGAACCCTAACCCTGCTGCAACTTGAAAATGACAATATGCTTCTTAATTATTCACTCTTTTGGTTATGCAGCTGAACGTTACTATGTGTAAATCAAGTTAAGAATTTCAGCGGGAAAACCAAAGCTTATTACTGACAGTTCACCAGGGCAGGCATTTTAAGTATCCATTTTGGCTACCACTGCCTTCACAGGACACAATCTGATTTCAGAGCGCGAGGAAGCACTTACCTGGCCTGTGATCAGCCAACCGTTTACATGGTTTTTTGTTGTGTAACCCCCTAATAAGTATTTCACATGGGGAATTTCATGAGTATTCACCCCCCCGTTCAAAAAAAATCCTGTATGAGCCACCCACGCACCCGGCTCAGGCATCAAGTCCTTGACCCGGTTCCCTGCAAGTCAGAGCAGGCTGCTATTTTAAGTAATAAGACATGTTCCTCCCAAAACACATGGTATTTTCCTGTGGTTCAGCCCCATCGTTACATGCAGCATGCCTACTAAACCTTCCCTTCTGCGTTCGGTAGGGAATGGGCCCTTCCTAGAGATTTCATCAGGTTTTTTTATTGACCGCAGGGATTTACGGTGGCAACCCTGTGGCCGCCACAGCTCTCAGGGATGTATCTCATGAGCGCCCGGCACTGGCTTTAAAAAAATAATAAAAACTAATATGTAAGAGCCTCAGCAGATACAGCGAAGATGCAAAAAAAACAAAAACAAACCTCAAATATCCCCAGAATGCTCTCCCTCCAAAAATACGCCCTAACTCGGAGGTTTAAGCGACGCGGACGGCGCTCCCGGCCCTCGCCGCCGCCCGCAGGGATGGAAGTTGTACCGGCCGCGCTCCCGCCCGCCGGGAACTTCTTCCCCTGCGCTGCTGAGGCGGCAGGTCCGGCTCCCCGCGCCGTCCTCCGCCTCTACACCCTCCCGAGAGGCCTCCCGTGACCGCCAACCCCCCCCCGCCGCCCCGGCAGGCCCGGCACGGCTCGGGGAAGGGGAGGGCGCCCCGGGCCCGGCGTCGGGAGGCCGAGGCTCCCCTCAAGGTGACTCGGCGGGGCGGCGGCTCCCGCCGCTGAAGGATCCCCCCGCCCGCCGGCCCCGCTCCCTCACAGATCACCGGATCCGGCGGGACAGGCGGGACCCCCGTCCCCTCAGTCGGCGGCGGCATGGCGGGAGACATCCCCCCTCAGGCGCCCGGCAACCCCCGGCAGGCTCCCCCGCGGAGGGAGGCCGCGGCGGCGGCGCCGGGGGCCGCACTCACCACGATGCAGGGGCTGGGGGTCGCCATGGAGCGGGGCGGCCCGGAGGAGCGGCGGCGGTGGCGGCAGGCGGCCAGCAGGAGCGGGGAGGCGCCGCGCCCCGCCGCGGCCCCGGCGCCGCCTCCGCGCTGCCCGCCCTCAACATGGCCGCGGCGGCGCCGCCGCCCTCTCCGGCGGCCGGAGGCCTGCAGCGGGCCGGGCGCGGAGCCGGGGATGGGGACGGGGATGGGGCGGCCCCGCCGGCAGCCACCTCCCCGGAGGCTCGGAGAGCCGCCCTCAGCCCCGGTGGCAGCGCTGCCCCGCAGGTACGGGTCCTCTCTCCCGGCCGGGGCGGTCCCCGTGCCCTTCCCTCGCTTAGGGCTGTACCCATCCCAGCAGGGGTGCGGGTGTCCCCCCCCATCTCCGTCCCGGGTCTTCAGAGTCGATGTCCCCCTCCCCCAGGGCGGTGCATGGATGTCCCCGTCCCCTCACAGACCCCTCTCCCATCCCCAGGGGGGGACAAGGTGTGTAATGGCTGTTGCCCTGAAAGTCACGACGGGGATGCTCTTCCCACGGGTGTTCACGTCCTTGGAGGGGATGGAGAACACCACACACCACTTTCCTGCCAGGTGTTCCCCAGCTCCTCTCCTCTATCACCAAGACACCACCACCACTCCTCCACTGTCGCTTTGTGCACCTCAAAGGAGGAAAGAAAAGGGACTGTCTGCATCACTTTGGGGCTTCCTGCAAATCACGGGATTTGGTGGAGCCTCTTTCTCCCCAGTTGTAGAAAATCTAACCCCCTGGTACAGGCAGCTGAGGGAAAAAACACCTAAAATCCCATCAGACCAGCACATGCGGGTACTGGGGTGTTGGGACACCACCAGCCCTCGGGGGCCAGGCAGGGCAGGGCACCCCCCACCTTGACCTTGGCACGCTAATGATGCTGGCAGCTTCGTGTCAGGGCCATTGCGATAACCAGACTTCATGCTTCAGGGCTCCATGTTGATCACTTGCAGGGGACGGGTCCCTGCGTGAACAACTGCCTGAATACAATGTGGGATTTTTCTTCTCTGCTTTCCCTTGCAGTCTTAGTGTGGTCACAGCTATCAACCAACCATCGCTCTGGCATGGTACGCAGAACCCTGCGCAGATGCTGCTCCGAAGTTCCCAACAGCAGAAGGACACAGAGCTGTTGGAGCAGGGCCAGAGGAGGCCACAGAGATGACGCACGGGCTGGAGCCCCTCTGCTGTGAGGACAGGCTGAGGGAGTTGGGGGGGTTCAGCCTGGAGAAGAGAAGGCTCCGGGGAGACTTTAGAGCCCCTTCCAGTCCCTAAGGGGGCACCAGGAAAGATGGGGAGGGACTCTGGATCAGGGAGGGGAGCCATAGGACAAGGGTTTCAAACTGGAAGAGGGGAGATTTAGATGAGATCTCAGGAAGAAATTGTTTGCTGTGAGGGTGGTGAGCCCCTGGCCCAGGTTGCCCAGAGAAGCTGTGGCTGCCCCATCCCTGGAGGTGTTCAAGGCCAGGCTGGATGGGGCTTGGAGCAGCCTGGTCTGGTGGGAGGTGTCCCTGCCCAGGGCAGGGGGTGGGACTGGATGAGCTTTAAGGTCCCTTCCAACCCAAACCATTCCATGATTCTATGATGTGGCAGAACAGGGAACTGATTTAAAAGTAGGCCATAGTTGGTAATAACTGTGCCTTTTCCTTAGACAAAGGTAGTGACAGGTGCTACTTTCCCAGGCACAAATGAAAAAGGATCCCCTGCACTCCCATCACAGACAGGGTGGACAGAAGATGCACTTTCCATTTGGTGTAAGATAATGCTGAACTGCACCTCCAGAAGCTATCCATATCTTTAATTGTCTGATTAATTGTCTGTGTCAAAAAACTTTGATAAATATTGGTATTTACTGGTATTTGATAAATCTTGGTATTAAATATTGGTAAAATAATAAGAAAGCATGTAAATGGCTGGATAGCTCCAGTGGTGTCAAATAGGAAGAAAACCCCTGTGTCATTTCCTCTAAGTCTGGAGTTAAGGAAAATACACCAGTACAAATGGAAATTCATGGTTTCTTATATTCAACAATTATGTATCAGCTGAAGACTTTCCCCTTCTTTCTCTAAGGGGTGGAGACCAAGTTTTATCTTATGCTGTATAAATACTTGGTGTCAAGAAAAGGATAATGATTCTTAAAAATAACTTTATTCATAAAGAGCTGTAGCAATCAACTCCTGGTATACATTTACCATTATTACTGTCGGCTCAGAAAACATGACGAAAATCAATTTAAATGTTCCTTTGTATGAAACAACCAATTTAAGCAAATTTTAACCAAGCAAATAGGCACAATCCCTAGCAAACACGGTATTGTTGCAGCTAGGTGTTCAGCTACAGTTTGGGCGGGTTAACTCTGGTGTGGGAGGAAAGAGCCTTTATCAAATTGCCTGGAGCAGCAGAATGAAATACGCCCTGCAGCTAGCTAATATCAGGGACGTGTCATAGCTGGCCTATTTCCAGCAGGCTGGGGAAAACAGCAGCTGCCCTGTCAAGTTCAGGGAGAGCCTGACATTATGGGGCAGCGGGCAGTATCTGTCGAGAGACAGTTCAACCACACAAGCCTTTCAGGATCTGCTTTTATTTTAAGTTACTGAAGACATTTCTTATTCATGACCAATATCAATGTCTGCCATTAAAAGCAGCATCCATCGGCACCTTTCTGATTGCATGCAAAAGCTGTTGGCTTGACTTCGTGCGGTTTCTCCCGAGCGGACAAAAGCATTAGTCCTGTTTTGCCCTTCTGGGTGAGCAATTTCTTTGTTCCTCCTGCCAACCAGCACATTTCTAGATCCAAAGCATTCCTGGTCCTGCTGGAACCCCATTACGGAGGGAAGAACAGATTTACAAAAGCCGAAATATTTGCTGATGTTACAGGAAGTCGGTTAGCTGAGATCAGCAACAGATTTAGCAGATGACCAGCTTTGTTCTTGCTGGTACAGGAGCCACCAAGGTTTGCGGGGCAGGGGTCTCAGAGGTACCTGAGAGCTGCACATTTTCTGGCTAGATGATGCAGCAGGTGGGAGAGCCAATGTTCTGATTTCTCTGGTATGCACGACTTTTTAGAAGGCAAAATAATTTAATAAATATGGTTTGTCTCTGAGTAGATTCCTGATTTTGTAATTATTTTATCCTTTGTTGCCAGTCAGGCATATCTCAGTGCTCAGGCCCAGTGAACCATGGCCCATGTGGGCACCAGTTGTATGTAACTTTATTAACAGACTTTTAAAGCCTTGCTTGGTAGCCACGTGCCCCCAGTGACGGGATACCTGGAGATAATAATTACGTATTCATCGTTTGGAAACACTTCAAATAGTGTGCTCTGAGGCAAGTTTTCGGGTCACTGCCCACTCACCAATTCCCCTCTTTCCCCCTATTTTTTCCTCCCAGCGTTGCCATTGCTGCTGGGTGACTCACAGGGAATTAGCAAAATCTGCTTGGTTTTTGTTTTGTTTTGGTTTTTTTTTCACAAGACGAGCCTCCTAAAAAAGCCAAGAGCACAACGATTTTTCAGCAGATTATCAACTGAGACCAGCAAGACTCACTTGTGGCCAGAAATCGGTCTCTGCAGACAGAATAGGAAAAAAAGGAAAATTCAAGGCATATTAAACCAGTCCTGATGTGAGCACCGACAGTTTTAATCAAGAGCAAAATCAAAAAGGAATATCTCATTAGATGATATATAGAGCATTCATCAAAATATGAATTTAGCATGCGAGCATCCCATCTTCATCATGACTACAGAGAAATCCCTCCACTCTGACTAGTAATTTAAATAGCCCAAAATTCTTTTTCTAGCCTAATGTCTCAAATGGGACAGGAAGCCAGATGGACCAAAACAACATTTAAAGAGAGACACACCCCTCCTAAGAAATAGGGAATAGATGTTTGTTGCAAAATACCTTTTTAAATAATGTTATTCCTGTTCTCCATCTTGTTGACTTTTGCAGAAATTAGTCATCAAAGTGATTCTCGGTGGGGACAGTCCCATGGATTTTGGAAAGTGGTGTCTATCTTCCTAGTTGTTTTAAGACCAGGACTTCCTGGATGATTAGAGTTTACCAAGCTTTCTCTCTCTGCTCAGCTAATAAATGAAGATTTACTTATCAAAATGAAAATAAGCAAAACCTCTGACCTGATGCACTCCTCTGGAGCTGTAGGTGATTTCCTTTTTCACATACATCTTTGCCTCTGCTAAACTTTTTAGGAAAAAGGTTTTCACACTCTAGGCAGGGGGGTTGGAGGAATTACAGACATTTTGCTCTATTCAGTAGTGCAAGAAATGGTCACAGACACAAAAATTAAACAATTACTACAGAACACTCAGTGTTGGCTTATCACAAAATGTCAACCAGCCTCGGAGACGCCAACCTGGATTGCTGCAGACAACGCCGTGCTGGTATTTATGGCATTTTTTAGCTTTCATTTGCCAACACCCATTAAGAACTATCCCAGTGGTCCCAGTTCAGCAGGACCAGACAGGTGATGGCGTCCATCACAACACAGCAGAGAGGCTGGCGCTTGGCACCGCGCATCCCTAAAGGCGCACCCAAGTCCTGCCCAACGGGATTTATGGAGTGCCAGCGTGCTGCCAAGGTGCACCTAGCCTAAGGGCCTGCAGAAATTTAAACAGAACATTAACAGAAATTAAATGGCAGAAAACAAGCAAAGCCAGATCCTGTCACCGAAGCAGAGCAGCTGGCATGGGCTCGGTGCTGCCAGACCTGAAGCATAACCCTGACGCCCTTGGAGACACCCAAGGCTTTGAGTAGCCCAAGTCCCGTTGCCGTGACCCAGCACGTGGGGGTCCCACCTTCCCCCTCCAGCTCAGAGCCCTGGGTTGGCTCCTCTTCCCACTCCCAGGGAACTCGCTCCTCAGGCACAGGAGAGCCGTGGGAAGCGGCTGGGACGGGGAGGATGACACACCTGAAATCCAGAGACCCGCCCAAAGGACATTGGTTTTGTTTGAACCTGTCCTGATGCAAAGGTTAAAGCCTGTGCAATGTAACTACCAGGAAGGCATTTTTCTTATTTTTTTTAGTTTGAAACAACATTTTTTTTAAGCTCAACTTGAACAATGCGGCCTGATGGAGTTGCTGACTTTTCACACAGCAAAAAGTAAAAACCCAGGAGTTTGTTTTAAGACAACGATAGCCCTGTGCTTGCTGCAGAGCCGCCCTCAGAGCTGCTACACCACCCACCCCTGCCACCGCACGAGGGGAACCACCAGCGTTTATCAGAGACGTGGTCACATGGCAGCGAAAACCCCGCGCCAAGGACACGGTAAAGCCCGGGCTGACCTCCTCTCACTCCTCCCACCCGTCTCCTTCAGCTGCACACATTGCTCCCTTCATGCTGGAGCGGTCATCCAAGGTCCCCAGCAACCCCAAAGCAGAATGAAGAGCAGGGCCAAGGCCAGTTAGGAAGACCAGATCCCTTCCTTCACTGGGCAGCAAGCACCAGTGAGTGGCATGTTTTCCCCATGCCAGTAACAAGGAAAACTCTTCTGCTCCCCTCATTCAGCAGCACTTGCACCAGCAAGATACCTGGGTGACCCAGAAGCTTCTGGGTGACACATTTCAGTGCAAACCCCACCAAAATTAACGTGACTGATGGCAGTGACCTTACTGGCTTACTGCAAATTAAGTGGTCTCCAGGAGCAGAGGAGTGGACAGATGTCCACACTGCGACATGCATGGGCAGTAAACTCCTAGGACTACAAAGGTGTAAAAGGACGTCTGGGAGATCGTCTGTGCACAGGAAGTGCTCTCACTAAAGGTGAGCGGCTTATTTTAGCCAAAAACTTAGTTAACACAGCCTCCATTTTTCGGGCACCGTTTAGATGAAAGCACACTAGCAAGAAACCACAGGCACCCTGCAGCAGGGCTGCAGCCCAGGGTATCTGCGCTGGACGCTCGCTCGTAGCATACCTTCAGCTGCAGCCTGAGGGAAGGCTGGAGGACTCCAAACGCAGGCAGTTGGCACTGGACGGTCTTCCCACTGGGGAAGGGGGAGTGAGGGACAGATGTGGGGTTTCCCCCCTTGCTCGGTTGCTTTCTGAGGAATGAACCGGTTCATCTGCTCCCAACAGGCACCTGAGCACAGGACCTGTCTGCGAACCCCAGGAAGCATTTCTAAAAAGCTGTAGAAGACTAGCTGTGTTGCGTGTCTCAGAAGAGGCGTCCGTACAGCTACACACAGGCAAGCCAGATGCAAGGATTGTTTAAAAAAATAAAAAAAATCTGGTACCTGTCGATAACAGCATGGACAAACGCGCCCAATGGGCTGCCGTGTGAGGACAGAAACCGGAGAGGAGGCAAGAGGAGGCAGTTTCAGCAACAAGGGAGGAGAATGAGGAAGACCAGCAAGAGACCACAAGGCAGCAACCTGATCAGATAACTTGCTGATAGAGGCTGTATTTGCCGAGCTGATCCAGCTGGCACCATCTCAAGGTAGCCTAGGTTCAGGTGGCAGCGCTCACACACCATGGTCTCTGCCTCCATCCAGACCCTGGCAGCCGTTCAAGTATCTGAGAAATCTTCCCTGGGCAGATTGCAAGGGAAGCAGAGACAAAGCACGCGCCAGGCCGGGAGGGAACTGCGTGCTTCAGGGCTCCCTTTCCCTTTGCAAGACCTTTTGCGTTGTATGGTATGAGCTGGCAAAATCACCATTTGCATCCTCAAATATTAAACGCTGTTCTAGGAGTAACAGCAGACCCTGCATCTGGATTTGGGTTAAGGGTGCAGGACTGGATGAGGTGCCTGGTGAGGACAGAGGCAGATAGTTCAGTGGAAGAGAGCTTTTAGAATTCAGTTTATATTTAAAAGGGGAAATAAGTGAATATATAGGGTCTGAAGATAAACAACCAGGCAGCAGGGAGCTAGAATTCCTGGGTGCTATCTGTTGCCCACCCAGAATCCTGCGTGACCCAGTGGAAAGCCCCCTCAGAGATCTGTCCTCAAAAACCCCGCAGGGATGGGAAGGGGGAGAACTGTTCTCAAAAAGACTGCCAGGCCCCACGGCAAAGGAGAAGACAGGACCTCATCTGAACCCTCTCTCCAGACAGCCAGAAAGCCGAAGGTCCTGGAAAAAGAAATAAGCTTGATGCTTTTTGAACCTCTCTGGCTCCAGACACTAACCCTATTTAGCAAACCATGTGTTCAGTTAATTGCGGAACAGAGAACCTGTACCTGTAATTGCAGAAATGTAAGAGATCATAAAGTGCTCAATGGAGATGACAATTGGAGAATTTCGCTTCAAATAACATTATTTTTGCCAAACCTCTGCTCTTAATTTTATCTATTAACTGAAATCCACTCCTCAAATTGTAAATCTGTGATATCTGATGGGCTAATACAAGTTTTACACAGTGATAGCATCAAGGGTTTTTAAATTCACCGTGGCTTATCTAAGTCTCAGGTTGCTTGGTTTCCTCCGAGTCTGGAAAAGTTTTCCAAAACTCCGTTCCCTTCTGGTGTAAATATTGTTTGGCAGCACCAGCAAGGCTTTCCAAGGGGAAGTGGGACAGACTAGAGCTCCTGTCCCTTTGAACCCCCGCCAAGCCCATCTTAAATTACAAATTTAGAGACTAGCGTGGCCCTGCTGTTGATGAGAGTTTAAAAAGAAGGTAAAGTACAGTGACACTGATCCTCTGTTTAATTGCTGCACAAATCAGATAATTGGATACAGAGGATTCAAATAAGAGCTGGGTATTTGACAACAAAAAATCAGGAGGAAAAAAACAGCTATGCAAAATTACTGCGTTTTCAGTGATTCCTGTGAAATAGCTGAAAATGATCCAGAGATTTAATTACTGTCTTGGAAAATACTCCTGCTACAAATAAGAAATCACGATAAAGGAGAACGTGAATCTTCTTATGTCTAAACAATGAACAACCATTGAAACAAAGAACAAGGAAGCTTAATACTTCAATTGCCACATCAGTCTTCATAGTCAAAACGTATAGAAGAACATGACGTGATTTATGTTAGAGCAAAATGTTGGCACTAATAAGTAGGTAAAAATCACTGGAAAATATGGCAAAACCAAATAACTCCTACACTTCACGGCCTGAATTAATCATTTCTGTCATTCAGTCCAACTGCCCGGACAGTCTTGTGTTTATTCTTTTTATACTGGTTTCATTTAAGGAACTGACTTTCCAATTTCATATCATCACATCAGGATTTAAGGATGTTTAGTTAACGGCAATTTGGAGAGTTTAAAAACCTTTTGCAGCCCAGCTACTGCTGTTCTTACTCTGCAGGAAAGCACTTTTTTGGATGCGTCACCTGAGTACTTCAGTTTTAGATTAAAGGCCTCCTCCCTCCTTTGAACTTTGCAGACTCCAGGGATTGCCAGCGCCAGTCTTAACCATGCTTTAAGTAAAAAAAAAATCTGAACTTAAGATCCCAGTAAGCTACCTGCACTCTGGAAGAAGCTAAAATTGATACAACACAGCAGGGAGTAATAAGATTAAAAGTGTTGCTGACTGCGTTTAACTTTGGTGACTTCTTGTTTTGGAGAGGTATCTAGGCTTAAAACGCTAAGGCAGCTGCATGGCTGCCTGCCAGAAGGAAGTTCACAGCAAAGCTGTTTGCACAGCATCAGCCTATTTTTAGTGTATGGTTAGGGAGTGAGTGTCTTCCTCCCTCTGCCCCAAGCCTCCATAAAGCCCTCCGCTGGCAGGCAGGGGCTTGATGGAGCTTACTTACACAGGAATATGGGATTTTTTTTGGCTAGCAGCATGAAATAGGGTATTGCACGTGTGCCAAGCAACCTGCACATCTACCCGAGGAATAAAACGCAGGGGCGGCACCAGCCCGGTTGCTCTCTTCTCATCTGGAATGTTGCCTTAGGAAAAATAAAAGCAGAGAACTCTGTTTAAACAAAGTAAGAAACCACTTTGGCAAAAATTCAGAGAAAGGTTTAAGATTCCCGTCACAATAACTGGGTAAGAGATCAGTCGCTCCAAACTCTGGATCATCCCAGTGCACATACTCACACAATTAAGAAGCATCAAGGAGCTGTGTGCTCTACTGCCACACATACGTTCATACGAAATACTGCTCTCACTTCACTTATTCTTATACAATAGAAACGTACGCTCAAGGTGTGGGACACGTTACTCCAAAAGTTGGAGTGCTGAAGTACTCCCAAAAATGGGAAATGGATAGCAGAGAGTGCCTTACACTGGGTGGTGTCGGAAAGTTCATACTAACTACGCAGACGTGGGCAAGTGTCCCCACAGATGTTGTTATTACCACAAGTGCTATTTTAGAAGACAAGATGAAAAAGGAAACACATGGCTGTGAGCCTTGAGGTCAAGCTCGGTAGCTCTGCCAGTGCGACGTTTTTGCTCCAGAACAGTTTTCCCACTCCCTCGCAGAAGGCCTTAGTATAAAAAATGTAAAAGAAATACAAGCTGGGAGGCACTTCAGCTAGCCTTATCCCCAGCACCTCCAACCCACATTTGCATCAGCCCTGTAAGATGTCCACTAACTTTTCCTTTAAAACCTCAAACTCCAGAAATTCCACAACCTGCCCAGGAAAGGTATTCCAGAGCCTAACTCTTCCTGCTGTCAGGGCCAGCTACCCATTCGGATGTCTAAGCTAAATGTCTCCTGCTGCAACGTAATCGTTTTTTCTTGTCCTACCTGCAGCAGTGAGGGAAAGTGTTTATTTCCTCCTCCTTTGCAGCTACCTTTTAGCGATTTGAAAACAAGTCTCTCCCATCACCTTGAAAGAAGTACCATCTTCCATCCTGTCATCCCTCTCATTGCTTTGCTCTGGGTATCTCCAGCTGCTCCACATTTTCCATGAAGTGTGATGCCTACAGTGGAATACCATGTTCCAAGAAAGGTTTTCTACTACCACATGAGGGAGAAGGACCATAGACTATGGAAGGACTTACAGACTATGTTCCTGATCATACATTCCATAACATTTGGGTTTTTTTCTCCAGGAACAGGATGCTGTTGAATCACGTTCAGCTGGTGACTGGCCGGGCTGTAACCCCGGAGAATGTTTCTGTACAACTGCTACCTTGGCCTGTCCCATCCTGTATTTGTTCAGCTGATTCTTGCTTCTGCCGAAGTGTTGTTAAACCCATTGCTGGATTTACTGAATCACGTTCTAACCCTTTAGAATTTATCAAGTTCATTTTGAATTGTAATTGTCTTCTACTTGGTCAGTAGTTGGCTCAAGTCTGGTGCTCCCTACAATTTAATCAGCATATGCCATCTAAATTGTTAATGAAAATACCAAATAACATCAAATCAGAGCAGAACTGTAGAGAATCCCACTCAATACATCCTTGCATGTTGACTGTGAATGATTAATAATTACTCTGAGTGGAGTTTTCCAAACTGGTTTTTATAACCTCATTTTTAAATTGGTGTCAGACCACATTCCCCTATTTTCTTATGGAAAGTCATTAGAATCAGTTAAAGTAAAGCTGTGCCTGCTACTTCTCTGCTCTTCAAGAAGCTTCTTACCTTGGTGTAGAAGGAGCAACATTAGTTTAACACTATTTGATCTTTCTCTCTTTTAGAAGCTCACCAATAGTCTCCCTTTTCCATTAATTTTCCAGTTTAAACCATTGAACCCCAGTTTTGGGAGCAGAGACAAGCTGAGCCTTCAGTTTACAGCATCCCCCTTCGTCTCTCATGCATGAAAGTAATTTACCATATGGGCTGTCTGATCTAGGCGTGAGGATAACCACGGTTGTTGTGCTTGTGCTGCAACCTCTTACACAGGGCAGAATAAATAGAGCTTGGCCAAGTGAGGGCATGAGAACCCTTGAAGTACTCACTACTCTGCCCTAACGTCACACAATGTGAGGACGATCAAAATCTCTTGCTCCTGTGTCTGTGGGTCCCTCCTCCATTGCTCCAAGGTTTCAGTGACCAGCTATTCCAGTGAGAAGTCATATCCACGAAACTCCGCAACAATATCCTGCACTTCCTTCAAAGATCCCAGCGGACTGAATTAAACACAAAAAACATACAGCAAATAAAGTGAACATGCATCCAGTAATTATTTCCCTGGCATCACAAGCCATGTGGTAAAAGTACTCCCAATATTGATTTTGAAAATAAAAGTCTTAAATTAACCTCTTCAGGAAACCTTTACAAAGATGGATGTGGAACCACAGCATCAATAATTACACTTCATCAACAAGACCTGATCATTTGGCAACTCCTATTTGCAGACTGTGCCTGACAATTTTTTCCTGCCACATAAGTCTGTGCTGACTGGGGATATGATTTTTCTCAGGTCACGATAAATACCTGCTACGGTCATTAAATCAACTAATTGAAGGTGATGATGTAAGAGCCCGTAGTTGTTTTTAGAAAATAAAATCTTCATCAATAGGTCAATAGCACTCTTCCTCCTACAGAGTTTTTCCATCACATTTCTTGGTAGTTTAAAAACACAACTAGGCAGTTACATATTTGGACAAATCCAGCATCTTCCTTATCTTTTGTTTTGTTAATCTCTTCAGCTACATTTATACAGTTCTAAAGTGCATTCTGGATATAGCTGCTCTTCTGCAGTGTAACTATATTACGCTCCTCATTCCCTTGGTATCTCTGTCTACACTAATTTGCTCTTGAAAAAGAAAAAATAAAGTTCTTGAAAGGTGAGAATGGGACCCTTCAGTGAGTCAGTCACTTCACATTATTAATCACAAAGTTAAGAAAAAACCACAAATACGCAGAGTTACCTCTGAGCAAGTGGCATATTGTCAACATGCATTCTCACTTCTCTCCTGGTAAAATTTTCACGGGCCTGTAACCTCAATGGGAAATACTGCATTTATGCATTAAAACAACAATTTGAAGTTATACTTTCAGAAAAAGGACAGATATGCAAATATGAAATTCATAACTCATTTATTGAATATATATATGCAAGGATACCAATAAAAAGAAACTAATACTGCAAACTACAACTTTGGAAGTAAAGCCAATATAACAGGAACAAAATATACATAACATTGTAGATAGGAATGCATTTACCCTCTTCCATACATTCCTTGTCTTTACACCTAATGTAAATGTATGCTAGAGCAAAAGCTGCAAACGTTAGCCTAACCTGAGTGCTTTTTGACAAGCAACAGTTCTCCAGGATCCTTTAAGGGTTGAGATGTCACTGTTGACTAATGAATGTGCATACATATGCATATATAGAAAATGCTTCGACAAGTATAGGAATCAAGAGCTGTGTTCTGTTTTTTAACCTCCATCATTAACACAGTGGAATCTCTTTCAGGTGACATGGAAGAAGAGTTACTATTTGCTATAATGTACTTTCAGTTCTCTTAAGATTAATTTCATCTAATGAGGATTAATTTTCTTGTCAATCTGATGTAGCATATTAATATTTTTGGAATGCACTGATTATCAGCTGCCAGATAAGTCTGATATTTCAAATAGAATATCACGTCTTCATCTTTCACTCTGGCGTAGCACGAAGTTATTTTTCATATAGGCAGCAGTACGCAGCAAGCTCTCTTCCTTTACGTGACATTTTAGGGCCAGATTCAGTATAAACATACCATTCTAGATCAGCACAGCTCTTTGTACCTAAAAGATCAGACTGTGGGGAGTGTAGGTGTAACTCCTACTAAAGCCTTATCCCAGAACCTCCTGTGGATCAACACCTGGTGAAGGAGTAGACCTTTTGCTCACCTACCTAATCTGTTTCATCCTAGCTAGCTGCACTGACGCTGGCACTGCACTGGCCTCTCGCCCTTCCTTGAAACGGAGTGATAGCACAGCTTACTGCTAGAGTGTTTGATCACGCCTCGAGACTCTGGCATTACACCAGCTGTATCCTCAAGTTATTTGAACAATATCCTTCTGATGCCTGTCCTTCCTTGGTACAGTCCTTTCTTGGTCTAGCACAATCGCAGATCTGTTAATATAGAGATACAGTGAGTTGAGGAGATCTGTTAATACAGGGATACAGTGAGGTGGGGAGAAACCTCCCTTCTCAGAGGGTTCCAGACGCCTTAAACAGCACTCATTACTCTTGCGAGCAAAAGAAATGCCCAAAGGACAAAAAAAAAAAAAAAAATTAAATAAAGTGAAACCAGTTTCATAAGACAAGTTTTGTTAAATTCATGAGTTCTCTGATTGTGAGATGAAAGCAGAAGGTGCCTATTAAAAAAAACCAAAAACCTCAGTAACAAATAGACTGCATTAATTTAACTAGCTAGTTTAAACATACCTATTTCACCTATAGAGCACTTTCATTACTTCTAACATTTCTGGGAAGGCAGTAGATGCTCCAGAATAATCTTCAGTATATGCTTGCAAAGATTACATTGCTTTACCAAAAAAAAAAAAAAAAAAAGAAAAAAAAGAAAAAAATTCAGACAGACTGTCTGAAACTCCAAGCTAAAATACACATAAAAAGACAGTAATGGCAGTATTTTGTCTTTTAAAAAATGATGTAAATGTTGTATAGTATCATACATTGTCATGCTTTTTAAAACTACAATTAAGGACGTAAGAGATGTACAGTAAATACACCGCTGAGGTACATTTCTTCTAAATATTAACACCACAACAGAATTACTCCCCAGCACGTGATGCTACTTGGGAACGTATAAATACAATTTTTACATTGTAAGGCACTTTTACCCAGCATACATGAGTTGAAGTCAGTTATGACAAATTTGAGGCTCATAAGAAAAGATTTTTGCTTTTGACTTTGTTTCCATGAATTCTGAATTAACGTCAGCGTAGTCAGGCCATCTCAGCACAGAAAGGTAACAGGTAAACCAGCCACTTACTTTTCTGCTACCCGAAGGTAAAGTGCTGCTCTGGTTCTTCAAGGCATGGAATGGGGTAATTTATTTCCTAACAGATGAATCATTGGACTGAATATTATACTAAGCAACTGACACACTATGAATTAGAGCTCAGTCTCAAATACAATCCGTATGCTGGCAGATCTACCCCATGCAACCTTAGTTAAAATACAGTAGCTGCAAACAAAGTGCCTTTTTTCCATGGGAGGGCCATGTCTGAGGCACAAATCTAGAAGTCATTTAAACATCAAAGGATGTCGTTTTGCATCCTAAAACTGTTCTGAGTGGCTGAAAAATGTTCATATTCTAGGAGAAACAAAACACCTTGGATAGACAATTTCAATAACTGATCTGTCATTGCAATTCAAGTCACGTTTTTAATTTTGAAAGTTACAAATACAAAATAAAAATGATCAATGGCATCATGTTTAGAGCAGTAACTGAATATTTTCTGTACACAGCAATATTTCTTTCCAAAACGGCATTATTCTCCAGGAAAGCAAACAGAATTGATTGAATTCTAACAGGTAAAATGTTAGAAACTCCAATATACAGTAATTGAGTCCCTCAAGACATTAAGGGAATGCATAAGAAGACAAATGACACACATTAAATCTTTTAAAAATACAAGTAAAAAATGCTACAGAAACTCATGTTACAAATGAACTCTTTTTGCAATACCAATCACAGAAGAACTGTAGCAGTTTATAGTCAAATCAGTGTATTTTGCTTGTTTCCTTCCTTCAAATCCAGAAGTTTTGTTGGGAATTCAGAGTGAAACAAGTCAAACCCCTAAACAAACAATAAGGTGATGCGATAGCAACAAACATGTGGACTAGATTCAGCTTTTTGGTTTTATTTAAGTAAGTCTGAGAATGTGCTCTAACAGACCAATTGAAGAAGCTAGTAGCCATTAGAAACAACAAGGCGTTTTGAAAGCAGAGGACTGAGCTGTTAGGTTTGGTATAGCCTGGATCCAATTATTCCCTAAAGGAACATCAGACTCTAGCAAGTAGAATTCCATGACGTGATTGCTGACTTGACAGAAAGAGGAAAAAAATAATCGCTAAAACAATGAGGGTGATAAGCAAAGTTTCTCATATAGTGGTCATAAGATTAAAAAATAAATACCAATCTAGCAAAACAGGTTGTTTCCTCCTTCTTCTTGCAGAATATGGGACCTTTATGCATATTCTGGACAAAAGATGAAGTGTTCCACACATGACAGAACACTTGAGGTATGGACGTCAGATATGGTGGCTAAATTCCATAGTGAGTGAAGGGTTGTAACACTCTGAAGTAAAAGAGATTGGGCTGCAGAGTCCAAACATTTGTAGGGTAAGGTTTTAATCACACTTAGTGAAGTATTCTTTGTAAATCAGGGACACAGAAAGAGGTGGGTCCTTGGGGAAAGAATGAACTACAGCCCTTTGGCATGAGTTCTAAAGCTCACACAGCTCAGAACCAACAGCTGCTCAAGTCAATCGCCTGCAAACAATGCTGGGCAGAATGAGCAATCACAACAGGAACAACCTGAAATGTTCAAGCGTGCTTCGGTGTACACTGAGTCCTTTTCTACTGTGTGCTTTGCAAGCAAAAACAGAGAGCGGCTTTCCCATGTATAGCCTCCGTAACTTGTGTATGAAGAAAATGCAAAATTCACAAAGTACCAGCTTGTTGCCACCACGAACTTGTCCATGTTGTTAATTAAACTAGCTAAGACCTTCCCTCATTGCATGAATCCACTAAACAACTTACACATTCCAAATCTTAAGGTTTTTATTCAGTCCAGAAATATAGATCTTACTTCATTTCAATGTCTGCCTTAACTTTTGACACTGTACATATTACATATCATTTATATAGTGTTTCATTTTTTCCAGACACTGCAGACTACAAACTACATAATATTGACATGTAAAACTCTGCCACTTACTGAAGGCTCACACACATGAACGTTTCAGGCAGTTCAATGAAATTTCTAACAGAGTCGGGCAGTAAAGACTTACTATCCCTTTTCTGATTTTAGAAAACAATTTAAAAGAATTAGTAGTTATGATGTCTTAGCCATTCCCAGTTCTATAACTCTGTCCCTTGAACCTGTTTAAAAAACGATGAAAACAATAGTAAATTTAAAATCATACAGAAAAGCATTTAGCAGCTCTGACAGTACATCTATATTTAGCAATAGAAACGAGGGCCTCCCTTCTTACACGGTTACAAAGTCAGCTGGATTTAAAAAACAACAATTCCTCCCCAATTTTCTACAGTATGCCAATAAAAAGTACTTATCTGCATACACTAGATTTAAATACTTCACTGCAATAAACTACATTAAATGTATATTGCGTTTCAGTCTCGGTAACAGATCTGTCAGGAGTAACTTCCATACCTAGTTTCCATTGAGCTGCTGCTGAGGAATGTCATTATGGTCAGTGCCTGATTTGCCACGGCTTTTGCTTTCTCTTTCTTCATCCTCTTCATCTCTTTCATCATTTCCACTATGGTTTTTACAATAGAGTCTAGCACAATAAAAGAAACAGTGAGGAGTTTTTACTGAAAATATCTATCAGAAACAGACTTTCCTCTCAATTAGTTTTGATATGCACTGCAAGTCAATTGCTCGCTCTTTTAACTCATTCATGGTTTTCAGTCAGGCAATAAAACAATTATTTAAATAAAATAAAAAAAGAAATAAAACAAGGTTGAAGACTAGGCAACAAAACTTGGATCAATTCTAGTTTCCAAGAACTGCTACTACACTGCTCAGAGAATGCCCTCTTGTGGGCACAGCCACACTGGCAACTCAACGTTCAGCAAGCAAATATGGAAAGTTACAGGGTCCAAAAAACCCGAAAATAAGCTACAAAACATATTATCCAGCATTTCCTCAACATAAATTATAATTACTCGAGGAGAAAAAGATAACATAAGTCAATTCATTTTCTCATTTCTCATATTACAACACTACTCCATAAATCTTAAGGTAGCAGAGTAACTGAGATATTTTGCAAATTCAACAACTACTTAAAAATACCATTTTAAATAAATAATAGTCTCTTTTAATAACAGACTTGACTAGTCAAGTTAGGCAGAAAAAGTGCCATGAAATATCTTCACTTTCATAATAGATTCAAGAATTACATAGGTCCTTACTTATAAATTCCTCGTGACATATTCTCAATGTATTTAGCTTTGTCTTCTACTCCACAGTGGTAATGGTATGTTTTTATGCAGGCTTTAATTTCACACCCGATAGTAGCACCAGGCTGGCTGCAAAGCGTGCATTTCTGGGCAGGGGAAAGAAGAGAACAGCACTGTTCAGTGTCTTGCCTCTTAGTATTCAGTTCAGTGTTCCTCATATTTATAGTTATCATTTCGGAACAGAGTAATTTCTCTGGCAGATCATCCTTTCAATGAAAAGTTAATCAAAGATACTGTAAAACAGAAACTATATAATACTAACCTACTAACACTAGGATTTATCTGTCCATTGCACTGACTATTGCGACGTGATTGCATGTATTATTGCATTTCCAAGATCACTGTATTGCCACTGAAATTAGTATATTAATATATGAAGAATTTTAAATTATTATTTTTCAGGGAACAATATTGTTAGTTGTTTGTTTTCTCTCCCCCTCCAAATTTCTTAGCACTTTAAAAACATCCTGAATTTTAATAAAATACAATGTGACATTTTACCAACGTCGCCACCTCTGAGGCCTTAATGTTTTCATATTAAACATCAAAATAGTTGGAAACCCATCTCTGCAAGAACATATTCTCTAAGTTTTTTTGTAGTTTTACACTTTGTGCTTTTAGTAACACAGGATCCAAAGCTGTTACAGGAAGGCTAACAGTAATTTACTATGTACACTCTCATAAAGAACACTAAATACCACATGCCCAAACTCCATTAATTTTAAGGTGATTTCTATCTGGCTACCTGGCCCAAAAGTAACAATACATGTAAATTTTGTTTTTAGAAACAGATGGAAAAGATTGTTTCACAAAAGGAAGGAGGTAGAGCTATACTTCTTATAAGATTCTATCTTACATATATACTTCTTATAAGATTCTATCTTATATATATACTTCTTATAAGATTCTATCTTATATATATACTTCTTATAAGATTCTATCTTAATAGAACCAGTAACACGTTCATCACATTCTGCAGATACATACCATTCTTTTTCCTCTCTTGATTTCCTGAAGTACAGTTTTGATATCAAAATCACCAAACTCTGCCCTTGAAGTTGTTGTTAGCTGGACAGTGCCAGAAGAGAACAACTGTAAAACAAGCAAGTCAAAAGAATTTCAGGTCACCAACATGATTAGAACTTTTTTTTTTTATGTGCAGGAATATCTGAGCATTGAACATCCCCTTCTGTGATCTCGGACAGCATGTGCTCTGCCAACAAACTAGGAAAAACCCAACATCCTAAATGAGTAATTAGTATGGTGAGTATTCCTTCTGATACCCACCTGACTGCTTTATTACACTTGTTGCCTTGGAGAAATGTATTTTAAATGACAAAGGAGTAGACAAGAAATAATGACACGATGAAAGCACAGAGTAATAAATGGGGAATATTACCAATTACACCACTGAACTTTTTACAAATATTTCATTTCCTTCCCTGTGACATATATACAATTCAGCTTCACGGCACAGCTGATGTTGACATACCTGAAAAACCCCGAGGGATATCAACAGAGCACATAAGTACCATCCCTACCATCATCATCCTGGTATATTCAGTTTAAACTGTTTTAAAACTCAAGCTCAGGTACACAAAGTACTGAAGAACAGTCTAAGACTCAAGGCTGCTGGCACACACCAGCTCTCTGTTTAGTGAGGCTAGGTATAGAAAAACAATTAATACTCCACAGATGACCTGGACTATTTATTCATTTTGAGGTACAACAGGAACCACTGAGGTTTGTTACTCAAAGCCCTACCTCACTCATAGAACGAGTTACATGAAAGATAGCGCTATCTGCTCATGTTCATTGAAATGAGCAGATTCTTTTCAGGCTGACAGTTCTGTAAATGCGATCATCTAAAGGCAAGGGTTTTCTAGACCTTCCATATCCCACTCTACGAGTCACACAGCCTGAACCCACTGCTCAGAAAACTAATGAGGTTCATGGATTCTTCCCAGATTTTGTCTGAACGTCTGCGGAGTAAAGGTATTTTATTTTTGGAGTGGATTCTTTTCCTTAGAACTGTTTTCTGTTTTCCTTTTTAAATATTGTGTATGCATTTAGATGCTAAGGGAGCATTTTTAATAAGCTAAAGAGTCTCCCTGAGCTAATTCCGTCTCTTAGCACGTAGCCAACTTTTATCCATATTGCCTGCAGTGAAAATAAATGAATTGCTCACTTTGCAACACTTCAGCGCTTAAAGAGATCATCAGCACACAGACAATACTCATGCATAAGTACATGTGAGGGTACTGTATTAAAATCTAAAACAAGCAATTCAGACACAATTCACATAATAGACTGGCTAACAACAATACTGTTACTCACCATGCACTTATAGTGTGCTGCAGCCTTTTTGGCATTAAATATATGAAGCTTTCCTCTAGCTTCATTTTCTTCTTCACCTGCATGACAGAATCCACATTTAGGTTTTGTATCACTGGGGCTGCTTCTGTGGGGAGACCTGTCTCTCTGAAAGAAAAACATTTTACTAAAATATACTGCTGGGTCACAAATAAGGTTGTAATTTTAAAAGCCTGTGGCCACCAGCTGGAGGCTCAGACAAATGCAAAGTTTAATAAAAATTATATTTGCAGAGAAGAAATATGCAATTCTGTCTTCTAAGAAGTTTAGCATATTTACTGCTTACATAGGAACTGCTTTCTATTTCATCTGTGCCATGTGAGGACGTAGATCTAGTGTCTTCTGATTGCCCCTTTAGATTTGTTTTTCTTGGCTTTCCCTTACGACCCCTCCTTTTCCCTTTGGGAGGTGAAGGCTCCAACTCGTGTTCATTGATACTTTCTTCTAAATCTGCTTTAGAAGTTAGAAAACACCATCAAATAACATTCTCAAAAATTTTAGGCAAAACAATCCAATCAACCAAAAAAAACCACAAACAAAAAAACCAAACCAGGCAAGAAAAAACATAACCTGCATTCTCTGTATTTTGGTCAGAAATAAAAATAGCAACTTTTCCCCATTTATTACAAACATGCAATTGCAGATCCTGAAAACATTATTTACTTCTTTATACATATCACACAGCTTTGCATCTTTATAATATAACATATGAAGAAGGTTTAGTATTTCTTACAACTTCTACTTTCAGACACAAAATATCTTCTCAGATACATATATTCATCTCCACGGAAAATAAGACTCATTTAAACTACACTGAAACCAGAAAGTGTTTTCAACCATGAAATAAGCTTTTAATTTTTTTTAATTTTTTTTTTTTTTTAAGATGCATAACTCCAATGGAAATTGTCCTTGATACTATGCCAGTGTTTCTAAATAACACCTCCTTGCTTTATTAATCAATGCCTTTTGACTGAAGAAAAAAAATTCACCCATTTTGCCTATAACATTAACATGAACTTTCAAAACTGAAATGTATTTTACCTCCATGAAACAAACCTAAAATTTCACTTTAGCCACAGTATATTTTTACATCTACAGCTAAAAAAGGCTGCCAGTTTACAGAAAATCATCCACACTGACAATATCCCAGAAAAAGTATTTATAGACCATTAGGAATATATGAATGTATCTTTAAATACAGATATACCAAAGAGGTCTGACAAGTTCCTTTGAAAGTGTCAGCTCAGGTGGTGAATGCTACGTAGAACTGCAGTCCCGTATTCTAGCAGATTCTCCTTTTGATTGCTCAAAGCTCTGCAATTAATATGGATCAATTCTGCAAACTTGACTAGATCATATTAAAAGCAATCTTAAGTTATATCTGATACTGACTAACCAGCTCCGTTCAGTCGCTAACAACTTTCCTGATCATCAGCTGCTCACAGGAGCGTCTTTCTTTTTACTTTTAGTATGTAACGGCCACCCCTACTCAAACGGCAAAGACGTTTCAGCAGACTTGCTTAAATAAACACACACGCACACCACTAAAGAACCTGCTTCTCAAAATCCAAACCACAAACATCACTATGAGCCCCCAAACGGAAGGAACTCTTAATCAGAAGATTCAGAACATCTACTTTATACATTAATGGGCCACTTAACCACTGTGGTATAATTATTATTGTTATTTAAGCATTGCTATGGCACTTTTCGCCATTATATCGTGGTCTCGCTAGCCAGACAGGACTTCTTACTTTGAGACTAAATGCTGCTCTGCCAGAACTCATCTTTATCTATTATCACATAAAAACTTAATCACATTTCTATCTCATGAACAACAGCAACTCAACTGCACAAGAGTTTGAAGTCAAAGACTTGAACATATTCCACAGCCACCAACTTGGAGCAGGAGATAACACGACTCCTGGCCCGAAGCCTTGTGCACAAGTGTATCCTATTAAGGTCTATCATCTCTGACACTAATCCCTGAGAACGCTACAGCTTCTTGCACATTTATTAATGAAGGCCAGAAAACTAATCCAAATGCATCACCAACAGGTTATACTGAAACATAATTCCCCCAAAGCTTTACTCTGTTGTATGGTTAGAAAGAGGCAAAAAATTGAGAATAAATTAATACAAATTGCAACTTATTTTGGCTTGAATTGAGAGATTATTCAGCTATATACAGATATTCCCGAATTGCTACTGAAATACATCAGTCTATTTACCACAACATTCCTATGCTTTAATATATATACTACCCTTTTGTTATTAGAGGGAAAAAGCACCATTTAATTTACTCTGAAAAAATATAAGAAAATACACGATGACGTGGATTATCTAATGAGACAATACATTTTACATTTTCTTCTCAGAATTTACTGCCTAACGTTATATTTCATTTATGATTACTTGCTGAATTCCCCAAGCAAGATTATGCAATTGAGGTTATCATACCTCTCAGGCTGCGTATAGCAAATTTTATTACAATCAAAAACTTATTTCAAAGAAAAGAATTCTCTCTCATCCCTCATCATATGAGCTCTCCATCAAATTATTAAGAGAAATTTGTGAATCTTTGTCTCTACTTTTACATTTACAGAAATCATAGATGGTTATTCTAGAAAAAAGTCTTACAAAAATGTGACTATTGAATAAATCATTCCACCGATTTCCCTACTGTATCTGATGAAGCAAAACATAGTCCATTCACCAACATTCCTTATTTTTTCCAAAGTTGCTTATCAGTTCTGTCAACCATAATGCTTTCCACCTTTAGTCCATCCTTATTTTCTAAATAACATTAAAGCAAATCCTGAGCTCTTTACAGCTGCACTTTCAAAACTGGAAGTGAATCATAATTGCTAAAACCCAAGCACACGTTACAAAACCCAACTTTTCGTAAGAAATGTCACAGCCTAGTTCTAAAGTGTTATTTTTTTAGTGTACAACTACTAGAATATTTAAGATTTGAAAAGTGAAAATGCCATATTTTCAAAAGATGGTTTCAGTGTAAGATAAAAAATACCAAGATTGCACAGCTCTCCTTAAAGGAAAACCCCTTTTCTGTGCTCAAAACTAGTAGTTCATTGAAATCTAGACGCTACATGACTCCTTCATCAAAATCAAATTCCTTGCAGATTTAGATGTCCTCCAAGTGACATGGACCTAGAGATTAACACCACCGAGATGCGAGGATCTGCTCTATCACATCTATCTGCAAGACCGATACCTCAAAACAAGAAAGTTTCTCTCATTTTTAACAGCACTATGAAGTAGCGTAACAGTATAGGAAGACCGAGATTGTAACCAGCTTTAAAACACACCTGTCTTGGATGGTCTTTACTGTTTAATATACAATTTGGTTTGTGCCCTATCCCTCCCCTCGAGCCCACTGCCAGCTTACCCTGTTTCCCTGGCATCTGATGGTTGGGTGTTTCCAACTTCTCATGTCAGCTTGAACTAAGGAAAACACAAAAAGTTGTTCAACTCCTCCCTGACCAGATGACGGTTTATCATGGATATCACCCCTACACTGAATCCCCTGAGATTCCCTACATATTCTTCAACTGCCCCCCATCCCATATCCCATTACTGCATCGATCGTTAAAATCATCACAATATTCTCAACATAACTTTGTCTAAAGTGTTCAAAGGAGGTATCTTATGAGCTTTCTTCAGAAGGCTCTAAATGCTGTATCTGAAAAAATGAGCTGAATACACAACACGGTCTGAGAAGGAGGGGTGGGGATAGAAATCAAGAGGAAACGTTCTACATTTTAAAAAGCACCTACGAACATGATATTGTAAATTCAGATGAGCGGAAAGATGAGCAGCAACAAGCCCCAAATTTGCATTTTAGAAATCCACGAGCAGTACAAAGTACCACAAAAAGAAGACTGGCAAAATGCTGTATTACATAAGCTGTTAACAGGGAGACTCAGCTTTAGAGAGAAATCTAAAAATTCTCCTTTGATCATGACTAGAAGGAAAAGGATCAAGATGTTTGGCTGTTTAAAATAAGGCTTGGCAGAGAAGAGGTTGAGATATCACTGATCTATTCTATATTGCATCAGCTTGAAATATACAGGGAATCACCCTTCTCCAAAAGCTAGGTTAAAGCAAAGTAATAAAAGAATTAAGTGATCTAAAGGTTGTGAAAGAACAAATAAAAAGAGGATGTGTACAATAAAGGCTACTACTGCTCTCTGTATCTACCTCCTACATTACCTTAAACAATGGACTAAGTGAGCCAGAAGCAAAGCGGGCTAAGTCTGTGTGAGGAAGATAATAAGTAAAACTGACTGGCAAAATATATTTGCAAGTAGGAGTGTACATAAAAAGAAGACAAAATGTAGAATGGGGAAGTGGTTTAGACATGCTGCTATGTAAATCTGAAATCACACATATGTATTTAAAGTTTTACAGTGTGTTTGGGATAAAAGAGAAACTCTTAAAAATTACAAAGAACAAAATCAACCTTACTACATTTTTAGAAGAGAAACGGAATATAGCAGAGAAAGAAAAAAGCACTTTAGCATGTTAAAGTAAGATGTCCTTAAAATATGGCTGAAACCCAATGATCCATATGTGGTAACATAATTATCTTAAATTGAAAAGAAACGTCAAAAAACCCAGAAAACCTTATTGTCCCAGTAGTCAATAGTAAAAATGGGAAAGCATATTTAAGCATTAATAAGAGACAGAGATTTGCATAAAAGCCCTTGCAAGCAAATACAGAATAAGGTAAACCGATCATGAAACAATAGTAGCTTTTATCAGCAAATGATGTGAAATTAACAATCAAAATGCTGAATGTAATTTTAGTTCTTTGGTTTTGTTGGGGTTTTTTTTGTTTGTTTTTAAATGGAAAAAGACTAAGTTACATGAAACATCTAAACTGGAGAAAGTAAGAGTGGAGAGGAAAAAAATTAAATTACCCCTTAGGTCCCATCACTAATATGTTTTCCAAAAGTATCAGATACCTCAAGGAGCTGATGACTCTTGTCCAAAAGCTATTTTTGACTGAGTAGTAGCTACGCTATGAAGAACTCTAGATTATTTCTTTAATGAAGTACATTTAACATAGAAAATGAATAAAATAGTCCTTCATAACCATACAGTCTAAATACTTTCACATGCAAACAATCGCTGGCAAAGACTGAAGACAGACAACACACTTAGCTTATCTGCATAATTAGAAAGTTTATGACAACTGGTATGATAAACCCATTAAGTATGAGTTAGCTGACCAAGTTTCTATTTGTATAACGTCTTGCCTGGAGAGGAAGGAGAATTAGAATGTGAACACCACAGGACAGCTCCTCAGACAGGACAAACCGTTTCCCACATTACTTTTATATTTTTTTCCTTTTCCCTAAGAAAACACCATTGTGATGCTTCTGCAGAATCCCTCACTAGTCTGTAATGGACTGCATAGGAGATTGCTGACCTAGTGCCTGGAGCAAGTGGTTTTGTCGTAACGCTATGTGTACATTCGATGCCATGTTCAGAGCAGCATTCTCCATGAGACACAATGAGAAGGCTGAGGGGCAGAGCCCAGGAAGGATTTGTTCCCATCCACCAGCAGAACTGCGCTGACACCCGACTGCAGCGTTACACAAACTCTTATACCCGGCTGCATTAAGGCACGCAATGTCAGGCAAGCCTGTGCTGTCAATAGCGTTACACAAAATGCAACTATGAACAAACACCAATTAAAGAATCCAAAGATGAATCAAGATGTTACCTAACTATAATGCCAAAAAGTTTCAGATGTTTTTCCTGCCAGCCTCTGGTTTACACAGTGCTTTGAAAAAGTACTTGGTTTGATATAGACTGCAGCATCTCGAAATAGGTCTCACAGAGAAATATTACCCTGACTCAACTTACTGAGCACTACAAGAAGCACAGATTTCATGTTTGATCTGCAGAATAACATGAAAAGGATGCTGAGAGAGGGAATGTCCTTATTTCCACTGTGGAAACATAATTCTCCAAGGCTTTGAGTACAGCTACAATAGGAATTATGGACACTTTATTATCTGACCCCACAGTTCCCAAGCATCTGTTTTAAACAGTAGCAATAGATGATCACATGGCTGTCTTCGTTATTCTTTGTTTTACTACTATGTAACAGAAGAATGAAATTACATTCTTATCTTAGTTTATATTAAAGTATGTTCCTGATCAGCTGAATTTGTTTTAAATTCAACAGAGGGGCCAGGGCAGCCTCACCTGCAGGGAACTGAAAGATACCAGATTTTAAATTTTTCAACAATTATTTCCAGTACATTGGAATAAATTCCAGTAAATAGTTCCAAAACCTTAGTTCAACAATACTCTATTCTTCAAAAAGAATAAATGCAATTGTATCAAACTGAACAGTAATTCCAGTAATAGTCAGCTGTGATAGTTTGAAAGCACTGGCACCAATTCCTGGAACCTATCAGGTACTGAAAACTTAAGACGGCTTGCCTAAATTATGAATTAAACTATTACTTGAAGTTCAGGTCAGGTCATTTTGTTAGATTTGTAACCAGCAGGACAAAAATCTAGACATGAAGCTTTCAGTAAGAGCACAGAAGAATCGCACTGAAATATATATACTCAAAGGTAATACAGGAGAAACATAAATTTCCTATTGTAGGTCACCTGAAGGCTAGGTCATACAGATAAATTAGACAAACCCAACAATGTGCTGAAACGGGTAATGAATTTAAGAACACAATACTTTACTGCCATGTTTCATATATCTATATTCAAAGAAAACAGGAAATAGTTCAGCAACTCATGTCAATTAAAGGAAAATGAACTCCCATCACTCATTAATTTTGTCGTGATGAGTAAAGAGATACTTAGTCTGATGAATTCTTGCACCACTTGAACTTCATGACAGCAATAAATAACATCTAAGAGGTCCTTTTATTGGGTTTTAACTGAACTGGGTAACTTTAATTCCAGTGTAGGTCTTACAACCACATTTCCATGCAGCCTCAAGATACTTTCTTTAACTCTTAGTAAATGGTTAACAGATATTCTTTTTAAACTACAATTTCTAACAAAAGGTACATTAGCCCAATCTCAGACTTGAACAGGTATGCCCCCAAAAAACATCCATTTTCTAGGGAAGGGAAGGAAAAAAAAAAATCTCACTATTATGCAGCAGTTCTGCCTACAGAAAATAAACTGTTCTGGACTGCACCAAACCAAACACTCCTAAAAACTCTTCCAACATCCACTAAAAGAAGTGACATAATAAAAATATTTGTATTGTAACAATTAAATCTGGATACAGAGAACAAAGGATAAAAAAACAGATGTTCTACATTGACCAAGGAAAAAAACAAAGCAGCATCCCAGAGCAGGAGCAGTGAGTTTCCATTAAAAGGACCGATAATTCCAGTGCCTCTGTGCAACCTCCATTGAGTGACATAACCACAGATAAGCTTTAACTATTCTGTTATGAAAACACTGCTGAGAGCAAGGATTCATGAAAATGAAACAAAAACAGAGAGAAAAAAAAAGCTGCTCTGTTAGCATCTAGTATCCCTAGCTCGTCTGTTCACTCTTCTCTGCAAGCCCTTTCTGGTTTCACACACCACCATTCCTTCACATTTAAAGTCCTCTTTGATATTCACGTTTTCCTCAAGAAAGAGCCAACAAAATACATATATAAAGCTTAATCTCACCATCCAACATCTTCCAGTTCTCATTTCACTGCACAAACTTTTGCATTTAAATGTTAAGAAACAAACCCTCCGAAGTCCCTTCCTTAAAGTCTGAAATCCACCCTGTTTATTTCTGTCTTCTAAAGGTAATTAGTTTTCAACGTAGCAGAATACCATTGCTATACAACGCTGTAAGTCATTTCCCTAAGACAAATGCAATATGTATTTTTACTTTCTTTGAGCAAGAAGAGCCCCAGCTTCTGGCATTATCAAATCCATAACTGTAAGTAATAATATTCTCTGGGTATAGTTCCCTAAACTGTATGGACTAAAAAGAGAACATATTCTTTGGGAAAGAGCACTGGTAAAATTTCAGTCAAATATTGGACAAAAACCAGAATACAAATATGTGTGTATGTATAGCTACACATATTTCTAGAAGTGTAAAGCATAACAGAACTAAATATTTTAAACAAAAAAAAGTGGGCCAAGTTAAATGCTAAGATGCTATTGGCCTCTCTGGCCTCAGTTTTTCTGAGTGATGTTGTTTATTCCTCCCTCTCCTACCCTCAATCCAAGAGTCTCTTTGGATGCATCTACTTTAATGTTTTAGTAAACTGCCATCATCAACATTTAAGAAAAAAGGCACTATGCCTCTAGTAATTTTTCCTGTGTCTCCTCAGACAAATATATCCATACAAAATTTAAAAGCCTTTGCTGTTAGAGAATGAGATTGTAGAATTGGAGATAATGGTTTCTGAAAACTCTTAAAGAAAAGCCTGCAAGGAATTCCAAGCAGAAAAAGTCACCCATTGGCATTGGGTTCCATGCAGATTTGGGAGGCATTTTTCAATAGATGTCAAACACTGAGCCGTTTGTGAATAAGTAGAAAAAATTATGTTTAAATATCAGTTAAAGTGATTAATCTCTGTCTGGACTCAGACGTCTTTCATATTCGGTTTCTGCTAATGAGCAAAACAAACCCCAAGCCAAAGAAACAAAGCGCCAAACAACAGGACAATGTGGCCCAGTCTCTTCGGTGAATTAATATAACACATATATTGCTCTTCCTGTTTAAACCTACTAACAGCAAAATCAGAGAGTGTTTTATACAAAGCACATGACAATAATTATTTAAATAGACTGAAAAAAAATTAATCCATTTTTATTTGGGATTTTCTACTGCCTTCAATATCTTTCTGAACATTGAAGTAACATCCAAACCTTACCATGAATATATTTACTACCCATAGCATAAAAAGTAGGATATTACCTTAAAAATACATTTGGCAGAAAGAGACTGAATTAATTTATGAAATTTCATCTTTACTAAATAAAGAGCCGCGTACTCCTTATTAGTTAAATCTGATGACATTTCAGTTGAAAGCAATGCGAAAAGTAAACTAACAACTGCTCGCTTACCCAAATTCAGATACAGTAGGAAAAAGAAAAAAATCCCTGCATAAATACACAGTAACACAACTAGTTCAGAATTTTAACAGACCACACAATTTATCTACTCTTGTGGCATATCACCCCTCACGCGTTTCACTAATCTCTGCAGAGATGCACAGCCTTCATAAATGTATCCATACCGAGTTTTTTTGTTTATCAAAATGACTCAGAAATATATCTATTAGTGATCTGATCACAAACCTTTTCATCTACTATTGGGTCCTTCTTATTTGAAGAGTTAAACTCTACTTAATAGTTCAAAAAAACCCAGTGAATATTTAGGAACATTAGCAATAGTAACAAATCAGATGTTACCTGACATAATATTTTAAATGTTAATATTGTGAATATTTAACTACAAATATAAGGCAGCTTCTTCCCAGAAGGGAATGCATTACTTCTGCCCAAACTTTATTTTGACAGAACATCAAATCCTTCGAACATCCTAAAATTTATGGTTTGGGCTTTTCTCCACCTCAACCAATAATTTTTAGAGAAAATACAGAAACCAGATGGGCTTCCAAACTCAGTGTTTCTCCAAAAAATGTAGTTCTAATTTTTACTGAAAACATTTATATTCTCCAGAAAAATTAAATTTAACCAAGTATCTTTCTACAATGGGAAAAATTTATATTGAATAATTTTACCTTCAGAGTTATGCGTAGTTTTCTTGTGTTTTCGACATAAAATCCTATAAACAAAGTAGTTGAAAACTGTCAAGTCAGTCACGATTCACAGATTATTTACTCATCTTTTAAATTTAAATGCCCGTACATTTTTCTCCCACTTGTAAGACTCACTGATATACAAATCTTGCAGTGAAAATATGCTTTTCTAGCACATCACTATTTTGAATGCCACAATCATCATTAGATTTTTTTTTTTGCAATAGTCTTGTTTAGATTTCAAAGTGGGGTATTTTTTTGTTTTGCTTTGATGTTGTTTTTTTTTTTTAAAACAAAGAATGTGAAATATAAATACAAAAGTAAACATAGCAAATAAATAATAGTTACATGTAAATGCCTTGTGAGGGTTTCTCTCTTATCTGAGCTTTATCATGCAAAGCACAGTAGTAGTGATATGTCTTGTGACATGTTTTCACATCACAGCCAATGGTCGCTCCAGGACAATGGCATAAAGAGCACATCTGTAAAGAAAAAGACAGCACAGTTCATGTTACTGTTGGCTTAGTATTTCTGAGTAAAAATAATATAGTTACCACTCCTGGTGACAAAATAAATGGAGTTATGCACTGGGCATTGCTCTTCCTGCTCTCAGGTAGTTTTCATAATTTATTTTAAAATCAAGGAGAAACTTGTTGCAGTTACACAACAGTACAATAACCGTCATACATTGATTATCGATTCAACAAAGAAAACAAGCAATCTACGCCTGTGAAAGGTGTTTGATGAAGGTGACACAGCTATTCACCGAAATACCCGACTCCCAAGGATAGTCCCTTTGTACCAACCATTTCAGAAAAGTTAAAATCATGAATCGTACCTGTTTAATTCCCAGTTATATTATGAAGGTAGGAGAAAAAAAAGACACCCATTTGGCAATGAATCTTGCAGTCAGAAATATCGATTCACCTGCAAATTTACCTTAGTCTCAACAGCTAACTTTACTTCTTTTTTCTATACAGCTTTTTCTTAAAGTAATTTCCAAAACACTGAATTTAGTGAAATATTTGTTAAATAGAATGGATTTATTTCAATTAGACTAAATTTTGCTCTTTATACTTCTATTGCAGAAAAGGCCTAAATGGGAGCCTGATGCTTTAGTCTTCTTTCCCAATAATTAATTCTTCTCACATTAGACTTATCATTGCTTAGGATACACCAACCATCATGCTTCTGAACTGATCACTGCCCTTCTTAGAATATGTTAGAAAAGGAAGTGATTGATAGCATCACAATATTTTTCTCTGTATGATTTTTACTGACATAATACTACCCCAAAATCTCAGAATTTCCCATTAAACTACCCTCACAGGACAACCGGAGCTTTTTGTTTGTATTCTGCACGTTGCCCGTGCCCCAAAAAGGTTACAATTAATTTCAAATCCTTAAGCATAAGTGTGCAATGTAGGATATCCCATACATATATCTTTGTGGAATACACTTTGCATCCACCGCACTAGCTTAGTCAAGTTCTTCTTGTTACTCTCCAATATGCCAAATAAATATACCAGCAAAGTTACGTATCACCATCCTGGTTTTCAATTTTAACAAAGTTAAGTGAATAGTAAAAATGTCAAAGTCTTGGATCATCTCCATTTACTCCTCTGCAAGCTCTGAAATGGTATAGTTATATACTGTTCCCTGGTTGTTATCTAATTTGTATGAGTATTTTATCTCATAAATTTATTATACGTTACAGTTTAATACATAATAATGGCTGATCAAAGCTCTTTACAAAAGCCTAGGTTGAAATCATATCCATCCAATCAATTTTAGTCAGTACTTCAGTATTTTGAAAGCCAGAAATGACTCAAAGAAAACTTTCTTTTTATGAACACCACGATGTACCTGTATGAACAAAACAGACCACAGGAATTTTTATGTTGATTTATTGGTCTATGTTTCCTAACAGCAATAAAATATTTATTCCATTGGTACAATTCCTGCTGTCCAAACCATCACTGTCATGGGATTAATTAATTCCCAAGCTATATCAGGTATATGTGAAGTTTGACAAGCTGCGAAAATAGGTAAGTGCTTTAAAAAAAAAAAATCTCCCATGCCCAGCTAACAGAAATAATAATATCAGTGTCTTGCACTCCCAAATATTTAGATTTATAAGTTTTTAATGACTGCCCTACTAAGATTTGAACCTACAAACTTTTCTCAGACAGAACTAAACCATATTATCATCAGAAAGGCTTTACACGTCACGGGCCTGTTTTCAGTGCATGCCTGGCCAGCAGCAGCACCTCCTGAAGGACGGCAGCTGCGTACATTCTATCAGCAGACAAATTTAGTCCAAGCTATCAATATAATTACTTCGCCCAGTGCACCACGCTGAGACATTTTTGCTCAATGTGTTCCCACATAAATGTAGAGGCTAGAACAGAAAGCAGACCTTAGAAGGGGATATGTGGGCTGACTATAAACATCTAGCTTTAAGCTTCCTGTACAAGTCAAGGCAGAAAAACAGATTCCTTCAGAGGGTGATTCAGAGCTGTAGTTTTCTGACAGCTACAGACAGAGATAAGGCACCTAAGTTAAGATCTAAAATTTTATTGTAAATTCTCTCCAAATAGGAAACATCTCAGGACTATGAATCTACTAAGTTAAGCAGATCCAGGTTTTCTGCAAAAAGCTGAATGTAGTGCCTGATACGTACAGCTAGTGAGCTCCAGGAATATATCCAGCTGTGGCATCAGTGAAGGAACATAAAAACATTCAGAAGCAGAGAAAGACAGAAATCGCCAATGACGTAAAAAGAAATAACCTTCAAGAAACATTTAGGAGACCCAAGAAGCAAAAGTTTCTTTGAGATCTGTAGTTCCATTTACTAACATGTTTTTTGGAAATTCCTAATCACAACACGAATGACTTGTGAATAGTTATTTCTTTATGCTTCAGCTAATTAGAGCAAATAAAGTTCCCTGCATTGGAAAAGGTTCAAATGAAACACTGGATGAAAAACTGGACTATTATTATATAATCATAGTTCTACAATAATACTTCAGACTACTCTTAGTTGTCCAAGAACCACTAAATAGGTAAGCGTGCTTTAAATAACCAAGCTTAAAAATTTTCATGTGAGGAGGAAATTGATCGTTTGTCAAAAATATTTTGAAAAAGTCTCAGTCATTTCCCAAATGAAAAACAATTATTTCTAAAAAAAAGAAACCAGAAATCATGGATTAACTTCTCAGGAATTAAAAACAAGTCATTGCTGCTCAATTCGCATGAATTTGATAGAGCTGTAATCACTGTTTTACCCATGTAGCTCATAAGATGCCTATATTCGGAGAATCATCTACTAAATCAATATAAAAAGAAGCAATAAAGTACCTTTGGTAGTTACAACCAGATTTTGGCAGCAAAACCAAATACTGGTAAAGGCACAATAAAACCTTTGCCAAGTCCCTAAAATGTAGGTTTCATTCTGAAATCTAACAGAAAATATTAAATAAATTACTGGATCAGAAACATAAATTTAGGAAATGCTATTGTTTATATGCAGTCCATCAAAAGGAAACATGGGCATAGTCTGTAAATTAGTATTCAAATTTGCTTGGAAAAAAATACATACCTCCTACAACCACCTACATTTGCCAATAAGAAAAAAGTGACTGTAAAAATAATAATTGCGGAATTATTTTTTAATAATTCCACGAGTAAGCTACAATTCTTGAAACAACATGTTTGTACGAGACCAGAACTTGACTGAAATCAACAAACTACATTTTATCCAACTTGAAGGGTTGGTTAACTGACATTTCAATTTCATTTCAATATAAGTATAAGCATATCTACTGAAGTTTTCTTTTCGGAAATCCAAGACCAATTTTACTTCAACATCTTCTTCTATAAATTACCCATTACCTTAGAGCTCACACAAGGTTGCACTTTAAAAAAACCCAACCAAATAGATAATACACTGAACAACTTCATGGTAAACTCTGTAAAAGGTAAGAAAATATTGTCTTGCATTTTCAAGAGCCAAAAATAGAGACTTACCAGTTTAGTGCCTCTCTTTATTTCTTTCTGAATATCTTCAATAGAGAATCCACCAAGACTCTCATTATCAGTGTGTGAAGATACCAGTGCAGATGAGAACAGCTAAAATTATAAAAACAAAACTTATTTTTTAAGTTTTAAGGGTATAAATTATACAGAACATTTATATATTTGAAACCCATAAAAATTTCAAATCAGAGTGATTAAGGATTTGTGCCCATGCCACAGCTGGTTGAATTTTTCATTTGTTTGTAGTCTTTTACTAGCTCAGTACATTCGTTTCCTTTTTCCTATGGGTTACTTACCATACATTTGTGATGTGCTGCCACCTTCTGGTTTTCTGACATCAATAATTGTCCACATTCATTATCTTTATTAGATCTACAAAAACCACACTTCTTTTGTCTTGAAGAGACTTTTTTCTGTCCAACTGAGCTTGTCATGATTTTAAATGACCTTAGAATGCCACTTCAATCCTCTCAATGCTACGGGGGAAAAAAGGTGCAATCAGCACATTAACATCAAAAAAAGGCAATTTAACTTACAGTCCTTTTCTTTACGCTACTTCAATATATCAAAATAAACACGCAGAGGCGGTATTTTACCAACTTCTTATGAAATTGTGTCAGCAAGAATTAGTTCTTTAGGCAAAAAAGTTTGAACATGAATATAAAGCTTTGGATACTAATATAAAACTTACGTGGAAAGTAGAAATAAGTGGAAAATACAACACGCACAGTAATCGTCACAGGAAAAAGTTACTGCAACTCTTTCATCCCATTCTTATTTATTACAGCAAAATAATTTGTAGTAAATGCACTACCTGTGCATGCAATAACATTCATGCTGCTGAACTTCGGAAACAGAAGCAAAGAAAAACCCCAAGAGTCCAGCAGAGCAGCTGGACCAGGTTTTGCGTGTAAAAGCTCACAAAGTAGCGTGGCAGATGAGTAAGTACCCTTCATGACAGCAGAGATGAGAAGATAAAACGTTACCATTTTCGGTATCACACAGATACTCTGTGGCTACTCAAACTGCACCAGGAACAAAATTGTAGAAGGATCTACGTATGACTAAGGCGCTGCAATGGAAACCTTTGCGAGACCCACACTTAATTTAGCAGTACCACACTGGTTTTCAGTAAGTGCACGAGAGCTGCTATTCTCATCTAAGAAAAGTAACTTAAAATTAAACTCAAAATGAATCAAAAACTTTTCACGTGGTACCAGCAACACATTTTAAAATATAACATTGTAGTCCCAATCCCCTAATTGGGCAGACACTGCGACTTCAAAAGTGAAAACATGCAATGAGTGTATGCGCATCTTGGCCCAGTATTAAGTAATTTCCGTTCATTTGTTTCTACATCTCTCACAAAATAAAATACTGTCCTCTTCAAATAGACCTGCTCAGAGCTTTTTACTTTGGAGATTTGAGCCTTGCTGTCAGAATTGGCCACAACCGCAATAAAAGCATCCTCCTCAGCCTTTGTCTGCATTGGACTCATCTAAATAAGAAAAGCCACCACATAGTTTGATATTTCTGTTGAAAAAAATAATCCATCCATAAGAATAGCAGAGTTGCAGTACATCTGGACTGAGCTACAATGGCGATCCGCACAAAAATGCACGACTGCCGGAATTTGCATAGGCAAACCTGCCTGCTCCTCCGTGCTGTCACACTCTCATAATACCAATATCACTCACTATTTTTCTCATCGAAAGCAGAGGAATGTCATTAAGTTCCTGCCAGCACACGCTACTGCTAAAGGACAACCTTTTTAGATTCTCACTCTTCCGTTTCGACATATTTTCATGGACTGAGTTTTAACTTGCAATGTTTACTGTAAAACTCCTGCAGCAAAAGGTGTCTGTCCTGGATGTATTGCCTCTGCTTTACCAACAGCTTCATCAACAGCTTCATTTGCTTTCTTTTATAACTGGAAAGCAGTTTACTAGCTGGTGACGCATACTCATATGAAGAATGCATAGATTTCAGATCTTGCTGATTTGCACAAAAAATGTGCCAATCTGGATAAACTAGTCACACCCTCTTGCAGTGGCAATAGAGAGTCCTTAAGTGTTAAACACAAAAGAATTACTATACTGTATTCTTCTAAAGAAAAAAAACAAAACAAGACAATTCTGTAATCCCTTCTGAGTAGAAAGGAGGAATGGGTCCTGAAGGAAAGATACACAGATTTTCATCTTTTTTTTTTTTTTAATAATTTTTTAAACTTTAAAAAAATTAAAAATATTTGGGAGCAGGAAAAAGACCTACAAAAAGAGAAGTAGGAAATAGTAACATAAAGATTTCTTGTTTTCAGGTCACATTCAATAGCTCAACATAAATCACAACAGTGATGGGTTGGAAATATATTACAAAAAGAATTTAAAATGCAAGAAGTTCTGCTTTGGTATAAGTACTTTGATACACACATACATTCATTTGGGTCTACCTGTTTCATTTTATATTCAGGTTATACTACCACTATATTGGCAGCAATGATAGTAATTCTTAAAAGGAAGATCAGGAATTTCCTTGAACACTGACTTACAGGAATGAGAATTACTGCTATAAAAAATAGCTATCATTCAATTTAACAAGCAAATTCATATTTTAGAAAATGCAAATAATTTACAGAACACATAAAAATTTATTAAGCGGCTCTCATCAGCTTTAATTTATACGAATAGTAACTTTCCAAGAAACAAGATTATAAAAAAGTCTTCCCACTACTTTATGCTTTCCAGTGCACTAACAGACACGAGAAGGCACGTCATGACAGCAAGACCAGAACCTGACTTCTTGAAGTACTTTTGCATAACTAATTTTTTAAGGCTCACGGTGAAGTTAAAAATAATGCCAATATTTATTTGATGATGCATGGATGTTGATGTTGTAACAACAACAAAAAAATTAAATTAGCAAATACTATGTTTTGGAATACTTATTCAATCATAAATAATTTAACACTTGAAAAATCATTCAAAACATCAACAGACCAAAAAGCATCAGTGTATGCCAGAAAGGAAACTCACATTCTTTTCACCATCAGATTAAATTACTCTGAAAGCATTTTACAAGGATATCCAGAACTTTTCTTTTCACCCCTGCGTTCTTTGCATTTATGTTTTCTGTATCACTAGGCATTAACACTATTTATACATTTTTAGAGGCTGTGGAAAAAAACTTGAGCCCGAGAAATATTTCAGAAGCATTTCACCTGTAGACCTCTCCCTAAATTATATTTGCTTTCTCACAAATGTGAAAAAATGCTACCCCAGGATCAGTTTTCTTTGTGCCAAAACGCACGCCTTACTCAGTCCATTTAAAAATATCTATTTACTGAAATATGAACGAAGTTATGCAGCTATGCCAAAGACCCAGAATTCTGAATGCAAGTACTCAAAATTTCTGTTTTCACCTCTTGAGATAAATCACCTAAAAGCAACTAATCCAGTTTGCCAAGTATCAAGCTACTTTTCAATGGAACAAGAAAAATAATGCAACTTAAAACCAGCTCGATATTTCTGTTTTCCATGTTAAAAAACCTAACAAATGATAAGACTTATAAATAGTGTTTAAATATACTGTTGACAGCATCTTGCTTGTCAGCTTTGTCAGAGAAAGTCTTACAGATTGGATCACAGAAAGCGATGTACTATGGAATCACTGACTAGGAGATTATACACTCTCTCTACCAAAACGCAACATGTACTACAAACCATAGATTATTACATATAGATATGTTTTCCACATGCTTGGTCCAAAAAAATAAAAAAGTTACATCCATTCTAAAATCACAAAAGAAGAAACTCATTCGGTGATTTTTCACTCAAAAATTTGGGTTCATTTGATTCAGATTTCTTAACGTCCACTAAGGTATTCAACATGGTGCTTCCCCTAATAGCACTTCTATTTAATCTTTAAAGCAGCATGTTTTACAAACTCATATGGCTTGCACACTGTTTTACCGAGTTCTTCTAGACAACAGATTTTTCAAATCTAAAAGAAAAGTGCAAGTTCAATGACTCTCAGGCAAAGAAAAACGCTCTCGGTGTATGAGACATTGTTCAGCACTGAAGAACGGAAAGTAACCTGGATTCTAATTTCTATTTATTCCCTGAATATGTTTCAAGAGCTACTGCCTGTTTATAGGGGTGAAGGCCCCACTTGTATTTCCAACAAAGGACAGTGATCTACATCCTACACCCTCTCATGTAAAGTTTGTTTTGCTGTGTGGCCTGTATGATTACAAAATTTCACAAAAATATTTACGATTTATATGTCAAGAAAACTTCACACACCCAAGGAAAACCTACAAGAGAAGTATACGAGTTTTGTAAAATTTCGTTAAACATGCTGAAGTGGTTTGGACTCTCAGAAAAAGCTACAGAAAACATTTGCGTCAAATTTTTCAAGATGCTCACTAGAGATACTTGATTCTCTGTTCAAGAAACTTTCAAGTGCTTTCTAGTTTCTACGGTAGATCTGAGGGTATTATTTTGGAGAAGGGGGAGGGTGAAGCTAGGGAGAGGGGTGGTATCCTGTAGGTGTGCGCAGGGGAGAACCCAAAGCCACAAGTCCCACAGAAATCTTTATCCAAGAGTTACAGTCGCACAGCATCCTACAGCCACCATAAAAAGTAGGATAGGAACTTATCTGTGCAACTTCCTTAAAAAAAAAGAAACCAAAGGGGGGCAAAGGCTGGGGGTGGGGCCCAACCCTGGAAAACCTAAACAATAAGAATAGAGCAGGTAACTAAAAATTACACAAAAAGAGCCTGCGGTAAGGAAGATCTGGCAGGCGGCACAGACCGATCTTCAGGAAAGTTTACACACACCCACGGGGAGCGGGAGATGAGCCGATACCGGCACCTCCGCCGCTCGCCTCCCCGGGGGGACCGACGGGGCACGGCACGGGCCCCCTCGGGGAGGGACCGCCGCCATCTCCCCCGTAGGGGCTCGGCCACCAGCACCGGCGGGGCCTGACCCCTCCCCGACGGAGGGCCTACCGAGGGGGGCTCGGCGGGACGCGGGGCTCCCGCGGAGGGCCATTCCCCCCGCGTTCCTCACCAAATTTTGGGGGGAAACGGGACTCGGAGACAAGGGGGGGCGGATCCTCCAGGGAAGGAGGGAGCGGGCCGAGGCGGGCGGAGCGAGCGGCTGCCGTCGGCGCGGGGAGGGGAAGCGGGGGTGGGTAACGGCACCGGCGGCGCCCCCCGAGGCGGCAGCGCTGGGTGCCGGGACCCTCCCGGGGCGGGCGGCTCGCTGAGGCCCGGGGAACGGCGGCGGGAAGGCCGGGCGGGCTCCCCGGGCGGGGGGCTGCGGGCGGGCGGGCTGGGGGGCGCCGTGCCTGCCCCCGGGCGCGAGGCAAAGAGGCAGTTGGGCGGGCAACGAGGCGGTTGGACGCTGGGTCGGTCACTCAGTCACTCACCCGTGCGGCGGGTGGGGCGCCGGGGAGAGGAGCAGCTCGGGCACACCCCCACCCCCCCGTCGCCGCCGGTCGCTCACGGCCGCTCGCTCGCCGGGACCGTCCCTTTCATTCGGGGCAGGGGACGCTGCGCCGCCGCCGCCGCCGCCGCCGCCGAGCGCAAGCACGCACGCACGCACGAGCGGACGCACGCACGCACGCACGCACGGCACGCACAGCGCGCTCGGGCCGCGACGGCGCGACGCTGCGGGGCGGCGCTCGATTGGCGCGCGAGGCGGCGCGGCGGGAGCAGGCCGGAGCCTGGCGGCCTCTCCTGCGCACGCGCGCCGCCGCGCGCCCCCCTCCACGCTCCTCCGCGAGGCCCGGAGGCGGGAAACGGAATTGGAGGGGGGGGAAGATCTGCGCATGCGCAGTTGCCAGCCGCAGCCGTTGGAGGCGGTGGGGGTGCTCTGACTGCCTGGAGCCGTGGAGGCGCAGTGCCCGCGCAAGCGGCGTGGGCATGCGCAGAGCGCGCGGAGGCGGGCGGCAGTGCTGCGGAGGCACGCGGGGGGGGGGGGGGTGGGTGGGGGCATGCGCAGTGCGCGCGGGCCGTGCTGCCGCGGGGGCGAACTCTCACAGCGCCTCAGGGGCGGCCCGGGCCTGGCTAGCGCAAGCCTTACGGATGTGGGTCCAGCCTTATGGATGTGACACCAGCGGGCAGCCTTGCCCTTGCCCTACTGGCTAAGCCAGCACACACGTCGTTGGTGTTAGTGCAGCGGCTGGTGGTGGCGAGGTACAGCGTGGTGGGAGGTTGGGTTACCTCACCCAGGCATCAAAAGCATGGTATAGGCCCTGCGCTGCTGCGGGGCTGGGGCAGTGTGGAGGTGGCCAGGGAGAGCTGTACTGTCTGGCAGCAGCTCCTGGCCGTGTGTCAACCTGTCTGAGGAGGAAGCAAGAGGAGTCATGGTTCCCTCAGCTGCTCAACTGAGAGCCTGCGGTGTCTTCAGGCTTGCACTGGGAGGGGAAGAGAAACCAGGGCTCTAGCCACAGCTCCTTGGTTACAGCTATAAGAGCAGGACTTTGGACCACCAAAATAAGGCCCAGTTTTGCTAAATGTTGTGCTGAGGCAGCAGAGCAAGGCCTCAGCCAGAGGGATTATGGACCGGTGAGGTGGGAAAGGGTATAAGGCACAGAAGACAGCCACAGCCAAGCAGGCTTCCCAGGTACTTGTGTTTGGGAAGGGGTGGGGGAATGGTGGCTAAGTTAGAGGTAGAACTGAACTGAAAAGAACTGAGCAAGACAACAGGCGGTAAGAGAGGCAGGTGTGGAAAGAAGCTAAGGTAAAGAATTGTCACTGCATGGCAAATTGTCATTGCACTGCTTGTTTCCACAGTGGCTCTAATCGTATGCTTTCTTCCTACCTTTTACTAGTACTGTATGACAGATACAGAGAGGTATCGTTTTGATACTAGTTTCTGCAGTTGGGTTCATGTCTACAAACATGTTGCTCCCAGAGGATCCTTGGGAAGGATGGATGGAAAGAGTTTTGTGGGTAGATCTATTCATTCATTCAGATGAACTTTCAAGAATTTTTTTCTTGGAAGCCACTGCAGCAAAATAATTTAAAATGCTTACAGAAAATGGCTTGTCACTTTGAACTGATAAGAGGTGAAAAAAATGTCAGCAATAATTAAAAGTGATCTGAGCTGTAAGCGTATACTGCAGCTTAACAGATACACAAAGTATACACACATTGTGTATCAACAGTGTGCTTCAGCACAGAGAAGCACAGTTCATGACAGGAATAACTATTCTGTGTTGAGAAAAAATATATTGTAGATGGTTGTGTCAGGAAAACTCCTTTGTCTGATACGATTTGTTGTATTTGCAGTGTAGTGATTTTAAAGCACTGATACTGTACTCAGTGTTAGGAGAGAAGTTGCAGCTGAATGTCCTACTGGTGTAAGAATAAATCAAACTGATAAAGCACTTTTCCTGTGGCTAAAATATCTTAAAACATTTAGATTTGGTTTGAAAAAAGCTATTAGCTATAATTGCCATAATAACTAAATAGAAAAATGTGAGGCAAGAATAAAATTCCAGGAGATTGCCTATTTTTCCGAAACACAATAAGTAACAAAAATTATACTTTTTTTTTTTCCACAAAGTTGTCATCATATTGAATGTGTTGACTGAATCTGCATTACACTATAGTGAGAAACTCAGACGCTGATACACATCTAAATATTCAAGCTGCTGCCATTTTACGTCTTTATACATAGATGATTTACACTCATAGCCCTACAGAAATTATTCACCCATCTTGTTATTTTATTCTTTTTATTTTGCAGTTTATTAATAAAAAGCTGTCTTTTCATTTAGTTCCAGAAAACACTGCATGTCTTGAGGAAAACCTTTCTCTTTGGTGTTCTTTGATTTTTACTTTTCAGTGAATGTTTATTAAATATCAACTATTGGGAAAAAATAAAAAAGCCACAAAGACAATTGCTTTGGGTTTTTCTTGAAAAAACTTTTCCAGTGATTGTGCTTCCCTCCCAAGACAAGGATTTTTTTTCCCTCTAGCAATATTTTTGTCTTCCTTCAGCACAAGGAGCTTTAGAGGGTAACATTTAAAAATATACACAGCAGTAAAGATAGTTGTGATCATTGTTTGCTTTGGCTCCTGTTGAAATATATGCTATGCAGTGTGTTGCTGTATAGCCCTGGCACCTGCAGAGCTAGGCAGAAAAAGCTTTCCATGGAGGACCCTACTGATTTCATGCTCTAGTAAAAGGCTGAGAACCAAAGGCGTGGAGAGGGAAGGCAGTATTTTGTGTGCATTATCAGATAGTGATGTTTAGTCCTATGTTATTTCTGATTTTCCAAGCACGAGTGTATTTTCCTTTCTTTCTAAAGGAACTTAAAATTTACATAGCCAGTTGCTTTATTCTCTCATAGAACAGCATTTAAGAGCACTCTAGGGATGCTGTACCTCACATGAATACTGAATTCTTACATACTTAGTTTCACTGAGAGGCTCAGCAAGGCAAAAGAATTAATGAGTTTTAAAAACAGCATACCCAACTAACTTCATGTTTTATCATCATGATGTTTTACAGCAAGAGATCCCATGAATAATGGTCACATGCAGTAGTATCACAGATTCATTTTTAATTCCTAATGCCAGGTTATGTCTAGCCAACTGATTGCAGTGGGCAAATGACAACACAAGGAGATTCTAACTTTATGCTAAAATATTTTGACCGTGTTGGCAAGCCCAGCAAGCATTAACCGCTACAGGAGCTTACAGAACTTCTCAGTGCCTTGTGTTTGGCGAGCTCATCACCCACAAACTCAATTATTTACTTTCTTCCATTTCAAGAGAACAAGAAATGTCATAATCAAGAATCTAAAAAGACTGAAATTACAAAATAGAGCTTGTAATTTGTTCACAGATACAGCATTAATCCAGTTGCTTTGTAGACATCAGACTTAATACAGAAACTATTCATCTTTCATCAAAGACATGATCAGTTTTTTTCGATTTTCTATAGCCCAGCTGTAGTGGAGTACATTTTACAGTGATTTCAGTGTGTGAAGCTATTTTTTTTAGTTAAAATGATGTGACATAAAACCTCATTTATTCCCTACGAAGCAGTGCCTGATTAAAACAAAACCCAAACATTATATAAGGTCTCTGAGAACATACGGGGGGGGAGCTATTTAAGAAAAGTCATTTTAGAAATGGGTTGACTACTCTAAAAGAAACAAAATCTCTTTAGCTGCTGTATTTCTGCTACATGATTTAAGTACAACCCAAGCAAGTGCAGTCAGTCAAATCTTACCGTTTCAGCAGTCTGGTTTTAGGTACAAGATGTAGCTGAAATAAAACAAGGTGAGACCCACACCATCTCCTCAGTGCTGGCAGCTTTCAAGAGCACAGCTGAACTGCTCAACCAAAACCCCAGCTACTTGCTCAAACAACTCTCATATTCTTTCTGTTTGGACAGTGCTTTAAACCTTAGGAACAAAGGCAACATGTTTACAGGATAAGATTTCAAGACAAGCACTGCCATCTTTGCTTTAAGGAGATCCACAAAAATCTGATTGCAAGGGTTCAGGAGAGAAATCGATCTAAAACAAGAAAACTGGTAGTGAATGAAAAACGTCCTGGGAAGAGAGACATGGGAAAATGTCCTGGAATTGCTTAGCCATCCTGCAGGTACCCTGATTTTTATCGATCAGGAGAGGAAAAAAAAGTTGTCATAATTTTATTAATGGCCATTCAAATGTAATTTAAAAATGATAATGAGTAATGTTGACCATGTGTCCTAGTTGGTAGGCGAATATGGACATCAAAGGCCTATGCCAAAGGAACTTGCGTCCTGCAAGCTTTGAGCTCTACCACAAAACACCACAGGCAAACAAGTCTCTTCTCTGCTTTTACTGTACAACAGCAGCTCAGTTTTATGCTCTGGAATAATTGTCAGCCAATATGTGTTAGATACTTAATTGCATTTGCTTGGTTTTGTACAAGGTTGTTAATCTTAGATTCTTTCATTCTCAAAGCAGCTACAAAAGGTCCAGGCTTTAAACCCAAAGTGAAACAAAACAAGCCCCCGTAAATCCCCTTCAAAAGAACAAACGTTGCCAATAGTGACTGAAACCTTAATTATTTTACCACTGATTATTTTAGCATAAAGATATGCATAAGGTACAGCGTTCACAATCCTAAACTAGGTCTTTCGTCTTCCAGGATTAGGAAATACAGAGGTTCCTTACTCAATTCATACTGATTGAGTTAGAAGCACACTGCTTTAGACAACCCTCCAGTACGGCAGCATGTTAGCTCTATGAGGTATTACAGTGTGCACTACAGTGCATGTAGGGACATAAGGACACTGGTTTAGTGTTCAGTCACCTCAATATATCTATGTGCCACGTTTATACTGCTCTCCTGTTATTCTGGGACAAAACAATGGCAAATGCTCTGTTAATACGTAAACAGGTGCTTTCCCCTGACCTAAGTCCAGGTTTGTCTTTCTGTGGCGACTAAAAAAAGATTATATATCTTGAGGTTTCACATGATATGCATTGAACACATAGCATTAGGATCTCATGCTACAAGTCACTTCAAGAAGAATGTCACGTCATCTCACTACTTTTTTTTCCTCTGTCTTGTCCATATAGATGGCAACGGCTTACAAGCAGGAGCTGCTTCTTTCTACAGGCTTATATAGCAGCTAGCATAATAGCATCCTGATATTTTCTAGGGCCTCTAGCTGCTATGTTATACCAGTATTTAAGATACAATATTTTCAGATGTACGGACAGAAATCTGCATCTCAATTACTGTATTTCCTACCTGTATTATGGTGTCTTGTGGAGTTAAGGATTATATACAAACAACTAAGTCGGTCCTGGTCCTGCAGAATTCACCAGCTGATTCTTAAAAGAAGATGATCATTACACATCAGTTATGTTACATTTACAAAGATAAAATGCCAACAAGAAGTAAGAGTCTTACACCATTTATGAGGTGTGAAATAATAAATCATTGTTCACATTCTTCTTTTTGAAAAGGAGAGAACTGCATTAAACGTGAATGCTCTACATATGGCTTAACCAGGTGGACTTTACTGCTAATACCAAGAGCATTGGATTTTATATGATTTTATTTCCAAAAGTAACAGAATTTCAATTTCAAACAAATCTGAAGAGGATTAATACAAATCATACTTGTTTTGATTTAGGATGTAGTTAATTCAGACTGCAGTCTTGTTTTAAATACACAACAGATGTTTGTGGTTACAATCAGTAACTGGAACATGCAAGCCGTTGAGGCTAGAGGTAAGATAAATTTAAAGATCAGTGAAGGACATTAGAACGATTTGGGTTCTAGTATTTTAACAAGATTTTTTTCTGCTAAAAACACACTAACAGAAATAACTAATGCTACTGTCATTTAAATAACCATCTTTTAAGTTTCTGAATTAAACCAGTCAAAAGCACTGGATGGTCCTTGGAGCTATTGTCAGAGCTATTGTTTCAAGCCATCTGTGGCTTACGGAAAACATCTTCTCCTCATTTGTATTCAATATATTGTTAAAATCATCAGCACTTCCTTAAAAATAAACAAACAAGTCTCAGATTGTAGACCTCAGTTTTCCATATAGAAAAGGATTTCACAGCTATGGATCTAATACACCCTTGTGTTTTTTGAAGTGGTAGAGCTATCCAGAATATGTTCTTGACAGTCAGACAATAAGGATTTCTTAGACCAGCAATTTCTAAACTTTATTTTCTGGATGAACAAATACTGTTCACCTCTTAATATGTCAGGAATCGCTGTCAAACATAACTGGAAACACTGGCTTATGAGTACTGGCTGAGTACGATGGCTGTGAAGACTGTCCTCTGACAATACCTGCACTAGGCAAGTAAAACTGCAAAATTTATGTAAAACGTGGGTGTTTTTGAATGACATTCAGAGTTAAGACGTTCAGAGAACAGTCCACAGTTTTGGTCAAGCTCCCTCAAAAGAGGTAGCTATTCTGTGTATACGATCTGGGACTTGACTTTTGCGTATGTGCAGTTCATGTCCTTTACCATGATGAATTTAGATCCTTCTGACTCCCAGAGGAGATGCAGTTGTGTCACCATCTGTATCTTTATTAACTGGGAATGTGGTGGTGAAGGGAGGAAGCTTTTTAGTTTTCAACCAGACCAGCACCCTGATCTGACTGATTTCAGGCCAGCACTACCTCCTGAGGCAGGCAGTGGGGTTAGGGAGGGAACACTCTTTCACAGGCAACGCAGTCCAGGCGGGGACTGACACAACTGTGGGAGGGCATTTTTTCAGGCTATTTTTTAGAGTACAATAGGACAATTTTGCTTTATGACCCAGGACAGTCTGTTTAGAAACCCACCTGGCCGCACAAGGTAGCTTTCTGAGAGCCCCAAGTTCTCCCCGTGAGAAGAGTGAGATGCCTGATTATCCAGAAAATATCAGTGATCCACACGCCACTGCCTCTCACACAACAACGGGACATGACTGACTTGTTGCCAGCTCTTCTCCCAGACGCTGCTGGCTTTGAGCTGAGCTGGTATAAATCACCCCACATAGCTCTCGGTTACTTCACACTCCAGCAGCTGTGTCTGTTCGAATGGTGCGAAAAAGCTGTAAACAAAACACGTGTTCTGACATTGTGTTTTATTGCAACATCTATGGTTTTCCGAACCAAAATTGTGGACTTCCCAGTGAATTACATTAGCACTACTGCATAGTCTTTACGGGTTGCCGTGAAATACCTGGCTGACAGCACAGAAGCATCTAAGTATTGTGGAAAGTGATTTCCCATTTTCAGTACTTACGAAGAGCTGTCAGACGGTAACGTGTGTTGCCTTCGCACTCCTGTAGCATCTTGGAGAGGATGAAATTTAGTTATCACATGAACTACTGCCTGGCAGGAAACCCGCCCTCTGACAGAGGTATAGCAAAGGCTTATAACAATAAGAGTATCTGTGTGTGGGCTAAAACTCACCAGCATTTTACAGCTGGCATCAAACAGTTTTTGCCAGTTTTTAGCTCACCACTTCATAGGAATGCTGCACTGTAGTTATCAGCAAACTATTAAATTCAAGTTTAAAAAATCAAAAGCAATTTTCAGTGCAAATAAACTGTGAAATGTATTTGAAAAGCAATGTAACAATTGCAAATTATGTTTTATGAGCTTTCTTCTGGCAGTAACTATCACACTAACAACACGACATTTGGGACACTGGGAATATTTAAGCTTCATAGTCTAGCCTAAGGACCGTGCTAAGCTTTAGTAAGACTATAAAGTCGTTATCTCAGGTACCATTTAACATGGTTTCACTTGACACAAGTCAGAGATGGACAGTATTTTAAAGACCCATGTATTAGATTTGCTGCCATGCTTCCATGGACTGAACCTGAGCATGAATTCTCATAAATACGCTGGGAGTATGAAAAAAAGAGTGTTAATCAGATTAAGTGCAGCGTTGGACATTTTGCTTTAAAATAGTAAGCCTTACCTTACACATGGTCAAAATCTAGCAACTGTGATAGTGCAAACGTGTGTTTATCTCACCTTCTCTCTGTAAGCTATTTTGGTGACATCCTCTACACAACAAAATAGCTGGCCATAAAGCCACAAAAACATTTAAAGAACCCAGGTAAGCCCCCAAACCGATCACTGCAAAGAGGTTTTAAATTAAATTAGGTTATAAACTTTCAGGCTTCTCCTTCCAGAACAGGCATGATGGAAGAAGGTATAATGCTGGGAAACATTCTGCATGCGGTAGCAAGGACCCTGAGGACTGAAATCAGTAAAAGACAAGTGAGAGAGTTTTACTGCAGCGGAGGGGAGAGTGAGGCGGGGTTTGCCACAGAAGTCAGGCAGGAGATTAGTTTTCATTTGTTTTAGCTTCAAGTCAAACGTGCTTCTAAATCATCAACAGAGAGACACGAATGCAGTTGTAACTGCGGGTTTGTGAGGCAGAGGAAGAGGGAGAAGACGGGCTGCAAGGCTCCCCTTGGCCACAAATGCAGTTTTGCTTCACAAAAGAAGAGATGAATACTGAGCTGTGCAGAGCTCAGCTCTATGCAGAGCAGCCTGGAGAAGACGAGCCTCCAACACAGGACAAGACAAAGGTCAAAGAAAGCTGCTTCAGCCTCTGAACTGGATGCTTCTGCTTAAAATATCCCAAACAATTCAGCAGTCTCTCCTCCTGCCTCCACTTACCTGGCTCCAGACTTGACTAGTACAGCTGTAAAAAAAAAAAAACACCACCACTTTTGAATCTGTGCAATTAATTTTACTTTCTTACCCCCATTTTTGATTCTCTCAATTTGCTTCTTCCCAGTTGCTTTGCCAGTTTGAACATCCCATCCCCCTGCCCCCCTCCCCTAAAATGCAGCCTCTACTTATAGAGTAGTTTGGTCCTATAGCTTCTTATAACTTGATTTTTTTTAAGCTAGCTATTGTTTAATTACTACTTTGAAGTCAATTTAGCAGAAAAAAAATCCCTAGTTTAAGGTGGCTTTTTGCATCCCCACCAAGCTATTCAGCAGGGCATTCATCCAGGATACAAAACTGGGCTGAAGCTTTAGGAGTTGAATGCATCACTCCAGTAGAGATTTAATTTCCATGAAATTCCTCCATGAAAATCCACTCGCTCCTCTTAGATCTGACAGACAGGCAAAGATCAGACACTACCTTTGAACTGAGTAATTTTTAAATGCATCCCACCCCTCTTTGCCCCTCATGTAAATACGAATTGCCGAGGCTCACAGCGCCCTGCTAGACTTTAAATCGCTCATCTCTTCACAGAGTGCGAGGGGGTGGGAAAAAGCGAGGTCAAGCACATGGCTCCTTGATGACTAAACTTAGGTGGTTCGATGAATTAGCCCCAAAGCCACCTGCTGCCAGGTCTGCCCTGCTACAGGTAACTCCACAGGAATAATGGCTTTGGCAGGGAGACAGTTGACAGAAACCTGCAGCAAGGCACTGCCTGGATCAGAGAAGGTCCCCAGCAGTTCTTAGACACCTCCCCTGCAGCTCTGGAAACCAATCCAGCAGGTCTGGACACCCTCCTAGCAGCTCTGGACACCTCCCCTTCAGCTCTGGACACCTCCCCAGGAGCTATGGAACACCTCCCCAGCAGCTCTGGAAACCAGTCCAGCAGGTCTGGACACCTCTCTAGCAGTTCTGGACACCTCCCCTGCAGCTCTGGGCACCTCCCCAGCAGCTCTAGATATCTCCCCAGCAGCTCTAAACACCTCCCCAGGAGCTCTGGAATCCAATCCAGCATCTCTGGACACCTCCTGTGCAGCTCTGGACGCCTCCGCAGGAGCTCTGGAAACCAATCCAGCAGCTCTGGGCACCTCCCCAGCAGCTCTGGACACCTCGCCTTGTCGCTTTAGAGCGGCTCTGGAGGTGCCTCATCCCCCAGGGGTGGCATTGCATTTCCCGGGTGTTTGCAGTTAGAAACTAAACCGTTCACCCAAACGCGAGAGCCCGGGTGGTTTTGGTGCCGTTTTGTCCCCGCAGAAGCCCCCCACGCTGGGTGTGCCACCGGGGCGCGTCCGGCGGACACACAGCGCTGCCCAGACACGTCTCTTCTCCTTGTGCTTTTAAAGCATTTCCACGATCCCTTCCCACAGACCGACGAGCGTTTACCGCAGCCCAGCGCCGCTCCCCGCCGCGGCGCCGCTCCCGGGGGCACAGCGCCCCCTGCCGGCCGGACGCGCCGCCGCCCCCCGTTACCGGGGCCGGGCGTGCGGGGCTGCCGCCGCGGCGGGTTCGGGTCACCCGGGCATCGTCGCGATACAGCCGGCCATCGTCGCGATACAGCCGGGCATCGCCGCGGTACAGCCGGGGCCGGCAGCCGGGCATCGCCCCGTCCGCCCGGGCACGGCGGGGGACGGCGGGCAGCCCCGCCTCGGCGGGCGCCGGTGCCGGTGAAACCTCCCCAGACCCCAAGGGCTCACGGAGGTGCCGAGCGAAGCGGGCACGGCTGCGGACTTTCCTTTTCCCCCCACCCTCTCCACCCCCTGCAGCCAGCAGAGATTCCTTCCACTCGGGTGTTATAGAAAATATTTACCCCCAAGTCATCCAGTGCATCACTTAATGGTTGGGCCAAAACACGTTTTTTTAAGTATTTCTACAGCTTTAATATTCCAGGCGTGCAAGAACTTTTCAACATCTAGCTCACTTTTAACAGCTTCCAATTCGCTCCTTATTTTCCCGAGCATTGATGCGTTTCCACCTTCTCTGTGCAAATCTTCCTCCCGAGCCCATGCTGCTGTTTTAACTTTACTCAGACACTCGCTGTAAATCTTTGCTGTTTAAATTAAAAGCTGCTTCTCTTGCCTGGAGCAATTCTTCATTTAATCTTAAATTTGCTGATTTTTCACCTAAGCCTTGTTTTAAACAAAATCTTTCCCAAATCTTGCCCTTTGACTGCTGTAACTGGGGAGTTTGGCAGTGAATCTCTTTTTTTCTTATTTTGTTTTTAGTTTTTTTGTGGTTTGCTGTTCCTGCTTGGCACTCGCCAGCTCCCTTTCTGGATTTCCATGCGTGGCTTTAGGCTCTCAGCAGCTCCCGTGCCATTTGTCGCCCCAAAGCTGTGAGTGCCTTTGCATCCCAGGCACAATGACCCTCTGTTCCCTGGAAGCTTTCTGCGGCTCCATCATCGAAATCAGCCGCCCCGCAGCAGGCAGAATCCTCTTCTCTTTCCTCCTTGGAAATGTTTATCTTTGCACCTACCAATTTAGGTTCACATGCTTGAAAAATGGGTTTGGGAAACCATGCTTTTCCTTTGGAACCCTGCTTCCTCTAGGATTTTTGTAATTGCTGTATTGTAGAGGTTTTTTCACTTGTCTTTGCTCTCTCTAAAGGCAATTTTTCAAACATCAGTGATTCAGATTGATTGGCTTGGCTAAATAAAGTCCTGTGCACTGAAATTAGGAGAAAATAACTTCCCCCAGTTGTTTTCTTTGCATTCCTAAGGTTTGTTTCCTATCACAGGGAAAAAAACAGTTAAAACAATATACTTTCACTTTTATGTGAATGCTGATTATTTTTCTTGTAGAAAGATTTAAAACTTTGAATACCTTTCCTTAGCAGTTCTCATTTAAGGCTGCAGTGGGAAACACACACCGGGGTGGTGTATATATATTATATTCAGTATAAATAAGGGTCTTAGCAGCGTTACTACACACCAGCTGAACTATACAGGAGCTCAGCTGTATTTTAGCTCTTAGAGTGATATTAAAGCTGCTGGTATGATATTAGTTTGTTGGAGAAAACATTTACGAACTATACTTTTTAAAACCAGATAAATGTCTCTAGCTCATGCATTAAGCAAAACTTATTTTTCAAATAAAGTAAGTTTTATAGGACCTATATTTGAAACGTTTATGTTGATGGACTGAGGACAGCAAACTCTATTTGTTGTAAACTCACTACTTCACTTAATCGTGTCACCCCTCAAACTCTTCAAAGATACTTACTTTGTTTTAACATTTGCATTAGGATCTGAATATATGAAACACTGCTGCGATGTAGGCGCTAAGTGTTATTTAAGAGCCGTGGAGGTGTCAGACCTCATTATGACGAATTACTAGAAAGCTGTACTCAGTATAGACAGGCAATACATGCTGCCTCTGGTAACCCTGACAATTGCCCTTTAATCCTGACCTACAAGATTCCTGATATTCCAGCCATAGTCCATTCCGTGCGTACAAACTGAGCGGAGACACAATTGTACAGAATCACACAAGTTTTGGCTAGGGAAACGAACTTCTGTAGGAACTTCAAGGGTATCTCCAAATCCATATCACTTAAAACTAAATCAGGGCATGAATCAAAACCTCCAGGAGTGAAAAATGTGGAGTACATTATTATGCTATTTAGTCAGAGTTATTTTCATTGCACTGTAATTGCTGAACTGAGGAGATGAAACCCAGTTTACTTGCTGTTAAAAATAGAAAAGTAACAAAATTTATCTGGATTTACATTAAAATCCCATAAGAACAACTGCATGAGGTGAAATATTTCTACAAAGGGTTATGGTAAATGTGTGGCTGTTCTCAGAATTGGATAATCGAAGTATAATTTAAAATTTTATAAGTATTATAAGTGCTATAAACTAGATGTGAACAAAACTTTCGACACGGGTTTTGTATTTGTGCATGAGGAAAGTTAATAACTAAATAACAGCGGTAATATTTCACTTAAACAAAATCAAACAATTGGACAGTAATGAGTTCAGAGATGCTTTATCACGTGTCAAGGTACTCCTATATGGTACGAGTATGAATAAATTGAAATACAACTGTTGCAGAAAGGGTGTCTTCTACTTTGGTTTCCATATAAACTTCTCACTGACATTAGAGGAGGATCAGTGTAAACTGAAGGCAGTTTGAAGTCCTGAATTTCTCTCTCAGTTGACTAAGGATTAATAATCATGGAATCCGTCTTCCTCCTCTGTGGGATTCTGATTCTAGCAGCTACCAGCCAGTACTGCGGTTGTTTCAGTCCAGATTCTAGCACGCAGGTACCTCCATCCTAGAGATCAGCGCTAATTTAATCTGGAAAGGAGCCTGAAATCATAAAGGCAAGCACCTTATTAATCACTAGAGAACGGCAGCTGCGCCCGACGTTGTCCTTCTAGAACAAGAACTAAGAGTGCGCGTAACAGGAATTTGCAGCCTGTTGTGTAGTGAGGAGCCATTTGGGGCTGTTGGAAGGCAATTTGTGAGGGTGGTACATTCCCGTAACAGGTTAGAAACACAAATGCTGCTGCATAAAGAAAAAAGGGAAAAGGGAGAAAGGATGCAAGACAGGAAGAAAGAGAAAAAAATACAGGAAGAGGAAGGAAGGAAGGAAGGAAGGGAGGGAGGGAGGGAGGAAGGAAGGAAGGAAGGAAGGAAGGAAGGGAGGGAGGGAGGGAGGGAGGAAGGAAGGAAGGAAGGAAGGAGGGAAGGAAGGAAGGAAGGAGGGAAGGAAGGAAGGAAGGAAGGAAGGAAGGAAGGAAGGAAGGAAGGAAGGAAGGAAGGAAGGAAGGAAGGAAGGAAGGAAGGAAGGAAGGAAGGAGGGAAGGAGGGAAGGAAGGAAGGAGGGAAGGAAGGAAGGAAGGAAGGAAGGAAGGAAGGAAGGAAGGAAGGAAGGAAGGAAGGCAGGCTCAACCCTACCAAGCCAGTGTGCCGCAGACACCTCAACAGGACAACTGTGGGGCTCAACATTGTGGATACCTGTCACATAAATCGCTCCTGTGCATGTATGTGAGACAGAGTGTACCGCATGATCTTCAAAAACATTTTGTGCCAATATAGTTGCCTGATAAATCAATTAATAATTAAATAGTAACAGAAAGAGTTATCTGAAAGCCACTATTCCTAGAGGGGTAGAGGTACTCTGTGCAGCTTAGTCCTCTTCTACTACAGAGGGAAATTATACGAGTTAAAAGCAACTGATGTGAGTTCTGCCTACCTTCAGAACTGCCCATATTCAAAGCGGCAGTTCTCCAGTAACATGCTGATGCCCCCGGCTCTGTAATTGCAAGAGTTTTGGTCACAGTCTTAGTCTCTGTGGCTGGTGGCCTGTCCTCTCGGGCTTGCCCTGAAAATGGGCTTTCTTACACGATACATATCATACCTCTGAGGTAAACTGGGAGCTAAGGGGCACAAGAGAGGAGGGAAGGAGCAATTCATCACGTTTCCTGCTGTAGCCTGATCTCAGAGGAAGCTGCTGTTTCCTGCAGCTTGGGCAGGGGAGCCCTACGGGCCAGCTGGGTATTTGCTTCAAGAGAGACACCTATTTAGATCCGGGTAGGAGAGAGCAAAGAGCGGTGCTGAACAAGGCTGGAAAGAACACCACCAGTCCTCCAAAGCAATCAGAAGCCACCAGATCTGCCACTGCCCATCACCACCTTGCAGGAAGATGGTGCCTCCACGATCAAGCCCTGTGTGTGTGGAGTCTCCCCTTCCAGTCTAACGTCGAGCATATTGCAGAAGGGAATGGAGAGGGTCTAAACCTCTCTGACAAGCAGGAACTCTTTGTGACCTAGGTAAATTTGACCTAGACACCCTCTAAGAACGTAATGAAAGAAGAGAGGAGTGCTCAGGTGGGTTTATTTGTCTTTTTCCTAACTTTAATTTCTTCATCCCTCCTCACCCTTGCTTTTTGCACCTCAGTGCTTCCTGCTCTATGTTTCCTCCTTTCCTAGAAGTGCTTGTCAAATGTCTCCAGGCATGAAACACAGAGATCACTTTTTGAAGTGACTGTTGTATTTTAGGGGAATGCCCTGGCAGAAAACAAAAAAGAAAAAAAAAGAAAAAAAAAGGTGAATACTTCAAGCAACATAAGATCATTCCAAATGGCGTGCTTTCTTGGGTTAGACAGCTTTTCTAGCAACAGAATGAAAATTCCAACAACAAACCAATTCCAGTTACAGACTGATAATTTGAAGGTGACACCCATAAAATTGACGTTTCCCCGCGAGCAGAGGAGGAGCAGCCATGGCACACAGCGCCCCGCAGAAGCTCTTTGCAGGCAGGTGTCCCGGGTGGGCAGGGACGGCCCTGTCCCAGCTTGCTCGGAGTCACTCCCGTTCGACAGCACTGAGCTGAGCAAAACTTTGTTCAAAGAGGAGGACAAATGTTCAGAAGAAGCCAACAAACCACAGACAGAACTTGGTGGCAAACCATGGATTTTAACTTCTTATTACATTGTGTTTAATAATCTGTTTTCCTAAGTGGTAACCCTGTTTTCCAGCCCTAACAAGCCAGACGAGAAAGAAGGAGACATTTTATTGTGGCTTTTCTGGGACATTCATCTTTCTCCCTCAGAAACGCCCTCCTTTGGAAACATGGATCAGCCAGAATCCATCTGAGATGAAAACCACTAAAATAAAAATAAATCCAGTATACTGATACAAGTGTACCTTCTGGCTGACATTACTCCCCAGCCTCCCTCTCCCACCAGACGCTGTCACCATCCCTGCTGGCACAAGTTGAAAATAAGCCCCTTTATCCCCCCAGCTTTAACCTGAACCAGATTAACCAAACACATCTATGTACATTACTTAATGATTTTTCTTAATGAGGACTCGAGAGTGTGCAATACGAGTTCCTCTGTCCTTACATCTACAGGGTCGGTGATCTTTGGCAGAGGTAACAAGCTGGAGGCAGCAATATCTTCAAACGCCCTTGCTGGATCTGGAGGAGAGTATTTGTAAATGGCATAAGATTTCTAAACACACAGTAAAAACAAACATCTGAAGTTCCAATTTAAGGCGGGTAACAGCTCTGTTTCCAAGTGACGGGGTAAAAGATGGCAATGAGGTCTGCAGGCAAAAGTGACCGGGGGGGAGCCAAGGCACCGGCTCCCACCGGAGGAGCTGGGTTCTCATTCCTCCAGTCTGAAAGGGTCAGTCAATACCCAGACTGATGGTCTGATGGTCTGGAAATGCAAAGAAATGTGCACGTTGAACAAACTTCTTTTCAGAATACCAAGAGCAACCTCTGTAATCCACCTTCCCACCCTCTGTTCTCCGCAGTCCGTGCTGCCCCGGGGGCAGCACTGCTTCCCAGGGAGGAGGAAACCTGCCAGGTAGACAGTGTTTACAAGAAATTGGCAGTTTACTTCTAAAGCATCAGAAAAAAGAGGTTCGTGATTTCAGTTTCTGGATTTCATGAAGTGTGAGACTGTCAAACCCGCAAAAAAACCCCCACAACCCAACAGACCCACAGAAAAATGAAGTGATGTCGCGGGAGGAGGAGGAGGAACAGGACAGCACTGCCTGAAGACGCAGAGAAAATTTCTAATGGCTTTCACTTTCCTTTTATTAACTCTTCCCCAGCGCACAGTTTCTCTCTGCACCATGAGACACGCTGCTCATTTTGCTTAATGTCCTACCGGGAGGTGCTCAGACGTTACAAACCATGTACCTGGCCTCAATGCCCACCCGGAACAGGAGACTGTCTGCTGCTAAATCTCCTGGAGAGACATCAGAGCTACTGGCTGTTTCTACGGAGGGACTCGTTAGCTTCTCCTCCAACCATTCAGCAAGAATCTTCTTGGGCCTGTGGCTTGAAAAATGACACATTGAGAGTTATTGCCAAGAACAGAAGAGAAAATTAAAGTTTCCGGTATAACTAATAAAAACTACTTGAATCTCAACCAATTTCTCCGGCACCTTTAGGTAGCACATGGCATGAGTTTATCCCAGATAAAATGCAAGAGGTTCTGAACTATCAAGTCCCAGTCTTTTGAGACATAGTTAGGAAGCTTTTTTAAACATTATAATATAACTACTTCTACTGAAATTCCATTTGATATTTGAATATTAAAGAACACAAATTATGGTGAATTTCACTGTAGATATTAGCCACCAGCAGAAAAGCCCCTGGTGTAGTCTGGATAATACTGCAAAAGAATTAAAGGCAATTCAAAAACATCTCAAACACCTTTTATTCTAATTTAGATGTTTATGTTGCCTTACCACCACTACCTTTGAGAATCAGAGCTGCACCTACCTGAGCTAGGATATCTTAATTACATCTGAAAAAGCATTTAGGAAAGCGGAATGGTGGGTAGGAAGATAAAGGAAATAAAGACGTTATTTTACAGGATGCTATCGGTGTTCTTAATCTGATTGCTGTAGATATTTGAAAAAAAAAAATGCTCTGGAGGTCTGGGAGCTACACGTATGGATGGATGCTACCTTCGGGTCTGGGACAGGCACGTTTTCTAGAGCTGGGGGGGCCCTGGAGACTCCAAACACCTCTGACCAAAACATGATTCATCCCCTTTCTGAAAACCAGATGTTCACTTGACAATTCCCACTGCTAATCAATATTTCATTAGTCACAAGGCGTTTTACCTTTTTTCTGGACTCAATTTATTGCTTTTGAGCCTTGCCACAAGTTACATTAAACTCCTGATACATTTTTGTCCATGAAGTCACCCGTGTTTTTAACTGGGAGCGGGCTGGAGAAGCAGTTCTGGTTTGGGAAGCATCCCTCATCCCACCCTCTCACATCTGACTTGCGAAGAGTGGGACAGTCGTGCCAATTCCCGGATTTCCCGGTACGACGGCAGGTTCAGCACTGTATATTGAGAAGAATTTTCTTCAACTCCTTTTAATCAAGACTGAGCCTTCTGTGGGTAAGTCTGTGTTTCCTGAGAGCACCAGAAGGGTTTGGAGACGTCGCCCTTGCTTTGCTGTGATTTCCGTGGGCTGTACGGGTTGTCTGACGCGGGGTTACTCCATCCTGTACCCCAAACTCCCGGAGAACAGCCCGGCCTGAGCTTCCCCAGACTTAATGGAGGAGGAGGGGGCTGCTGCCGCCCTTTCCCAGTGGGAAGGGCAGCGGAGAGCAATTACACCTCTTCATACTCGCTTAGACAGATTTTGCTTTTCATTTCTGAGATATGTAATACATTTCTGAGGTATGTATATGAAATACGTATACATATGAAATACATTTCTGAGATCTGTAATAAAGGATGCCTTTTTTTTTCGTAATGTGAAAGCTTAAACATGAAATTATGGAAATAATATTTAAAATTTAATTATATGGTTTGAAATGTGTTTTATATGTGCCTTTCTTGGACATGGTTTATCCTGTGCATATATATTATGTCATGGAAATGTGTGACGTATTATTATGTGTTTCAGCCTCAACATTTACTTAGCCAAGGATATAATTAACATCTTGATAGAATGAAGCACCTTGAATTTGTGTCAAGTAGTGAGTGGCTGGTCTATGTTGAGCAAGGGCCAAACCTACAAACATTTATTGGAATAAGCCTTCCCTCTCAATTCTTTCAGCTTCTTTCCTTCTATTAAATGGAAGCACTGAACGAAACAGAAATTAACCATTCTTAGCTCCCAAATCTATTTTTTTTTCTGATATTGGCTTCTGCCTGTTTTGTAAGATCCTACTTTGAATTCTTCAGGCTGCTGGAGATTCTGGACTGGGCTGGGCATGTGGAAACGGCAAGTCGAGTTTAGGAAAACCCTGCGGTCAAACAAGACAAGGGAGTTTGGTTCATTAGAACCTACATCTCTGCTCACTAAACACCACGGCCACCAACTGCAGAGAAAATTTTCTTCTCACAGCACAGAAGAGCGTGATTCGTACATTGAACCAGAGAAAATACATCTAGTATTAAACACCGGTGAATCTGGTCTGCTGTTCTAGTGGTGACTCGCCGGTCTGGCATTAGATACAGCCAGGATTTGAGCTTTCCAGCGGCTGATAGATAAATTGGTTTAATTTAATTCTGGTAAATTAGAAATACCTTCCATTTCCAAGGTAACAAGATATCTGAACAATAAGAATGAAAATGTCTTCTGGACATGGAATACTTCACAGCGTCTGTTCTTCCTATTTCCAGGTGCCCTCCTTTGGCTCTGAGAAAAATCAGCATTGCACCTTGGGAATCCGGGGTTGAATTCTTTCAAAGGGGAGGGACTACAGGGGATCCATAAAATAGCTTTAAAAATACCCTCTTATCTTGTTTTTCAGGGAAGATTTAGAAGGCTTTGGTACACATTTCAGTACAAACCTTATTAATTTACCAGCTGCAGTGTTTACGTTGGGAAATGCATCCTGCTGTTTCTGTAAGCAAAATGTCTTTATCTTGACAGACCCTCTTCCGAAAAAAAAAAAAAAAAAAAGAAAAGAAAAACAAGAATGGATCACAGAAACCTCTGCCTGCCGTGTGGGAATTTGGCTAAAAAGGGAAGATGGGAACACAAGGCATTCCACTGACAAGTGCCATGAAGCTTTTCCAAATCAGACTATTTCAGGTTTTGCACACTTTTTTTTTTTTTTTCATTAGGAAACTAAACAGAACAACATTTGCTCGGAGATAATACACTTTTCTACACATTTTACTTTGGGAAATAATGAATTTTCAATCTTTAAAGGCTGTGACCAGACTTACCCCTAAAGCACAGAGGAGCCTGGCACCGCACGGAGGCTCCGGCGTTCAGCATCACTAAATAAGTAAATGTGTTTCTTATCTCAGGCTTGGGTCCGAGTGAAGGACTCCTCTCTTCAGCCCGCCTCCCCCCGGGGTGCGACCTGGCATTTGATGGCTTCCCCATCCCTCACGGCCCCATTCCAGCACCTTGCCAGCTTCTCGCACCGCTCTTCGCCCTGAAGCTGCTCTTGCTCTCACCAGGACCTTTAAAACTACTCTTGACCACTGCAATGTGGGTGCGGGAGGGGAGGGCGATGCCAGCTTTCCTCTTTTCCAGCACCGGCTGTATCCAGGGCATGATCCTGTCAAGCCACAAATTCCAACAAGGAGGTGCTGGGCTGCGTCTCCTCTAAAAGATCCACCCAAAGCGGAGAGAGCTATAAAAACCCAAACAGCCGTGGGGGTGCGCGGTGGGAACGGTAAAGAGATATACTAGTGCGAACAACAACACTTATTTCCTATAAGTAAATTTTATTTTTAAAATCAAGTACACATGTTTAAGAAACAGGCTTCTTTCTTTCTTGCAACGTTTCCAAGGTGGGCTATTAAATTTCCTACCAGAAATTCAGTTTTCAATAGCCTTTTTGGAAGAGTAGAGAGTCCTTAAGAACCGTGATTTGACTGAGAGAGTAGATGGTAATTTGTTAGCGTTTCTCCACAGAATTACGAACACATAACAAAACCCTTTTTAAAAGACATTAGAAGATGAATGAAAATGATTCTAATTACAACTAGATAATAAAATAATGTTGCATTTTTGTTGTTTGGTGACCGTAATTGTTTGAATGCTAAGAGATATTCCAGGATTAATTCTGTGACTTTATGAACAGATATTTATTAATGTTTGGATATTCTCACAATGTGTTTAATGGTATTTTCTCCCTTGAACTGCAATCTTAACTGTAATTTAACAAAGCATGCAACTTAAGTTCTGCTACACAAAGCACCCTCCGTGCCTTAACCAAGTTTAGGGTCCTTTAACTGCCTTTTTATACAGAATTTTAGGCGAGGAGGAACAAAAGGATGCACTTTTCACGACCCTGGAACCCTGTGACCACTGGGAAATCAAAAGGGTGGTGACACGAAGGAAAACTATTGTCCACAAAAATAAGCTCTTCAAGGGGCACCAGGAATGCACAATAAAATCCCAGTTTCCTTTGTGCAGCTGTTTATGCCTATGGCTTGCATCATCCAAAGCTCAAGAAAAGATCTAAACTAAAAAGGTTTCTAAGAAAATTCCATATTCTTCTAAAAAAAAAAAACCCAAACCCAACCCCTATGTGAAATAGAAGCTTTTAAGAATTCGTCATCTCTTTACAAATTATATATCTAACTCTGAGGTAATGAAAATCCTTCAGCCTGCTCGGTGGGAATCAGAGAGGTGGATTTAAAAAGTGATTCCAGCAAGTAGGAGCAGATGGGAAAATAACCTGATTTGTCAGGACTGGAGGATTTAGTGAATTTGCTGCCTCCTAACTCTATCGTTACTGCAACGTAGCAGCATGTAAGAGCTTAATTAGAGAATCAGCTCTACTTTGACCTGAAAACATTTTGAGTAAAAAGAAAAAAAAAAAAAGAGGACTGGTCCTAAATTCTTAATTAAGCAAAGCTGCTATTGAAGGCAGTAGTCTTTTTTCCGCTGAAGACTGAAAAACCTGGAAAATATCTCACAAATAAAAAATACAGACACATAAAATTATGTGTGAGCCTCATGTTGCAGTCTCTCAAAATTATCTGTTGTGTCCTGTATCGTTGTACAAAATGTAAGAAGTTATTGTTGTTAAAGTCTTCTTCAAAAACTTTTTCTAATTCAACTTGAAATCAGTGAAGAGAAAAAATTCCATTGACTTTAATAAGCTTTGTATCAGGGAATTGCCTGGTAATTTATGCAAAACATTATAATTCAAGTTTCTTCTAATAAAATCGGTTAATAAAAATGCGTAGAGGTAAAATATGCAGTCAAGTCACTTTTGTTTGTGTATAGATGTTACAGAGATTTGCAGAGCGGGGCTGAAGTGCTGTGCTAGTGCTGCAAGGCGAGACAACGACGGTGCTCAGATACTTCTTGGAAGCAAAAGGGAAATCAACTGATTTTTCTCATTTCGTCTTAGAGGCTTGCAAAAAAAAAGTGAGCAAAAGCATATTTGGAGAAAAAAAAACAGTTCAAAAGGCTGTGGATTTAACAGTCTAAGAAAAAATACAGTTAAAAAGGCTGTGGATTTAACAGTCTACATTTATATCAGGAAAACGGAGAAGTATTTTTTTTTTTAAGGATTATTTTAAATTGTATAATTTTACAATTAAAATGATCGTGAGAATTTGTTTGTGGGGAAGGATGCTAAGAGTACTGAAACATTTTATGTTGCAACAGTTGGTCATCTCTGCAGAAACACATAAAATAATAAATTTTTAAAAAGACAATTCAACTGTCCCAAAAGCGATGATTTTGGAGTTGCTAATGCATGTGATCTTTTTAACGCTTATTTTTGGTTGCAGATCTGTTAGCGGGAATCAATTATATGATCCTTCTAAAACTGATTATGCAAAAGCTGGCAGAAGCAGGGCGACAAAAGCGGCAGCCTAACAGGCATGCCGACAACGCCGGCGAGAGCCCAAACCTACAAGTGACCTCTGGAGCCCTCGGGCACCACACGCAGCCCCCAGCGTTTTCAAGACAAACACTGCTTATTCCTAGTCCTGTTTTCAAACAGCCTGGGAAGCGATGGCAGATATTTCCTACAAAGCAGAGAAAAAGTTTCGATGGAATTCGGTGTGATTTTGCATCAAAAAGTAAAGAAGAGTTAAAGAATTGAAACGCTCTTAAAGGTTGACGCATTTTTTTCACATCTAATCAAAACTTGCTGTTGCAGAGGTCGGCAGGAGATTGCAAAGGCAGACAAAGTAAAACTTATGTTCGATTTCAGATTATTCTCGCTGAATCTTCAGTCTTCCTGAAGTTTTGTGCTTTTTCTTTGGTTAGGACAGAGGGGAACTATTTGTCTTCCAGGCAAGCAAAGCGCCCTCCCCAACGGCAGCGACGCCACAAGCCGTGGCAGCCGTCCCCGGGTTCTAACGCAGCGCCCATCAGGAGGGGGGGAAGAGAACAGCATCTGTCTGAGTGAGTAATTTAGGAAGGAAAGCAAAAGTCAAGCTAAATCAAAATAAACAAAATAGGAAGACGTGTTATTTCAATGCTTTACATCACAGTATGTGTCAGGTACAATATCTCTGATATGCCAAATCTTTACATTACACAGAGGTTCATGTGGAAAATCCTGCTTCAGGATCCGCATTTCAGTTTTACTCGGGAACATGCAGTAAATTAGAAAAAAAAAAAAAAAATCCTGAGCATGCTCTTGTAATTTGCCTTTAAACCTTTTATCTTCCAAATTACACAGTTGTTTTTCTTTTTAAGCAGAGCAGCCAAAACCTAGTGCAGAGGTACATGGCAGAAAATATACTTTAAATCACTAAACAGAGATCTTTTTGCTGCCTTTTTATACAAAATTCTGGGTGCATTATAACAAAAGGATGCACTTTGCACGACCTTGGGAGCCTGTGACCATTGGGAAATCAAAAGGGTAGTGACACTAAGGAAAACCATTGTCCAGCAAAATAAGCCTCTCCAAGGGGCACCGAGAATCCACAATAAAATCCCTGTTTCCAAGAAAATTCAGGCATTTCCATCAAAAAAGACTGGTAAGATAAATAGAATGTCCTCATAAGCCACAGATTCTTAATAATACAAAATGTCTAAGTCCACGGTAAACAAAGCCCCAACGAAAACTAACATCGACTAACTCGGGCTTCTCAAGACCTGGGTCGCGACCCAGCGCCTGGTCACAAGGGACCTCAAAAGCCTTTCGGAGCTGAAATTGCACAGAATTTGTTCTGCCTAATATACATTTCAGTGAGAGTTTCACTCTGCTGCCAAGCCCGTAAAACTCCCGCGACTATCTCCTTGCTGACAGATATGATTTCCGCGTTAACCATCGCCGCCGCCGTTATCTTTCCAGCATTGCAGTGGATGTGAGCACACACGCCGGTCCCACAGAAACCCCAGCAGGTTGGCAGCTTTCTGCCCACCTGCCCTTCCATTTCAGGTGCTTTTTTCACAAGTTTTTCGATTGATCCATTTAGAAACTTTAAAAAATCAATAGTAAATGCATTTTTGCTATACATCTTGCACTTTGCTTTGTAATTCTCTATCAAGACTTAATTTTTCAATGACTTTTTTCTTGTTGCGTTGAGTCTCTTCAGTTTTTTCTAATGATCATACAGGAGAAAAAAATATTTGTGATAGATTAAAATATCAGAATGGGGCATTTTGTGACAAATAAGCATGGCTACGCTGATGAAGTCGTTTGCAGAACGTCTCTCTTTAGATTGAGCCCTGTTTGTACTAAACTCACCTTGTTCTGTCTCAGACCTGTAGGAGGCAGAACTCAACAAATCTTTCACCATTCTACGTGGCTCGAATGTGGCATTTTTGTCACAGAATGCCATGTTCTTGCTAGGCAGTGCTGGCAAGAATTAATCGAAGAGGGAAAGTTACATATATAAATATTTTTAGTTGATATAGACTCTTAAAGTCTCATCCTGCAAGTATTTACATGCACGAGTAACTTTACTCACATAAGTAAAGCTACTTGCATCTGAAGAACTGGCCTATAATTTCCATGAAAATCTAAAGAAAATAATGTATGATTTTTTTTTCTCAAAGAGTTAACTAAAGGGCATATGTAACACATGGACTTGGGAACTGGATGACTTATTTATTAACTCAGTTTAGTATAAATTCTTAAGAGCTACTGCCTCCAAGAATTTCTACACATTGGCTGTAATTTTCACTTTTATCCTTGCAAAAAAATAGCGGGGAATGTTATTGATGTTACACTGCAAGCTTGTATCAAGGGCTGAATCACAAAAATCTGAATGTTTTCACTCATTTTTGCGAAGCTGACAACTCTGTGATGTAAACTGCAAATTTGCCTCAGCTGGCTGCATATGGCTCATGTTTAACCAGAAAATAATTTAATGTAATGAGCTGCATGGGAAAACAGTCTTAAATTTCAACAGAACTTGCTGTCCTGAGACACGGAATTGCCATGACATAACACCTTTCATCCACATCAATTCCGTGTTCTATTTGGATTAATGAATCACACCGCAGAAGCATTGCTTTTAAAATAGGCTTAATAGGTTTGTTTATAGAGTGGGAGTAAATTTATGCAAACACAAGGAAGGAGGTGTCTTCCCACAACTAACACCTCTAAGTCCTAAAAAAGGACTATGCCAGGAGGGGTAATCTTTTGCAAATGTGATGGGGCAGGGGCTGCTCTTGTGCCCCTCTGGCTGGGGGGCAAAGGCGGGGAGCACCGTCAGGACAGAAGGCATGGCATCTGCTGGCGCATCCCCGGGGCTGGAAGCCAGGCTGATCAGCTGGGCAGAGGGGCTTCTGCTGCAGTGCTGGGCCCTGGGCTGCCACGGGACCCTGGGCTGCCATGGGACCCTGGGCTGCCATGGGACACTGGGCTTCCATCAGACCCTGGGCTGCCATGGGACACTGGGCTTCCATCAGAGTCTGGGCCTCCATGGGACACTGGGCTTCCGTCAGACCTTGGGCTGCCATCAGACCCTGGGCTGCCATGGGACACTGAGCTTCCATCAGACCCTGGGCTGCCATGGGACACTGGGCTGCCATGGGACACTGGGCTTCCACAGGATCCTGGGCTGCCATGAGACCCTGGGCTGCCATGGGACACTGGGCTTCCATGAGACCCTGGGCTGCCATGGGACACTGGGCTCCCACCAGACCCTGGGCTGCCATGGAACCCTGGGCTTCCACGGGACCCTGGGCTTCCACAGGACCCTGGGCTCCCACCAGACCCTGGGCTGCCACCACAGAGATGCTGCTAAACATCCTGCAGCCCACAAGAAGCAGTGCCTGGGCTCCAGGCTGGGAGGGCTTCACCCCAAATATCCCTCTCACTCCCTCTGATATTAAAGCGGGGGGATATTATTCCGGACTTGGGGATACTTTCCTTTCTTAGTGCTGTACTTCGAGCTGTCTGCAGCTTGGGGGCAGAGCCACACTGGCTGGTGCTGGCAGCGGGGAAAAGCCGCTTTCTGGAGATTTTCGCAGCTGGGACAGGCTCTGGAGCAGGAATTCCACCCTCTTTCCTCCCTCAGACATGGAGTTACCACATGCTGAGGCAGAAAGGAGTTTCCCTCCTAGAAAGGAAAGTATTTTTGCTAAAAAATACACCTTTGCATCTTTGTGTGTGAACTCCAGTTCGTGTCCATCCTCAGCCTTATTTCCAGGCTGGACTGTGTCTGGGGACTTTCTTTCCCAAAGCAAGCACTACACTGAGATAAATTACACATTCTCCCTCACGCTAAGGTTTGTTTGCCTCCTGTCATGTTTTTCTCCTCCAGCTGAACATTTTGAGCTCGGGATAACAGGATCATCCTTTAAGTATGTCCATCCGAAAATGCATTAAACTACTGGTAATATGTTTTATCTTCTTAGCAGGGAGCTGCAGCGTGGAGAACATGTGCCCTGGGAAAAAGCGCTGCCTCAGGAAGAGAGGTGAGGTTCTGTGTTACGCCTCTAGCCATAGCTCTGGGAACATACAGCAGGTTTAAGCTTTTTTTATGCCCTTCTAATCCCGAGCTGCTCTGGGGGCTGGAGCTGACCTCCTGGTGTTCCGTCAGCCTGAGGTCTCCATGGGTTTCACCTCCCCTGGGAACTCCACTCTTCCCTGAATTCCCGAAATGCAACAGCCTCTCTTGCGATACAGCCTCTCGGCGATACACCCTCTGGCGGTGCCCAGCTCCCGCACACGAGTTTGGGAGAGAAATCGCTGCAGGGAAACTCCGACGAGCTACATAACGAAACGCCTCCCCCAAATGGGTGCAAAAACTACTTGGCGCCGTGCTGCTCCGAGGAGCTCGTCCTAATTGACAGGTTTTTGAATTTAAGGGCTACATGCACTGATTTCTGCCTGGGACATCTGCTTTCGCGCATCGGCGCTCCTGAAGGCATGCTGACGATCAACGCTCTGGAAGAAGAGAAGAAGAGGAGGGCCGCGGCATCCCCGCGGGGCTGGTGGGACCTGGTGGAGCTGCTGCCAGCAACGTGCTCCTGTCTCCTCTGCAAAAAAAAGAGAGGAATCCCAGCATTTCCTATTGCACACAACTGGAGCAATTCAACGTCGGAAAAAAGGTTATCAGCTGTTTTTTTTGGCTGTGCGTGACGATGTGGTGTGTGTGTCCACTGACGGGTTTCTTACATGCACAAATACCCACCCCTCTGCCTCTTTTAGAAACGATTCTCCAAATCCAGTATCTGCTCGACCCCCTCGAGTGCATACAAGCTGGTAACAGGGAAAGGTAAATGGGTCCCTTTACCCGAGAAGGAATATTTGGGCAGACCGCAACACACAGACCACGTCACACAATGGAAACACGAGGACAAGCTCCAGGTCTCTGGGTCTCCTCATCACGTCCTTACACCAAATGTTGATAATACCTGGAGACGGCAGAGAAAAATGCAGGCAATACTGTGCTGCATCCTACAGTGACTAAGTAACAGAGCTCAACGAAAAATGAATTTTCTGTGTAAACTGTAGTCAAACAGTAATTTATTGACTCATTTCTCAAACGTCACATGGTGTAAGGGAAGTGTATTTTGGAAGGAGATGTCTCATCTAGAAATGACTCGAGCATATTCTTACATGTAGGCACAGCAAAGAAATTTAAGTGAGTCCTATTTCTCCTCCACGGACGTCCCCATGGACCTCCACTTCGGTCCCCGTCCTGCTCAGACCCTTGTGTGCGCGATTAACCTCTCCTCCACGTCCGTGGAGAAGTTAATCATGCACGCAAGGGTCTGAGCAGGATGGGGACCAAAGTCTCCCTTGCCCTCGCAGCCAGGGATGGGGCTGAACGCTGGTACGGACACTCCTGTCCCCGCTACCCGGCTTGCAGACAAGGCGTTTGGGGGGTCAGATTCACGGGGCAGCTGCCCCCGTACCCCGCGTTGCTGGAAAGTTTACTGCTCCTCCTTTCCTGGTTTGCAAACTTACACATTTAAGCTATTTACACAGTTTTCAGGGCTTAAGCATGTATTTAGATATGGGGCTCATGGAAAAAAATAAGATTTACCTGAAATCTAGGCAGCTCACAGCATATTCTGATTGCCAGCTGTGGAGAAATGAAATCTGTTAAGCTATTTTGCAAAAGGGGAAGTTGTGTGCTGTTACAGAACAGAAAATTGTGCTTCATGTTGAACATGCAGGGCTGTATGCATGAATACAGATGTCAGGTTATATAGACAAATAAAAAACCCCATTGAAACACCTGTAATATTTGCCAAATTGGCAACCTGGTGGTGGGAAGGATATGTACATTTGGACTGAAACGAAGCAGAGAAATTGTAATACAAAAAAACCCTTCTGATGAGAAAGGCAAATCTCAAACCACTGAGACTTTAAGGAGGTAATTTGGGCAGGTATAATCCCGAATCTTCTCAAAGTGGCAGGAGGACGCCTACTGCATCTGAAGATGAGCCTGAAAGAAAATATACGGCCAGCTTGGCTACGCAGTCAAAACTCTGTCTTCAAAGAATTGATTTTGACATGAGAAAAATGCAAACGGAGCGAGCTGCTACGGGAAGCATTTCTAATAGCGCAGGTCAGCATTACACAGGGCACGATCCTGAGAACACAACATGGGTCCTGCATGTAACCACCTCTTCGATTAGGCAACATATAGCCAGATTCCAGGATTTGACCCACCTGAAACCGGATAGAAATAGATGAAGAACTCAGTGCTGTGAAGGGATGAGTTCATTGAGCTTCCCAGGATACTAAGGAAAGTGGAAGCAACTCACAGCATCCAAACCTATAGAAATCACATAAAAGAGCGGCACAGAAATCTCATTTCAGCCTGCTAGAAAATAAAATAAACACAAAAGAAACAAAAAGGATTAGAAAGTTAAATGCAGAATTTAGCGTATTTACATAGCTACTATGAAAATAAATACGAGAGAGTGCTTTCGCTTTACATTTTGTTTTAATAAACATGTTCGTAATAAATTGTCAAAGAGCTCTCAAAAAGAAGTCTGAGCCATTAGCATGCAGCAGTGCTTTACAGCGTACCAGAGATACAGCAAATGTTACATTATTTATCACAGCAATCAATATTGTAAAAAAAAAAAGTTAAAATTAGCCATGATGTCCATGCCATTAGTATACATTCGTTTCTCATTTTACATGTAGATTGGTCTTATTTAGGAGAGGGTTCAGTGTTTTTCTAAGCATATTTCACCTAACAAAAAAGCAGACTAACATAGTTTCTCTGTATCTTCTTTTTCTGTAGTGAAATAGTTTTACAAATAAAGCAAATAGAAATTAAAAGGTGAATGCCAGTTTTAAATGTTTTACCAACAGAATGACAAAAGCGTGAAACCTTTTGTAATATAACCTCTACTACCAGTCATTTTTCAAAGCGAAGTGCACATATGTAGAGACTATTCAGAAAATGAATCTTGAGTTAAATTTTTCATTGACATTAAGGAAAAATTTGAATTGTAATCTCAAAGGATTTCTTTTTATTCCATACCCACAAGAGGAAAATAATTTTCATTCTACGTATTTTTCAGCTGAATGCTTTAAAACAAAGACAGCTTAGCAGCAAGCGAGAGGTTATTCACCCTTATATGAAAAATCCGAGGTGTGCAGAAGACAACTGAAGACAGATCTTTAAGGCTCGAACTCCACTCCTGCAAAGCTTTACCACAGTCGTGACCACGTGAGCTCTCACAGAAGTTAGCAGCCTCCTCAGGATCAGAATAACTCTGTAGCTAACGATTAAAGTATTTTCTCTTAAATATTCCTTTGCATTTTTTGTTTCTTTTTAAGAGGACCTGATCTCTCTGTACATTTTCTTCCAAAAGTATAAAATATGATGTCTGAAAGTCTCCAGGGCTGGCTATAAAACAGGGTTCCGGGCACTGATATCCTGCTGCTCTTCTGCAAGTTTAGTGGAAGATCTTCTTAAGCCTTTCAACTATTCCCAGAGTTTTGAGAAATAAGATAGAATTTACTAATCTGACAGAAATCTCCCCATGCAGCGACTGAAATACATCTTCAGATAGCTTGTTTTGAAAAACCATTTGCTGTTTCACAAAGATACATCCCCCCTTACTTGTTCCTGATTTTCACTTCTTTGCTGCATCCAGATAGTTCAGCACAATGCACTGTGCCTTCTTCAGCATGAAAAAGTTCAGACAAATGTTCTGATTCTTGAAGGAAAGAGAAGTGGAGGAGACATTCCAAGGCAACCCTAGAACAGAGTTGTTAGAGTACGGATGAATCAGTAACCAAGAGAGAGAACAGAATTAGGTGCAGCACTGAGAAGAAAAGTGCTACGAAGGCAACAGAAATGTCTTCTCAGCATGTGTGCCTGCACATGATTCCATTACAGACAATAAATACCCAAATTTCTGCATATGTGGTATAAGGAATTTCACAATAAATTCTGAGAGTCATTTTCAGGAATTTTTTTTTTTTTTTGTATCTCTGTATGGGGATTGCGCCTCAATTCGTCTTCTGAATGCTCCTCCTAACCTGGGACAAAGCCTTACCACCATAAGCGATGTGTTCCACAGGCACCACCGTACAGTCTATAAACCACACGTGTTGAAAAGGCCGTCAGCACCGCGACACCGCTCTGCCGAGCCGCCACGGCAGGCGGCCACTTCAGCCGCACGGCGTCCTGCAAAATGTTAAGAAATGTTCTGGCGCTTTTTCCTTTGACCATTACTTTTTTTAGCAACTGGTGTATTTGCAGACCTCAGGATTCCCTTCCAGGAGATACAGAAATACAAGTCAAAGGTCAGCAGGAAGATGTAAAAATACCTTTTAATCTTATCTGCGCAACACGTTGTGTAGACTTATTTCCCCATCTTCAGGCGCTCTTTGCTGAAAGACTAATTCACTTCTCACCTGACAGGAGAGACATAATCGATGTGCAGCATGCGTGGAGCAAAAGCTGCGACACACACAACTTTATCCATATATAAGATTTGAGTAACATTTAGGATGCAACTTTTCATATTAAATAATCAAAAGTATCATCTCAAAGCACATGGTTCTTATATAAAGAAGAAAGTTTTTGAGTGCCGTGTCACGTCTAGCGCTTATTTGCTACAAGTTTTAAAAAGTTTTGTTTTCCAGAGTTAGACATGAAGGGTCTTTAATTTGGGAAGGTTTCCTGCCCTGTTGTGCGTACATGAGTTACCGGGACACTTTTCTATTTTTCATCACTGCATCAACTCACTGTTTCATTTCTGCAGGGGCGTTGATAACAAATTTACATGTCCGTGTTAAATTATTGGCTTTAATGTTGAGCGTTTTGCTCTCTTTTAGCATTTGGGGCTCAAAACTTCAGAAAGGCGCTTTGCCTAACGAGGAGAAAATTTAAAATTTCGAATGTTACCGCGTCCTCCATTTCACAAAAATCTCCTCGCGGCTCCAAATCAGGAGTCGCTACATTCGATATCTGTCCCGGACACCGCAACATTAAAGTTTGCAAAAGAGCAACCCGGCTGAGCGTTTCCACTGATAACGCAGAAACAAATTGCAGTTTCTGGAACAAATAATACAAACGGGCTCGGGAGCGGGTCGGCCTGCGGAGAGCCCTCCCGTCTCGCTTTGATACGGCGGCAGCTTTGTTTGAGGCCTCGCAGGGGCAGGCGGGAGGAACACGGGGCAGCTCGGCAAAACTCACCCCTCCAAACCCGAAAGAATTAAAAAAAAAAAAAAAAAAAAAAAAAAAAAAAAGAAATTAAACAGTAGTAAATACCGGCGGGACAAAAGCCCTTTTCTCGTCGTGGAACGAACGTAATACTGATAGATTACTCCCCGGTTTCCATGGGGACCTTTTTGTTCTTAACTCCAGATACCGATGGTTGGGGTTCCATTAGGAACCTCCTGGTTTTTTGCGCCAAACCCAACGAAGCGGGCGAGGGGGAATGGAGAAAAATTGTTCGCCATCGATCCTTTTTCGTCCTTTTTTTTTTTTCCCTAAGAAAAAACACACGATTACTTCTAATCCTTGAGGAACGGCGGCTGCTGGCTGGGCACAATTAGCACATTTTTAGCATTCCTGCGAGGGCCGCCCGCCGAGGCAGGCCGACCCCACTCCCCCGGGCCCGGCCGCCCCTCTCCGGGCCGGGGTTCCCCGGGGCCGCCCGGTCCGCGGTGGGACCCCTCGGTGAGGGGCGCTCGGGGCCGATGGGACCCCTCGGTGGGGGCTCAGGTGTAGGCAGGGGGGAGCCGCCACCGCCGGGGTGGCACCCCGGGCCGGGCCGTGTAGGCCAAGCTAGGCCGGGCCGGGCCCGCCGCCACACCATTTCGGGGTTTTTCACCGCAAAACGGCCGCAAGTTCCAGCCGTTGCGGGGCTGGGGATGCCGAGCGACCGCGGCCACGCGTGCCCGTGGGGGTGGCGGGGCCGCGGGGCCGCTGTGGCAGTTTCCACGAGGGGAAGGGCGCGGGGAGCCGGCGGGGCCCCCCGCCATGCCGGGCCCCCTCAGGGAGCGCGGCCCCCGGTTCCCCGCGGGCCGGCGCGACCCCCGAACCCCCCCGCCCCGGGGGCCGGTCCCCGGGGTCCCCGGCCACCGCCAGCCTCCCCGGGCGGGCGGGAGCCCGCGGAGCCGGGGCTGCCATTGGCCGGGGAGCGGTGGCTGCAGCTGCAGGACACAATTAATTATGCTAATGGCGCGGGGAGCGGATGTACTTTTCTCCCCCCCCCCTTTATCCCTCTCTCTGTTTTTGGCTGGTCGGGGCGGGCGGGAGCCGCCCTGGGCTGGGATCACATGATATTGTCTTCGCGCCACTTTCGTAAAACCCTTTTTATTCCAGGCAGGGCTGCGCTCAGGCTCAAAGGTAACGCGCTCGGCCCCGGCCCCCGCCGCCCTCCCCGCCCTGGCCCCCGCCGCCGGCCCGGGGGCGCTCCCCCCGCTTCCGCGCTTTTTATTATTTTATCCTTTTTATTCATTTTTCCCCACCTTTCTTTTTGCTTTCCACCTCTTCCCTCCCTCCCTCTCCGGCGCGGCTCAGCCGCAATCTCTGCCGGGCGGCGCGGATTGCCTATGGGGGGTTGGGGGGCCAGCACCGACCCCCGGTCCCTTCCCGGGGAGTGTGTGGGGGGGGACACACGGGGACACAGCAGCGCCCCGCGGCCGCCACCCACCTGTAGGAGTGCGCGGGGCTCGCTCTGCCCCACGCGTGGGCTCCCGCGCCGCGGGGCCGCCCGCACCACCCGGTGTCCCCCGCTCCGGCGCCCCGGGCCGGCGGCTCCCGCGGCACCAACAATGGAGGGGGCGGCGGCGGGAGGCCGAGGCTCGGGGCGCCCAGCGCCGGGGGTTGGGGGGGGGGGGCGCGGAGGACGAGGGGGGTGTGGGGTGTGTGTGTTCGCGCACGTTACGCCCCCCCTTCCCCGTTACGCCCGTGGTCTGTGTGTACGGGACGGGGGGGGGGGTGCTGGTGTTCGCGCGCCGCCCCAGCGTGGCCGGCGCGTGGGGGGAGGGGGAGGGGGGGGGGGCGCGCGCGGCGAGCACATGGCGGCGCGGTTGCAGGGGGTGTGTATGTGTGTGGGTGCGCGCGCGCGGCGGGGCGCATGCGCGGGACGCGCGGAGGGCGCCGGGGCTTGTAGTGCGGGGCGGGCCGGGAGGCGGCGCGCGGCGGTGTGCGCGCGCGCGGAGGGGGCGGGCGGGAGCCGCGGACCACGCGCTCGGCGGAGCCGCCGTCGGGGCGCCGCGCTCGCGCCCACCGGGCCGCCCCCCCCCCCCTCCCCGCCACCACCGCGCGCAGGCAAGACCGGGGGGCGCGGGAAGGGAGAGGGGGGAGAGGGAGAGCGGAGCGGGGGGGCGGCCGGGCCGCCCCGTCGGGCCGGGACAAAGGGGCCGCCGTGCCCCGCCGCCCCTCGCGCAACTTGGCGCCGTTGTGCCGCTTCCCCCTTCCCCGGGGGTGCGGGAGGTGGGCGGGCCGGGCCCCACCGGGCGGCGGGGGCGGTTTGTGGGGGGGGTGGTGGTGGAGCTTGGCGCGTTTTTGGGTCTTTGAATGGAGGACTGCATTTCCCACCGTGCTTTGTTCCGGCGCTTTAATCGCGGCGGCGGCAGCGCGCGCCCCCCGGACGGGGCGGGCAGCACGTGGCGGGGCGCCCTCACACCCCCTCCCTGGCGCCGGCCGGTGCCCCCGGGGATGCTCCGGTTGCGCCCCCCGGGGAGGGGGGGCGGGGGGGGAACGGGGAAAGCGGGGGGGTGGTCGCCGTGCACGTGGCGAGCGCGGCTGAGTAATCTCCGCCCGCCCCCCCCCCCCCCCCCCCCCCGAACAGATGGTCAGTGCGGGGGAGATAACGGCGGGCTGCGCCGCCCCGGGGGCAGATAATGCCTGGGCCGGGGGGGCTCCCGGAGAACCCCCGGTTTCCCCCGCCATAACCCCCCGGAGCGGCTCAACTTCTGTAAGAGCCGCTTGGAGGGGGGGGCTCCACTCCTTTCCCGCCCCGAGCGTCCCCCGCAAAAGCTTCTCCACCTCGGCCGGGGTCTTGACAGCCTGGCTCCGGAGGAAAATTTAAATTTGTTAATATATTTTATTTATTTTTATTTTTTTTTTCCCCCCTGTCCTACGCGGTGGGTCGGTCGCCTTTGTGCTGCGCGGCGGGTCCGCGGCATCATCTGGAGTACAGATACTCCATTATCCGGAGCGGAGAGTGCGGGATCATGTGTCACAACTTTTTTTGCGCTTCTTTTTGGGGCGGGGGGGGGGGGGGGGGGGGTGGTGGGGGGAGAAACGTGGGGTGATGCAAGAGACTCGGTGAAGCTCCGGGAGAAAGGTCAAGCAAAACATCTCACGTGCTGCAGGAGAGCAGGAAACCGGGATGTTTTGATACCTACTACGGTTGAAAACTGGAGGAAGCCATTTTCACCTTAATTTAAGTGAAAATGAGCTGCAGACTCTTCCTCCGTTTGGTGTGCTCTCGGTTAAACCGCCTTCATGAAACTCTGAGCCCTCCGTACTTCAATAATGAGAAGATCCGCGCTTGATGGAGGAGCAAATCCGTATCTGTGCTACGCAAACATTAATATTGGTCTTCTCTCTTGGCAGGTACCGCTGGCTCCCGCGCTTCGGGGGACGCTTCTGCGATGCTTTAGCTGGACTGGAAGAAGGAGAAGACCTTTTGAAGCAGAAGACCTCTTAAAGTCGAAGAGTTTCTCTCTGGTGATGGGCCTTGAGTTGTGCAAAAGTGCTTACAGTGCAGGTAGAGTTTAGGTTCTACTGCAGTATAAGCACTTCTGGCATTACTGTGGCGATTCGGTGATGGTGGCAGGGCACGGATGTAACCAGGATCGTTGGGTTTGGTGTGGTTTGTTGGTGTTTTTTTTTTTTTTTTTTTGGTCGCGTTCGAGCTACGTGACAAATGGTTCTTGTGTTAAGGTGCATCTAGTGCAGTTAGTGAAGTAGCGTAGAATCTACTGCCCTAAATGCTCCTTCTGGCACAAGCCGCTGCCTCCACGTCCGACAAAACTCTTGCGTCCATCTGGCTTTAGCTCAGCCATTATAATTTTAGTTAAAGCGGCTTTTTTTCGTTGAAGGCGATGGCTCGGGAAGTAGTTTTGTCCTAGCAGTATCAAAGTGCTCATAGTGCAGGTAGCTTGGAATTGGACCTACTGTAATGTGGGCACTTACAGTACTGCTAGATAAAGTGCATCCCGGCTAGTGGCAGCCTCTGGAGAAGACGGTGCTGATTACAGTCAGTTTTGCAGGTTTGCATCCCAGCTTACTAAAATTGCTGTGCAAATCCATGCAAAACTGACTGTGGTGGTGGTGAATCTGTGGTGGATAATGGGTTTTGGAGCTTGTCTTCCCTCCCCCCCCCCCCCCCACTTCTTTTTCCATGGAAGATGTGAAGATACCTTGCGCTGGTTTCTCCATGGGTGGGGATTTGTTGCATTACTTGTAGCTGTCTGTAGAGTATTGCACTTGTCCCGGCCTGTGGAGGAAAGGAGGACTTGTCTTCAGGCTGTGCTGCCCCAAACTTGCCGGTATGGTAAGCCTTGTTTTGCTGTTGTCGGGTGGATCACGATGCAATTTTGATTAGTTTAGTAGGAGAAAAATTGCACGGTATCCATCTGTAAACCGCAAGACCTTCATCGCTGACACGGCTTTTGTCAGTCGTCTGCTCTCAGAGCAGAGTCTCCGGTAACGTGCGTAGCGGCTCGCTGGTGACTCCGCAGCTTGAAGGGATGGCAAGAGAGAAAACTCCAGATACAAAGGTTTGTCTACCATTTAAAAAGACCGCAAAAATAAAACCAAGCCCCAACCCCTTGGAGTAGTTGCAGTGCTCCAGGGAAGGGCATTTTGGGAGTTGTTTTCTGTAATAACGTATAAACGACTGTGGTGGACTTACCAATAAAAAGATTTTAAAATAAAACTTGTGTTTAATAGTGTATCTCACTGAAGTGTGGTTGCAGTAGACGAGTAAGAGAAATACGGGAGACTCTTTTTTTGCTGCCTTGTGTGTGTCACAGCCTTATCCTGCCTCTTCCCCCTCGGTTTTTGAAGAAGGTGGATCTGCTGCAAACCTCCTCTTGCTGCTGCTACTTCTAGGAGGCCCTTTGCTGGGAAGGGAGATGTTTCTCCCCCAGGCCAGGAGAAGGACATCCTCCAGGGATCGTGCTCGCTCTTAAGCAATAGTCACGCTCCTTTTTTTTGGCTCTTTGACTCGCTGAGCCTTGATGTTGGGAGTGGAGCTGCAGCTTGAACCGCTGCCCCTGGGAGTGGGGAGGCCTCGGTTTGTCCCAGCTTCGGAGGCTCCAGCGTGGTGTCACCTGCTCCGCTGTGGGAGCAGGGGCCAGAGCTGAGGCTCTGCTGCATGGGCTGGACGTGGCCGGAATTTTGTACCTCCGGTGTTGGGTGTTGCTGCTGGGAGAGTCTCAGTGTTGATGGATTGAGCGATGGGGTCTGTGTGCTGTTGGGGGAAGGAGGGAGCTGCTGCTGTGGGTGGGTGAGTGGCGATGGGCTTGGGGAGAGCTGCGTTGCTGCAGTGTCTAGTGTGTATTGTGCTTTTGTGGGTTTTTTTGGTTTTTTTTGGGGGGGGGGATGGGCTACCTGCTGAGGGGAACCCCTGGGTGTCTTGGGGAGAGGGTTGCTTGGATGCTCAGGCTTCAGTTGTGTTTTCTTTTCATAGTCTGCCCTCTTCAAACTGCGGTTCCACACGCCCGATGTGGCAGAGCTGTTTGTAGACTTGTTCCAGAGCCGCAGCTTGCGGTCGCTGCAGTTCCCTCGGCACAAATAGATGTGGTCCGGGCAGCACCCGCGCCTTTACAACACCCTCCTTCCTCCAGCTAAAACATTTTGAGATCTAAAAGGATCATTTTTCTGGTCTGGCTTGCGGTGGCCAGTGTAGCTGGGCTGGCCACAGCGTGGGTCCCTGATGCAGTCCTGTCCCCAGGGTCCTGTGCCCAGACCTGGTCTGGGGGCAATTGAGCACAGTGGGGAAGAAAAGAACGCCAAGCAGAGCAGTCCTCGCGTAGCTCGAGCACGTTGGCAGAGCTCCTGCGGGGGCTTCCCTGCACCTGGTGGCTCTGGGTGATTTTCTACCCTGGAATTTAATCTGCGGCTGGGTTGTAACTGTCCTCGTGCTTTGGAGAGCTGTAACCAGGACATCAGATCCCTGCGCAAACAAAAGGCAAAGGTGTTCCCTGAGTGTAGAGCCTTTCTGGCTGCCCCACTTGTTGACAGTGAGGAAAAATGGGATGGAGACTGTAGTAATTGTGACTTACTGTAGTGCATCTTACCCCAACCAGGTGGAAGCCGTCAGGCTGTGGTCATGCCAGGAACAAAACCCAAGATTGCAGCCGTGTTGATGTGGTCTTGGGAGATGCTCCAAGCCTGGCTTTGTTTTGCTGATCCTGGAGCTGTACCCAGCTCTTGCGTGGGGTCTTACTGGTATTTTCTGGGTGAGCCATCAACCTTGTGTTGGTGGGCTGGGTGCTGGAGGGGATTCGGAGCCACCAGCGGCCAGTGTTTGGTGCAAGGTGCCGGTGTGGTAACCCCAGGAGGCCTTGCCAATGAGGGCTTCTGAGCACCCTGGTAGGGCCAGAGCTTAAGCCCAAACCCGTCCCACCCAGGCTGAGCTGGTGACCGATGGCTTCATCAGTAAACGGGGTGCGTCTTCGAGCTCTCTGGACGAGGGCGGGTTGTTGTTGTCTGATCCCGTGAGTGGAAGCTATCTGTTAACAGCATAGGTGTCTGCCATGCTGGGGAGTATCTACACAATCTGTTCCGAGTGACAAGCCCACAGTTTGGGTGGTTGGTGTGGAATTTACTGACTTTGCTCGAAGTGCTGAAATTTGGAAGCGATCTGAATGTTCTGCAGTCATAAACCGGCTCGGGCATCAGGAGGGACCAGGATCCTCCACTCTCTTGGGAGCAGCTTCTGCAAACCAGTGCCCTATGTGTCCTTCCTATGCCTGTAGTAAGTTGGTTTTATTGTCAGGCTGGGGTGCTCAGTCAGAGTGGGACAGGTGGTGCATCTCCAGGACTGGCACGCTGTTTTCCTCCAGGGCGCTGGTGACATGGCGAGGAGGGGCTAACTCCCAGGGTATTGGCATGGCAGGATTTGGAAGTCTAACGTGCTCCTGTGCTCAGGAGGCTGACGAGGAGGTGTATGGTGTGATGATGACACCAAACTAGGAGGGGTGGATGACACACCAGAAGGCTGTGCCGCCATACAGTGAGATCTGCACAGGCTGCAGAGTTGGGTGGAGAGGAACCTTGTGAAGTTCAACAAGGGCAAGTGTAGGGTGCTGCACCTGGGGAGGAATAACCTCCTACACCAATACAGGTTGGGGATGACCTGCTGGAGAGCAGCTCTGCAGAGAGGGACCTGGGAGTCCTTGTGGACAACGGGATGCCCATGAGCCAGCAATGTGCCCTTGTGGCCAAGAAGGCCGATGGCATCCTGGTGGGCATAAGAAGAGTGTGGCCAGCAGGTGGAGGGAGGTCATCCTCCCCCTCTGCTCTGCCCTGGGGAGGCCACATCCAGAGTGCTGTGTCCAGTTGTGGGCTCCCTGGTTCCAGAAGGACAGGGAACTGCTGGAGAGGGTTCAGCAAAGGGCTACCAAGATGCTGAGGGGACTGGAACATCTCTCTTATGGAGAAAGGCTGAGGGGTTTGGGTCTCTTCAGCCTGGAAAAAAGATGACTGAGAGGGGGACCTTATCAACCCTTACAAATACTGAAAGGGTGGGTGTCAGGAGGATGGGGCCAGGCTCTTTTCAGTGGTGCCCAGTGACAGGATAAGGGGCAATGGGCACAAACTGGAACATGGGAAATTCCATCTGAACGTGAGGAAAAGCTTCTTTCCTGTGAGGGTGGCAGAGCCCTGGCCCAGGCTGCCCAGAGAGGTGGTGGAGTCTCCATCTCTGGAGACATTCCAAACCCACCTGGATGCGTTCCTGTGGCACCTGCTCTGGGTGACCCTGCTCTGGCAGGGGGTTGGACTGGATCATCCAACATCTTGGAGATCCCTTCCAACCCTACCAGTCTGGGATTTGCAGCTGCAGAGGCTTGATGCGATGGCAGAGTGTGCTGGCTCTGAACTCTCATTCACTGCACATCTCCCAGCGAGGCGTCTGTCTCATCTCACCTCTGCTGTCCTCTCCTACCCCTAAGGACGCGGTACTGGCTTGCACAGGTTGCCGAAGCCCCTTTCAGAGCAGGTCACCCCTGTCCCACCCAGCCTTGCTTCCAGCTCTGTCACACCTCCAGCCTGTTCTACACTGCCCGCATCCCTGTGTCATGACTTAATGTTTTCAAAGGTCTAAAAATGCTCAACCTGACTTCTGAAGTAAGGAACGACCCGCCACTATAGTAGCAGCACTGGGCGGAATTGCCTTGTCTTGAGCCTGGAGCACCACTTTGTAGATTTTTCGGGAGATGCCCGTGCTTTCTGAGGTTTTGGATGCCCTGTATAATCAGGTGGAGCCCCGGGACGACGAAAAAAGCTCGGAAAACCCCGCCAAACAAACCCAACCCCAAGAGAGGTGGTTTTGGGTATTTCGGATGTGTGAGCTCTGAGGGTGGGTGCGGACGTGGGGTGCGCAGAGCCCTGCGGCAGGGTGTCCGCCTGCTGAGTGGGGCCGTGGAGTTTGGCTCCCTGTGAGTGGGGAACCTGTGGGATCTGACGGAATTTTTGACTTGCCCTGACCCTCTGTTCAGAGGAGCTGAAGCGGGGGGGGTGCTCCCCGGTCTGTCTGGGGATCCTCTCTACAGCGCCTTCTCCCATGGGAAGTGCTGGGGGGGGCAGGGATGGGTGTTCGGGCGCTGCATCGACGCTTTGCTGCAGCAAAGGGGTGAAATCTCAGATTCGGCTGTCGCCGGCACGATATTTGGCTCGGCTTTTGCTGTGCCGGCGTGGGGGTTGCTGTGCTGCTTTTCAAACAAGGAGGTTTGTTTTGTTTTTTTTTTTTTTTTTTTTTTTTTAATCCCTGAGAAGTGTGGCTGTTGGACATAGGTGCCGAGGGGCTGAGGCTGCTCCAGGAGCTGTTGCAGCAGCTATTTCTGGGAGTGGGATGTCAGAAAGGAGTCAGCACCAGTAATTTTTTACTGGAAGCACATAAATAGGTACGAGGACACGCAGCTGTGAGGGCTTCTCGTGGAAAGAGACAACTCTTGTTCTGGCTACTTCAGAGGGCTTCTAACATCGGAGTGCCTAGGCTATTTTTATAGAGTGGAAATATTTCATATTATTTCAGTCTCCTTCCTGCCACACAACACTTTCTGTTATTTAATATGCGCACGGTCATGCCCAGCTGTAATCAGTGCTTGTCTCGCAGAGCATCCAGTGGGTACTTTCCTTTTCTCTTAAAGGAAACTTGTTAAAATCATTCTTGATACTTCTGAACTAGCACTTCTTTTTAAAGTATCCTCTGCTGTTGATGGTCTTCAGGGTATTTTTTTTTAATAGCACTGAGCCCAGGTAAGCACTTCAGTCGGCATGTCTCTGTGATCACTGCCCTTCATCTCTGGCTGCTCCCGAATCACTTTCTCCAAAGTAATTACAGTGTGTGTCCATAAAATTTGGGTGTCGTTTCCATATGTAACTAGGTTTAAATCACACTTGATGTAGAGTTGTCATAGAATATTGTCCACATCCAAGCCGGATCTCATCTTGACCTGGGAAAGCGATGATGTGTCGCATCCATCCTCGGTCTCCTCCCTGGCTGCACTTCCCCCCCGTATCAGCTCACCGGTGAGGAGACACCAGGATAACACCCCTCATTCTCTTTGACTTTTTACATCTTCTTATTAAGTTACTGTACTCCTGCAGTCAGCATGCCGGCTGCTGCGGCCGGATCAGAAGTCACAGATTACCTGGCTAATTACCTTTCCCATTGGAAGTGTTGCTTGTGAAGGATACGTTTCATTTGCCAAAGGATTATATAAAAGGTAGGGAATTGCAGCACTGAACCAAAGGGGAAATCACCAATGCTGTTTTTTATATACTATATATATGTAAAAACCACATAGAAGAGGAAATTACCATTTTGTTACTCTGGTGATACAGAGCTGGAGTAAAGTGATTTTTGTTTTATTTTATTTTTAAATTTTTTATAAATGCAAATGGGCTCTTTGGTGCAAAGCGCCGTTCTTGTGCTGTTCTCTGCCGGTGGAGGCACCAGACCTGGTTCCGTGGTAGGTGCCCTGCGGCAATAGCGAACGGCTGGCGGGACAGATTGAAACCTTGACAGAAGTAACAAATCTCTTGGGACTTCAAAGGCCGCGCTTTGCCAGCCTGCCTGCGTGGAGCTTCATCACAGCAATGAAAGGAAAACTAAGATCTTCCAGCCCTAAAACCACAGCCTCCTTCCCTCCTCCAAAGCTGGACTGCTCCTCCGTCTTTGTTAGCAGCGAAGCCCAAAGAACACCTTCCTTCCCGTACCCAGCAGCCGTCTAGATGCTCCTTAGTGCTTTAACAAACAACAATTTTTCAAAGTAGCACCGGCTCCCAGAACATCCACTCGTATGGATTTTTAGTGGTGTGGGAGCAGGCGCATAAATCCCTGGAAGTGGCTTGAAAATCCCGGCACTGAGGTTACCCGTCGGTGGTGGTGATGGGCCCTCAGCTGCAAACCGCTGCTGCTTGTGGCGGCGTTTTCAGCTCTCCGTCTGGGATGCAGGGGGATCCGGGCGCTGCTGGGGATGCCTTGTTTTGCTCAAAGAAGGAGCAATTTCAACTAAAATAAAAATATTTAATGATGAAAACCTACTAAACCAGCCCTACAGCTGAAGAATTCTGCGTCTGAGCCTTATCCTTCAAGAGCAGCATATAACAGCTTAATTGTTTGATTAAAAATGTTGTAGTTATCTTTATCCTGATACAGTACAGCAAGGAGTGCGAGATGGCTACTTGCCCTTTGTTTTGGGGGGACGTCATGATGAGTGCTTTATCTGCATTAAAAGCCATGGTTAGTTTTGAAGAAAATAAGTTTAAAACTAACAGTAAGGACTGGATGGGCAGAGTGCGGTTCTTCCATGGAACAGGAAGGAGAGTTGCTTGCCATTGCCACCTACCTGGGCGGTTTTATTAGTACAGTAAATACAGCAAAATACAATCACGTTAACTCTGATGGCCGCATCGCCACTGCTCTGCTGATGGGCCGTTTCTGAGGCAGCAGCATGGTAAACACACCTCCTCAGGATTCTTTTTTAGATACCAAAAATCTCTTTTACCCAGTTACGCCTCGCTCTCCAGCTAAAATGCGGGCCTGGCTTGTTTTAAGAGGTGATGACAAGCAGATAAAATGGAATTAGAGCCTCGGCTGGAGCACGGGCAGGGCTGCGGTGCTGCCTTTCGTAGTTTCTCACTGGGGCAGTTTGTGCTGCAATGCTGACACTCCGGCTGCTGGAAGGTTGTCGTCGGCAGCTGGGGATTAGCAGGTCTTGGAACTCCTGGGATATGGATGAGACCTGTGCGAGGATCCTGCTCTGCGGATGTCACCCTCCTGCAGCCGCTCTGCCTGGCATGCCCCAGGAACGCAGTGCCCAGTGACCCCACTGCTGCCACAAACCGGGCTGAAAAATGTGTTTTAGGGTGAAACTCTGCTGTTTTTTCATGCTGTAAAAAAAAATACATGAGCGCCATCTAGGCCAATGCCATTTATTGCGTTTCCCCCCTCATTTTTCTAATGGGCTGTCACAAGTGGGTGTCCCGGTGGAGTCTCCGAAGCGGCACAAGTGAGATGTGGACGAGTTGTGAGCGCTCGGTTGTGCTGGTGGCAACCGAGGGGCTTTGCAAACGGGAGGGTTAAATGTGAAGGGGTTTGGAAAAAGTTTGGAAAAAGGAGGGAAGATGCCTCCTCTGTGGCTCCTCGTCAGCCTACGGTGCCTGGCTGGGCACCTGTCTGTCCCCTAGCATGGCTCGGGGGGTGGCACAGGACATCGGGGACCCTCCTGTCTTTGCAGGAGCTGGTACCGGGTTAGAAGCTTTGCACCTGTGTCAGGCAGGATTTGCTTTGCTTCAGCATCCTGCTGCAGGATCCCATTCTGCTTTTTCCATGCTGGTAAGAAGCTATCGGTGATCAGAACCATAGAATCATAGACTTGTCTTGGTTGGAAGAGACCTTTAAGATCATCAAGTCCAACCATTAACCCCGCACTGCCAAGTTACCACTAACCCGTGTCCCTCAGCACCACATCCACATGTCTTTTAAACATCTCCAGGGATGGTGACTCAACCGCTTTCCTGGGCAGCCTGTTCCAGATCTGCTTTGCTTTTGTCCCATTGGAAGCCGGGGAGGCTGGCACCACGCATGCACAGGCCGTCGGTGCGATGTGCAGGTACGTTATCCTGTTGGCGTTTGGGATCGCGCATGCCCCAGGCAGGAGACGCTGCGGTGTGTCCTGTTGGCATGCCGAGGGGTCACCTCTGAGCCACAAGCTGTGGCCACGTCCTGGTGCTCATGTTGGGGCTGGCTAAGGGCCATCTGGCTCCTGGCCCTGCAGCGTCGCCCGCTGCCCATCGTGTTATTGTCCCGGCTGTCAAAATGCAGCTGGCGCGCTCTGCTCCTCCATGCAGCCTGGTCTTGCATCGTGGCCGGTTTTTCAGCGCTGATTGGGAAAATTCATGCACATTTAAAAAAAAACCAATAAAATTGGGTGGGGAAGAAACGACTTTCTCGGATCTGTTACTCAACCTGGTTTTGCTTATCCTGGATCACTTTGGTTCTGGGTGAAGCTTTTATCCCCTGTCACAATAAGCTGAGGCTGCCCAGAAACCCCTGTACGCGTGGTGGGTGCGATGGCCGTTCTGAGCCAAGCCTGCGCCCTCACGGGAAGTGTTCCAGGAAAAGTCCTTACTGCTCTGCCCATCGGCTGCACACAAATGGGGCTTTTCCTGAAACTTCCGAATTTCAGGGCCACCGCTCTGCCTCCGCTGAGGGTTTGTCTTGACTTTGTGCTGTGACCAAGCTGGGATTTGGGGGACACAGCTCGGCTGCTGCCCCAGGCTCTGTCGGTACTTGCCCGTGGCTACCTGGGAACTGCCAGGCTAATTGCCAGCCCTGCAAGGAGAAGTGGGTGCTGCGCAGGTTGGAAGGGAAATAGGTAGAAAAATGAGTGAGGCAAACCTGTGTGCGACAGGTGAGCGCTCTGCTCCGGCACATTTAATCCCCAAATATTCAGCCTCATGGTTTTCCATTCACCACATGAGGGCAGGCTGTTTCTAAACAAAATAGAGTGAGAAATCCCCTCCAGCACACGCAGCTGATAAATCTCCAGCCCAAACCCCCAGGTTTCAGCCCCCCCAGGCCAAGGGGGCTGTGGTGGATGAGGACGAACATGCTCATAGCCTGTGTGTGCAAAATCCACCCAACCATCATAAGTCCCCCTACCCGTGGGAACTGCTCCGGCATTTGCCGTAACTATCTCACTGCTTCGTTATTCCTCTGGGCCAGCTTCGGTTACTCTGATGGCATTAGCTCTGCATAGTAAATGTCTTTGCTCCAGCTGCAGGTTCGTGGCGTTTGCTCACTCGGGGACCCGCATCCCCCTCCCCGAGCACAGGGATGCTCTTGGCAGTGTCACGGTGCTGTCACCTGGCCCCATGAGGATTTACTGCCGTGGTCTTGCCCGGCTTCATGGCTTCTATCCACTGGCTGCTCTGTAAATTAACGCAGCTTCCAGGGATTTTAACGAGGACGGAGTTAACTGGAGTTTGTCTGATAGTTGTTAATGCTGCAGAGGATTTGGTACTCTGGAAGCTTTCTGCCTCTGACTCGAGTTTATTCCTCTCCTTAACTCTTTTTTTTTTTTGATGGAAATGTAACAGCAAATGCCTGTTGGGAATATACAGTTTTAAGAAAAAGCAATATGGATTTGTCAGTGTAGCAAATAATATTCTCGGTTTTAAGCCTCAAGGACTTAAACCCAACGCAGGGACAGCTGGGGCGTGGAGGAGGGTGCTGGAGGCTGGGTGGTGGGTGCCCTGGGCAGAGTGGGGCCAGGGCAGCCCTGTGTGTGGCTGCAAGGAAAGTCCCCTGAGATGTAAAAGGATCTGATTTCATCCCCTGAGGATGAAAAGCTGGACATGAGCCAACAGTGTGCGCTTGCAGCCCAGAAGGCCAATTGCATCCTGGGCTGCATCAAAAGAAGCGTGGCCAGCAGATCCAGAGAGGGGATTCTGCCCCTCTGCTCCGCTCTGGTGAGACCCCACCTGGAGTACTGTGTCCAGCTCTGGAGCCCTCAGCACAAGAAGGACATGGACCTGTTGGAGCGGGGCCAGAGGGGGGCCACAAAGATACTCCAAGGGCTGGAGCCCCTCTGCTGTGAGGACAGGCTGAGAGAGTTGGGGGGGTTCAGCCTGGAGAAGAGAAGGCTCCGGGGAGAACTTCGAGCCCCTTCCAGTCCCTGAAGGGGCCTACAGGAAGGATGGGGAGGGGCATGTAGCGATAGGACGAGGGTCAATGGTTTTAAACTAGAGCAGGGTGGGTTTAGATGAGACATTAGGAAGAAGTTCTTTCCACTGAGGGTGGTGAGACACTGGCCCAGGTTGCCCAGAGAGGTGGTGGAGGCCCCATCCCTGGAGACATTCAAGGCCAGGCTGGATGAGGCTCTGAGCAACCTGATCTAGTTGAAGATGTCCCTGCTCACTGCAGGGGGGTTGGACTAGATGGCCTTTAGAGGTCCCTTCCAACCCAATACATTCTAGGATTCTCTGTTCCTCTCCAAAGCCCTCTTCAGTTGCACTAACAAACGCTTTGCTCTCGCAGGCAGTGGGAGCGGGCAGGCTGTGATTTATGGGTCTGAGGAAACCCTCCTGCTCACATTCCGGTGTTAGAGCAGCAAATGTCTGCTAACGTGTTATTAGAAGTGACGGAACAAGAAATGAGGGTAAAGCCCAAGCCCCACGGTGGAGTGATGTGATTGCTGGTGGGGAAAAATCTACTAGATAGTATTAATCTTAAAATATCAGGAATGTCATAGCGACTGCAATAACCACAAGTCCCTATCCGTTGTCTTGATGGGGAGATGTGATGGGAAACCCCCTGTGCATGGCTCCATCCTACTCGCCAAAGGCACCACTAAATCTGTTGCCTTTTGCAGGTTTTTCAACACTTCACTTGGAAAAAAACCCAATGAACTAACACCCCCATCCCCCATCCCCGAGGTGGCTGCTGGAGAAGTGTCTGAGAAGTCGCTGGTGTTTGGAGCCTGGGTCATCCTTCACTGTGAGTGAGTTTGTGCCATCCTGCTCCTGCTGCTGGAAACCCAATTTCTGCCCAAAGCCAGGGCTGTGCCCGCAGAGCTGCAGCATCTGTTGTTTTTAAATCAACCGACATTGTCCTACTCAACTCCTAGATGTGCTGCTTCTTCCTCGCTTGCTCTCTCAAATCATTTTTCATGTCCTCCTGTGTGAAGCATTTGGGAGGACGCCTTGGCTTTGCTTAAAAGTTTTATTAGTGTCTTCAGTCTGGTCGAGCTCTTGCAGCTCCATGGGAGAAACATGTCTCCGGGCACAGCTGGATCATGGGCAGAGGATGGGGAAAGCCAGCAGCGACCTGCGCTCCGGGCATCCCCCCACTCTTCCTCATCCACACTTAGTCTGACCTCCTCCAGCCTGGGTCTCTCCGCGGTTGTGCCAGAGTCACCACTGATGTGGGCCAAGTAACGTCTGGGGCTGAGGCCACCAGAGCCAGAGGGGACGCTGGTGGTGGTGGTGAGACATGGCACTGCTCCTGTGCCCTGACCACAGCAACTTTCTGATCTCCTCCTGCATTTTTTTTTAAAAAGGCTCTTTTTTCCCCATCCAGAGTGACATAAGTAATTGCTGCTGAACTGTTGGGCTCTCACAAGGATGGGCTTTTACAGGATGGAAAGAGATGGTTTATTTGGTCGCTTTGTTCTTGCCATTGTACGTGATGAGTTGAAGAGCAGCCGGGGGGGAGACAGCCAGGCAGGTGATTTCATGCCTCCTGCCAGGCCTGGATGCAGCCACTCAGCCCCAGTGGGGACAGAGAAGTTATTTATCTTGTAAAGTGATTGTTCTCTGCTGGATTTACAGGAACTGACAGGTCACGATGGAGTTTAAGGATTGAATTTGGGAAAAACAACCTCTCCATGAGTGTCATTATCCTGCTGATAACGAGGGGGAAGAAAAAGGTGATGTTCTGCTGGGTGTTATCAGCTGTTGAGATAAAGCCTTGAATCCATTTTGGGTCACCTCCCAGCGTGTCCCTCGGTGGTCCCAGTGCCCAGACTGGGACATGCCAAGTGGTGCATTACCCTGTGGCCAGGTTGCCACCAGTGGCTGCCAGCAGGGCTGGAGCTGGCCAGGGAAATTCCTGAGCCTTTTTGGCCGCTAATGACAGTAATGGGTTAAAACAGCTCTTCAAAGGAAGGCTCCTTCTCTCCCCACATCCCGGACACCTTGTCACCTAGAAACAGGGAGCACTAATTTGAAAAACTAGTACTGGAGTGAATAAACTCCTCTGCTAAATATGTAATTGTCTACCAGCAGGCACAGAAATGAGCCAGTTGGAAGAAAAAAACCCCAGAATTGGTGGGTTGTAGCACCTGGATTGCAGTCGGTGTTGTACCAGTCCCAGAGTTTGTGGTATAACAGCAACATTTACACTGTTCCTTCGTCTCTGACCTGATGCCAAGCTCAAATCCAAGGAAATCCGGAGCAAATCTCCTTGCAGTGTTGTGTAAGGTTGGTGGAAGCGGAGGAAAGCTTTCCAGCTGCTCCGGCCCTCTGGCAAGATGCCAGGACTGAACATCAGTGAGAAAATTCCCACCGACTTCAGGTGGGCCAGGATTTGGGCTGGGGGGAGCGGTGTTAAAGGCTCAAAGCGCTGATGCTGAGCCCGGCTCCACCGCCCCATTGCCATCGCTGGAGCCCTGAGGACCAACCTCTCTTTTAGTAGGGTTTAGTCATGTTTAATCGAACTATTTTGTTGCCTGTGGGGTCCGCTGCCGTGGCTGCTGCAGGAGCTGAAGTGCCATCGGATGTTGTGCAGGGTCCCCCACTCTTTGGGTCCCTGTCTGTGGCTCCTGGTGCATGGCACCAGCCTGGCTGAGCTTGGGATGCTCAAGCCCGATGCCGAGTGCCAAGATCTGCCGTGCCGCATGCAATGCTCTGCTGCAATTCAGTTCACCTTTAAAATACCCGCAATCAAATGTTACGACTCAGCACTTTCCCAGATCCGACCCTGTGAACACAAAAGGCTCCTCCAGAATGGCGTAAAATGTTTGAGGAGACAGAGCGGCTGACCTAGGCATTTTTATTATTATTTTTTTAAAATCTGTAGATGCATGACTGTGGGGAGGGGAAATTCAGGGCAGTTTGTGTATTTATTGCTTGCCAAATGGGCTAGTATTGCTAATGCACTGCCCCTTTGGTGATGGGGTGCAGTGACCATTTTTTAACATCACCCCATAATGGTTAAATACAGCAACTTTCCTTCAGATCAAAAAATCGACGGAACCGATGTCCTCGAGTGCTTCGGGAGCTGGCTGAATCAGACCGATTCATAAAACGCAGCTTGCAAACTCACTCAGTGCCAAGTCCGTGGTGCTTTGCCTTCTTTTACCCAGGATGGGTAGAAGAGATTTCAGGAATTCTCGCATTGTGGCATTGCTCGGAGGAGCTGCTGCCCAGGCTGGTGCCTCTCGGGGCTGCGAGGGACACGGGGGAGCCTTGGGCACCCCTCAGACACAGTCCTGCAACCGGGGCGAGTGCCCAGCCCTGCTCCTGGGTGTCTTGCACAAAATGCACTGTTTTTTGCTTTTTTTTCCAGGCTACTTTTGGCTGCCGTGTCTGCTGTCTGCCTGAGGCTGCTTGGTGGTGGCATGGAGAACCCGTGAATGGCAAAGCTCCTGCTGGGATCCCCCTCTGCGTGCTGAGCCTCAGGAGAATCTCAATTTCCAGCTGCTCTATCAGCTTCTGTGGGGTCTCACCTTGTCTCTACCATCATACCCTCGTGACACGGGGAGATGCTTCACTTAGGAGCCATCAGACCAAGACCACAACAGTTTTTAGGCTGGGATACCCAGCCTGCTTCATAATCAGAGGAAGAAAAAGGTGAAATGTTTGAATAAACATTTGTAAAATTTTTCAGACCTATAATTAAATACTGAGCAAGCCTTGGTTTGTTCTGCTGTGTCACAGTGAAGCTCTTGCAAGTCGTGAGGGATGGTTTGAGGTCTCCGTGGCAGTTCACAGAATCCCAGACTGGCAGGGGTTGGAAGGGACCTCTGGAGGTGATCCAGTCCAACCCCCTGCCAGAGCAGGGTCACCCAGAGCAGGTGCCACAGGAATGCGTCCAGGCGGGTTTGGAATGTCTCCGGAGACGGAGACTCCACACCTCTCTGGGCAGCCTGGGCCCAGCTCTGCCACCCTCACAGGAAAGAAGCTTTTTCTCACGTTCAGATGGAATTTCCCATGTTCCAGTTTGTGGCCATTGCCCCTTATCCTGTCGCTGGGCACCACTGAAAAGAGCCTGGCCCCATCCTCCTGACACCCACCCTTTCAGTGTTTCTAAGCGTTGATAAGATCCCCCTCTCAGTCGTCTTTTTTCCAGACTGAAGAGACCCAAACCCCTCAGCCTTTCTCCATAAGAGAGATGTTCCAGTCCCCTCAGCATCTTGGTAGCCCTTTGCTGTCCCCTCTCCAGCAGTTCCCTGTCCTTCTGGAACCGGGGAGCCCACAACTGGACACAGCACTCTGGATGTGGCCTCCCCAGGGCAGAGCAGAGGGGGAGGATGACCTCCCTCCACCTGCTGGCCACACTCTTCTTGATGCACCCCAGGGTGCCATTGTCCTTCTTGGCCATACGGGCACATTGCTGGCCCATGGCCATCCTGTTGTCCCCCAGGACTCCCAGGTCTCTTTCCACAGAGCTGCTCTCCAGCAGGTCACCCCCAACCTGTACTGGTGCAGGGGTTATTCCTCCCCAGGTGCAGCACCCTACACTTGCCCTTGTTGAACTTCACAAGGTTTGTCTCCGCCCAGCTCTCCAGCCTGTCCAGGTCTCTCTGTATGGCGTCACAGCCTTCTGGTGTGTCAACCACCCCTCCCAGCTTTGTGTCATCAGCAAACGTGCTGAGGGTGCACTCTATCCCCTCATCCAGGTCATTGATGAATATATTGAACGGGACTGGAGCCAGTACTGACCCGTGGGGAACACCACTCGTCACTGACCTCCAACTAGACTCTGTGCCCCCAATCACCACCCTCTGAGCTCTGTCTTTCAATGAGTTTTCAGTCCACCCCACTGTCCATTCATCTAACCCACACTTCCTAAGCTTCCCTATGAGGATGCTGTGGGAGACCGTGTTGAACGCCTTGCTGAAGTCAAGGTAGACCACATCTACCGCCCTCCCCTCATCTGTCCAGCCAGTCGTGCCATCATAGAAGGCTATCAGATTAGTCAGTTACAGGCTCTTGCCCTATAAGGGCTGGGTGCGATGCATGTACAGGCTGCAGCGATGCTCTGGCAAGGCTGCAGCTCGGGGCTCTCCATCCCTGAACTGCAGTTGCCCAGAGCAGGGCCCGATCCTGCTGAGCTCCAGCCCGGCCAGTCGCTGTCTTTACATGATGAAATGGACTGATACTAGTGACCGGACAGGTAAAATAAGTAGATTTAGGGACTCTTTCCAGCTCTGAAGGAGAGGATATGGCAACTTCTAGCCATAGCCGTATAGAAAAAAACCACACAAGATGAGAACAGGGAGAGGACTTAAGGAAACAATCAAGACAAGGGATGGACACAGGGTAAAATTTAAGAATAGGCCATGGGAGTAAATGAGACATTGTCAAAATATGATGATATTACAGTCCAAAACTGAACATGCAGAGGGGCAAAAGTCCTGGTAAAAGCGCATTTTGAAATCCAGAAGTTTGATATTTTTTCCTTTCATGTATTGTTTTCCCACACATTGCTTCCAATTCTAAAATAGCCCCAAAGTAAAATGAAAAATAATCCAAGGATAACAAACCTAAAAGTACTTTCAAGAGAAAAAAAAAAAGTGGAATCAGAGTAAAACTTCAGAGCTCAGCCTGTTTAAAAATAAGAAGTGACCTGTTTTCTCAATTATTTGTTTTAATAAAGGGTTTATTTTTTTTAAGTTTTAGCAGTTATTTCCATGCCTATGCTTTGCAAAACTGAAGAAATTGAGAATGTTTCTACAAACTATTTCAGAAAGAACAATTTACAGATAAAATTAGAGGCGTACAAGTAAGTGTCAAGTGTTTGACTTGAGATACACACATACATGATGATCAAGCTCACTACAGTTTTGTCCAGCCATCCCGGTGTGGTGTTATGCTGCAAGTGGTGCTAATCTAATCCTTATTCCGTGTTTCCACAACAGATGTTGACATTTCACTATTGTCCCAGAATTAAATGTCAAGTTATTCCCGTTCAAAACTGCCATCAAAATGTTCAGGGATTCCATCTGCAGCTGGATTTATAGCCGCCTGCCTGCGGGCTAAGCCAGCATTTCTAAGCAGGTTTGTCCGTGTGTGTACCAGAGGGCTGCCGAGGTTAATTCCCTTTCCAGCCATTATAACCTATACAAGCAGGGCAGCTGGAGGAGTAGGTTTTCTCCAAAATCAGTAATTATGCGCATTGTGGGACCAGCTTTTGCATTTCTGCTGTTGTTGCCACCTGGAAAACAGAAGCAGCATTCAAGGAGAGCTGCTGGGGGATGCGAATGATCCGGACAGGACCAATACCGCAGCAAATCGTAACCCAAAATCTAGTGCAGAAACATGGGCGCCGCTTTGAATTTTGCACCTCTTCTCGCCGCTCGTGTTGTTTTATTCTCTAGCTGTGTCTCCGAAAGCCCTTCCCCGTGCTCTCGGTGGCTATTGAAGCACTTTGGGGTCAGGTAAACACCTCCATGCGTCACCGAGCCGAGATGCTGCCGCCTGCTCAGCACTCGGCCTCCCGTACCGAGCGCCACGAAGCGTCTCACCCGGTGGCAGCTCTTCTTTGCTCAGCTGCAGGATATTTTTTCAGAGCACCTTGCCCTGGTGCCTGGCTGAAGAGTAAATGCTGGTGAGGGATTTGGGGAGACACGGCAGGGAGATGGGGCGGGATGGAGAGGGTTTCTTCTATTGGAGGGGGTTTCTTCTCACATACAGCCCCCGGCATCACTGTGCTGGTGACAGAGGAGCTACACTGGGTGGCTTCAGGTGGCCCCAGCGACGTCAAAGCCACTGCACTTCAGGATTTAGGGGGACCAAAGATCCAGGTGATGCTAACGCCATGCTCGATGGCTTTAGCTGCTGTGGGGGGTGCATAGCCCCTGGTTTGGCAGCCCGAAAGGCAAAGGCAAGGTTTTGTGCCAGGGTGAGCTACTCTTTGCATCCTTAGGAATCCTTGAATAAACCTTTGTAAAAGACTTCAGACCTATAATTAAATACCGAGCGAGCCTTGGTTTGTTCTGCTGTGTCACAGCGAAGCTCTTGCAAGTCGTGAGGGATGGTCTGGGGTCTCCGTGGCGGTTACAGACTCTTGCCCTGCGAGGGCTGGGTGCGATGCATGTACAGGCTGCAGCGATGCAGGTGATACAGCCCAAATGGACCATGCGAGAGATGTCCCTGCATCTTCCCGGCATTCACATCGATTAAATACCACAGAGAAAAGAGCATCATTCAACCACTTCTGACCATTATGAAGACGGTCAGGCTCATACCTTGGAAAAAGACTTTGGCAAAGCTGCCAACGGGAAAGTGGCTAATTCCCACTGGCTGCAGCTGCAACAACAGGAACCTCCGAGCTCCCGAGAACGTGAAGATGCAGTTCTCTCTCTGCAGAGAATCCTGGGGTGCGGAGGGGCGGGAGGAGCGCGGCCGGAGCCACTCGTCCACAGGAGACGTGCAGCAGAGGAAGGAGGGCTGTGTTTGGAGCAGGGGACACCGAGGGAAGGAAGTAGGTGGGCAAACCCCAGGGTCTCCATCTCATAACATCTTCAGATTAAATCCAGATGCCCCCAGACCAATAGACATGGGGAAGGGGCAGAGGCAACAGGAGGCAGTTTGAAGCTGTGCTGTACAGGAGAGCAGAGAATCCACCCAGTGCTTCTGATCTCGGAGACTGAATTGATGTCTCCCTCAAAAAGGCCACAAATACTTCCAGAAAAGAGACAAACCACCTCAGCTTGTCCCAGCCCAACAGTGCCATGGAATCGTTTGCAGCTCGGCTGCTTCACACCTGCCACGATCTGGGCTCTGGAGCTGCCTTTTAAATGAGAAAGCAGAAAATGACCCTTTTTTGGGGGGGGTGGCAGCTTGCAGGGAGTGTGCTACTTTCAGCTGTACGAGGAATTGTGGAGATTATCATCAGTCAGAAGCATAGAACACTCCTGCTTCTGGAGAGTCTGAAAATGAATAAAGATGGGTAATAGGAAATAATTTGAGGAGGTTTTTATTATTATTACTTTTAGAGGTAGAGTTGTCTCTTTAATGTTTTATATGTTTTTTCCACACTAGATAGGTGAGCTTATATTACATGGTAAAAAGCTATTAGTTTTCTCAAAAGATTGCCGATTTTCTTTCCAAATTGCTAAATTACATTTTCAATTTTATGGGAATGCTCTTGTGCGAAATCCTGTGCTCAGATGGTTAGGCCAATCTCATCATGCAAGGCTATTAGGCAAACTAATTGGATCCGCCTCACTCGTACATTTCTATCAGGAATATCTAATAAATGTGGAAATCCATTTGGAAATGAAGACGGCATCTTCATGTTCTCGGGAGCTCGGAGGTTTCTGGTGCTGCAGCTGCAGCCAGCAGGAATTAGCCGCTTTCCCGTTGGCAGCTTTGCCAAAGTTTTTTTCCAAGGTATGAGCCTGACCGTCTTCATAATGGTCAGAAGTGGCTAAATGACGCTCTTTTCTCTGTGATATTTAATCGATGTGAATGCCAGGAAGATGCAGGGACATCTCTCGCACGGTCCATTTGGGCTGTCATCGAGGGAGGTGTGAGGGTGACCCCGACTCTGTAATTGCTGCTCCTCTTCAGCGTACGTATGAATTTATCTCCTTGCTACCACGGCAAAGCGGAGAAAACCCATTATCCCCGTGTTGGCAATGCAGAGGCGCGGGAGCAAGGCACTGAAGGAGCTCCCAAGGTCAGCCGGTCCGAAGGCGTTTGGGATGGAGCCGCAGTGCTCTAAATCCAGCACTTGAATGTTCACCTTTGCTTGTGCGTCTTCCCTCCTGTAACACTGCGTGGTGCTTAACATCCTTGTGCAAGGCTGTTGCTAACTCCTTTTGCACTGAAGTTTTTAACTTCTAATACTCCTGCCTGGGTTCAGCCAGGGGTTCACACACAGGCCTGCTTTTAATGGGATCCCTTTGCAGTCTGGAGTTAAGGCATTTTGCGGAAAGGGCCCCAGAAGGTGGGATGCTGCTGGGCGACGCGCGGTGCATCAGTGCTGTGCCCCCCGCACCTCGCCGTGGCAGGGTTTCTGTGTGGCACCGTGTCCTGCCAGGGAGGATCTGCGTCCCCCCCCCCGCACTCATTGTCTGGCAGAAAGGCTGCAGAACAAAGTGAACCTCATGCGTTTGCAAGATGCCTGCACTGGCAGAGTACGTTTGTATTGGTTCAACACTTCGTATCATGCAACGATGAGGTATTTTGCTCTTACTTTGCAGCCTTCCAGTCCCTAAAGGGGGCCTACAGAAAGGATGGGGAGGGACTCCAGATCAGGGAGTGTAATGATAGGATGAGGGGTGATGGTTTCAAACTGGAGGAGGGGAGATTTAGATTGGATATTAGGAAGAAATTCTTTGCTGTGAGGGTGGTGAGCCCCTGGCTCAGGTTGCCCAGAGAAGCTGTGGCTGCCCCATCCCTCGAGGGGTTCAAGGCCAGGCTGGATGGGGCTTGGAGCAACCTGGTCTGGTGGGAGGTGTCCCTGCCCAGGGCAGGGGGTGGCACTGGGTGATCTTTAAGTTCCCTTCCCACCCAAACCATTCTCTGGTTCTATTCTATGATTAAACCAAATGTACTTTCTTGTTGAATCCGGGTCTTGCTTTCCAGGGGAAAGCAAGCTAAAACAAAGCCCCCCCCCACTCACCCTGTGAGTACTAAATGCCGGTCAGCATTGGGATGGTTCAATACATCGCTCAGCAATTCTCATTTGTGAGAGCAGCTTCTAGTAGAGCCAAACCTCTTTCTCCCTAAGATCTTCCTCCTTATTGTAGCCCAGGTCACAAATGGAGACAAATCCCCGAAATGCCGTGGGTAAGACTTGAATGTTACTTGCTCCGCTCTGCTGGAATCAGCAGGACATTGAGCACTGGCCTTGGAGAAGGTGCAACCAGAGAAAGGGGGACACGGGGAGGAGAAGTCACTTGGCTTTAAGCATGTATTGTTTAAATTATTCAGTTTCTCCTAAAACAGCCTGTTAAGTAATACATCGTGGTCACTGTTGTTTCTAAATGCTTGCACTTAGACTGAGGTTAAAATGAAGTCCTAAAATGCCGCTTGCGCTTGGGTGCCTCTGGAAATGCCACCGAGCAGTGCCTGGGTCCCGGCAGCTCTTCTCCCCCCGTCTCCAGGCTCTGGGTCCCGTGCTTGAGGGTCCCCCACATGCCCGGTACCACCAGACTGATTTTAACAACCCCAAAGCACTGCAAATAACAAGCTCGGGCTTGTTTCTGTTTGCTTTCTCCATTGCTGGACCAGCTCTCTGGAGTCATTTGTCAACAGCTTTATTCCTTCTTCGTTAAAGTGGAGTTTTGACCTAATTGCACTAATCCCTGAGTTTACAGAAAACCTTTGAAGTGCCCTACACCAGAGTCACAAAATGGAGTGGTGATGGAGCACAGAGACTTGTTTTCCCTTTCTTTTCCATCCTGTCCCCAAAATGTCCACGCACAGAGAGATTTCTGCATTTGAGGAGAATTTCTGCTTGAGACCCCCATAGCTCAGGTGTGGGTTTCAGTTTTGTTTAAAGGACTGAGGGAGTCAGGAGTAACTAGCTCTGCTTCACACTTACCTGCTTCTCCATTTCTGCTTAATGTTTAATAGTAATAACACAAATAAAAGCCCAAACCCCCGAAGAGCTGTTTGAGGCGCCTGACATTTATGCATTGTGTGCAGGAATGATTTAGTATTTAAAAACAAAATAAATCTCTCTCTGTAAGGTGGTTGATTATTCTAGGTGATTGGCAATGAGGCAAACACGGATGTCTAGCGAGGCTCCTTCTAAAAGAAAACTTCCCTTCTGTGGATCTGCCATCCTCCTCTGCAGAGGGGTGAAGTTTCCCCTGAAACCTGGCTGAGCGTCCAGCAGGATAAAGAATTGTTGTTTGGGAAATGCCTTCAAATGCGTAAGCGTTAAATCTTACTGGTTTTTTTTTCATTAGATTACTTGGCTTGTGCAAGAAGGATACAATCTCAACAGCCAAGCCCTCTGAGATCTCTTAATGTCCTCACAGACGTAAGCGAGGATGCTAATAATGAGAAGCCCAATGTGTGCTGAGCTCCAAGAGCGGCCAGACAGGAATCACAGAATTCCAGACTGGCAGGGGTTGGAAGGGACCTCTGGAGACGACCCAGTCCAACCCCCTGCCAGAGCAGGGTCACCCAGAGCAGGTGGCACAGGAATGCGTCCAGGCAGGTTTGGAATGTCTCCGGAGACGGAGACTCCACCACCTCTCTGGGCAGCCTGGGCCAGGGCTCTGCCACCCTCACAGGAAAGAAGCTTTTCCTCACGTTCAGATGGAATTTCCCATGTTCCAGTTTGTGCCTATTGCCCCTTATCCTGTCACTGGGCACCACTGAAAAGAGCCTGGTCCCATCCTCCTGACACCCGCCCGTTAGCTATTGCTCAGCATTGATGAGATCCCCTCTCAGTCTGCTCTTCCCCAGGCTGAATAGACCCAGGGCTCTCAGCCTTTCCTCAGCAGAGAGATGCTCCCGTCCCTTCATCATCTTGGTAGCCCTTTGCTGAACCCTCTCCAGCAGTTCCCTGTCCTTCTGGAACCAGGGAGCCCACAACTGGACACAGCACTCTGGATGTGGCCTCCCCAGGGCAGAGCAGAGGGGGAGGATGACCTCCCTCCACCTGCTGGCCATGCTCTTCTTGATGCCCACCAGGACGCCAATCGCCTTCTTGGCCACAAGGGCACATTGCTGGCCCATGGCCATCCTGTTGTCCACAAGGACTCCCAGGTCCCTCTCTGCAGAGCTGCTCTCCAGCAGGTCACCCCCAACCTGTATTGGTGCAGGGGGTTATTCCTCCCCAGATGCAGCACCCTACACTTGCCCTTATTGAATTTCATATTGTCTCTCTCCATCCAGCTCTCCAGCCTGTCCACATCTTGCTGTATGGCAGGAGGAGTGCTCAGATGGCTTCTTGTGTAGCTGCTGCTTGCAGGATCAGGCCATGAAGGCAGCTGAGAAAAACCGGATTACTGCAAGGTCATGGTTTGCCCCAATGTGATGGGCTGGAGCAGGAACAAAGGAGGAGGGGCTGCCGATGGGAAGGGACAGCTCTGCACAGCCTGTGGCACCCTCGCCCCTCGGGCAGGGGAGGGCTCTGGGACATAACTCGCCATGCTCGGCCCAGACGTAACGCCTGTGCTGGGAGACCTGGAGCAGTTAAAAGCCCAAACAGGCCCAGAGAGGCTCTGGGGAGCAGCTGGCGTCTGCAGCGGAGGCGCAGAGTGATGCTGTGCCCTGGTGCAAGCTGACCCTGCATCCGGTGAACGTCATGCTGCTTCCCCGGCTGCAGGATGAGGCTCACAACAACCCCCCAGCTCTGGTGGGAACTTGGAGAAAATGACTGTTATGACAGAAGCTCCTTCGGTTTGCAATTTTTTCTCCTTCCCATCGTGTGCGCTGACCTTTCCTTAACGAGAAAGAAGAGAGTGAGAAGCCTGAAAGGGGGGGCAGGGGAGGAAGGAGGCGCTGGAGAGGACACAGCAAGTAACGGAGATGTTCTCCATCCTGTTGCACAGTGGCTGACCACTGCGGTAGCCCATCACTGGCCCCAGACCCACCCTGTCTTTGATGGAGGCTCTTCACACTGCTTCACGTTGCTTTGTTCCAAGGTCTCCTCCCTCCTGGGGCTGCTCCAAACCCACTGGCTCCAGCAGTGACTCCTGATCTGCGTTGGTGAGGGAGAGGAACGCTGTGTCCCCTACAATTTCTTGAATTATTGGGTATAAAAGTTGCCACTAAGTCATCCAAACCCGCAAAGCGGCGTTTGAGGAGCAGTCTAACGCTTCTGATACCTTTGGAAGGGCCTCATTACCATGCGATGGGAGACAGCTTCTGCATGAGCCTAGCAGAAATGTTCCTCTAATGTATCTCTTCACGGGGTTTTTGCATATAATATTAAGCATTAAAATAATTTAATAAGGCATAAGTCAAGTTTTACTGTGGTGCTGCTGCACAGGAAAAAAAAGGAACTCCTGGAAAGGCACCTGGATACAGCGAGGCCTCCTTTGGAGCGGGAACAATTTATACATTCAATATACTTTCTGTTGGTTCTGCTGTAAATCCCATCTCGAAGCTTGTGTGCTCTCTGTGACATATGACAGGTCTTCATCAGGGTTTGCAGCCACACGACTCTTACTTGGGCTGCCCGGTCTGCCAAGATCCAGCCTTGCGTGGCACTTTGACCATGCACCGCGTCGCCTGCTGCCTGACCGGCTCACAAGCTGTCGAGCCTGTGCCGGTGGCGGGGAATGGGGAGCGCAGCATCCCTCCGGAGTTAAATCCAGAGTGCCTCTCTCGCTGCACCGAAGCTCTCAGCCTGTTGGCTCTGCGCAGGGCTAGTTCACAGCAGTGCCCCGCAATTTTACACCCCAGCCTCCACTGCGAGCAGGATGCCCACGGCATGACAGCCCCAGGTTGGTAATTGTCGGCAGCGCTTCATTTTCATAGGTGAATGCTCTGGGCTGATGCCTTCTGGGCTGCCTCCCGGCGGCACCTCTTCAGTTGATTAATCACCAGGAGATGATAAATGAAAGTATCAGCTTGAGAAATGCCTGCCCCGCACTCCCAGCAGAGGCAGCAGTGCACGGTGAATAGTTTTCTCCCATCTCTTCTGCTTTGGTTCCGGTGTGCTATCCCCTTTCCCCCGCCCCGGCTCCTGCTCAAGCCATGGCCATCAGCGGGAGTTGTTCTGAGTTGTACTTGAACTGTGGGGGATGGCTGGCAACATAATCAAAACACTGTCTGGAGTGGGAACCTAGGTATCTTGTTCCCATGCGAATGTGACTATAGGTCAATTATCTTACTCTATAGATAGCGGACAGCCCAACAAGAGCCCTTTGAGCTCTCCTGCACAGCAGCGGGCCACACGACAGGATCTCCCCATGAGTGGGGACGCTCGCTTAAGGTTCTACTCCTCGAGGCTGAGAGATTCCCTGCCGCAACAGATTCTCGGTAAGGGACTAATAGTACGCTAAACTTTGATATCTTAGCTAAGTGGTATGAAGGATTGATTGCGCATATATAATCCTTTAGACATAAACCGTTGACCAAGTCTGGGACTAGGATTGGATCCAGACTCCTCTCTGAGAAGGAGTTTAGAAAGCAAGGGGGTCCTTTCTGAGCCTCGTGACTCAACGGGAGGGTCTCCCTGACAGCTCTGTCTGACCCTGGCCTCTGTGCAGTAAATAATCAAGTGTATCCTGGCATCAAATCTCATAAAACACTGTCGCGTTCACTACTAACTTTGTTAAATCACTGTTTTATGTTAATAAATATTTCACTACTACTCTCTGACAAGTGAAGTTAATCACTCCGCCTGTGACAGTTCCCTCTGTAGAGCTGTGTCTCACGCGATTGTCTCGCACTCAGGAGCTCCCTTCGTGCTCAGCCCCACCCGCTGCGAGCCGGAGAAGAGATGGGTATTGCAGCTTGGTGGGGAGAGGAGTGCTACAAGCATCCTTCCTCCTTGACAGCCGCATCCCATGACCAGAACGTCCCAAACTCCAGCACACTGCGTGTTTCAGCCTTTCACGCTGTGCTTTGGGTCCTCCAGAGATGGGGGGGTGCGGGGAAGAGCTTTTGAGACGCATCTGCTGTGTCTCTGCATTTTCAGTTTTACAAAGGATGCAAAACTCTTCTGATAACTGGTTGGTTGGCTGCATATTTAGCTGCCCCCTGCAAAATCTGTGTCTTAATCACAGTTAAGAGCGGGTTTGGAAAGATTTGGGTCTGACTGGGATTTTATCCCATGAAATATTCTGCAATTTCGGTAAGTTTTGCATCCTATAGTGGGAGAGAAGACTTTTCAAATTCTTTGTAAAAAAAGGGGAGAACCCCAGGGCTAGAGTGCAGAGATTTTCCACGGCTCTGGGAGGCATTTCTGATGTGAATGTGACTGAAACTGGTACATACTTGCAAAAAAAAGTTCTAGTTCTGAATTATCTATCTCACTTTTGGATAGGTGAAGTGATTTATCCGGATATTCTTGATGTACAGCTCTATTGGCATCTGCAGTGTCTTTAAGTGATGCATCCCTCTTCTACTGTGTGATCTGCTCCCAAGGAACTCCAGAGAGGTAGTGATTTATCAGCCACCGCTTTTTGGGGTGAGGAAAAGGCTAATGCTTTATGGATCTATCAGCATTCCTGTATGGCGCACAGAATACAATATCCTGCCAAAGAGGGGAGGGATGTCTGCTACCTGGCAATCCGTCATTTCTCCCAGTGCCCCATGGCAAATGCGCTTTTCTTTTTTCCATCAGACAATGTGCGAGGACTCTTATATAGTGAAGAGCGTCTCCCTTCTCCTCCTCCACAAACGGCTATGAAAGCCTGAAAGTGCAACTCCTGCAGGGTGCAGAACAAGATGGAAATGGTCATTTTGACAGGGAGAAGCCGTCATTGCCTGCGGCTCTTGGTTTCAGCAGGACACGCGAGATCTCAAGCGATGCAGCTGGGCCGTGCTCAGCACAACGGGGTCACAGCGGGGATGAGAAAGCCAGCCCAAAACATGCCCACGTAGGCTGCCGGGTACATGCAGAGAACATGCAGATGTGGCAACAGATGCTCCAGGGTTCTTTCTTTTCTCCCCTGCCCCATGGTGATCTCCTCTGCTATAGGCAAGGCTCAGCTGACCTTTTCCCCGCGGAGCTCAGCCATCCCTTCAGTTGTGAAAGAGTAAGTGGAATGTGTTGATAACCTGGCGAGTGTCTACTGAGGAATACGAATCCCTCTCCTACGTCTCTCCTTGGCGTTTTAATTGATTCAGGGTTTTCCCAGTGGAGAACTTCATAAGAGCATTTGATAAAATCAGCTGCACAAAATCCTGCCTCTCATTACTTACAGGCTTGAGGCAGGTAGATGATTAAGTGAAATTTTTACGGCATGAGCAGTTGTAACAAGGGAAATTATCATCCTGGATATGAGACAACGACTTGGCTCTTACTACATCTGCTGGCAGACAACTAAGCCAGTGACTTTGCCTCTGATCTTGGAGCAAGTCGCCTGCTTTCTCCTCCAGGACAAACCTGCGCTTGCTCCCCTGCCACATTAAAAGGACAAGTCGCACGGGTGTGCAGCGCTCAGGAAAATGGCTTCAGACTTCCTTTGGGCTGTTGCCCAAAGTCCTGGTGGAGGTCAGGGGGTCTGCGATTGTCACCCAGGGGATGCTTCTGCAGGCAACAGGGTGGAGAGTGTCCTTGGGACTTGGGGACGAGGCTGGGGGTGCTACAGAGCACAGCAATATTGTTGGGCCATGGATGGGATGGGATTCGCCCCCCATCTCTATCCGCCTGCATCTTGGGCTTATTATCCCAAGGGAAATCAGTAATGCCAGCGTGAAACTGGGAGAAACGAGTGAAAATCACTTGCTCCATTAGGGAAAGTCTTCAGTTAAAATGTGAGTTCTTTTTTTCCCTGCCACTGGATTTATAACCTAAAACAGTGACAGAAAGAAAGAGCTGCCACTTGGTTTTGTTGTGTGTTTCCGCAAGCTTTAACTCGCTTCTGACATAACTCCTAGTTGATAAATAAACTTTATTTTTGCAGGGAGTCGTCAAGATAATGACAGATCCCGCTGTGAAGCCAGATCCAGTAAAGAGCAGTAATGTTGTTTTCCAATTTGGTTTCAAATCTTAAAGCACTCCCTCATCTTAGCAGAGATATCTAAATGCTGCCTATTTGGCGCTGTGTGTAATTCTTTGCTATAATGGCATGCTTGACAATATCTGTGTACTTACCTGGCACAGTAAAAGCCTCCTCTACTTAAATGAAATACACACAGCAGGTTTGAAGATGAACACAGGAGATGCTTGATCGCCTTTTAGACAACTGTAATTCAGCCCATAAATGTAATATAGATTGCAATAGCGTATATAAAGGAGCGCTTCAAATACCAGCCTTTGTATTTTGCAACTCGGTCCAATTGATTCCTAATGTAAAGCAATATTGTACCTGAAATGCAAACTGTTGCATAAACATAACAAATCCATCACTGAGTCAGTGAAGGAGATGCAGCAAAGATCCATTACCTATCTAGCGCCATGCGGCTCACATGAGCCGAAGCACGCGTGCCGGTATTTCGTGGAAGGAACGGGGAGAAATGAAAACGCGTAAAGGATGAATCCTCACCTGTATCACTGAGCGCCCGCCCGCTCTTCGCTCTGCTGAAATCAGGTGCAATTTGCACCGCGGAGCACCTGCTCCTCTGAGCAAAATGAAATTTCCGGATTCCTCCAGAATTCCTGCAAAGCGGGACTTTTTGCTGCCCGGTTAATGGAAGCTTTGTCAGCCGTGCTTACTAGACACAATAAATGGATAATAAATAGCACAGTCTGTGGACAGCAACAGGCTCCGACAATCCATTAACCAACGAGACATGTTGCGCATTCCAGCTTATTAGTCTCATATCTATAATATATTTTAGCAATCTCTCCCTGGCAGGCTTTTTCTTAGAACAAACACACAGGTCAGACTTTAATTTTTCATCCCTCTTCAGAATTTCCAAGTGAAAAAGGGCTGGTAGCGAGCCATTCGCGATGATCTGATCCTGTATTTGCACTGGAAATTTTAAATGGATTTTTTTTCCTGCTTTTCTGCTTATACTTCTTCTCTCTTTGGTTTTCCCTGCAGAAGCAGCATTGTGCAGGCTGGGGGTGAGCAGCAAGGAGACAGCCTGGGCAAAGACAATTTTGGCAATTTTTTGCACATGGTCTGTTTTTTTTTTTTAAATAAAGCCTTCCCTCCCCCTGCCCTGCTCACTTCCCGTTTTATACAGCTGCTTGCCGAGCAACGAGCAGCATGGGCCCCTTCCAGGTGAGAACACATTGCTGGCATTTAGGGTTTTTTTTGCTGGTGGGACGTAGCTGGGCTGTCCTGACCCCAGCTGGTGGCCCAGCGAGGGTCCCTGTGTCCACCAGCCGGGGGATGCAGCATTTGAGGGGCTCTGTTGGGGCTTCAGCTTGGTAACCGAGGGGTTCCCAACAACTCCAGCTGGAAACTGGTGGGGAAATGCCTTGGGGGAGCAACGCATGCCCACTTGTGGCTGCCTGTAGCCCCTCTGGTGGCTTGTCCAGTGCACACCCAATGGCACCGTCATCCCCTGGACACCCCTGGGCACCCTCAGAGCCCAGGTTACGTGGGGCTCCGGAGGCAGCCCTGCGCTTGGCATCGCTCTGCGCTCGTCGCCGAGTTCCCATACCCGTTAGTCACCGAGCTCACCCTGCACGCTTCATATGCCGCGTGGAGCCCCCATCCTTCCACCCCTGGGTCCGATCCACACGTGATGCTGTGTGAAGCACCGGCTCGTCCTGCACAGGTAGCAAAGGCAGGCGGGCCACGGCAGCACCCGGCCCCGTGCGGGCCTGCAGTGCGGCTGCACTGGGCACCGGCACCAGGCACCAGCAGCGGGCACTGGACATCGGCAGCAGGCAGTGGATACTGTCAGCGGGCAGCGGGACCGGGTACCGTGACTGGGTGGTGGACACTGGCACCGAGTACCGGGACTGGGCAGTGGGCACCGTCAGCAGGCACCAGGACCGGGTACAGGGACCGGGCAGTGGACACCGGCAGCCGGCACCAGGACCGGGCAGTGGGCACCGGCAGTGGGCACCAGGATCGGGCACCGGGACTGGATACGGAGACCGGGCAGTGGACACCGGGACGGGGCAGGGGGCACCGGCAGCGGGCACCGGGACCGGACGGCCCCAGGGCTGCAGCGCGAGGAGGGCGTGGCGCGCGCCGGGCGGGGCGGGGACCAATGAGCGGCGGGGCGGTGCCGCGCGCGGGGCAAGTTTGCCAGGCGGCGGGGCGGGCACCAATCAGCTCGCGGGGTCGGCTGGGCGGCGGCCAATGGGGGCGCGGCGGGGCGGGGCCGGGCGGGGCGCGCGGAGCCGGTCCCCGCGCTCCGGGGGCGCCGGGCGAGGTGCGGGGCTCAGCTCCGCTCCGCTGCCCATAGCCCGGTGCCGGCGGGGATGCCTGCTGGCGGGGAGTAGAGCGGCGCCCCGGGAGGATGTCGGGGAGCGGCGGAGCGCTGCTGTTGCTGCTGCTGGCCGCGCTAGTCGGTGCCCCGGGGGCCGCGCAGCCGGCGGGGGAAGCCGCCTGCCGCCCGGTCCGCGCCGCCTTCCAGGTGCTGCAGCCCGGAGCCAAGTGGGTACCCGAGAGCCCCGTGCCAGGTGAGGCTGTCCGGTCCCGTGGCCTGCCGCCGTTTCCCTCCCACCCCCTCGGGGCTCGCCGGTGCGCGGAGGGCGGCTCCGGGGGCCGCTCGGGTGCGGGGCGAAGCGGGCTCCGCTCTGCGGCCGCGGGACGCCGCGGAGCCGGGTGCGGGCTGCCCGCTCTCCCAGCGCCCACGGGGGGCTGCCCTTCCCCGGCCCCGCACCGGCGGTCGGGTGCGCGCTGCGGGCGCGCCCCTGCAGTGGAAATCTGGATGGAGCGGGTCCTTTACGGCTCTCGTTTTGTTTAGGGGGGGGGCTTTTAGAGGCAGCTCAAACTTCTGCTGCCGGGCGGAGCTGCCGGCAGAACCGGCCGTCCTCGCGATGCCGGTGTCGGGGGCGGGGTACCGGCGTGAGGTGCCCGGGCACCGCGGCATCCCTGCCAGCGGGCACCACGTCGCTGCTGGTCCTGTCTCTGCCAGAGGTTTTTCCTCTGTGTCGTGTGCCTGGCAGCCAGCGGTTGCGGCAAGCGAAGCCGTCATCCGAGGGAAATCCCGCTCTGTAAATCTCTGGAGCTGTGGCTGGGGACGAGGGTCGGGACGCTCGCAGGAGCGTCCCGACCCTCGTCCCCAGCCACAGCTCCAGAAATGGGGCTGGAACTGGGCACCGCTGCGGGGGCACCGGCAGGCAGCAATGGCCCAGGTGGGAGGCTCTACAAAGTGGGGCAAGGTATTACTCTTCTGTGCAATTAGCATTACAGGCGGTAATTACAGGTGGTAACCACAGCCTGCGTGGTACCGCACCAAACCTCACCACCTACATCCTACAAGGCTGCTTTCAGTGTATGGACTTTCTTCCTATTTTAAATTGTAAGTGAGATAACTGAATGCCGTGCCTTTTAAAGGTCCTTTTTCAGCTTTTTGGTAAGTAGGGAGTGTCAGCTCCGGGAGCGTGTGTATGTGCATGGAGAGGTTTTGATCGCTGCGTTACGGAGCTGCCTGGAGAAGTCGGGTGCTGTTGCGTTAGGTTAAACACACAGCAGAGAATGCCTGCCCTGGAAAGCTTACGATCAAAGTATGAAAATGAAGAGATAACGGGCAAATGTGACAGGCAGGGGAGGTGCAATGAGATCATCGCCAGCAGCAGCTGCTGCTTTTAATAACGATGTGTTGAGTTATGCTTCTTGCATTCAGGATTGCACGGGCCAGAAATACAAGAGTTGCTTCAGCAGTGATCCGTGGCCGCGCAGGAGGGGAAGGGGAGAAGCAGGGGGTGCTGAGGGCTGGGACTGTGAGGTGCTGGTGTGTCTGCTGGTGCAAATCCCAAATCTCCTGGTCTGTAGGACGGTAGCAATGCCTCAGCTTACCGCAGCTGTGAGGTTTAGAGGGAGGGTTTAGGTGTAAATCCTGGTGACAGGGTACCTCCCCTGTCCCCTCCTATCCTTGCCTCCCCTTCCCCTGTAATTTTTTGACTCTTTTCTTAATGCTCCCTTCAGCCTAGCTGCAGGAGCAGCATCTCCTCTCTCTCTGTCCCGCAGGGTCTCCTGGTCAGTGTGGAGGTAGCGCTGGAAATACTCTGCAGTGAAATGTTTGCAGGGAGGGGAAAGAGCTGCTCTTATCACCACTAAAATGCCAGACCCTGTTGTTTGTTTGTAATCAAAGAAATGTCTTCCCTTGCTTCTGTGAAAGTCAGTGAAATGTTTGCTTTGATCCCTATGTAGCTTTCTTGGGGTGGATTTTCACAGGGAGAAGTGATGGAGGGGTGGGCAGTGGGGTGCTCCCAGCGGGTCCCCGCAGGCTGTGCTGCGAGGGGTGGGGGGCAGCTGGAATCCTCCCTGTTGCAATGTCCTTCCCCAGAAACCGGTGGCATCCTCCATCTTGGCCTGGGCTGTGCTTCCCACGGGTGCTGTTGCCCGGGCGTCTTCCTTTCCCAGCATGGTTCAGGTTGCTGGAGTTGCTCCGTTGTGCTCCTGCCCACCTGGGAGCCCCAGCTGCATCCCTGGTATTCTGGAGGAGTGCGGAGCCCTTTGCCCCTCTGCAGAGCCTGTGGGTAGCTGGATCAATATATCCTAACAGAGCTGGTGTTTCAAGTGAATGCTTCCAGCTTGTTATGATGATAAAGTTCCTGCATATCAAATTGAAAGTGGATTTTACATTTGCCTAAGTACATAAACTTGATCATAATTAAAGCAATGACTGCTTGCTTATACCTTGGATCTGGCCCATCTTGCATGACTCTGTGTAGTAATTACACTTCAGAGCACTCGCTTCTCCTAGTAGCAGCTGCATAAATCTCTGTAATAGGGGAACATCACTCAAGGACCGTTTTCCCGGCTTCTGTTTATTGCTTTTCTTCTTTCGTACATCTGTCAATTAAAAAAAGTTTGGGAGTTCCCAGCCACAAAACACCACGGAATCAATTCTGAGAACCTCTGCCTATAGATCATATCACCCTGGAGAAACCGAAGGTTTAAACAACTTATTTAAAATGTGGGTTTTTTTTTTTTTTGACAAAACCAGAAAACAATGAGTTCTGGAAGCCACATTCTGTGTTATGAGCAGTTGTGGCTGAAGGCGTTAAGTAGAGGAAAGCTGCTGAGTTGCAACACAGGCAGGAGAAATGTCCCACGGCTCTGTTTTACTGGATCAGTGATGCGTAGGCTGGGGGGACACTGGCTCTGTGCTCCCTTTGGAGAAGCCCAGCCGTATTTTTAATTAAAAAAAAAAAAAAAGGCAATTCTGATAAATGTGAGGGAAGTGTCGTGCTGTTTCATGAGCGGTATTAACATTCCGGGAGTAATTCTAGCTGAAGGCGTGCATCAGGCGGCGAGCAGAGATCTGGTCTCCTCCGGTCCTGCTGCCTGGGGAGGGGGATTTTGCAGCTCTGGAGCCTGCTTTGGCATGCTCAGAGGTGGGGAGCAGCACGACCTAACTACTGTCAGCTGTGGCTGATTGTTCTGAGGGGTGGGAGGATGTAATCCATGCCAGTAGCTGTGCTCTCGCTCGATGAGAGGCCTCGTGCTGAAGAGGAGCGAAGGCAGGGTGATGGGGGAGAGCTATTCATAGGCTTCTCTGAAGTTGCAACCCGGTGCCGGAGTAACTTCCTCTGCCACTCACATTCGTTAATAACTAAATTCTCTTATGCTGCCTGTCTGGGTTTTCTTCTTCCTTTTGTCTTTTCCCTGCATAATTTGTCACGTAAACCCAGTAACTTGAATTTCTGGTTTGTTTTTTTTCCTGATGTGTTTCTCTTTCCTCTTTGCCATCCGGATTTCTTTGTGTCGGTGGTGACGCGCCGGATAATCGGGCTGGTGCGTGTGGGTAGAGGGGAAGGGGCGAGCTGCCGCCTCATGGAGATGGGGAGAGGGGATGGATATCTCTGCCCATGCTCACGTGGAAGCTGAGGATTATTTTTCTTGGCAGAAATACCTGCTGGCGGCTCTGTCTGCCTCTTCCCACAGCGGAGTGCAGTTTCCAGCTTTTTGTTCATTCTCTGTGATGGAAGCAGGTATGGATTCACCCCAAGAAAATAGAGGAGATGAATCTTTTGCTTTTGCAGGGGAGGTGTAAAGCTTTACAACTGGCTGCCTGAGCGTGTTGAGCTTTCTTCTCTATCGTTTTCTTCTTTTTGGCAGCCGGTGTGTGCCAACGTACAATTTGAAAACTAAAAATCCCAACTCTTCCTGCTGGACTCCATGCTCGTGAGCTGGCTCCCTTTGGACTCCTGCTCTTTTTTTATTCTGTGTTTCCTGAGTAGGACTGATGATACTCCTCCCTGTGTAGCCTTTCCGTTTAGCTTAGCGTGGTGGTTTAAGATCTTAGTTTACTAGATAATTGAGTTTTCTGTTCTTAATTATTTCAGGCCTGCCAGTTGCTCTCTTGATAGTTAAGAGAGCGGGAGCAGAATCCTAAAATTTAGTAACCTCCTCAGGCAGTGGTTTTATAGTGAGATAGTTAATGTTTTTTTTTTTTTTCTTTTCTTCCTGGGGGTTAATTTTAACAGCATCCTGAACGGCGTTCTTCCCAGTCTTGGCAATGACTGTCGGGTGTGTGTGCGTGACCGTAAGAAATGTGTACGGTGGGTAGGTGCCCACAAATTAACTCCATGTTTTTGATGACGGTGTTGTTGATTTGTTTGTTAGGAAGAAACTCTTACTTTGTAAAACCTCTTTACTTTCTCCATAACTACTTCTTTTAAAAGATGCGGCGCTACAGAGCGTTGTATTGGCATGGCAATCCTCTGGCCAACACTGCAAGACTTGGGGAGGAATCCAGAGTCAGATGGCCTTGTGAAACACATGATGGAACAGAAAATAAAGGATAATTAAGCAGTAATAAATATCCCACATGGTACCCATGCTATTCCAACTTCGGTCACCTATCGAACGAGGATGGTTTATAATTTGTATCTCTGTAATTAGGTTTTAAAAAGATCAGCACTTAAGCTGGGTTTTGAATGGTAGCATTTCCTTTTGCTCCCAAATGCTGAGCATTAAAAGCCAGTGACAGATGCATGACCCCCTAGTCACATAATTTAAAAGAAGGTCTTTAATAATTTAAAAAAAAAAATATTGAAATAGCTGGGGGAAAATCTACTACGTTTAGAGGTTGAATCACTGCTTTTATCTGTTTAGAGTGTGATGCTAACTGCGAAACAATTAGAGAAAGAAATTTAACAAAAAGCAGCAGCTTTTTTATGTGTAATATTAACAAATGGGTGAGTAAAGAGGGTGGCACGAAGCCCTCTGAGGTTTCGGGACTGCGGGAGGTGAAGGGTGCTGCTGTGCAGGGTACCAGAGCCCCCGCCGCTCGTGAAGGAGCCTGCAGCTGGGTAACGTTCAGCAGCCATTCTGATTTTGACCATGCCTGGAGTAAATCTGGGGGGAATGTTAATCTGATTTCGGCTGCTGTTGGATCTGGGTGGGCAGGCTTGCGTGCCTTGTCTGCCCTGCTGACAGGGCTGGAGCGATCCTGGGATGCTTAAAATCGGAATACAGCCCTTCAGCGTCACGGAGGGATTCACGACTGTCTGTAGATGATCTCAAGGGTTGGGGTTTTTTTGACATTTAATCCACTGAAATTATTGTCGCTTCTGCTGTACTAACCACCTATCTGTGGGAATAATTTTACATCAAAGTCAAATTTAATGCTTTAAATTCGCGGCTCCCTGGTCTTCAGGAAAAATTCCCCGTGTCGGAAGGAGGAGGCAGAGGCTGGGTCCTGCTGGAGTTACTGCGGCTCTAGAGATTAGCTCTGTCAGCGAGGAGTGTATGCAAAAATTACTGGAGCATTTACACTGCTGTTCCCCAAGATGGCATAAATGGCACAGCGCTCCGAGGGTGCTGGGCGTCATCGTGCCCATGGAAGGGGCCGCATCCAGCCCCTTCGCACCCATGGGAGCCGGGCGTCAGAGGGTCAGGCTCCCGTGCCCAGCATTGCATGGGTGTCGCTAACCTTGCCAAGATTGGGATGTGAGCATCCAAGCGCTGCTGGAGTAATTGGTGGGACACTGTCTTTCCAACAATGAATTTGTGATGATTTATGGCAAAAGGAGGAGATGGTTTGCAAAGGCTGAGGCTGGCATTATGAGGTGTAAATGGGTTGAAACTTTAAGAAAGAGGGGTATGTTTGTAGGTTGGGAGATAAAAACAGTCTTAAGGACCATTAGGCAGCAGAATGGGCTTTGCTGTCTCACAGGTTGGAGCTGTCACTGGAGATGTTTGTGATAGATAAAATGCTCCGAGGGGGTGGATTGGGGGGCAGGGGATAGGATTTGGTGACTCACAGGACCTTTTCCATTGCATTTATGGAGTCAAAAACGTGCAGCGGTTTAATTCATGCTAGTGTCTGATCCATAGACTTGTGGTTTGTTTCCAGGCGTTGGTGTCTCTTCATTCGCTGTGCTTCTGGAGTGTGCATGTCTGGCACAGCTCCTAGCGCTTGGGGTGCAGGGTCTGGGGCTCCATGAGTGCAGAACAGGGTCCTCCCAGGTTCTGCAGCACGAGTGCAGAAGAGCATCCTCCAAGCAATAGCATGGATAAACCCCAAACATCCTCACAGTTAAAAAGTTAAAAAGTGCTGTCCCTGCTTCACTGATGTCCACTGGGGTCAGCGAGCTGGGTTGATGGCTCCTGGATGACTCAAAACCCTCTTGTCCTTACCGTTGGGGCTTAGATGGGAGCGTTTGGGTCTGCTCGCCATCTGGGAGAGTCATAACCAGAAAATAGGTGGCAGATGGGAGCCAGGCCCCTCTTCCCTGGCCCTCTGTAGCCATGCTCTGTCCCAGGAAGGACCTTGTCCCCCGGGGCTGATAAGAGCCTGTCCTGCGTGTATTGATGTGTTGCACTTACCACGATGTTTCTGGTCGCCGCTGTTAGTTGGCTCTCTCTGTAAAACATTTTAAGCTGTCAGAGTTAATTCCCAGGCATTTTCCTCCTCCTCCTCCGTGGTTGCTCTGCTACAATGTGTGTCTGTCTTTTTACTTACTTCACAAAACTAAAATTCCATTTAAGGGGAGAAATTGGCTTAATTGCTAGAAAGAAGGATGGGAGGTGAGTAGATGACCTTGCTGCTTCCTATCCCTGCCTTTAACTTGCCCGGATCTCTTAATTGCCAACTCTCAGATTTTTCTATATTGGTGTTTCCATTAATCGTGGAAGGCTTTTTTTTTTTCTTAATTTGAAAAGTGTCCTAATATAATAAATGTAGGAGGAAATAAGCTCTGTATTAACAAGAAATTTATGGCTGTATTTTAGTGTTAAAGGGACCACGCTAAGCCTTTTTGTGGTGTAAATTGACTTGAATTTGACTTTTAAAAAACCCTCTTTAACTTGCTGTTGTGTAACCGCTTCTCTCATTAATGCAGGGTCTTGCTGTTACATGCATTCATGGTCCCTGTTATATTTTTCTTCCAATGGGTGACATAGCTGTCGGCCTGCTCCTCTGGAGTGAGTCAGCTCATGAAGTGCTGAGACTCGATCTTCAGGTGTCAGTGGTGCTGGCTCTGCATTGAAGGGCTTGATGAAGGCGTTTATGCTGCGCACTCTGTTCTGTAGCAGGGGAAACTGAGGCAGCACATGGGGATGGAGCTGGGATGGTGTTGTGGGTCCAACCTTGGGCTGTGCCTCCTTCTCCCCCCTTTGCCATGTGTTGTTTTGCAGCAATGGTGGGACTTGCCTTGCTTAAAGCTCCTTTTGGCACGTGAGACGCACGTTGCAGATGAAGCGTTTCATGTTGTTTTTCCCAGACTGTGCCGGGGGGAGGAGGGTTTCCCAAGCCCTGACAGCTGCTTTTCCCTTGGCGGTGTTGCATGACTCTTCTTCAGGAGGTACGCGATTGAACTGGCATTAATATTAATCCTGTTCTGCTGGAGTACACTTACAAAAGTGACTTTTGACACTTCCTAGTAATTAGTGAGAGAGATGATGTGGTAAAAGACTCTTGGGAGGAGAGGGGAACATGGAAGCATGTGTAATCCTTCCGGAGCAAAGATCTAAATTACCAAACTTGCTTTTATTGGGGGGTGGGGGGCAAGGGGAACCCCCCCATAGCAAATGGGAAGGCAGAGCAAGGGCTGAGGGGTGTGGGGAGCCTTCAGCCCGCTCCGGGCTGTTGGTGGCTGCCTTGGGGACTGTTCCTAACCCTGCTTCTGGTGGTGCTGCGGCTAATGGGGACCTGCTCCCCATGGGGCATGCTGCCTTTTGGCTGCCGGATGCTGAAATGGAAGGTTCTCACAGCTGTCTGACCCTGGATGGCCGTTTTTAGTGGTGTTGCTTACTGTTTGAGTACTGTTTGAGAGGACATGTGTTTTGCGGGATGGTGGGTGTTTGCTTTGAGAGGAGCTTGCTGCTCCGCTTGCGTCGGCAGGGCCACGGTTTGCTACTGAAAGCTGGTTGAGAATGAGACTTTTTTTGTTGCTGTCACTTCCAGCTCTTCTGTTCTATCTTCTCCTGTTGTCCGAACCCAAAAGATCAATATATTTATTTTTTCTATATTTTATTTATCACTTTTCAGCAAACAACACTTTTGCTAAAATTGTCTACTACCTCTGGGGGTAAGAGCTTTGGGAACGCTTTGGGAATGTCAAAAACCAAAGTTTAGCATCACTGACCAGTACTTTGAGCTGCAGCTTGGGATGCCAGAGGAAGCGATGCTCCTCTCGCCTCTGTCCCCGTCTTTTGTACTGGGCTGGTGAATGGGTGAGGAGCTGCCCCTGTGGTGGCCCTCAGGACCTGTCCCTCTGCAGTGGGGCTCACACAGGTGATGAGGTGGACCTCGGGCTTTGCCTGGTGCACTGGAGGAAGGATGGGATGGTGAAATCGGTGGGAGGCCTCGGGGGATGTATATAACTTACAAGTCTGTGCTTTTAAAAAAAAAAAAAAAGTCATTATTGTTGTGTCCTCCTGTTGTTACTGTTATTGCTGTGGATGCAAAAGGATGGAGATTGTAGGCAAATAACATAGTTGTTATTTGTTTTAAGCTGGTTTTAAGTCTTTATGCAAATCATGAGCATATCCTGCATGCTGAACGACGTGCATTGCTCCGTTCATTGTAAATCCACAGCTTCAAATCCTGGCTCTTTTTTCCATCTCCTCTGGGTGCCTGCAGCTCCCTCCTGAAGTGCGGGTGGGCTCGCAGGAGGCAGCAGGGCTGTGCTCTCCATCGCTCTGCTTGGCACCAGCCCAGCCGTGGATGGAGCAGCGCGGGAGCTCAGCGTGCCAGCAGGACGAGTACCCAGCTCCCGGGGGCCACTGCAGTCTGGGATCTGCCTTATCCGTCTTCTGCTTCGGCTGAGCCTTGCTCAGGGCAAATTCCAGAAGTGTCCTCAATTTACCCAAACAGTAACGGCAGCGATACCAAAGTATGGAGTTGGTTTCCTCTCCGCTCCCAGCAATTCTACCTCCTAATGCACATTTTCCGCCCTCCTTGTGCCTCTCTCCAGGGTTGGATCTGCAAGTATGTATCCCGAAGGGCTCCACGTGCTGCTCCAGGAAGATGGAGGAGAAGTACCAGGCGACAGCCCGCTTGAATATAGAGCAGGTCCTGCAGTCCGCCAGTATGGAGCTCAAGTTCCTCGTCATCCAGAATGCTGCCGTCTTCCAAGGTGGGTGCTGGGGGAGTGGTCCAGGCTCATGGGGGGAGGAGGAGGTGCTTCTGCTCCTCTTCCTCAGCACCTGGCAATCAGAAATGCAAGTGGCTGGAAGCTTTATGTTGACTTTTTTTTTCTTTAATATGTTTGTATATATTATATATGCTTATTTATGATAAATAATACACCTGGCTTGGTATGTGTCTACTCTGCAGGGCTTGTCCTAAATATTCCTGTAGCTGAAACAGCAAATGTAAATTTAAAGACTACACCTTTTCAAGTGCAAATTTAAAAGTGAATGAAAAGCCCACTTCTCCAAGAATTAAAAACATAGAATCATAGAATTGTCAGGGTTGGAAGGGACCTTAAAGGTCATTTAGTTCCAACCCCCCTGCCATGGGCAGGGACACCTCCCACTAGGTCAGGTTGCTCAGAGCCCCATCCAGCCTGGCCTTAAAAACTTCCAGGGATGGGGCTTCCACCACCTCTCTGGGCAACCTGTTCCAGTGTCTCACCACCCTCATGGTGAAGAACTTCTTCCTAACGTCCAATCTGAATCGACCCGTCTGTAGTTTTGATCCATTCCCTCTAGCCCTACCATTACCCAACATCCTAAAAAGTCCCTCACTGGCTTTCCTGTAGGCCCCCTTAAGATACTGGTAGGCCACTACAGGGTCTCCTCGGAGCCTTCTTTTCTGCAGACTGAACAACCCCAACTCTCTCAGTCTGTCCTCATAGGAGAGGTGCTCCAGCCCTCGGATCATCCTTGTGGCCCTTCTCTGGAGACGTTCCAGCATGTCCGTATCCCTCTTGTAGTAGGGGCTCCAGAATTGGACGCAGTATTCCAGGTGGGGTCTTACAAGAGTGGAGTAGAGGGGGAGAATCACCTCCCTCGACCTGCTGGCCATGCTTCTCCCAATGCAGCCCAGGATACGATTTGCTTTCTGGGCTGCAAGTGCACACTGACGGCTCATGTTGAGCCTCTCGTCCACCAGCATCCTCAAGTCCTTTTCTTCAGGGCTGCTCTCAAGCCACTCACTGCCCAGTCTATATCTCTGCAAGTACCGTCTTGTGTGACTCTGCCAGTCCCAAGCCCCATGTCGCAGCAATGGGATCTGCTTGCAAACCCGGTGTAACGCTTGGTAAGCATCTGACTAAAATGTGCATTACTGATTATTGCTATCCACCGCAAAACCAAGTTGGTTATTCCACATGAAGGTGGGTCGAGGCTGCCTCATTCCCCTCGTGCTTGCCACAGACTGTTCCAGTGCTTGGTAAGCTGATGCCACACTACATGGCAGCAGCTCTCTTCTCGTTCTAACGGTAATGTCACGTATTGACTTATTAGTCAAAGGCCAGTTTTGCTAAAATTTTCTACTGTGGATATATACCAGTTTGTGTCACTTAAATCTGCAGTAATTTTTTTTTTTAGGGCCTTTACACAAGCAATACTTATTCTATCCGTGCTTAATGTGTGGTGAAATGTTTGCTTGTCTGTTGAGTGCTCTCACATTGAGGTTCCATCGTTCTGTATTAATGGCATTTTTGCCTATATTTAAAAAGAAAGCATGAGCAGTCAAGCATTTTGTTTTCCTTGATGCTGATATTTTTGCAGAATAATTGATTTATTTTTGTTCGTGCCTCAGTAACAGCAAGACCCAAAGCCTGCTGAAGCCTGTGAGATCATGGCAAAGCTCTGTTCTGTTCCTCAACTGACTGATGAAGTCTAATGGGTTGTTTTTCTCAATGTAAGATCTAATAAATTGCTGAGGAGGTAACAGTGTATTTTTTTTTTTTTCCCCAGTACTACTTAATGCAGTGACCATTAAACAGAATGGAGTAAAACTAATGGGAGATTGGTTTCCTAGGCATTGGAAATATAGACTAGCTTCAAAAATGGTGAATAACCTGGCTGGAATACAAAGTGTCTGCCTCCTCCCCTACCATTCAACAAAAACATGGGAACATCAGAGTTTTATTTTTCCTTTTTTTTTTTTACTACAATTTCCGTCCTGGCCATAAGAGCCATTTTTTCCCCTGTGCAGGGGTTTTGGAGCTGATGTTACTCTGAAAAGCCTCGGTGTGCTGAATTGCCATTCTTCTTGGTGGTGGGGAAGAAAAGCATTTAATAGAAGAATTCCTGACCACTTCTGCTTATAAAATAGATCATGACTAATTTTAAAAGTCTTTTGCAATCCCCCTGTAGCTGGAACCATTGAGGAGCTCACTTTAATTACCTCATAATAAAGCATTTTGGACGTGGAAGGACAGTTTATTAGATTTTGAAAATAATTTATTTTTGCTGTCTTTAATTTTAGTTTCAAAGTCCATAGAAGGACACTTTTTTAATAGGCAGGTCTTTTGATTGCTGCTTGTTTAAGACTGTTTTGATGGCTGCAGTGCCAGAGGCTGCTCCAGCTATAGAAATCGTGCTTCAACCCAACACGCGGCAGTCTGATTTCTTCTTTCTTGGCACTGCTCATGGTAGGGACAGGTGTCTATCCCAAAACATCTTGAAGGGAGCTGGTGTTGGGGTGTAGTGTCTCAACTGTGTCCAGCTCTGGATCCCTCAGCACAAGAAGGACACGGACCTGTTGGAGCGGGGCCAGAGGAGGCCACGAAGATGATCCGAGGGCTGGAGCCCCTCTGCTGTGAGGACAGGCTGAGAGAGTTGGGGGGGTTCAGCCTGGAGAAGAGAAGGCTCCAGGGAGACCTTAGAGCCCCTTCCAGTGCCTGAAGGGGGCCTACAGGAAGGACGGGGAGGGGCTGTTGGCAAGGGCATGTAGTGATAGGACGAGGGGCAATGGTTTTAAACTAGAGCAGGGTGGGTTTAGATGAGACATTAGGAAGAAGTTCTTTCCACTGAGGGTGGTGAGACACTGGCCCAGGTTGCCCAGAGAGGTGGTGGAGGCCCCATCCCTGGAGACATTCAAGGCCAGGCGGGATGAGACTCTGAGCAACCTGATCTAGTTGAAGATGTCCCTGCTCACTGCAGGGGGGTTGGACTAGATGGCCTTTAAAGGTCCCTTCCACCCCAACGCGTTCTATGATTCTATGAAATCAAACCCCACCAGGGTGCTGTTGAACTAGGACGGCTGCTTGTAGAACACTTGCTGCCCTGGCACAGCTGGGGAGTGTGGGGTGCCCGTGGTGGGGTGCTCCTGGGCTGCCTTCCGCTGCGGAGGGGATGCCGGAGCAGTCAGACATGGCCCCCATGGTCCCCGAGCATCTTCTGCAGGTCCTGCTCCTCTATGGTGGCTCCAGGCAAAGCTGGGGACATGAAGCTTCAGGACCTGGGACCGTAGGAGTGGGATGGCCCAAAGAAACTTTGGCAGGGGAGGAGGCTCTCTGGGGCTGTCTGGCCTTGGGTTGGACCCCAGCGTCTGCTGGGCATCCCGCACAGAGGATGGGTGACTGCACCGCGTTCTGGAGTGGGGTAATATGTTGGTATGGAAACATATCCTAACTGCTCATACTAAAAACAAAAATGTGAAATCCTTCACAGTTAATTTTAGTATTTTTAGCCTGGCATCTAAAGGGACTGCTAGTCTGACAAACAAAATCTCACCTAGATGTTATTATTTTGCACCAAATTTAATTTCTTCCTGCTGAAGCTAGAGCAGCATCTCTGCTGATAAAGATCAAGGGAAATTGTCTGGCATTTACAGAAAATCTCATCCAGGCCTATCTGTTACAATGTTCACTTAGCAAAGTTTATTAGATTATTAGTTTTAGACCCTTGGGCTTTTTCTTTATTGCAGTTAAGAAGGAAAAATCCCAACCAAAAAAAAAAAGTCCTCCGTTCACTAAATTTAAATGGTACAATTAGCTTCTGGTCTTATCTCACAGGCATTTTTGAAAATTATGGAGATGATTTAAGTAGTGATTTAATCCTTTGGAAACTTGCTGCGTTTGATGGTGTTAAAATGGATTGTAGCTGCCTTGTCTGCTGTTAAATCTTGCTCTAGAATTTCTTTGGGGGCAGGTTTTTTCTGTTTTCCTGCGGTGTGTCCATGCTGGTGTCTTTCTGTGTGCGCACCTCCCAGTTTGGGTTCTCAGCCGATGGCGCTCCATGGTGTGCCCGGAAGGTGGGCTCAACCGCAGCGCTGCAAAACTTGCCGAGATGTCTCGCTGCAAGTAATGTTTGGGATTGCTCTGGGGGTGTCACCAAGCTAACGGCTGAGTGAGTGCCACTGAGCTGCTGTGGCAGACAGAGCCCTGCCTGCAGTTTGCTTTCCCCCCCTCTCTTTTCTCTTGACCTGAGATCTTGGCTTTTTGGTGGGGGGTTTCTGGCCCTGCCGCCATGTATTAAGACACCAGAAAAAGCCTCCAACAAACTCTACTGATTTCCTAAATATTACATCTGGATCTGAATATCTCAGCTTTGTGAAAGATAAATTTGAACTGGAAAATATCAGGGTTGTTCTTGTTTTTCAGTGGGTTTTTTTTTGGTGTTTTTGTTTTTCTTTCTCTTTTCCCCCACTAAAGAGCTCTCTTCCCCAGGGTTGGGTTGTGTGCGTGTTCATCAGCCTGATGCCTCCTGCTTCCTAAGTTTGGGAATTAGCTTTTGAGTGATTACTTAATTTCTTGTCCTACGTATTGGCCGTGTTGCGCTGTGGATAACAGAAAATTAAAGCTGTAGCAGCTGCTCAGATGCAGCTTTTGTGGTACGCTCCTCCTAGTTCTTTGTCCAAGGGAAAAGGTACCTTTTAAAAAGTGGAAAGGCTGCAACACAATTAAGCAGAGAAGGACCCTCCAAGGGAAGAGGAGCATCTCCACAAGTTGCTTTGTGTAGGACTTGCTGGTAATCTTCCCCTTCCAGCAGCGTGAAGCACAGGAATGAGAGAGCTGACTACCAGGGGCTGCTTCGGCAGCAGCGATGCAGTGTGCTCCCACAGAAAGTTGCTTTCATTATTTTAAGTGATTGCTCAAATAAGCTCTCAGCAGGATCTCGCGTTGCCCTTCTGCAGCCTCTGCTGTTGATGTTAGTCAGCTCCTGGGGTGGCTCTTTGCCTGCTGCAGCCACCAGGCTGTGGGAGTGTGTCGGTGCCTGCTCCGTGATCTCCTGGTGGTGACGGCGACGCTGTTAGAGCCAGAAGGGTAGCGGTGGTGTAAATCTGGAGATGCACCACACGCCTGTCTCCGACACCAAATCAAGCTGCCTGGGTGCAGGGTTTGCTCCCACCTGCTCCCCATACAGCTCCCGTGGGGCTGCAAATGTGGGGGATGCGCTCTGGCCTCCCCAGCAATTACCCGGGCTGGAAAATTGGATGGGATGCTGCCGCTGAATCCCCCTTGGTGAAAGCCTGTAGGCTTAAATGAAGACCTGATCTTTTCCTTCTAAGCGGTGTAACCTTCTGCAGGTGGCAGCTGGGAGACAAGAGGAGCCCTGTTGGGACCCCAAGGGGAGCTTGCAGGGGCTATGGAGATCTGAGGGACTTTTGGGATGCCTGTTTCAGAGTAGTTTCTAGGAGGACCGTGATAAATCATTGCAGATAAACCTGCCTGCAAGTGTATGGTATTCTCTAATTTGTGGGAGACTCCTGTTTCTTTTCCCCTGCGGAGCCGAGCCCTCGGTGGTTCCGGCAGAGCCGGCGGCGTGGGGAGAAGGTTGATTCATCTCCCCTTGCATGCTGCGGCAGGACAAAGGCAGAGCTGTAACTCTCGGTCCTACCAGGCGGCTCTGAAGGCTGTAAATCCCCCATTAGGCATAAACACAGCCATTTTGGTTATTTATGGTTATTTATGCTATCCATTCATATCTATCAGGAGTGAAGGTGGTTTTGGCATTGCAAGCTTCTATCAGGTTATCTTTAATCAGTTTAGAGGCACCTAAGCCACAAATATATCAAATAGCCAATCCTAATGTCGGAGTCCGCTAAAGTATGACTGAATTATTTATTTTGTTATGATGAAAATGTCTGGGCTTTATTGGGTTTTCTTTGAAGAACTTGATTCTGCTTGAAGTCTGGAAGATAAAAGATCAGTGATTGTCTCTCCAAGTTTCTTATTCCAAATCCTTCACAGCTTTTCATTTTTCACGAGCTGCCGTTACTACTTTGGAGTCAAGGTGAGGGAGCTGAGATTTCTTTTATTCTATTAAAGAGGTTTAAGTATATGAAAAAAAACCAAAACCCAGAACTTTTATCTTTACTAATTATACCTTGCACGGGTAAATCCAAGATGCTTCAATTAGGTGAGAAGAGATGGACTGCATGGTGGGACCATGTTAATCGCCGAGAAGGGTCCGCTGATACCAGCGCTGCCCAGCAGAGCCTGTGTCTTATCATTTGGAATAGTTTAATACTCTGGTGCCTTTAAGCCAATTAAGCCTATTAATGCGGGAGGGTCTTTCAGATGTCGGCAGTAGGAAGAGCCTTGGTGGATGGGCTTAACACCATGCTTTCTAGGGATTCCGGCTTTGGCTGTGCTGCTGGCACTTACAGGGAAGAAGGAAGCGATACGGAGCAAGTGGGAGACATCTCTAGCTTGAAAAGTTAATAATTATTTCTGAACGTGTAAAGCAGTGGAGGTGAGAGGTGCTGGGAGTCTCGGAGCTGCCCCAGCTCTGCGGGCGGGAGGTATCCCGAGGAGCAGTGGGACGCAGTTGCGGTGTGCTGGGATGTCCAGCTTGGACCATCCGCCAGGTTTCTTGCACAGATTTTCTAGGTGGGACCAAAGTGATTATCATTAACTGGGTAAGTGTAAATGAAAGATTCTTAGCAGTAGTCAAATGTGATCCGAGTGCGGTGGTCAGCTTAATAGCTGCAGGTGTGTTGTGAAAAGTGCATGTGAAAATGTCAGCTCTTGCTTGTGGGCCTGTGAAATATTAAGCTGACATTTTAGAGTGGACTCAAAGAATGGATTCATTTTTGGAAGAGAATATTAAAACTCTAATTAGACTTTACAAGTGAAAAAGCACCACAAATAAATCTGTGTCATCTTATAATTCCTGTTCCTAATTAGTCCTCTGCTAACTAAAGTCTCACTGCATCCCTCTCTGCTCCTATCTCTGCAGTGGCAGTTCTCTGCTCTGAAAGCTTCTTGGTTTGTTGTTTTTTTAATTTTTTTTTTTGTTAATGTATATTTAAAATAGGAATTGTCCCTCTGGGTCAATTCCGGCCGGTATTCTGCCTTTGGCAGCAGTTCCTGCCAGATGCTTTGGATGCACAAAGTTTGTAGTGGAGAACTATGGCGATGCGTTTCCCAGGCTGATAACGATGCTCTAAACCAATGATTACAGGTAGGTGGAAAGAGCTGTCTGCATAATGAGAGATCTCCGGTTGTCAGAATTGGTCTAGGGAGGTAATGTTTCCTTTCAAATAACCAGAACTTATTGTTCATAAATCACAGTTAATCTGTTTATTACACTGGCATACGAGGCTGGAAGTCTGGGGCATGCTATAATGCTTAACTTTAGGAGCAGAGCTGCAATAGTAGCAGCAGTTTCAAATGATTGGAAATTGGGGGATCAGCAAAATGCAGGAGTTTGTGGAGGCTCAGGGCATTAAAAATGACTGCTGAGGATTGATGAGTTTCTTTAACAAATTGTAAAATCCATCATGCAGGAGTTAGGGCATGAAACTGCCCTCCTGAGCCGCATAAACCATGGCTTTGGAAGGATTGCATGATGGTGCATGCTACTGGGAAGGGAGATTTTGAAAGATGTTTGATTTTGCTTTTGTTTCTTCCTCTCACTGCCTGGCGTTTCAACACCAGCCCAGCGTTGGCGTGCAGGTTGCCAGGCTGCGGGGGTGCTGGCTGGGGGCTGCTCCCCGGAGGAGCCTTTCGGTGTTCTGGTCCCTCTCCCTGCTGAGGAATGGCTGAGAGCCCTGGGGCTGTTCAGCCTGGAGAAGAGCAGACTGAGAGGGGATCCTATCAATGCTCAGCAATAGCTAACGGGTGGGTGTCAGGAGGATGGGGCCAGGTTCTTCTCAGTTGTGCCTGGGGACAGGATGAGGGGCAATGAGCACAAAGTGGAACACAGGAAATTCCATCTCAACGTGAGGAAAAACTTCTTTCTTTTGAGGGTGGCAGAGCCCTGGCACAGGCTGCCCAGAGAGGCTGTGAAGTCTGCTGCTCTGGAGATATTCCAAGCCCACCTGGATTTGTTCCTGTGGCACCTGCTCTGGGTGACCCTGCTCTGTCAGGGGGTTGGACTGGATCATCTCCAGAGGTCCCTTCCAATCCCAACCTGCTGGAGAGGGTACAGCAGGGAATTGCTGGAGAGGGGCCAGCAAAGGGCTACCAAGATGAGGGGACTGGAACACCTCTCTTATGGAGAAAGGCTGAGGGATTTGGGTCTCTTCAGTCTGGAAAAAGACGACTGAGGGGGGATCTTATCAACGCTTAGAAACACTGAAAGGGTGGGTGTCAGGAGGATGGGGCTAGGCTCTTTTCAGTGGGGCCCAGTGACAGGACAAGGGGTAATGGGCACAAACCTGAACATGGGAAGTTCTACCTCAACATGAGGAGGAACTTCTTTCCTGTGAGGGTGGCAGAGCCCTGGCACAGGCTGCCCAGAGAGGTGGTGGAGTCTCCGCCTCTGGAGACATTCCAAACCCGCCTGGACGCATTCCTGTGGCACCTGCTCTGGGTGACCCTGCTCTGGCAGGGGGTTGGACTGGGTCATCTCCAGAGGTCCCTTCCCACCCCCACCATTCTGTGATTCTGTGACCATTCTGTGATTCCCCTGCTTCAGTCTCTACCACAGCGGTTGCATTTCCTGTGGTCTTCCAAAGTTCTGGAACATCTCAGACAGCTTTGCGCAGCCCTCGCTCACAGCTGATGGAGAGCTTGGCATGCTGCCCCGGGTGCCTCCTTGCAAGAGCTCACTCTCTGGCTTTTGCTGCTGTTTCCCTGCATCCCCATTTTGAGCTCTGGAATATGCATCCACAGGGACATCCTCTCATGCTCCCACCTGCCTTTCCATGTGGAGACGGTCCCTGGGTTGGGTATCCGTAGACTGGCTGCTGTAGGAAGAGGCTATGTCTTGCCCTTGGCAGAGGGCTTGCAGTGACTCCCCGGCACATCTGTGGAGGAGTGAAGTCTGTGCGGTGGGAGATGTCCCTAGCCCCTGTTTTTGGGGTCTTTGGGGCTTGAAGGGTGCGGCTGTGGGGAGCTGTGTGTGGTTGAAATTCCTTCCTGTGTCCTGCCTCTCTTTGTTTTTTTCCCCTGCAATTAAATACTGCTGACGCCCTTCCCCTCATCGGTGAAATGAGCCTTGGAGGTTAATAAGGGGCTTTTCAAACTGCCTACATGCTGCTTCAGCAGTTTTTGAACATTGCACTTGGTTTCTGGGCTTAATGGTCCCTAATTCAGAGTGTGTGGAGGAATTCCTGGATACCTATGGGCCTTTCTTCGGCTGCTGGGTACTGTCCCCTGCCAGCTGCTTTTCTGCTGTGAAAGGGGATGGTGCTCCCCTGCTTCCGAGGGGTGTAGGAAGGCGTTGCCCATGGGCACCAGGTGCTCCTCCCTGGGCAGGACCATGGCAGATACTTCCCCCGCGTCCTCTTGTGTCCGTGGTGCCCCTGTAGGAGACATGGACCTTTTGGCTGGGGAAGTGTCTGGGCTGGGACTCTGGAGGAGTGTCATGGCTGAGGTGCCCGCGGTGTCTCCTGCAGCTCCTCCACGCATGGTGGTGCTGCCTCCATCTCCTCTGCTCTGAACCCTTGCTGGCAAAACACGATCCTCTGCCTGCCTTCCCTGTCGGAACTGTGAATGGTGAGATGACCAGGGAGTGAGGGCTCCTGTGCTCCTTTGAGTCTTCCGCTTCCACAAGTGGGCTGTTTTCTGTAATTACCTGTTGAGCTGCAAGTTATCATCTTTTGATAGTTCGAGTACTAACATTCTTAAAATGCCTCCTAATGCTCTAAAGCAGTCAAATTACATCTTTCTTCGCTTGCAGTAGGATGATATAAATGTCATGTTACCCTTGAATGTGGTGCTTATAGAACTGCTTGGTGCTGTTCTATATTTTTTTTTGTGTTTTTTCCTTTGTATTTCCAGTACAGAAATGGGCGCGGTGGCATCTTCCATCTCTTGGTCTGAAAGGATAAATGGGGGCGTTCTCATTCTGCAAAGTGCTTGTAATGCAAACAAGAGCTGGTTTGCATCTGCTGGGGAGGAAAGGGGGAAAGAAGCCAGCACCCAGCAATAAAGGCAGGGACTGTCTCTGTAAAGCAAACATTTTGCTCGATTGTCATCTACTTTACTTTTAAAGCGGCAATAAGATATAGCGATAAAATGGCCAATGGCGCATTTCATCTGAGGGAAATGAACTATTGCTGAGCCAATTAAACTGTCAATATGCAGCGGTTTCATGTTCCCTCGAGCAGACTGGGTCACCTCAGGTGTGTTACTCACTCCGACTTCACCACTGATGTGAAATCAATTTTAGCAATTTATAATCTTTCATTTTACTGTGAAAGTATATTAATCTGTGAAAAACACCACTCAAATAGTGAGGGCAGGTGAGATCTTTCTACATGAGTGTCTACAGTTGGCAGTGCCCCTTGGGTTATCTGGCACGTAGAAGCCTGTGTAACTTTTGGGCACGCTGGAGGCACTGACAATCCAGTTCTCCAGCTTTGGGCTTTACCCTTAAAATGTTCTAAAATTATAGAAAGACGTTGCTCTGGGCGACCTCACTTCTTGCTGCATGGACGTTGTTTCTCTGAGGTAGGTTTGGTTTTGGCAGCTTCTTGGATCTTTATGGTGGTTGGTAGATACTTGGCGCACCTCAGAGCGGTGGTGTCCCTCTGGAGGTCCTTTCTCTGCTCTACCAAGCAGAGCGTGCCAAGAAGTCTGCTTTTCTCTGAAGGGCCTTGGTAGCTTTACAGGTTCAGACATCAAGGATGAGTGTCCACACAGTGTTTCTTTACAAATGTAGCGATCTGTGTTTTAAACATCTCATCTTCCTCTTAAAATCAGATCTCATTTTCAGGAGCTCTGTGGGTGTTGGAGGATGGTTGGGTTGTTGCATAGTGGACACTTCTTGGCACAGCAGGCAAGAGCCCATGTCCTGTCTCCATCTGCGAATGTGCTGAGTTCTGGGGCTGCTGGAAGGCTCTCCAGCCCTGTTTTCACCATGTAGCTCATTTGATGGGCTCATGATGCAGTTTCTCCACTCAAGTCAGCTGTGACCTGAGGGGTGAAGGATGCCTCCTTGCATCGATGGGTAACTTGCCTGACATCAGCAGTGCTGCAAAAGCTCTGGCAGGGAGAAAGCCCTGAGGGCATGTGTGTGTGGGAGAAGACTTGCCTAATGGAGAAGAAATGCCTCATTTTCAGATTGCTAAAGCCTCACTGCAGGTCCTTTTTCTGTCAACTTGATTACACAAGCTGCTGGGAACCCAGGAGGTTTTGGCATGGCTGAGTTTCTGGGGTTTGTGGGGGCTCGCCTGCAGTCTCCAGGTGGCCTGGTGCTTCCCAAAGACTGACCAAAGCTCTTGCCGTGGCTTCCAGGACACCCTGGAACACCCAAAGGTTGGGTCCCACAGCAAAGCGAAGGGGTATGTGTGGCATTGCATGGTGGCAGGAAGAGGCTGGTGACCAGCAGCTGGGGCACGTTGAACCTGGCTGCTGGGTAAGGTCTTGCAACAGAGCCGAGGTGATAGGAGAGCCTCTGCTGCCTCCCCTGCATATAGCCGGGTTGGGCTACACGGAGTCTGAAAGCTACGATTGTGGCAGCTTGGCTAAAATAATGTGACTCCCTGGCTGTATCCTCCAGCTGCCCCTCTGTGGTATTTCTAGCTGGAGCAATTTTGGGGATGAAACATCAGTATGGGCTGCGAGGCCCTGGGTATGGGAGTCATAAAACCATAGAATTGTCTAGGTTGGAAGACACCTTTAAGATAAAATCTGACCATTAACCCAGCACTGCCAAGTCTACCGCTAACCCATGTCCCTCAGAACCACATCTACAGGTCTTTTAATTACCTCTGGGGATGGCGACTCAGCCGCTTTCCTGGGCAGCCTGTTCCAATGCTTGACAACCCTTTCAGTGAAGAAATTTTTCCTAATATCCAATCTAAGCCTCCCTTGGCACAACTTGAGGCCGTTTCATCTTGTCCTATCACTTCTTCCTTGGGAGAAGAGACCGACCCCCACCTCGCTACACCCTCCTTTCAGGGAGTTGTAGAAAGTGAGAAGGTCTCCCCTCAGCCTCCTTTTCTCTGGGCTAATCATGTGGGTGTATGAGAAAGCTTAACTTTCAAAATTAAAGCTCTTGTAGGTTGGCTGCAGAGGAATGTGACCCAAGTGCATCTCGGAGACAGATCCCACCAGGAGACTGGAAGGAGCCCCAGCTCTTATTAACGTTTGGGAAGGGTTGGCATTTGTCTCGCTAGTGCCGAGGGCTGGCAACGCTCTCCCCAGCTGAAAATAGGAATGCAGTAGTTACTGTCTGGTTCTTTTGTGTTCTTTGTGGTGGGCTCTCTTTTTTTCTTTTTTAAAGCCAATAAGAAGATTAAACCCTTCTGGCTTTCTCATAAACATAGGCCAAACAGGATTTTATTTATTCTCACAAAGGGAAAATATTTTTGCTCTTAATCTTGATCCAAAAGTCTCAATCAGCCGCAGCTGATGACCGCTCCTGTGCAACCTGTGTGCCACTGCTGCTGGGGCGTGCGTGGAGGGCTGGACTCAAAATCGATTCCTGGCGGCCCACGATGAATTAAGGAGTTGGTTGCAGCATGCTCAGGAATGTTTTCAGCTCTGCTTTGCATTGTAGATTAATTCAAGACTGCTACAAAATAGAAATTGGTGACCAGCATAATGAAATTACTTCTTTTTTTTTTTTTTTTTTCTCCACCCTCCCCTCTGCTGCGGTGCTTGGAAGTGATGGTGGCAGGATGGTGATGCCTCGGCACGCTCAAATCTTCCACTAAAAATACAGGGTGTATTTATGCAATGAGCTAAATAACTTTTGGTGCTGGATTTAACAGGGCTTAGGCTGAATCTGTAGCTGCTGCTGCGTGCGCATGGGCTGGCTTTCTTAGAATCATAGAATCTGTTGGGTTGGAAGGGACCTTTAAAGCTCATCTAGTCGTCTTTGCCTGGTTTTGATGTGATGCTGGATTGGGCCCATTTATCCCATGTCCTTGGGTCAGGGCTGGACACCGGGGTTTGCAGTCGGTGCTGCACAGGAGACGAGGGAAAACTCTCATGGGTGAAAAATGCATTTCCATGAAGTAATGTGTCTATGAATCAATGCATCTTCTATGACAGATGACGTGTAGGAAGCTATGCGTATTTAATCTGCTAATACGTTAAAAAAAAAAAATCTTAATTGGAAAAAAAAGATCATCTGAATGTGTGCTTGTTGGGGGGGGAAATCACATTAACCTGTTGGTTAGAAAGTGAAGATCAAAAAAACCAACCCTCGGAGACAAGGCAAAACAAACAGCGGCGTAGATCAATTGTAAATGGATTTGGTGGCTGATTAGCTCTTCCCAAATTTGTCATCTTCGTGTCAGAAAATCTGTGATTGAGTGCCATAAAGAAGCAATTTTAAAAGCAGTGGAGAACAGTGAGGCTGCCTCTAGGATTACAGCTCACGGCTTCGGAATTCACTCTCTTTGAGGGAAATTGGTGAGTAACAGATCGCAATAATGCGGCGTATTTGAATTGGTCAAATTCCTATTACGATTGCAGTGAAAAAATGATGTCCCCTTTTTTAGGGAAAGGAAATTAAATAGGCCTAGTAATCCATGTAAGGAGATGGGCTTACACTAAAAGGGGAGGAACGAATGTGAAGGCTTATCAGTTCAATGCGTGCTCTTGAATCTATCTCATTAAAAAAATAAAATAAAATTGCTACTGAATTTCCAAGGAATTATATTGAAATGACACACATGCGTTTACTGCCTTTTAATTACAAAATTACTGCTTGAATCTCCTGTGTAAGTGCGCTATCAACTCTTCTTAAATATTAGCTCATAAATTCCAAATACTTCTTTAAATGGAAGAAAAATAGTATCCTTGGTCCTTCAGCTGGGTGTGCCAGCCCAGATCATGGCAGGTTGAGAACTACCATTTATGCTAGAGAAATCTTTACTGGCTAATTTAGGTGCTCGGTTTCCCCCTGGATGAGGCTTTTAAGATTGTTATTTATGCCGTCGTTTGTCAGAGGAGTACTCGGTCTCTGATGTCCAGCTCCACAGCCGTGATCAACTTTCTTATGAAACCTTTGGGAATTATTATGTACTTAGTGACAGCCAGATGGAGGTCTTTGAGATGGTCTGAAAGGGTTTTCACGTGTGGTGTGATGCGTTGCCCCCCTCGGCTGGGTAGAAGCAGGGCTAGGATGCGCGGCTGGTGAATGGTTCTGCAGCTCAGCCTCCTCTTGTGTAGAAAAGAGATTAAAAAGCAATAATTAAATATAAAGTCTTGTTTAAAGAGGAAAAACAACCAGGAGAATGCAGAAGCTCTTGCACAGCATTTCTTATGATGGAAACGTTTGCTGTAAGGAGGAGTTGGCTCTTGTTGGTGTATCAGTAAGAAATGTTGAAAACAAGTATTTTTATATATATATATATATATATATATATATATATATATATATATTTATTATTTATTTTGTTTTTTTCTTTTTTTTTTTGGCTGAGGGAATAGCAAGAGCCCAGCGCTGGGTGGTGGTGGTCTGCTCAGCCTCTGGTGGAGGGCAGGGTGATAAATGGTGGTCCTCCCTGTCTTTGCAGAAGAGCTGTGTGTGCTGGCTGGATGATGTCTGACCACCAGGCTGTGCACGGTGCGGTTCTGGCTTGCGGGGCGCTGCAGCTGGCTCTGCAGAAGTGCTGCCACGGGTGTGCATGAGCAATGCGTGTGAGTGACCCCCAGCTGTCCCAGTGTTGTGGTTTTGGCCAAATTGGTCAATGACCGGTGACAGATGCTCTCCCCCCACCTCTCGCACACGGAGAGGAGGAGGAGAGATAAAGAGACTTACGAGTTTAGAAGAAACTAAACTACTTTAATGAAATATTAACAATAAGATAAAAAGGAAATAATAAAATAGATGCAGTATATACAAAACCGTATTAAGCTCCCAAGATGATGTCACCGGCAGGCACTGGGGAAGTCCCAGACTGGACTCGGTGACGGGTGGGAACTGGGTTCCACAGCTGGAGTCTGGAACACACGGATCGGGATCAAAGGCAGATGAACAGGCAGGGTCCTCCTCAGATGCTGGCCATTGAAGGAAGAGAGTTGACCCTTTGATCCCTCAGCTTTTGTACTGAGCCTGGGGCAGATGGGATGGAATACCCTTGTTGGTCAGTTTTGGATCCCCTGTCCTGTCCGCTCCTCCCAAAGGTGGGACCCCTCTACGCTTTTCTGCTTCCCACCCTCCAACGGGGCAAATAACAAAATTAGCTGACCTCGGTTGTTACAGCAATAAGTATAAGCAGGAGCCTCTCTGGGTACCATTCCTTGGCACAAACTGTAAACGTTGGTCTTATCACTCTGAGAACGAACCATTTTTGGCACAACATGCCGAAGCATGCCAATGTTTCAGCACAACATGATTTCAGAGAGTTAGAAGAGGCCTAGCTAAGAAGTAAAATTACTGAACAGAAAGCTGGTTCTGTTTTAACCTCAAACCAGGACACCCAGGATTAAGCAGCGAGCTGGTTTTAGGTGAGATTAGGGGAAGGGCTGGTCACTCTTGCCTGTGGCCCTGCAGAAGGTGGCGTGGCTGCTTGGTGACCTGCGTAGAAACCAAGGGGACAACGGGAGGAGGACGACTGGCCTCTGGGATGTGCTGGGGGCTGAGCACTGGGAGGCTTTGCAGGTGTTAGATGCATGTATGAAGAGCCTAGCACTGCTGCTGGTTTGCTGTAGGCTCACATCTGCCCAGCTGTGCTGGGTTCCTGTGGCAGGTCCCTGCTGGGGGTGGGACCCAAGGCGGGGCTGAGCTGTGTCCCTCCTGCGTTGGCCAGTATGGAGGGGAAGCACCCATTGCAGTGACCAGGGGTCATGGGCTGATTGCGCGTTGTGTGAGGGACTCAATGATCTCCAGAGGTCCCTTCCAACCCTACCATTCTGTGAAAGTGCCTGCATTTAAATGGGTCGTCTTGAAAAGGGGGGAAGGGTCTGCCTTGAAGAGCACTCGTGCTGATGTAGCCTTTGTTGTCCTTGGGAATGAGCTTTGCGGTTTATGAAGGAAGACGAAAGGTGTGTTTCCATACAGAATAGCTCTTCTCATCTGTGTTTGCTGGGAGATGGCACTTGTGCGTTGGAATTCGCAGCAGCTTTAAAGCTGGAGGTGATAAGCCGCTTTTCCCTCTCTCTTGCTTTGTTCATAGGCCGTTTAGATAACGGCCTGGAAATGATATTAGTAACCCTGTACATTACATTTTGCTACCAGCGAAGAATAAGCAGCACATTTGACATTTGGGGAAATGGTTCATTTTCTAAGGGATGTGGTCCAGAATCTACTTCTTGAACCAATGGTCAGTATAATGCTATTTTTTTTTTTTACTAGCTTGCTTAGATTTCTACCTTGAAGATGCACTGTAAAGTGCACTGCATTACTAGTATTAAATAAAAGCAAATGCTTCACATCAAATGAGAAGTCAGTCTTTGAACTGATGAGAGGTTGAAAACCATTTATTTATCTGGCTTGTGATGCTTCACTGTGACATAAGCATGAAAAATAATTAGACTCACTGCTAAGTAAATATTTGATCCTGAAATGCATCTTGAAGAGATGGGAGAAAGTAACCTCTTCAGATGCACATCGATTCTCCTGGATTTGTCTCGCACCAACAGCTAGATCGCAGAATTGGCTTCAGAAAACTACATCAGAAGAACGCTATCGAGGGTGAAAATTTTATGAAGGTTATGAACAAACCAGGCGGTCTCTGCAACCTCAGTTTGCTTTCTTGTCCTGTGCATTAGAATACAGCCTTTAATTACAGCATCCTGTGTGTTTTTCCACAAGCTTCTTCCCTTGTGTAAGGGCACTAAGTGAATGTCCCTTAATGAGCCATTTTCTGTCTCCTTGTTGTTTGATGCCTGGTTCTTAATACTTTCAAATGACACTTAAGGACAGAATTCTTCAAAATCTTCAATTGCATGTGAATACATTATTTTCATGCTGTTTCTTGATGGTCAACACTGAGTAGTAGCATGTTTGGTCAGCTGATAGAAAAGCTAAAATTCCGAAGGAGCCTAATTCAGACCTTTTTTGGCTCCCTTCACGGCAGCGTAGTGATGTCCAAGATGTAGGTCTTGGGTTTGGGTACAGGCTCTTCAGTTCCCGCTGGCTTTGTACACTCCACACCTTCTGATTTCTGGAGCTGGCAAAGCAAGGAGCTGGAGGAGCAGTGTCTGACTTCCAAGCACTTCAATTTTGCCTTTAAGTTAATAAAAAGGAGCACCAAAACCTGGGCTCCCTTTTAAAAAGCAGGACGTTTCCAGGTTGAAAACAAAAAAAAAAAAAAAAAAATTCAACTTTTATTCTCTCCCCCTCCCCTCAAAGCACAAGTGAGTTGGATCTGGGTATGTTCTTTCAGATAGAGGCAAAAAAAAACCAAAACCAAAACCACCCCAAACTCAACTTGACCCCCAAACTGTCACAAAAAAAGTTCATGTTTATACAGACTTTCACAAAATCCCGTCAAAAGTCGAGTTCTGTTTCGAAGTCTGGGAAATGCTTCAGCTAATTAAAGAAAAGGTCAGCAGGATTTTTTTTTTTTTTTACTGTAGGCAAAAAAAAAAAAAAGATAAATCTTTCTCTTCTGCCTTGTTCTCAGAAGCAGTCAAACCGTTTTGGCTGAAATTAAAATTTGCCTGAGGCAGACAAAAGGCACGCAAAGTTGCAGTCCAGATGGTTGGAGCTTGGCAAAATTATAGGTAAGTAGGAATAGGGTCTAAAGATCAGAAGCATTAGGCAACTGTAATATGCAGGGCTACCAGCTCTGCCTATAATCGCTTCTAATATTTAATCTAAATGTCTTCTGCAGAAAGCTGTTGTGCTGTTCTGAAGTGTGATCATTCATTCGGAGATTTGGAAGGGACTCAAAAGCTGTAGCTGAAGTGAGTTTGCTTGCAGAATGTGAGAGGGCTTTTTATCCTCTGTGTGTACGGTGTGAGGAATGTGTCACCTGTGAACAGCCAGGTCTGCGTGAGAAGTCCCTGCTGTGGTCACGCAGAACCTTTTCCAGTGTCTGTGTTGCTCTTTTACTCTTCCTGTAATCCGCCCTTGTAATAGAACATAGAATCATAGACTTGTCAGGGTTGGAAGGGACCTTAAAGGTCATTTAGTTCCAACCCCCCTGCCATGGGCAGGGACACCTCCCACTAGGTCAGGTTGCTCAGAGCCCCATCCAGCCTGGCCTTAAAAACTTCCAGGGATGGGGCTTCCACCACCTCTCTGCGCAACCTGTTCCAGTGTCTCACCACCCTCATGGTGAAGAACTTCTTCCTAACGTCCAATCTGAATCGACCCGTCTGTAGTTTTGATCCATTCCCTCTAGCCCTACCATTACCCAACATCCTAAAAAGTCCCTCACTGGCTTTCCTGTAGGCCCCCTTAAGATACTGGTAGGCCACTACAGGGTCTCCTCGGAGCCTTCTTTTCTGCAGACTGAACAACCCCAACTCTCTCAGTCTGTCCTCATAGGAGAGGTGCTCCAGCCCTCGGATCATCCTTGTGGCCCTTCTCTGGAGACGTTCCAGCATGTCCGTATCCCTCTTGTAGTAGGGGCTCCAGAATTGGATGCAGTATTCCAGGTGGGGTCTTACAAGAGTGGAGTAGAGGGGGAGAATCACCTCCCTCGACCTGCTGGCCACAAAATGATGAACATAAAAAATCTTGTTCATAAAAAAATCCTTCGTAAGTTCAAGTTTGTTACTGATTTGCCGATGCATTCATAATGAAAGTTTTTGTTCTGATTGTGTAAATGGCTATGCCTTTTTTTTTTTTAAATTCACGTTTGCAATAGCGTAGGAGTCGGCATGAGCAAATTAAAGCATGTGTTGGATATTCTTGCATGGCAGGCATTTCAGTACCATTTTTTAAACTCCCTGGGGACTATTCCAGCAACAGAACTTAAGTTTGTGGGCTGAGAATCATAGAATCATAGAATTGCCTAGGTTGGAAGGGACCTTTCAGATCATCTGGTCCAACCATCAACCTAACACTGACAAAAACCATATCTCTAAGCATTGTGTCTACCTGTCTTTTAAATACCTCCAGGGATGGTGCCTCAACCACTGCTCTGGGCAGCCTGTTCCAATGCTTGATAACCCTTTCAGTGTAAAAATTTTTCCTAATATCCAATATAAACCTCCCCTGGCACAACTTGAGGCTATTTCCTCTTGTCCTATCACCTGTTACCTGGGCGAAGAGATCACCTGTACAAGGACTTGACTCTAAATGCTACGAATGTGCCAGAAAATGGTCAGGGTTCCTTAATGTGCTCAGAGGAGAGATGGAGAAATGGAACAAGAGAAGAAAAAAAAATAAAACGCCATTTTATTTGTAGTGAGAGTTGAGGCTGTTATAGGTGGCAGGAGCTGGAGAGAAGATGCTGCAAGAGCCTGATGTCCGCCTTTAGTGGACGAAGTGCTGCTCAATCTTGTGAGTACCATTGCTGGTCATGGTTCATGGGGCAATAACAAGTGGAAAGGCCACCAGCAGGCTGGAGCAAAGCTTCATTTTTAAGTTGTACCAAAACTATGCTTTTGAGTTACTCTGGGTTGGAGCTAATCTGCCCTGTTAATACCAGGTTTTGGTACTAAACCCAGCTATTAGCTACCCAAAATGATGAAGTCGGGTGGTGACCTGAGCCCTTAGATCTTTAGGGCTGTAAAACTCTTGTGGAAGTGGGGTTGGTGTCTTCCATGGCCAATGCCTGTTGTGTCCAAGCCTTTCTGCCAAGGCTTTCCTGGGGAAGCAGAGATATATCTCCTTTTGTGTTTTTGTAGAGGTCTGAATGTGCCCATAACTCACTGTGATATATTTGAAGGCTGCAGGAGGAGCGTTTGTGTGTGTATTGGAGCTGAGGCCGCAGTAAAACAGCGACAGCTAAGCTCAGGGGTAAAAGGGGACAGAAAACAGGACTCCTATGTGTTATTTCTGAAGATGACCCCCCTGCCTTGTCTTGGGTGATGCACTGCAGGGAGGCTTAAGGGATCCCTCTGAGACAAATACAGTCACCATAGCGCTTTTCTTCCAGCCTCTCTGTACACTACAGTTCGGGATTGAAGAAGGAATTTAAGGCTGACCAGGGCCTGAGGATCAAGTCTTGCCTTACCTGCTCTCCTCCAGGCTTTGCATGCCCCTCCTCCAGAAGAGCATCCAGCTTTTCAGCCCTCTCCTAAGGCAGAGATACCTGGTTCTGTGCTCCTGATATTTTAAATTTATTTGTTTTTCGAACCTGCCAGTGGCTAATACTTTGTTTGGCTCCCTGGACCCCTCCCTGCCTCAGCTGCAGTTGTTGGCTCCTCTCTTCCATGTAGTGCCCCGTCTCCCTCTCCCGGAGTGAGATGGTTGAGGAGGTCATGCGGTATTAACAGGGAAGCAGATCTCTGATTTTGTTTCTGCTTATGTACTCTGACATTTCTGATGTTTTCTGAAGTGTAAAATATTTCGGAGAAAAACAACAACTTGGCTTTTACTGAAAAATTAATTATCTTGGCACTTTCCCCTTTGCGGTGGGCTTTTGTCAGAGGACCAAGCCACTACAGTTCGGGGGCAAGGATGAGATGGTGAAAGGACAGCAGTGTAACATTAAAGAGAGAAAATTATATTAAGGTAAAAAGATCTAATTAAGCATTGATTATCAGGGAACGATGTAAACTCTTCAGAAGGCATTACCTTCTGTGCACTGTGTATAGAGCTAATTTATACACCCAAGTTTATCTGCTTCATAAATTAGTCTTTCCTCTAATTACAGTTAACGGGCTATGACTTTCTCTGCTCTTCAGTGGCGTTCTCCGTTCCTCTGCAACGCACAGGTACACCCGGTACAGCAAAGCACGTGCTGCTCTGATAGATAAACTCAGTTACAGGTGGGGGAAAAGCAGCCGGGTTTTGTGCATGTGTGCGCTTCTTCAAGAGTTTTTGGAGATCCAGTTTAGTAAAAAGCACAAGGGGAGGCAAAATACCAAAGGATTGTCCTATTGATCCCTTCTGACCTTTTCAATGTTGGTTTTCTTTTTGTCCTTCGAAAGGAAGGGATCGTCAGGAGCCTCGGCTGAGGAATAAGGGAATGATGATGTAAGTTCTTATTGAAATCGAGGATTAGGGGCAACTTGTCCACCTCATTGACAATGACCATTGGCTTATAAACACACACACACACCTCTTCTATTCCTAGCCCCAGTAAGGGGCACTGGTGCTGTTGTGTCTGATCGCTTCTCTCTGGGGTTTGCAATCCATGGTAAAAGAGGTGACAGCGGTTGCGTACAGACAAAAAGGGGATGCAAAGACATGGTGTAATGATGAACGTGTGAAGAGCTGTGGTCTCAGGATCACAGCAAAAAAAAAAAAAAAAAAGGTGGGAAGGAAGAACCTGAATGCACAGAAAGAAGTAGCTTTGCCCATGTTTCTGGTAGCCCTTCAGGTGTAGCGGAGCATGGGAGAAAATTAAGTAGTCAGCCAGTACATTCAAATTTCTATTTTGCTTCTTCAAAAGGTCTTAAAGAAGAAATGGAGCTAGAACATGGGCTGATAACAAGAAGGGGAAAAGGAGTAATTATTCTACTTGGAGTTTGCTTGACCATTAGTATTCTATTAAATTTTTCCCTGCTTCTAATGATATGGGGAACACTGGATACACTTAAAAGGATGCATGTCATTAAAATGATATCTGACAACACTACTTAAGAGGCTTTTGATTGTTCATATACATAAAATGTAAATGATCAGAATATAAAAACTCCCTTTTGTCTTTCTAATGTTTTCAGCTGCCTATTAAACAAATTATATGGGAAAGTGAGTAGCCTGTTACTTAGTACAGTGGTGTCACCCAGACGCTTTGAAATGCTTAATGGCATAAAATGAAGCGTCCTTGGTTTGTTTATTTTCCTACTGGTAATGACATTTTAGGTTAAGTCAGAGTGGGTCCTTCAAAATGTGGTTGCCTTGTCCTTACTACATAATTGTATTTTTTTTTTATGCGTTACGGTACTGTCTTGCAGAGTATTATGTCAGGTTTTTAATAAGCTTTTAGACCCCTGTAGCATAGGGGTGGCTGTTCTATTGGGCTGAATTCTCCTTTACTGTAATGTAACACTGCGTACAAGTGTCCGTGTCTTTATTTCATTGTGTGTGGTGTTCTGTAGCCTGCAGGCACACAGAGGATGCTGTGTGGGAATGGTTTCCTGCCCAGGACCTTACAGCATGTGCATTTGTCAGGTCTCTGGGGCCCGGTTGCAAGAGGTAAAGGGGAATAGTTGGGTAGTGTGTCAGTTTTCAGCCATATGACTTCTTTCTTCAGTCCTTGCTGCTGCATGCGTCAGTCTGTCGGTTTTACTTTCTCTGCCTCCTGTAATATTATCATGGTGTCTCTTAACTTGCTCAGAGGAGGAGATGACAGCTGTTCATTGACTACGGTAGGGACTGTAATACTTGCTGGCCAACGCAATGCATATTAATGGCATGGATAGGTGCAACTGAACACTCCTAGCAGCTTTGCCAATGACAATGGTTCTGCTGAAAGGCCTTCTGTATGAAGGAGGTTTGGACTAGCTTGGTTGAGATGTAGTTAGTCACTACAGCTGCAAAAATCATAGAATGGTTCAGGTTGGAAGGGAACTCAAAGACCACCCAGTGCCATCCCCTGCCCTGGGCAGGGACACCTCCCACCAGACCAGGTTGCTCCAAGCCCTGTCCAGCCTGGCCTTGAACATCTCCAGGGATGGGGCAGCCACAGCTTCTCTGGGCAACCTGGGCCAGGGACTCACCACCCTCACAGCAAAGAATTTCTTCCTCAGATCTCATCCAACTCTCCCCTTTTCCAGTTTAAAACCATTTCCCCTCGTCCCATGGCTCCCCTCCCTGATCCAGAGTCCCTCCCCAGCTTTCCTGGAGCCCCTTCAGGAACTGGAAGGGGCTCTATGGTCTCCCCGGAGCCTTCTCTTCTCCAGGCTGAGCCCCCCCAACTCTCTCAGCCTGTCCTCACAGCAGAGGGGCTCCAGCCCTCCCAGCATCTCCGTGGCCTCCTCTGGCCCTGCTCCAACAGCTCCGTGTCCTTCTGCTGTTTGTGCCCCAGAGCTGGAGGCAGCACTGCAGGGGAGTCTCCCCAGAGTGCAGCAGAGAAATGGAAGTGTACATTTATTTGTGCACCACTGGTCTTGCTCCTAAGCAGGTTGCTTTTGTAGGTAGCTTCCGTGCCGTTATGGGGAATGTGCTTTGTTTCCTACTTGAGTGTTTTCATAGTGAAGGGTCTGTGCCTTCAGTCGCAGAGCTGGTGTTCACTGTCTGGCAGATGTTGGTGTGCAGTGATGTCATGTCACTGGTTTCGTAGGATGTGCCCTGAGTTCTCCAGCTGAGGACATGGTCTGTGGCTTTATGCAGCACATGCAGCCCTGTGAGCAGGGAGGAGAAAATGGCAATGCCAGGCACAAATACAGGTTGGGTGGAGAATGACTTGAGAGCAGCCCTGAGGAGAAGGACTTGGGGTGCTGGTGGACGAGAAGCTCAACATGAGCAAGCCATGTGGACTGGCAGCCCAGAAAGCCACCCGCATCCTGGGCCGCATCAAAAGAAGCATGGCCAGCAGGGCGAGGGAGGTGATTCTGCCCCTCTGCTCCGCTCTGGGGAGACCCCACCTGGAGTACTGCGTCCAGCTCTGGAGACCTCAGCACAAGAAGGACATGGACCTGTTGGAGTGGGGCCAGAGGAGGCCGCAGAGATGCTCAGGGGGCTGGAGCCCCTCTGCTGTGAGGACAGGCTGAGACAGTTGGGGGTGTTGAGACTGGAGAAGAGAAGGCTCCGGGGAGACCTTAGAGCCCCTTCCAGTCCCTGAAGGGGGCCTACAGGAAGGATGGGGAGGGACTCTGGATCAGGGAGTGTAATGACAGGACATGGGGTAACGGTTTCAAACTGAAGGAGGGTAGATTTAGACTGGATCTCAGGAAGAAATTCTTTGCTGTGAGGGTGGTGAGCCCCTGGCCCAGATTGCCCAGAGAAGCTGTGGCTGCCCCATCCCTGGAGGTGTTCAAGGCCAGGCTGGACGGGGCTTTGAGCAACCTGGTCTGGTGGGAGGTGTCCCTGCCCAGGGCAGGGGTTGGCACTAGATGATCTTTAAGGTCCCTTCCTACCCCAACCGTTCTGTGATTCTGTGAGACGTGTCCTGGCTTCTGAGCCCTGCCCGAGGTCGGTGGCATTGCTCTTTGGCGGTGGGCTAGGTACTCGTGGTGGCTGCTCTTCTGCCGGCTGCAGAGTCCTCCTGTGTATCTTCAACAGCAAGGCATCTGGTGCCAACCTGTCCCTCCTCCTGTCATCCTACGGGGCAGCACTGCGTCCTCCTTTGTGCTGTTTAATGAACTTCACAAACTCAAACACAATGCTATTACTGTTGCAGAGGCCTGCTAATTATTTAAAACCAAAGGTTAATGAGTGATTACAATAAGGGTTGTGCAGTATGATTGCAATAGCTGAATAATTAAAATTTTAAAAAGCAGTTTAACGCATCTTGGATGCGGTGCCTGGGGAGCAAGCAAGAGTCTTGTTTTAATCACTTAATAGCAATTTAACAAGCAAGGCGGTGTAGCAGATTGGGGGGTGTTAGGCAGAGCAGCATCGGTGGAGAATTCTGTCGGATTAAGCTCAGTAAACAGGAGCTGGATAGTACTAGCCAGGGGCTGGAAGCCTAGGGAAGTGGATGCACCTCAACTGCCCCGTGTTTCTTGGAGGTGGGGCTGTAAAACTGCCTGTGTAATGGAGAGGGGCTGAGCAAAGATGTGGAAACCTTCACCGGGGAGCAGCACGTGGCCGACTGTGTTTCTGGGGGGAGAAGAGCAAGTGGCGGAGGAGGGCTGAGTGGGGGGGCTTGCCAAAACCCTCTGCTGGGCAGCGGTTCAGAAAGAAAGCGCAAAATGCTGCAGTGGGGACTGGGGGCTCCAAAATGGGCTGCTGGGGAGCCTGAGCAACCAGGGGAGAGCTGCTGTGGGGCTCGTGCGTGGCCAGGGATGAGGAAATGGTTGGTGTCGCATGTCCCCTTGGACCAGCTGGAGGGGAGGACCCTGTGCAGGGACCTGCTGTGGATGCGGTACAGGAACGAGCTGTAGCTGTCTGTTGTCCAGAGCAGTGTGGTGAACCTCAGCCATCCCGTCTGCTGCTCTTCCACCACATCGTATTTCGCGTGTATTTGTGGCTGCCCTGGGGCACTACCCAGACTTGCAAAAAGGCGGTTGTGTTGCTGGCCACTGGGATGAGCGGTGAAGAGCATGGTGTAGAGAATAGTAAGGAGGCAGTTTTGAGGTATCCCTGTACAGAAAAGTACCAGATTCTTCAAACTTGAAAATGCTGACTTGGAAGGCAGTTCCCTGTCTCTCATGAGGCTAGGTTTGCCCTTTTTGATAACAGTATTTTTGCACGTGGTTCCCTAAAGCGTGGATGTTTTCTTTAAGGAAAGAGAAATCCCGTCTGCTGTTGCCCGATGAGCGGAGTCCTGGGCAGCTGTAATTGGTAGCCGTAAGGTCAGATGCTGGTGCTTTCTTCTGCTTTCATTTCGGTTCCTTCTCTCAGGAAAACTGTGGAGGTGTCCCTGGGTGCTTGGGACAGCTTTTTGGTATTCTCTTTCTGTTCTAATAAGGATTGTATCCAAATGGAGCGAGGCGCTTGCCATCCACTCTCCGCAGGCGTTAACATTTCACACTTTCAAGACAGCATCTTCCTTTGAGAGTTGCAATTGTGTGCTGGCCTAGATAAACATTAACTGTGAGGAGTATTTTTCCTTTGACATTAAGGGTGCGTGGAGCCTGTGGGACCCTGCTTTGTGTTGACCCAAGTAAGTGCCCAGCTGTGGACGCTCTGAGGAGCAGCTGGGAGTCAGCCTCGGGGACGTGCTGGTCGCTGCTCTGCGGCGGTGGAAGGTCCGGGGTGTTCTCTGGCTGTTTGCTTGGCAGCTCCCAGCTCTTGGGTGCTCACCTGAAAGCTAAACAGGCATCCTTCCTTGACAGGTCGCTGATGAACACACGCTCCTGATTGCTGTGTTGAAAAAAGCAATTTTGCATAGTATTCTGCACCACAAGTATTTATTTATTTTTGTTTTTGTAGTGCTTTTTTGCTTTCCTGTAAAATGAGGTGAGCAATTGTTCTGTATTGACAGCTGGCTTGTAAATCAGCCGCTCGCTTGCCAGGCGAGGAGAACGTGGAAGTGCCTTATAAGCACTTTCATGTTTTGTGATCGTTTTCAGTCAAGAATATTTAGAACCTCTTTGCATTGGTGCAAAGTTAAAACCTGGTCTCTGGCAGGTGCCGAGACGGGCGCAGAAGGAATCGCTGCCCTGAGAGTCTGAGAAGGGGCTTTGCAGAGAAACTGCTGCAGTCCCCAGGGAAGGGGGAGCACTGGTTTTTGGCTGGTAATTTCATTGTTTAAGGTCAGATTACGTTATGTCAATCGTGCAACTAATTCCATCAACAAACAACATTATTTACCTAGCAGATGGAATTTAATGTGGGTGCTGCTTCTCCTGCCTTTCTCTCTGGTTTTGCATTTAGGTTGCACCTGGAAAAATAAACTGATGTGCGTGTTAGGAGGGACTTTGTTATGCTTACCTTGCTAGAGAGATGTTGAGATGGGTATTTCCTTTATGGCAACTTACTTTTTATTGGTGTTTTTATGGCCCTTGCTGTACTTGCCATTCATCTTATTTGACTTCAGAGCTGGTCCTCCAGTTGCTCTGTTTCTTTGATTGCAGTGAAAGGAGACAGCTTCTCCGCATGTGGAATTGCTTTCCTTCGGCCTCCCTCCCCTGCTTGCCAAAGTCCTACCCGGAGTTAATTTTGATGCCTTTGTAAATATTTTCAGCGTATAACATGGCAACAGTGGCACTGTGTAGGGAATCCAGGAAAAAAAAAATCAATTTGAGAGCTGGACAGAAAAATGCCTGTTAGCTAAAAACATCTGTTTCAGCAAAAACCCAAATGTCACAGCCTCCATTTTTCATACAGCCAAGCTGTCGTCTTCCAGCCGTCATGACCGAGGAGGTCCACAGAGCTGCCCTTGCCTGAGTATCTGCTTGGTGAACAGAGCTGGGGCTTTCCATAGGGCATCCACGGAGGGGTTTCCATAGGGCATCCATGGAGGGTTTCCATGGGAAGGGCTGAGCCTTGTATGTGCTTCTCACTTTCCCTTCTTCTTGTTTTATTCATGATACCCTCTGGAAGCAGGTGTGGATGATCCCATACCTCCGCAGCCAGGGGGCTGTGCAGAAATGTTGTCCCTTGTTTCCTTTGGGAGCCAAGGCAGGTGCCAGGACTTTGGCACGAGTTTTAAGGGGAGCATGTGGCTGTGAACAAGAACAGCATGTTAGAGGTCTGAACTTGGCAGAAGTCTGGCTGGCAAAGAGGGGACCTGAACTGGCCCGGGACAGGACTGTGTTGGACGGGTGTCTGTGGCATGCAGATGGTCAGCAAAGCTGCTGCCTCCCCGATGCGAGAAAACTGGTGGGTTCCCTCTAAAGCCCTAAGCGTAATGAGCAAAATTGTGCTTTGAGATTATTTTTTCTCCCTTCTGTGAATACCTCCATCCAGAGCTCAACGCTGATCCTGAAAGGGAGCCCCTTTTTTTTCATATTTCTCTGAAATTCAGCCTTACTGTGTGGCTTGGACCCTTGTGCTGTCGCTCTGACTGTACCCAGCACAAGCATCCCTCTCTCTGCTGCAACTGGTGTCTCTCCTGGCAACACTGGCTCTGTCCCTTTTACAACCCAGTGAAGTATTAAGTGAAGAATCTTCTAAACTTTAAAGTTTGTCAAAAACTTGGTGCTGTGGTAGGACTAGGGTACGTGACCAGCTCTTCCGTAGTCCTCAGATAAGCTTTCATTAGGAGATGAACGGAGAGAACCAGCATCTTGGTAGGGTCTGGTCTTTCAGTAAAGTACTGATTACAGCGCAAGTAGACTTCTTTGTGTTAACAGACATTTCCTTCATCTTCGTCTTTTTTGTGTTCTAGTTAAACAGCTTGTTTTCTTGGTGCCTTCTCCCCTCTTCCTCTTTACCCCAAAAAGGAGAAGAAAGAAAAAAAGCCCCACAAAATTTTGGAGAAGTAGTTTGGATTGGTTTCTCGGGTCAAGGCCTTCCCATCCCTTTGGGTCTGCATTTCAAGACTGCCGAAGGAGCAGCTGGAGCAGAGGCAGCAGGAGGACTGGCCCCAGGGAATCGGATTCCCCATGACAAGCTGGTCACCTCCACAGGACTGTGGTGCCGGAGCCACCTGGGCTCGCAGAGTCGCAGCTCTGCTCCTCGGGGGGCGATGACATTTTCTTGCCTGTTTGGATTTCCAGGTAGATAAGATGTTAAATGGCACTAACCCAGCGTCCGACTGAGAGTTTTATCTCTCTGGAGGCTGTTGTCTCTGGTATTGTCTTTCCTCTGGAGCCCCACTAAGTGTTTAATAGGTGCACTGGCTTCTGAGATTACAAGCGCTTTGCCGGAAACCCCATTTTGTGTACTGATATCCCCCCAGGGAAAGCAATGCTCAAGTGTTAAGAGACCAGATTCTGTTTCACCCCTCTCATATTATTATTACAAATCATATTATCTTAATGAAACAGGGATCCATGTAATAGAGAATCCGTTGTGTTGGCAAAAATTAAAGATGCATAGGGATTGTGATCGTGTTACAATAATTGCCTCGGTGGTAACATTAATGCTTTTTCACTTCAGTTGCTCCCTGTTGATTGAACAACCCTTTTCTGTAGGCTATAAATCTCAATGGCTCTACTAATAAAGAACTAAATAGTCTAATAATGTTTCCAAACGTAGCATTGCTTCACTCTTAGGAGACGGCGTTCTTTTGTCCAAACCCCAGTCCCATCTAGGAAGTGTGACTATCGTATCTATACAGTCGCTTACAACAGTGTCTTTGTTACTTAACTACTTCTAGGGGAGACAGGTTAAAAATTTTAAAAAAATTGTACTTTTTTTTTAATAATAGAGGAACTCTTAGTCATTTAAAGCGGGAGATCAAGAACCCCAGTGAAATGTGTGTGGCGATGGTGCCCTTCTTGCCGTGCATCCAGGGCAAATAACAAAATGCTGCAATATATATGTGGCAAGTGCTTGAAACCTGTATTTTACAGTACGAAGCGCTGTTTTGCATTCCCGCTGGAACCAGTGCTTATCGCGCTGCTTGCACGGACGCTGCTGCAGGCAGAGGTGCCTGGTTTGGATGCTGGAAAATGCGTGGGTTGGGGCTGGATGGGATGCTGGAAGATGTGTGGGTTTGGGGCAGGAGAGCTCCGGTCGCAGGGAACGGCTTTTCTCTGTCCTCTGCCTTTCCTCAACGTGGAGAAAACAAAAGCTGTCTCCTGAGCAGGCTTTGCCATCTGCCTGAGTGCTCACTGGAGAGGCTGTAGGTTTTCTTCTCAAAAGGTTGGTAATTCAAATTGTTGAGAGAAAAAAAAAAAAAAAATTTAAAAGTGTTTTTTGTTTTGTTTTGTTTTTTTTCTTCATAGCTGCATCTTAAAGATCTTACAAATGTTTTTTTCTTGCAGCTATATCCAAAGTAAAGCCCCAAAGTGTTAGAGGCTGCTTTTCAGCTGTCACTTGAAGGGATCAAAAAGTGTTTAGTCATTTGGAATTGCTGGGTTTGTCAGACTGCTAAAGGACAGCTTCTTGGGGAATTGGAGAAATAAGACACTCGTACACGTAGGTGCTAGTACCGTTTATTTTCAAATCCCATTGACATCAGCGCCTAGCAGCACTAAATGTAGCGATATCTATGGGGGTTTTTCAGGTGGTGGTGTGTAAGTCTTGAGTTTAAGTGTTTACCAATGCAGCCACTTTACTAGAAGAGCAGTGGGAGTTCAGTCTCTCGGGGAATCAGCAGCAAGCTGCAGTGCTGCTGCTCCAGCTTGGCATTTGTGGTGACGGCCACGTCGACCCTACAGCACGCGTGGGCTCTTTGGCAGAGTCGGTGAGACATTTCTGGTGATGGAGCTGCTTTGCTGTTGGTGAGTTTAGAGTACCGTAAATCATTGTTGCTGAATCAAGGACGCGGTGACCCTAAAGCACAAGCTTCCCATAGAAAACATCCTGAGCCCAACAAAAAGCGTGTCTTCTGTAGGTGACTGCTGTTACAGAATCATAGAATGGTTGGAGTTGGAAGGGACATGAAGGACCATCTAGTACCACCTCCCTGCCCTGGGCAGGGACACCTCCCACCAGACCAGGTTGCTCCAAGCCCCGTCCAGCCTGGCCTTGAACACCTCCAGGGATGGGGCAGCCACAGCTTCTCTGGGCAACCTGGGCCAGGGGCTCACCACCCTCACAGCAAAGAATTTCTTCCTCAGATCTCATCTAACTCTCCCCTCTTCCAGTTTGTGGCCATTCCCCCGTGTCCTATCGTTACACTCCCTGTCACTTCTGAAGCTTCATTCTTCAGCTTTTCTTGCTCATCCACCGGTCCCCAGGCTGAGGACTGCTCTCTGTGCAAATCCCCTCCATCAGTGTCAGTGCTGTACCTGCCGTGGGGCAGAAATCCTGTCTGGGTACACAAAAACATGTCTTACGCAGGGACTTGGGTAAACTGAATAATTTTCATACTTTTTTTTTTTCATGTGGGATAAAGAGTCAGTTGGGAACCTGGTAGGGACGCTATATTAGGACCCACTGAAAGATGGGCTAAAAGTGGCAGATGCAGAACATTGTAAGATGCTGAGGGGACTGGAACACCTCTCTTATGGAGAAAGACTGAGGGGTTTGGGTCTCTTCAGTCTGGAAAAAAGACAACTGAGGGGGGATCTTATCAACCCTTAAAATACTGAAAGGGTGGGTGTCAGGAGGATGGGGCCAGGCTCTTTTCAGTGGTGCCCAGTGACAGGACAAGAGGTAACGGGCACAAACTTGAACATGGGAAGTTCCACCTAACCATGAGGAGGAACTTCTTTCCTGTGAGGGTGGCAGAGCCCTGGCCCAGGCTGCCCAGAGAGGTGGTGGAGTCTCCGTCTCTGGAGACATTCCAAACCCGCCTGGACGCGTTCCTGTGCCACCTGCTCTGGGTGACCCTGCTCTGGCAGGGGGTTGGACTGGGTCATCTCCAGAGGTCCCTTCCAACCCCTGCCAGTCTGGAATTCTGTAATAATCGTAATATTTGATGGCATGATATGCTTTGCTTATGGCGAACAATACCGCAGCTAGTTAATGCCGCTCCTTTCTCTGTGGAGGTGGGCCCCAGCTGCGCTTTCCTGAGCTCTGGTTAATCTGTGAGGCTCCCAGCTTGTTAATGGACTGTGAAGCCCGGCTCCTCAACTTCTTCAAAAGTCTGGGTATGACCTTTTGTGGCTTTTTCTTTGTGCCTCTAGGATGTAGCAGCTTCCATGCTGTGGCAGAGTAGAAGAGAGCCGATGTTTTTCCAGGAAGCTTATCTGCAGGTCTGTAAAGTGCAGAGCATAAGCAGGGGTGAGATTCGCAACCGGACCAATATCTTCGGTGGGCTTAGGGGGATTTTCCACGCTCTGAAACATGTTTGTATTCCAAAGACGAAACTCTGGCAATGGACTTAACACCCCCCCGAGACTGGAGAAGCAGGAGAGAGACCAACTGCTGTAAAAACCTCCCTTTGGAGTGTTTTCTTTGCAACCTAGTCGCTATTCCAGCAAATAGATGATAAACGAAGGGGGCTTAACTTCTAGGAGATAATGTTAAGCTTCCACATCTGGGCGTTGTGTTGCGGGCAGCTAAGCACAGTGAGCTGTCGTCCCTGAATAATAAGGTTTTCGCTTTGACAAGTTTTACTGTAACTTTGGCGCAGGCTGGCAGGAGCCGAGAGGTCCGGGGGAGAAGCAGGGCTGGGTGAAATCTGCGCAAAGGGGTGCGAGGAGGCTGGCTGCAAGCAGCAGAAACCCTAAAATGCTCACAAAATGAGAATTTTTGTGTCCGATGCCTTTATTTTATTTTATTTTCATAGCGAAGTAAGCTTCTGTTGCAATACCATTGAAGGTAATAACCTTGGAAAGGAAGGAAAAGACCTTGAAGGCCTTTACCTGCTTACAGGTAAGGAGTACATGCACACACACACATATATATGTATATATATGTGTGTGTATATATATATGTGAATATATTAGAGACACCAAGCGCATCCCCTTGTACTCCTCTCCAGACTGCACTCGGGGCTCTGGAAGCTGAAAACCAGTACCCGGAGAAAATGTAGTGGAAAGACTGGGGAAGGAGCTTGGCTGGTCTAGCGAGGGCTGTTTCCAAAGTGCTGCGGCCAACTCTGTCATTCCGAGCAACGCAAAAAGCTGAGCCAGCTTTGGTAGATAAAATGCTTTAGGTGGCTTTCATGTTTTCATTGCTTAAGAGAGGCGGAGGATATGCTTTTTTGATGTTTTGTTAGTGGTTTCTTTTTTTTTTTTGGGAGGGGAGGTGGTGGTTGAGAAAGTGCATAGGGAAATAAATTTCTTGTATGTACTTGAAAATCCTTATTTTGTCTGCGTTCCACTTACATCTTAAATTTCCCTCAACTTATGTGCTTTCTGATAAATGCCTTCTTTTGGTGTAAAACAACCTGAATATTTAAAACATGGCATTTTGATTAGCTGAACTATAGATTTGCTTTGACGTGTCATTTCTTTTGTGCTAAAATGCCCTGACAATTCATATCTGTGGCAGCCAAACAAGCAAATTTATGTACGAAGCTATTGTTCATTCCAAAAGTGGCACTGCTAAATGAGGCAGAGTTTAAGCATTTGATTCCGCTCCCCCCTCTTTGCGTGATGGGAGGTCCATTTCTCAATAATGAAAACAGTTTTCTTGCAGAACTAAATTAAATGAAATATCAAACATAAATCAGAAGTGAGCTCTCGTTGAGTTTCCATATGTGCCTATTGCTGCAGTGATAACACTGGAAAAAGCATTCATTCTTCAAACTGTTCTTTTTTTTGTCTCAATGTTTTTGTGTTTTGTTTGTTTTTTTTTTTTTTTCTGGAGGAAAAAAACCCCACATAGAACAACAGTGGAAACCAGAGAAGTTTAGTGGGCTGCAAAGCCCGTCTTGGTGATGCTGTGTCTGCCCGCTAACAGATGCGACGTGGTAGGGTGGAGGGATCTGGAGGGGCTTTCTCGTCCCCCACTACCTAACAGCAAGCCTAAATTCACCTCTGTCGTTTCTGTTGGGCACTGGTCCCCTTTGGCTCTCAAACTGGGAGGTGTGGCGGTCTCCCTCAGGGCACAGTGGGTCTCCTAGAAGCAGAAAGTTTTTGGGAAAAAGCCGTTTTATCCTCTGGGCTGACTCAGGGCACCATTGTTCTCCATGCGCCGAAGACTCTCATTGCGATGGCATGTTCATGCCTTTCTGGGATCTCTGAAATTGCACCTTTTGTTTTGAGACAGAATTTCAAGGAAGTGTTAATGCCTTTATTCGCGAGACTGATGCATTTGGATGAAATGGGAAAATGTTGGGGCTGTAACGCCCTCCCTCTAGTCCTGAGTTCTGAAAATCTTTGCTGCCAGAACCAATGTCTTTTTTTAAAAAAGCCATTAGGGTTTTTTTTTTAGTTTTAAAAAGCTGCTTGTGAAGCTTTTAGCGTGAAAATACTTTTTTCCTTATGTTAGAATAAGATAATATAAATGGCTAACAAGGAAAGGTAGGTTAAAATAATCCAGATATATCTTGGAAAATCTATTTCAATTATGTTCTGTGTGCTTTTAGTGGAGCCTATAAATTCTAAAGAATTAAGAGAGCCATAAAGATAAGTGTTATAGGAGAGTACGTCTCACATTTCACCTTCAGAAATTAAAATATTTGCTGTGAAATCAGACATTATAAGGGTCACCGCACTGCTTGTGGTCATTAATAGCAGGAGGTGACTGCTGGAAGAACTCAGGGAAACCGCTTCCCATAACATGGAAATGAAATGTGCAATTTGCTGAAAACTGCCTTCCTGTGAAGTGGCTTGCTGATGCCAGGCTGTGCGCTAAGGGCAGCTTTCCTTTATATTTCAAATTTGCATACGGACAGCCCATCTAAGCTTGTGTCTGACTTGCATGAAATATTGATTAAATCAGCATAACGTGAGGTCATTGTCTTGTTTGTCCGGTGTGGCGGGGCAGTAAGGAAGACAAATGAGTTGTAACCAAGATGTTAATGTTTGTAAGTGAGCTCAGATAACAGGGACCGCTTTTCCGTACTGTGTATGTGCGTGCTGTGTATCTCCAGGGGTGTATATCTCTGGTAAAAGCTAGTCTGCCGCTGTTTAGATAAAATTTGTATGACAAGTAACAATTACTTTAGACAGCTACTGGCATCGCGCTCAAAACCACCCCCAGACTTTTCATGTAACGACATTTTTCCACCAGAAAGACAGTAAAACCAATGAGGCAGAGCGTGCCTGGCCTCCTCCTCCTGGCTATGGGGGCAGGGGGGGTGGTTGCAATGTAATATATTGCATAATATTTCTAAATGTGAGAGTTAACACTGCAGCTGACTTTACCGGGTTTTGGGATGCTCCCTTTGGTGCTCATCTTGCTGATGGGTTTCTGTGGGTTCCCTGCCTGTGAAATGCAGCTGTGGGTGCTCCTGTGCTGGGGGTTTGACGCTTTTTTTTGTATAAGGCTGGTGGTACCCCCGTTCACACCCTGTATCTTCATTTGTTCCCAGTCCCTTCCAGTGCATCAGATGGTTCTTGGAGGCAGGGAGCAGAGGGGGGCACTTGCTCTGGGGTCTGTGTGCAGGCCAGTCTGCACCATCCAGTGCAAGGACCAGCACTGGTCCCATGGCTCAGATCACCCAGCTGTGTGGAATAGCCGTTTGTGTTTGGAGAAGCTACATAGAATTTGGCTCCAAAATGGTTTATTATTTTTCCTTCCTGTCCTATGAGGAAAAAAAAAAAAAAGAATCCCAGAAAGCAACCTTCAGTGTGTAGAGGCAATGCAAACATTGCATTGTTATGGCTCACATAACAGCTTTCTAATAATAAGCTTTTATTTCAGAGACCCAAAGGTGTTGGTTGTATCGAGGTGGAATTTTAGGTCTTGACGTTTCTGCCTTGTTGTGTGAGAGGAGCGATACCCAGGGCTGCAGCCAGGATGCTCCAGTGGCTTCTGTGCAGTGAATGGCGTGGTCCCCAGGGGCCACCTGGCAACAGTTGGGCTGATGGATGAGCATCTTGGCCCCAGGAGTCACACGCTTCCGCAGACCGGGCAGCAAATACGAGTGTTAAGCATTGTGCTGGCAGTTCCTGGGAGGTGGAAGCCCAGCCTGCTCCTCGCTGTGCTTTTTCCAGGGAGGGGAGGAAGGAAGAGATGCAGCAGGAAGCGAATTTTTCACTTATACTGTCTTTTGCTTTTGCATCATGTGTCTTGTGCTAGCTTAAAAACTAGAACTATTTCTTGTAGGTCTGTGCTCATGGATGACATGCTCACAGGCTGCTCTGTGAATAGATACTGATTATTTTTTTAATTTTTTTTTTTTTTTTTGCCTGGTGGGGTAGTCTGATCTCAGAAAGTGATACTTTGGAGTCACTAGCCTCTGGATTCCTCATCCTTTACACCATGAGACCCATCATGTAGGGTTTGGTTCAAGGAGTGAGACTTGAAGTGTTAATATCTCCCTTTTTTTTTTTTCTTTTTTCTCCCTAATGTGTATTACAAACAAAGCTGCTAGGGATGAGTTGTTAAAGAAGGAAAAAGCATGTGTTGCTGATCTGGGGCCAAGAGGCATCTGTTTAACCTTATTTAAAACTGCATCTTGATGGAAAGCTGTAGCAAGGATGGGGTGAACACTATCAGTAGACTTCAAACCAGCTTTACTTTAGCCAAACTGGAGTCTAGTATGAACCCTACAGTTTGTTTCCTGAACCAGCCCCTGTTCTGGATTTCTTGTAGTTCTCTTGCATCTCCCTTAACATCTGGCACGACAGAGTGGGTTTGGTATTCAGTTAATATTTTGCCTTTTGACCATGCAGACAGAACAGCTTTCTCCTGTATGGCACTCAGCATCACCACGTGTCCCTCCGTGTTTTGGCCCCACGAGCAGCCTCAGGTGCTTTGTCTGCTGTGCTTCTGCCCATCCCGGTGCGTGTTGGTCCATGTGGCTCCTGCTCTCCCGGTGGAGGACATCCCTGGGCTCTCGGCTGAGCTAATTGAATTGTCTTTCCAATTTGTCAAGATGATCTTGAATTCTAGTCTTGTCTTCCAGATACTTAAGAGGCTTTTTTTTTTTTCCCAGCCTTCCCCCCTTCCCCAGCAAAGCAGTATTCAGGCCCGGGGAGAATTCCCTCTTCCAGCAGAGGAGGTGGTCTTTAATGGGGTTGTCCCAGCACAGGCTGGGGTGCTGTGCTGTGTCCCGGCCCCTCGGTGCGGGCGGTGGAGTGATGGCCTCCTGGAAGTGGCGATGTCTCTTACAACCTCCCTCTTCAGCAGTTTCGGTGTCTGCTATTCATTAAGCAAAAGACCAGGGAGAAGATGATTTGCAAAAAATCACTTAATCCTGTCTTACGCTGAGGCTGCTTTCAGTGCTGTTAAGCAAGGATGGCTGTTTAATTGTATGGGATAATGGCCCGCGGGTTCTGTGCTGTCCTCGGACCCAGCCCTGTTTGCCTGCCGGGACTCTGGGATGCTGTGTGCTCCGTGCTGCCGTGACCTGGGCGATCTTTGCCAGCAGCACCCCTGGCGTGCTCCCAGCCTGCTCCAGGGTCTGCTCCTGTAGGAATCTGTGAGCTGCCTTTTGCTGAGGCTTCCTCTGTCCCTCAGTTCACGTGGAAATAGCAGTTGATGTGCAGAGTTGTCCCTGGGTTCGTTCCCTCTAGAGCTGTGGGTTGTAACCTGCGGATCCCTTGCTGGGTCCTGGGTCTGCTTCTGAAGGAGCAGTGAAACGGAGACCACCTGATTGTCACTTGGCATAAATTTGCTGTCCAGACACCTGCGTGTGGCGTCTTTTGGGATTTTTTTAAAGTGCAGAAGACTGCATGGTGTTGGAAGGCAGTGGGATGCTGAGAGGGGTTGTGTCCATGCAGAGGGAGGAAGAGGAGGAGGAGGAGGGCTGTGCCTGGCGCTGTGCTTGGGCTCAGGAGGGGCTACGCCCTGCCAGACCTCTCTTCGGTATTCACGCATACAGATAAAAACTGTGATTCAAACTTGCCCAACCTGGATGGGGCTTTGCGATTCAGTGGTGGGAGAGGCCGTAAAAAATTCATAGGGTGAATACACGATGTGAAGTGTGGGAGCTGGTGCAAGAGATTCAGTGTGCCGAATTGCTGGAGGAGTACGGAATTACCGAGTCCTCTGATTCTCACGGGGCATTAAACAAGAGGCATAAAAGGAAGAAAAAATCTGCCCTTGAGGAGCCTGCTGTCTAGGTATGACTTCTCCAGTCTGGTCACTGAATAATTTAAGCTGGGAAGGATGCCTGGAGCTCCTCTGGTCCAGCTGCCTTCTCGGGGCAGAGTTCCAGTTTGAAGGTTACCTCTCTAAGCCACGCGTTGGCTTCTCCCCTTCTCTTGAGCTTTGCTTCGCGCCATGTGTGCCTCCCACGGTCGGCTCCCTCTTTATTATCCTTTATTATCCTGTGCTGGCCTCTCTCTTTATTAGTGTTGCTGTTTTTCCTCTTGGCGTGTTGCTAGTTTCAAAGATGTCTTCTCCCTCAATTCTGATCCATGCACAGAGTCGCAGGGTTTATATGAAGAGGCGATTTGCTATTGATTTAACTGGTGCCGTTCACGTGCACGAATTTTTCTGTTCAACTTGCTGAATTAACTTGGGTCAGTAAGTTTATAGGGGGCACCAGTTAAACCAATAGAACCAGCTTGAAATGATTACCAGATGCCATGTGTAAAATACGTGACTTAACAAAAATGATTTAGGGCATATAGGGCTCACGGGATATAGTAATGTCTAACTGCACATAACTGTGAAATATTAAGCTTCATCCTTACACCATTAAATGTGATGAATCTCTGCCTCTGACACCATCCTCCAGTGAGCAATGCCTTGAACATGCATGACTCTAATGCAAAGGTGTTTGATATTTGGGGTGATCTATGAACATTTCAAGTGTTGTCTGCTTTGTGGAGTGCGTCTTCCTACATAAGGGCTGCCCAGAGTTTCCTCAAACGCCGCCACTGCCTCCTGCTCATTCTCAGCGTTGGGATGTTTGTGTGCTCAATTTCTCGTTCTTCATTAATGATGTACACGGGTGTCAGTGGAGCCTTCTTCTCATGTTTGTTATTTCTTGCAGCCATTGACACAGAGGCATGTGTGATAAAGACTCATCAAAGTCATCATTACTCTACACTTATCTGCACTGAACTGTCTAGTTTGTCTGGAAACCTCTTTTTGATCTCAGCCTGTTTCTGGCTACGTGACTCATTATTTACTTTCCTGTAGCACTCTCTTCCGAAGAGCACACTCCTCTCCTTGTCCGCTGTTTAATTCATGATCAAAATATATTAGTGTGCGTATTTGTCTTGCTTCTTAGTGCAGTATGTGTAATGGTAACTTAAAAACCACTCGACTTCTCAATACTGCTGCTTGTCCTGGTCTTAAACTTTACAGCCTCACAGCCCCAGGTCAGAACGACTGTGGGAGTGTATTGGCTCGTCACCGGACAGGCTTTAATCACAGCCAGGAGGGAAACTTGAGTTCGTGGTTGCCTCCTGGCACGGCACAAAATCCATGCAATGAATTTTATTTCATGCATAGTTGCGTTTTGCTGGGGAAAATTGGCAAAGAATCCAACAGCAACTTGATTTGTCTCATTCTAGGCTGGACGGGGCTTTGAGCAACCTGGTCTGGTGAGACGTGTCCCTGCCCAGAGCAGGGGGTGGCACTGGATGAGCTTTTTAAGGTCCCTTCCAACCCAAACCATTCAGTGATTCACTTGTATTGCAAGGAACATGTTAAAAATATATATGCATCTTGTGGGGGGAAAGGAAGTGAATTGGTGGAAGTAAAGCATGTCCGATCCATCTCCTTGTTCAGGCAGATGTCCCATATCTGTCCTTGGTTGAGACCCTGGGTGGCCGGTAGCAAGGATCAGCAAGCTGGCACACATGTGGCCCTGGCCCTGACCTTAGAGCATGGTGACCCAGCAGCTCTCCCACCAGCCTCCGGTGGGCTCCAGGAGGTGACTCCCAAAATGCCTACCCATAAATATCACTTAAACCTAATTATGTGGAACAATGGCTTGGTGCTGGACGGAGGGAGTGGTGGCCGCCCAAAGGCGTGGCTCTGAGCTCCCGAAAATCCGTCGTGCTCACTGTTCAGTGCGTCTCCTCGTCCTGCTATTGTGGCTGCAGTCGGCACTTCGGGTTTTCCATGTGTTTTTGTCTGGGGGAAGGAGGTGCTGTGGAGAATTAGGGGGAGGCAGAAGATAACAACATTGATCGTCATCGCCTAGGGACCCGAGCGCTATGTCTTCAGTGGCGATTTGACACACCAGAGTGAGTTGGCTACACAAGATTGTGAGTTTTTGTTACAATTTTCTGCAATGAAAAGAAAGGCTTTTAAGTTAAGGGATGTGTGCAAGTGTATGAAAGAAATTCTATTAACAGTGTAACACCTCTTTTGGGTGGTGTGAGGCTTTCTTGCAGGTATTCCTGTCCCCTCCTCTTTTATCCTGGTTTGCAGGTAGATGGAAGCGTGGTTCTGTATCAATTTTGAAGGATTAAAAAAATAAAATGCATTTTGCGTTCTCGAGCTACTGTAGGCTGCAAATAAACACGGCAACTAGTTGGGTGCTGTTGAAAGCTGTGATAATTACAGAGTATTAAATGACATTGAGATAAAATCCTTTATGAAGGCGTGATGGCTGTCAAGGTCAGGGTTTAGCAAAGCTCGTCATTCCAGTGGCTTAAAATGCAGATTGCGTACCGAGTCCCAGTTGGCCTCTGAACACCACTGAAGCTTTTTCCCGCCTGCGGTGGCACACAAGTTTGAGCGTTTCTCCCGAAATTAGTGAGCCGTTCGTGAAGTCAGGTGCTGTTGCGAATTTAGCCATTAAAAAGATCATTTAATTCCATTTGGACACTTGAGAGCTTATTGGTTAACAGCGGCGGTAGCTTTCTTACAAGACTTCGTGTGCTGTTAAAGGAAAGTCCTTGCTCCCTGTTTTATACGATTAATGAAGGAAGAAGTGGGTTTCTTTTTCCTGAACAGAAGCTTAGCCTGGGGAACTGCAGGGAGAGGCTTGAAAACCCAGCCCAGTCTTGCCTTACAGCCTAAGATATCAGGAGACAAAATGAGTCTGGCTTGTTTTTATTAAACAGTCTTGATTTTTAGACTAATTCCTTTTCTTTTTTTTTTTTTTTCTGCTTTTGGTGGGCACGCAGCGAGCACAGCCTTTGGTGCTCATAAACCCTCCGCTGTGGAGCAATGTGCCCGTCTGTCCCAAACCCGGCTCTCCTCTCCCTTTGGGTTGATCATGTTGCCGCTGAGCGAGGCTCCAGGGCGTTTTGCTTGTACCTCTGCTACCTGGGGGAGCACCCCCTGTGCGTGCTGTCAGCGAGGGGCTTGGGTCACGCTGGGGGGGGGACTCTGCTTCCAGGAGGACCCCAGACCCTCCCCTGCCTCGCCATCACAACTTGCTGAGCCCCTTGCTGAATTCCCTTGTGCCATGGGACGCGATGGCCCTGGAGAGCGGAGGGACGGTGCCATGGGACGCGATGGCCCTGGAGAGCGGAGGGACGGTGCCGTGGGACGCGATGGCCCTGGAGAGAGGAGGGACGGTGCCGTGGGACGCAATGGCCCTGGAGAGCGGAGGGACGGCGCCGTGGGACGCGATGGCCCTGGAGAGCGGAGGGACGGCGCCGTGGGACGCGATGGCCCTGGAGAGCGGAGGGACGGCGCCGTGGGACGCGATGGCACTGGAGAGCGGAGGGACGGCGCCGTGGGACGCGATGGCACTGGAGAGCGGAGGGATGGCCAGATGCATGCCACCATGTGCCCCTTCCCATGCTCTCAGCAGCTCCCAGAGCACGGCAGCAGCGCTGGCTCCAGCCCCTGGCTTGGTGCTCCCACGTTGGAGCCAGCAGTGGCCGCGAGGCACAGGCTTTATAACTTGGTTTTTCCAGACTGAAGGGATTACGCTGCTTCTGCTGTCACTTTGACAGATGCTCGCACTTTACGTGCTGAAGGGACTCGCCGTGGTTACATTGTAACTGAGGTATTGCATAAAAGAATTAAAAAAATAAAAAATAAAATCTCCCAATAGCACAGCCTGCCAGGGACCATGGGGCTGATGGAGGTGGGGGAAGGAAGGAGTCAGCAGTCCTGGGCAGCGTGTTCTCTTCAGATAGCCATTACTCATTTTAGCAGGGACTGCAGGCACTCACTCTGCTCCTTGTGCTAGCGAAGTCATGCTTCCTGAGCAGGCTGCTTAATTACAGCAGTTTTGCTCAAGTCTGAAATTTTTTTGACTAGCGGGTATGAAACAGAATTGGATCCCTCTGGAGCATTGAGGTTGGTCAGGGTGGAAAGTCTTAAGAGAGGAGAGTTACTTTGGAGTGGAATAATTCTTGGGCAACTTGCATCAAAGTTTGCCTGGATTTATACCCAAAATACTGCTGAGGCTGATCTTCATGTGGCTGGCATAAGGGAGCAGAATTGTAGCCTGTAATTTGGGCAAGGCAGCTGTTGCATGCTGGACCGCTAGCCAGAGGTCAGCGAAATCAGCATCCTCCTCTTCCTCCCCTTCTTTTTTTTGCACCACAGAATTGTCTGTGTTGGGTATATTTTAATAATAACTATTAAGAAGGGAGAACCTGCCCCACTAATCATGAGCTTTGAATAGGATATTTGTCGAAGAGTTGTGGCTTATTTTTTGTTTCGCATCTTCTGTCCTGCACTGCTCGGGAGTCGTGGGGCTGCGCTGGTCCAAAATCACAGCTCCCCTTTTAAAAAAAAAAAAAATCTTAATTTCAGTAACATAAAAGGAAGAAAGCTTTTCAAACCAAGGCATGAGTAGTCTGTCTTGGAACTGTTAGTAAAAAACCAATGTGAGAGACCAAATTTAGAGAAGGGAAATTATAAAATGCCTGGTTGTTGTGTTTTTGTTTTGTTTTGGTTTTTTTTCATTTTCTGAGTGAAATTAAAATTTTCTCTTCCTGCAGATGGCTGGCTGCGCTGGAATGCCCCATATGTGGCATCGTGTGTGCGCAATTACACATTTCATCTTGATAAGTTTGACGCATTTATGTAGCCGGCTGTTTGTCAGTCATCAACTTCAGACACTCCCCTCAAAGAGCTGGGGTTCTTCGTCCTCAATAACATTTTTCGGTCTGCTTTCTTCTTGGCCGAATGACAGATATTAGCATATTCGTTCGGAGGGTGGCTTTTGGGTGTTTGTACGCGGCGGAGGGCGGTTGATGGGGTATTGGCAATCACAGCTAGTCTGTTCGTCATTAGGCTCAGTAAGAACAAATGTCTCTGAATCTGATAATGGAGCGCACAGAGGCAATGCTGGCAGCCAGACTTCTGCTTTAGCCCTAAATCCTTGGTTTCCTAATAGGAAAAGAATTCTGAAGTGTGGAAATACCTCAGAGAAGATCCGTCAGTGGGAACTTGCAGGTACCACTGTAGCTCAGCGCATGGGGTTTATTGGACTGAACGAGTGTTGTGCCTGTTTTCTGCATCTTTTTTCTTTTTTTTAAGTGAAGAAAACACGTTTTCTTTATGACTCGCTCTTCCCTGCAGGTGTCTGGGACAGCTCTCCTCTCTTGTATCGCTCACCTCTCCGTATCGGCAGTGGGTTACGGGGGGCTGTTGAAAGAAGCCTTGTAAAGGACGAGGTGGATTTGGGGGTTGGATTATGGTTCCTGTTGCTTCTAACGGGGCACATCCGGGTGACTAACCGTCCAGCAAACCCATCTGTTTGGGTTTTAGAGGACATATAGGAAAAGCAGGAAAATGCCTGCTCTGTCAGTACTTATAGCATTGGAGCACGCAGGGGGAACAGTTCTAGTCCATCAGCTGCAAAAATGATCTCCGTAAGTAAATACGGCTTTTTTGCGCCCGATATCTGTTTTGCTCTTCATGCATGTGCCTGAATTAAGAATTCTGCCATTAAACTGTGAGCAGAGCGGTGTGTGTGGACAGGAGAAAAGGCTGTTTGCGCCTCGTTCTGCAAAGGGAAGAAAGTCCCCTTTCCCCAGGTGCGGCTGGGTGGGCTCAGCAGAGCATGGGCTTCTTGCTTTGCTGGGCTTTTGGGGTTCAGTTGTCAGTCGGGACTACCAGACAGAAATTAGTAACCCTCGTATAAAAGTTCCTAGTACGCCTCCTGCTCACAGCAGAGGAAACAATTATCGGTTGCGATTATGAGTCACAGTGCTGTACGTAGTATGGTGCAGCATCGCAGATGAAGGTGGCTGCGGGATTATTTTGAATTTCCTTGAAGAAGCAGAGGATGAGCAAAAGCACAGAGCTCCTGCTGCTGGTCTTGTCTCTCCTCTGCCCTGTACCCAGCCGAATGCATTGCTCTCTTCCTCCTCTTTTGTCCTCCTCCCTCTGTTGAAGGCATCCTGACCCACCTTGGTTGTTCTTAGCATGGTTGTCCATGGCAGGGCAGTTGGAACTAGATGATCTTTAAGGTCCCTTCTAACCTGAACCATTCTACGATTCTATAATTCTTCCTGGTCCTTTGCTAACCTGACGGTGTCCCAGGGCTGGGGTCAGAGTGTGGGTACTGCAGGGGGACCGATGTGCTCCAGAGCCCATGTCCCTTCATGACCTTCAGGCAGGAAGAACTACAGGCATTTTGATTCAGGATTGTTAATTCAGATTGATCAGCATCTCCTTGGGCATCTTCCAAGCAATAGAGCTCAGAAATTGTGTTGTTTTTTTTTTTTTTTAAATTGAAAAAATATATTGCCCTGTTGAGAATAATAACTGGCTAACGGTTGCTGGCTGGCTGCTTTTATCCCACTCTGCGCATCCCGTTTTGTGCTCCCGAGCTGGCTGTGGGCTGCTCTGCCGTTGTGCCCCGTTTCTGCTGTCCTCCTGCCAGCTGCAGGGCCAGAGCTTGGCGGTGGGATGGAGACCTTTGGGGTTAGCCCCTGTCCCTCAGGCTGGGATGGCTCCACGTCCCTACAGCCATTCCGTGCTGAGTGGGGAGGTATTAGCTTATCTGCCTGGGGGCCGGTTTTGCCAGAACTGGCAAGGGTATGTTAGACAGGGTATATATATTAGAAGGGTGGGTATATATATATACACACATGTATATGTGTGTGTGTATATATATATGTACATATATATATGTATGTATATATATATATAACCAGAAGGGTATATTAGACCTCTGCCTATAGCACTGCTGGGCTGCCACTTGATCCATGGGCTCTTTGTGGAGAGACGAGGCAAAATATTCCTGCCGAGGCAAGTTTCCAGTATTTCTCTTAGCAGCTTATTAGCCCTGGGCAGTCTTTGGTGCGTAGGTGATAAAAATCCCCCTGGCATCCCTGCGAGGCTGCAAAACGTTTATTTCTAAATGTGGTAGACCTACAGTTACCATTCTGCAGTATTAGGCTCACCATCCTGTTCTGAAAGTCCTGAGAAGGATGCAGTCGAAGCAAACCAGGTGAATGATGCCTCAGACCTGTGGCAACGCAGCAGCCGGACTATTTTTTCCTCCTTTTTTTTGCCAGAGCGTAAAAGACACACTGCCTTTCTGTTCCCCATGGAGGAGTCTTCTGTGTTACTTCCGAATTGACCCTTGGGGGAGCGGTGCAGGAACAGGGGCAGGGAAGGGCTGGATCCTGGGGAGTGATCCTGGGCATGGGTCAAGCGGACGATTGCCCTGCCAGCGAGGGAGAAGCAGGGTGTGGAGGGGAAAAAGATGCAACTGGGAAGCATCAAGCAGATCTTCCTGCACAAGGGATGATTTCTGGTGTCTCCTGTGCTAAAGCTGGCAGCCGCAGATGTCCTGCCGTTGATGTGGTGGCTGCGCGGGTTGGGAATGGGGCTCTGATTTTACTGGGATGATGTCCTCTGCTGGGGAAGAGACTGGGGATGTGCCCAAGACCCGGCTCTGCCCCACGCGACTGTCCCAACTTGCACTTTGCGGTGTTGTTTTGCAACCTTCCAGGCTTGGGAATTATTTTTTTTTTATTATTATTATAATCATCAGGCAGCCAGGATTCTTGCAAAATGCTATTAGTTGTTTTAATGGTATTTTATTAGTTAATAAATTGGTTTAGCTGTAACTTTTATCTGTAGAACTATGGCATGGAGGTGCCTGGGGAGGAAAGGAAGACTCTGGCAATCACATGAAAGCTTTTAATAAGCCATCAGCCCGTCCTGCCGTGTGGTTATTCCCAGCCCCATGGGAATTGGCTGCTCCCTGCAGGAGTGCGGGCTCCGTGGGTGCCACCGTTTTGCCCTCAGCTGGCGGAGCGGATGCTCAACTGCCGTCTCACACGTTGGAAACATGGCTTAACTCCTTTTCTCTGTGTTTTGTGTTCCATAAGCTGGACAAATCCTTTAAAAATAATGGCCTCCAGCGTGTCACTAAAACCTCGCGTGGCCCCGGGCTGGGGTAAGCTCCTTTCTTCTCCAGGCAGGTGGTGGCTGGAGCTCCTCAGCTTGCCGGAGCCTGCTCGCTCCCTTCTCCTGCTTCTTGGCAGAGCTTCCAGCTGGGTTTGTTGGGAAGGAGCTGGGAGCCGGGGAGCTCTGCTGCAGGGTGCACCCCAGCACCCAGGGAAGAGCCGTCCCCCCCAGCACAGGCTTCACCCAGCGCGGACACGGTGCTTGTCGTATATCTCTGCTGCTGCCTTCATGAGATACATTTTGCCATTTTCCAGGGAAAGCTTTTATTATTTGAGGTTGACTACTTTTTTTTTTTTTTTCTCTCTCTGAAGCAGGGGGAGAAATTACCTCCCTCGTTTCTGTTGCTGCCCTGCAGATTAGAAATGGCCAGGAACTTCTTAATGTTCGAACGGCTTTCAAAAACAATATTTCTAAATGTCAACTTAATGTGCTGTGGGAACAATGAGATTCAAGGACCCGGTACAAACATCAAATTGCATCTGCTGCCACAAGGACTTGCGGGATTCTCTGAGGCAAACACAGTGGGGAGACTCACAGTTTACTTCTTTTTTTTTTTTTTTTTTTTTTTCCTCAGCCTTTCTTCTAAAGTGAAGTTTTATTTTTCTCATGCCTGTCCTCGCCACAAATGCAGACCAAACCTGTCTGAGGCGGCAGATTAAAAATGAAACCCTCATGAATGAGAAATGTAGCCTGCATTTTTTATGATGGAGGAAAAAGTAAACCCATTTTAAAATGTGCATATTTTTAAAAAAGTAAATGACTAAGTAGGTGAGATATAGGTATCAATAAATATTTATTCCAATGAGGTAGTCTCTCAACAGAATTGGAAATTGTCTTGTCCTTTTAGGCAATTAAAAAGCACTGTTTGTTTTTCAGAGTGGAAGTAACATTTTCCAGTCGCTTTTGGAATGTGGCCACCGTCAAATAAAAAGTTTCACCCCTGCATGGCATTTTTCTCAGAGTAATCGCACTAAAAGGACACCCTGATTTATAGGATGGATTGTAATGATCTTGAAACGAAGGGGAGGAAAAAAACCCAGCCTTAGCCCAAATGCTGCTTATGTTAGAGTGAAATTGTTTTCTGAAAAACAAGTTGGAAATGGGGTCTGTAATCTCCGGGTGGGCTGGGGGTGAGCACCGAGGCTGGGTTGCAGCGTAACATCGCACCCTGATTTTATGGTGCAAGTCAGGGAGGTGGCTGATCCCGGTATTTGTGGGGTTTTCGGGGAGGACTGTTGCTGCCTGCTGAAGCCAGTCCCCGTTTCCCATTTGTCTTTGGAGAGCTGAGTGTTGGACACCGTGGCGTGTGAAATGGGATGAGGAGCGGAACGGCGATGGCCACGTTGAGCTGTGAGGTGCCGGGGTTGCTCTGTCCTGCATGTGCTTGGCTGGGGATGTCTCATGGTGGGACTATCGGGTCCTTCGTGCCTGAGGGGTCCCTGCTGTCGGCACGGTGAGCGGTCCCCTGTCCCTCTCTGGGACTCCATCTGTGTCACCCAGGTGCCCCAGGGCTGGTCACCTCCGTGGCCAAGAGCTGGTCCTGTGCTCCTGCAGCGCGACGTGCAGGCTCACGGCACCACGCGACAGCGCTGGTTAGGAGAGAGCGGCACTTAATTTTCAGGGAATAATCAGCCAGAGTCATTTGATTTCCTTCCCACTTAGCTTTTTAAAAATGTGTCGTCTTGTTAACCGCGTGCACGTGCACACACCTTGGGTAAATGGTGCTTTTACACCAGCTGCTCTAAATGCATTTTAAAGAGATGAGGAATGCATACACATCAAGGTCATATAAATTAATAATTGTCTAAGTGCTTTTGCTCTTTTCTGCCTCCAGAAAAGAAGTGAGGAGGGAGAAAACTTTTTTTTTTTTTGTAATCTCCCAAACTGTATGTCAGGGATGATCTCGGGCCCCGTTGTTTTGACTGTAGCCTTGGGCGGATTTGTACTTCGTCACCCATTTTGCTGTCACGTTGCCCGCGCTTGAGCTACTGCATGAATTTTCATTCCCAAATGTGTTTGGGTTCGTAATTCATAGGGTGCAAATAGATTAATCACGAGCTACGCAGAACTTGTAATTATCCAAACTTGGAGTACAGAAGAGGTATAAATCATGACAGCCCTGCTTTCCAGCTGCCAATTAAGAACGGGAATTTAAGCTGCCTAAGCATGGAGGGTTTAGGCTGGGAAGTTTCTGTTCCTGTGTCTCGCAGAAAAGTTAATGAAGAAAGGGCTCGCTCATAACTTCTCGTTAAGCAAGGACTGAATTTATGAAATGTTGGCACTACTGGAATAATTAGGAGTTTTCTATTATTGATGGGTTGGACCTTGAGAGAGACGCATTACCTCGAAGAGCCTGAAGCCGGTGCTCCACGCGGCAGCTGGTGGCATGGTGTCTGCCAGGCTGTGACACTTGCTGGGCAGGGGAGTGCAGCACTCGTGGGTTTTTCTTGCTGCCAGGCTAAACGTATGTCCCACAGGTGATGTGGGGTCAAGCTGGTTGGTACAGAGTGGGGGGGCAGGATCTAAACAAGTGCACACCTGCGCTCCCTCCTCTTTGGACTCCTTGGGATGGTGCCTGGGGGTAGGTGCATCATTTACTGAGGGGTGGGGAGGTGGCACTGGCTGCCCCCAGGCCATCAGAGGAGAAGGGTTAAACCCAAAGAGGAGAGCTAGGAGGAATACTCAAATGCTATTTACTGCTTTTTTCGCTCCATCCTTTTATTTGCATTGATGATGCTTCGGTGGTACCCAGCACACCAGAGACCCTGTACCAGCACCCTGGTGCGTTGGGCACTGCCGAAGCCATGTCCATGGAGCAAATATCAGTAACCATGACTGTTGCTGACTTCATAGAACCATGGAATGGCTTGGGTTGGAAGGGACCTTAAACATCATCTGGTTCCAACCTCCTGTCCTGGGCAGGGACACCTCCCACTAGACCAGGTTGCTCCAAAACCCCCTCCAGCCTGCGCTTTGTTAGTACCAGCGCAGAGTCCCTCGCCTCGTGGTGGTGGAGCTGGTCATGGAGGCTTCCCGGGGAGCCTCAGCCTGCGGCACCAAGGGCTGGCAGGGCAGCGCAGGGGCTGATGGAGCTGGGCAGCCCTGGGCTCTCTATCACAATTCCCAGAGCCGGTGGGGACGTCAGGCAACCTTGTAAGCCTGTTGTAATTTTAAAGCGTTTTGATAATGTTCCCCTCAGCTTTAATGTTACATATCCCTGCGTATGTACTTCAGTAATTGAAAGGGATATCGGGCAAATTTGATCTGTCTGGCTTTGACTTATGCTGTCCTTATCTTGGCCTTCGTGTCATTAAGAAAAAAATTGGTATTGATCTGAGACTATACCACTACATTGTGCCGCAATTTTTCTTCCTTCCTAGTAGAATATAAATCGATAAAAGGCAGCTGCTTGCGACGTGGGCCAGATATGGTGCTGTCATTTATATATTGTAAATCCAATGATAGCTGATCAAATCAGTGCGTCTACTGTTCCAAACCTGACATGATTGAATTGTCAATAAAAAAGATTTTACAGTAAGGGAAGGACTGCTGGCGGTGTAAATGCCTGGAAGCCTCACTAAGTTTGATACAAAATGAAGCAATAAGCCAGGCTATTATTATGTAATTCCAGTAACCAAAATATTTGGATACTTGTGTTCTCATGTGGAACTGGAGCTGTACGAGGGGAAACCTTTCATTGCAACTTGTTTGAAAAACAATTATTCTGAAACTGTGGAATACAGGTGGCTTCTTCTGAAATGAAGATAGCTTATATATTGGTAAGGACTAATAGAAATAGTGTAGGACTTCTTTGAGCTAAAGAGGTGCACTTTCAGTATATTAGGAGGAGGAAGGTTATTAGTGTTTCTGTTTGCTCAGAAACAAATGGTGCAGGAAGGAGCGTGATTGATGAATTGGTAAGAAGAGGCTGGCCCTGCTCTTGTGTAGAGCCTCCGTGAACATGAAACCAGAATGTGGTGCACATTTTTTCCTGGACTGCAACGAAGACCAGTTGATGACAAACCTGTTCGTGACCCTATGGAAAGAAACCAGGCTGGAAGGTGCAAGGTGGTGCTGAGCTTTTTAAGTGCTGATGGAATTTGGTGCTGTAAATTCCCCAAGTTGAACCACTTTCTGTTACCCAAAGACCTCCCTGGGCCCTTTCTCTGGGGGAGAGCTGCCAGTGGCAGAGACCCTGGTGTATAATTCGCTCCCCCATGTTCCCTGGCAAAGTGTGCCAAAGAGGAGTTGGAGGGGAAGACCTTCAGGACAAGTACTCTGGGAAACACATGGAAATATGTGGTGAAAGCCAGAAAAAATCCACCATGCCAAACTTCAGAAAGACCCTGCATGTTCAGAGGGTATGAAACTCTTGAACTCAGTCAAAACACTACATGGGGCTACATGGTGAGGTCAAGCGAGGCTTTGAGATGATCCTGTGACGATCTTCCAACCCGAACTACTGTATGATTCTATAACGTCTTGACTGGATCCTGAAGGTATTTATTCGCATGGTCAGCTGTGGGAATGGGTCTGCATCCAGCAATGTGCTATTTTAAATTTGTTTATTCTCTTTGAATACATTTTCCAAAATTAAGTTACCAGTGGTAGAAGAAGGTAGTGAGTTTTCTTTCCTGTACAGTTGAGCTTGAACCGAATGCTTCATGGTGCTACAGGCTTCCTACACTAAAGATGGAGAGGACATCCTGCTCTGGCAGGGGGTTGGACTAGATGATCTCCAGAGGTCTCTTCCAACCCTGCCATTCCGTGATTCTGTGATCCCTTAGCTGCTGCAGGCACATGCTGGTGGTACGTGTGTCGGAAATGCGGTCTCTCCACAGTGTTCCCAAGGGATGCATTGGGTGCAGGAGGGCAAGGGCAGCTCTGCGTCCCTGCAGCGCCACCTGCCCCGTGGACCATCTTAGAGACTTTCCCCAGGCTCTGCTGGAGGAAACCCCCACCTCTGCCCTGTGTTTCTGCTCACCTTTTTCCCCGCTCGGTTGTTCGTCTTGGGCTGGTAGCCCTTTAAGGACTCACTACCTCAATTGCTTGTGATTGACCATGCTCTTAAGCTCTTTATTGTGTTGCACCAATTTAGCGAAATCCTAAATCCATTAGGTGCTCTCAGATTGCTTTACAAGTGTCCAGAGGAGGTGTTGCCAATAAATCCAGCCGAATTCTCTTGGCAGACAGGGTTTTAAAATTTCAGGCTTGGGCTAGAAGAAGAGTGGAGTGTCACAAGAGTGGGTTTGCGCAGGTATGTGAGGGGTGGGAAGCAGTTTAGCATCTGCTTGTTTGCTTTTTTCCTACCATCTAGTTGGTGTTACTGTTTAGTCCACTTTCTCCATGGAGAGAAAACCTTTGAGAGCAGATGCATGTGCTGAGAAACCAGCTGGGTTGCTCCCAGTTCCTTTTCAGGAAAACCAGCGAGGAATGGAAGCGATGCTCTATTCATTTATGCGGCTTGAAAAAAGCACCAAAATTTACATGTTTTTAAGGCCAGGCTGGATGGGGCTCTGAGCAACCTGATCTAGTGGGAGGTGTCCCTGCCCATGGTAGGGGGTTGGAACTAGATGATCTTTAAGGTCCCCTCCAACCCTAACGATTCTATGATTCTACATAAACTTGCAAATACTTTCAGTCTTTGCTGTCCACCCTCAGCACAAAGAAAACCCTCAAGGCCTTCAGTGAAACAAGGCTTTCCCTGGCTGGTGGTGACTATCAGAGATCTCTGGCAGAGAGGTGGCTCCAGGAGCCACCACGGCAGGGCTTCCTCCCCCAGGCTGCCTGGGGGATGCTGGTGACAGTGGGGATGCTCTCCCCATCCAGGCTGGGACCGCTTTGTGTGGGGCTTTGGGTGGCTGCTGCAAATCACCTCCGCACCCAGCCGGGACTTCGCGGGGCTGGGTTTTTAAGGCAGAGCCTTTTTGCCTTGTACGAGTGTTGTATGCCATCAAATCCGTGTCGAAGTGCCTTTAGAAATGGCCACCTTCTACAGGGAGTGTCACTGACCCCTCTCTTTATGAAATCAATTATTTGGATTTTTGTTGTACATAACTGAATTGCTATAATATATATATATTCCCTGTGAGGCTTGGGCTCGCTCTGCTTACAGCTGCAGCTCCGCCGCCCTGCTTGGCGTGTTTGCGTAGGCAGGACAAGGTATGACACCTTGGCGCGGTGTCCCTGGGCACGCAGGAGGGATTTTCAGCTTTAACTTCCGATTTGCCAGCAGAAAATGTGAAGCTCAGAGAGGAGCCCTTAATATTTCCTGTAAATTCTCCCCCCCGCAGGCTAAGGTCATGGTATTGCTAAACACCAACCTGCCACTGTCTAACTCTCCTTTTTTTTTTTTTTTTTCTGTCCATTTTGCATTGCTTTCATGCTGCTGAGGCCAGCAGAAATGCTTTGTTTAGTACGGGAAACGTGGCTAATAATTCATTCAGGAGCAAAAGGAAATTAACTTTTTCTCCTTAATTTTCCTTTCCTAGCTCTGCAGGCGAACGCTGCAATGGGGCTGTTTCAGGCAGGGACGCCCGTGTCCCGCTGTCGGGGAGGGTGGGCATCGCAGGGGGGCTCCAGCGCTGCTCAGTCCGCGGGGAAAACCCCTCCGAATTCCCAGTGCCGCATCTGGGAGGAATCGTTTTTGTGGTTTGGGGCCGTTTGAAATCACATCTTGTGCTTATATGTCGCTTGCTAGGTCTGGGGGATGAACTGCGTGTCAGCCTGGAAGAGTAAGACCTCCGTGTTTTAAAACTGTTTGGTTTTGTTAATTTATAAAGGTAAAGGCTGGGGCTCCCCCAAATCAGGGTAGGGTTACCCCAATATACCCCAATTAAAAAAAAAAACCCAACAAACAAACAAAAACCAAACCAAAACCAAAAAGCTGAGGTTTTTGTGGCACTTCGCCCATAGTTTAAGCTAGTAAGTCTTTGGGAGACTTTGGTAAACTTTTGTTTTAGGGGGGTGGTGAAGGTCAGGATGAAACATGAGTGTCTTTGTAGGAAAGATGAATTTGCAAAATGTTTGGCCATCTTATTTGAGTGGAAGCATGTGGTTTCCAGTTCCCATAACCTTAAGGCATTATGAAATTGTGATTAAAGCCCAAAGAACAATGCGATCGGCATTAAAATTGGTAAGTTTGAAAAATGATACATTGTGAGGTTTTCCTTAATTTGCTCTTCTTGTCTTCCAGCACTGCGGGTCACATTTTCAAGCTTTTTCCCACAGCAGCGAGGGCTGGATTGTTTTGGTTTTTAATTGTAAACTGAGGTCTCTGTGTAATCCGCTCTGGCTAAAGCTGGGCCTTCAGGAAAACAACAGATTGTGTAAGACGCGAGAGCAATTAGAGCAGCTGGGAATAGATTCAGCCTCTTTCAAAGGTGAAACTTTGCTACAAATACCGCTTAGTGGAGCAGGGAGTACTCTGATTTGAATCCTGGCTGTATTTACGTACCTGAGATCACACGGTATGAAAATATTCACCATGCGAAGAGCAAGCTGTCTTATTAAAGACCTGTTTAATAGGTATCTATTTGAGGTTTCAGGGAAGAAAAATAGTCTATGAGCTGTATATACAAATCGGGCAATAATTTAGGTAGTACTCGATGACGGGAAATCAGAAACACAGCAGTTGCTCTGGGCAGTGGAGATGTAGGTGACACTTCTAGGTTTTTATATTGTTACCCTTTTTTTTTTTTTTTTTCAGTTGCAGTCTATTTACCTGGATGCTTAATTCATTCATGTGCAATTAAAAAAAACCCCAATGCAGACTTCCTGGAGACTGCACATAAAACACAGACGCTTAGCAGGGTATTAGAGATTCAACTGAGCGCCTGAAATACAGAGGATCTTTGATTTGGTTTGTGTCTAAGTGGTCTTTGTTTAACTGATAGCTGCTAACTTTGTTTAACCGATAACACATGTTGTGCTGTTCCTGGTCTTGACCTTTTTCCAGTTAAACTGGCTTAAAATGAAAGTGTTTATGGGGAGATTCTGCAGCCCTGGCGTCCGTGGGCTCTTTGTCTGGGCGGAGGGGGGGTTTGGTGGCTGGGGGGAGTTAGCAGAGAGCTGCATGTTTGCAAATTTTAATGGCTTTTGCTCCAGACGGCTTTTAACATGCTCCCTGCACAGCCACCCTGGGCAGGAACGGCTTTTTCCGTCGCCAGCTTTGGTTTTCTCACTGTGGTTTTATTGCAGTTTAGATTTCTTGGGCATGTAAAATGCCATCAAATTGGTACCAGAAAGAGGAGGGGGGAGGTCTGCAGGGCAGCCGCGGCTTTGGCAATAGCAGAGCGGGCTGCTGCGCGCCAGGGGAAAAATGAAAGGAGTGTTTTGTGCCCAACTTTGTGTGCTTTAGGGGAAGGCTGGGTCCATGGCTACGTGGACCTGCTGCTTCTGGACGTCAGGAGGAGCTTTTCCAGAGTCTGTCACAGTGAGTGGACAGCGTCTGGGGAGAAGTGTCTGCCTTTGCAACACGGCAAGTCACAGAATCACAGAATGATTCAGGTTGGAAGGGACCTTAAAGATCATCTAGTGCCAACCCCCTGCCCTGGGCAGGGACACCTCCCACCAGACCAGGTTGCTCCAAGCCCCATCCGGCCTGGCCTTGAACACCTCCAGGGATGGGGCAGCCACAGCTTCTCTGGGCAACCTGGGCCAGGGGCTCACCACCCTCACAGCAAAGAATTTCTTCCTGATATCCAATCTAAACCTACCCTCCTTCAGTTTGAAACCGTTACCCCGTGTCTTATCATTACACTCCCTGATCCAGAGTCCCTCCCCATCCTTCCGGTAGGCCCCCTTCAGGGACTGGAAGGGGCTCTAAGGTCTCCCTGGAGCCTTCTCTTCTCCAGGCTGAACCCCCCCAACTCTCTCAGCCTGTCCTCGCAGCAGAGGGGCTCCAGCCCTCAGATCATCTTCGTGGCCCTCTGCTGGACCTGTTCCTGTCCACTTGCTGGCATGGAGCGTCTTTGCGGTTCTGCTGGCCGCAGCTCTTTCCCTGCCTGCAGACATCCCTGCGTTAGCTGATGGGCAAAGGGTTTCACTAAAGGGGGCCTTGGGCATCCCCAGATGAAGGGGCACAGACTGCCCGGCAGCTGGGGCAGCACTTCATGTCCTGGCTCTGGGGAGACTGTTGTGGGGAAGGTCCTTGGGTCTTGTACGAAAAGCTGAAAACACTGAAGAAAAGCGAGGACCTGGAGGTGTTCAAGGCCAGGCTGGACGGGGCTTTGAGCAACCTGGTCTGGTGGGAGGTGTCCCTACCCAGGGCACAGGGTTGGAACTGGATGGTCTTTAAGGTCCCTTCCAACCCAAACCATTCTATGATCCTATGACCTGTGTAGAAGAACGCTGTTTACTTAAAACAGGAAAATGTGCTTTGATACACAAACGGGGTACTGTCTGCAAAGAGGATGCTCGCCCCTCCTCATCCATGCTGAGAAGCAAATTTGTTCCTAGTGCCAGACACGGGCATACAGGGTCTCCCCTTCTCTCTTTCCAAGGCTCTCCTCCATGCCACGGTGCTGCATGCTGCTTAAACTGGGCTACAGCTTGGGTGAAGGAGGTCTGAACCCACATCTGAGCTTTCGACTGCCCTATAGGTCAGATCAAAATAATAGTCTTGTGGGCTTCCAGAGACACGGTGAGACTGGAGGCATAACTCTGGGCTGCCAGTGTTTCGTTCCTGTCCTTTTCCCCTCTATCCCGTTCCCATTGCTAGCATGGGAGGCTGTGCGGTGGCTGACAGTCTGTGAGCTCTCCTTCGCCCATGCCTTCAGAGGGCAAGCAGCAAATGATCCATTCAGATAGCGGAAAATAGGCTGGCTCTTCTTGCCGTCTCCAGAGGCCGTAAAAACTCCCATTACTCCCTTATCAAGAAGGATCCATCTCTGCCGTGCCTGAGCCAGTCAGTTAAGTGCAGACCTCAGAGGAAATGAACTTTTTGATTCTTGACAAGAAGTCAAAAAAGAATAGCTTTTCAAGGGAAAATATTCTTCCTGGCAGGAACAGTGGTGGGCTTGGGGTGGGAAAGGCGGTTGTCTTTGGACCGTAAATCTCTGTATTTGAAGAAGAGCTCTTTCCCTCCTGATTTTTCTCCATGGATATAAAAAAAAAAAAATGAAGCGTTGATTCCCAAAGCAACTGAATAATTGTAGATATGTTGTTGTAACCTCTCAAATATGCCAGTGCTCCCACTGCAAGAGGAGACCGAAGAAGGGCGGAAAAGCAACGTGAAGGATTAGAAAAAGGTGATGCCTTTTCCTATTCAGCGGAGTATAATTCACTAACACGTTAAATACCTGGATCGGGGCCTTTTTAGACAGGCCATGGTGCAGTATGTCTTTGAAATGTCCCTCATGGGCTCTGCCCTCCCTGTCCAGCAATAAACTAATTCTCAGGACTAATGGTAAAATTCTGCAAGGCGTGAATTCCCAACTCAAATAGATTTAGAGTAAGTTAATAGATTTTTTTCCAGCATATCTCTTGCAACCTATTTGTGGTAGCATCATTTAAACATGCACAGTAATTGAAAAAAATGTCAGCTGATAGGATTTATAATCATCTCTGACACGTGTTTTTTCATGCCTAGGGAAGGTTCCATAATAAGCATAACATTTGCAGTAAGGAAATACCTTGTGTGGAAGTGGTCAGAAGGGAGGTGTCTCTGGGTTGGTAACTTTTCTTTGGAAAAAAGGATTCTGCAGTTACGAGAAGCTTATAACTTAGCAAATGCCACCAAGAGGGTCATGTACTTACGTGCCGAGAGTTGTAGAATAGACATTGTCATGATGAAGATGAATTTGCAGCTTTGTTAAAAAACATATTCTGTGTTGGTTTCTGCACGCAGCCTTTGAAATACACGGTCTTTGTTTTGAGAGGATTACCCTGAAAGTATTGTTTGGAGAAAGTGTTTATTTTTTCCCAAGCACATTTGTCCTTGCTCCTTTTGTTATCGTTATTTATAAATCAAAAGTCATATTGATCTGGAGATTATGCATTAAACCATGTGTGAGCAGTGGTTGCTCCGTTACTGCGAAAACCAGCTGCAATAAAACTTTTGGTAAATTTATCGATCGATACTCTCCATGTTTCTCTTTAGGAAAAGAACAAGCTGAATTTTAATTTATTGGGAAATGTGGCTGAACACGTGGCCCCCCCCATTCAGCAAGGGATTTAAGCCTGCGAGGAACTTTCAAGAGATGAATAGTGCCATTACTTTGCAGAGGATTATTCATGTTCTTGAAGGAAAGCCCGGCTGGAGCGGGCGGTGGAGCCTCGGATCGATTTCTGGCAGCCGTGGTTGTGAGCCTTGCTCCGCAAAGCCAAATTATCATCTTGTGCTCCCGTTACAGCGGCTGCCTCGCTCTTACAGGGGGGAGTAAGGAGGCAATAAAACATCTTCCTTTGAAAATGACTGTTAATCAAAACGGGGCTTTGAGCCAGGGCAAGGGGGATGCAGGAACCATGTGGGCTGCTGGGGATGGCCCAGGCACGGGCACAGCTGGTGCCACCAGGACGTGATGTCTCACCTTCTGCTTCTTCCCTGGGCCAGGACCTGCCCAGGCATCAACTTAAAAAACAAAATCAAAACCAACGAATGAAAGAAAACCCACACTAAAATCCCAGCCAACCAAAACCCCCGGCCAAACAACCAAAGAAAGAAAAAGTACAAAAATCCCCACAAATGAACAAACAAACAAAAATCCCAATACCCAACCCCCCCCCCCTTCCCCAGCAAAACAGCCAGTGTTTTGGGGAGCTCTGCTCAAGATGCCACAGAGGAAGGAAGGAAGGGAGTGAGTCCAGTGTTTGGGAAGTGCTCTGTCTGGAAACTGGGGCCATTGGTAGGTCCTTACTTTTATGGATGGAGATGGTGTCTGGGGTTTGTGTGTCTGGGATGTGCTGTTGTGGTGGTGCTGGTGAGGGTACAGTGTCATGTGTGTCCCCATGGCATCTCATATGGGATGGGGATTTGGGTACCGTGTTCTGCAAGATGCTGCTAAAACACCCTGCGTGCGCCCAGCGAGTCGATGCTGCCGGGGACGGTCGGAGGGGTTGGTGGCGCTTGTGCTGCTGAGATGATCCATGGTCTTATTTCTGTTGGAAACCCCTGTCCGTTCTCTGAGGTGTCTAGAGACAAAATCAGCTTAAAAATCACTAAATTGCTTTTGAGAACCTGGGTGCTGTTCCGTATCTTGGAAATAGCTGCTCCTTACAGAAGAGAGTTACACCGGTGTTGGTTGCTGTTTGTTACTGAGCAAATGCCTTTCCCAAGTTCTGCCAGCACAGGTGGGAAGCTGGAATCAGAAATAAAAGGGCTGGAGTGACTTAGGAACAGTAAACAGGTGCCCTTAAATAAGTGCAAGTCCTTTGTGTTACTATAGGGATCAAGAACTGATCTTCTGCCATTTGTTTTCCGTCAGGCAGTTGAGATAACTTTAAAGAGAATTTGACCAGGGGAGATTATAAAGGAAGGAATTTGCTTCTTAAATAAATAGTCTGCTTTCCATTGTTCAAGACTTAACAGGCTGATAAAAACCCGCCGGAATGAAAAGGAGCCTGGAAAACCCTTCTTAGATCTGCCTTGCTTGAAAATCTAAAGACCAGTGCACTTCCAAAGACTTACTTTTGAATGCACGCTCAACTTGACCTAGTGCCTTCCTTTATCTTCATTTATTCTGATGAATAAAGGAATTTGCTAGGCATGCATTTTTTTTCGGAAATTGCTTATAACTTTTAGTTTAAAGTAAATGGAGGAACTACACAAACTGACGTCCTGGCCTTTAGAAATGCTTGGCTTGTGCATTCGGGAGGGAGTGTATGGAATCACTTGCCCTCTGCTTGAAATGTGGCTTGTCTTTTAAGAGACGTGCTGCTTTTTCGATATCTTTATAACCCCATTAGGTGGATGCTGGAGCCTTCAATTAGCGAAATATGGCCGGGAGGCATTGGCCAAGTGCTGGTTTCCTTGTCTCTTCAAAGTGGGAAATGCACTTTGTGTTTAAAACCAAACCAAACGCAGATGCGGTTTTGCAGTGGTACGATGCCTGGGTCAGTGACATCTCTGGCTGCTCACGTACCCAGGGCAGAGATGCCCCTTTCCTGGGGTTTTTGAAGCTATTCCTGCCGCGCCGGGTTGTGCTCTCTGACTGAGCAGCTGGCTCAAAACAGGAGTTGTAGATGGGGACTGGTGTCTCTGCAGCAAATTGGAGAGAGGTAAGAGAGACTAGAAGCAAAGAGTGTAAATATTTGGGGGGAAAAAAAAAAAATGAAGGTGAAAGTTCCCCAGTGATGTGACATTAGTTCTGGGTGTGTTATTGATATAATTATAACATAATGAAAGCCTGGTGGTGCTGTTTTCAGTGATTTATTTTCTGTTCTGTGGGATTGGTTTAATTAACTTTTCCTCTTTAGAGGGAAAGAGGAAAGCATGAAGTATTTGGAATATAGGCATCTCTGCGTGTGGCTGAAAGCGAACTCCTTGCTGGCTGACCCCGGGCTCTGCCAGCCCACTGCTCCCTGCTGCCTTCCTACTAGCTCGGACCCCGCAGTCCTGCCCTGGGGAGCAGCGGTTTGTTTCCTGCTCTTTCCAGTGCAAACTCCCAGCCGCCTCGGAGAGCACTGGGCAAGGATGAAACCATCCCGGTTCCTTTGTAGTAAATCACTTCTGTAGGAGCAGCAGCGTTCACCCTGTACAAATGGTGAGTGCAGTTTGATAGTCCCTGAGCTGAAGGCTTCCCTTCATCCTTGGGCACTCCTTGTCTCTTCTCAGTGGTTCTGCTGCCTGGTGCATCCATAAACTGGTGCCCAGTGATGGAGAGGAGCCTGGACACTTGAACCCCAACCCTTACGTGGGCTTCAACACAGGTTAAAGGCCAGCCGCATCCTGGGCTGCATCAAAAGAAGCGTGGCCAGCAGGGCGAGGGAGGTGATTCTGCCCCTCTGCTCCGCTCTGGGGAGACCCCACCTGGAGTACTGTGTCCAGCTCTGGAGCCCTCAGCACAGGAAGGACATGGACCTGTTGGAGTGGGGCCAGAGGGGGGCCATAAAGATGCTCCAAGGGCTGGAGCCCCTCTGCTGTGAGGACAGGCTGAGAGAGTTGGGGGGGTTCAGCCTGGAGAAGAGAAGGCTCCGGGGAGACCTCAGAGCCCCTTCCAGTGCCTGAAGGGGGCCTACAGGAAGGATGGGGAGGGGCTGTTGGCAAGGGCATGTAGCGATAGGACAAGGGGCAATGGTTTTAAACTAGAGCAGGGTGGGTTTAGATGAGACATTAGGAAGAAGTTCTTTCCACTGAGGGTGGTGAGACACTGGAAGAGGTTGCCCAGAGAGGTGGTGGAGGCCCCATCCCTGGAGACATTCAAGGCCAGGCTGGATGAGGCTCTGAGCAACCTGATCTAGTTGAAGATGTCCCTGCTCACTGCAGGGGGGTTGGACTAGGTGGCCTTTAGAGGTCCCTTCCAACCCAACACATTCTATGACTCTACGATTCAACACCAGGATGGGGCATTGGGTGCATGGGGAGAGATTTATCTTTCGTCTGACAGGTTACCAGCTACTTTTTTGCTGCAGAAGTCTCTTCCTTCCTTCCGTCTCTGCTTTTCCTACTTGTACTCCCAGGGCTCGGGTTGAGCTGGCTTCGCCGGGGCTTATTCCTCCCGCTCCCCTTGGTTTTGATAAAGAATCATGTTCATCCACCACTCGTGCCAGCCCTGACTGTTTGCATTTTTAACTTTGTCTTTATTAAATTTTCAGGAATCTCTTAAGCATTCACACATCTGTCACGGCACAAAGCAGAATATTTCTTCATGTTCAGGAAAACAAATTATACAATAGATGTGCAACCCATATTTAATGAAAAGCGCCACAGCCATGTGTTCATGCATGAAACCCCAGAAAAGATTTTACTGCAGAGTCATTCTCGAGAGGCGTTTGCTGTGAGATTTTTGGGGTTTGTTTTTTTTTTTTTTGAAATTTCACTTTGAGTCTAGGCTTCCTACATCAAAGTGCATATTCCCAAGGGTCTCCAGGGAGCTCTTAAGGCATCCTGGTGCCCCTCAAAAGATAAGCTGCTTTCCTGTGCTCCCTTCCAGCATCCCTAACCCAGACTTTTGCTGTCGGGAGATGCGGATGGCTGCACGGGGCACGAAGCACTGCACCGAACTCCCTGCAGGCAGGGTCTGGTCCAGGCATGGACCACCACGAGAGGCCGGAGCTGTGGGCACCAGCATTTCTCCTGGCTTCTGGACTTGTAGCAGCTTGCTACAAGCGGGTGGGCTCTGCTGTCTGCATTAACAAAGTTTTTGTGCGCAGGAAATAAATAATGAATGGATGAACCACAGTGTGACTAATTGACTAACAGCCGGACTGTTACCTAGAATATAACAGGAGGGTGTTTTGAGTGGGTATAATGAGATGCTGGCATACAGTATTTTTATTAGAAACTTCAGGTACTAGATAAGCTGAACAATTAAAAATAAATGGCTTTGAAGCTTTGCGTTTTGATAGGCACAGATAATTAGGAGAAGACGCTTTTCTGACAAGAGCTTAATGATTTGGCTTTGGCTGACTTTGGAAATTTTTAACTTGGCTCCCGTGGAAGCGAGGGTGGTGGGCACGGAGCTGGAAGGAGCCCCCTCTCATTTAAAGGTTGGACAGAGTCTGAGATCTTTCCTCTCTTGATCTGGTGGTGATGGAACAAAGGAAGAAAATGCTAACCTTGACGGCTTAAAATTTAGAAGATGGAATAACTGAATTGTTCTAATTTTTATTACTAATGCTTTGAAGCTGATCTCATAAGCTTGGGAGCTTGAGTCCATGATATTTATGGTGACAATATTGTAAAAGTAATCTAAAAGGCTGCATCATAGTTGAAAAAAAGCATTTCCTAAGCTCTAAACCCAAATAAGCTCAGAGAAACAAACCCTGTAAGAGCAGCAGTGGCACCATCTGATGGGTTTTGTAAAGCCGCAGACAAAAGTGATTATGCTGCTTAGAAGAGCTTTTGTCTCCAGATAATGTTGTTAAAAACTTGCAGCGTAGTGTAAATCATAACGGAACAAATCTGGAGTCTGCTCTTATTGCTGCCAGGGGAAAACCTCTTGAATTTTGTTTTATTCCTGCTCGATATATTGCAAACCTTTTCCAAGTTTGTAAATGAATATTACCTGCTGTTTGAAAAATGACACACGATTCATCTCGCCAGTAGTGCCCGTGGCAGCCAGGCCGTTATTGCAAACAGTTGTTTCTCTCTTGGTGAGATCTTTTGTGTGTCTTTCAGGAGCACGCGCTGTTGCAATGAGTCTGAAGGTGTCTGATTCACTGGAGGTATTAAAGAAGTATTTCCGTTAGAGCTCAATCACATGTGAACACCTGCAGCTCCTTTCACTGCTTCCTAGCAGTACCGCTGCAATTGCCGTGTCGAAAAATATTTTGGTGAGCTTACAAAACCCAAAACTTTGAGTGTTTCCTTGATGAACGTTTGAATTCCCATCTGTGAACGTTGGTGGGGTTTTTGGAGGGGCTGAGCGTTTTTGGTTTCTAGATGTATGGGACTTTTAAAGGTTTAGAAACCCTGGACCTGAAGGGGATGCAGCAATTGCGTTGGGACCAGGTTTATTAGCTGATGAATTTTCCACCACCCTGCCTGGAGGTCCATGGTTTTGCCTTAGGATGGAAACGATTCCTGTGGGCTGAGAGATCCTAGTGTCTGCTTCTCTCCCAACGTGATTTGTGTCCTGAGGAGTGAAGGGAGAGGGATGTTTGCTGTGAGGGTGGTGAGCCCCTGGCCCAGGTTGCCCAGAGAAGCTGTGGCTGCCCCGTCCCTGGAGGTGTTCAAGGACAGGTTGGACGGGGCTTGGAGCAACCTGGTCTGGTGGGAGGTGTCCCTGCCCAGGGCAGGGGGTGGCACTGGATGATCTTTCAGGTCCCTTCCAACTCTAACCATTCTATGATTTGCATCAGAAGGCCACTTCACAGGCAGTAAATGAGGTTTTAGTGTCAGCAGGGAAGTGCCATAGAGCAGGAGGAGCTGGGGCAGCGGGTGGAGTCTGGCCGTGCCGGGGGCTTTCCAGCCCCTGTGGTTATTGCTATGCCTTGCACTGAGTTCGGTGCCAGGTCCCGTGAGTGGGGACCTTCCAGGGAAAGGGTTTGCTCCCCAAACAGGGACACAGGGAGAGCCATTGGAGCCTGAGGGAGGGGCCTCAGCAAATCCGTCAAGCATCAGGAGCTGGTTCATTTGCTGCCCTGGAGCGGTCACATCCATAGATGAGATTTATTGAGGGAGAAGGGGTACGTTTTTGCCCAAAAGGTGTTTAAATTGCTTTTTTGTACATAGAGCTGGTGAGCAGGACAGGGAAGCGCTGCGTGCAGCCCTTCCAAGCAGCAGCATCCCAGGAAAGGGGTGTAGTGAATCAGAGTGCATCATTGTCTGCAGAGAGAGGGATACCGCTGGATGCCAGTGATCCGTGTTGATCTCCAGGGAGGTTTCTGCCACATGGAAACCAATTTCTTGTTTGTTTTACAGTTTGGGGTAGTTTGTGAGGATTCACCTCTCTACTGCAAAATCCTGGAGAAAATGGCCCTGCACCTGGAGGTAGCAACGTGATGGTGACACTGTGACCTTGCCTAGGATTACTTGCCTGACTGTCTCACGGAAAATAGAACGGAGCCTTGTCTTTACTAGCTCTTGGCAGTGGAATAACAAACACGGTGTAGTTCCTCCACTGGGAAGGCATATCTTTATGTGGTCAATATAAGGCTTTAAATGTGGGGAGACAATTGCCCAGGTTTTAAGGAAAGAATCTTTTGCCAAGGTGCAAATGGGTGTTGGGAGCTCAGCTCCTGGTGGGCAGCGGGAGCAGCCCTGGTGGGAGCTGCTCTGCTCAGAGAGTGCTTCACGGTTGTGTGCCCAGATGTCAAGAAACAGTAAAATCAAGGTTGTCGGTGCAGTTTTAACCCCCTTGGTGTGCATGTGTTGCAAGGGACTGGACGTCGTAATCCAGCACTTCCACCCGCCTTTGTTCCCTTACATGATGCCCTATGGAAGCTGGGCTGCGAATGCAGCAAGTTTTGCCGTGCAGCTCCCTCGTCTTTGGTGTGCCTTTGCTGAAGAGGACTTGTGCGGTGTAATGCACCGAGAAGGGCAGCTTGCGTTTGGTTTTTAGGTGTACGGGACTTCTAAAGATTTAGAAACCCTGGACCTGAGAGGGATGCAGCAATTGCGTTAGGACCAGGTTCCACGTGGGAAGCTTGTGTTTGCAGCAAACCAACAGCTGCACAGCAACAGAGGGGCAGGCATGAATCCCATGGCACGTCCTGGTGCCTGGCTGCCATGGTGGATCCCGCTTTCCCCTCTGGGACAGCTCACACCTCCCCATGGTGGCACAGGGAGGTGGCTCCAGGTGGCCGCAGCCATGGTCGCGGTGGTGCTGGCTCTGGGTGAGCTGGCGCAGGAGGGCAGAGGTAGGACAGACCTCCCTGTTCCTGGCAGCAGCAGCTTTCCAGACATCTTCACTGGCTTGGGAAGCTGCACCCGCTGAGCTCAGACCTGGGGGTGCTGGCTCTGTCGCTGCCCCAGCTCTCGCCCCAGCGGGGGGATGCCGTGCAGGAATGGCTTACTGGGGTCGCTCGCACCAGCTCCTTGCGGTTCAGGCGACTGCATCACATCATCTCTTAAATAAATCCATCAAGTCCCAGATTCAGCCGGAGCCTCCTGCAGCCTGAGGGAGCCAGCAGGTTAATCTGGAGCTCCTCCGGCCCCGGCATTGCCCCTTTGAAGTAGCTGCAGCCCAGGAGCGAACGCACCTTCTGAGGAGAGCTGGCGTTTTTACTAAGCAGCAGACTTTTATTATCTGAGCCAAGGACGCAGTGATTTCCTTCTCCTGCCAGTTATCCTCACTTAGGGCACTGTTATGCTCTTCTACAACTTATTTTCTTTTCTCTAATTGCCGGTTTACAGTGGCTGTGCAGCTCTCCCTGGGCTGCGTTCTGGGGAGGTTTTGCACTTTGAAAGCAGCTTAGTCCTTCCCTCCTGGCCACTGGAACCGGGCAGCAATTTCTCTCCAGGTGCTTCAGCAAGAGTTCTGCCAGAAAAATAAGTAATAGCCTATGCTTTTCAACTGGTGCCTGATAACTGTGGTCTGGACTAGAGTTTCAGCTATTTCATGTGTCCTGGAGAGCCCTGAGAAACTGTGCTTGCCAGAGGTTGTCAACAGATGTATGGTACCAGTGCTCTGCTGGTGACGGTGCTCTGGCTCTCATCCTGCATATGGTCCCTTTGTTTCACCCTGGCATGGTGTGGTTCTTCCCATCCATCCTGGGGTGCGGCACCGTGGTGCTGTGCGTGGTTAAGTTGCTCCCAAGGTTTTGTCCCTGTACTGACTGAAATGACTATGGAGTACAACTTGGCTGGAGCCCCTCTGCTGTGAGGACAGGCTGAGAGAGTTGGGGGGGTTCAGCCTGGAGAAGAGAAGGCTCCGGGGAGACCTTAGAGCCCCTTCCAGTCCCTAAAGGGGCTCCAGGAAAGCTGGGGAGGGACTCTGGATTGGGGAGGGGAGCCATAGGATGAGGGGGAACGGTTTTAAACTGGAAGAGGGGAGATTCAGATGAGATCTGAGGAAGAAATTCTTTGCTGTGAGGGTGGTGAGCCCCTGGCCCAGGTTGCCCAGAGAAGCTGTGGCTGCCCCATCCCTGGAGGTGTTCAAGGCCAGGCTGGACGGGGCTTGGAGCAACCTGATCTGGTGGGAGGTGTCCCTGCCCAGGGCAGGGGGTGGCACTGGGTGATCTTTAAGGTCCCTTCCAACCTGAACCATTCTGTGATTCTATGTGTTCTGCACCTTTATTTGCCTTTGGATGAAATGTGCTCAAGATCTGCCCAAGCAGGACTGACTCTCTGGCGTGGTGGCCCACAGCAGCTCAGGCGGTCATCTGCCCAAGCCAGGCTCATGGATCAGGGCTTTTGAAATTTCAGTACATGCAAAAGTGGTTTCCTTAGTGTTTGGTTGTTTTTTTTTTTTCCCCTACTAATCACATAAGAAAATATTTTATAAAGCAGAGGTACAACCATGTGGCGTGATCAAGTTCTGCTGTGTGTGCATAGCTGCGGTGATGGAGACAGAAAGATGTGGGCTACCTTTGCCTGCTGGAAGTTGGGTGCAAGTTTGATGCTACACTTCATCAGTGCTGTTAAGGTATTTACTCGGCTTCAGGCAGACCTGCAAACCAGCTGCTTTAAATTGCAGCTTTTGAAAATATCCTCAAAATGGAAAAAAAATAGAAGAAAGAAGATTGAATTGTCCTCCAGCAATAGGAGTTTCAGTAATGCCATGTTATGAGCAGGGCAGATTTTACCAGCGGCAAATCCAGGCTGTGGGGTTTTTATGGGGGATCAGACGCCCGTGCTGCTTCTGTAAGGCGGCGTCCCCTGGGTTTCCCAGTGAGACTCACTCCTGGGGGGATGACCCACAAAGTTCCCACCTCTTTGAAGTGCTCAGCCTCTGGCCGTGGGTCACCGCTGCTGCGGGCAGCTGGGGCTTTAATGTTCTCGCAGCCAGCCCTTTGCGAGAAATATTTCAGAATAAGCAACTGCTTGGGGAGTTGGGTGGGAGAGATTTTGTATGTGCAAGACTTTTTTTTTTTTTTGTTACAAAGTTTTGTTATTTCTTGCATTTATTAATGGGGCAGCAGGAGGCTCCATATGCTTTTATAGTCCCCATTGCTCTCTCTAATGGATATAAGCAAAGGCTCCAAGGCGTTTAAAATAGACACTCTTAGCCAGTTATTATGATAAAAATTATGTGCATGTCATGACCTTTAAAGCAGTGGGACTGTGTGTGCATGCTCTTCTGATACGCCACTGTTCTCCATTCCTTTCTGAAGCATTTCTCGCCATAGGAGGTTTGCATAGGAGCTTGGAATATTTTTCTAATCAGCGAAGAGTCTCTTGGCTCTGACGATAACTTGCAAAGCACAGAGGAGCGAGGCAAGGGAAGAGGGATGACTTTTTCTAAGGGAACTAACAGAGAAGAGGTTAAAGGCGAATGGGGAGACACAGCATGAAAATCCCGGCACCATCTGCAGTGCTGTCAAAAAAACACTGGCCCAAAAAGTTCTTTGTGCCCTTTGAGGCGAAAGCTATTCTGGTGCTCTTGAGGAGAAAGAAGGAAAAAAACTTTCGTAGGCCATGTGCCCCATTTAAAGAGACTTTTTTTTGGTTTTAAAACTTTTAATAACATTGCAACCGTAACTTGCTCTCCTTCCCCAGCCTGTGTGTTTACCCCACTCTGTGTCGGATGTGCCGCTGTGCGTGGAGCGTTGCAGTGTCCTGTATGGGCGTGAGGAGTGGGATGCTGGCTGTCGAGGCGAGGGAGGCATGGAGAGAGGGGGGCCGTGTCCTTGCACCGTGGCATCCCGCAATCGGTGGTGTTAGGAAGGATTGCTGTCCTCTGGAAACGTGGATGGTTGCTTTGGGCGTGCTGGGCCAGTCTTGGTGCATGCGTTGGGAGCTGTGGACAAAGCGCTTCAGTGGCACACCTGGGAGGTGTGCGGGCACCAGATGGGATGGAGATGCTGTTGTCAAAACTATATTGGTAATTTCTGCTTTGGTCACAGCTTACACCACAGCTTTCTGCATGCTGGTGTGGGGGGCAGCAGCAGCAGCAGGTCCCGGCCCCACCAGGCATGCTGGGATAGGGTGCAACTGGGAAGAAAGAGTCGGAAGTCCTGGAGATGTGATGGTCCCAAAGGCTCTTGAGTAATGTGAGAGGTTATGCAGGGTGAGCAGCAAGGCCTGACATTGCTTGTGATAGCGTTGATACCGAACCCCCGTGGAGAGGCATCAGGCCACGCTCGGCTGCAGCCCAGGCTTAACAAATGGGAAAAATAACACTTATGGTTTTAAAAATTAAACGCTCCCTTTAATTATTGAATAAGAATAATTTTCATGCAAATTGAGCCAGGATGTGTGTTTCTAGAGTGACACAGTTGAGAGCGGTTACATCGTGGGGTGTCGGTGACCTGTGAACTGAGAGGCTGTTCGTTATCTTTAGTATTTTATGAATAGTACCCTGGAGGGTGGGACAGCGGCTGGTAGAGAGAGTTGGCCAAAGAAAAAGACTTTAATTTGCACTGGTGGCTTTCCTTTCTATTGCTTTAACTTGCAAACTGGGATGTGTGTAGGTATGTTGTCTTTACATACCTGGGTATGGGTATTTCGGAAGCCTCCTGGTGAGGATAGCTGTAATTAAGGGAATAACTGTGCAGCGATTGCTGCTGGAGGCTCTCCTGCTTGCCACGTGGAGAAGGTGTGTGTCCTCAAGACTTTGAAGGTGGAGAGGGGAAAATGCACTCTGGCTTTTCCTAGCAAAATGATGGTCTCCGTGTAAAACTTGAGCTTCACGGGGTGGTTTGACACAACCTGGTGTGTGTGAGAGTGGTCCTGGCTGGGTACCCACGGATGGACACAGCATCGCCGGCTCTCAGCATCGCTTTGGACCACAGAGCAGAATCACACACAGAATCACAGAATGGTTGGGGTTGGAAGGGACCTTAAAGATCATCTAGTTCCAATCCCCCTGCCCTGGACAGGGACACCTCCCACCAGACCAGGTTGCTCCAAGCCCCGTCCAGCCTGGCCTTGAACACCTCCAGGGATGGGGCATTGACAACTTTCCTGGGCAACATGTTCCAGTGCCTCACCACCCTCACAGCAAAGAATTTCTTCCTGAGATCCAGTCTAAATCTACCCTCCTTCAGTTTGAAACCGTTACCCCATGTCCTGTCATTACACTCCCTGATCCAGAGTCCCTCCCCATCCTTCCTGTAGGCCCCCTTCAGGCACTGGAAGGGGCTCTAAGGTCTCCCCGGAGCCTTCTCTTCTCCGGGCTGAATCCCCCCAGCTCTCTCAGCCTGTCCTCACAGCAGAGGGGCTCCAGCCCTCCCAGCATCTTCATGGCCTCCTCTGGACCCGCTCCAACAGGTCCATGTCCTTCTTGTGCTGAGGACTCCAGAGCTGGACGCAGTACTCCAGGTGGGGTCTCCCCAGAGTGGAGCAGAGGGGCAGAATCACCTCCCTCGCCCTGCTGGCCACGCTTCTTTTGATGCAGCCCAGGATGCGGGTGGCTTTCTGGGCTGTGAGTGCACATTGCCTGCTCATGTTGAGCTTCTCGTCCACCAGCACGCCCAAGTCCTTCTCCTCAGGGCTGCTCTCAGCCATTCTCCACCCAACCTGTATTTGTGCCTGGGATTGCCATGACCCAGGTGCAGGACCTTGCACTTGGCCTGGTTGAACTTCATGAGGTTCGTACAGTCCCACCTCTCAAGCCTGTCAGGGTCCCTCTGGATGGCATCCCTTCCCTCCAGCATGTCGACTGCACCACACAGCTTGGTGTCGTCAGCAGCTGATGTCCAGGGCAGATGAAAGGTTGGATCTGTAGCTTATGTGGTGCATTCGGGAAAGCTGCAGCACTGCAGGGGCTTTTTGAATGGCTTTGAGGATGCTTAGTGCAGGGTGGGTGCTGGGGGTTGAGTCCAGATATCCTCTGTGACTAAGCTCCTATAAATATTTTCCTTTTCATAATGGGATGTCAGCAATTACTGTTTCCTGATTTTAAACACTGTACAGTTTATCAAACATTTGTCTCTGTCTTAAATTAAGCCTCGAGGTAGAATTCCTATTAATTTCAAATCAACGTGAAAGGGGGAGAGAAAGAAGTTGCAGACTAGCCCTTTTCTTGAATCAATATTTTCTTTAAAAGCTGAAATGTTAACTAGATCGTAGGGTTTTTTTGCCGTTTTGAAATGCAGCTTGTGTTTAAAGAATGTATGCATTTCCCCTGAAAATCGCTGATGCTGGTAAGCGTGGCAGTGGGCACGGCTGCCAGCAGGCGTTTGACCCAAAGCGGGCAGGATGGGACCAGCCTTGGCAGCGGTAATGCGGTATAATGTTATCCTCCCTGCTTCTGAGCTCATCCTCTCTTAATAACTTGTTTTTTTTTTTTTTTTTTTTTTTTTCTGTTTTGCAGAAGCCTTTGAAATTGTAGTACGGCATGCAAGAAACTTCACCAACAGCATGTTTAGGACCCACTACCAGAGCATGGGGCCCCGAGCTCTTAAGTTTGTTGGAGAACTTTTCACGGATGTCTCACTGTACATATTGGGCTCTGACATCAGTGTTAATGACATGATCAATGAATTTTTTGACAGTTTATTCCCTTTGGTTTACTCTCACTTGATTAATCCCGGCTTCCCCGATCCCTCCGTGGAAATGACTGAATGCCTGCGGGCAGCCAGGAGAGACCTCAAAGTCTTTGGTAACTACCCGAAGATGATAATGACACAGGTGTCCAAGTCACTGCAGGCCACCCGAGTCTTTCTGCAGGCGCTCAACCTGGGGATTGAGGTGATAAACACTACTGACCACCTAAAATTCAGCAAGGACTGCGGACGAGCGCTGCTGAGGATGTGGTACTGCTCACACTGCCAGGGGCTCCTCTTGGCCAAGCCCTGTGCTGGCTACTGTGGCCTGGTGATGCAAGGGTGCTTGGCGGGCGTCGTAGAGATCGATAAGCACTGGCGAGAGTACATCGGGTCTCTGGAGGGGCTGACCAAAGGCATGCACGGCATCTATGACATGGAGCACGTCCTCCTGAACCTCTTCTCCTTGGTGCGGGATGCGATTGTCTACGTGCAGAAGAATGAAGGAAAGCTCTCCACAACCGTGAGTCGTTTCCTGCAGTTCCCCTGGCTCGCTGCCGTGGCAGGGCTCAGTTGTCTACCATGAGCTCCACGTGTTGAAACCAACCTACCTCTTTCCTCCAGCCAACAAACCCCAAATGCTCCAATTGCCAGCTCCTCTCTCCTTCCCTCCCCTCAGTTTTCTGGTTTTTAAAAAACTTTTGGTAGCGTTTGAAACTGGTGTTTGTGGGGCCTGGGCTTCAGTTAAGGGCTTTGCCTTTTTCAGGTTGGTCAGAGGTGAAGGGTGTGGAGTCATCCTGGCATCAGCATTGTAGCTGGGGGGGTGAGATCAGGAGCTGAGGTGTCCCAGCATCTTCAGTACTTCCTGGGTGCTGTACTCGCCTTGGGGAGCTCGGAGAGGCTGGTCCTGCTCTCCAGCTGTCCCCTGCCTCCTTTAACATCACTGCAGTGTACCTCCAAATAGATTTGGAGGCAGCGTGCCTCCAAATAGTGGAGGCATGTACTGTGGCATCCACTAATTCCTGAGGTACTAAAGGAGATGTCGTTTTCCCTCTTTTGGTAACTCGTTCCAGTTTTGGGCCGCATGTAATCCTAGGGATGAGGTTACTCCTTATTTATTAGGAGAGACCTGCCTCTTTAAAAAACACATTGTGTGAATTTCTGAGCCTCCCGAGAAACTGAGGCTTTCTTGTTCAGAAAATCCTGCTGCTTGAACGCCAAGGGCAAATGGACTGTGGAAGTATAACACTTGTTTAGCAGAGGAGATTTTTCTTGAGACGCAATTGAGCTGCTCCGTGCAGGTAGGGTCGAGGTGGGGATGTGGGGCAAAGGTGCGGGAATGTTGTTCTAGTTTGCTTAAAGCCAACGGAGATTAAAACCTGCCACCGTTTCCCTGTTGGCTGCTTGTTCCCATCATTCTTGACTCCTGTTTACAAAAGAGCTGTGTTTATGTAGGTCACTGTAGTACTTGCACTGTAAGTCACTCTTATCTTTTTGGGGAACTGTGGAAATATATCAGCTTATGGGTTTGGAGCGATGTGGCATTCAGCCAGCAACACTCTTCTGTGCTGTTACATGTGCCACCTTTGTGCGATGATTGCCTGAGACATGCCACCACATATGCAAACTGTGAAATAATGTGGTGGCACCCGGGCGGTTTCACACCCTCTGGGTAGTTTGGCACACATGGTGCAAGCTCCCTTCATTGCTTAGAAGGGATTTAGGGACCAAATCTCCAGTTAGTTTGGTTACTTGTGTTGCATTGAGCTGGGGACAAACTTTTTACTGGGGCCTGTTGTGATAGTACAAGGGGTAATGGCTTTAAACTAAAACAGGGAAGATATAGACTAGATATAAGGAAGAAATTTTTTACAATGAGGGTGGTGAGACGCTGGCCCAGGTTGCCCAGAGAGGTGGTGGAGGCCCCATCCCTGGAGACATTCAAGGCCAGGCTGGATGAGGCTCTGAGCAACCTGATCTAGTTGGAGATGTCCCTGCTCACTGCAGGGGGGTTGGACTAGATGGCCTTTAGAGGTCCCTTCCAACCCAAACTATTCCATGATTCTGTGACCAGGAGGAGGCTGTGGCTGAGGGCTGAGTTTTGGTGTTTTACAGCAGGTTGCCAAGTGTCTCTCGTGTCCCTAGGACTGAAGGGAGGTTCCAGGTGACGGGGTCCAGGGGCAGCAGCTCTGCTGGGCATGACTTCTGCTGCTGTGGAGCTAGGGCAGGCTCTTCTCTGATCGATCAGAACCTGTCAACCCTCTCTAGAACAACAAAGGCACAGAGATGTAACTGTAGGGTTAGCTTGAGGTCAGATGAGATGGAGAATTCATGTTACAGGTGATAGTGATGTATACAAGAGGGAAAACCCAGCTCAACTCTAAGTTGGCAGTTGGCATTTCTGAGGCAGTAAGAAGCAAAACTTACTTCTACATGTTGTAGAGCCTATTTGACCTCAAAAGATCAGTTGACGTATTCATCTGTGAGCGAAAGCATCCATCGTGTTTTGGACAAGCAAACCTGCCATGCTTGTAGGTGCTAAAGCAGAACCGAAACATTGCCCTTGTGGGCTGTGCCAGGTTTTGCAAGCACACACAACATGTGCGTTGCTGTACGGTCCTGAAAGGTTAAGCATTTTTCCTCCCATACCCTTCTTTTATCGGCACAACAGTAAAAATGCACTTTTTCTTGAAGATATCTATGTATACAGTGAAGGAACATGGCTGTCAGTTATATTATCGAATTTTGAGAACTTGATCTGTCTACAGAGAACGCGTTCGTGTGGGAGGATGAGTAGATGGAGTGCCACTAAAGCCAATGCGAGCCATGGCAGTAGAGCCATAATCTGCCCATCCACTGCCAAACCAGAACATAAGTTGACTTCCTTTAAAATAAAAAAAATCACTGAGCATTGCAAAACCATTCAGTGCTTTCATACTTGATAGAGCTGTTTGAATTCATTAGTGCCATATATAGTTAGGTACTTATTTAAACATAACTCCTCTTTACTTAACACTTGAGCGATTCTTTTATTTGCTCTAAAGACGTTTTTAAGTTATAGGAATGCAGAGGAAAAAAAAATCCAAACCAAGCAAGCCACTTGTCTGGCAATTGTCACTAGAAGAGAATGGCCACTGGGTTTTTAGTTTATTTTTAAAACGTTGCTGTTGCACAGCTCAGACTCTTATGTCAAACCTCAGCCCAGAGCATCCTTTTTTGTAGAGCAATAGGGCAGTAATGGAAGTGCTGACAGTCTTAACTGCAGCATTGCAGATGGCCTGACTCTGATAGCCGCTCTGCATCTGGGAGCTGGGGTAAATGTCTCTGCCCCTAAGTGACAGAATACTTTTTTTTTTTTTCCAGCTGTGCTGGAATGAAAGTTTCTCTGTTAAACTTATCAGCACATATTGAGTTTCAAAGAATATACCCGGAAGCAAGCAGTTGTATTTACTGTTATCCTGTAAATATGATTGTTTTTAGACACTGTTGTTATATCAAAGTATAAAATGCTGCAGGAGCTGTCTTTGAAAATGTGGGACTTCGCTCTCACGCTGGCTTCTTACTACTGACCTTGGCCACCACTGCTTCTGTAGACAAAGTTCAATTCACCTGGATGTTATTAAAGATAATGACAGGTTATTTAATTGTCGTTAAAATCCCCTGGAATTATGGAAAACTTATCTTCCATGTCCGTAGTGATTATAGCCTGAATAACAACACTACCGCCCTTTGCCTGTCCTTTGGGCTTCTCTGGTTTTCTGTGGCGTTGGTGGCACTTCTGCGGCAGTTCTTCAGGTCCTGGGGTGTGTTACCCAACTGAGCATCCTTCCTCCATGCGGCTGCTCCTCTGTGCCCCTTGCCACCCACCCCTAGGCTGGGTGCAGGGTTTGCACGGGGACCCGGACCCTTTTTATAGCTTGCAGCAGACCTGGCTACAAAAGGACACATGAACCTGAGCTCCAGAGGTGTTGCAGAGCCTCCAGGAAGGTTTCTGAGGAGCTCTGCAGTCCCCAAGAGTAGGAGTCATACTCGTTAATCTGCTTTTGGAAACTGTGCCTCCGGGCATGCATTTAAATGTCAGCCTATGCGCTGGTGGTGTTCCTGGTGTGTAAACAGCAGTGCAGAAGAGTGAATTCAGTAATATTACGGCAGTAGGCAGTTTCCATCCCAAGCCTTGCTTTAACAGTTAATTTGTCAGTGGTGGTAGTGTTAGGGCTTGATTATTTCCACAATTTGTCTGTTTAAAAACTTCACCCTTAAAACATGCTATTAAAATACTTTGTCAAGGAGGCTGAGTCTCAGGAGGGACTAAGAAAAAAAAATTCTGTCTAGGGCTATATCTATACACTATCAATTTTCCTGTTTGCTGCTTTTTCCCTGGTTGAAAATGTGCCTAGTACGTCTGCCCCTCGTAGATATTTTAATCGCGAATGTAGGGAAGAGTGGTTTTTAGTCTGTGCTCTCTGCCACAAACAAAGACAACTGGGGAGATGCAGTACAAATAAACTTCATTAAATATTCAACCCCAACACTTCTTGAAGTTAATGCTTTCTCTGCTGTTGGAAATATGAGAGAGACGATAGGTCTGGTTGTCTTACATAGCTAATAGTTGATCTTCTCTGTGGTTCTCTACCTTAAGACAGCACTGCCAAGTTATTTTGAAAGGTTGCAGAGTTGAGGTGAAGACTGTTGATTTGGCACAGATCTTAATTCATCTATGTAAATGTTTTTCTCTTAATGCTTTCCCCCCTTCCCTGTAACTCATCAAGGGTTTGAATCCATCCCAATGGAGTGGGAAATAACAGGCAACTCATAGCATAGTGAGACACGAACCAAGAAGGTGGCTTGGGGTGAGGCTGTCGCCGTGTATTGCGTGTGAGAACAGGGGTGCACTGCAGGTGTGAATGGTCAGAGAAAGGGATGTGGATTTTGGCTGCATTAGCTGCTTGGTTCTGCACGCCCAGCAGGGCATGCGTCCCCTCCCAGCCCTTCGGATGGGGGTGGCAGGACTTCTCTTGCCCTTTAGCTGTCGTGTGGTGCCTCTCTGTCTGGACGTGGAGCTGCAGTCGCCAATCCCCGCCTTTCACAGTGGGACTCTCTACTTGGCAGGACCCGTACGTGTTAGTGTAATTAGGGTCAGACAAAGAAGACGCTGTGGAGCTGATGTGCCTGTAATGTGACTGAATCTGGGAATGAGAGCAGGCTGCAAAGGAATACAAGATCAGTCTTACAAGTCTCTTAGAAAAAAAGTTATGAAAAAGACCAGCAACCACCACCAAAAAAACATATCAAGAAACTTCAGTTAGTCCAGGCTTGTCAGGCAGGTGTGCCCAGCGTGGGCATCTGCGTCTCCAGGGAGAAACGCAAAGACATGGGCTGAGAGATCTGCCAGCCCCTGCTGCTCCCCTTGCAGTCACAGAATCATAGAATGATTTTGTTGGAAGAGACCTTTAAGATCAAGTCCAACCATCAACGTAACACTGCCAAGTTACCACTAACCCATGACCCTCAGCACCACGTCTACGTGGCTTGTAAATACCTCCAGGGATGGCGACTCAAACACTTCCCTCGGCAGCCTCTTCCAATGCTTGATAACCCTTTCAGTGAAGAAATTTTTCCTAATATCCAATCTAAACAACCCCTGGCGCAACTTGAGGCCATTTCATCTTGTCCTATTGCTTGTTCCTTGGGAGAAGAGACCGACCCCCCCCGGCTACACCCTCCTTTCAGGGAGCTGTAGAGAGCGAGAAGGTCTCCCCTCAGCCTCCTTTTCTCCAGGCTGAACACCCCCAGCTCCCTCAGCTGTTCCTCACAAGGCTTGTGCTCCAGACCCCTCACCAGCTCCGTTGCCCTTCTCTGGACATGCTCCAGCACCTCTGTGTCTTTTTTTGTCATAAGGAGCCCAAAACTGGACACAGCACTCAAGGTGGGGCCTCACCAGTGCCGAGTACAGGGGGACAGTCACTGCCTCAGTCCTGCTGGCCACACTATTCCTGATACAGGCCAGGATGCTGTTGGCCTTCTTGGCCACCTGGGCACACTGCTGGCTCATACTCATCTGGCTGTTGACCAACGCGCCCAGGTCCTTTTCCCCTGGGCAGCTCTCCAGCCACTCTGCCCCAAGCCTGTAACGTTCATGGGGTTGGTGTGACCCCAGTGCAGGATCCAGCACTTGGCCTTGTTGAACTTCATACCATTGGCCTTGGCGGAGATGTGCAGCTCTATCTGCAGAGCATTGCCTAGGAAGGAAAGAGCAGGGAGCTCAGCAAAGTGATTTAATTCACTCAGAATTGATGACTGTATTTCTAGAAAATCCCGTTAAGTTGCAAAATGAAGGTAGCCAGACCTTTGTTCAGTCCATCGCACCCATCTGTGCTGAGCAGGTTAGAGGAGGGGTACCAGCGCTGCGCGGGAAGAGGGTGCAGTTACCGGCATGCTTGCGCTGTGAACGGAGCCCTGCTGGTTTACTTCCCTGTGAACACCTTTAAAAGGCTGCTGAGGTCTGGGTGACCGAGGTTCTACAGCTGTGCTGCAGGCCGGGTTTGGTTTTAGCCCAACACGGGAGCGCTGACCCCAACCAGCGTGGGCAGAGCGTGGGCTGTCACCCCAGCTCGCACGCTGGCCATGGGAAGCTGCCAGCAGAGCCCAGGGAGGAACGGAGTCGGGCAAACTGGACCCTCGTTTGCACCTGGTTTTTTTTGGGAGCCCTGGTAAGGAGTCCATGGGCATGCTGAAAAGATAACCAGCTCCTTTGCTTGCTTGAAGCACCACAGAGCGCAGTGGGGCTCTTTTGCAAATTGGTGTAAAAATTTGCAGTGCCAGCAGATGCACAGGGATGCAAATCAAGAAGATGTAAGTAAAGGGACTTTTGGCACCCAGGGATGAAAATGTCACCTCTCGCCGTACACAGTGGCTCAGTGCGTTTGCTGGAGCTGCTTTTGGAGCTGGCTCACCTGCTGATGCACTGTGGAAGCCGCTTTGCTCGGTGGGTTGCAGCAGCAGGGAGCTCCGGTGAGTTTTCCTATGTGCTAATAGATTTCTTTCTGGGCTGGAGCTGGCAAGAGACTTGTGAGGCAAGCTTTGGAATTACAACGCTGTTCGAGAAGTCATTCCCTTTGAGACACCAAAATCGGTTTCTTTGTACTTTTAATGCGGGTTGCTTTCTGTTGGCATCGCTCCTGGGATACTCGGCTGGATGTACAGCCTCCGTATTCTCAGTTCCTTTATCGACAAAGTTTAATCCTCAGGCCGGTCTCTAATGCTAGCTGGTAGCTAGCTCCATTTTTCACTTAAAGCTGGAAACAAGGGTGAGGTTTTGGTTTCCAGCAAGCTCAGACCCACTCGTAGCTATCCCAAGGTGTGTTTATCGTGTGCTTTTGTTAAGCGTTTTGTGACAGGCGGTGTAACATGCCTGATAAAGCGTGTTAAAGCAAGCATCAGTTCCTGCTGCAGGATGAAAATAAACCTGATCACTGAGGATGGTATCAGCAACCTTCCCATTCCTGTGAAAATACCTTGGTAATATTATGATTACTTGTCTGAAGAGGTTTCAGATATTAAAGATTTTCTGATAGTTGGGGAGCATATGGCAAGGTGCTGAGCTGTAAGGCATTGATTTTGATCTAGAAATCCCCATGTTGTTGGCGGCTTGGCTGGCGCTGCAAGAATAAGGGCAAAAATTATTCATGACTGCAGTTTTGCAACCCGGTATCAACAATTTTGATCCAGTGACTTTGGCACGCTGCTGCTGGTCTGAAATCTTTGGTTTCAGGTTCAAATACACAGCAGCAAGTTAAGGGTCTGCATCTCATTTTTGGAAGGGGCTTTGGTATGGGTGCTCTTGACCATCACTTGCCTCTCCAAGGGAGTGAGGCTCAGAGGTTATTCTCAGCCTATAGTGAAATTTTTACCTATCTGGCCTGGGGGAGGAGGCCATCGGTGTCACACTTAATTAATTCACTGCTAACGAGAGCTTTGCCTCTAGAGGACACAGGTAGCATGCTTTCATGGGCTTTGATCAGCCTTGCCCTTTTTCTGCTGGGCTCCAGCATGGGCAAAGTGGCATCCTGGTCTCCCCTCCTGCTTGCCCTAATGGCGTGGGGAGGCGCTGGGTCAAATTGTCGGCAAATTGGGTCCAGACAAAGTTGGGCAGGAGCGTGGGGCTGTGCTGGGGAGCGCGGGGGGCTGCGCAGAGCTGCCAGGTGGAAGTAGTGGTTGTGGCCAGCGATGCTCAAACCTGCCCGTGCAAAGCCAGAGGAGGTGGCATGAAATATCAACATGGGGTTAATTTAAAATAGTGTTTGCTTTTGCTTTTGTATGTAGACTTTTACATTGTCCTTTCCTTTTTTGCTCTCCCTCTGTCCTTTTCACCGGATGTGTTCTAGCCTCTGGCATGTTGTGCCATTTCAGTGGAATTTGCAGCGATGCTTTTTTTTTTAATTAAAAGTAGAAGGTAGCTGCTAAGGGTGCCCCCTCCTCCCCGCACGCACACACGGCAGCACGGGGAGCATCCTTTGACGGAGTGTTTGATGCCAAACCCAACTTTGCACCGAAGCTCGCGCGAATCTTTTCCTTGACTTCAGTCAGAGGCAGATCACTCAGCTGGTGGCAACTTCATCCCCACTACTCCGTGGCTTAAAAAGAGCTTTTTAAGGCTGCTGCATTTTATGGGCGGGAATATCATACAGCGCCCACTGAGCCTGGCTTGATCTCACTTCAGATCGTGCGCTGGCTCCGGCACGAGCGAGGCGTGTGCAGGTTGCACGCAGTTGGATGTCTTGCATCTTTTCCCAGCTGAAGTCAGAACAAGCCGAAAAATTAATTACTGGTATGTGTACCTGTTTGCATGTACCGTGCTCTGGCCTCTTCCTTGTTTCAGTGGAGGAGCTGATTTGTTGTTGTGCAACAAGCGTTTAAAAAGACATTTGATTCTCAGATGCCCTGACGTTAGTACAAAGAGCTCGCAGAGGTAGCGGTGCAGGATGCGGTCTTAACAGTTGGAAACGATGGGACACAGCTTTGCAATATTGTGCAGCTTTCTTCACTGCATCTTCTTTTTTTTTTTCTCATCTCTCTCCTTTTTTTTTTTTCTCATCTCTCTTCTTTTTTCCTGGCTCCCATCAGGGCTGTATTTGGCAGCCAGACCTGGGATGCTTTGGGATGTAGGAGAGGAGAGAGCTGGTGATCATGTCATCCAGAGCAGACTGTGCGCATCGCAGGAGGGGATGGACGGGGGGTGTCTGTTCCTTGGGCTCTGGGCTTTGAAATTTCAAACCGTCTCATTTCGTAATAAATTGTAATGGTCAAGGACATAACGTGAGGTCTTGAAGTAGATTGGATTTAAGCAGAAAAAACCTGAGTTTAAGGCTGAACCAAAGATCACAGCGTTCCCTCTGGCTCTTGCGGCTTTTGCTGCCTCAGGAGCCATGGGGAGGCGCTGGCCGGCGGGAGCTGCCCCTCCAAACCTGACGGGGAGGGCCAGGGCACGTCCTCGTCGCTGGGGTGAACCTAGAGCCTTACAGCTGAACCTCCCACAGAGTTAAACCAGGCTCCTGCTCAGGGCCCTTACTGGGATCCACATTTAGTTTACCTGAAGGATGCTACAAGTTGGTGCGTGGCAGAACTGGGGGGTTTTTAGGTTCGGGCTGACTCCCCTGGCTTCAGCCCAGCTCTCAGAGAAGTTCTGTCCATGGCATGAACTGCCTTTCTTCTTATTTAGTTGGGCCAGACCGTCCCTCCAGACAAGCCGTTGCCCTCTGTGCTTACTGGGAAATCAGGGAGCTACCTCTGGGATTCTCTCTCAAAACTGGCTGCATGTCTTTGTTTTATCAAAGAGATAAAACTCCCTGAGTATCAGCCCAGCAGAGATGGCTCCCTCGCTTGCCGCACGGATTGCTGCAGCCTCCCACAACCTCTATTAACATAGATGCCTTATTAGCAAAATGTATTCTGGCTCATTTCCTTTCCCCAAGATTTTTATCCTCTCTGAGACCCGCAGCTTTGCGACGCCAGACTCGTGCTCACCAATATCCATCTCTTTCTGCTTTTTTACGCTAAACCCTCTTTTGGCCTCATTATCCATGCCTGCTGTTTGCAGCAAGCCCTCCGTCTGGGGTCATTCGCCGGGCGTCCTTCATCTTCACCGCGCCGCGTTTACTTCCAGTGACAGTAACCCCCGTGAGCGTCGCTGCCTTAAAACTGGGACTAAGTCCCCCATTAGCAATGCTGATGAACAAGCCAAGAACAAAACAGAAACTTAAAAGCGACCCTCTGCAAAGCAGAAATCGTGCCCAGAGCTGCCCGGGTGGAGCGGTGGCGTTTTGTTTCGCGCTGGGGAGGATGAGGGGCTGGGTTGCAATGAGGGCTTTTGGCTTCATTTGGAACTCTCTGCCCATGTGTGGTGAATTACATAGGTTTTTACATCTTTGAGGTGCTGGGCATGAAAGATGCCATCTACAAATACATTTAGCTGGGGGGAAAAAAAAATGACAACAAAAAATTGAGGTGGATTTTTCAGCTGTTGTCTGCAGCAACGCACCCTGGTTGCCGGCAGAGCTCCCGAGCTGTCCTCTCGGCCTCTTCGGGTTACTGCAAAATGAACCGGTGGCTTTCTCCATCCCTACCTGTTGTGTTCCCCCACTAATAAACCCCCGAGGGCACGGAGCCTGCTCTGGGAGGGTGAAGTTTGCTGCTAACTGTGTTATTCTTTCAAAGCCTCATTTGAGCGAGAGCGGGCTGGCTGCAGAAAGCTGTGCCGATAGCCTACAGCTACTTCGGCAGAGATATTTCTGTTTAAAAAGGAAAAAAAAAGAAAAAGAAAAAGCAAGCCAGCAGTTGGGGAATTTAACAATTCTTTATGCAGGTGTATCTTTCTAACCTAATCAATTTTCGCACCTAATTTTGCACTGTGCTGTCAGTGGTGGTGGAGATGATGCTCCCGGGCACTGACCTGGTGAGGGCGAGCGAGCCCGGGGGGTGACCGGTATGCTCCGAGTTATGTCTTTCTAAAGCTTATTAACTCTCGAATTGCACGTATTGATCTGCATCACTGTACAAATAAACTCCGCTCTCCGGAGCACCAGAGAGCAGGAATTTCTGTACACACCTCAACTGTTGGTGCCGGTGTTCCATTCATCCTTCCTCTCTCTCCTCCCCGAGGGACAGCCCAAAAAACTAGGAACCAAAAAACCACTGGGAACCCTGCGGGGTGGCGCTGGGATGGATTTGACCAGAAAAATGGCACCAGTAGCTCAGGGCAGATGGGTCCCAAAGGCTTTGCATGGCAGATGCTGAAAAACGCCCAGGACGTCTCTGAGCCTCGCTCCGTGCGGTTCTCGTTGCTGCTTAGAAGCCAGAAAGTGCTTCAGTAGCGCTTTCCACCTGAAGATTGTTGTTGTGAGATTTTTCTTTTCAGTGAGTTGTGGCAATGCCCAGCTTACAACATGCAAGGTGAGTAGAAAGTAAAGATGATGCACAAAAATGCATTAAAATTATTTAGTCTTTTTTTTTTTTTTCCCTCCATCTAATGCTCCATCGTTGAATTGTTGCATAGCAATTTAGTGGAATCCTCTTCTCATAATCAAATTCTAACCCTCGGTTTGATGACGTTGCTAAAGGTGGTGTGATAAAGTGGAATTCATTTCATTTCTGTCTGCAAACAGCCTATTGTTGAATGAGTCACTTGAATATATTAATCAGACGTATAATATAGCATTGTAACGAGGTTAAAAGTGCACCTTGATTTCCATTTTAAAGATATCCTCAATCAAGCAGAAGCTAATCCAGCGCTGTAAGTCATTCTGTAATTCAATTGTACTAACCGCAGTACATGTAAAAACAAGATGTCTTACAACAAAAGTCTCGAAAAAGCCCTGCAGTTATTTATATCTTTATGGAAAATAATGATTTACATTTTCAATAAGCCTGATTTGTCTTTGGGAAAAATGTAATTCCTTTATCATGGGCAAAAATCTAATGGGAGTCTTTTTACCTCGTCTGCTGTGTTTTGGGTAAGTTATCTTGGCGCTGACCTTTAATTGGATTAGGCTAGAACTGACTGTCAGGGGAAAAAAAAAATAATATGGATCTGGTAGCTTTAAAACTAAGAAAAATCAACAAATGAGGGGAAAAAAAACAGTGGGGGAAAAAAAAAAAGAGCACAGGGCCTTCCTGAGCCCTTTGTTTGCCTTGAATGGATTAATTCTACCAGCAGCTAAGCTCTGCTGTGCAGAGATATTTTTACCATTTTCCATTAATAACTTAATAATAGCTTTTATTTCAGGCTTTGCGTGGGGAGGTCCACGGCATCGCCATGGGGAGGGCCTGGTGCACCCCTTCCAGAGGCCGGATAACGCCCTGGGAGCTTGTCCCGGGCTTGCTGAGCTGGAAAACAAATGGTTGTAATTATTCTGCTGGAGATATTAAGCAACTTAAAAACCATCAAAATGATTTGGTGAGCTTTGGTGCCTCCAGCATGGTTGTTTTAAGTGGAAAGCGGTCTTTGGAAAGAGAGAGGTGGATGAAGGGAGCAAAAGGTGGCTGCTGGGGGGGTTATTCCTATGGGGAGGAAAATAAGTGGGACTATGGTCCTTTGTAAGGGACGGGTGAGTGGGGAGGAAGGATGGAACCGAACCCTTTGGGGTTGGGAGGGTTTTCTGCTCAGCACAGGAAGGGATGAGGGCGTTTTATAGTGAAAAATACTATTAGTGGTGTAAAAACCTTTGGGATGGTTTCGGTCCGAGCGTTTATCAAAGTATAAATCTGAAAAGCTGCGTATACCCGTGCGCGTGGTCCGTGCAGGTTGCAAACCAGGTGCTGCTGTTTACCTGCTTGTTTTGGTATCAGCAGTTAAAGCAGAGTTGGCAGTAAGCCTTGTGTGCTCGATTTTATATAAATATTACACTTGCTATTGGATCGCTGATGGAGAGAGAGAGAGCTAATTAAGGAGATGGGATATCATCAGTAGATTTTTCTTCCCGGAGATTTTATGAGCAGTAATTTGAAAAGAGACATATTAAAGTCATTGAGGAACAAGTTAATGCTGCATTTCTAAGAATATTGCCCTTCTACTAAAAGATTATATTCAAGAATAAACAGTGTACAGTAGCTAATTGTTAGCTGACACGTTATAATGGCTTTATACTTCCCAAACTGAATTGGTTGGTTTTAAAAAAAAAAAAAAAAAAAAAAAAGAAAAGAAAAAAAAGGAGGAAGTCATGCAGTAACTTTTTCATTATTTAACAATGTATTTCTCAAAGAAGAAATGAATCTCTGCTCGGGACTGTGGTGGGGAAGTTGGACTAGTAGGTATTGACCACATTTGCAGCCCAGCTGACACGGCTGCTGTTAAATAACCTATGACAGGCCCTGTCTCCGGCTTGCTGGCTTACATTCCAGACTGATGGCAGGTATCTGTTTTTCCTCTCTTAATTAAGCTGCTAGGAATTTATTTCTCTCGGATTGTTCCTTTCTGTAGCGCCATAGGCACAAACGCGGTGCGATATTAAAACCCACCAAAATCTGCGAAGGAAACCAATTAACTCCGGGAAGGGAAATAACAAGCACGCGGCACTCGCCTGGAGTTGTTGTCGTCCTGCTGGGCTTTGCCCCGGCTGGTTCCCCATGCTCCGGCCCCAGGGCAGTGGGGGCACCTCGGTGGGCCGCGGGGCTGCCTTGGCTGCGCTCCCCCCGCTGCCGCGGGAGGGGGCACCCCCAGCCTTCCCACCACCCGCTCCTCCAAGAGAGCCCACGCTTGAAGCCTGCGCAGAAATCGATGCTCTCAAAGGGGTTATTGTTCGCTTATGGGCGCTCTGCAACAGGTAGAGGTGCAGAAAGTAATTTGTTTTTTCTTCTTTTTTTTTTTTTCTTTTTTTTTGGTGTAAGTTCTCGGGAGAAACTGGTAACCCCTCAAACCAATTCCTTCCTTTGCTTCCCAGTCTGTGGGGATGGAGTAGATGGAATTGCTTGCACCAGGAGGGTCTTCTAGGGGCCTGCGGTAGCAATTGTACAAGTATTATAGTATATAATATATTTTATAGTATATAGTGTATATATATAGACTATATTTATAGCATATTATATATATACACTATATAGAGAGCATATAATATATATACACTATATATATAGAGTATATAATATATATACACAAAGTGTATATATATACACACTGTATATGTATAGTGTATATATACATGTATATGTACATATATATGTACGTATATACACTATATATAGAATATAATATATATACATTATATATATAGTATATAATATATATGTACACACTATACATATATATATGCACTCTATATATAGTATATAATATATATTATAGTATGTGCAAAGCACAGTGGTGTAATTGCAATATATTGAGCGTCCTTAGCAGGAATGGGCTTTGTACCTTGGGCCCACAGTTTCTCAGGAGTGAGTTGTTTTCAGCGCTGATTTTGAACTCAGCTGATTGAGTTTGGAACACTTTCAGGCTCCTCAGGGAATGAGAGTCCTGCAAGTGCGACGGCAGCGTGGGGTGAGGATCAGCCGTGCCCCCACATCAGCCACGCAGCACGATGGGGGCTCGCGGCGTCACCAGCAGCTGTCCTTCAGGTGCTGTCATGTGTTGTTCCCAAGCCTAGCATGCTCCTGCTTTTCTCTGGATTTTGCTCCCACATCCTCCCTTTGGGTCTGTTGTCACCTTTCAGGCAAGGCTGTCTTCTCTTTCCAAGAATAAAGCCTTGGTTTGGTTGTCTAAGAAACATCGTATTGTGTAGATCTAACTTAAAACCATAATGGGTGCATTAGTATGCTGTGCGGCCCTGTTCCGGGAAATGTCTCCACTTGGGAAAACAGCACAAGCACGTGCTGAAAATGAAGGAAATGTTTTTTCCTTGCCTCTCCCAGTCGCTGGCTGTGCTGGGTCCCAGCCCTGTCTGGGGCACTGGCCGCCGCCCTGCCATTTGCTGCCGAGGGCCGACCGCAAGAACCGAAATACCAAATTTTGTTAAACACAGAATTAACAAAACACTGGAGGGAAACATTTACTTGAAGAGCTGGGCTTTAATTATATGTCATGGATTACAGAAGGAACAACTGTGATCATTTAGTCCAACTTCCTCTCTACCTATAAATAACAATAAACAGCCTTTTGCTCAAACACAAAGCAGCTTTCTCCAGTGAATTAAACGCTGCACGCTGGGGATGCCAGAAAGAAAAAAACATCTTGTTTGCATTATTTTATGTAGGTTTGAAAGGGCTTGACTCAAGCTGAGGTCACGGTTCCTTTGAGGGAAAGGGCATCTTGCGCTGGGAGGAGCCGGGTCAGCACAGGGGTCGGGATGTGGTGGGACATGGTGCGGAGGTGCCTTGGATGCTGAGGCACTGGTCCTCCTGGGGACGGTGTGGCATGCCCTAACGGGAGCAGTGGTGGAACTGCAGGGGTGGTCTCCAACTCGTTGAAGCTATTTGAACCCTGACGCAGCAGGAGAAATGCAGATGGGGATCATCCAGCTTCAGCAATTAGCACCAAGGACTGAACCTCTTGCTCTCCCCTCTGCTCTTCTGAGCTGCTGCGCCTGCGCTCTTCCGCAGGCTGTGGGGTGGAACGGCACATAACCGTGTGGTCTTGTGTCCCTTCTGTCACACCAATACATGTGGCTGCGCAGGGACACATCCTGCTCCTTGCCCTGGGGAGCCTGCACCTTCCCAGTTAGTCCTCACGTTCTACCAGGGCGTGGTGAGGGCCTTGGGCAGCATGTGGGGTCCCTGGGGGTAGCCATGCTGTTGTCTCCTCTTCATCAAGTCTTGAGCCCTCCCTTATTCTTCTCTCAATCGGTGGTCAGAGCTGTCTTTGCAGACAAGAAATGAGGCCAGGGAGGGGCCACCCATTGTTCTTCCCTAGGCCCCATGTTCCTGCTGTGATCATAGAATCATAGAATGTGTTGGGTTGGAAGGGACCTCTAAAGGTCATTTAGTCCTCACAGTTTGGGACCAGCCTGGTTGCACCACCTTATTTTCCCAAGCTTATTTTCTGCAGAATAAGTGAAGGGATCTTATGTTAATAAAATCACAGCAGATTATTTCGTAGTTGGTTGTTTTACACAAGACTCCTCAGCTGGTACAATGTCCCATCAGGGCAATGATCATAGAATGTGTTGGGTTGGAAGGGACCTCTAAAGGCCATCTAGTCCAACCCCCCTGCAGTGAGCAGGGACATCTTCAACTAGATCAGGTTGCTCAGAACCTCATCCAGCCTGGCCTTGAATGTCTCCAGGGATGGGGCCTCCACCACCTCTCCGGGCAACCTCTTCCAGTGTCTCACCACCCTCAGTGGAAAGAACTTCTTCCTAATGTCTCATCTAAACCCACCCTGCTCTAGTTTAAAACCATTGCCCCTCGTCCTATCGCTACATGCCCTTGCCAACAGCCCCTCCCCAGCTTTCCTGTAGGCCCCCTTCAGGGACTGGAAGGGGCTCTGAGGTCTCCCCGGAGCCTTCTCTTCTCCAGGCTGAACACCCCCAACTCTCTCAGCCAAAGTGATGCTGCAAAGTGTCTTGTGATGCTCTACATGAAAGATGAGATATAAAAATGAAGTTATATTTCCTTCTAAAAATGCCTCCTTAGTCTACTGGAGTTTGAAGACCTGGGCTTCAAAACCAGGTGGTGATGGCCTTCAGCATAACCTGGTCTGGTAGCTGCTGGGGACCCTGAGCATTTGTAGTGCGTGTTTGCAGCATGTGTTGGGCGTCACCGCGGGCACTGGTGTGACAGGTACTCTGTTATTCTAAGCATTAGTGTTTGTGTGCATTTTACACATTATAGCATTGCATTATTTAGAGGGAATGCATTATTAAAGGCGCTTCTCCTCAGCACGGAGAGTAGGTCACTTCCTGCGGTTCCCGCTGCTCCATGCGAGCGAGTGAGGGTGCTGTCTCTTATGTAATCCTTGCAAGGTGATGGCTGAATAATGGCAATCGTAATGCTCTGGAGCTGATTAATAACATTTAGTACTCCATTAATGAGGAATTTCAGTGAAATGCACGTAGAAGACATCTGTGTTATCGTACTTGGTTTGTTCCTTCTGCTCGAGTGCCTGGAACCAGAAGAACAATCATTACGTAGTTAATAATGATGCGCTTCCTAAAATAGAGGCTTGTAAATTCATTTTTATGCCCATAATCATATTTTCCGCTGCGAGAAGAGGGAGGGAGCGGGGAATTGTCTCTTTCCTCTCTTCCTGACAAAATGTATATAATGATTACAAGCATATAAGAGTGTTTGCCCTAGCTGAGTGTTTCTTTGCTTGGGTTAATCAGCATTCGTTGGAGAGCGTGGCACGTCGTTTGTGGAAGGCGATGCGATCCTGGGGGTGGCGCGGCAGATTTAAATCAGTAGTAAAAGCCCTGGGGAAATTAACAAGACAAAACATTAACCACAGACTACACATTAACATACATTAGCATTTTTATTACACCTGGAGAAATGGTAAATGCGCTTGGTTACTACTATTAAAAAGTTTATGTTCTATCCCGCATCATCGCAAATGTATATTTTTGGTTTAAGCCCTTTAGAAGTTAATTAAGCGGATTTCTATAGCGGCTCTTGAGTAATAGACTTCAGGTTCACTTTTATGGTGACTTTGAAGATAAAGAACGCATTTGTGCCCCGTTAGTAATGCTAATAATGCACGCGATGTGTAGCAGAGTAGATCATGGAAAAAAATAGGGGGAAGAAGCACCAACAGGGGAAGAAGCAGCTGCGTTACTGAGCCTTACTGGTCAAACTGGGTTCTGTGGCTGAACGATGCACAGGGTTTAGTGGGCACCAGTTGGTTTCTCTGAAGGCAGCATGTTTTCTTGAGGTCTGTGGTGGTCTCTGCTGTGCGTACCGCAGCAAATTGCCCTTTCGGAGGCTGTGTTCGAATCAATTGTAATAGTTAATCGCTTTTCAGTTTAACATGCAGCCTCTCCCCAAGGAAACTTGGGAACAGGTATAAAATGACATACGTGAACTGCGGAGAGCAGAGAAGATTGTGGGAGGAAATTGTCAAAAATGAGGCCATCCCCTTGAGGGGAAAAAAAAACCCCACCAATTTCTTCCTGGAGAGTGAATCTATAAGCAGAAGAGTTCATGGAGAAGACAAATGGAAACTCCATGTAAAGTTTAAGCAAAGGTCAAGTACAGCAAGCTCTCCTTCACAGCGGAGTGGAGCTCACGGACTGAATGAGAAGCGGCAGCAGCAGGTATTCGACAGTGTCTAATGCTCTCTCTTCTCTTCCAAGGGGTAGTTGGTTAGCTTTCTAAAAAAATCTCCTGGAAATTTACCTTTAAAATGCTCTTACTCTTAAAAGTGATGCTTATGTTGGCGCTGAGGATCATACGTGTGGTGCTTTCCAATCTTTCCCCGCCTGGATTTGCTTGCTGATGTGCCAGGCAAGAGGTTTTTGCTCCAGGTGGCCGCCCTGCCTCGTGCCTGGGCAATGAAGTGGCTCCGGTTGGTGCCCCGGTGCTGCGAGCGATGCCATCCTGCCAGGGCCAGGCTGGGGGTGCCCACGGGGGCTTTGCCCTCCATCAGCTGTGCTGAGGCTGTGATGCTTTGCACAGAACTGGGTACTGTGATCACTACCTTTTTTTTTGATGTAATTTAACCTTTTCCCAGTGGTCCCAGTTTCCATTGGCTTGTGATCACTCAGGTAGACCAGTGAGACCCTTGCAATCGACCTGGCTGGAAGGAGCCGTGGTGGCGGATCTGGTTGCCGGCTGCTCACGGCGCATCATTTCCAACAAGTTCCCTGCGGTCCTCCAGCACTGCGTCCCTTAAATTAATGGGGAAGCGCTAAAGCGGGCTGATAGTGCTGCTCCATTAGCTTCCTCCCTGAGCTCCTCTCAAATCAGTGTTCCCTCTCAAGCAGAGCCATTACACAGCGTGCAGCTCCCAGGGGTGTCGGGAACCAGCTGCTTCTCCGTCCGGCGTGGGGACGGCTGGCAGGTCCCGGGAGCCACGGGGTCCCCGAGCAGCTCTGCCCGGCCGGCGGCACGGCTCGCCCTGTGCCAGCATGGAGAAATGGGATGGTGGGTAGCGCGCAGCAGGAGGTAGATGGTTCCCCTTGTGGCTGGCATTGGAGGAGTCTAATGAAATGGGGTAATTAGCGAGTTTGTTAATGAGCTGGGGGAGGGAAGTTGAGCTTTAGCTGTCACAGTATCGGTGACTTTGGGGGCTTGTAAAAGTTCAGGCTTGGGGAAGGTTTTGCTTGCCTTGTGTCCCGTTGTGGCAGTTTTTTTGTAGACTGGCAGATTCTCTTAAAAACAAACAAAAACCCCAAAACCCCGTTGCCTAAAAGCTGCACTGCCATTTGATTTGCTTATTCATTTTTTTTGTGGCCTGATGTTTCCAACTTCAGCCTGTTCTGGGACTTTGCGTGTGTGTGACATAAAATAAGAAACTGCTCGGCTCTTGCATTGAATATACTTAGATAAAGACTCGTGTATATATTTACAATCCTGCTGATAGCATGCAGAGCCCGAGAAGAAGAGCCGGCAGTTCCGTTCTGTCGATTTGCTTTGACTTTCACATTTATAGTTGTGTGGCAGGAGACAGCCACGTATTGCCGCTGTCTCTCGGTGCTAGCTGAGCACACACAACTAGACATGCCGCCTTCCTTTGGCTCTCACTCTTGCAGGCATCCCACCTTGCTGGGGATCTCGCTGCCCCTGCTCCTGCCAAAGCAAGCGGTGCCTGGAGAGCTGAAGCATCTCCCTTTCCTCTCTCCCCAAGGTTTGAGGCTTGTGTTGTCCCTTCTCTGCCTTACAGTGGCATTTTTCTGGACTTTTTAAAATTTAGAGCTCGCTTTTAAATAGCGGTGATTAGGACGAGACTGGGAAAGTGGGTTCATGTGTTCCTGAGCTTGGAACGGGGACACAAAAAAGGGGTAAAGATTGAAACAGGATTTCTGAGTTGTTGTCCTAGGACCGCTTGTGGCCCAGCAGACTTTGGCAGATGGTTTGTGAAATCCTTCCCTCTCCCCAAAAGCACACGCGATGCCACCCCTGCAAATGAGCAGGCAATCTGTTACTTCTCCATTCTCTCACTTTATTTAAAGTTCAAATCTCAGCCGGGTTTTTGTTTGACTGACATGTGACAACCACTTCACTGTGACTTTGCAAGATGGGCTGCAGGGTTGGTGTTTCGGGGTGTTTTTTTTTCCGGAAAAGGTTAATTGGTCCTTGAATAAATAAATAAGTTAAAAAATTGGATGCGCTGCCCAGACTTTGCAGCTTCTATCTGTGAAGATTTCAACTGCTGTCCCATGTCTGGGCTAGCATTGATCCTGTTCGTGGTTCCATCCCTCGCAGGAGCCTGTGGTACCCAGACGCTGAGCAGGGCTGTGAGGATTCGGCCAATCCGCAGCTCCCGTGCAGGAGCTGGGAGCAGAGGGGCTGCCGTACCGCCGGTGCTGGGGGGACGACGATGAGGCAGCCCCAGTCTGCCCGGCTGCTTTGCTATTTGAAGTGCCATTGTTCCCCCTGTCGCTCAGGCCCTCCCCTCGCATTCAGCGTGTCTCAGCATCCTTGGGGAAAAAAGCCTTGATCCTGGACTTGCTCTTCTCTGGGGGTTCAATAGGCTTCTCCGGCTGAAAGGCAGGCTTTGGAAAGGGAAGGGGGGGTGCTTTTCACAGAGCTGGGGGGAATCAAAGGGAGTCATCACAAACGGCAGCTTAAAATATCCGACCTTTTCCTGCTTCTCTCCTCGGCTTTACGTGCCCGTGCAGAGCGTGGGTGCAGCGATGCTGCTTTTGTGGCATCAATTCTTTGGTGCCTGCCATGGCTGCCCCATCCCTGGAGGTGTTCAAGGCCAGGCTGGATGGGGCTTGGAGCAACCTGGTCTGGTGGGAGGTGTCCCTGCCCAGGGCAAGGGGTTGGAACTAGATGATTTTTAATGTCCCTTCCAACTCTAACCAGTCCATGATTCTATGGTTTGTGCACCTTGTGTTTCCCAGGGGTGGTTTCATGACAGGGCTCATCTCCGACCTCCTTGGGGGCTCAGAGGGCACCTTTGGGGTGTGAAGTCTGTGGACCCCCGTGCATCTTTGTCCTCTCCTGCACCAGCCGGCACAGAAAGAGCATGGGACGTGCAGACCCATTCTGCAGCGGTGGGCTCTCAGGTGTCCCAAATACCCTTGTCCAGGTCTCCTGCTGCCCCATGATTTCCTCCTAGTCCTGGCTGCCTGCATCAGGGTCTACCTGTGAGTTTTACGACAGGGATGAGTGCTAAAGGAAAACCCAGAAGGCAAAGAAAACAAGCCCAAAATGTGGCATTTGGTTTTCTTACTCCCTTCCTGCCTCTGGTTTTTAAGCCTGCCACGTGATTTGAGGAGGGCGGGAGGGCTGATACATTCTTCTGCAAGACTTGGGTTTGGCGAGACAGCAAGGGAACACAGCTAAGGGAGGGCAGCAGAGAAAAAAAAAACAGGTAAGATGCTACAGAAACTGCTTCCCTGGCAGCTGCAGGAGGAGCCGCTTCGGTGGAAGGAACCGCAGGTGCAGAAGGGACCCTTGGCAGCATCTCTTCCCACCGCGCTGTGAACCAGAAATGGCAGTGCCTGGCTCCCAGGAGGCTGTTTTTTTACTCCTTATTGTACGGCAGCCTGAGCAAACAAATTGTGCCGCTCTTGATAATGAAAGAGGTGACATTACTAATTTATTTGCCCACCCAAATGCAGGATGTAATAGAACAGAATTAATCTCTTCTCTTTACACATCAGATGCTTGTAGCTTTGGGCGGCGGGTGGGCTTTTAGCCTCCAGTGTGTGGCTAGCTGGGAGTTTAGCTGGTCGCCTTGGTTCACTGTGGCATGAAGATAAATGAGGGGCTGCAAGGAAGAGGCATTTTATGGGTATGTGGTTGGTCCCAAGCCTGGCTGCGGGCGGTGGGATGAGGCTGAAGGAAAGAAGGGTTGGTGTTGGCTGTGGTGCCTTCATGGTTCTGGCGATTGGCCGAGCCCCCTTCACAACCCAGCAGAACAGCACAGGGTGGTTCAAAAGGTGATTTTCCGAGTGGCAGCAGTGCCTCTGGGGGGCAGCTGTCCCTCGGTGGTCTCCCAGAGAAGGAAATCGCTCAAATTTCAAAGAGGGAGGTGATTCTGCCCCTCTGCTCCGCTCTGGGGAGACCCCACCTGGAGTACTGTGTCCAGCTCTGGAGCCCTCAGCACAAGAAGGACATGGACCTGTTGGAGTGGGGCCAGAGGAGGCCGCAGAGATGCTGTGAGGGCTGGAGCCTCTCTGCTGTGAGGACAGGCTGAGAGAGTTGGGGGGGTTCAGCCTGGAGAAGAGAAGGCTCTGGGGAGACCTTAGAGCCCCTTCCAGTTCCTGAAGGGGGCCTACAGGAAGGATGGGGAGGGACTCTGGATCAGGGAGTGTAATGACAGGACATGGGGTAACGGTTTCAAACTGAAGGAGGGTAGATTTAGACTGGATCTCAGGAAGAAATTCTTTGCTGTGAGGGTGATGAGCCCCTGGCCCAGGTTGCCCAGAGAAGCTGTGGCTGCCCCATCCCTGGAGGTGTTCAAGGCCAGGCTGGACGGGGCTTGGGGCAACCTGGTCTGGTGGGAGGTGTCCCTGCCCAGGGCAGGGGGCGGCACTGAATGGTCTTTAAGGTCCCTTCCAACCCGAACCATTCTGTGGTCCTATGAAATCTACCCACAGCAGGGCTGCAGCAGTGGCCGCAGCACCACTGCTGAGTCTCGGGACAGTGGCCGCGTGGGAGAGCTTTAATGAGGCGTTTTGGATTCCTTCCCTTGCTGCAGCCAGTTACCGAATCATCTGTATGCTAATGAGCTAATTTGTGTCATTAACAGAGCCCTGTTAATCAAGACCTCCCATGGTATGACTGGGCTGTAGCCACAACACTTGCTGTATTTTAGGCCCTGATTTTTTTAATTAGTAATGATGTATATGATGCTCATCCCTGGGCCCCTGCAGTGCAGCCCATGCAGATGCTGAGCTGCCTTGAGATGCAGAACCGGGGTCTCAGGATTTACCTTCCGAGGGGAGGTGTTTCCTAAAAGCCTGGCTAGAGAGGTGGAGCGTAGAGTCTTGAGATGCCACAGTGTTCAGCAAGGAACATCTCAAGTCCCTTCCTGCCAGCACGAGTTTAACCCAGCACAGTGAGATTTGCTGGTCACACCTGTAGCTCAGGGGGTTTGATAGCCACAGAGGCCCAAAACTCTTGACTGAAGTTTCCTGCCTTCCCTCCTGCAGGGCAGGGATTTGTACAAGAGCGAAGTTGCATCCTTAGGGCAGCATTTTGCTTTCACGGGCTGCTGTGGTTTAACCCCAGCTGGCAAGTAGCACCACGCAGCTGCTCACTCGCTCCCTTCTCCCCAGTAGGGTAGGGAGAAGAGGGAGAAAAGTATGGGGAAAAAAACCTCCTGTGTTGAGATAAAGACAGTTTAATAGAAGAGTAACAGAAGAGGAAAATAATAAGAATATACAAAATAAAGTGATACAACACTGGTGAGGCTGCATCTGGAGTACTGTGTCCGGTTCTGGCCTCCCCGGTTGCAGAAGGACAGGGAACTGCTGGGGACAGCAAAGGGCTACCAAGATGCTGAGGGGACTGGAACACCTCTCTTATGGAAAACGGCTGAAGGATTTGTGTCTCTTCAGTCTGGAAAAAAGACGACTGAGCGGGGATCTTATCAACGCTTATAAATACTGAAAGGGCGGGTGTCAGGAGGATGGGGCCAGGCTCTTTTCAGTGGTGCCCAACGACAGGACAAGAGGTAACGGGCACAAACTTGACCATAGGAAGTTCCACCTAAATATGAGGAGGAACTTTTTTCCTGTGAGGGTGGCAGAGCCCTGGCCCAGGCTGCCCAGAGAGGTGGTGGAGTCTCTGTCTCTGGAGACATTCCAAACCTGCCTGGACGTGTTCCTGTGCCACCTGCTGTGGGTGACTCTGCTCTGGCTGGGGGTTGGACTGGATCATCCAACACCTTGGAGGTTCCTTCCAGCCCCTGCCAGTCTGGGATTCTGGGATTCTGTAACACAAGTCCCTGTCACCACCTGATGATCAGTTGCCCAGCCCATCCTGAGCAATGATTGTAGATTCCTGCCCCCCCGCCAACCCCCATTTATATTATGTCTATGGGATGGAATATTCCTTTGGCCAGCTTGTCCTGTCTGTTCTCCCTCCCACCTTCTATGGGGAGCTGAAAAAGTCCTTGACTAATCTAAACATACTTAGCAACAACTAAAACTAAAAGGTGTTATCAACATTGTTCTCATACTAAATCCGAAACACAGCAGCTACTAGAAAAAAACCTAACTCTATCCCAGCTGAAACCAGGACGGGTGCTCACGTGAGCTATGGGAGAGGTGGGGATGATGGGACGACAGACCGGCTCACGTGCAGGTGCCGGTGTGTATCTCAGCTCTTTTCCTACAGTGTTTCTGGCCCTGACACTTCTTCATGCTGCTGTGTTTGTGTTTTCCAGATCAGCCGATTATGTGGCCACGCTCAGCAGAGGCAGTATCGATCGGCTAATTACCCTGAAGACCTTTTAGTTGACAAGAAAGTCCTGAAGGTGACTCACATTGAGCAAGAAGAAACTTTGTCGAGCAGGAGGAGGTGAGGCTGCTGGGGCTGAGCATGGTGCCTGCAGGATGGGCTGCAGGAGCAGTTGCCATAAAGCATGGCTCCATGGAAGAGGATGGAAAAGCTCCGTATTTCCCTTACCCACAAACCTGCCACTGAACATCAGAGCTGCTCTATGGCTGGCTCTGAAGTGCAGCGAGGTGCCTACATGTGTTTTCTCACCTAATGCATCTATTTTTTCTTTCTTTTTAACGTGTGAAACTGACTCATGCTTTTCATCTTGCTTTTTTGCAGTGCACCAGGTGCCTGGTTCACACACCAAATGCCTTCTCTGGGTTTCCTGGGCACTGATATAGTGGCAGAAATACTCACAGGTGTAGTTATAGGTGTAAATGATCCCTTTAGCCTGAAACGCTGCGTGTAACACTGTGTGTGTAGGTAAGGGGGATTCATTTCACTTTTTTTTTTGATGCAGTCTTTTACGGTAGTTGAGGAATGTTAACAGCCTTTTACTGAATATTTTCAAAGTGAAGCAGGTGACTCTGCCGCTGGCACTGCACCCTGTGCTTCCTTCCCTCTGGAAATAGAAGCTGTAATTCGGTAGGCACATGCTGGTGTGTCAGGGAGAAGCATCCCCCCTCTGGATCTCAAAGGGCACCCAGAGACGTGTGGTGCCTTTACCACTGTCTTGGATACAAGAAAAATCCCTGCGTAAAAGAAACAGGTAAGCCTGGCAATTTCTGGAACTGAGGACAGACTAAGTTGGATGGATTTCTCTTGAAAGAGTAACATGGCCACATTCTTGATATGATTCCCGTGAGATATAGCACCAGGGCTTGCATTCCTCCGTTGTCTCAACATGTCAGACGGTTACACAGCCCAGGCTCTGCTGGAGATGTCCTTTGAGAACTGTGAAGTCTAATGAAGTCTGCTACAATGAATTATGTGAGCTTATACCTGCAGATACGGAGGAGTTTCTCTCTTCCCCTCCCCTCCCTGCCTGGCAGGGAGCTCTGCTCCCCAGGAAAGTTTTCTTCCATCCGTCTCCCCAGTGCTACTGGGATCTGCGGGATGCGGAACAAGGCAGTGCTGAGGATGTGAGGAGCTGGGAGTGATGGGCAGCCTAAGGCTTCTCCTGCTCGGGGTTTGGCATAACTGAAACCCCAGGTCTTGCGTTGTTTTGGCTTTCAAAATGGTGTTGGTAGGACCTCCTGCCCCACCATAAGCCCAGTGCAGGAGATGGACATAGGAAGTGGTTCACGAAGGAGGTGAATGTCTGAAGAACCCCTCCAATTTGTGCAGGGGGGTTGTGGGCTGAACTCCCACCCTTTGGAGGGAGCTTGGCTCCTCAGGCAAAGATTTATTGGCATGGGCAGTGATGGTTGGTGCTTGCCAGGGTACGACCTGGTGGCCCTCTGCCCCCACCAGCTGTTTCGGTGTGACCGGAGCAGGCACAGGCTCCTCGGTAGCAGAAAAGCAGAGTGGAGCAGCGCTTGGCTGCCTTCCCTGGTGCTGGGGCCTCTTCTCCTTCTTCTCCTTGTTTCGCCTGCCCCCAGCTGGCAGTCCGGGGCTTCGTCTGCAGAGGGAACCCCGCCAAATCCTCAAGCAAAGAGGGATGGAGGGAGCTGGGCACCCCCTCTGCACCCCAGCTTGCTCTGTCTGACAGCCCGGCAGCTCCCCACAGCTGGCAGGGCATGGAGGTCCCACCGCTGCGGCCATCAAGGGGTGCCCCCGGGAGCGCTCTCAGCTTGAGGTGCTGATCCCTCACCATCCCTCCTGGGGAAGGAGGCCGAGAAGTAACCCCTTGCCAAAGGGGAAACCTGCTGAGCCCAAGCCAGAGCCTGTGAGGCCAAGTCTTACTTCCTCCCATCCCTGCTATTCATATTATCGTACTTTTTGTGCCATTTACCTGATAAAATCTGCCAGTGTTTCCCGGTGACAGCTGCTGAGTGCCCCCAAGGGGACCGGCTTGGGCTTGGGGGGACAGGCGCATCCTGCTCCCGCAGCCCCTGTCCCTGTTCTGGCGGCTGTCAGAGTCCCCGGGGTCAGCCTGTGTCCTGGCACCCCTGGACCAATGCCGGAGGGGACCTGCTGGGGAGAAAGGTCCTTGGTGCTGGGAAGGGAGGGCACAGGGTGGATGTGGTTCACATCCCCTCTGCCTGGTGCAGGCACTGCTCCTGCGGCTCCTCCTGCCTTCCTGGGGCAGAGCCATTTTCCTGAGTCTAACCTACCCCTTTGAATGCAGACTGTCACCCCACAGCCAGCCCAGCGTACACCCTGAGATCATGTATTTTCAACAGCACAGCATGAAACCCAGCATTACTCATCTGTACAGGTCTGTGCTGACAGTGTCTGCTCTGACCTGCCACCAAAAATGCCACCTGCCCTTGCAGGGATGTTGGATGGCTGACGTAAGGCAGACAAAGTGACAAGGCTGTCCTTTCCTGAAGGGCCTCCGTCGCCTCCTGCAAAGCGGAGGGGGCTGCTGGCAGCCTGGGCTTGCACCCCATGAATGCACCTTTCCTGAGGGGCTATGAGGGTGCAGAGCGTGTGTCTGGCTTTGGCATGCTGCGGGGTTGGGCTGAGGTTCTGCTGCCCCAGCATCCCTCCCGTCACTGGTGGCTTTACCCCAAGAAGCACAGGTTCAGCCCTTAACTGAATAACATCAGGGGACGATGCAAAATGCTACTTGAGGTCAGAAATAAGACTGATGCTTCATGGTTTGTTTGCACCCAGCTGCTTTCTTGTTGTGTTTATGCAACTCCCTTCACTGGTTAAAATGCACCAACCCCATCTCCTTTTCCTCTTTGAACTGAACACTATTGTTTTCCCCCCCTGTCTTCCAGGGAACTCATTACGAAGCTGAAGTCCCACAGCAGTTTTTACAGCAGCTTGCCAGAGTACATCTGCAACCACAGCTCTGCTGTTCGCAACGACACTCTTTGCTGGAATGGACAAGAAGTCGTGGAGAGGTGAATCACATCTCCCTTCTCTCCCTCTCCCCAGCACTGCTTATCCTTTGTTAATCAACCGCGGGAGTGCCCTGTGGCCGAGACACTGCTCGTTTCCTTAAGAAACCTTTTACAGAGCTGGTGTCCACCTGCGCTGCAGCTCAGATGGAGGTGGGAAGTCTGCACAGAGAGAAGTGGTTGTGTGCTGCCCTCCACTGAGTTTTCTGCACTCTGCTATGGAAACCCTACAGCCACGGCAGCTTTTGGTCAGGGTGGGTTGGTAGTAGTGGTGCCAGGGGCAGCTCCTCCAGAGTAGCAGTGGGGGCAGTTGCCCCCATGCACTGCGTTGGGGTGGGGATGTCTCTGACCTGGCTCCGGGCAGTGGTAAGCAGGACAGCATAGAATCATCGAATGTGTTGGGTTGGAAGGGACCTTTAAAGGCCATCTAGTCCAACCCCCCTGCAGTGAGCAGGGACATCTTCAACTAGATCAGGTTGCTCAGAGCCTCATCCAGCCTGGGCTTGAATGTCTCCAGGGATGGGGCCTCCACCACCTCTCTGGGCAACCTGGGCCAGTGTCTCACCACCCTCAGTGGAAAGCACTTCTTCCTAATGTCTCATCCAAACCCACCCTGCTCTAGTTTAAAACCATTGCCCCTCGTCCTATCGCTACATGCCCTTGCCAACAGCCCCTCCCCAGCTTTTCTGTAGGCCCCTTCAGGGACTGGAAGGGGCTCTGAGGTCTCCCCAGAGCCTTCTCTTCTCCAGGCTGAACCCCCCCAACTCTCTCAGCCTGTCCTCACAGCAGAGGGGCTCCAGCCCTCCCAGCATCTTCATGGCCTCCTCTGGCCCCACTCCAACAGGTCCATGTCCTTCTTGTGCTGAGGGCTCCAGAGCTGGACACAGTACTCCAGGTGGGGTCTCACCAGAGCAGAGTAGAGGGGCAGAATCACCGCCCTGGATCTGCTGGCCATGCTTCTTTTGATGTGGCCCAGGATGCAATTGGCCTTCTGGGCTGCGAGTGCACATTGTTGGCTCATGTCCAGCTTTTCACCCACCAGGACTCCCAAGTCCTTTTCCGCAGGGCTGCTCTCCATCACATCATCCCCCAGCCTGTATTGATGACGAGGATTGTCCCGACCCAAGTGTAGGACCTTGCACTTGGCCTTGTTGAACTTCATAAGATTTGCTTGGGCCCACCTCTCCAGCTCGTCCAGGACCCTCTGGATGACATCCTGTTCCTCTGGCATGTCGATCGCACCACTCAGCTTGGTGTCGTTGGCAAACTTGCTGAGGGTGCACTTGATCCCACAGCATGATGGCATCCCCTGCCCCATCCAAGGAGTGACAAGGAAGACCACCTTGTTGGGTTTCTCTGTTGGCTGTGTGCTGGAGGAGGTCAGGACCACTGAGGTCTGGTGGTGCTACTGCTGCCATCTGACCATCTTCCCACGACCGAGCCCTGGCTGTCCGCTCTGGATGGAGCCGTTCACACCAGGGTCCTGCTTGTGCCCTGGCTGCTTTTCCCTGCCCAACTCGCCGGTTCTGGGGATGTCCTGGTGGTAACTGTGAGGTTAATGAAGACAGGCAAGTACAGGATTAATAGCATAAAGGGGAAGGAAGTGTTAATAGAAATGGAGATATATTTTTTTTCTTGCAGAAAATGCCCCTCAGGAATGTTAAAGAATGTGAAAATAGAACTTGGAAATGTTTTTTATAATTATACATAAATCACCTCTAATCACCCTACTTTGCAAAGCATCCTTTGCTATTAAGTAGTTTGAATAAGGGAAGAAATAGAAATAAAATCAGGAAGTGGTGAAATGTTGAGATATTAATTATGACTTCTTGATCAGTAACCTCAGGTGGTAATTAGCCTGTACTTGCAATACTGACCTGAAACACTGAAGGGACCAAAATAGCATCAAACTATATTTTGAAAAAAAAAACTGCTCAAGCATCTAAGATCACACACTTAATAAGATGTACTTACTTTGCCTAAAGAAAAATGTGTCCTCTATCTGTACCTATTTCTGGAAATTCCTGAGTTTCCATGCCTAAGTGAGAAGTACAATTGGAAAAAAAAGATAGATTATTTCAATACTGTCTCTCTGGCTTTTAATTAAAACTTCTTAAAACAGTGCTGTAAACACTGCAACTTTGCAGGGGAGGACTGAGGGCAAGGTCTTTGCTTATGGCAGTTCACTGGAGCCATGGCTGGTGGCCCTGTTCCAGGTCCAGCTGACACACGGCTGGGCCAAGTGGCAGCGATGGAAAGGTGCTGAGTCCGGATCCTCCTGCAAATGTAAGTTCTGAGTTATTTGCAGATTAAACATGACTTTAGATGATAGCCTTCTCCAGCTTTCGTCTGAGGATACTGGTGGACCATTGTAAGCAGAGATGTCATCCTAGGTCCCCTGCTGCAATGCTGTGGTGTTGGTGGTACAATGTGACAGGTCCTGTAGGTGCCGTGGAACGCAGACGAAGCAGGGAGAGGGTAAAGTGTACGTGCACACAGAGGGCGCCGAGGTTTCAGCCCCTGACTGCCTGGCTGTTGAGTCGAGGATGAAATCCTGTGCTGTGCTTGAAGAGAGCATGCCTTCCCACCCCTCTCCTCCTTGCCCCCTCCAATCTAGCACACAGATGTCACCACCTCTGCCAGCTCCTATGAGCTATTAGTAACAGCTCCCTTGCAGGCAGATATTGGAGTTTTTGGCTGCGAGCAGACAGGGGTGCTGAGAGTGACATCCCCCATCCCCTCGCAGGGACATCAGCGGTGTCCTGGAGGGGGAACCCCTTGCTAGCTGGGCAGGAAAGCAATGTAGAGGGTGGCTTGCAGGAGACTCGAACACCCCCATGAAGGCAGGGTGTTCAGGAGAGACGGCAAATGGATGCACAACATAGAAATAGCTGTTGCTTCTTAAATGCATCAGCTGCCTTCCTACCTTGTGTTTTTAGCATCTGCAGCCATAACGCTTCCCCGGTGACCCTCTCCTCTCTGTAGCCTGCGAAAGTGTGTCTTACATGGTGGCGTTTCTGCCAATGAAATTCAAGGGAGAACTCAGCTAAATAAAGCTGAACTAAGATAGTGGTCCGTGGTGCTCCTCTCTCAGGACCCATTTGCAGAATGTTTCAAATAGAAGCAAACATGTAGTTAAGAGGGTCTCTAAAGCCAATTGCATTGCTTCACGTGGAGCCAGAATTGACTGCTTCATGTGCTTGGACTTCCCAGCATGGCATATCTTCCGGAGAGTCTGGGAGGATTCCTGGAAATCAGGAGCATTTAAGGTAATGGTACTCGAATACCCCCAAACCACCCGTTTCTTTATTCAGTGTTTTCCCCAAGAGGGAGCCAAGCAGCTGTTCATGGCGTAGGAGCCCTTTCCCAAGCCGCTCTGAGAATGTACATTATGTGCTGGAGTGTTTCTGGCGTGGCTACAGCAATTATCCTGCTGGCTCGATGTGCGCTCGTTTGTCATCAAACTCCAGGTTGCCGCTTTTTACAAGAAACTTGGTGTTTTTTGAATTTCTAGTATTAATTTCAGGATGCTGCCCTGGTAGTTGTCCCACGTTAGTAACAACTGCTAGAAAGAAGGTGTGATTTTCTAGATTTTGTGCACATAAAATATACTTTATATCTTCATGTTTCCCTCTTGCTTTGTTGGATATTGGCTTTTGCAAATTATGCACTTTTTCCTGGTGCAGATCTTCCTGACTGAAAGTTCATTGGGCTGGACAGGAGGAGATGCTCATGCCTTGCACTTAACCTGCTGCAGGTCATTGCTGTAGCTGGATATGTTTCACCTCGGGACAGGATTGAGTTGCCTGAGTGTGGGCACCTTTGGGATCTGGGGCATCCACAGGAAGATCTAAGAGCACCCATGGCCCGGTGGAGTGGCAGCTGGGGCTCGGGGGAGACACCTTGCAATTCCCATAGAATCATAGAATGTGTTGGGTTGGAAGGGACCTTTAAAGGTCATCTAATCCAACCCCCCTGCAGTGAGCAGGGACATCTTCAACTAGATCAGGTTGCTCAGAGCCTCATCCAGCCTGGGCTTGAATGTCTCCAGGGATGGGGCCTCCACCACCTCTCTGGGCAACCTGGGCCAGTGTCTCACCACCCTCAGTGTAAAGAACTTCTTCCTAATGTCTCATCTAAACCCACCCTGCTCTAGTTTAAAACCATTGCCCCTCGTCCTATCACTACATGCCCTTGCCAACAGCCCCTCCCCATCCTTCCTGTAGGCCCCCTTCAGGGACTGGAAGGGGCTCTGAGGTCTCCCCGGAGCCTTCTCTTCTCCAGGCTGAACCCCCCCAACTCTCTCAGCCTGTCCTCACAGCAGAGGGGCTCCAGCCCTCGGATCATCTTCATGGCCTCCTCTGGCCCCACTCCAACAGGTCCATGTCCTTCCTGTGCTGAGGCCACCCTAGGGACAGGTTAAAAAGCACCTGCTGAAGCTGCTGAAGGGGAGAGTGATGGTTGGGTGGATGCTGTGTTTCTATGTGTTTCCATGTCTGGTGTCACACAGAGGATGGATAACGCAGCGTGGGCATCGCTGTGTAGCAGTGAGCTCAGCGTGAGGATCCACAGGGGCATGTCTGGGCATTGGTGGTGTCCCTGTAGGGTTTGTGGCTATTTACGGCTCACATCTTTAATGCAGTACACAAGCATTATCTAAGTTAGAGAGGAGCCCTACTGGTTTCTCCCTTTCCTGACCTCTCTGTCATGACAAAATTTGCTAGTTAGTCTAAGCCCTTTTCCTATAACACGTTAAATCAAGCCCGGAATAGCAACTTCACAGCCCCTTGCCAATGCGTTCAAGTACTAGATAATACCAACAATGTGTATCCTGTTATTTGACGCAAACAGTCCCTTCTGCACCCTGCGTTCCTCCTCTTGTGGTTTTTCTGAATCAGTATTTACTCTGTCCTGTTTATCCCAGCACTTTGTTATCAGCAGAGTGTCCCTCCTCCCGGTGGGCCAGATGTGCTCGGTGACTTTCCACTGGGTCTCATTTCCCAGTTTAAGCCTTGAACCATCGTCTGGTGTTTCTACCTTGCCCTTAACTCCCTCTGCCCTGATTGGGCGTGCCACATTCATCTGGGACTCCGATGCAAAGCAGACAGCTTGAGTATTTTGTTGTGCTTTTCTCCTGGTGCAACAGACTGTTTCAGTGCAGTCCTGTGCAGGCTTTACTTTGCTGGTTGTGTTGATGGAGGTCCAGTTCCAGTTGAGTTTGTTTCTTGTTTTATCCCTGTTTCATCCAGTTTCTTGTTTCCTCTGTGGGTCTGAGATTTCCCACTGATAGAGCAGGGTTATGTGTGCAGTGGGTGCAGCCCCTTGAGCCCCCCCTGAAATTATGAGCTCTGTGGACCTGCTTGACCAAGGGCTTTCTGCACCTTGACTTGTGGTTGGAATGATATGCAACATGCTCTACTGAAGGGTCAGCATCACTCATCCTACTTTGTGTATTCTGGCATTTTTAGTATGCATCATCCTTCATTTTGTTTTACCAAGTCTTACTTTGTGATCCTTTGTCCATCTCACTTACTTCTCTGGGTTGGACCATCTAATAGCAAGAATTCATCCTCCTTCCTGAGGCTTGATCGCCATCCCTTAACGTGGGTTTAGCGCATGGTGCCTCGATCCGTCATTTGAAATAACGGCTTGCAAACAGTGGGAATCATACAAGGAAGGTTTGCTTATGACACAAAGCTGGGGGGCGGCGTGGCTGACACGCCAGAAGGCTGTGCCGCCATACAGAGAGACTGGACAGGTTAGAGATTTGGGCAGAGAGAAACCTTATGAAATTCAACAAGGGCAAGTGTAGGGTGCTGCATCTGGGGAGGAATAACCCCTGCCCCAGTACAGGTTGGGGGTGACCTGCTGGAGAGCAGCTCTGTGGAAAGAGACCTGGGAGTCCTGGGGGACAACAGGATGGCCATGGGCCAGCAATGTGCCCTTGTGGCCAAGAAGGCCAATGGCATCCTGGGAGGCATCAAGAAGAGTGTGGCCAGCAGGTGGAGGGAGGTCATCCTCCCCATCTGCTCTGCCCTGGGGAGGCCACATCTGGAGTGCTGTGTCCAGTTGTGGGCTCCCCAGTTCCAGAAGGACAGGGAACTGCTGGAGAGGGGACAGCAAAGGGCTACCAAGATGCTGAGGGGACTGGAACATCTCTCTTATGGAGAAAGGCTGAGGGATTTGGATCTCTTCAGTCTGGAAAAAAGACGCCTGAGGGGGGATCTTATCAACGCTTATAAATACTGAAAGGCTGGGTGTCAGGATGGGGCCAGGCTCTTTTCAGTGGTGCCCAGCAACAGGACAAGAGGTAACGGGCACAAATTTGATCATAGGAAGTTCCACCTCAACATGAGGAGGAACTTTTTTCCTGTGAGGGTGGCAGAGCCCTGGCCCAGGCTGCCCAGAGAGGTGGTGGAGTCTCTGTCTCTGGAGACATTCCAAACCCACCTGGATGCGTTCCTGTGCCACCTGCTCTGGGTGACCCTGCTCTGTCAGGGGGTTGGACTGGATCATCTCCAGAGGTCCCTTCCAACCCTGTGGTTCTGTGGTTCTAAGGTTGATTTTTCTGGTCACACACTGAGCAGTGCCTGTGTCTTTCGCTGTGCTGTTGTTGCTTGGTTGAAGAACATAAGCCAAAGTGGGAAGAAAAAAGAAAAGGCAAGAAATTGCTGCTTTCCACGCTTCTCAAAGTGTGCAAAAAGTATATTGTGCTTTTATGTGACACCACAAAGGTTCACAGCAAAAGCCACACATGGCACACTCCACCACTTGCAAAGAGCTTGTGAGGGGTCGCGGTGCTTGGGTGTTCATGGAGCTGGGGACCAGACCTGCTGCATCTCCTTCTGTCTCTGTGCATCCCTGGGCACCTCTTTGCAGCTTTCCTGGGCTCAGTTAATTGACAGGCACTTCCCTGAGACAGCAGGGGGCTGGACATGTGGAAAGGGTGGGTGTGCAACAACTTAAACCTGCCTAAGTTGCCATCATGCCCTTCCTTGCCTCTGTCTTCATGCCCCATCCTCCCACCTGCCCTCATGCTGGTGGTGTTGGGTGGTGAGAATATGTTGTCCAGCCTCTCTTAGCCTTATCTCCATCCAATGCAGAGAAAAACCAGAGGGTGATTCTTATCACTGAAGCCCTGACTGAATAATTAGCTCATTTGAAGACTTCAACTTAAGTCAAGTGGGTACTGAGATCTTGACCTCACCTCAGTTTCTATGGGAGTTAGGCGTCTGAATCTCAAAGGTGATTTGAGCCTTATATATAGTATCAGGGTTTTGCAGCATTTAATACTAAAAGCCTATTAAAATCTAGATTCTCAGAGTTTAATAATCTGCTTACATGAGTATATTCCTTTCAAGCTGTTCCGAATAGAATGACAGCAACATTTGCCCACTGCAAAACTTGTAAGCACATTAAGTATTACTGTTAGATATTGCCATTTCCAAATTTCTCAAGACAAACTTGTACGTTAATCTAAATCACCCACATAACTCTTGTTCTCTTTATACCAATTCCAAATTAATATATTTTTAGCACCTTGCCAGATTCTCCTCTTCAAGCTAGAAGTCTCAGATTTCCCTGCTGTTGCCAATGTACTGTGGTTTGTTTTAATCATACAAATCATAAACAATGAAAGCACAATTGGAAGCAAGAGAGAAAAATGAGATTCTGTAATTGGAACAAAGGAAATTCCATGCCAGCAATAACCCTTTACTTCATGAAGAGTTTGGTTATTTCTGGCAGTGCTGCAAAATATCTGATACAATGGAGTCCCCAAAGAGAGAGGCTGCATAACTTTTCAAGCACATAAAACACAGCTTTGTAGCAAATGTAAGCTATAATGAAAGGATAGTAGGCAAATTCAGTGGGTTATTGAGTGGCCATAATTGTTTCCAGAATATTTCAGAAATGAAGATCATGAATCTTCCTATAGTAAGCCTGCTGCTTGGTCTCATTTGTCTTGAACTTTACTCAGCTGAAGTAAGCATGGAGGGAGACCTCAGGCTTTACGCTTCAAACTCCCACAGTTTTGCTATGAATTTTACAGCTTTTGCTGTTCTTAAAGTCCCACCTTCCAAAACCAAGTGGTTATCTGAGACTTCACGTTTAATAAAACAAATTAACATCTGTAGCACCCTTACCGGCGGTAGCGCATTGCGTAAGGTGGTGGGAAGAAGCAGTGCTTCCCTTTGGCAGGGAACTAATACAGCAGGATCTCAGCGGGCCCTTGTGGTAGGGAGACCAGGCTGCAAGGTGGAGTACTGCATCCATCTCTGGAGTCTTCAACACAAGAAGGACATGGACCTGTTGGAGCGGGTCCCGCGGAGGCCATGAAGATGATCCGAGGGCTGGAGCCCCTCTGCTGTGAGGACAGGCTGAGAGAGTTGGGGGGGTTCAGCCTGGAGAAGAGAAGGCTCCGGGGAGACCTCAGAGCCCCTTCCAGTCCCTAAAGGGGGCCTACAGGAAGGATGGGGAGGGACTCTGCATCAGGGAGTGTAATGATAAGACACGGGGTAACGGTTTCAAACTGAAGGAGGGTAGGTTTAGATTGGATCTCAGGAAGAAATTCTTTGCTGTGAGGGTGGTGAGGCACTGGAACAGGTTGCCCAAGGGAAGTTGTCAGTGCTTCATCCCTGGAGGTGTTCAAGGCCAGGCTGGATGGGGCTTTGAGCAACCTGGTGTGGTGGTAGGTGTCCCTGCCCAGGGCAGGGAGTTGGAACTAGATGATCTTTAAGGTCCCTTCCAACCCAAACCATTCTGTGTGTGATTCTGTGATATTTGGAAATCCAACAGAAATTGTTGCCTTTTTATTTGGGTGAGAATGTTCCCCAATGAGAGCGTTGGGTTTTCCTGGCTGCTTTTGAAGAAGCTTACTCAAAGCCTCTGGTGATGTAAACTGACCGTGGCATTGCAGGCTCTGTGACAACTGCAGACAAGCAACCGAGTGCACTGCAAGCCAGGAAGGCACCCAAGAGCCATACACCCCGATTCTCTCCTGCCACCTGCACCCCCATATAGTGGGTGTCTGCATACGATCAAGGGATGGTGGGACCATGTGCCCTATCTGGAAGAGGACAGCTGGGGTGGACCTGCACTTGTCTGGCCTGCAGCCCACACCGAGACCATATCTGGGCTGGGGTAATTGGTTTAATTGACCAGGCCTCTCTGGATGGACTCTTCTTGGAGAGGAACCAACAGGGAAAGAGTTATCCTCTTCCTGGAGGCTTATGGACTCATCCAGGAGTTACTCCTAGCTGCAGGGCAGGACAGGTTGGTTGGAAGCAGCTCTTCCAGCCTTTTGGCTCCTGCCAGTGGTGCTACTGATGTGACACTGAGGTTGTCACACTAAAGCAAAAGGCAGCTGGGCCAGAGAGTAAAATGTGGGCATCACCACTGCGCCCACCTTTACTGACCCGTGAAAACCAGCTGGAAATAAGACGGGATCCTGACGGGAGGGCAGGGGAGAAACTTTTTCTTCTTGTCTCACCTTTTTTCATATCTTTTTGCCTCCTATGTGGTGAGGACTCGGTGTCACTGGCCCCCCATGGCCTGTAGTAAGTCACGCCTTGAAATGCAGAGCTTCAGGGGATTGCAGGTGCTGGAAACCCCACTCTCTCAAGCTCACTTATGAAGTTCTGTGCAATGAAACGTCTTCTCTTGTATTGTAGTCCTGGCTTGTAGCAGCCTGTGTTGTATTTGTCCCCATCCACTCCCTCAAAGAAGTATGATTCAGTGAAGAGACAGTAGAGGAAGAACCTGTAAGGGATATCGCGCTGTTTAAATTGTGGAGCTGTTTAAATTGGAGCTGTTAAATTGGAGCTTCCAATACTTTGCAATTGGAAGGCAGGCATAAGTTAATTGTTATTTGAATGAAAAACTTACTTTCCTTTTACTAAAAGGTGTAATTCTTTGTGTTTGACTTACAGGATTACTTTCTCTAAATCATGTCAGGCACTGCAGTAACTCATCTCTAAGCCTAGCATGGCCAAGCAGGGTGAACACACATTTTACATTCATTGCCATATATTTAAATTGCATTTGTCATCTTGTCATCCTTGCTCTGAAATGAAAGCCTGGAAAGAGCTGCATTGGGACTGGAATTAGTGAACCTTCACAGGAGACATTTGTGGATGGTGGGGGAGAAAAGGAGGGGAAAATCCCTTAGTTTGACTGCATGCTTTGACATTTATGGCTGGTGGATGAGAAGGAGCAGGAAGGGTCTGCAGTTGTGCTATCCCCACAGATCATTAGTGTGTTCATCAGGTGGTTATCTTTAAGGCCATTTTTAGCAAGGGCTGCTTATCAGCACATTTTACATTGTGACATTTGTCTTTGAAAAATACCACGTCCCCGCAAGAGCCTGTGCCCAGGGAGCATAGGCAAGGAGATGCTGCTGACTGACGTCAAGACACGTCAAAGAGGAAAGTATTTTGGGCTTTGCTTATGAAGTGGAAGCCAAACCATGCTCATGTTGCAACAGTGATATCCCTTCAGCGTGGGGACCCCCTGGGACCACGGGGTGGACTGTAACCACTGTGCATATTTGGTGTTCGATGCCGATATCACCATGGCAGAGGTATGCGATGGCTTTCATGGAGTGACACAAGTGTCCTGCGGAAGGGGCTGTTTCATTGGCATCTGTTGAGAGCAGCTAGAGATGGCTCTGAGATCTTGCCTTTGCTGAGCTGAGGCTGGGGGACATGGGAGGAAGGTGACAGGTTGGCTTTGCTTTGCAATGGGACTTGGGAGCCCAGCAGCATCTCGGTGGGACACGGGGGAGCCTGCATGGGGACTGCCCTGGGAGCCCCCCATCCTCCAGCAAAGACATCTCTCTGCCATATTAAGGCCTGGCTGCTTGTCCCAGGCTGCAGGGAGAGGTGCCAGCTGCCTTTTCCAGCTTTTCTGGCATTTCAGGAATGTCCATCCCTCACTGAAGCTAAATTTCAAAGTCTTTAACCCTTCGTTTGGCTGCATCCCACATGCCTGAATGTGTGCCAGCCCTGGGGGTGGGCAGAGAGGGGCACAGCTGAGGAGGAGCCGGTGTCCCCCTCGTACCCGAGCGCACCGGGAGGTCTCAGCTCAGCACTGCAGAGGCAGCACGTCCTGAAGCACCCAAGCCCCACAGGAGCTCCTCTCTGGCTCTTCGGATGTAGTGTGTCCCTGTGTATCTGCTTCTCAAAGCTGTGCAGCTTGCAGAGCCCACTGCCTTGCTGCTTCAAATGACTTGTGTAATGATGCAAATGGTTCGGGTTTGGGCTTATTATGTACCCTTGTACCTGGCCAGGTGGGATGCACCAGTTGATGGCACTCCGCTTCTCCAGCATCACCATTCTAGGGAGAGATCCCTCTGCAAACCCTATCAGGTTTGGTTTCTTCTCTGGTAGACTTGTCCCCCTGGAGAAGGTGATCTGGTATCCTCGCCGCTCCATTGCAGTCACTGAGATCACGTCGGGGACCCTGTCTTCTGGAGAACAATTTCAGCCTTTGGACACAGAGTTATGGTGACCTGCCGTAGCTGTGTTCCTCCCTCCTCTACGACATTGCCTAGGGTACAGAAACCCTCTCTGGCAGTTGTTGCATGGATTTCAGAAGGGGTTTCGCCCACTCAGACCCAAGCTATTGAGTTTCTTTGTATACAACTGTTTAGGAGAGAGATTGTATTAATTTAGGTAGGCACCAAATGGGCTTGGTTCTGCTCTTACTAAAACCTGTGGGAGATTTATCCTGCTAGTTAAATCTCTTAAACCACGGGAGACTTTTCGGCAACGTACTTTAAAGTTCCAACAGTGTTTTAAATTAAATTTAGTGACACGAAAAAAATGGTAATTTCTTTGGCGTCTATAAAGTCATGCGTCTTACGTATGTTTATGTTCAGTCACCAGATGTGTTTGTCAGGTTGGCGCGGTGGCATTAAGTGACTGTGTGACAAATAAGCAGCAGGTTTAATGGTTTGCTTCTCCCAATGCCTTACTCCCCTGCAAAAAGTTAAGCCCAAGTGTTCGCAGAGCCAGGCAGGTCGGTGCTTGCGGCAGCAGCATCTTCCCACGAGATGGTGCTGGGAGCTTGTAGTCCCGCCAGCCACCAGTGCCAGGAAGCCAGGCCTTCTCCTGGGCATGGGCTGCTGCAGGCTGGGATCCAGCCTGGCGCTCCCTGGCTCCACTTCTGCCAGTCACTTAGCTTTCAGCCTACAACAAGCCTCTAATTGCATGTCTAAAGTGCTTTTCTGAGCTGGGAGCTATTACATCTCAGGTATAGCTGTGTTTTGTACTTCCCAGGGTAATGCAACTATCAAAAAAAAAGAAAAAAGTGTGTATTTTTCAAAACGTTGAGTCCTAACTGGAGGCACCGGCATGGGGAAAGGTGTCTGGGTGGAGAACAGAGCTGTTGGAGTCGGTCCGGTGCGCCCGGGCAGTGGGTTGGCTCTGCAGCCTGCCGCCCCCGTGCTGAGGAGCTGGGGGGGGTTGGGAGACCCAAGCTGATGGCTGTGCTTTGCAGTGATGCTTCTCCTCTACCTGGACAAGCTGTTTATGTCTGGAAACAAGAATATACACAAGTGCCTGCTCCTCTGTTAGAGGCACAAGCTCCTTTCTCCTGTCCTTTGTCATCTGTCACCTCCTTCAGTGAAGCATCTCATGGGGTGGCCAACCCTCGGTGCTGGGGACCCGACTGGGGATGCAGAGCACTCCTGGATGTACAACTCCTGCTCCGAAAAAGCCTTGCAGTGGAAATCAGCCCCAGTCCTGTATTTTAAATGATATTTTGGCTCAGGGGCAGATTCCTGCCACACAGGGATAAATCAGGGGTTGCCTTTGCATCCCCACATGTCTAAGTCGGTCTCATTCCTAATTTAGAGTTTAAGTGGGGCCAACCCCCTGTGTATCCCCAAAACCCTCAGTGTGCCCTGATAGCTGTTCTGGCTGAATGTCCCCATACCTCTTGCTTTCTCCCACAGCAAAGCATCCTCCCTGAGCTGGCCCCACCATCCCTCCCATCTCCCTTCTCTCCCTGATGAAGTCCCACTTCCTCCCCAAAGCCTCTGCGAAACGGGCCGACTGTCATCGCCCGAGCTCGCCCGGCAGCACTGGGATGAAGGATTAGTGGGCAGGGGAGCGGGGAGCTGGCAGACAGGGAGGCAGCCACTGGGGGCTGGTGCTGGGAGCTGGGTGAGGACATGATGTGTAGGAGATAAATCGCAGAAAGGAATATTCATCGTGTTTACCCACGGCACCGGAAAAACAGATGTACAGTCAAGCAGACTGATGCGTGGCGTTATCTCAGTGATCTTGCTTTCGTAGGCTGTGCTGGGGTTTGGCAGCGTGTGCTCGGGCTGTCAGTTCTTGGAGATGAGGGCTTGTTTTGTGCTTGCAGAATACTGTGGCCCATCATTGGGGCTATGATGAACAGCCCACAGCTCGAGAAGGCACCAGTGTGCTCTGTGCCACTGCTGTGGCTGCCAGCAGGCAGTGGTGGCCACTGCTCACTCTGGTCCTGAAGCCAAGTTTGAGGTTGGTGTGGACCCTCTCATCTCATGCCCTGAGCATCATGAGCTGTTACCCAGGTACAAAGTGTAAATACGCGTTCCTCCAAAGGCAAGCATGCAGCGATCTCTCCATCCCTCTTCTCCTCACTTTTAGCACTCTTGAGAAACTTTGCCATTCCCTAAATTTTGCAGCAGTGAATATATATTTCTTTCCTAATCGCCAACGAAAGAGCTGAGCGCAGGCTTGTCCGCCCTCCTCTGCAGAGCTGCCCTGGCACTGGCTGCTCTGGGAGGGTCCCTGCGGAGACCTGCATCTGGAGATCTCTCTGCCAGCTCTTTATCTGCTTTCCGGGTGCTTTACTGCCTTGCCTGGTACCCGTGTAAATGGGGATATCGCGTGGTGCAGAGCCCAGCACCGCACCAAAGTCAAGGTACGTTCTGTCTAAGCAGTTACTTTGATCCGCAAGGCTGGATCTCATCAAAGACTGAAATCAGGATTGTTTGACAACACCTATTTTCCATTAGCGATGTTGACAGCATTAATTATATTCTGATGCTTTAATTCTTTATTATTGAAATCACACATCAGTGATAGTCATTATTTTGCAAGGGGGTTGATGTTATGCTAATCAGCTTGCAGTTAACTGGGTCATCCCACTCATTTTTTTTGGCTGTGGGCACAACACTACTGCTCTTGTACTGGAGTCTCTGTGGTCTGCCAAGATTTATTTTAAACAAACATGAGCAAGCCAGAAGTTCTGAGCCAGCTTTTTTAGGACTCTTGGGTGCAAGTTATGTGAAAATATTTATCCCTGTTGTATACTGTTTAACATCTTCCTTGGTTACTAATGGACTGGAAAGGACTTCATTGTCCTCAAGTGATACAAGCTCATCATCTTGCTGCTTTGCAAAGGCAGAGCAGAAATATTTATGGGAATCTTCTGACGTTTCTTTGTCATTATTAACTGTCTTGTGCTCTCCATTTTGGAAGGGGCTGATGCTTATCTTGGGATTTCTTTTGTTTGTACTGAACTTTAAAGATTTCCTCTATTTTATCCTGGTCACATCGTGGTCTCCTCTGTTCTTACTCCCACAGGTACAGTCCCCAAATCACAAGGAATGGAGCAAAGGCTCAACCTGGCAACCATGAGGTGAAGATGAAAGGTCCTGAGCCAGTCATCAGCCAGATTATTGACAAGCTGAAACACATCAACCAGGTTTGTTGCAGGCATGCCAGCAGGGATGGCTCCAGAGTGGGCGGTTTCCAAATCAGTCTGGCCTCCCCCACACTTTCTTTGGGCTCAGCCAGACAACCCGGGGCATCTCCATTCTCAGCATCCATGTGCGGAGCCAGTGCCACCCCAGCCCCGCTCGGTGCCAGGCTGGCAGGGCACGTGAGGCAGGTCCTGATTCATACAGGCTGGGGTGATGCTCCGTGGGTGAAGCAGGAGCTGCAGGGCATGCACGTTGCAGCCCTCCAGGGGCCCTGACCGGGTGCATGGATGCATCCCTGCGGTGTGCGTCCAGTGGGCATCCGTCCCCTGCAGGGAAAGACAGGGCTGCCATGATGCCCCTGAGCACAAGGTGCTGGCACAGTTCAACGTGGCACATGCACAATGTCCCCTCTGGTCAGAGGAGTCCCCTTTGGCATTGCTTGCAGCTGGCAGAGAGGTTTGTTTGCTGTATCTCCCTGGACATCGACTCCCAGTCACTACTGGGGCAAGTTACCATTGAATGGCAAAATGGCAGAGCTGGATGAGACCCTTTCCACTGGGGAGGGAGCTTCCTTCCCACGGTCTCAGACCTGGCATCTTCGCCAGGACAAGCAGTATCTTGCCTCTACCCGTCATGCTAGGCCAAGTTAGATCTGTGAGCAAGCCCCGCTGCTGCCAAGGGATTAGGTGGCACCTCTGTGCAGCGTTCAGCTTGTGATGGTTAACCTCCAGAGCTCTTCTGCGGCGTTGCCTTGGGCCAGCCGGACTGGGGTCCAGCTCTGGACTGTTCTCTTCTCTCCATGTCACTGAGTAACTCGCAGAGGGGATGTTTTTCAGTAGGCTGATGGCTTGGACCTCTGTACTTTCCAGGGACACACAGCATTCATAGAATCATAGAATGGTTTGGGTTGGAAGGGACGGGTTGGAAGATCATCTAGTTCCAATCCCCCTGCCCTGGGCAGGGACACCTCCCACCAGACCAGGTTGCTACAAGCCCCGTCCAGCCTGGCCTTAAACACCTCCAGGGACGGGGCATCGATAACTTCCCTGGGCAACCTGTTCCACTACCTTGCCACCCTCACAGTAAAGAATTTCTTCCTGAGATCCAGTCTAAATCTACCCTCCTTCAGTTTGAAACCGTTACCCCACGTCCTATCATTAAACTCCCTGATCCAGAGTCCCTCCCCAGCTCTCCTGTAGGCCCCCTTTAGGGACTGGAAGGGGCTCTGAGGTCTCCCCGGAGCCTTCTCTTCTCCAGGCTGAACCCCCCCAACTCTCTCAGCCTGTCCTCACAGCAGAGGGGACATAGAGCCCTTGGATCATCTCCGTGGCCTCCTCTGGCCCTGCTCCAACAGGTCCATGTCCTTCCTGTGCTGAGGGCTCCAGAGCTGGACACAGTACTCCAGGTGGGGTCTCCCCAGAGCGGAGCAGAGGGGCAGAATCACCTCCCTCGCCCTGCTGGCCACGCTTCTTTTGATGCAGCCCAGGATGCGGGTGGCTTTCTGGGCTGCCAGCGCCCATTGCCTGCTCATGTTGAGCTTCTCGTCCACCAGCACTGGGAACTCATGGGGCAAATACTCGGGCAGTAACGCTGTTTGTTAATACAGCTGAGCTGCCTGGTCTCTCCCGAGAGAGCTCCTACTGCTGGGGACCTTACTTAGGGTCGCTCTGGCGTGAGGCTCTGGGCAGCGGCGGGTTCCGGGGGTTAAGCCCAGCTTTGCCCCCCAGCTGGGTGGGCTGCGAGGGCTGCTCTCTCTGGAGTTGCTGCCTTAGCGACTTTTCTGCTAACCTCTGCTTTCCTGCTCCCCCGACAGCCGGGGACTGTTTTCATAGCAGTTCCCGGTTTAACCCCTGCACCTTCCCATGCGGGCACGCCTCGTTAGCCGCTGGTGGGGAGCGGGATGCAGAGGGGGATTCGTGGTCCCCGGTACACGGGAGCCGAGGTGCAGCCCGCTCTGCCTTCCCGCGTGCCTCCCTGCGCCCAGCCATGCCGTCTGCCAACAGCCCATAATTATTAAAGGGGGGGATGGGATGGGACGGAAAATAGCATAATCAGCTCCCTGTTAAATGGGGTAGAGGGCAGGCTTCAACCTGCAGGTGATAATGATATTTTGCTGTTCACAGTGAGAAAGTCGCACCGAACAAAACAGGGTTATTAGTGTACTTGAAACTGCTGACACAAAGTGGTTGTGAAATGCTGGCTGCCAGATTGGGTCAAGTTAGGTCTTTGCTGAACAGTTCAGGCTGCTGAGGAGCGGAGATTCGTGGAACGAGAGACCATGGGTAAACATCGCTGGGCTGATCTCAGCTGTTTGCAGCAGCAGAGTGGCTTTGTCAGGCATCACCCGGGGAAAAAGAGTGGTAAGGGGGCGAATATGGTCAGCTTGATCAGGATCTCTTATAGCGCTTCCCCTCCTTGGCTTGTGATACCGGATTGGAACGTGTTGGGGGGGCAGGGGAGTTGTTTTGGTGTAAATGGTGTAAATGTAAGAATCTGGAGAAAAAAATGATCCAACCCTCTTGTAAAGTTGTGTTTGAGAAAGGGGGGGATTGAGAATAAAATCAGGAGAAAATGGGAAGTGATTTGTGAAAATTAGTTATGAGCCCAACTATTTCTGCGGAGGGTCTTTAGTCTGTGGTAAGTCGCTTATATACTGGGAGAGTAACTGCGGAGATCACTTAAATTTGGGATTTGAGGTGTCGTAGCTCACTGTCACACTTCTTTTCTTGGCCTACTGAAGTTTTGTTCTCTCCTTCACATCTGGAATGCATCTGGAACGCCAAGGAGTAGGAAATGTGGAAGGAGCAGCTCTGGATGAATTACAGTTGTGTTTTTCAGGTGTTGGCTTCAGATCCGGGAAGCGATGAGGACTCCTGGGCTGGGGAGGGGTGACAGTCTCCTGACCCGCCAAGCTCAAGCCAAAGGTGGCTTTTAAGAGTTTTCAGACATCCAGAATCTTTTGGAAAAAAGAGCGTCTTTTTAAGTGTTTGTGGTGGATTCCCCATGTGACTACCAGTAAATTGTGAATCTGGTACCATATGATGAATTTCTCCCCGTACGTTGCGTTGGAGGTGCCGCTTGGATTTTGTGGATGTGGATAGACTCAGGAGCCATGCTACTTGGTAAAACTGTCATTAAGGGTTCCACAGCTTTTACTTTTCCTTGTAGATTTTTGCTAATGTCTGTAATTTGCTGATGACTTGACTGTGGTTTATTCCAGGCTGCTCACGCTGCTGAAAACCGTGTGTTCTTTCAGCAGTACGCTGCCTTTTCGAGCTTGCTTGCGCTTGGCGAACGTGTTGTGTGCAGAAATCGTGCTCGCCCATTAGTTCGTGTCTTCTCAAACTGAATCTGGGTAAATACGAGAAGTTCTCTTCGTACTTTTACAGTTTGAAATGAGAATGGTGTTTATGCGTTAGAACGAAATCCATGGGGACTGAAAGGAGAGTAGAACACCTAATCCAGAGAGAAGGGGAACTAAAAGTTTGCCTGATTGTATTAGTTTGGTTCAAGCACCCTTTTATCAAGCTAAAGTAAATAAAAGAGTAAAGCTCCCTGCCTGAGTAGTGTGCTGTCTCAAGGCAGTCCTTTCTGGATGAGTCCCCTCGGTGGTGCCGACTGATCACATCCAGACTCCAGACAACTCTCGCTTCACCCGAACATGTGATTGTGGGTGGTGCTATTTTTCATGCATTGGTGGGCGAGGTGGCTTTTTATTGCCATATTGGAAGTAAGGAATTAATATTTATTTTTTTTCATTTCTGTTAGATGTCTACCAAGTTTTGATTTGGGTTATTTTTGCTGTGTGCCCAGAGGCTTGAACAGCCCATCCATAAATATTAGCATTGTTATCTCAGCTGGGAGGCCAAGGGTCACCTTCAGGAAAATGAGTTGGAATTGGTTCCTAACTTTTATTTCCCAGAGTGGATGGGGTCTGTTTCTAGCTAGAAGGGTTTTCACTCATCCCACACGTGAAACTATATTGAAATTGAAAGATTATTCTGTGTCAGCACAAGGTCTTGCTCTTTTTTTTTTTTGGTGACTTGGTAGCATCCCTAGGCTAAAAGCAGCATGCAAGGGGAGCTGTTTCCTCTGGTCACTCAATTTTCCTCCCACCATGGGGACGTTTGGATGGCTGACAGATGGGGACGAGCTTCCAAGTTTTAACAGATATACATGGAGGTGGGAGCCGTGGTGTCGCATGTCCCAGGCGCTCTGCCACCTTGGTGACCTCCTATTGAACCTCCTCCTGAGCAAGGTGCTGGAGAGCGGACCTGAGTGATGCTGGTGTGAGCATGCAGCAGGGTTGGAGACTGCGGGTACCAGATCAGCCGATGTGACATCTTGGTCCTCCCTCCTGTCCCTCAGCCTGACTTCTGTGCTCTCCGCAGGGCTTATGGGGCTCTGATACCATCGCAGCAGATGCTGTACCCATCCTTACTGCACTTACCTGCTTGAGCTTGCGCCCGGTTCCGATCCCTTTTTATGGTTAGATAAATCCTGGTGTTTATCACAGGGCCACCTCTAGGAGGAACAGTCCAGTTAAGGAAGTTAGGAAGACACCTAGTTAAAGATGTCCCTGCTCACTGCAGGGGGGTTGGACTAGATGACCTTTAAAGGTCCCTTCCAACCCAACACATTCTATGATTCTAATATTGGAAGAAAAGGAGGGAAAATACCCACCAAAAATTAAGAATGAAATCCATAAAAGGAAACTTAACTGGGGGAGATGTGTCCTTACAAGATTGAAGGGCCTGGAAACATATTGTACATTTCCAGACACTGGAGTTAAGGGCTCATTTAGAATATTTCAGATATACTGGAGTTTGACAGTTCTTTGGTTTCCACATCAAACAATCTGTAATTTATTGCCCCGTATAGGGACTGTGTTTTTATCATATTGCATATTCTCTAGCCAGAAATCTAACTACCATATAAGCTCTTGAAAAAAAAACCCTTTGGGGATCGGAATCCAGGCAATATGCTTTCACAGACCCTGAGAAACCCACTTTGATTTATTTCCTTGGAAATAAGGGGAACACACAATTTCTTGGAGCATTACAGCTGTTCCCCTGAGCAGGATCTCGCCGCCTTTCTTCATGCACTCGGTGTAAAGACCCAGGTCTTGCGGTGAGCCCTGTGTGAAAGCATCTCGCGTTGCTCTTCGTGGGTTTTACAGGAGGATGAGAACAAAATTTAGAAGTTTTATGAGGCAGTAAAACACAGAGCTCTAGCTGGAACGAAGGAGGAGGGCGAAAAAAAAAAAGGAGGCCCAGAGGTGCGAATGACCGAAGACAAAATAGACTTGAAGTTTGCAAAAAAGCCTACCCCGGCATTTCAATAGCCACGTTTGAAGCTGGATTGATCAACCAATATGTCCTATATTTGTTTGTAGGTTTAATGGGCTGTTTCCCTGCGGCCTGGCTGCTGGGAGAGGGCACGGCAGAGGTCACCCAGAAGTTAATTTGGAAAGGGGCCAAAAGGCCACAACTTGATTGAATCAAATGTAAACAAAATAGGCCTGGGAACAGCCCGACGCCCTTGTGCCCGAGTCTGTCTCTCAACCCAAAACCCAGAGTATGGCGGAGCATCAGGGGCCGGCGAAGGGGGTTTAACCCCTTGGTGGGGAGATGATGCTCGGGGTGGCGAAAGGTTGGATCCGGACCCCACTCGAGGCACATGGAGAACCTGCAAACGGGCTGTCCGGAGGGTGCGATGGTGGCTCTCCTGGCACGGGGCACCTCGGGGGAGGTGGGGGGGTCCCGGGGAGCTGCCTCAAAGGGGGGAAAGCTGTTAAGTCTATTATGGGAGACCCTGGGGAGCTGAGGAGGTTTTCAGGAATATATTTCCCCTACAGAAAAATCCGTGACTTTGACGGATTTGGTGGAATCACATCTCTCTGTGGCCTGCTAGGCTTTGTGAGGTTTATTATTCCCACTGTATTTTAATTCCCCGGCCAGATGAAGCAGCGTAATAATTAGAAAAATATGCAAACTGCTGAATCGTTAAATAAAGTGATGCACAATGCTTATCACTTGGAAATACAATATTTAAATTGCACCAAAACAAGTCGCTTTTGGCTAATTTTCCACTTTTACATTTAATAAGTTAACACTACAATGTCTGAAGTGCTGTATATGTATAATATATTTTATCAAGTCCTCAAAAGAAATGTTAATAAACACAATAATTACTTGGACACGCCTTTTGTTCAACATTATTAAACAGTTTGTAACAATTAAAATATTAAAACCACATGTTGCTGAAAGCAACCAGACATGGCAATTATTTCTTACTAAGGCTATTAAATAAAATGACAGAAGATTTTTATTTTAATGATAAATGCATTTTGGAATGGATCAGCTAATTCATCTTTTACTACACAAAATAATCTATAGCTCCACCAAGTCTAGGCCTGGTATTTAAAGTCTAACGCCGTCCTCCGTTTGAGCCGTGCCTCGGCTCTCGTTAACACACCGGGTAAATGCTCTCTGACTCCATACGCAAGCGGCAATTACAGGATTTTGCCAGGCCAGTTAAATCAGGGGAAGTCTGATCCCCTGTAATGAGAACATAATTAAATTTGAATGTATCTGACTTGTTGGGCTGCTTTTGAAACCCAAACTCCTCCTTCCCATCTTAGCAAGAGCCGGCGGTTGCTCACACCAGCTGTCGCCCGGCGGGACCCTATCTGCAAACGTCCCGGCGTTATCGGCTTTGTTGTGGGAGCGCTGTACCCGCAGGTCACCCTAAACGGGTTTTCTTTAACAGTCCGAGATTAGTTGGACCCGGTGTGTTTGCGTGTGTGTTTTTAAACAGCGGTGTAATCTGTCTGTATTTGAAGTTTCTCACCTGTTTTACCCACGGTCTTGTAGGGTGCAGAGGAGCGTAAGGGCAATGCTCTTTTAAGTCCTGCAGTTTTCCTGCTTGTGCAGTTAGATTTGCCGTGGAATGTGAGATATCTCCCATTTTCAGTAAGGAAGGAGGGGTAAACAGGCGCATTTCTGGTACTGCTCCGTGACACCGAGACATGGAGCTGTGCTGAGGGCCGGGGAATCTCCTATGTGCTATTGTCTCACTGACCAGTTGTTTTTGTTGAAGGTAGTGCCAAAACGCCCGTCATTATCCAAAGTCCTCACATCACCCAGTTTTTGGAGACAATAATTCAGTGTAGGATTTTCCTCAGAGCACCCAAGTCCTTTGGTCCATCCCCATGTGTCCCTTTTTTTGGTAAGTAGTGGGACTGCAGAGCTGTCATTTTTGAGACAAGATTCACTGTTTCCTTGACCTTCCTACTTTCATTTGTCCTTCCCCTGGCAGGGAATTTCAGGAACACACGGGAGAGGACTGGGAAAGGTGTGTTGCTGTGGGGAGCTGTATATCTCCTTTATCGGTATAAAAAATGAACGCCTCACCTGTGTTTCTTCTGTTAATCCCACTTGCCTTTTTAAGGGTCATTTTATTTATCCCTGGTGTTTCACCACTTCTCTGGTATCAGAATAGATGTTTAGCTCAGTTGAGACTATAGGAACAGCAAAGCTTTCCCAGGCAGTGAATCCAGCTACTTGCTTTTCTCAGCAAGTCCGGGAAGCTGCCGGGGCTGAGCTTGGATGGATGGCAGTTTTGGCTGGTCTCCACGCTAGTTTATTGTTCAGCGTTCTTAACCTTTGGGTAACATAAATAGCATTTTATCACTTTCCTTCTCTGAAATTCCCTCCTTGCCGTGGCCTTGTGGATTCAACTTTGCCCCTGTGGCTTCAGCTCCGGCAGGGAGGCAGGTGCCTCAGGTGTGTCCTGCAGGGACCAGCCTCCAAACAATGCCGTGGAAATCAGCTGGAAAAAATATACCTTTAAAGGGAATTCATTTGCTTTTGTGTCCAAAACATGCAGCTGATGCACAGCAGTGCTTTAAAACAAACACCAGATATCCTGTACCAGCGCTGGAGTTTATCCGGTTGTGGAGGAAAGGAACCTGGAGGAATCCTTGCGCAGCAAACCATGGGGCAACTGGAGCCGTTGATACCAAATTAACAGTTAATTACAGTTATTCTGGGCCTCGTTAATTGTATCGGGTGTCACCTTGTGCTGTGACTCAACCTGCTAATTTAATCCGTAGGTTTCCTCCCCAGTGGTCCCAGTAACACAGCACACAGGTCTCTGATGTCAGTGGGGTGATTGGTAGGTTTCTCATTTGCGTGTTTTCCTCCAAAATTTCACTTAACGTCAAGGTTTTTAAAGTGTGGTCCAGAGTGAGATGGGATTGGGATTTGGGGAGCTAATCTTCATTGTCTGGAGCAGGCCTGGAAGGTAACCTATGGTCTTCTTGGCTGCAGAACAAATCTGATTGCTTTCGTTGTCAAGAAAAAAGGCTTGTTAACAGTAATGTTACTTTTGATTCCAGGCTGATGGTGTGTAACCGCTTAGCGGTGATGTTCTCAGGGGAGGAGAGGCAAGAGCAGCGCTGTCAGACCCGCTGTGGGCAGGGAGGGCCAGGCTTTGCTTTGGGAACGTTGTGCCCAGCTGTAGCACAGTGTGCAGGCAGCCTTGCCCTGAGATTCCCGCTCCATCCCAGGCTGCTCCATGCGCTGGGAAAGTCGGAGCTGGGGATTTCCCCTGGTGCAAATCTGCTGCTTCGCCAAACTGCTCTGTCTGCAGCGGGAACAGGGTGCACTTATGACATTTTTTTTTCTCACAGAGGTATCTAGTCTGCATCACCAGCTGGGGATGGGTAGTGGAGGAGTCCTTCCAGATCCTGCCTGCTCAGGGTTTGTGTGTGTCTCCCGGAGAAACCGTCTGCTCATGGCTTGGACGGGTGTATGCTTTGCTGGATGAAAACCTGGCAGGATGGCCAGGCCCAAAGAGTTGTGGTGAATGGAGTTAAACCCAGTTGGTGGCCAGTCACAAGTGCTGTTCCCCAGGGCTCAGTACTGGGGCTAGTTCTGCTTAACATCTTTATCAACGATCTGGATGAGGGGATCAAGTGCACCCGCAGTAAGTTTGCAGAGGACACCAAGTTGGGTGGGAGCGTTGATCTGCTGGAGGGTAGGAAGGCCCTACAGAGGGATCTGGACAGGCTGGATCGATGGCCTGGGGCAAGTGGTCTGAGGTTCAACAAGGCCAAGTGCTGGATCCTGCACTGGGGTCACACCAACCTCATGAACATTACAGGCTTGGGGCAGAGTGGCTGGAGAGCTGCCCAGGGGAAAAGGACCTGGGCGCGTTGGTCAACAGCCGGATGAGTATGAGCCAGCAGTGTGCCCAGGTGGCCAAGAAGGCCAACAGCATCCTGGCCTGTATCAGGAACAGTGTGGCCAGCAGGACTGAGGCAGTGACTGTCCCCCTGTACTCGGCACTGGTGCAGCCCCACCTCGAGTGCTGTGTCCAGTTTTGGGCCCCTCACGACAAGAAAGACATTGAGGGGCTGGAGCGTGTCCAGAGAAGGGCAACGGAGCTGGTGAGGGGTCTGGAGCACAAGCCTTGTGAGGAGCGGCTGAGGGAGCTGGGGGTGTTCAGCCTGGAGAAAAGGAGGCTGAGGGGAGACCTTCTCGCTCTCTACAGCTCCCTGAAAGGAGGGTGTAGCCGGGGGGGTCGGTCTCTTCTCCCAAGGAACAAGCAACAGGACAAGATGAAATGGCCTCAAGTTGTGCCAGGGGATGTTTAGATTGGATATTAGGAAAAATTTCTTCACTGAAAGGGTTATCAATCATTGGAAGAGGCTGCCGAGGGAAGTGTTTGAGTCGCCATCCCTGGAGGTATTTAAAAGACGTGTAGACATGGTGCTGAGGGATATGATTTAGTGGTGGACTTGGCAGTGTTAGGTTAATGGCTGGACTTGATGATCTTCAAGGTCTCTTCCAACCAAAATGATTCTATGAAGGAACTGACAGCGCTCACTGGTTTGGCAACCCCTTGATGGAAAAGGCAGTGTAATGTGTCTTACTACTGTGCACAAAAATACGTTAGCCAGCTGAAGCAGTTCATCTTCTGGTCTCAAGAGCTTTGTTCTTGAAACGAATATCGCCAGAGCTTTCCTGGGCTGAAGTAGAATAGGCATCAGGCGTACACTCCAGCTGGGTATCTTGATCTGGGAAAGGGTGGTCCCTTCTTTAAAGCAGTGGTTGGCTTGGGAAGAAGCCGAGGCTGCTGCTGGGACCTTCCCTGATGCTCTGTCCCACCTCCCTGGGGGTAGCAGCCGGCACAGACGGCTGCAGCTTTCATCCAAGCTGTGCCGCTGTCAGAAAGCGCAAGAGGTTTTGTGTGTTTTAGGTGATGAATAATTTGTAATCTGGCTCCTTTTGCTACACCTGCTGATGAAGCAGATGTTTGTAATTAGGCAGGTCTCTGTGCTGGCAAACCCTGTCCCCAGCCAGTGGGACCGCTGTGACCTGTCTGCGTTGGGGCAGGTGTAAATAACCCTTGCGGCTCAGGAGGCTCTTGTAGTTAATGCTGGTGCTCGTTAAACTTCTTAGCGTGGTTTTCACACGTAACTAACTGCAAAGGCCAGGTTGTGTTTTAGCACTCTTTGCTGCTGGAGCACGTGCTGTGAGAGGTCGCCGTTGCAGCTCTCAATTTTACTGAGAGCAAACAGGGAAGTTTGGGTTGCAGCGATATTTATTGCCTATGGCCTTGCTCGACTGTATTGCAAGGGAATGGTATTTAAAAGAGAAGAATGTGCTTTGGGTGGCCTTTCTGAGGGCACCTGGGAGAAGATGCTGTCTTGTGAAACATGGGGAGGCAGCTGGCAGAGGAGGGGTGTCTGAGCCATCAAGATGTATCATGATGGGCAGGAAATTACTTTTTACATTTGGCAGGACCCCTCGAATGCCTTCCACCAACCAGTGGGCAAGGAGCTTACTGACCTTTTTGTGCAGCTCATATGCTCCTAAACGCTGCGGGTGAGACAGTGGAGGCGCGTTTCACGGCTTCCTCTGCGAGTGTCAGGTCTCACTGGGGGAGGATATGAAGTCACCAGCTTTAAACCTAATTTAAATGCTGAGTTGCTTCAGCTGTTCAGCTGGTGGCTGTGCATCTGTGGGAGAGATTCACCTTGGGCAGGGCTCCTCTGGCCTGCAGCTCTGGAGGCCTGAGCCGTCCAGGCTCCGTTTCTGTTGGACGCGGTCAGTGTCGGTGGTAAGTTGCACCCTGGTGTATCAGCACCGCCCGTGCTGGAGCCGGGATGTTTCCTCCTCCTGTTTGTAGACCGATCCCAGGAGGCAGGTGCTGATATTGACACTGGAAAGAAAAGTTGTGTCTGTGAAGTTAAACCTTCTCCTCTTTGGGTTTTAGCAAGCAGCAGCCACACTCCCACTGCAGAGGAGAGCTGTGACCTTGCCCAAGCACCAGCCCAGCCATCAGCTGTTAATTAGGGACCACAGAGGCTGGAGAGACCCCGTTCCCGGGATGACGTCTGGTCTGGTTTGTCTCAGTCGAATGCCTGTTTAATGTGAAGTGTATAAATACTAATGGCAGCAGGGCCTGCGGCTCCCTGCTCCAGCTGGGTGCCTTCCCCAGTGGCACCAGCCCCGTCCTGCCTGCAGACCCCCTGCTCCGCTCCCCACGCAGGATGGAGCGGTGGCTCTCGGTGGCAGAGGTGGCCAGGGGATGCTGGAGGCCACTGACCTCCCAGTGCTCAAGGAGCCCGTCCAGGGCTCAGCTAGGCCCAACCTGACCTGGTGCGGTGGCCAGTGGGTCCCCAGGGAGGGCAGAGCGGCTCCCTCCTCCCTGGCTAACAGGTTTGGGAAGTGTTTGCCACGGTGCCATCCTCCTCCTGCCTCATTTAAGTCTCTGCTGAAATCAAAGGCTTGGTAATTGGCTGTTGTCTTGTCTGACAGGAGGTAACTGGCTCATGAGACCATTATTCAGTCCCCCGTGAGAGCTCTGTGGAGCCGGGGACGTTCAGCAGAGCTGCTTGCAGGTGCTTTTTTGGGCTTCCCATGCCTTGGGGTGCAGTGAAGGCAAAAGTAAAGCTAGGACGAGCAGCCCCTGGGAGGGCAGAGTGCGGCCAGGGGGAGAGGGGCTGGTGTTCTGGCAGAAACTTTTGTACAACACAACAGTGTGCACAAAAATACACAATTTGAGAAGTCCCTCTCCGCTGGGAGCTTTTAGGGAAGAAGGGAAGTGGCTGGGACAGAGATTTGCCTCTCATTTGCATGGCAGAAGGAGAAGTGGGGGGAGGGGGGAGAAAAGCCTTCCGGCGCAGATCTCAGCTCACTGTTTTCTACCTGGTGCCAAGGACGAGATGTTTGTCTCGCAGGCAGCCCCGGCAGACGTCGCTGACAGCCAGGGAGCGGCCACGTGTGCTGCAGCCCGAGCCAAGAGGAAATCTCCCAGCCGCTCCGAGGCGAGCTGGGCTGGGCTGGCCATCTGGCTGCCGCATGCCCTGCCGTGGGCACGCTGGTACCCCTCTGCAGAAACGTGGGGCTTTTTTAGCAGATGGCTTAAGGTGTTATAGAATCACAGGATGGTTTGGGTTGGAAGGGACCTTAAAGACCATCCAGTGCCACCCCCTGCCCTGGGCAGGGACACCTCCCACTAGACCAGCTTGCTCCAAGCCCCGTCCAGCCTGGCCTTGAACCCCTCCAGGGATGGGGCAGCCACAGCTTCTCTGGGCAACCTGGGCCAGAGGCTCACCACCCTCACAGCAAAGAATTTCTTCCTCAGATCTCATCTAAATCTCCCCTCTTCCAGTTTAAAACCATTCCCCCTCATCCTATTGCTATGTGCCCTTGTAAAACGTCCCCCTCCAGCTTTCTTGTAGGCCCCCTTTGGGTACTGGAGGGTCACTATAAGGTCTCCCCGGAGCCTTCTCTTCTCCTGGCTGAACAACTCCAACTCTCTCAGCCTGTCCTCACAGCAGAGGTGCTCCAGCCCTCTGATCATCTTTGTGGGCCTCCTCTGGACCTGCTCCAACAGGTCCATGTCCTTCTTGTGCTGAGGACTCCAGAGCTAGACACAGTACTCCAGGTGGGGTCTCACCAGAGCAGAGTAGATATGTACCCCGTAGGTACATAGGAGGTATAATACCTACCTGTCCTCTGAGATGCTTTTGCATCTAGGGCACCTTCCTTCCAGGCCATCTCTGCTCGGATGCCTGAAGGATGTGATGGTAATGAGGTGGTTGATTGCTCCAACTCTACCCATGTCGTCTTCCTGTTCCTTGTGCTCCTACTTTGCTTGTTGTCTCATGTTTTATCTTCTGCTGACGTGCACTTTGGGCCATCCTGAGCAGGGTTTGGGTGGCAGAGCGGGGTTCTGCTCCAACATAACTTAACAAAATATGGAAAATATGCATAATAGCAGTGATGGGTCCTGCCCCATGTAGGCTCCCACGCCCCTTCTTTGCTCAGTTGCCAACCCCCCGAGGGGTGGCTGCTTGGCAGGTGGAGAAATTGGTCCAGGTTCTCCTGTCTAGTGATGCAGAGTGGGTGGAAAGGAGAGGGGAAGGCAGCTGGGGCTGCTGGTAGGAGACTGAGAAGCTTTTTGGGGAGAAAGAGCAGGCACGCGATGCCAGTGAAGAAACGGTGTGGGAAGGGTTCGGAGCAGACAGCCCTTACAGGTAGCAAGGAAGGGGACATTTTTGCAATGCCTTTACCACCCTCAGCAGGCGTGGGTGCCTTGTGGGGACAGCTCTCTTGGGAACTTTCTTTCCTTGTTTCATTCTTCCAGGCAGTCCAAAAGCCCAAATGATCTTGAAATCCCAGCTCTTTCCCCAAGGCAGGTTTAAAGGTCCACTCATGGGATGGTGTTCTGCTGCCCTTTATCAAGGTACGGGTGTAAGCACAAATGGTTTCCCGGGTTGTGCACCAAACGGGAGGTGCTCTGGCACAAGCAGCGCCAAATCTGGAGCAGTTATGGGCCCTGTGGCTGCGACTGAGGAGATGATGCAGATCAGCCCAGGCAAAGCAGAGAAGAGCTGGAAGTAAATGACTGCATTCCTACATCACTTCTAGAGAAGTGGTAGCTCATAGGATTCTGGCTCATCCTGGCAGGAAAAGGTCCACGCAGACTCCAGCAAGGTGTCTGGACCAACCGCGTGTTCAATGATTGGTTTAATAATTGAATTTTGGAGTTTGAGGGATGCCTGTGTTTGATGGAGGGGGGACGGCGGTGTGTAGGAAGGGATGCTGAAGGACTGGTGATAGTTTGGTCTCAGAAGTGCCCAGGAGGAGAAAGAGCTGTAGCAGCTCACAAAGAGAAAAGCAGCATTTCTCTGGTGTCAGAATTGATGTGGGGCTCAGGGGACAAACCAGAAGCAGGCGGGGACTGCCAAGGTCCCCAGCAGGCTGGGCTGGACTCTGCAGCCCTGCTCGGCACCCACACCGTCCTGTTCCTTCCTACCGCCACACAAAAACAAGCCATAAATAGCTGTGGGGTGGAAGGGGAAGGAGCTGGATATAAGGTGAATGAGCTGATCGTAAAGCTGGAGTAATCTCTTTTTCGCATGTGCCCTGTGATGAATGAGCATTTGTTCGGGTCAGGGAAGTGACACCCCCCTGCCTGGGGGAGAGCAGGCAGGAGCCAGTCCCTCTGCCTGCCGCCGTGCCAGCGAGGGCTTAACCTCTGCGTCCACAGGAGCATCCTGTCCTGGGCATCGGCCTGCCCTCACCAAACCGGAGCAATTCATAATGGCTTGGCAGCCCCTTCTGCTGCCAGAAGAGATTTACTGTCCAGTGTGGACTCATTTTAATTACTGCCAGCACTTAGGGGTCTTTATCTGTCTTCCTTTACCCATAGGGATGTTGTCAGTTTTGATAGCTAAGCTGGAATTAAGTTGATGATCCATAAAGTAGGGCCACCCTTTGGCCAATAATTCACTGCTGTCACCGGCTTCTTTGTGCTATCAGGAGAGTGACCAGGAAAACTGATTTACTGGTAGCTGAGAGCCATTCCTCTGGAGCCTGTGAAGACAGTAAAGGGGGTCCTGCTGCGCTGGTGGACCCCGAGTGACGCAGGGTAGGGATTTTTCCTGTTCCAGGAGATGGTATTTTGAGTGCTAGAAACAAAGACTAAAGCGTTTTTACGGCTGAAGAGCCACAATATAAACTCAGAGCTATGGTTCACCCCTTTTGGCACCCATGGCCGTGGGCTGGTGGTGTGGAGCCCCAGAGCAGGAGTGACCCAAGAGCGGTGCGTGGGGAGGGTGTCCTGGGGCCGTCCCTTGCCCCCCCTGCCTGGAGCAGGCACGTGGTGCTGCCTGGGGCTCGGTCCGCCAAGTAAGACTGCTTCAGTGGTACAAATCCTGAGACATCTCGAAGCAGGCAGCACGGGGAAGTGCAGAACTTGCTTTTAGAGCAGCTGATAAAACAGCTGACGTGCCCAACTCCTTGTTTTTCTGAGGGCCGAAAATGACTTTTCCAGATCCAAAGCCTGCTTCCACTTTATTAACATTTGATTAGCGATCGCTCCTTGTTGTGCTGAGCTTGAAATAGGAGTACAATTAGGAACAGGTTTCTCCTCTGCCAAGTCGGCGCTGCCAAGGTGCATCCAACTGGAAGGGCCGTAAGGAAACCACAATTCAGGTGTCCTCCTGCTGAAAGGGGCTCTTCTGTCCCTGGGCTAATGTTGTGGTCAGAAGGGCAACGATGCCCATCTGTACCCACGCTCACTTGCTCTTGCAAGACAGAAGTACAAATCCTGGTATTTACGGACATTTTTGGAGTTTTAAATGTCCTTATTTTTAAATGGCATTTGGTGCTCAGTGCCAGGGAACATTGAGTTTTTCTGTAATATGCGTTGCATTTTGTTGCCGCCCAAGAGGGGGAAAGCTCTCTAGAGCGTGGAAAGAAGCAAGTGAAAACGATGCTGTTGGTGTTGCCTTAAGTTTCTGCTTGCGCACACTCTTGTGCCACCAAGGCCCCCGTCCACAGACAGGGTAAACCCAATGGACCTGGGAAATAGGAAAGTGGAGTGGAGGGCACCAGCGAACCTCATGGTAAGGGGTGGTTAAATAATATAGAAAGTATTTGCTAATAAAAGATAATTTTTTCCATGCTATTTCCAGGGCTAATAAGCAGAGGAAGTGGAGAGAATCGATTCTCCTGTTGCATGCTTGTGTATGATCAGGCCACAAAATTCAAAACACATGAGTTTTCAAAAAGTCCACAACTCCAGCCTTTTAAAATGGGTTCCTTTCCCCGATTCTTGCTTGCGATCAGATAATGACCTTCGTAAGCAAAACAAACCCAGCTGTATTTCATAATGGGAATATACTTCTGTACATTGTAATGAGCTGTTAACAGGGAACAGTATCGTGTGAAAATCTGCACGTTTCCCATGATGCTGCCCTGATTTAAAAGCCATCCATAAATTATTCAGTATTGCAGATTTCAAGGTCAGGATTGGCCATGAGATCTGGTTTTTCTTCCCTAAAAACGATGTTTTCAGCAGGCTGGAATTTAAAATAGAAAAATCTGACCTGTGTTGGGACCCCGAAAGTGCGTGTCCGGAGCGGGCGGCTTGTGTGGCACGAAGGGAAATAACACCTTTGCTCCTCCAAAACTCTTTATTACTGAAGGAAGGCATCCCAAGTTCTACAGCCAGTCCTGAGCTGATGTGTTTGGTTGAGTTTTGAAAGGTTTCTAGCAGAGCCAGGGGCTGGTTTTCGCTGCTGGGTCCAGTTCCCAGGGTGCCCTTCCTGATGCTAGGCCATGGCAGGGGATCCAGAGGAGTTTGTGCACCAGGGTACTTCTTTTGCTGGGTGTGAATACTTGATTATTAAGCCTATATTACAATCCTGAATATTATTTTAGCTGCAAGTTCAGTCTCCGTCCTCTCCAGCTTTTCAGGTTTGATCGTATTCCAGAGGCTTACTAAAAACATGCAAAGAATTTCAGCAAAACTCTGTGGAACACTTTTATTAAATTCTTTCAGTCATGCAAGCTAAATTAAATGACAGCTCTGTCCACCAAAAGATCACAAATACCAATCAGGCTTCTCCCCTAAACTCATGAAGGAATTAAATGTTTTTCTAAAAGTCTTCTGTTCCCCTTAATAATCTGTTTGGCTGTTCTCTTTACTTTACATATTTTTGAAGTATGTTGAAAGGGATGATTTCTGCCCTAAAGGAGCACAGTGCTTGTAGCTCACTGCTGATATTTTATCTGAATTTTTGGGCACAATTTTCGGTATTGCTCAAATTGATATTTGCAATACCGCAGGCGTAGTTTCCAAAAGGAGAAAACAGCTATGAAACTACAGTCCAAGGAACACAACGCTGATTTCTTTTTGGAGATGGGAGATTAATGATAAAAAGTATGTTGCAGCTTTCACTGTTTACGTTAAAATTGGAAAAACAAGACCAGGTGGCTCAGTGGGCTGGTGGGATGGCGAGCTCTGAGTAAAGTGGTTGTAAAGAATGAGGAGTTATAAAGATTTCAACATACGGTGGCCCGTCCAAATCCAGCTGAGTCATTACCCCGCGTTGCTGCATCTGTTTTTGTCTGGTCACTGTACGGTTATGAATAATTGTGTAAATCACGCTGGGATGCCCTGGGGAGCTATCCTTGCAGAAAGGCTCGGCGCACCGTTCCCGTCTGCCTTGTTTTTTAAGATGTAGGGAGACCACAGGACAAGCCAAGCAACCCAGATGCGTATGGAAACCAGCCGGGGCTGCCGGCGTCCCTCGCGACAACGCAGAGGTAGCGCAGCACTGCCTGCCCTATCCGTCTTGGAGGGTCACGATTTAAAAGGGATGAGATTGGAAATAAAGCCGATGCACGATGGAGCTTGTAGTCAGGAGCAAAGGGGCTGTGGCCCAGGTAGTTCCTGCCACAGTGATCTTTTCCAACCGAAATGATTGTATGGTGGTTGTGCAGGTGGGAGATGAATGCCCTGCAGACACCTCGGAGGTGTGCGCGTGTGCACGGCCTCCCACAATTAGTGCTCTAGTTTACACTGGGTACATTACAGTGTATTTTTGCCATTATGGTTTAGCAAAGAAGAGCAGATACAACTGTAAACTCTTACGACTGGATGAATTGTGATTAAGTTAAAGCTATGTCACTGTTACATACTACTTTAGCGATTGCCGAACTATGTATTTTCCTGCCTCTTACCATAGGCTTTAAACCGCAGGACATGAATAAACTGTAATGTTAGGGTACAGTTGGCTCCACTTGCTATTTAAGGATGGGGAATCTATGTTCAGTCCACCAAGTATAATTTCATAAAGCGCACAGACCATCAGGGAGGTTGTGTAATGGTTGATGAGCAGGACTGTGGCCGCTGCTCGGCTGAAGCTGAGGCAGCCGGCAGCATTCCCGGGTCTGGCTACACTGACGGAGCAGGGTGGGATTTCTTCTAACGGTGCCACTAGGCTTTGTGTTGCAGGCTTCGTTTCTCCCGGAGCCATCTGCAAAGTGTGACTGATGGAACCTCCCGGTGGTTCTCAGCAGCTGGGGAGTGCGTGGCCGAGGATGGAGCTTTTGTCCTGGAAAAGGATGGAGCAGCGTAGCGCAGGGATGTCATGTTCGCTCCATCTGAAGTCGGGGCCTGCATGGCATTTCTCAGAAAGTTCCTGTTTTATTGTGACTACAAAGGCGAAGAAATTAAGCTGCTAATTTATGATGTGCCAAGAAAAATAGTAGTAATACAAGAAATGCTTAGTAATTTTACTGTTTGAAAACGTACAATTGAAAAATTCTGATTTTCCCCTGCCCCATGCTAAGCTTATTAAATCTGAAAATATCCTAAAGCTTAATTCTCTCTGCCAGAAAGTTCCTCTGCTTTTTTTGGTGAGTAATGAAAGTTGTGCCTCTGAGCTGCGTGGTGGGGTCCCTCCCGGCTGCCTCGCTCCGTCCTTTGGATGCAGTGGAGTCAGCATCCTGCTGATCAGGAGTGAGCGTCCTGCCTCTGGGCGGTCGCAGGCACCTTCCACCGTGATGGGCTTGGTTTTTTTAGCAATGGGTTGGAACTGATGTGTGTTGTAATTAGTTGCTGTGCGTGGGAGTCCCTCATTACACATTGAGGTGATAGACTCTGTGCCGAGGACTGCTGGTAGCTGTGGGCTTCATTTGGAGGAGAGAAATACAAGTTATTTGTATTATAGACTTAAAGACTTGAGGAGTTGGCGGGTTTGGTTCCTTGGTGAGGTCTGCCCTATGCTACCCCCAAGCGCTGCGTTGGCCTTTTTCCTTTTTTTAATCGTTTGTTGGTTTTTTTTGTGCTTACGCCATATTCTGGGAAAGGCCTGTAAATGTCCGAATAAAATTCCTGAAAAGTGACTTAACTGGTCAGAACCAAAAGCATCCCCTGGGTTTTTGGGGAGATGAGCTGCGTTTTGGTTCCTAAGGTGGATGTGGGACCCGGCACACTGTCACGCCGGCTGGAATTTTGCACATGCCAAGGAGAGGTTTGCCACATTGTTTGATGCAGCCGGGAACCCGAAGGAGTCTCACGTTGAGCCATTTGTTTTTCATTACGTTATGCTCCTCTAATATAAACACTAAGGTATGCGGACATTGCCGTGGACAGAGCGAGCCAGATGCTGAAAGCATTCCTCCAAGGCTGTATAAACTTCAGCAGCTAAATATTTTAGAAACTGTTTTCTAAGGCTCGCTTAATAGTTTAAAAATATAACCTAGATTCCAGATATTAAAAAATGCCTTGAAAGGCACGCATATTGCTGCAATAGATGGAACTAACTAAACCCCTGAAGTATGCGGAAAGCTCCCACTTTGCAATATCTTCTCTGTTACTTATCCTTTTCATTATTTTTTTTTTTTGGTGCTGAGATTAAATTCAAGAAGGCTTTTAACAGCAGAGTGGTAGTGATAGAAATTTTCAGCATATATTAACCGGCTGACTCACACTTTTTCAAAGTGGATCTGGGTTTATGATGAAATAGCTGGCTGCTTTCAGCAACAGCAGAATCAGAAAAGTCAGCGGGAAGAGAAAGCCGATAGCTTAAAATGTGTCTCATCACTCCGTGGGCTGCAGGGGGACAGCGTGGGAAGCTCCCACCCGTGTTTGGAAACCAGCCCTGACCCCGCGCTTGGTGCAGGTATTTGAATCCCCATCTCAGGGGTGTGCAGCCCGTCACCGTTAGTTAGGACTTGACTTTTAATTAGGACTCAATGATCCGAGGGCTGGAGCCCCTCTGCTGTGAGGACAGGCTGAGAGAGCTGGGGGGGTTCAGCCTGGAGAAGAGAAGGCTCCGGGGAGACCTTAGAGCCCCTTCCAGTTCCTGAAGGGGGCCTACAGGAAGGATGGGGAGGGACTCTGGATCAGGGAGTGTAATGATAGGACACGGGGTAATGGCTTCAGACCGAAGGAGGGTAGATTTAGACTGGATATCAGGAAGAAATTCTTTGCTGTGAGGGTGGTGAGCCCCTGGCCCAGGTTGCCCAGAGAAGCTGTGGCTGCCCCATCCCTGGAGATGTTCAAGGCCAGGCTGGACAGGGCTTGGAGCAGCCTGGTCTGGTGGGAGGTGTCCCTGCCCAGGGCAGGGGGTGGCACTGGGTACTCTTTAAGGTCCCTTCCAATCCAAACCATTCTGTCATTCTGTGATTTAAAACATCCTTTAAACGATTCTTTCATCGTGTTGCTTGGCTATCCCAAAAAGTAGCATCCTCTGCACTTCAAGAGTGAGGAATGAAATTTTTTGGGCGCCACATGGACCTGAGAGATCTGCCATTCCCTTTCACCTGTGTTGCTTCTCAGATGAGAGAGAGTCCCTGAAAACAGCGAGAATCCCTGAACAGAGTTTCGTCTTGCTGCTGGTTTTTGCCTCGTCTGGCCTAACTCTGGACATGTGTTTTGCAGCCAGTTCCAGAGTTTTGGTGGCACTGAGGTCTCGCAGGGCTGGTAGATGCGCTCTAGCTCCTGTGATGCTTGCCAGGTAGAAGCTGAAGGGCAGAGTTACTCAATGTGTTTTTTCCACCTCCTTTTGTTTCTTCCATTGAGGTTTTGTGTGCAGCTTTGGCCATGAATGAACCTGAGCTGGCCAGTGCTTTGTCATGAGGAGTGCGATGGGGTCCTGTGCCACTGCCCTGGCTCCACTGAGCCCTGTCGCCCTCTTGTCACCCAGTCCCCCTGCGAGCATGGGATGAAGAGCCAGGGAGGGTGGAGGGAAGCTGTTGAATGACTGTGGCACCTCATGTCTTTCAGCTACTCAAAGGGATGGCTTTGCCCCACCGAAAAACTCCAGGCAAAACCACAGAGGAGGAGGAGGAGGAGAGCGGAGACTGCGACGATGAAGATGACTGTGGTGGAGGCTCTGGAGATGGAGAACTGCGAGTGAGGAACCAGCTCCGGTTCTTAGCAGGTGATGGGGATGGTGGTCCCATGGGCCCTGCTCTGCTGGGGGTTGTAGGTCTTGGTGATGGTGTGGGGAGCTGCTCTCTGGGGTTTTCTCAGCTCCACTCGCTGCAGGCACCACCGATACTCAGAGGCTGGTCACGCTGAGCATTGTGCCGGTTGGCCTCAGTGCAGCTGGAGAAGAAATACCACTGCTTTTCCAGGTCAGTTTTGCAGAGGTGTGTTGAGGGAAACCTATGGGAAAAGGCTTGAGAGAGGTTGCAAACCTGCTGTAGGTCCAAGAGTCACCCTCTTCTCTCCTTCCTCCTTCTCTCCTGCCCACACTCATGAGCTTAGAGATGAGCTTTTCTGCTTTCCAGAGGACATCAAAAAGTCTGTAAGGTTTGTTTGAGTGCAGCAAACAATGGTTATTTCTGATCTAGGGTTTAGAGGCCTGTGGTAATTTTTTACAAATAACTTAGGCTCATTTTTCAGAGGTGATGTAGGTACTCAGGAGCCTAAAATTGCGTTGCTTGCCTGTATGAGTCATGTCTTCGATTGCTTTGAAAACAGCCATGAGGCACTCCTAGTGCTTTGAGGCTACGTTGTTAATAAGGTCACCCATTGGGAGGAGAAGGCAAAGGACCGATTGTGACTTGGGCAGTCGCAAAGGCCGTTGGTGTGTGACCCTGACCCACTAGCCACTGTCATCCTCCTCCTGTCTCTGTGGAGCTCAGCAGCAGTGTCTGTTCTGCTCCTGTCAACAAGACGAGGCTGTTGGAGGCTGTGTCTGTCATGGCTGAGTGGTGTCCGCTGGCCGTGAGTCTGCGGGCTGGAGCCTTGGCCCAATTAATGCTGGTTCCAACGCTACGTGTTGCTCTTTGAGAGACCAGACAACTGAACCTGGATAAAATCAGCTTTACAGCTTTGAAGTTTAAGAGGCAAATTTGGGCTCTTAAACGAAGCACAGATGTTTATAAATTCCCTTCCATTGGTCTGGGATAATTAAAATATCCTTAATGAAGTGAGAGCTGAAATATTAAATGCCAGTTTCATATCAAAGATTATTGACACATTATGTAAAATACATAAAATACATGTATTCAGATATTGGGTAAGGGAAAGAAAAGACTTTTTAAGTCCTCCAATCCAAGTCTGAAAGAGAAATACAGAATTCGTAGAAGGATAAAATGTACTTTATTTCGTCCAAGAACTAAATATCAAAGTGTACGTTAAAGAAATACAGGTGATCCACATCGTCCTGAGTTGAGAGCAGAGATACGTGTTTCATTTTCCATGATCTTTGTGTCACACCTTCATGCTATTTTTAATGTGTTTCTAATTTCCTCTTATAGCCTTCCCCATAATATCATCAGTGATCTCTGAAGCCGGGCATATAATCCTTTCTGGCTTTCTCCATCTCTCTAGGCTAGTTTAATCACTGTGTTGATCTCCCCAACAAGCCCTCTGTCTAGCAGTTTAGACCTCTCTTGTCACCACGGTGCGTGAACATGGAATAGGAAAAGAGGACTTGTCCTCTCTGGGCTGCTCTGATGGAGGGTGTTCGCTGCTGCCTTTGCTACAGCATGGGTAAATATTAATTTTAAAGCAGCTGTGGGGCATTGTGTTCCTGGCAGGTTACGTCTTTGAGGTTGCTGATGGCGTCCAACACATCTTTCAGGCACCGGCTGGCCTCAGAGGACACGAGCTGTGCCATCACTGTGGCCAGGGAGACTTTCTGGTGCTTCCTCACTTGCCCACGCTGTAACGCTCCTTTTTTGTATTTTGCTTTCGAGCAGAAAGGCAAAGCTGATCTGACAGTGACAGAATCCTATTTGGTTGGTATTGGATATAAACTGTGACCCTGTTCAAGTTTTATGTTGGAAACAAGCCCAGGAAAAGTTGCTGATGGTGTGGAAATACTCACTTTCAACATTTTTGAGAATGATATTTCTTTTTACTTTGAAAGGGTATTTTTCAATTAATTTTTTTTTCCCATCATATCATATCACATGTACATAGCACGAAATAAAAGAGACCAGAAAACATTCCACATTTCCCGTGCACCCCCCCCTCCACAAATCCTAAATTTTAGGTTAGCATGCCGATTTGAAATAATGCCAGGCTTTAAAATCTGGAAATACTTTGCAAAATGAACTTTTACATTTAGCATGGCTTTATCTCTCTCCTTCCCAAGGTGGTTACCCTGTAATAGAGGCAGAAAGGGCTGGGTTTGAGTTACTGACTCTGGTTTTATCCCATGCTGGATGCTCTGCAGTGTTAGGGCAGGAACGCGGCTGGATGGCCGGGGGAAGATGTGTATCGTAGCAGTGGGTTCAAACCCAAAACCTCCTTTGGGGGTGTTTGAGTGCCTCTGCTGACCCCGCAGTTGGGGAACACAGCTTAGGTGCTTCGCTTTCCTTTTCTTAGAGTCTTTGTTCATCTGAGGAGGAAATTGCCTTGGCCCCATGGTGGCAGCGGAGATCTCCTCCCTTGCAGAGGGTTTCCCAAGCCTTGCAGATGGATTTGGCCATGCCTTGAGGACAAGGAGAGGTGGGCGCCTGGGACTGGTGCTGGGTTTGGCCATCGGTTGAGTTGCATTGGCAGAGTTTGCCACCTCCGAGGTCTTTGCATCTCTTGGATGCAGTTGGAGTTTCTCCTCCTCGCCGGCATGGGTGCCACTGGTCCTAGCAGCTAACTGCAACCAGCTGCTTGGTACTCGCCTCACCAAGATGTCCCTCAGAAGGTCTTGAAACCGTGGAGACAAAGAAAGAGCAAAAGGGAAAAAAAACCCAACCCAACAAGTCGATCTTGAATACAGACTAGTTTTGATTTATCGCCCGTTGTATAAAATGTAACCTTTGTTTCCTATTTATAATGAGCCTGTAATAACTGGACAGTCAACTTAAACTTTAATGATTTAAACATACTTGTAAACTGTCAAGTCAAAAGTTTGTGAGTGACTATAAACATATGTTGGTGAGCGCTATATGCTAATAAATTCATTATTATGCTGCCCCAGTGGGAAAGAAGGGGATGGCAGGCTTTTTTTCTTATGGTAGGTCCTTTATTGTTTGTCACATCTGCAACACATTAAGGATTTTGAAGGCAGATAATGTTTACAATAAGGGGGAGGACTGAAAACCTCCCAGCTCAGAGAAGAGCGCATCCTGTTTGTCAATGGAGTACCGTGGAGCTGGCACCCTGGCCGTGCAGCTCTCAAAATAGAGCTGTGTACATGCACACACATATATTTATGCCACACCAATGGCAAATCCCGCCTGTGAATAAATTACAGTATTTTCCCCTTAAATTACGAGTCAGTGCAGATGTCTTCCAGGCTGTAGGACACAAACATGCGCTCGCATCCCGCTGGAATTTCTCGTCCTCCATGGGGCACCCAAAGCAAACAGAGCCCGGGGTGGCTGGCGCTTCGCTGCCGTTCCAGACAGCCACCCACTAATTAGCTCACCTCCGGCGTTCTCACTCGAGATGCCACTTATAACCGACGAGCTTGTTGCCAGGAAGCCTGAAAATAAAACATGGGTGCTGGGGAGGCTCCTGCGCCAGGCGGGCAACTTTAGCAGGCGCTGGGGGAGAGGAGGTGGATGCTTTTCGGGGGGGGTGGGGGTTGCAAAAGGTGGTGTGGTCCAGCTCACCTGTGCGGGGTTGCTGTGCCCCAGAGCATCTCACAAGCTTTGCCAGGAGGAAAAAAAAAATCCCTTTTAGTGGCCGGAGCATCACCCAGGGAATGTTGTGAGCGATCCAGCAACTGGGGCGGGGGGGGGGAGGGGGCGCAGTGTGGGAGGATGAGGGGAAGATTTACCCTTGCAAAATATCTGTGTTAGGCAGTAACAAAAGTTGTCTTGGGAACAGATGGATTTGGCAGAATTAAGTCGAAATAGTTTGTCCTGGGAAGGGAAGTTGGCCTCATCCCATGAGATATGTAAGGATAGATGTGTGCAATAAAGATATATAAAGATGGCTCTGCAAGTTTGCGCGTGTAAAACAGCTCCCCTGCCTGGCTGTTCCCGCTGAAGAACCTGCAGTTAGTTTTGCCTTTCTGCTCTCCCTTGGTTATTTCTGAGGGGCAGTTTGTAGTTCGAGCCCCAGAGGAAGCCCCGAGTTTTCCTGCACCCTGCTCGTGTGCGGCCAGACCAGCCGGGCGTGCTGAACCTCTGCGCAGGATTCCAGCAATCCACGCCATACCCAGGCACTGGATGAAAGTCAGGATCAGCACAGCGTGTCCCTCGGTTTACCCAGATCTGTAACTCTTTAACAGCTTTGGGCTTGCTTTGCCATTGGTTTACCTCTCGGCAGCGTTGTTTCGAGAGCTCTCGTCAAATTGCAGGCTTGAACATCGCTGTCTGGGCTGGCCGAGCGCGGTCTCTTCCCGGGTGGAAAAGCCCTTTGTTGGTAACCCCTTTATAGATGGCATAAAGGTGGTGTTGCTTCCAAAGGAGAATATAGGCATGTTGTGGAGCGGGTGATGTTTTTGGCAGCCCCCTTCCTGGAGAGAAGGGGCTGCTGTGGTTGCGTGGCCATGCTGTGCCTGGGCACGGAGCAGGACTGCTGTGTTTTCTGCCTCGCACCGTGGTTTTTGGAATTTTTCCAAAAAAAAAAAAATTTTTTTTGGTTCTGCTCTGAACCCCTGTGAGTTGCAGCTTTCATCCTATTCTGCTTTTAAACGTCTCCAAATGTCCCAGTAAACCATTCCATGTTTTAGAGGTCTCGGTGCCGAGATGTCATTCCTACAGCTCAGCATTTTGATAACCTTCCTCTCGTCACCCCGTTTTCTCCCGGGTTTATTTCTGGAGGTGCCATCAATTCGAGCGCCTTCCATCCCCCCCCCGCCCCCGCTGTGGCAGGGAACAGGAGATGCTGCTGCTGTGATGATATTTGAATTGCTTTTCCATGGGGTGCAAAAGGCTGCTCATTTTGGGGAGCCAATGGCTCCCAGAGGGTTTCCCCGCCGAGGCGGTGGCTGTGCGTGGCAGCACTGGAGGCCAGGCAGGGTCCCTTTGGTCACAGCCCTCCTGGTTTCTGCAGCCCATTCCTGTGGGAAAGCTTCCTTAGAAGTGAGTATTCATGCAGGAAAAGGGGATGCTCCCAACCTGGCAGTGCTCAGACATCTTCCCGGGCTCACTCCCTGCTTGTGCTGGGAGACAGACCAACAGTAGTTAAAATATTTACAAGATCATGTCTTCCCACCCTTTATCGTGGTGATTGCTTTGCTGCAATTGCCTGCAGGGTGCCCGTGTCTGAGCGGCTAGTGTCTGCTGACACCGCTCTGCTCCATTTGGTGCTGGCTCTGGAGAGCCGGTCATTGGGATGTTTTATCTGTCTGCTGGGAAAGACGTTTTCAAATACCTGATTGACTTGTAAAATACTCCTTCCGCAGCTGGAAAATGTCCCCATCTGTGTGGATTTTGCTGACAGCGCGGGGCCACGTGGCTGTTGTGCCTTCCTGCTGTACAGCCTGCAGGCTTGGATTGTCCTGCTGCAAAATATCACGCGTACAATATCAATATTTATCGTGCGTGGGTCTGCTCAGCCGTCGGCAGCGGTGCCCTGTCCTTGGCTCACGCGCGGGGTGAGCCCTGTCGGTTTGACGCAGCATCCTTCCGCTGGTCTTTTCTATTCTGCTAAAAGCTTTGGGACTTCCAACTATATTTTTCATAGCAGAAACCTTTTTTTTTTTTTTTCTTTTTTCCCCCAAAGAGGATGCTGTTGAATGCTTGACTGCAGCAAGGATAGAAACATACTGTTTTACAAGACATTCATCCTGTCCCAGGGCAAAAAAAATGACAAGACCAAATATCAGCTAGATTATCCTGATGGAAGAGCTGGAATCATACCAACCAAAACAGTGCAATAGCTTAATTATTGCTTTTCTGTTTCAAGTGTTTGTGTTTGTTGAAATTTCTCCTTTTAATGAAGATTTGGTTGGAAGTCAAGAATTTCTTGTCAGTGTCCAAAAACAAGCTAGAAGATGAAGAGGGAGTCACATGTAGCAGTTGGCTGAAGCTCTAATTGAGTGGCAAGTTCATTAATTCACTTTTGACGTCAGCAAAAATGATTTTTTTCTTTTTTTTTTTTTTTATTGACAGACTGGGAAAATTATTGGTGGCTTTCAGAGATGAGCTTGTTTATAGCATCCTTCAGTTGGCTGTTTGTGTGACTCCTCCAGGCCTCGCACTGTACATAATGGATACATTTTGAAGGGTTCTTGTAACTTTTGTGCTGTGACTTCCTCCAAAGAAACAGTAAGTTCACAACTGAAGAACTAGAAATTCATCCATCAGAATAAGTTTGCACTTTGAGAAAAGCGACATATGTGCAAAAGCATCTATGAAACCAGCAAGTAAATCTACTGGAGATGTTAATCCCATGCTCCTGTTTTCTGGTTTCAGTTTTTCTTCAATTTTAAAAATTTTTTTAACTTTCAGTGTTATGGTTACAGACTGCAGATCTAAGTCTGGGTGAGCAATTTGTATCTGGTGTTTTTAGAAGTGGACTTCCAGTGCCTCAGTCTGTTCTGACCCAAAGCAAAGAATGAGGTACCAGGATTTTTAAAGCAGGATCAGCGGAGGGCATGTAAATCCCTGATATCCTCATATCCATAAATCACACGCATCCCATTCCCAACGTGAGCAGATGTTGGCCTCAATCCTTCTTTCGAAGCCCAGACCAGTGCAGATGAGGTTGGTTCTTGGGCTCATTGAGGTTGGCGGGATGGAGACGCACTGAAGGGCAGATGAGCTGATGCTTCTGCTCTCACACTGTACAAATGCACAAAAGTCTTTGAGAATCTATGATTGCTTATCAGTCCTGGCTGTTTGTGATGCCAGTCTGCTGGCAAAAGGTTTACCCTCGATTCGGGTTGCAAGTTTGAATAACAGCTTGTATTATGCCAGAGCGTCTAAGGAGATAGTTTTCAACAGTGTAATTTGGGAGCTTATGTATCTTTAAATTGTTACCAAGTGCAGCATTTTACATGACTGAACGAATCAAAACAATTTCAAGTATGCAAAAATCTGCCCAGTTGCAATAGTGATAGTCATATTTATCTTTAAAGGATGATGAATCTGTTTTTCTGTGGCTGAAAAAAACACTTGAATTCTTCCGAAACAGAATTCCCGACTCAGATACAAACTTGCTTTTCTTTTTGTGCCGTTTTAATTTGGGGGGGAGACAAAATAGCTTCACTGGAGTTCTTTTTAAGGGACGACAGTAAAGGAATATTTCAGCCAGAAGCAGACCAGGTGCTACTTGCTAATGGACTGACAAGATAACCTTATGCTGATATCTGTGCATTTTGTCAGACAAAGGGAGGTTTGTCTGCCAGCCTGATAACAATACAACATGCTGATTGAGTTTTCATGTGGGAGAGGGTGCCACTTTCATGAGTGGCTTGGCTTTTACTAATGCATTACTACAGGTAAGCTGATCAGAGCGATTAGGGGCATGTAATAAATGAGGCTGCAGGGCACAGCACTTCTTGGTGTGGCAGGAGAGGGCTCCGGCCCTGCAGCCTGTCCCAGCCATGCCAGCGGATGCGGTGCCCAGCACCCATGTCAATCTGCCGTCACTCAGCTGCAAAACATCCTGGGGACATCCCATGGGCACAGGGCTGGGCCAGGCCATTCCTCTCTCGCCCCGTGGCTGCCATGCCCCCCGGTCTCAGAAAAGGGGGAATGTGCCCTGCATGAAGAAGGGCTGCCTTCTGTCCCGGCAGCATTGCCACTCCTCTGTGGTCCAGGGTGGGCTGGTCCAGCTGAGACCCCTTCCTCACGGACTGCTGGATCAGAGCACCTCACTGCGTTGTCTTTAGCCCTGATGCAGAGCGAGACGGGTGGGTGCGGAGTGCCCGTATTAGCTCACGGTGCTTGGCATCAGTCTGCAATTTGTCATATCTGCTTATACTTCATGTGTCTTTGACAACCAAAGGGGAGCAGACACAGGACAGCTGAGTAACTGCGGAACGGTGGCACACAGAAAGCACAGCCACCAGCTGAAGACGAGACTGGGGTCAGCAAGGCTGGGATCCTTTGGCGCACACTGTCATGGTGCTGTGAACAATGACAAGGACTGAACAGGAGGAGCGTCGTGCAGCATGAACACCCAGAGGTTACATGGAGTCAAAGTCACGAGAAGACAAATTCACAGAGCTAAAGTCCATCAGGGACTATTAAACACTGCTTGGCTCGGGATGAGCTCGACGTGTCTGCCCAGAAAGTATGTTGGGGAAATACAGCTGTGTGAAAAAACACAAACACAATTAGCGTTGGGCCAGGTGGCTCTGTCTCATTGAAAGGATCTGGGAGAGGGTCCTGGGCTCTCTGCTGCAGCTGCTGCATTGGTGTCAGTCATTGTGCCCTGAGAGATGTCCCGAGAGGACAGACGATGTTTCAGGTGGATCGTGGAAGCCACCACTTACGGGAAAACTGTTTGGGTACAATCTTCAGAGCCCGCTGAAGGGAAGAAGTTGGAAAATGCTGAAATTCTCCAGACTGCCTTAAAAATCCTGACCTCTCGGTTCCCCCTCTTCAAATTTGAACAAATGTGTTTATTTTTATATAGGATATGGTGGCAATGACCTAGCAGTGCAAGTTGCAGCATCGCATTATGGCAGCAACCGAAGGCTCTGGGGAGCTGGTGTTTGTTTAGATGTGGTTGAGCGAGAGCCTACATGCCAGCGACCTCCTTACCCAGGATCCAACAGGTTCTTAGTTGCTGCAGACAGGAGCATCGCATTCTGGAAAATTAGTTTTTATGTCTTTCCATAAATATAAGCATATGTATCTATGAACTACTAAAGCTTGATTAAATGAAGCTGTGAGTTAAATATCTGGAAGATGTCTGGATCTTTCCAAACAGCGGTGCTCCCTGGAAGGTCATGGGTTGCAGCATGGGTGGAGGAAAAGGCGTTGCCTGAGCTGAGGCTCTCAAAATGGAATCAATGGAGAGACCACGCTGGACTTGTGCATGGGACTGATCCTGGCATGTGGTGCTGGTGGTCGATGGTCTCCAGCACAAGGAAATACAGACCTGCCCAGAAAGCAGCCTATCTTTTTAGTCCTTGCCAAAAAGATATCAGAAAGAGGGAAAGGGATGCTCCTCCAGACAAATCTCTCAGGACTTGTCATTTTTAATCCACATTTCTTTCCCTCTTTTCCCCACCCCTTGCTTTGCAAGTGAAAATAGTGTGCGTTTGGGTCTGGCCTGCAAATCACTCATCAGCCAGTGTATTACCAGGACACGATCGGTTACTGAGTCAATGCTGCTCCGTGCGCTCCAGAAATGAGGGATTCATCATCCGTCAGGCAGAAGCTCTCCTCAGCTGGTGCGCATTAGCCCTGACCTGAGCGTGCACATCTGCTGGGGCTGACACCAGGAGTAACATGAACTGAACCAGGTGTGTCCGCCCTGGCGCTGGCTCCCCCAGTTCCCAGGTGGCCCCTAGCAGATCCCCGACCCCTCGTGTGGCTGGGATGGATGAGCTGTGAACTGGAGAGGAGATGTCCTCCCTCCCACCTGCTGGTACCTCTGCCTTCGCCATCCATTCCCGGCCCTGGGGCTTTGGCGGCTCTGAGGAGAACCCAGATGGCTTTCTTCCATATCAACATATTTCACTTCTTCTGAATTTCGGCATCCTTGCCAGCTTTTCTGGGTCTATGGCGCATCTCACGTGGGGCAAAAGCGACTTGACCCCAAAGTTTACCCCCCGCCCCGCCACCATGTTGCTTTTAGGGCAGGTTGGAAATTTCCTGATGGGAAGACTTTGTGTTGGAAAATGCCTTTCTGCTGGAACCAGGATGCACTGAAGCATGTTGGGGTTTTGGATGGCATTTTTTCTTTGTTGTTTTGGAAATAAATTGAAACATCGTTCTCTGCTCCTGCAGCGGGGAAATGCAGCACCAGCCACCTTCTCCATGCCGCCAGGTAATGCCGTCAGCTTTCACTCCAGAGCAACTTCTTGTCTAAAAGTCTGCTTGAGATTATGTTTTTAATTATACCTCAGGAAAAAATGAAATCCAAATGAACTGATTAGACTTTGTTGGAGTGGTATGTCAGCGTGCCTTTTTTTTTTTTTTTTAAACAACAGAAAATTTGGCTGTGTTTTGCCTTTGTTCTGCTTTGGAGCAGTAGCACATTCCCCTTTTTCTGTGGGAATGGAAATCTGGCATTTTGACCAGCTTCTGTTGTTTCAGAAAATGTCTTCAACGGTATTTGGGGCTCTCAACAATGTCTTGCTGTCAGGTCCTGCTTTTTGTTCCCTCTTTGCTTCCTGTGGGAGATGATGCTCCCCGGGATGATGCTCTGCCCTTCCCTCCGATGAGAGGCTGGTCTGCGCCCAGCGTGGATCTTGGATGCAAACCCAGCAGCGCCTTTCCTTTCCCACACCTTCCTTCTTCCGATGGTCCTCTCTGTGTATCCCATCTCCGAGCAGCCGGGAGCTGGTGCTCAAAGCGCTGCCTTGGGGCTGACCCATTGCTGGATGCTGAAGGCCCCTGTGCACTGTTGCATGCCCAGGATGCTGCTGCATCCCTTGGCCAGCTGCTCCCATGGTGATTACACAGAATTCCAGACTGGCAGGGGTTGGAAGGGACCTCTGGAGATGATCCAGTCCAACCCCCCGCCAGAGCAGGGTCACCCAGAGCAGGTTGCACAGGAACGCATCCGGGTGGGTTTTGAATGTCTCCAGAGACTCCAGAGATGGAGAGTGCAGAGACAGAGACTCCACCACCTCTGGTTGTATGCCAGGATATGCAGGGACACATGTATAGTGATGGCAGGTCCTGCTCGCTGCTGTGGGACCCGTTGCATTGGGTTTGGCGGCTGGACAGACTGCCAGGGCATCTGTCACCGTCTCAGGCCAGCGCAGGAGTCCCAGCAGGATTTCTAAAATGTAAATCACAACTGCAACACGATACATATCCTTTTTCTTCTCCCCCGCCCCCCCGCCGCCCCCCTCCTTCCTGTTTTAATTCAGTATCTTCAGTCTCTGTAAAATTGTTGTACTCGAAGCTATTTTGGAGTTGCTTGTGTCCCAGGGATACTGGAGACGCTTCCTGCACGGAGCGGTAGACATCTGCTGCAGCCTGTTTTCGGACTTTTTTGTGTTAGGCAGGCTGCAGTTGGCAGGTGGGAGCCGGTGGTTATTATCAGAGGCTGAGTAATATCCTTTGCCTCCCTGATAACTCGCCACGGGCTGTTCTGCAGCTCCGCTACGTTTGCTCGTCCTGTTTGGGTTCTATGTAGATTATTCCAGTAAAAAGTAAATGATAAAAAAAACAGTCGTGTGCTCCCCAAAGTCATTGCAGAGCACAGCCTGCAATATCTCTTCCTCTTCCCTTGTCAACATAAATCATCTGCTAAGGCAAGCGCAGAGAATGAGAAAAAATGCATTTACACCAAAAATGCTCTGCGATCCCCTTCCCTCTAAAGGAAACTTCCCCCCTGTCTGTTGGCAGGGAGCATCTGGTGTGCTGTCACCTTCCGTTTCCCTTCCTGGCACTTGGAGCTTTATTTCTGCCTTTGCAAAGGCTAAAAGAGACTCAAGGTCCAGAGGAGGCCACGGAGATGCTGGGAGGGCTGGAGCCCCTCTGCTGTGAGGACAGGCTGAGAGAGTTGGGGGGGTTCAGCCTGGAGAAGAGAAGGCTCGGGGGAGAACTTAGAGCCCCTTCCAGTCCCTAAAGTGTCTCCAGGAAAGCTGGGAAGGGACTCTGGATCGGGGAGGGGAGCCATGGGATGAGGGGGAATGGTTTTAAACTGGAAGAGGGGAGATTTAGGTTAGATCTGAGGAAGACATTCTTTGCTGTGAGGATGGTGAGCCCCTGGCCCAGGTTGCCCAGAGAAGCTGTGGCTGCCCCATCCCTGGAGGTGTTCAAGGCCAGGCTGGACGGGGCTTGGAGCAACCTGGTCTGGTGGGAGGTGTCCCTGCCCAGGGCAGGGGGTGGCACTGGATGGTCTTTAAGGTCCCTTCCAACCCGAACCATTCCATGATTCTGTAAGGTGTGCCCAGCGTTGTGCAGCTGACACGTGGCTGTGCACGGCCACCTCCCCATGGCTGCTGCGTGGTCTGTCCATGGGTGTGTTTGCCAATGGAACAATTTTTCCAAACGTGGGGCCAGTGGCAGATGTCAGGTGGGGGGGTGTTCATGAAGCAACAAAGCTGAATGGTTTCTCCTGGGCCCCCAGGTCTGCTGACCCTTGTGTTTCCAGTGAGCGAATACCAGATGGTGGGTCAGGGTTTGATCTTGGAGGTTCAGCTGATGTCTTTCCATCAAGTTTGCTTCTCTAAATGTTTCTAATGGCGGGACTGAGCAGCTGAAGGCAGCAGAAGTGGTACAGCACAGTGGGCAGAGGTAGGTCTGGTACATCCCAGAGTGCCCCACGCACAACTGATTCCACTGGACTCAGTCCTGGGGTGCGCGTGGAGTGGGGCACTGGCTTAAGTATCTTGGTGATGCTTAAGTGTCTGCTGGGCAAGCAGACGCTAAATAGGTCTTTCTTATTTAGTGGCTTCAATTTATTAAATCAGGCAGCAATGCTCTCGGAAAAGTAGTGCCGGAAAAGGGAGCAGAGTGAGCTGTAAGTTTCCAATTTCTGCTGGATCAGGCCCCTGGAGATCTGTGTGATCTGGTGCATTGGAGGCAGCGCTATTGCAATGACTCATGAACAGATGTGCCCAATTTACATTGCAGCTTAATACCTTTGTTTAAAAAAAAAAGATTTTTTTTCAAGACAAATGTGTTAAAGCAGATGTTTCCAGTAAAATAAATAGTTGTGTGATTTACAAACAACTTCCCACCGCCAGAACTCCTTAGAAAATGTGGAAAAAAGAAAAATGGCTCTGTGTACCAACAAAAAGATAAAATCCAAAAATACGGATGTAGCGAGGAGGTATTTCTACATGTTGAACGAACAGAACTGCTGTGCTCGGGTTGGAAAGAAATTGGCTTAAGAGTGATTTTGGTTGCTAATAGCAGTAAGACTAACCCTGAGCAGTTACATACATTACGGAGCAGAAACCTGTCTGTAAAAATACTTAACCAGCTCCTGTTATCTAGGATACGAGGTAACCGGGACCACTGTGTGGGATTGCCCGGAGGTTCCTAAATCCCTTCCATCCCATTGAAGCCTACACTGGGGGACTGGACGGCTGCAGGATTGCACTAACCCTAAAGCAAAGCAAACAGATGCAGCCTCTACACCAAGCCCTGCTCTGAGGCATCCCCCTCTGCATCCCACCGCAGGATGGGATGCACAGAGGGATACTTTACCTTGACCTTGAAAAAAGCTCAGGCTTTCTGGGGCCGTGCAAACCCCCCGTGTCTCCACGTTTCCTTGGGGGGCTGTGCAGGGCTGTGCCCATCCACCCGATCCTCCCAGTTTTTGGGAGGCACAGGCAGGCATGTGCTGAGAAACTCTTGTCATCTCCGGTCTCTTCGGTCCCACTTTCCGCCCTGCTCCGTTGCGGGGCTGCCGTCACGCAGTGCCTGCAGGCCCAGCACTCATGTTACATACAATTTGACACCCCATGTGGTCTTAATGGGTCTCCCAGACTGCAGCTGCAGCACGGCCAGCGCTTTTTGTTAGCTGCAGGGGCTGGCAATCTCCCTTTGCCTTCCAGCTCTCTGCTGCACTGGTATCATATTTTTTTAATGCACTTGCCACCTATTTCAGCCAGGTATTTGTTGCTAAAGAAACAGTGACGGTGGATGTTTGTGGGTCGGCAGGCTGCTCATCTACATCCATCGTTGCTTGGTACCTGTGCCCTGGGCAAATGGCTCGGCCACTTTCTGAAAGGACACAGAGCCATCCAGACAGATGGAAAGATGGGGAGGCAGCCAGCAAGCCCGAACCCAACCAAACAGGGGGGATCGGGGAGCAGAGAGGGTTTCGCTGCTTTGCTAAAGCATCGCAGAAGAGGCCTCCGAAGCGCCCAAGGCTGCGTGAGTTCTGTGAGACGCGTGTGGGTTTGGCCTGGCAAAAGATGCAGCAAGGGTGGTTCCTGGAGCATCTCGAAGGACCCTGGTCAGGGTGCATTCCCTGGTCCACTGGCAGAGCTCCTGGGAATGCCTCTCGTGGCTGCAGGGGGTGGGAATGGGCAGAAGGCAGCAGCCATGTGGTCTTCTGCAGCCTGTCCCACCCGGGGAGGGGTGACGCAGCAGCCCGGCAGCCAGCGGCACATGAGGAAGAAATGGTTTGAGGAGCTTCTGTTGCTTCTTGGTGCACGGGTGTGGGATGTCTCATCAGGGCTGTCAAGTTCATCGTTAGGAAAAATGGCTGCTAATGTCGGAGACCTGCTGGGGGTCCTTAAAAATAAAAGCTGAGCGGATGCACTGAAGGATGGCAGTGGGAAGGGACTGTTCCTCGCCCTCCCTGGTGTCTCTCTGGCTTCCGTGCCTTGCCATAAAGAGTGTCTTCAGAGCAAAGTCTCGAATGGCTACCTTTGCAGGGGGACACATCCAGAGGTATTAAAAGCATCCCAGGAGGAGGTGGCCACCGCTGCAGAGCAACTCAGGGCACTCGGGGTGCTTTGCCCAGCTTGCCCATCAGTGCTCGTGAAGCCTCGTTGCAACCTCGGCTCAGTTTTAGCCATTAGTGAATGGAGGCTTGGGCTCAGCTCTCGGGGACTGTGGGGCTTCCGTGCTTAATTAATCTCTGCAAAGCAGAGGTTATAATTAATGCCTGCAGCGTGCTTTGACACTCTTGGGTGACAGGCAGCGTGCAATCGCTGTGCTTTGCCTTTCCAGACCAAAACCGCATGGTTGGGTCTGTGAAAACCATCACTGACAGGTACCACGCGCCGTGCATCATCGTCCTGGGGTGGATGCTCATCATGTCTTGGTGTTTTGAGGTCTTCTGGGGTCTTTTGGTCTCTGCTGTCTCAGGGAGGTCCATGAGCAGATGTAGCCCTATGCATCTTCTATCCCCTCCATGCTACAACGCTCCCAACTGGTGCAAATCGTCATGGGGACATGGAGCTGAGTGGAGAAAAAAATGTCCCATCTCTTAAAAAGGAGCAATCAGGGACATCTCCATCTGCTTTTCTGGTGTTTCTACACAGGCTTGTGTAATTTGTTCCTGGAATACCTTTGGTTTTCAGCCATTTCTTCAAACAAAGAAGCAAAATTGCCACTAGTTGCTTAATGCTGGTTTTAGATTAATCCATCCTGTAAAGACTAAGCAAACTGGGTAAAAAAAATGGGTATGTTTTGGTAGCTTAAGGACAGACAGGCAGATTTCCTTCCTGATATCTATAAAGCCTTTTTTTTCTCACTGTCAGCATTGTTTTTGTGGGTGTTAAACATAAAGGAGAGGAGAACAGAACAGATTGCAGGTACGTTGAGCTCTGGCACAATCAACTGTCATTATTTAAAGAAGACACTTTTAACCAAGTCTTTAAAATTGCCTCCTCAATTATCGATTGTCACGTGTAAAACTGCACATCGTACAGAACCGTTCCCTGTCCCGTGCCGCCCTGACGCCATCGCGCCCGCTCGCGCCTCGGGTGATCTGCAGATATTTTACGCCGTTTGCCGCCAAGCATTAACAGAAAGAAATTAACGCTTTCAAAGCGTAAATGTTGCATTTCAGAGGAGTCAGGCAGAATATTTGGAAGGGAAAGAAATGTAAATAGAATGAAATTCTGTAGCAAGATTATTGATATGACAGGACTAAAGAGCTTGGGATTCTGTGAAAAGTGCCTCTTTTCATCCCTCTAATAAGTCCATTACTTGCACTCGGGAATATTTTAAGGTCCTTTTCATGCTGAATCTGGAGTTGAGCATGCTTTGCATTTCAAGCTTTGTCTATGAATCAGTAGAAGCCAAAGTTATTTCTGCTTTAAAATAACAGGAGCAGGGAACAGCTAATCTCTTTTCATTCTGAGTCCTTACATTATTTTACTGGACAGAGTTTGTGTTGGCTACAAAACAGGGCATTCACAAAATCTATGAGAAGGAATTTAGTCTAAGAATGAAGCCTAGATTGCAGTATGCATAAAGGCTCCTTCTCCTAAGGCCATTAAGAAATTCCAAATCTGAGCTATTTTGAACAGTGACATTAAATTAGCCTTGCTAATTCCCGTAATTCAAGCCGATAGCTGAGTTTACAAATCTACTAGATGAGGCCTTCCCATAATTACAATCTCAATGTGCTTTTCAGCTAAGGTGAGTTGGCACAAAAAAAAAAGATAAATAAATAAAAGAGGGGAAAATGCTCTTTCTGTTCTGGCTTTTGAGATGAATATCTCTTAAAGAACAGTTAACCGTCTGTATTGCGCCAATAAGACGTCCCCTGGCCTGGACTGGTAAGTTCATTTTGCCTCTAACGCACAAGTGAAATGCAGAAAAGGGACTGGATTTTTCCCTGCTTTGTTTTTTCTGTTGTCTCTTTTCAAAGGAGCATTGAAGGCTGCTGGTGCTTGTAGTTCAGTTTTTAGTTGTTTATTTACAGGTAGTAATTCCTACTGGGGCGGGGGGGAAGTGTGACTGTGTTAGGCTCTTTGTTGACGGGGGGGGAACAACCTTTGGTGCATAAATTCAGGTTAGAGCAGGTGGAGCAATGATACAAAGCAGCAACCCCCCTTATTCCTCTGGAGAAGCAGTGGATTTCCAGATCCTAACACAGCTAGACGTTTCCAGAGTGATGCAAAGGTTTGGAGGATATGTTTTCAAAGCCATAAGCACAAACCCATGAAACAAATAAAAGTTGAGCGCGTTATTTAAAAGGGTGTTAATTTTATTAGGACCGAGCTGAGCTAATATAAGGGCGAACGTAAGTATTCACATCAGCACTTACTCGGGCTGCAATGTTCATAAAATGTCCTTTTGATCAAGCTGTAAGTGTTTTGATCCTTATTCCATGAGCATCATTCAAAGTGACCTCACTGTAGCTCCAAACAGGCATCTGCAGCTGCAGAAGTCCTTGAGCAATAACGGGTCAGGAACTTGAATGTGTGCTCTGCGGGGAATGCTAATATTGCCGTCTTTTTTTTTTTTCTCCTTTTTTTTTTTTTTTTTTTGGTTCCAAATAAGAATGAAAGCACGAAAACTCTCATGAAATAAAAATTGCCAGCAGAAAATTGTTCTGCCTCCATTGACTGTGGATACTTGAGTCAAGATATCAAACAGAATGCTGATTTTAATCTATCAGAACAATAATGGCATGGCCGCTAAATATTCTTATATCATCGGCACATGAGTGTTTGACCTTTCTCCCATTGATAACGTTGTCACTGTGGGCACAACCAACTGAAACATCTTGATTTTTAGAATTTTTAGAAGACCACCCGGATTTAAAAGGATGTTATAGAATCAGGGAGCTCTCAAAAAAGTATGTGTCCATCTGAGCAATGTGAGGGGTGTCTAAAATTAGCATAAATATTTGAGACATCAGACTCAATTCAATCGTGATAGCAATGTGATGTTCTTCTAATGGGCACCCGCAGGGCTGGGTGCAGCTCCCAAAACCATGGCAGCACATTGCATGGTCCCAAGGAGCTCGTTCAGGAAAGGGATGGACCAAAAAGCCTGCAGGATGCTGGCAGGCATCTCCTCCTCTCCCTGATGCAGGGAGATTTCCCAGCACCGGTGCATGTTGCCCATGGACTCAGGTAAATGCAGCAGATGATGCCCAGAAGACCAATCGCATCCTGGGCTGCATGAAAGAAGCGTGGCCAGCAGATCCAGAGAGGGGATTCTGCCCCTCTACTCTGCTCTGGGGAGACCCCACCTGGAGTACTGTGTCCAGCTCTGGAGCCCTCAGCACAAGAAGGACATGGACCTGTTGGAGTGGGGCCAGAGGAGGCCACGAAGATGATCCGAGGGCTCTATGTCCCCTCTGCTGTGAGGACAGGCTGAGAGAGTTGGGGGGGTTCAGCCTGGAGAAGAGAAGGCTCCGGGGAGACCATAGAGCCCCTTTCAGTCCCTGAAGGGGGCCTACAGGAAAGCTGGGGAGGGGCTGTTGGCAAGGGCATGTAGCGATAGGACAAGGGGCAATGGTTTTAAACTAGAGCAGGGTGGGTTTAGATGAGACATTAGGAAGAAGTTCTTTCCACTGAGGGTGGTGAGACACTGGCCCAGGTTGCCCAGAGAGGTGGTGGAGGCCCCATCCCTGGAGACATTCAAGGCCAGGCTGGATGAGGCTCTGAGCAACCTGATCTAGTTGAAGATGTCCCTGCTCACTGCAGGGGGGTTGGACTAGATGGCCTTTAGAGGTCCCTTCCAACCCAATACATTTTATGATTCTATGATAATGCCACAAAATAGTGTTAAGGGCAAAATCAGGTAGAAAGAGATGTGCTGTTTTCAGGGGTAGGAGGGAGCTGCTGCTACTCCCGGAGGCCAGGGTGATGGCCGGGGAGGAGTGCGGTGGGGTGGAGTGGGGCGTGAGCCTGTCTCTTTTCTCTTTTCTGGGAGGGTGGGAGAGGAGAGAGGCTGAAACGCAATTCTTGATTTCCAGGAAACTTTTATCTCTAATCTCTGTAATCCGTTTTAGAGAGGATTTTGTATTTTTCAAGGGATTTGCAAACTGGATTATGTAGACTTTTTATTTTGATTTTCCACTGTGATTGTGACATTCCTGAGACTGAGCCATGAGTGCTGCAGATAGGATGGAGTGGGAGGCATTCCTGGACTTGGACCTCGGGGTCCTCTTGTGTTGTCATCTCCTTGTTTCGCTGCTCGGCCGATACCTGCTCACTGTGCCGATGGATGTGTCCCCAGAGCAATTTGGATGCTCCCATGTGAGCTGCACGTCCCTGTCCCTGATACCCTCCATGGCTGCACGTACAAGCTGACCTAGGGAGGTGGTGGGCCGATCCCCTCCCTCCCTTGCTCCCTCCTCCTCTGGTAGGGACAGCCATGGTGGTCTCCTTGAGCTCCACCATGGTTCCAGTCAGGAGCACTGGTTTCATGAGGTCACAGCTGCAGGTCCTCAGTCATGATGGAGAGCCCCTTGGCCCCCAGAAAAAAGCAAGTGAGATGAGATGGATCTGTCATACCCTGAGCACCGACACCGCAGTGTTCTGTGCTCAGCTGGGGCGGCACCAGGTTTCCCATCAGAGTTGCCACTGCCACCCAGCTCTAGCTTTCAGCGCCATCATTCCACTGGTGCTTTGGGACCAGGGTTTGCTTTCGGTCTGGGAGGGAGGCAGGGAGCAGGAATCAGCCCCATTTTTATGTCAGATGTTACGTGCACCAGGTAAGCAGCCGGGTTTAATTTGAGTCTTTCTCTGCAGTCATGCAGAAGGCAGTGCAAATCCAGGTCCTGGTTTCAGACTTCAGCGGCTGTTTCCGGGGCTCCTTCCAGTGCAGGGAACATGACCCGAAGCTGTTAAAAAGTTTCAGCCTATGAACCCAACCTTTCTTTTTCTATATAAAGTGGGAAAGTTGGGTATGGTGATGTTTCCCAGGGCCTCCTGCATTACCCCATTTTTATAGGCTGAAGTCACTGTAATGTTGTTTTAATGCAGAGTCAGAGTTTTTTTGTTTGTTTAATTATTTATTTATTTATTTTAGCAGCTTAGCGCAATTAAAAAAGCCGGGTGGTGCTGTAGCCTCTCGGCTCCCTTCCCTTGGCAGTGCTCTCACCTCAACCTGTGCTCCATGCAAACGATCCAGGGCTGGCTGAGTTTCCCGGCATGGGCAGGGGGAGCTTGCTCTCCATCCATGCCAGTAATGCTGGGCAACGCACGTGGAGAAAACCTTGGGGAGTTTCTCCAGGAGCAGAGACAGACTGAGCAGATGCCTGCGTAGCACCATGCCTGAGTCTACCTGAAGGCTCTACTTGTGCACTGAGCAGGTATATTCGTGCCCAACCTGAAATCTAGGGTTATGGCCCGAAATCTCATTCCAGATTATTTTCCTTGGCGCCATGAGTTGTATCCTGTTGGAGCCTCTGTCGGTTTGATCCCCGGGTTGGGAGTGCTGCTCAGGTGCATCCTTTATGTGCGTGCTCAAGGAGCAAAACATCAACCGCCTTTAATTTTTCTTTTCCTTACAAGCGTAAGGCAATGATGGATGTGCAGGGATTTCTGACCAGCATGGACACTGCGCAAAGTCCTGGACCCTTCTGATTGAAGAGGCACATTTCTGGTTGCCTATTTGGAGCATGAATGCAGTGGCCTGGGCCCCGTTCAAGTCTGGTTTCCACATGCAGTGAGTCACAAAGGAAGATGTCAGATGTTCCTGGGTGCCATAACACCACCGTGGGTTTTCTGATCAAGCATTGAGAAACATCCTTCTGCCTCGAGGGCTGCTTTTAGGAGCTAGCATCTGGAAGGCAGGGACCATTGTCGTTCCCCTTAGGACTGCATCTTGGTGGGTCTTGCTAGTACATGAATGTCACTAAGTGTCCTGAGCTTGGAGAGTTGAAGGCCAGCAGGTAGCAAGCAAGAGCTGCCTGTCCTGGTCATATACAAAGAGCTTTTGGGGGAGGAAAGATGAGGGAGAAAATTTCAGTTTGATACGATGATGTTGTTTTCAGTCATTAGAGGAAATATGAAGCATTTCATTTTGCTTTGCTGTCACTGGGAACGTTAGCTCCCAAAATCAAGGCTGCCCTGAGGTGCCTCATGTGATAGCGGAGTGATCAGAATCATAGAATGATTTCATTTGGGTTGGAAAAGACCTTTAAGATCATCAGGTCCAACTGTTAAGTTGGACTTAACCACGTCCCTCAGCACCACGTCTACGCATCTTTTAAATACCTCCAGGGATCGTGACTCAACCACTTCCCTCGGCAGCCTCTTCCAAAGATTGACAACCCTTTCAGTGAAGAAATTTTTCCTAATATCCAATCCAAACCTCCCTTGGTGCAACTTGAGGCCATTTCATCTTATCCCATTGCCTGTTCCTTGGGAGAAGAGACCGACCCCCCCTGGCTACACCCTCCTTTCAGGGAGCTGTAGAGAGCGAGAAGGTCTCCCCTCAGCTTCCTTTTCTCCAGGCTGAAACCCCCAGCTCCCTCAGCTGCTTCTCACAAGGCTTGTGCTCCAGACCCCTCACCAGCTCTGTTGCCCTTCTCCAGACATGCTCCAGCCCCTCAATGTCTTTCTTGTCGTGAGGGGCCCAAAACTGAACACAGTATTCAAGGTGAGGCCGCACCAGTGCCGAGTACAGGGGGATGGTCCCTGCCCCAGTCCTGCTGGCCACACTGTTCCTGATACAGGCCGGGGTGCTGTTGGCTACCTTGGCCATCTGGGCACACTGCTGGCTCATATTCATCCGGCTGTCAACCAACATCCCCAGGTCCTTTTCCACTGGGACCTCTTACCACTTGCCCCAGGCCATCGATCCAGCTTGTCCAGATCCCTCCGTAGAGCCTTCCTACCCTCCAGCAGATCGACACTCCCACCCAACTTCTTGTTGTCTGCAGACTTACTGTGGGTGCACTTGATCACTTCATCCAGGTCGTTGATAAAGATATTAAACAAAACATTCCCCCAGTACTGAGCTGAACACCACTTGTGACCGGCCACCAACTGGAGTTAACTCCATTCACCACGACTCTTTGGGCCTGGCCATCCTGCCAGTTTTTCAGCCAGTGAAGCGTATGCCTGTCCAAGCAGTGAGCAGTTTCTCTAGGAAAATGCAGTGGGAAATGGTGTCAAAGGCTTTACCAAAGTCTAGGTAGACAACAACCACAGCCTTTTGCTCATCAACTAAGCAGGTCACCTTGTCATAGAAGGAGATCAGGTTAATCAAGCAGGACCTGCCTTTCATGAACCCATGTTGACTGAGCCTGATCACCTGCTTGTCCTGTAGCTGCCACATGATGGCACTCAAGATGATCTGCTCTGTAACCTTCCCAGGCACTGAGGTCAGACTGAGAGGCCTGTAGTTCCCCGGGTCCTCCTTCCAGCTCTTTTTGTAGATGGGCATCACGTTTGCTAGCCTCCAGTTGACTGGGACCTCCCTGGTTAGCCAGGACTGCTGACAAATGGGAGGGAGAATGTCAGGCACCAGTATAGGTTAGGGGTGGAACTGCTGGAAAGCAGTTCTGAAGAAGAGGATCTGGGGGTCTTGGTAGACAGTAAATTATCCATGAGCAAGCAATGTGCCCTTGTGGCCAAGAAGGCCAACAGAATTCTGGACTGCATAGGGAAGAGTGTGGCCAGCAGGTCAAGGGAGGTCATTCTCCCCCTCTACTCTGCACTGGTGAGGCCACAACTGGAATACCGTGTCCAGCTCTGGGGTCCCCAGTTCAAGAGAGACAGGGAACTACTGGAGAGAGTCCAGCGTAGGGCAACAAAGATGATTGAGGGATTGGAGCATCTCCCTTACGAGGAAAGGCTGAGAGAGCTGGGACTCTTTACCCTGGAGAAGAGAAGGCTGAGGGGAGACCTTGTTAATGTTGACAAGTATCTAAAGGGTGGGTTTAAGGAGGATGGAGCCAGACTCTTTTCAGTGGTTCCCAGTAACAGGACGAGGGGTAATGGGCACAAGCTGGAACATAGGAAGTTCCGACCAAATAATGAGGAGAAACTTCTTTACGGTGAGGGTGACGGAGCACTGGAACAGGCTGCCCAGGGAGGTTGTGGAGTCCCCTTCTCCAGAGACTTTCAAGACCCGCCTGGATGCAGTCCTGAGTAATGTGCTCTGGGCAGTCCTGCTTTAGCAGGGGAGTTGGACTAGATGATCTCTAGAGGTACCTTCCAGCTCTGAAATTCCATGATTCCGTGATTCCGTGAAATGATGGAAAGTGGCTTGATGAGCACTCCCAACAGCTCCCTCAGTACCCTTGGGTAGAGCCCATCTGGCCCCATAGACTTGCGTGTGTCTAAGTGGTGTAGCAGGTCCCTCACCATTTCCCCTTGGATTATGGGGGCTTTGGTTTGTTGCCCATCCCTGTCTTCCAGATCAGGGGGCTGGGTACCTGGAGAACAGCTGGTCTTACTATTAAAGACTGAAGCAAAGAAGGCATTAAGTACCCCAGCCTTCCTCATCCTTGGTCACTATGTTTCCCCCTGCATCCAATAGAGGATGGAGATTCTCCTTAGCCCTCCTTTTGTTGCTAATGTATTTATAGTAGCATTTTTTATTGTCTTTTATAGCTGTAGCCAGATTAAGTTCTAGTTGAGCTTTAGCCCTTCTAATTTTCTCCCTGCGTAACCTCACAACGTCCTTGTAGGCTTCCTGAATGGCCTTCACCTTCTTCCAAAGGTCGTAAACTCTCTTTTTTCCCCTGAGTTCCAGCCAAAGTTCTCTGTTCAGTCAGGCCAGTCTTCTTCCCTGCCAGCTCATCTTTTGGTACGTGGGGATGGCCAGCTCCTGCACCTTCAGGATTTCCTTCTTGAAGAATGTCCAGCCTTCCTGGACTCCTTTGCCCTTCAGGACTGCCTCCCAAGGGACTCTGTCAACCTGTCTCTTACACGGGGATTGCTTTTTGGGTTTAGACGTTGAAGGTCTCCAAAGTGGGAGAGGGTGACTCCATGTCTGGGTGGGCTAAGGTACATGGGGGATCTGCAGGGACATTGCTTGACCAAGTCCTGTATTGCTGCCTCATACATCACTTCATTCCTATTCATACTCTTCTGTTTCCAGTTTTTGCTCTTTTTCTTTCTTGACTCCTGCCTTTGTAGATGCTTTTGTCTGTCCATGTTTAGCTCCCTATTTTTCAGTCCTTCTGTCCTAAGTTCCTTTAGATAGCAGCTCTTCTTCTGGACAGTACAGCTGGATATCAGACCGGGGCATGCTGCTTCATCATCAAAGTACAAGGACTCCAGCACTTCCAATTAATAATGCTAATGAGATTTGTTAATTTTTAATAGATTACATGAGCGTGTTTTGCTAAACGTGTTTTTGTGGCTCCGCTCTGCGAGTACAGTTCAGAAACTCTTTCACTTGCTGCCAAAGGGAAAATGATTAATGCAATTGCAGACGCCAGATTCTCTTCGGGGCAAATCTAGAGCATACCAAGGAGCAAAGAGGAATTTAATGAGTATGTTTTCAAAGTAAATATAGGCCCAGGTCATAAGTGATAGCCTTTCCTCGCCACCAGCCTCTGGCCAAGGCGGGGTGGAGGAGTAGTCACTTGAATTGGAGTTATGGTGCCTGTGTTGGGTTTTTGGAGTTGTTTTGTCCCTTTGCCCCACTGAAAGCTTGAGGACATCCATGGATGAGACTTTTGTGGTAATGCTGGAGGTTGGGGAGACAGGGTGTGTGTACTGGCTGCCTTGCAGAGCTCATGGCCAATTGCCCCGTGTACCCTGAGCAGCACCCGGTTGCACCCCTGGTGTGGGGCTGAGTTGGAGCTGCCTCATCTCTCTGTGCTGGATGACCAAATCAACCTGGTTGCCACGCTCCAGGTTGCTTCAGTCCTGGGTGAATTTCCCCCAAATTGGTGCTGGTTTTGTGGCGGTGCCTGCGGTCTTTGGGTCGCTCATGAATGCAGGCTGCAGGCCATCAGCGGCACGCCGGCAGCCAGGATGTGTCGAAGAGCAAGTGGGGGAAAAGTCTTGGTTTGCAAATCAGCAATCCCAAACCTGATTCCCCTGGGTTTCTGCCCAGGAAGTTGGTTTTACCGCTCGCTGCTGAGCCGTGCCAGGCTCCCTCGGCCACATTGCCGACGGCAGTGGGATGGTGTTGAGCTGGGTTTTTTCTTCTTTTTTTTTTCCAAATCCGTATTGCCAAGAGCCACACCTCCTAAATTGCTGCGGAGGAGGTGGAAAAGCAGAGGCACAAGACCATGCACATGCTGCGCATCCATCTTGGTGATCTTGCAGCCGTGCCAACACAAGTATCGTGGCCAGTCCCGGCTCAGCACTTTAATTATGCGCCGGCGCGGCCGCACCTATGGCTGGGCTGTTGCAGCTCGTTGTGCAAGAAGACAACTGGCAAACCTGTTGGTGCTCCAGGATTTTAGTGGTAATAAGCCAGAGGGCAAAACATCCCTGGTGAGATGAAACTGTGCTTGACTAGGCATTTGGAAAAGTTTAAGGTACTTTGGAGGAGCAGAGGATTGGGGATCCCAGCTGGCTCCATGCTGTTATAGCCGTGTGTGCCATGTAACTCCATGGATGGGCTCAGATGTTATCTTTGTGGAGCAGAGATGTGTTTGTAGTATGAGCTGTTTGCATGAGAAAGGCAGGTAACAGGAGACTGAGGCGAGCAGAGCTTTTGGTGTTCCAACAGGAAGAGTTTGGGATGAAATTGGACAAAAATGAAATGAAATCTAGCTTTCAGGTGCAAACACCTGTGAGAGTGAAGTGGTCGGAGGTGTAGAGAAGGAAAGAGTTGGCAGCCAGCATCAGGCAGTCCGGTCTGTGGGATCACGGGCTCTTATGCTTCACCTTGTAATGAGTCAACAGCTTGGGCTTGACTCAAACATCTCGCCCTTTAAGAAATCTAGTCTTGCTTTGGAGTCTGGCAATTTGTTCCTCACGCTGATGAGGCTTGCTGCTTAAAAAAATTAAATAAAGCAATCCACCCCAGAGATTGTAATTCTCATTGGCGATGGTAGCATGTGCTTTCCTAGACAAATCCTGAAGGACGTGCGCAGGCAGATGTTCACAACTGACCATGAGAGCTGCAGGAGCTTGCCAAGCTGCCCTGCTTGTCTCTGACATTTCTCCTTGATGTGTTTTGCACTTTATTGGAAACACATGATCACGATCCAGTCCCTAGTCCCTTCACATCACAGAGCTTCCATCATTTGCAAACAAGGGCCATCACCATGTCCCCGCGAGTGCTTTGGCCCACTCGGCAGCTTCCTTCTGTGAACACGCTGCGTTGGTTTTGCCTGTGGGGGTGATCCCCTTCGCACCCGTTGCCACTGCGCGGGGCACCAGCAGAGCTATCAAGTGACACCGCTGGGCGGTTGTCATGCGTGGGCCATCCGTTATGACTCTGTTACTATATTAGGTTCATCGCTGGAGCCATCTGCTGGGGCAGGCTTGGCAGGCGGGCAGCACGGATGCCTGCCTGCGAGATGACATTCCCTGACTCCGAGCTCTGACAGCAGCCGAGCCGGCCCGCAGGAGCTGGGCACCGTCCTCTTGGAGGTCATTTGCCAGAGTGGCATTTGCTAGCAGCGCTTTGCTTAAGACTGTGGTGTCTTTTTAGGGGTGGAAAGGGGTGTTTCAGGAGGCAGGGGTGGATTTGGCACAGGAATGCCTGCCGTAGCGCTGCCTGCGTGCCAGTACTCATCCTCCCGGCTTCTTCTGCGCCAGCTGCCATGGGACGACTTATACCAACTCAAACCCAATCTCCTCCCGCTTTGGCCACCTTTTGTAGCCATCTCCAAAGCTAGCGTGGTTCAGCAAGAAGAGCTTTTTAACCATTCCTGCCCGATAATCTTGCCCAGAGTAGGTACGCCTAATTCTTGTCCCAATCCACAGAAAAATACCGCCGGCTTCATTTTGCGGGTGGGGAACGCGCGTGCTGTAGGGCTGGCGGCAGGTTTTGTCACCCACGCTGCGAGACCACGGCAGCTTTTGCCGTCCTGGGAGCACAGCGCAGCAGCTTTGTGTTAGAGGAGCTTTTCTTACAAAAGATGCTTCCGGAGGCACCGGCTTGTGTTGGGCTGGGCTGGAGAGCTTTCACCAGCTGCGTAAGGGCTCCGGGAAACGGCACGGCACGCTCAGCTTGCATGCAGGGAAGAAAAAAAAAAAAAAAAAGCAGAGCTAATGATTGACTATTATTTTAAGGGGATTATCTAATCCGCAGCCCAGAGGACAAGAGGGGCCAAAATAAGTGAAGATTGAATCCGTGATTAGCGCAGATTGTTGGTAATACCCTCTGGATTCTAACTGATTATAAACAGAAACAGATTTTCCCAGTTTGCTCCCCCCCATCCCGCCCCCCCCCCCCCCCAAAAAAAAAAGCCTTTGCAGGCCAAAGTGAAAAGAAAAAAAAAAAAGCCAAAGCTTTGTAGTAGAAACTGTGGCAAATTAAGTGGATGACCAGAGCTGGGGCAAATTAAGTGGGTAATCAGAGCTGAGGCAGGGGAGATGTTTGATGCAGAAGATGGCTGGGGGGCAGGCAGGCAGGCAGAGGAGCAGCTTCTCTTGGGTTATTTTGCAGCATAAAGGCAGAATTTTGGGTGGAAGTGCCCGAAACGGCATATGTGGGAGGTTAGTCTCTGCGACCCCACCACCCGTCCTGCAGCTCCATCCCTGGTGCCAGTGCTCCGTCTCTGCCAGCAGCTAGGGGAGCAGGAGATGCAGGGATGCGGCAGTGGCCTGGACTCACCAGGGATCCTAACAAAGGCTGGAAACCATAACGGAGCACCCTCAGGAAGTACCGGGTTAGGAACGCTTGCTAATTTGGGTTCCTGGATTTCAAATATGATGATGATTATTACATATTTTTAACGTTGTTATTGCCTGGACCTGGCTAACAGCTGCCTCAGGTCTGTTAGAGGCTAATACTTTTTATTTTCCTTCCCTCCTACTTACCAAAGGTCAGGAGAAGTTAAGTGAAAGGGATTTGCAAGAGTTACGGGCCCATTATTAATACAAAATAAAAGATGTATGGCTAAATCCATCAAGCCTAAAATTATAATTGGGCAGAAGGAAACAATGGAAGGAACAGCAAAAACAAACAGCACACCCAAGCACTAAACTTCTGAAGCAGTTAAACAAGGTTAGGAAAATAGCTCTCAGATCTCTGAAGACAAGAGGGTTTCTGTTCTCTTCTCTTAAATTTGGTCAAAGAGGATGAATGAGAGAATCGCCATTCCCATTTGAGTGAAATGCCATGATTTAAAAATTGCCCTTACGCCAGTTCAGGTGAAATCCCAGAATTTGAAGATTTCTCATGTAAAAGAATATGTCTGAAATGATCATTTTGATACACTTTGGCTGAATGTATCCAACACGATTCAGCTGCTGCATTGTGCACTGTGCAGGAACTTGGGTCTCATAAATTACAATGAGATTTTAAATGGGAACATCAAAACCCTTCGTGCCGTTAAGGACCTTGCTGAAACACTCTTTTGTTTCAAATTTCTCTTCTAAACTGAAGGCAAGAGTAGTTACTCAGTTCCCGTGGTTTTTCTTAGTTTTGCTGGATGTCCCATAAGAGAATATTCTACCCCAAAAGCTCTGCCCACCAGCTGCAGATCACTGGCCTGGGAGCACGCAGGTGCCTGATAGTATTGGGACCCCATGGGGCACCTTTTAGGCTTTAGGAGTCTTTGGAGTGTGTGGAAACACCTTCCAAAATGCACCAGGGCAGGTCACCTGGAGTACTGTGTCCAGCTCTGGAGCCCTCAGCACAAGAAGGACATGGACCTGTTGGAGCGGGGCCAGAGGAGGCCACAAAGATGATCCGAGGGCTCTATGTCCCCTCTGCTGCGAGGACAGGCTGAGAGAGTTGGGGGCATTCAGCCTGGAGAAGAGAAGGCTCCAGGGAGACCTTTGAGCCCCTTCCAGTCCCTGAAGGGGGCCTACAGGAAGGATGGGGAGGGGCTGTTGGCAAGGGCGTGTAGCGATAGGACGAGGGGCAATGGTTTTAAACTAGAGCAGGGTGGGTTTAGATGAGACATTAGGAAGAAGTTCTTTCCACTGAGGGTGGTGAGACACTGGCCCAGGTTGCCCAGAGAGGTGATGGAGTCCCCATCCCTGGAGACATTCAAGGCCAGGCTGGATGAGGCTCTGAGCAACCTGATCTAGTTGAAGATGTCCCTGTTTACTGCAGGGGGGTTGGACTAGGTGGCCTTTAGAGGTCCCTTCCAACCCAACACATTCTATGATCATTGCCCTGATGGGACATTGTACCAGCTGAGGAGTCTTTTGTAAAATAACCAACTGCAAAATAATCTGCTGTGATTTTATTAACATAAACTCCCTTCACTTATTCTGCAGAAAATAAGCTTGGGAAAATAAGGTGGTGCAGCCAGGCTGGTCCCAAACTGCCCCTGAGCCCAAGCATCCCTTGTGCCAGAGGGACTTTTTGTTCCTGTGCTTGGAAGGCAGCACAGGACGGGCAGAGGTGGCCTCCGGGCACATCCCTTTCAGGGTGGCACCTTTTCCTGCTCTGCCCAGGGGTCTACAGCTCTGGAGGACAGCAGCATATCTGCAGTATTAAGAGGAAAAGCAGGAAAGCTGTGGAGAAGAAGAATCCCAGCATCTGTGGGAATCTCCTGGAGAAGTCAGAATTTACCAGGCAGGTTTTGGTTGCACTGGGCCGTATCTGCTCCCTTTCAGCCATTTCTGACCCTCTTTGATGGCCTGGGCTGACTCACTTGTCACACTAACATGGCACTTTTGTTTTGTAGTGTTTGGTTATTTTTGATTAAGAAATACTGCCTGTTTGCTTTGGCAGTGGTGTTCGTCGGATTGATGCGGCATTTTTTTTAGCTGGAGTGTTTATTCAGCCTCTTGGATTCTTTCTCAGGGGTGGGGTGGGATGATCCAAACCCGTCAGTATGCTGGTGATCCACAAGGACTTGTGAAAGGCTTGAGCCAGGGTCTCTTCTGATGGAAACCACCGGTTTCCTCCACTTCCAAAGGCCAGGCTCTGGGGATGAGACAGAGAGGCTTAACTGATTCCCACCCAGGCAAGAAACCTGGGCCACAGAAGGAGACAGCAGCAGCACGAGGAGGGGAGTGAGGAACCCACTGCCTTAAGTCAATCACTGGTGCACCCTCTCGGTCCAAATGCTCAGCGGGTACAAATGCCCTGGGCAGATCTGGCTGATGGCATCGTAAAACACCTTCGGCTTTTTGTTCTTGGCCCTGAGAGTTGCTGATTTCTTGCCTTTCCACATTGTCTGTTTGGACTTTTTTATTCCTCCCTGTCTCAGGGAGAGAAGGGCAACTGTGCACGTCCCTTGCAGCCAGTGGTGAGTTGTCACAAGCTTTTCTCCATTAATATCATGCTCCTCTGCCAGGACTATCAAAACTTTTATCCTAGGCATTTTCTTGGGTTGGAGCTCCCATGTGCTTCATCTCAAAGTCCCCATGTTGCAACACCAGCACGCCCGGGGTGCGTGATCCATTCACATTCCTCGCTCTCCAGTGCTTTGATGAGGTGGACAGGGGATGGGATGGATATGTTGAAAGTGCTGTAAGGAGCATATTTTGCACATACTTACATAAGACTACGGAAATGCAGAAATGCAGAGCTCCTCAGGTCCTCCAAACCAGAGGTATTTGATGAGCAAGGCCTTGTGCTGCCTCTGGGTTTGAGAGGACTTCTTTGTGCTCGCCTGGATTTCCTCAATCCTGCACGCATCCTCGCGGTGTCTGGCAAGCAGACACAGTTTGCATTGCTAAACACCCACTCCAAAGCTCAGCTGATGTTCTTTGGGAGTAGCTCTCCAGCAAGCCAGATCCCCTTATCTCTTTTGTTTTCTTCCTGGGGCACCTTACAGTTGTGATTTTTTCGGTCTTTCTTTGCTCTGGGTCTGGGGCGGGATGCAGGACTGACAAGATGTTTGCTAAGCTCTTCTCACCCATCCACCCCTGCTGTGATGCCTTCAACCATACACGGACCCAGCTGTCCCCGGCTGCCAGCACGGGCTGCCCCGGGGGCCCTGGTGCTGGTGGGAGCTGGATGTGCCGCGTGTCAGGATGCCGGCACGCACCGCCTCTTATCAACCACCTCTCTCCTTCTGCTTTCAGAGCTGGCATACGACCTGGATATGGATGATGCCTCTGCAAACAAGCAGCTTCTGAATCAGCAAAGCAAAGACGGCGCCGCGGTCCTCAGCAGTGACCCCGGCAGCGCAGCCCCCCGCCCTGGCCCTGCCGTCACCGTCGCCCTGGTCCTGACGCTGCTGCTGGGTCACCAACCGTGAGCCGTGCCGGTGGCAGTGCTCGATGTCTCTCCATGCCTTTTTTTGAATGACGAAGACATTCGGAACCTTTCCTGAAATATATGCACATTTCCAAAGACAGGGCAAATGACTCAAGTCAGTTTTATAAAAGAGTATGGTATCTTCACACAGCCTCACCCCCTAAAAAAGCCTTTGTTCATGGTAAACTAGTAAATACGTAACAGTCCTTTTTAAAGATAATCCTGTTTAATATAAGAAGGTTGATATTAAATTGTGTTCCTCGCAGTTTTTGAAGACTGAGGTCTCCATTGCTGTTAAGTTGAAGACCGTATTTCATCTTGAGTTGCTCAAATATGCATGGGGTACAAAACACCTACGATTTATAAAATACTCTCAGCAAATATCAGAACCCTGATCCTAGCAGATTTAATACAGCTTTTGTCTGCAGTTCAAGCAGGTTTTGTACTTACTTCAAATTCAAGGCTCACCCTAGGAATCTGGCCAGGCACATAATATGGAGCGTGTGTGAAGACAGAAGAGAGAAGTTCCGCCATAAAGCAGGAGGAAAGATGCTGTGCAAGAGGACTTGTGGTGCGCTGGGATTGTTGTGGAGACGTGCTGCCACGGGCACAAAGCACACTTGCATTGTGGCAAGTTGCAGGTGATTTTGCTGCTCGCCTCCCAGCCAGGTCCTGTGAAGCCCTTCGGTGCAAGTGTCTGGTCCCCTCCGGCTTCCCCATGGCCCATGCAATGCCCTGGTTTTGTTCTTCAGAAGCGAAGCACCTCCTTTCCCACGGGAAATTTGCAAACACAGCTCCAGCCAAAGGACAGACGACGTGGATGTACACGCCGTGTTTTACAGGGATGAATAACGGGCGTTCAACGCATTGTGCTACGAGAGAGAAAAGAAAAGGATTTGCAGGAGCCTGAGGCAGATGAAACTCTTACTCACGTGTTTCTTTGCATGTTACTTTACTTAAGCTATCTCTAAAATAAAGGTCGGTTGTTCTATAAACAGTGCACTGGAAGTAGCCTCCTGTGTGTGCGAGGCGATGCTCTGTCTTGTGCCAGGAGTGGGCAGCCTGGAAAGGCCATCGATGCCCGGCACGGGGGCACTAGGGGAAGGCTTGGCTTAGTCTGATTAAACGGATGGGCCGGGGCCAGGCAGTGTTTGGTTTGGTTCCTGGCCAAAATGGTTACGTATTGCTGTGTAAGATGCTGCCTTTACTAGAGCGATTATATTCGCAGTATCTTAAGCCGCAGTGTGTGCACGGACGCGTGCATGCACACGTGCACATGCATGCTTTAAATACTTGTGTGCTTCGGACCTTTTTAAAAGCAACTTTATGTGTGGGAGAAAGTAGATAAATCCGAACCGTGCGATAAGATGGTTTGGAGAACAGAATCTGTGCCCGGTCTCCATGGTGGGGCTGATCTGGCTGACCCTGATTTGGAGCATTGGGACTGCGTGAAGTGCGTCAGGAGCTGTGGCAGGGGGAGAGCTGGCTGCTCACCCCTCTCCTCTGTGCTAAGCCCTGGCGTGACCCACTGGTTAATGGTTGGAGAGCTCACCTCTGGGTTTTCAGCCCCCTCGTGTCCCATCTGCGTCGTGGTGAGTGCTGGGGATGCTTGGGCAGTGCTGGTGCCGTGCAGTTTTCCTGTAAGTGCTGATTTTTTACATCCATGCCCATGTGATGCGTATTTGTAAACACGTGTTTGTATTTTGCATGTTCGCAAACCATATTGCAATCCTCTCTGTCTCTCGGGATCGCTGCTTACTGGGGAGCCCTTGGGTTAAGGGGTGACACGGGGAGAGCCATTGGCGTTGCTGGCAGAGGCATTTCTTAACCCTCCCGATACTTGGCTCCTGCGTTGGCCCAGCTCTCCCATCATTCCCACTCCCCGCGCTGCAGCTGGCTCTGCCCATGAGCCTCTGCTCCACCAAAGGGAATATTTTATTAGCACCACTTGAAATCCCATTGCTTCTTCCCTTCTGATCATTTCCTTTCATCCCCCTGGAGCGCTGGGAGTGGGAGCGGGCCGCTGGGTTTGTTTGGAGATGACGTGCTGCTGCTGCTTTGCCAGGTATCCCCAGTACCAGCGCGGGGACCTTCTCTCCTCTAATGTTGTGTCAGAAATATTCTGTGTTCTCCTTCCTTAGATAAGCAGCAGGATGGGATGGTGACACCGGCTCCTCTGCAGTGTGAGTCCAGGGTGCTTGCTTTCTCTCTCAGGGGGACGGCACAGGCTGTGCCTTGCCATGTGTCTCACAAAGCCCCCAGGTTTCCCCCGCTGCGTCGCCGCAGTGTGACACAGATCCTTCTCAGCAGACCCCTCTGTAGCACGCTGAGCCCAGTTTCCCGTTGCATGCACATGCTGTTTAGCAAAGCTATGCTTGTTGGAGACTTTGTTGTGATAAGAGATCACAAAAAACAGCCTTTGAGCCTGCTACCTGACAAGTTTATAAAATAACGCATTATAACTTGAAAAAAAAAGCTGCTGAATTTTACCCTGTGGTGGTTTTGTGCACATGTTTTAACAGGGGTTTTGCAAGGATTGCCTTGGCCACCAAGGTGAAGTAAAGCTGGCGTTCAGTTTTGGGCGGTGTTCCGTTCCTATGTCATGAGAAATAAGGAATAATTGGTCCTTGTTTGATTCTCCACGTTACCTCTGCTTACTGTGACCTGTGTTGCCATGGGATGGGACATCTGCATCAGGAGAGAGGGCACTGTCACCTCCCCTGCCCGTGTGTGCCTGCAGCTCCATGCCTTGTCCCAGGGCTTACAGGTTTAACTGCTAACAGACAGTCAAGATATATTTCAATTTTTCTTCATCATTAGTAGGGTATTTATATTTTTTAGTATATATATCAGTAATGAGTATATGTATCATATATACGATAATATAGGAGATGTGGGGCTAACAACAGTAGATGACGGGGCCGGGTCTCAGCTGCGCTCACAGCACCACAATGACACGGTGATGTGGCTCCGGCACCGGCGGTGGCCGCATCCGGCCAGCGAGGCATGTGGCCAGAGTAAATATCTGTCTGGTTTTCTGACAGTGGGAAAAGCAGCCGAACAGAGGAGTTTATGTCATGGAGGTGCTTTGGAGGGGGCGGGTGATCAGAAAAAACCCCACTTTTCTAGATAATTTCCAGCCCTGCCATGAAACCCAGGGCTGGTCCGGAGCTGTTGTATACTCTGATCACCGCGTCTCCCCATGCAGAGCCGTGGGCTCCTCGGGGCAACGTGGCTGCCCTCCGTCTTGCAGGCTCGGTGCTTTGTGCCGCTGCCAGCTAAAGACCCAGCGACCTTGGGGAAGGTTTCCAGTCTCAGGTGGTTGAGCCCTTAACTCCCTGCCAGTTAACCTTAACACTTCCCAGCTGGTTTTACAGCTCTCGTTAAACCCTGGTGGCAGCAGCAGGGTGGCCGGGAACCTGCCACCCCCATGGACATCCATGGGCAGGAGCGAGCAGCATCACCCTGCGCACAAAGCCAGGTGGGGAAGCCGGTACCTTTCCCCATGTCTGAGGATGGTGATGAGATGCAAACACGTGCTTAGCATGTGTAATGTATTTCTGTGCTAACCATGCATCAAATTATAATTTAAAACCAAAATATTTTTGTTGGATGGGAAGTCCCAGTTCATTAATCAATTGACTAATAGTTTAGCGCTGGAATGGTATAATCTAACGCACTTAACAGCTGCTTGAAACAGCTGGTGCTTACAGCTCATGCTGTTTTGGGAAGTGAAATCTAGAGTGTCTCAGTTTTGTTTTGCAGGGAGTTTTTTAGAATTGCTTGTTCATCTCCATGAGCAAAGCCCTCAAGCGCGCTGGAGCAGGGATCCAGTGGGGACATGGGACTGGACTCACTGGGGCTTCCAACCGAAACAAAGTCCGGCTTGCATGGAGGATGCAGAGAGCACTGGCCGTGCCTGCAAACGTGTCAGCCGGACACAGGGGGGTTCCTGTGGGTTTGCATAAGGGGAATGCATGTAATCCTGTGCTGTCAGGTGTTTTGATTTGCTTTTGGGACAAAACCGGTGCACGCAGAGCTGTGGGTATGGCAAGGGAGATGCCACCAACCACAAGGGCAGGTCCCAGCCTTGGAGGGTGCTTGGTCAGGGCAGAGGCCAGGCTCCTGGTGAGGTGGCACACTGGGGACCACTGCGTCGGGAGGGGAGGACGTGACCACCTCGCACTGCCTCCTGCCCTGTTTCCTCAGCAGCTGCAGGTCCATGGTGATACCTCCGCAGCACCGTGGAAGGCGGTGGCAGTCCTGGGGTGGAAGAGGCATGGGGAGCAGGAGGACGAGCGGGTTGCTGGTGGGGACCAGACCCAAGACGTTGCATCAGTCTCTAAAGTAAAGCACAGGAAACCACAGAAGGACCTCAAAATGCTCAAAACAGAGCCACATGTGCTGTTGAGATGCCTCTTTCCCACCTCAGAGCACGTAGCTCGGTGGTGGAACTGGCTGTGGCCAAGTCCGCTGGCTCTCTAGCTCACCTGAGCTAAAGCAGCTCAGAAAGACCATTTGGTTCCCAAGGGCTTGGGTGCCTTGGTGGGAATTTCCCTGACCTTTCCAGCAGCACTGCAGCTTAATGATCGACAAATGCTGCTAAAGCTTTACCAGGTCACGAGCCACACGCCCCAGAAGCAGGTGTCCGTTCCCAGAAATCCAGGGATTTTTCAGTGTGAGCTCCGCAGCTGGGGGTGACTCAGCTGGACATCAGCGAGTTCACAAATCCGCCTGGTGCTTTAGTTGTTGCTTGAGCAAGGACCCAGGTATGGAGGTGTTGGGGGGGATGAAATCCGCAGCCAGAGGGGAATGAGGTGAAACCATCATATTGGAAGATGCTCGTCAGTCCTCAGCATGGGAATTTGGGTTTTCTATTAGGGACATGGTGAAACTCTCTGTGTGAAGACAAGTGGTGGGTTTTGTTCAGCTCCAGCCTGCAGCTTCTTCATGGGAGACTTCACAAAGAAGTAAAAGTGGGGAAAAAAAACCTCAACCCAAATCCACAAACAACCCCCTAAATAAGCTTGTCAAAGTGTTACCGAAGGACATTCCCCAGAGATGAGGTAACTGAAATTTTGATACAGGCAGATGAAGCGGCCCTGGCATGTTTATACAGTCAGCAAATTTACTGCCTTCAAAAAAAAAAAAACCCAGAAAAGCACTCACTATTAATCAAATATAGTTTATTTTGTCAAACATTGTATCCTTTTGAAAATAAACATCTTGGTGTTGTTTTGCTGAGAGCATGCTAGGATCTGAAGTACACATCCATGCCTCTGGGCCACAAAGCACCGTATCCCACAACCCTTCCCGACACCTAACACTCTTCCCGCAAACGCCATTGTGCACGGCTCCCGGCGAGGCTCCCGGCAAAGTGTGTGCCAGCCCTGCAGCCCAAAAGGTTTGGGGGGAAAAAACCCCCCATGCTTGCTGCTGAGGGGTTTTTCCTCCTGGGCGGTGGGGTGGGAGCTGGCGCTGGTTCCCAGGAGCACTTTGTGGGAAAGGAAGGGCCCCATTAGGGACTGTTCGGGGTTATTTCAGATGCTGCTTGGTGGCCGCAGGGACGCAGAAGACTTCTCCTGAATGCTCCAGCACATTCCCAGTGCTGAAAATCAGACTTTTCCATAGCAGAAGTATCGACCTAGCCTCAACCTCCCAGTTTAGCGGCTGTCACCTCCCTCGTAGGAGCCCAGCAGAGACCTCAACAACTTGCAACGAGTCTGTCAGCAGGTTTTGTTTGCTTTCGCTGTCCTCTTTGCTGTTATTATTTCAGCACGCAAAGATGCTGCACATCCAGAAAGGAAATCACTGCTGGATCCGAGCAGCACAACCATCCCTTCGCATCCAGCCCTTTGCAGGCAAATCACTAAAAAGAAGTGGAAAGCCCGCCTGTAGCAGCCTGTATCCCTTCAGTGTCATATTATATTACCATCCACCATGTTCGCAAATGGGAAAATAAACATGGGCTGGATAGCAAAGCAAGAGGCTGTTTAATTACAGATGTTAAGAAGAATGACGTGTGTGTACATTCCACCCAGAAGTGGATTAAAGTGGTGATCTTTCCCGTGGTGTGAAAGGGGTTTGTTGTGGAATGCAGGCATCTCATGTCACTTCAAGATCTGCCAGACATTTTGTTGCCCCCGTTGTTTATGGTTAACGTTGGATGATGTTTCTTGAAGCTGAATCTCAGCAGCTGACAGCGTTTTCTGAGAACTTGTCATCTGGACTCTGTCTAGCAAAATTCCCGGTATTTGGGTGTATTTGTTCCCATTTGAAGGAAAAACAATGTTTTCCAGAAAAGAAAAACAAGTAAAGGGAGGATGGTGGCATAAGCAAGTGACTCATAATGTTGAGCTGAAACCTGCAGAAGGATCCAGGATTTGGACCAAGATGCCAGACCCATGGCGTGAGTCATCACTATTGCCTGTCAATGTGCATGTGAGAAACATCTCCGGAGCGTGGTAGCCAGCGCAGGCACTTCATCTGGTAGCGAGTGCAGTCACTTCACCAGGGTAGTGCCACAGAGGCATCAGGGCTGGCTTTGCCCTGCACCACCTCCTACAAGTGTCAGAGGAGAAGGATGCTATTTCTAGCCCAACAAGCTTCTTGCTTTCTAGCAGGACCCTTGCTGCAGGTTGGTGTGTGCCGAACACACGACCAGCCAGTTATCTGCTGTTCTGCCCCTGGCTGATAAAGCAGGCGAGCAAGGGAAAAAGAGCTTTCACACCAGCATCACCAGCCTGGGTGACGTGCAATCCCCAGCAAAGGACTTGCTGCACATCAGAGCAAGCCCAGGCTGGGCACTGCAACCAAAGCGGCTCATGGAAGCCCTTGCCAGCGCTTCCAGCAGATGCTGGTGGCTGGGAGGGCCAGGCTGGGAAGCATGGAGCAGGGAGATGATATCTGGCCAAGGAGCAAAGGCGCTAATTGGCCTGGGTAATTGCAGAGAGGGTCAGAGTCTGTGGGGGGACACTGATTTGGTAATGAATGACTGATGGCAGCGAGGGGGCTGCTCTGTGCCTGTGGCCAGGAGCTCTTTCCTTAATTGCTGCCTCTTACCAACTTACAGCAATGGAAGGATGACAGGGTGGGGGAGCCCTGCGATGGCCGCCAGCCAGACTGGCCTTGTTTTGGGGAGCCAGCAACGCAGAGGCACGGCTCTGAGCCTGGTGCATTTGGGTGCTAAGGGCCCGGGTACGCACTGATCCCTGTCGCGCTTCCCCATGGCACCGGAGTGAGGGGCAGCGTCTGCTGCATGGGCTTGGGGTGCAACATCCTGGTCCCTGCAGTTACTGCTAGGGACAGGATTTGACTCCAGTGTCACTTGGCAGAGTGGCGAGGTGTGGGGCAGGGCGCTGCAGTGCCCACTCAATGGTGAAGGTGCAGGGAGCCTGGCAGACAGGGGGGAGCTGTGGGTGCTTTACAGGGGGGTCTGTGGGTGCTGTGTTGCGGTTATGGAGCCTGGAAAAACAGAAATCTTTCCTAAACCTGGAAATACAGAAACCTTCCCTTTTCAATCCCACTTCTTGCATATTTTCCTATCGCAAAGCACAGAGCCACATGCCTTCTGGATACGCAACAAGTGCCTTTGGCCGTACCTCTATCACAGCAGTGGGAGGATTTCGGTGCTGCCCCAGACGCTCTGCTGCGCTGCCTGCCGCTGCCAGCCCGCCTGCCTGCTGCCCCACGCTCCAGCCCGGTATGGTGGAAACCCTCCCTCTCCAGGAGACTGGTTCACACCTTGCAGTAAGAGCCACACTGGAGCCTTTTTTGGTTAGAGGTGTGAGAAAAACACTTGCAGGGAGGGGTGAGTGTCTCCGTCACAGTCCTGCTCTCCTGCCGGCGGCACTGGCTAACTCCTGCTCGCCCGTTTGGAAGAGGCAGCTGGGCTGGTCCGCACCGTTGCTGGCTACACCTTCCCACAGGACATGGACCTGTTGGAGCGGGGCCAGAGGAGGCCACGAAGATGATCCGAGGGCTCTATGTCCCCTCTGCTGTGAGAACAGGCTGAGAGAGTTGGGGGGGTTCAGCCTGGAGAAGAGAAGGCTCCGGGGAGACCTTAGAGCCCCTTCCAGTCCCTGAAGGGGGCCTACAGGAAAGCTGGGGAGGGGCTGTTGGCAAGGGCATGTAGCGATAGGATGAGGGGCAATGGTTTTAAACTAGAGCAGGGTGGGTTTAGATGAGACATTAGGAAGAAGTTCTTTCCACTGAGGGTGGTGAGACACTGGCCCAGGTTGCCCAGAGAGGTGGTGGAGGCCCCATCCCTGGAGACATTCAAGGCCAGGCTGGATGAGGCTCTGAGCAACCTGATCTAGTTGAAGATGTCCCTGCTCACTGCAGGGGGGTTGGACTAGATGGCCTTTAAAGGTCCCTTCCAACCCAACACATTCTATCATCCTATGATTTGCCTGCGCAAGCTCAAGCCCAGAGGCTGGCTTTTGGTAGCTGGCTTCTCCATAAATTGTCCCCTGCCCACAGCTGCTGCTGCTTCCTGGCCTGGCTGTAGTTGTGTGGGAATGTGTGGAGGGTCGTTCACGTGGGGAGGAACCACCAGCTCCCGTGAAGCTGGGGGCACTGGTGGGGGAGTAGGGGGCTGTCCTTGCCCTCTCACCACCTCCAGATGCTCCTGCAGAGAGCAAGGGAGACCAAGGCCTGGGGTAGGAAGTGGTGACCCCCTTTTGTAAGCCATGGCAGAGGTAACACCTCTTTGAAAGGCATGGGGGAGAGGAAAGCTACGGCTCCAGCCTCTGCTCCGGCCCACAGTGATGCTGCTGAGGGGCTGAATCAGCCCAGGGGTCCATAAAGAAAGTCTGCTTTGGGAAGGAAAATCTTCATCGGCACTAACAGGGGTTGCCTTCAGACCTCTGGCGGCTCCAGCGGGGGAAATGAGCTGAGGTGCATGGGGTAGCTGCGTCCCACAGCTTGGAGACAAATGTTTAGCAGCCACCACTCTGCTGATGAAAGAATAAATAGGGACGTGGGTCTTGCACCTTTTAAATACTGCATGTCTGCGGACTGTGAATGCGGGGATGGGATTTGCATGCTGCTTTATTTAGTGTTACCTAAGCTGTGCCGCAGTTACGGAAACCGCCCGACAGACAGCAAATGTGCAACTGCGGGGGAAAAAAAAAAAGGTTAAAAATAAAAGGGCAAAAAAAAAGGGGGGGGGGGGGCAAAAGAAAAAGCGAAAAAAAAAAATAGTGGAGAAGTGGAGGCAACCTCTCGTGACCAGTGCCCCAGCTCCAGCTCTGCGGTCGTACTCAAGGGGAAACTATTGACAGACCACCCGCTTCCCCTCGTGCTGCTGATGATGAAGGATTTCACCACTAATAATTTATGCCTTTCCCAGGGACAAACAGAGGAGCCCACTGAAGTCGGGGGCTAACTCATCCCCCTGTGGGGCTGCCGCTCAGGGGGTGCAGGTGACAGACACAGTGGGGAGGTGGCAATGGCTGCTGCAGGCGGCACGAGCTGATGTCCCTGGTTTTGGGCAGCAGAGCAGTGGGGGAGGGAGAAGCGGGAGCGGGCTGGGGGGTCTCGGCACAGGGTGCAGCAGGGTGTGAGGCTGAGGGAAAGGGGGGGCCCCGAGCTGCTCTGTGCCTGGCTGTCGGATGGCATCGGTGTCACCTCCTTCTGCTGAGACCACCACAATGGTCACTCACTCCTGGGGAGGAAGGGAGCCTTGGTATGTGATGACCACAATTATAATACTAATAGCAATAATAATAATAACAACAACAGTAACTGCTCTGTAGCTCATCCTGCGTGCTCACTCAAACCTCGTTGTGCTTCCTGCACCGCTTGCCTTAAAGTTTTTTTTACAGCCTTTAAAGGATGATCGTTTTAGGCAAAATATAGATCATTTAATTATTTTCAAGGAGACTGCTTGATCCCACTGCCTGACGGGCTGCCAGACTCCACCTCTGGCAACTGTCTGGCAGAAGCCCCTGGTCATTGTGACTTTGACCTGCTAATGCAATCTCTGAAGGAGTAACTCATGGTCCTCAAGTTCCTCTGTCCAATGACTCCGGGATAAGTGGATTCCGGGACCGCTGTTTAGACAGCTTTTACCACCTCTTTTACACAGCCTCACATGGCATTTTGGTTAACGCTCTGCTGTTCACTCTTGATCTTATTCCTGACAGCGTGGGATGGGCTGCGGATGGTTTGCAGGGCTGCGGGGAGCGCCTGGCCGGGCTCTGGGCTGCCAGTGAGGGATGTGCTCCTGAGCCCCTCCTTGTCCCTGTTATCGCTGTGAAGCCCAAGGGAGAGGCAGCTGCACAAGCAGGGGCAGCCGCGGCTCAGGCAATAAAATCGCTGCTACTTGGGGTGGAAGGAAAGGTCAGAGCGAGCCATTGCTGGTGTGTTTTTCGGAGGGTGGCTGGTGCCCACTGGAGGGATGAGGGGATGCTGCTTCCAACCTGGCCAAACCTGCTCTGCCCCTTTTGGGGGGGTTTCCACCATGAGTGCTGCTTGTCCCCGGGGAGCGTTTGGCCAAGGGATTTGTGCAATTTGTGGTGCTCCATCCCGAAGTGGTCACGGTTAGCCAAAGTGTTAAATAAAAAATAATTTGCTTGCTTTCCCAAGTGTGATGAGCACCGAGGTGCTCACCCAGCGCGGAAGGTGCTAATGCTTCACCCCCCCGTCATGTTTTAGTGCCCTCTTTCCTGTCAGCCTCCTCCCCTCCGCGGGGCCCTGGGCAGGTCCACACCAACATTGCTTTCCAATGAATGAAACAAAATCTTCATTTTTACATTTTTTCCACTTAGAAAGCGCCACCCTGAGCAGGGCTGGATGCTTTTCCCTTTGAAGCCCACTTCTGTTGGGGTCTGAGACCATCCCCCAGCCCCAGTGTTCCTATCACAGAGGGCATCTTTCCGGGGCGAAACAGCTCATTGCTCAAAACAACGGGCAGGTGCTGAGGCAGGAAAGGTGGCTGGGGAAGCTGCCCAGCTTCACCTCACCTTTGGCGAGCCTGTTTTGGGAGCAGGCTGCCTCCGGTCTCTGGAACATGTGTGCTGGCTTACAGGCTCTGGAAAAAACCACCCATAGGAGACAGTGTCATTGTAAATGTCACGGTATCGTCATCCCAGCAGCGTATGAGCTGGTGAATGAGGCTCCAAGGCAGTCAGGCCTGCCGTAGAAACCGAATTAAATTAAAAAGAATTTTTAAATTAAGAAATAATTGATTTGGAGTTCCATTCCTGCCATCTGGTTTTACATGTTTTGGGTGTGAGATTTCAGTTTTCCCACTACAGCTGTGGGACTTGGAAAAAAAAAAAACCCAACCAACTCTTTAAAGAGCTGAGACAACAATTCCAAGTGCTGGGCACTGACATTAAGTATTGTGAAACCTAAATTGCGAGAGCTCAGCACCCCTGCCAGTTATTTTCAGACCTGTGTGGAAGAAGAGGAGCGAGCACACAGATACCTGATGCTTCGCTTTCTCAACCAAAACAAAGATGCTGTGAGTCAGAATGAAATTTTCCATGGGGAACATTTGCTTGGTTATTAATACCAAAAACTGCTGAATGGGTTGTTTTGGTTTTTTTTTTTTCCCGTTGTACAAGAGCCTGTGGCTGAGCATCCGTCCCGCGGGCTCCAGGGGTCTGGCTGTGCTGGGAGGACGGGAGGAGAGCGGGTTCTGCACGAAAGCAGTCTTAGAGGCGAGGCACGAGCGCAGCACGAGGTGACATCCCTGGACCCGCCATTTCAGACCGAGGTGGAGCCAAAGGGGTTCAAATCATGGCTGTAACAGCCATGGGGATGCCATGTCCCCCAGCGAAGGGATGCACAGATGCGGTTTCGCAGACCCATCACCCCTCAGGTTACTCCCAGGCGACGGGGATGTGGGGATGCCCAGCCCTGCACTGCTCATCCAGGGGCTCCCAGCCTCCGCACCGGGGATGCTGAGCTCTGCTCCCGCATGGGCTCAGGGAAGTGGAAAGAGGAGGCGAGAAAAGTCCCTTTCCTTTCCCCTTTCCTTTCCTTTCCCCTTCCCTTTCCTTTCCCCTTCCCTTTCCTTTCCCCTTTCCTTTCCTTTCCCCTTCCCTTTCCTTTCCCCTTCCCTTCCCTTTCCTTTCCCTTTCCTTTCCCTTTCCTTTCCCCTTCCCTTCCCTTCCCTTCCCTTCCCTTCCCTTCCCTTCCCTTCCCTTCCCTTCCCTTCCCTTCCCTTCCCTTCCCTTCCCTTCCCTTCCCTTCCCTTCCCTTCCCTTCCCTTCCCTTCCCTTCCCTTCCCTTCCCTTCCCTTCCCTTTCCCTTCCCTTCCCTTCCCTTCCCTTCCCTTCCCTTCCCTTCCCTTCCCTTCCCTTCCCTTCCCTTCCCTTCCCTTTCCCTTCCCTTCCCTTCCCTTTCCCTTTCCCTTTCCCTTTCCCTTTCCCTTTTTCTTTTTTCCCCCATCCTGTCCTGGCTGTGGCTGGAGGCCATGGGCTCTCCCAGCCCACGGGCTGGATTTGCAGGGGATGGGAGTGTGCAGGATGGCTGGCCTGGCCACGCATCCCTCCGTGGCGGGGACAGCCAGGGCAGCACATCAAAGGGGCAGTGGCTGCTCCCATCGTCCCCATCTCGTGTGGGGCACGCTCCCGGCCCCGTGGCACGGGACCACCCACGCCGCCCCGCACATCAGTCAGTCCCAGATGAATCTCACCACTGGCCACCTCCCTGACCCCGCTATCTCCCTCCTTTTCCCCTGGGATTCAAGTGCAAATATCGGGGGGTGGCGGGCTCTAAAGCCCCCAGCATCTCCAGGTTCGCCCCGGCGGATGCAGGATCTCCCTCCAGCTGCGAGACCGCCGGTCCCAGCTGATTTACAGCAGGAAACATCGACCCGCAGGCTAACAAATGGCTGATTTTTTCTTGCTATTTTTTTTCCCCTTTCCCTCCCTCCTGATCAACAATTGCAATAAAATTACTTTCATTTTTTTTCCCCGGCTTTCTCCCCAGTCTATGCCCAAACCACAATATCGGTGAAAAATATCATCTGTGAAAAGAAAAGGCAAATAAATGAGCACATCAAAGCCAGCTGCCTGGGGCCGTTGGGTTGGGAGCAGAAACAGGGCTAGGCCCTGGGCCCATTATCTTGCTGATATCTAATGCCACCACTTCAGAGTGTGAGAATGGAGCCTTTTTTTTCGCAGCCGAGCCTACCGGCCCCACTGGTGTTTGGGAGCACAAAGGCCACCATCCACCCTGGCTCTTGAGACAGACTGTTGACATGTTGCTCTCAGATTTCATTCCTGAAAATCTGGAACTTTACGCCGAACAAATAACATGATCTTTTTCCTTCATCTGGAAAGGATAAAAACAATTGCTGGCACTTGGAGCAGATCGCTCTTTCTTTTCCTCCCTCCTCCCTCCCGGCTTTCCTCGCAAGCCCCGGCTCGCTACCCGCAAGTCACAACTCGCATATTTTCATTTGAAAACTTTAAACCACGGGGGGTGAGGGGCGAGAGCGGAGGGGAATGAAAAAGAAGATTAAAAAAAAAAAGGATTGCAAGCAGCAGCTATACAACCATGAGCGGCTGGCAGCTCGCGTGCCACCCCGGCCTGTCGGGCAATGGCCTGGTTTGAGCGACACAGGACTCATTTCTCTTTCAGTAATTTTACTTTTCAGTAAGGTCTCTTCCAATGCTTGGGAAAACTGCACTTTTAGAAGACTCTATTTACTTTATAGCCAGCTCTGGTGTGCAGGTTTCAAGGTCTCAGGGTTTCCGAGCTCCCCAGGTACGGGGATGAGGAGGAGCAAGACCCGAGCACTTGACCCAAGCTGCCAACAGGGTTATTCCATACCATGAATGGCACATTCAATAGAAATTAGAAAGTTTGCTGAGGAGTTCTCTCTCTCTCCCTTGATGTCTGGGATCCTGAGCACTCCTTGCCCCGGTGCTGGAGCCCTGAGCTCTTCCCTTCCTCCCCAAGCCGTACTGCTCGCAGGGTCCCACATTGGCTGTCCCTGTGGGGAGTGCACGGCTTCTGGTGATGGAATGGGCTGGGCATAGTCCTTGTGTATTTTATACTGGTATCGGGATCAATATTGGTTCTCTAGTGTTAAGTATTTAGTCTTATTCTATTAAATCAGTTTATATTTCAATCCTTGGGTTTCCCTGTTTTTCCTGGTTCCCCTTCCTGGGTGGGGAGGGCTCATCGGGTGAGAGAATAATTATCTGAACGACAATAAATTGTTGTGGGTTCCTCAAACCGTAACAGGCAGGCAGGATGGAGTGAAGCACAAAGAGTTTGCTGTTTGGGGGGGACACGGGCAAGGGCTGCCCGTTCTCCTCGTGGAAGAGCAGTGCTCAGCCCCACAGCGCATCCCTGCTGTGGGATGGATGGTGCCCTGCTGCACCCTCTGATGGGCATTGCACTTGGGATGGGGATGTGGGCTGTGGCCATTTGGGTCCAAGGCAAAGTCTGGTGAGCCCTCCTCAAGCAGCAGGACTTCAGCTGGCACTCACCCTGTGCCCCGTTCTCCTGGGCTGCTCCTTCATGGGTTTTATTTTCAGCATGGCACTCTTGGGGACGAGGAGCCGCACCAGCCCCTCCAGCCCTGCTCAGAGGGTGAGTGATCTGTGCACTGCCAATACCTCCTGCCCGCAGCAGTGATAATTTTAAGTAGGTTTTATCATAGAATCACAGAATGTGTTGGGTTGGAAGGGACCTCTAAAGGCCACCTAGTCCAACCCCCCTGCAGTGAGCAGGGACATCTTCAACTAGATCAGGTTGCTCAGAGCCTCATCCAGCCTGGCCTTGAATGTCTCCAGGGATGGGGCCTCCACCACCTCTCTGGGCAACCTGGGCCAGCGTCTCACCACCCTCAGTGGAAAGAACTTCTTCCTAATGTCTCATCTAAACCCACCCTGCTCTAGTTTAAAACCATTGCCCCTCGTCCTATTGCTACATGCCCTTGCCAACAGCCCCTCCCCAGCTTTCCTGTAGGCCCCCTTCAGGGACTGGAAGGGGCTCTAAGGTCTCCCCGGAGCCTTCTCTTCTCCAGGCTGAACACCCCAACTCTCTCAGCCTGTCCTCACAGCAGAGGGGCTCCAGCCCTCGGATCATCTTCATGGCCTCCTCTGGCCCCGCTCCAACAGGTCCATGTCCTTCTTGTGCTGAGGGCTCCAGAGATGGACACAGTACTCCAGGTGGGGTCTCACCAGAGCGGAGTAGAATCCCCTCTCTGGATCTGCTGGCCACGCTTCTTTTGATGCAGCCCAGGATGCGATTGGCCTTCTGGGCTGCAAGCGCACATTGTTGGCTCATGTCCAGCTTTTCATACACCGGTGCCCTCAAGTGCTATATATCATGACACATTTTGTTTCCTGCAACCCATGTAAGCACACACACTTTCCACCCTGTTTACAAATTCTTTTGAAAGAGCCTTTAAAGAGAATGAAGCGAGTGCCTGGGGGTAAAAAAAAAAAAATCATTATTGTATCATTATTTTTTGTTTATCATTATTTTATTGATACTGAAGGCCTGTACAGAACAGAACTGCGACAGGTCCCGCCCGGAGCCCGTGCCCCCCCTGCTCTGTTGCTGACCCAGGTGACATTAAAGGACTTAGCCACTTTTGCTCTCTTCCGCTAATGAAATCCTCAAAGGTGCTGATGCGCATCCCTGCTGTAACGAGGCAGATGTCTAAAAACGAAGCACTTGCTGGACCGGTGCCCAGGTGGAAGCGCTTTGAGGGGAATGAAAGGCCCTAAATGAAGCGCTGGGTGGAGCAATTAGGATCTCTGGAGCTCCCCCTGGCAAGCTCATGCTCATCTTTCCAGGTCTGAAGAAACCAACTTTGCCCTCTCCGCTGACCACCACGGTGCGGCTCCGTCCCTGGCCGCGCACGGCCTGACCTGCAGCACAGCACCAGCGCTGCCGGTGGACACCAGCCTCCCATCCAGGGGGAGCAAGTGCCATCAAGAGTGACGCCCGGTGTTGGAGGGGACCAGGACTGGGACCATCTTGCTGACAATGGCAGAGTCTTCCCCTGGCACGAGGGAGCTCAGGTAATACATAGATATTACTCATTTTAAAGCAGTGCCAACTGGCTGGGTTATCTGCTGCTCAGAACATGCCTCTCCTCTCTCCCCTCTGTGCCAGGAGATTGTTTCCTGCTGCTCCAGATAATGCTTGGGGTTGTTCCCCTCTGCCCCAGGTCTGCAGGGACTGAGGCCACATGGCCAGTGGGGCCACCAACAGCATCCAGGGCCATGTCCAGCTGTGCTGTGCTGGCCACACGTGCCAAGAGCCCTGGGCTGTGCCGAGAGCAGGGTACGTTTTCTCCATGTATGGGAGATAGGAGAAAATAAATACGGGGCTTGAATCGCAGCCAGGGAGGTTTAGGTTAGCCATGAAGAAATGCTTTTGTGCAATAAGATCCCGAGTCGGTAGCTGGGACAGGCTGTGCAGTCTCCGCCAAGGAGGGATTTTTGAGAACAGAGAGGGAGGGGACAGCTCAAGGCCGGTCCTGCCAGGCCGGAGAAGGAGGCATCAGGTATTCCAGTCCTAAACTCTGCACCTCTGGGGTTTTGTGAACCCCTCAGCTGGGTGATGTGCTTATCTGTGGACAGGGAGACCACACGTTTAACAGGCGAGCCTTCCCCGAGCAGAGTGCCTGGGCCAGCCATGCCACTGCTCACAGCACCCACAAAATGGGGGAAAAAGGGGAAAACCCCCCCAAAAAGCAGCCCAGGCAGTGATGCCTGCTGTAAATATAGCCCAGAGCACCTGGGGGAGGGCTGAGCAAGGAATCTCTGCTTGGAAGGGTTGGAAATGCAAGAATGCCTTGTGGGCTTGTTTCTTCTGTCATCCCCGAATTACAGTATTCATCTTCTCCCCTGCCCTCCAACTGCGTCTCCCCCTCCAGCCACCCCGCTCCCTGCATTCCCGCCCCCCTTCCACGTCTACAAGAAGATTATGCGAGTGTGGATGGAGAATTAACATCACGGCTGTAATTCACACTGAAAAAGGCCTGTGTGAGGCAGACGCGAGGTCCCGTCCTGCCACCCAGCCTCCTGGGCAGCAGCCAGACATGCCGGGAAGCCGCTGCAGGCGCGGGACATGGGGACACCCGGGGCAGGGAGGATGGGGGCAGGTCCTCAGGGATCCTGGGCTGCAGGAAGGGTTACGGGTGAGCCGGCGTGGATCTGGGATGCCAACCCAGCTGCCAGCATCAGTCTGGTGACCCACGTGGTGGCCACTGGGGAGACACAGCCTGGGGACCATCTTGGTGTCCCCGCGGTGGGGAGCAGGGAGGAGAGGAAGCCGTGACCAGCTCTGGAGCAACGGTGACTGACATTCGCTTGCCGGGAATCTGTTGGGGAATATTTTTATCCACTGGGTGTGAGTGTGTTACACGTCAGAGCCATCTGCCACACAGTCATTTTTGAGAGAGCTGGGAAGTACAGGCATGAAAATCTGTGAAAGTGAGTGCATTCCTGTGCCCTTCAAAGCTGTGTGTCCCCAGGTCTCCTCCCTGTGGTGTCCGGGGACAGAGCTGGGATGACTTCTTGTCCTGCTGGAGAAGAGACAAGCTCTTGCGTTCCCTAAAATGGAGATGAGCTTGAGCTCCGCACTGCAAACCCTGTGTGCTGCGAGCCGGTTCACACACAGGAGGCTGAGTGCAAACCTTGCAGCAGCTTCCTTGCACACCCAGCCTGTTCCCCCACCCTTGGCCTGTTTCCCCCTGCCCTCTTAGCATCTTTCCATCGGTTTGCATTGCATTGGGAAGTGCACGCAGCACCTGGCACCCTGCCGCAGCGGAGCCCAGCCGGTGTCGCCCCCCTGCAGAAGGCAACGAGGAGTTCACCCACCCCTCACCCCAGAGCTGAGCAGGAGGTTTCTGTTTGCTGGATGGGGCGAAGGAGCCCTAGGATAAAAATAAGCGGTAAAAATAAATGGAGACATCAGCTCATGCCGAAACACCGGATCTGTTTGCCCTAAAATATCGGGCCGTTGACATTCAAAACCCAGATTCAGAGCTTCATTTTGCAACCCGCAGAATCCCCCCCCATCCTCATGACAGATGCCCTGGATTAAACACCCCCTGAATTTGTGGTATTTGGGGTTTTATCAAAGGAGACTGTTTCCACTCGAGCCTCCCTCCTTCTGGCCTGACTGCTCTGCCGCAGGAGAGCGAACACGCCTGGTTTGGGTTTACAATGAGCCGTCTCCTGCTGCTGAGCTGGAGCTGGGAAGACACGCCTGTCCAGTTCCCTTTCAACACTTTCTAACCTCCTTGTGGCCCAGGCTTTCCTGCCAGAGCGTAGGATTTAATCACCCTTAATGATAGCCAGCCCAAGGACTGCATTCAGCCAGGTTTTCCTAAAGGGCTGCATCTGAAATCTTTATCCGAGTACAACCCCCCAGCAAACTCCCTGACAGATGACTGGAAGCACCACCGGGCTGTGGCAGGCCTCTGGTCAGGACCAGAATTAAATCGAACTGAAAGTTTAAGCCCTCGTAGGACCCCAGTGGGATTTGCGGATGTAATCGGTGCCGCTGCTGGGCTCGGGGTTCCTCTCATCGGTGCTAGAGGGCTGCCCTGCTCCTGCCAACTTGAAGTTAAAATTGATCCAGCGAATCCTGCGCAGGTGGGAATTACTTGTATTGATTTTTAGCATAAGCCAGTACATTGCCAATGCGGATGTGGTCGATACCAGTAACGTTCATGCTGATTTAACCGCACCCCCATGAAAGGGTTGTGCCAATCTAGAGCGGATTCAAAGTGGTTTTAATTAAACCGACGTTAACTTTGTTGTGTGGACGAAGGCTTGCGCTGGCAAAGCACGGCCGGAGGTCTGCGCTGGAGAGGAGAGGTGGCAGACTGGGGAAAGGTGAAGAGAAAGCATGGAGGAGACGGATCTCCTCTGGTTTTTCCTTCCCTACCCTTCCTTCTCGCCGAGAAGCTGGCAGGGCTGCAATTTTTCCACTGAATGAGATGACGGAAATTTGAAATGCCGAGTTGTGCAAGGCCTGTGGCATATGCTGGAAGAGGCCCGGTGCAGACGCAATGCGGGTGATGTCACCTTGTCCCTGTCTCCCGTGGGTCCGCGCTGCAGACAGCTCTGCCCAGCCCAGGGGTGCCCGCGCCGGTGGGGGGACAAGTTGGGTGTCCCCCAAATAGGAGAGAAGGCTCACAGCTGGCCTTGTGAGCCGAAACAATGCTTGAAAGCCCTGCAGGCAGCACAGGCTCGGCTCTCTGCCACAGGTAGGGGAGATAGGGACACCAGCCTCAGCATCAAGGAGCATCCTGTGCCACCACGGCAAGCCTCAAGGTATTTTCTAGGGCTGGAAAAGAAACACTGAGTCTGGGGGCAGAAATAACAAATGGGGAGAGAGGAGAGTTTTGGGGGGGGGGGGGGGAAGTCAGAAGTTTTCACCCTGAAAAGCAACTTTGACATCTTTTTAAAAGTAAACCACAAGTTTTCCCCTCTGCTTTTCTCCGTCTTTTTCTCTTGGGAAAGGGAAACAAGTGGAGAAGGGGAATTGCTCAAGCAGTTTGGGGTGAGGGGGCTGGGGAGGTTCTGCCAGATGTGAGAAAATGCTGGAGAAGGGGAAAAACTCAGAGAAAAACTTCCTTTTTGAGAGAGGCTACTTTCCCATTCCTTAAAAAAAAAGTGTTTTCATGAAAAATTTCAGGCAGTCCCATTGTTTTGCTGCAGCCTTTGATTTAACTACTTGATCAAGTATTCGACAAAACCCTCCGTGTTTTTCAGGAGGTTTCTTAAATCCTGCCGAGGTATGGGATTATGAGAAACAACAAATGGCAAGCTGTCTCTAACCCCACAGACTTTCTCACTCTCGTTTTCTCTCTCACTTTGGAATAAAAAATGCTGTGCTCCCTGCTGAGTTCTCTTTAAAATTCACATTGTCTCTTCAAATAAAGGCTGGGAGGGTGAGGTAGTGCTTTGAAAACCAGAACTCAGTCATACATTGCAAGGCCAGATCCTAGAGGATTATTCTCTCTCAGGACACTTTATAACTTCATGAGAACTTCTGGCCTGCCTTGTCTCACCAGCTCGGTGTGAGTGGTCCCGGCGGATGGCAGGGTGGCTGAGACCCCTACACCCCTTTCCAGCAGGATTGCTGCGTTTGCCCCTGGAGTCTTTTTAAACCATGATAAAGCAAATTCCAGCTTTGCCCCCCAAGGATGGCTTGGCCCATTTCCCATGGTGCAGGCAGGGGATGCTCCCTGCATCCCTGCTGGAGGGACAGCCCGGCCGCAGCGGGAGTCTCTCCATTGCAGCTGGCCCAGGCTGGGCTGCGGTAACGCAGTTTTTCCATTGCTTTTGGTGTAATTCCTCGACTGCAGCAGCCTGCGTTGCCCCAAGGCTGCAGTGAGCTGCCGGCGTCGCCGCTGGGAAGCTCCAAGCTGAACGAGCATCCTGTTCCCACGAGGAGTGCTTGGCGAGGCAGCGTGGCCATGCTTTGCTGCCGCCACGCTCTCGCTGGGGAAATGAATAGAGGGTCTTTTCCTCCCGAGCTGCCCGGCGTTCTGCTGACAAAAGCTTGAGAGCAAGGGGGTGAAGCTGGCAACTTCCTCTGCTGTTGTCTCAGTCTGTCCTTCCCCAGTGGGGCAATGAGAGAAATGAGTATAATAAAGGAGCAGATTGAAAGATAAACCACTGCACATTTCTTTCTTTTTTTTTTTTTTTTTTTGTTTTTAAATTATGCCATTACACTGTCATGGGGCAAACTACGCTGTGCTGGGACACAGCACCGGGCGCAGGCACACAGGCGCTGCAGCAGGACAGAGCCGCCTGCACAGCATCTGCTCCCAGGGCACATGGACACCGAGACCTCCCTGTGCCAGACCGGGAGGACGGTCTCCTTAAGCAGATCCTGTAAGTGACAGTATAGCTCCATGAAACAATGACAGTGCCTGTCATTTTTGCAGTACTATTTCCGTGATTTTCAGTAAACAGAAGCAAGCAGTGATTGTTGGACTTAAATCCCTGGTTCAAGGGCTCAGCGGGGCTTGTTGACATTTAGGCATGTGTTTGGGTGCAGGGCCGGGGTACAAAGGAGGAAGAGTGGCCGGAGCATTGTGGTATCTGTGGTCCCAACGCCTCTGTCCTGCCAAATGCTTGGAAACAGAGCATCAGTGAAAAAAGCAGTCAGTTTTGACCAGTCTTTCATGCACATAGTTCAAACCTGTCACAGCGATGTCAAAATTCATCAGTTTAGCGAGCCCATTAAACCTGGAGCGGAGCTGAACCACCCACACCTCCAGTGAAGGAAGAACCAGCCCGGCCCCTTCCAACCGCCACCAGGGAATTTCTCCATCTCTTCGGGGGACAATTCGCATGGCAGCGCGGATGCCCAGGCGGGAACTCCCCGCGGCCGAGGGATGCTCAGACCCGGCTCCGGGCTGGCAGGCGAGGAGTCCCCGGGCTGGCGGGGTCTGGGTAGCGGGGCAGAGCCGGGGGCGGCGGGGCAGAGCCGGGGCGGGCCGCGGGAAGGGGGCGCCCGCTCGGGGCCGGGCGGGCAGCAGAGAGGGCGGACGGACCGACGGACGGGCGGGCTGGCTCCGCTCCGCCTCGCTGGGCGGGCGGATCCCAGCGCCTGATTTTCCCGGGGGCTGCAGAGGCTTGTCCCGGCCCTGCGCGCTCCTGCTTGGCTGCCGCCTTCCCCGCCTCCCTCCTCCTCCTCCTCCTCCACCTCCTCCACCACCCCATGTGCTTCCTGCCGGGCCAAGTTTGCAGCGCGCCGCCGCACGCCGGGCCAGCGGAGCGGAGCCGCGGCGGAGCGGGGCGGACGGCGGCGGGCGCGGCTCCTGCGCGGCGCGGCGGGGCAGGCTCGGCGGAGGGCCCTCTCGCCCGGCCCCGGCGGCCCCTGCCCGCCCGCACCATGCCGCGGCGGCGCGGCTGCCTGCCGCCCCTCCTCTGCACCCTGGCCGCCCTCAGCCTGCCGCTGCTGCTGGCCGCCGAGCCCCGCGCCAAAAGTTGCTCCGAAGTGCGGAGGCTCTACGCCGCCAAGGGCTTCAGCCAGAGCGAAGCGCCCAGCCACGAGATCAGCGGTGAGTCGCGATCGGCGGCGACGCCTTTGTGCGCGATACCCCCGGCACGGCCACTCGCCCCCCTCCCCCCCCCCCCCCTCCCCGCCCCGGCGGGCTGCCCGGCTCGGCTCCCCGGGGTCGGTGCGGGGCTCCCCGGGGCTCGGCGCTCCCCGGCTCGCCTGCCTGGGGCTCGGGTCCTCGGGGCTCCCCGGCGCTCAGGGCTCGGCTCGGCGCGGCGCGGCGCTTCCCCCGGTGGGGAGGCGGGCGGGACCGCGCCTGTTGCCGGCTCCGCTCCCCGCCGGCGGCCGCCCCGTCCCGCCGCGGGTGCCGCTCGCCCGGCGACCTGCTGGCGAGGGCACGGGGAAATGGGTCCTTTTATTTATTTTTTTTCCTCTTTTTCCCCCCCCTTTTCTTCCTTCCACCTTCGTCCCGAGGTACTTGCTCATCCAGGGGACAGGAGTGCTGGCAGCCGGCAGCAGTAGGAAATGGTAGCTAATGTGCTCACACCCAAAACATTTTATTCTTTTTGTTTCATCCTTCATCTCCCTCCCAGGGCCGCTGCTTTTATTTCCCCTTCTGAATGACCTACTGGACCGCATTCTCCGCGGAACAAAGGAAGTGCCTTTTTAGCTGGAATCCTCGGAGACCACCAAGGACTCCAGCTCCTGCACTGCAATTTCGCACTACTTTCAACAATAACAAAAATGCATGACTGAATGGCTCAAAAATGTGGAGTGTTAGAGGCATTCATTTCGGTCTAGGACACTGTCACAACACAGACAGACCCCAAGTAAATACCTTTAGACTGCTAGGATAGAAGCTGGGGGTAATCTTTACCATTGGTGTGCCCTCCAGATATGCATACGTTATCCTTTTCACTGACAAAACTAAAATTATTTCAGTCGCTTGCGCTTTTATATTGTCAGACTAATGATATGCGTTTAGCCTACATCTGCTTGAATAAAATTGTGGGCCCGTTTGCTTCTCCGAGAAATATTTTAATGAGAAACGTCTGACTGGTTGCAGTTAAAATACTCTCTCCCCTTCACCCTCCCTGTTCGTAAAATGGTCTCTAATAAATAGGCTTGGATTTGATTTGAGCCCAGCCCTCATCGGTGTAGGATCGGGACGTGAGCAGGCTTCCTCATATGTCCGGTGTTGGCAAGGTTTGACCTAGTCCTTATTTTATATATTGTTGTTTAAGATGACTTGGTGAGCTTGGGAGGATGCCGGGAGTAGGTCATGCTGACACCATTTGAGACTCTGAAGCTGTTGTTGGTTTGACCCTGTGCTTTTGAAATCCGGGGTCAGGGAAATGTGATGAGCAAGGTAAGATTATTTGACAAAAGAAGGGCTTTCTGCAGTGACATGCTGACAGTCTGGGCTGGGTTATGTGGCTGTTCCAGGGGTGTGGGGAGTCTGGCTGGCCTCGCTTGGAAAGCAACAGGTCTGGCAAAGTTACAGTTTAAATGTCATCCTGCTCTGCAGGGTTCCGGAGGGGACGGTGGAAGTCTTTAAGGGAGGTGTGTTGTGCAGCTTTAAAGTGCGGTGAACTTAAAATTAGACCTCGAGTGGGGTGCTACACCTGCTGCAGTTTCACGTTTCCCCCGCAAATTCACGTGGTTTTGGCGTGTCTTGTGTTTAGAGGCTCCGGATCCCCTCTCTTGCCGCTCAGTCAGTGTACGCAGACGCTAACTGCTCGCCCCGCCACTGGTTTTTAACTTTCTGAGTGTGCGGTGCTTCACCTGCTGCTGCCTTTGCCCTGGGGACCAGGTGTGCTGGGAGCTGGGTGGGAAACGCCGCCCCTGATAACGCCAGAGGCCTGACACGAGGGTGAAAGGTCCACGGTGTGGATTGCGTCCCGAAAAATTGAGTCACTTGCCAAACCTTTGATTCCAGTTGGTGTTTGAGGCGATAGCGGTGTATTTTGCTCCAGGTGGGTAGGTGAGTTGGGAAGGCGGGTGCCTGGGAGCCTGGCTGATGGGTGAGAACAAGATAAATGTGTAGGGGAAAGCGCTGGGTGTTTGGACGAGTATCCCATTGAGGGGGGTGGTGGAAACTGATGATTTCTGCTTGGTAGCACCTCTCTGCTCGCCAGACCATGGTGGAGAATGGGTTGGAGAGGGTTCAAGGGGCTGTGATGCTGATGGGATAATGTAAGAAACACGGTTATTGCTGGCATGAACTCAAGCCTGAAGTCCGTCAAGTTCTTTGTTACGTTTTTGTACCGGTTTGGTGGATCGTGCTTTATTCTCCCGTTCTCTTATAGAATTGCTTTAGATCACAGTGCACAGGCAGAAACTTCCTAGCACCTTTCCAAATAGGTGTCCTAAAAGCTGCGGCAAATTGGTTTCTGTGAGTGCAGTGATTTCTTTACCACTGAAGCAGGGATTACTGGTCCTACGAAAAGTTGTTCTCAAATGGTCGAAGTGAAGCAGCCGGGCAGCGTGGGCAGATGTGCCCCTGGGCTGTGTGACAGCAGGCCGGACTCATCCTCACCGGGTGGGCACAGCAGTCATTTGGAGTTTAGCAGCATCTCGCATGGCCTTTTTTGCCACTTTTTTCTGGACCAGTAGGTGTGTGCAACTTCTTTTTCTTTCAAGAAAGGGCCCATTCCAGGAATCTTTATATCTGTATCATTGCTATTTTAGTCACATTAAATGGCTATTGCTTGTCCGTAATTACCTAGAAGTTCAATTTAATGTTTGTTTAGACCAGGTTTAGGATGTAATTAGAATATGCGTAAATGGCAGATTGTATTTTGCTGAAGTACATGAGAAGTGCACAGCTGGTCAACTCATTGCTTGCTTGATAAGAGGTGTATAATGTGTGATTTGTAGCGTGGAACATATATAAATTGTTTCCTTTTATGTTAACTTGGTGTAAGAGGCATAAATACAGACTACTGCTAGAAATCTGCATGGCAGCATTTCGGAATTTCATAATTTTCAGTACCCTTTGGTACTGCCTCGTATCCGAGTGATCTTCAGTAGCTCCTGTGCCTACATTCATGTGATGTCCATGTTGCAAAGCGCATGGCAGTGGCGAGATGCAATCTTGCTGCTGTTGCTGGAGAGATCAGCATTTCGTAGAGCTGATGCAGATGGGTGCATTGTGAAACTTTGACTTCTGATAACGTATAGATAGTAGGTGGTGTGGGCAGAGCACCAGCCTGAAACTGGTTTTAAGATAGATTTAAAGATATCCCGAGGAAAGGGCACATCCCGGGAAGGTCTCAGTGCTACAGCCTGTGCCTGCTCACTTTGTTCAAATGCCACCCGGGAAGTGTCATTCCTTATGGAACACACGTGTCTCTGGGTGATGGAGCAAAACTCCCTGGGAGTGACCATCTGCAGGGCCGCTTGCCCAGCTTGGTCTGGAGCGGCTGCAGGGCGAAATGCAAAGTGAGCTGGTGTTGGTGACATCCGGAGACCCACAGTAGGTGGCTGTGATTTAAAAACAAAAAAACCCCCGATGTTTCTTTCAAGAGGCTCCTTCTTGCCCCGGGTGCTAAACGGATGGGAATTCCTTCCCTTTTCCTGCTAAGTGGAAGAAATGGATGTTTCTTTTCCTGGATTGAAAAGGGGGAATTTTTGGTCCCAACCCACAAACCTTGCCTGTTGGTGGAAAGCCTTATCAGTTAACCTGTGAATCTCCTGGAGAAGTGTAACGCTGGCACTGCTGTCCTGGTTTTGTGGTGGCCTTTAGGCAGGCTGGGGTGGCAGATGCCCTGTTTGGGAGCACGGAGCGAGCTGCAAGCCTGCCTTTGCAGGGAGCTGGGGGCAGGCAGTACTCCCTGTTCACTCTTAGCGAAGATGCTCCATGTAGTCTTTGTCTGTATTTAAATGGAATTACTGGAATAGATGCGTTTATTTGTTGGGAGCGATGGAAAGGAGTTCTTCCTTGATGACAGAGGAAATCTCTTGGCCGTTGGTTTTTGGACTCGTGGGGTGTTGCCCAAAGTGACTTTGGCAGAGGTGCTCTGATGTCCTGCTGCTCACTCGGCCCCGGCATGTTGGTGGTTGTGAGCCAGGTGCCGACGCATCAGCCCAGTGTGCCGCCTGGCTCCATCAGGAAGGCTGCTTTCTTGATGTTGCTGTTTTTATGTACAAAGTTCAGCAAATGCTTTTTTTTTAATTTTTTTTTTTTGTTTTTCACATGCTTCTCTTCCATGTGGCTTCTTCCAACCGAGAAATGGTTTCTGGATCTTGTCCAGGACTCTGTTGCTGGTGCCGTCTGGTGCTGCTGAGCCTGTTGCAGTTGGTTTGCACGGGACGGCTCCTGCGCTCTGTAGGGTATGAGAAGTGCCAGACAATAACTGGTCCTCCTTGCCACCCTTTTGAAGGTGTGGAGCTACCTGGCCACCAGCTGGAGCTGTTGGCGATGCCTCCTGGCCAGCGAAGGCAGCGATCCTTCGTGGGCAGGGTGGTTTCTCCTGCCCGGCGCGCAGTAATGGAGCAATTGCCTGACCACCCGTTGGTGGGGAAGTGACCGTTGGAGAACATCCTCGTGGCAAACACAAGTGCTGGCATGGAAAAGTAAATGAGAGAATCGCTTGAAGTATTTTTAGCTCCTTCTAATGTCATTTAGCAACTGGAAACAGCAGGAGGGGGGTAGCCAGCAGCGTGCAAGTCGCCCGCAGGCTACCGGCGAGCATCCTGGTGGCTGGTGCTGGTGGCCGTGTGGCTCGGCGAGTGTTGGCGAGAGCCGGCGGCAGCCCCCGGCTGACTCAGGGCTCCGGCTGCCGCTTGCCGGGACTCTGCTTTCTCTCCATCCATCTGCAGCGCGGGTTCGGCTGGGCTGCAGCAGTGCGCCGTGTCCTAGCAGCCGGCAGCGCGAAGCATGTGGTTAGCAGCAACTGCTCGCAGTGGTCCGGGCTGAGTGGGAGTATCGTTTTCCTTGGCACACGCTTCATAGAAAGTTCTGTTTTTTCTGCCAGAATAAGCAGTCATTACATTCCATACAATTCATAGTCAAATTATTATCTATTGTTAAAATTGCCTTAATTATCAGATGTTTCCTTAGACATGTAGCTGTTTTTTAAAAGGCTGAATGGAAGTGTGTACATTGTGCGGGAGGCCTGAACTGCACAATGTTTTCAGTGCTGTTTTGTAGTTTCAGGGAGATTTTCTGTGGCTTTCGTATGTCAACAGACTTTTCATTCTCGCTGAAATGGCAGCAGAGCGAGGCCGGCGTGGTGGCAAGGCGCTGGGTTTGCCTGGGTCTCTGCCTCTCCCCTCCACCACGGTATTTATCCTTCGTACCTGTTGGGGCTGAGGAAAATGGGGCTGAAGCATCCCTGCTGCGTGCGAGCAGGAGGTGCGAGATGGCTCGGATGGGAGAAGGTCCCAGACAAGCATCTTCTATTGTGGTGGCATCTCCCCAGCAGGGCTGGGACCTCTGTCAGGAGGCTGGAAGGTCCCAGGTTAGTCGGGGTGGTGATGTCCATGGCCTTAGCCTGCTCTGTGGTGTTGGCTGGTGGCTCCTGCAGATCCCACCGACCTGGTTATGTGCTATGGGTTGCCAACCCCGGAGCCTGTGTGGATGGAGAAGGGCTGCCAGTGCTTCTTGAGAGGTGTCGGATGCGGGGTTCTCCCCCCTCATCCCCTCCACCCGTAGCTGTTCCCCCGATGAGCAGAGGGGTGCTCACCACGGGGCTTCTATGGATGTGCACGTGTGTCGAGTTGTAAGGGCTCAATCCTTCATACCTCCCTCCTGGTCTCCTCCGCAAACCGCGGGATGGAGCATCAGAATTGTCCCGTCTGCTCCAAATCCTTTGCCTCCTGCCGGAAGAGGACCGACCCTCTTGGACCAATTCCTTGCTTTTGTTCTGCCTTTTTTTGGGGGGGGCAAGGAAATTCTTGTTAGCCAAAGAGGTCAGGGCGTGTGTCTCCCCCCCGGCGGCTGGGCTGAGAGCGGGCTGCCAGCTCCAGTCTCCGGGGCAATAACCTCCTCGCATTCCTCACATTCCTCCTGCTTTCTCTTTCTTTTGAGATTATGAAGATAACTTCCTTCTCCCATTGCTAAGCAATGCAAGGGCCCGGGAAAACTCTTAAATTTCCCCCTTGCTCCCTGAATTACTTTGTGTGCTCCCAGATGCCCCATAGCAAACCCCTCGGTGTCCTGGAAGGGGCAGTTTGCCGGTTGCTGGGATTTGTGCATCTCAGGAAGAAGGATCCTGCTTGTATTATTTTTTTTTAATTGCCAAGCATTTTAATTAGAAGAGAATTACTTTGTTGTAGCCAGTCTTACCTGCTTCCCTGTTTGTTTAAGACTTTCCTTAGCGTTTTGTGAAACTATTTAACCTTTCTAGCAGAAGTTTCGGGGCATCCGGGGTTTTCTTTGCCTGTGCAACCCCATGGTGGAGGCTGTGGCTGAAGCACCGTGTTTGTTCGGGGGGGGATTTTCTTCTTCTTTACATCTTTCTGGTGTGGGAAAGATGCTTGGATAAAAGCAGCATGGTGGGAAGAGGGGAGCTGATGAAGAGGCTTCACCTGCATGGGTCTGGTGGCAGCCACGTGGGCTGTCATCGGGCTTTCCCCCCGCCTTTGGCGATGTGGCTATGGTGGTTTTCTTAGGATGGCATTTTCTGTTTGCAAATGGTTCTGGCTGGTGCAGGCACCTCTGTTCTGGGTCCCCGATGGTGTCCAGCTCCTGTCCCTGTGGGGCCTGTTGTGCTGGGGAAGGGCTGGTGGTCCTCAAGGGCATCATCACCCCGCTGGCAACACGCAGCACGTGGAAGGATGGAAATGGTGCTTAAAAAGTGTGTGTGTGTGGGGGGGGTACCTACCGATGGGATCGCCCTTCCTTAAGGGCCAGACAATGTTGATTTTAACATGAAATTAGGATTGTAGCGCCTCTTTCCCAATGTGAAGCATTGCCTGATTTCTTCTCCCCCCTCAAGGCCCCCCCACTCTAGATACACTTTTCTTTTTTGTTTGTCTTTTAAACAAACAAACAAACAAATCTGTTCATTTCCAGTCTTTCTACTCAGATTTTCTGTGGTTTATGCAGTTGGTGGCTGATGGAGGTGGAAGGTGTGTGAGCTCCCTGCGCAGGACTCCTGGCTGGGCTGGGGTTGGTGTAGGAAGGTGTGTGGTCAGCAGCGAGGAGCCGCCCTGAGCGAAGGATTTCAAAGGAGTATTTCTCTTAATGTTTCCAATTTAGCAGTTGAGAATTGTCTGGATTTTAAGCAAATTCAGATGGGGGCAAACAATGATGAAATGTTTAAAATATGTTTCAACATTTTTGTGGGAATAGGAACTGTTCTTATACAGGCCAGGCTGCAGCTTTTGGGAGGTGAAAATATGTGGCCCTTTTACACGTTGTCAGCATTGTTGCTGCTTTTTTTTTTTTTTTTCTTTTCCCCCTTCTTCTTTTTTTAAAATGCTCATAGGAAATTGGCTTTGGTAATTGAGTTTCTACAGAACCACAACATCCAATAGCTGTTCCTTTCCAGGGGTCACCCTTAGGTTAGTTTAAGTAATGTGCAGTCGGTTTAACCTCTTGTGGTTTGTAGTGCTATTCTAGAAATTACTGGTGATTTGGGGTGTGTTAGAGCAACAGCTTCACAGGAAAACCCCAAATGTCAGGGTGTCTGGTTTTCAGAGAGCTCTGACCACTTGCCCCGTGAAAATCGGGCACCTCGCCGTACGTCCCTCGAAGGGACCTGCTTGCATCGGAAAAATGTAGTTAAAGCCTTTACGGCCCGTTGGCTTTTCCTTTTGAAAGGAGCCGAAATAACCCCTGGCAAAGTGTTTACCGGCCTTGACTTAGAACATCCTCCTGCTTGGAGGCACCTTGCAGAGCCTGTGCTGGGTGGCATTGCCCCGCGCGGCTGGTCCCCTGGATGGAGGGACAGCGGTGCCCCGCAGCCCCGAATCCCCGGGGTTTAGGGGATTTGCTGCCAGCGCGGGACCAGCTTTAAGAAATTATGAGCTGGGGCTTTAGCTTGGTAGCATTGACAGTTTGGTATAAAAAGCTCTGTGTTGCAGGCTGCGATGACAGGGAGTGATAAATCACTCTTGGCTGGTGCTACAGGTTCTAATAATGGTGTTTTAAAAAGATTACATGGGTTTTAATACAAACTTTTTTTGCTTCTTTGTACTCTCCTCTCTTTAAAGAATGGAGCCTGTTTTGATTCAGCGTTCTTGGAACATAAAGATGGAGCCAGGATTTTTACTGGGCTGAAATACAGTTTTTTTCCGCTTTTCCTGCAAACACGAGGATCTTGTTGGAGTGTCTACAGCCAGCTGGCTGGCAGCGATTCCTTCCAAGGGAGCTTGCTTGTTTGTTTGTTTGCTTTAAAGGTGACTTTGCCCCCTGGAAGATTAAAGAGCGAGCAGTTTCACCCGGTTCCGATGGGTGCTATTAGAAGGAAATTTGTGATAGGGAGAGACTTTGCATGGTAGCAATAAAGGGGAAAAATTCCCTCCTGCACCCTCCCTGGCTTTCCTTGACCCGTTCCCATGGGAGGGCAGGGCATTTATGTGGTCAAAGAAACCAGCACAGTTATAAAAGCCTAATGGAAAATAATTCCCTTGCCAGGTACGCGTGGGCACCCACGCGGGCTTTACCTTTGCTCTGAGTAGCGTGAGGTGGATTTTTTTTGCCCACTGGCCAACCTTTGGGTTTCTAAGGCACGGTGGCCAGCAGTTTCGGGTGCCCAGTGGGATGAGGTGATGAGGCACTGGTGGCACTGCCACCCTGCCAGGGCAGGGGCTCCGGGAGCAGGCAGCTGGCAGAAAACCAGCGTGCGGATCAGGGGTCGGAGCGGTGCCGCTGGTTTCATTTGGACTGGAGGAAAAACAGGCTTCCTCCTGAGTTTTGGCTCGGTTCAGAGACGGAGCTGAGGGTGCCATAGGACCGTATGCTTTTCTTCTCCATGGGGGGAAAAATGGCTTTGATAGAGTCTGCTAATGATTCAGCACTGTTTACATAATAATTGTGGTTCGCTTTCATTAGCTCTCATAATGAGATTGCTTTCTTCTAGTGCAATCGCTTGCTGGTTGGGTTTTACAAGTTCCTGCTTCCCTGCTCCCCGAGCACAGCATCGGGCTCGCACTGGGGGCTTCGAGCCTGGCCTGGCCTCCCGTCCCCGGCTCCCGGCGCAGAGCAAGGGTCGCAACTTGTCACTGCAGAGGAGGGGAGGCGCAGGGGGCTGGTATCGGTGGCACAATTCTGAAAGACCCAGGTGGCGGTTTGGAGCATCATAGCATCTTAGCAGAGCTGCGTTTAAATGCATTTTGGGTGATTTCTCAGCACAGTGCTCACCTTCGTACTAAAACCTTTCGGCTTTAGCTATTTGCAAGGAAGGGAATCCACTGACCTGCTTCCACTGGGAGGAAGAAGCCAGGTCCTTTTGCCTCTGAGATCTACCGTATCAGCAGCACTAATTGTGATGGTCCATGAGCATCACGGATATTGTCTGTGTGTATGAAGATACTGGATTAACTGCTGCAGCCCAACCCTGATATGGTACTTGTTTGCTTCCCGTGTCAGAGTAACTGCGAACGGCGGCGTTCCTGTACGACAGGCTGCTGGTGCCTGCCTCCTGCAGCATCCTGAGAGCGCTGAGCTCCTATTAAATAAATCATGTTTGCTGGGAGGAGAATACAATAGCATGAGCACTACCTTTTGAAAAGGTAAGGTTGGGTGTTGTTTTGTAGCTTGGTTGGTTGGTTTTTTTTTCCCTTTTTAGCTTACTAGCAGGTGCTTTATGGTTCCAGAGCAGTCCTGACAGCGGAGTCCCAGCGTGGCTGACCCTGCGGGGGCAGCGATGCTCCGGAGCAGGATGAGTCCCTGCGGGGTGGTGGGTGCTGACCTGGCGGGTGTTGTTGGGAGGGTGGGGGGCTGCCTGCCTGACTCTGCAGGTGCCGCTTGCCTGCCCTAGGGGATGCACGCCCTCTGGCCTTCAGCTGCGAGTGACCATTTCTTTAGAAATACGCCCCAAACGATTTGCTGCCGGTGGTAGGTGGTAGATTCAGGGCTCGGCTGCTGGCGGGAGGGTCTGAGCAGAGGATGAGTTGACGACCTTCCCCTTTGCAAAACAGAACTTTTTTTTTTGTGGGGGGGAGGGTTGGGGAAGGTGGTGCCACGTGCCTTCCGCTAATTAACGTGAGTTAATTGGGGCTGGTTGGAGAGCCGTGGCTTGGTGGGTAGAGGCAGCTCAGGGCTGTTTCTGCCCCATTGAATCCAGCCTGCCGAAGGGACATGGCGATCCTGGTGGCAGGCGCATAGCTAGCAAAAACTCCGTGTAACTCGGCTCTCCGCTTTATTAAAGACTCCTTTATACCACTTTTTGCCATTACCCCCGTGAGAACAGCCAGCCTTTTCAGCAGCCTGAAACCTCCCTTACCGGGAAAGCTGTGGCGTGGGGAGCAGCCTGGCTGGCACGCCGCTGTTGCTCCAAACCAGCCCCCAACCCGCTTTGAGGAGGCGAGCAAGCCAGGATAAGGATGCCCAGCGAGAATAAGGATGCCCAGAGAGCCTGGCATTCCCAGCCAGCCCTGCTGAAGCTGGGGAGCATCCCGCTCGCCAGCCAGCCAGCTCCAATAGGAGACTGAAAAATAGTTGTGGCCAGCAGGGGTTAATTTCTAGGTATCAAAATATGCATAAAAGGTTAAAGGAGACTTCCTCCTTGTCAATGAATTACGGCTTTAAAATATTTGCATTCTTTCCTGAAAGATTTAGGAATAATTATATAGCACTCAGGGGCAAGGCATTGCCAGATAAACTTAACAACTCTATAATTTGTACTCGAGGCAGGGTTTCCTGTAAATGATAGCTTTGTTTAATTTTACAATACTGCTTCCAAATGTTTGCCGGGTATGAATTGCCAGCTAAACCGGACTTGTGAATCTGGAAGAGTATTTGTTTGTTTGTTATTGCAGACAATAAAAGCTGCTGTATTAGGCTAAAACTTGGCATCTCCTTTACAACTTCGAGGCATCCTTCCCCAGGCAGGTTTGGTGGGGCGGGCAGCCGACGAAGGGTGCAAGCAGCTTTCTGGCTTCTCCATACGAAATCCCTGAGCTGCTCTAGGATCTCCTCCGGCTCTGCCTTTCTTTTTCTGGGGTCGGGAAAGGAACGCTGCAGTTGCAACGCACATACTTTATTTCCATTACTCAAAGCCGGAGTCATGCGTAGTTACAGCCAAAGACACTTCAGCAGCTCTGGGGATAACAAGATAGCTGACAGACTGGAATGCAGATTTATCAGGGGTAAAAACTGGCAAAATTCCTTATTTCTGATTCTTCTTTTTAAATAGGCCCTTCATGCTCCTGCTGCATGAGCCCACCGCGAGATTTAACCCCTTGCGTTCTCCCAGCTGGATGCGGGGATGTGCGCCGGGGGCCGCCTGTGTGTCTTCTGGGATTAAATTGCTCAGTCCCACTTAGTTCCTAGGTGGTGTTTTTAAACTGTGAAGCTCTTCCAGAAATGTTTTCAATGGGGTTTTTATTTTAAAGCACAGGCCTTTGCACCAGATGTGTGTCTGAGTGACCACAGAATGTAAATTTTACTGTGTGTTGCCTTTGGACTGGCAGTTTGGGAGGCTACTGGGCAGTTAACATAGGAGGATTGTGCCATGAAATCCACTTCCTTGGGATTTGATTCATATTAATTTCTTTCAGAGCAAATCTCTTTATTGGCTTCAGTTACATTTTGATGTAGAGCTACTTTTCCTCTGCCTTTGTTTGGACCTGGAAATATTTATATTGCTGTGAGAAACAGGTCATCCTTGGCTCTATAGCTTTTCATTAATATATATGTTTTAATATTCTGAGACATTAAGCCATTTCTTTTTTGGGGAAACAAGTTACAGCAGAAGCAGTGCACTTGGAAGTTAAATAGATGAAGTGAAATCCCTCAATTTACAGGAGCTAGGTTCAGAAGACAAGTCGAGCTGTTCAGTATAAAAGAGTTTCAATTTAAAATTTAACCTTTCCCCAGCCTTTTGCGAGCAGTTTGTGGTGCAGCAAGACCTGGCCGGTGCCAGTCCCGCGCGGGAGCCTGGGGACAGGGCTGTGACGTGGCTGTCTGTAGGGTGGCTGGATTTGGAGCTGGTGGTTGTGCCTGTGGTTGTGTGTCTCGACCGGTGGGGAATGAAGAGAATTTCACTTTTTATTGGAAAAGGAAAGGATTGCTCAAGGGTTGCAAAACACTTTGTTTTGGAAAAAAAAAAGTCATTGTTTGAAAATAGCATGAGAGCAGGAGGGGGGGCTGTCCCTAGGCTTGTGGCAGTCTTGAAAATATTCTTCTTACCTGGGGGTGAAGCTTCAGTGTTTGCTTGGACTTTTGTCCCAGGGTGTTCAGGCTGGAAAGCTACGCTTCTCCCATCCCCGTCCTTTGGTGATGAAGGATGGGAAACTTTTTTTTTAAGGGAGTAGAGTTTAATAAGGAAAGTCTTGATGGTGGGTGGAAAGGCTGATGGCTGGCTGCACTCAAAGCACCTGAAACCTGGCTGAGGTCAGCAGTTGGGCTCTCATGGGAGAGTTGTTGGCTCCTGGTTCTCCTCTCTGTGCTTTTTACCCTGTCCCTGTGTTTGTCCCTTTGGCTGCGCCCCAGCCACGTGCATTTGAACCAGCGTGCCCCTCGCTGCTTTGCTGTGGGTGCTTCTCAGGGTGATTCTCAGCCTGTTTTATCCTGGTGCCTCCAGAGGACAGGTTCATCCCCGGCGTGGGAAGCTGCTGTGCTCACAGCCCAGGTCCCATGGGGCTGCGGTCATCCACCGGAGACACCTGGCCCCTGCGGGAATGCCACCCACAGCAGCCCTTGTCCCAGCCCTGCCAGCATCGCTTCGTGTTGCGGAATGCCTCCCTGCTGCGGGGACTGCTCCTCTCTCCTCCGGGCTTATTTTAGCTGCAAACTTTTTATAGAGTGTTTTTGCTTTCGGAGGGTGCCGGGGCCAGCACAGCAGCGGCTGCGAGGAGGGTGGGAGCCCCTCTCCCTGCTTGGGAAGGACTGACCCAACTGGTAAATGCATCCCATCCTTCTAATCAACCATCCCTTCCCTGGGGCTCACAGCATGCTGGGGGCTGTTTACCTTCCTGCCTGGGGGCTGTTTACCTTCCTGCCGGGGGATTTCGGATGGATTTCGGATGGTACCCCTGGGGAGGTGGATGGCAAAGGTCCTGTTTGCACTCGTTCCTCCCCCCAGGTTGCTCCAGGCCATGCTTAAAAAGATAAAATAAACCCCTTCGATGCCTGCCAGGAAGAGCCTTGCTGCAACTGTCCCCTGGTATGGTAAGGTGCTTTCAGCCGGGCACATTGTTTTTCCACCTCGTTGAAGCTGTTTGCACAAGCCCAGCTGCTGCGTGCGAGAGGAGACCACAATCCGGGTCCGTGGGTGGAAAAATCTCTGTGATACCTGGGACTGAGGTCTCCCAAACTTGCTCTTTCCAAAATATGTAAGAAAACGTGACCCTGTGTTGGCAACACGAGCCATCCAGTGTGTGCGATGGATGGGCAAAGCCACCTCAGGTGTGGGGAAGGAGAGGTGCCATGCTCCCATGCAGAGCGGTGCCAGGAGGGCATGTGCCTGCATGGTGAAATGTGTTTGGAAAGGGGATTGGGAAACCAAAAAGGTGGTCTTGTCCTAAAAGGCTGAAGTGGCCTCCTGTGGCCTCCTGCACGGTTGTCCTCTGCAGCTGCGTTCTTCTGGCACACTGCTGTCCCTCCTGGGAGGATTTTGCTCAAACAAACTTGGTGGCGCAGAAGCGGACTCGCAAACTGTTGAGAAGATGCAGAGATTTATCTATGCAAATGTGAGGAGGAGGAGGAGGAGTGCCCGTGTGAACCTGCTGGCAGACAAGGCCAGTGTCCAGGAAAGTGGGGTGTCCTGGAGGGGGGGGAGAAGGAGGATTTTTAATTTTGTGATACCCTTATCTTACTCCTTTCTCCCCTCTCTTCCACCCCCCTTCTCGCCTCTGCCGGGGTAGATTAAACTGCTCAGCCTCGCCTTTTCCACAAATGCTGGCAGGCTGCTGGTTCCAGGCCCGGGGAATACACTGGGAGTCTGTTCCAGCGGCGGGATGGGTTTTGGGAGGTAGGTCGCGTTTTGCTGGCTGAGCACAGTGCCCTGCTTGTGTGAGCTGGGTGGCTTCAGCAGCAGATGCCCGGCCTGTTAATGCTTGGTGGGAGTACCAAGCAAAGGCTTAAAAACCACATTTTTTCAGGTAAAAATCTTATTTACAAACTCTGCTGCAGTCCTAGCTCTGAGGTGGTTTGTTTAAGGGGAGATAAAGCTGAGACGTGGGAGGTATAGGGGATGGATCAGACTGTTGCTGGTTCTGGGGGGTTGCGCTCATGTCCCAGCACCCCTGCTCCCAAAAAACATCCCTGTTTGAGGCGGTGGTGACACTGGCACCGGGCTTTGCCACGGTGGCATCTCCTGGTGGATGCCCTGCCTGCTGTGCCCGGGTAAGGCACAGCTGGGGTGGGTGCCTCCTGCTTCTCCAGCCCTGTGTTTCAGGGGGCCTAAACCCAGGGCTGTGCTGCTTGCTGGGGGGAGATTTCCACCGGCGTCTTCTTTCTCTCTTCCCTCCCTGGCTCGTAGCTGTGCATGGAGGCCCAATTTCAGGGGCATTTCAAAAGTTATACCTTGGTTTTTTTGGCATGGGGCTTGCCCCGTCACCCATTGCACCACCGACTCGCCTTTCTCTGTGCGATGCTTCGGGCTCAGCCCTCTGTGTTTTTGGAGGTTTGTCTTATTTACACAAACAGTTCTCAGAAAGTTCATCTGAAAAGCAGCTTTTCTTCCTACGAACAGCCAGGAACCACTAGTATGTGATCTTTGTGTATAAAGTTGCCTTTCTCTGCTTATAAACAGTGGCCCTAGGATGGATGTGCGGTGGCCCTGTTTAGATTTAAATCTGACCCACCTCCTTGTTTTTGGTGCTGGCGTCCCCTTTGAGCACCGAGTTCTTTCCTGCCTGTTGCAATAACATGTGGTGTGAGTTTTTTAACCTTTGAGATTGGAAAGCCGTGTCAATCCATGGTGTCCTGCTGTGGGCAGCAGCGTATGATTTTTTTTTTTTAATTATGTTTTTCCTCCTGCACAATATCGTAGACACAGATTGCTCGCTAATTTCCCGTGCCTAATTTCTTCTCGTGGCCAGGCAAGCCAGAACCCGATAGCCACAGAGAGCCTATCATGTGTTCCGATAGCCCCTGGTAGCTCTGGGAGCAGGGGAGCTGGGAAGCACACCTGCATGCCTTGGTCCTCCAGCTGCGATGGAAGAGTTGCATTGAGCTCAAGTTCTGCTGACCATCCCTCCCAGAGCCCTTCATCTGGGCTTGTTTCCCCAACCCTGCTTTGCATCAGATTGACACGAGCTAATTATTTCGGAAACCCCTCTAATTGGTGCCTCTTTCTGGTCCAGCTGAAATTGGGGAATTGTTTCTACAGTCATGAGCAGAGGGAGAGACATGGAGTGGAGCAGCATCACTCGTGGCCTTTCTTCCCGGGAAGGCAGGCTGGAGCGCAGGGTTGGCAGCATCGCCGGGGTCACTGAGGAAGGAAGAAAAGCATTTACGTGCTTTTTTGGGCAGGGCTGAAAAATGCGGCATGCCACAAATTTGTTGCTTTGCTGGGTGTTCATAGTGTGCAGCTGCGTAGTGAGATGTAGTGTGGGTTCCTGCAGATAAACTCAAAATTGAGTTGTGGCTGCAATGCTCTGGAGAAGCATCTCTGGGTCGATGGCAGTGGTTCCTCCAGATTCCTGTTCTGGAGAGCTGCTCTGCACTGCGAGGTTCCTGGCTGAAGGATTGGGCCCCAAACTGGGACGGGCTGTAGGTCTGGCTTGCTGTGGAAAGGACGTTGCCTGTGTCCGCGCTGAGGTGTTCATCCTGCACAGAGCTAAACTGGGGGAACCACTGGGGAGCTGCAGGCGTGGCACAGCGTGAGTGCGCTGCCTTCCCTTTGGTGCCCAAATGGTCTCCGTGCCGTTATGAAAATGTCTTGTGGAAAACTTGTGGACTTGCTCTTGGACTGAATTTTATTTTCTAAGCAAATGAGACTTTTTGGTCTTGGATGGGGGGTGTGTGTGTGCAAAAGCTGTTCCACCACCTTGCAGCCCACCTGCCCTTGGAGAGCTGGGAGCCAGCGAGGGTTTCTGTCAGAGGAGATGGCTTGTTCGCCAGGAGCGGCACAGGACTGAGCAGGGCAGGGGGTAGCATAGCTCTCTTGGACTGTGTTAGCTTGTGAGCCCTCTAAAATTTAATTTCCAGGGCTGCCACAGCCCCCTGCGTTGACACCTTCAGACTACTGCCTGTATGCGTGCTTCCACAGACCCCTCCACAGACCACAAACCGAATATGAAATGCTTCACAGGAGCCAAACTGGCTTGGGAAAAAAAGCATGGATGCAAAATGCATTTGGAAATCTGGCCTTTTGTGTATCTTCTTCCGGAATCTCTTAACCTGCTCTAAATTCTGAAGTTATCTGCACGTTTACTGTGCTTGGCAAGCTCGGTGGGCAGGGGGAGGGCTTATTAATGTGGGTTTTTACGTGGATAAATGCGGTGGTGAAGAGCTATTGACACATGGAAGTGTTGGTGGGAGCTTAGAGAAGAATCAGCTGCTTTGTGATAGCTCTGCGCCCCTTCCTTCGTTTGAATATCTTTACAAAACCCGGTTGTAGCAAAGCACATTGTTTTTTGTTTTTTTTTTTTTTTAAACAAACCCACGCATATTTCTGTGGCTTAAAAAGAAAAAAAAAAAAAAAGCAAACCCAAAAACACACACACGACCCCCTCCCCTACCCCCCCATCCTTAGTAAGTTTTGCACACATCAGAAACAAAGGCATCAGCATTTGCTTGTCAGAGCTAATAAAGTTTGCTTGGATCTTAATTTTTCTGCTTGATTTCACAAAGTAATTGAAACTTCCTTTTTTGCTGCAAGCTCTTTTTTTTTTCTTTTTTTTTTCCCTTTCCTATTTTTTTTTTATTTAAATATTCTTAAAAGAACATCTTTTGGTCAGTGAGTTGATGGAATTTTGCTCAGAAGGCAGGCGCGGTTCGAGTGCACCGAACGAGTGGTCAGTCAAAGCTTATGGGACAAATTACTTGTGTCTGCAAGTTATGCCTCCCAGTTGAAAACCACCTAGACCAAATAAATCTTGAACTAGAGGTTTTATAGGAGCTTTTGAGCATGTTAAGTGAAGCTTTTGTAATCGCGGTGATCTGATAAAACCTTAAAAACCAGCGTCCCCATAAAGAAAATAGGAGTTCCACTTGAGGTGATAAAACTCACATCTGGTAAGCTCTGCTCGCTACCTCCTGATGACCTGTGAAACAGCGAATAGTCCCCGTGCCGGAGGAGAAACGCCAAACTACCAATGCCATAGCCTTGCCATGGAGGGGACACACCAAAAAAAGTTCATTTGGGAGCAAAACCAGCGGCTTTTGAATAAGGAGCATCCTCCAGCTCCCGTATGCAGTTGCATGACTCTTGGTGTCTCGCTGGCCGCCTCCCGGCCAGCGCGACACAGGGAGTTCTTAGAGGTTAGGGGTAAGGAGGGGCCCGGGTAATTGAAAGCAAACAAACAGCGAAGACAAAAAAAGAAACATAAAACAGCAAACCCAAAGCCACAAATAGAAAACAGACTTTCCAGATTGATTAGTTCAAATTTGTTTATTTGAAGTCCCAAAAGTTTGCCTCGTTGCTCTTTTGGGGTGTCTCTCAAATGGGGCAATATGTTAACCATGTGTTTTCAGACCAGCTTTTCCCAAGAAAGACCCTGGGTTTGAGTGTGTTGATGCTGCCTTAAACTTTAAATTGAAAGGAGCGTGGCAGGCTTTAAAGCCTAATTTGTAGGCTTGACATGCAGGTGCTGCTCTTGAGAGAATTACACTCTGCAAGACTTTTGTTTTGTGGAGGTTTTTCCTTGGGCACCTTAAAGAGCACGGAGTGTTTTCATGGAACTGCAAATACATTTACCATTCACTTTTTTTCCACATCCCTAATGGAAACAGGTTTAGGAATAATGATGCACTCACTGGCTATGGGAATCTGTGGAAACCTGGTAAAGTCTGGTTTTATTTTTTGTTTTCGGGGTGTTTTGGACTGGATGGTGCTTCCTGCTTCCTACCTTCCATACCAGACCAATAGAGCAGCTGTAATATATACTTTTTTACAGATTTTGGCTGAAGCACCCCTAAGCCCCCAGACAGAGGAATTACAGCTCTAGCCTATTAGCTGTTGGCCATTAATGAGTTGGTCTAAATGCTTTGATTGTGCCTGAGATTTCGAAGCTGAATCCTTTGCACGATATTCATATGGTCAGAATGCCTCCCAAGGACAAGCCCTAACTTCTCGGTGCTGTGGCCATGCCTCCCCAGGAAGGAGTACATCCATTTTGGGTCGTGCTGATACCATCCCCTGCCTTGGCGCTATCAAAGCGGGTGGAAGCTCCCCGCCGTGCCGGCAGCCCGGCTCTGATGTTCTCTCACATCCAGGCGTGTTGTTTATCTTTAACCAAAGCCTTGGATAAACTTCCAAAATAAATGAATGTAGTAGTCCAACTCGGTCTGCTTTGGCAGAGGTTTTTTGGAGTGACTCAAACGTTATAAATATGAAAGTAGCTAGACTTCAAACGCCTCCTTTGGACAAAGTTTTCATAGTTGTCTCCTAAAGCAGCAAAGGGCAATGTTTCCTTGAAAAAACTCTTTATTTCCCCCCCCCCTATTCCTCCCCCTCCCCCTTTCTCTTTTCATCTGCACCCTTCGTTCACATCTTGCCTTCCTGATTAAGAACTAATCAGTGAAGATAGATTAGTCCGGGAGAGGTGCAGCCCTTGGGAGCGGTGCAGCTCCGGCGGGTCAGGAGCCGGGAGGCACCACGGGGTCACCGTCACCGCCGTGGCTGAGCCGCGCTCCAGTGCACGGAGGAATGCGGTAACAGGATTTAAAGGAAACGTACAGAACTAACGAGGATTAAGGCTAATTGTCTGCCCCTGGTCCTGCGAGGGGCAGCAGGATGTAGCCACGCAGGGAGCGACCCTGGGTTGCCAGGGGAGGGTCTGGTGGTTAGGGGCTGTTTGTGGAGGACTTGGGGAGTTTGGGTCGGTTTAGTTGCTGGATGAAGAAACAGAAAATAGTGGATTGGAAGGGAAAAAAATGAAAAGAAAAAAAAAAAGTTGAGTTCTTCCTTAAAGACTTTCAAGGCTGTTGGAGCAAATATTTCTGCAGTTGGTGGCAAACATCCTACAAATGAGTGATTCTTGCTGTGCCTGGGCTCTGTTTTTGCTGGCGTTGCACAACCGTCGCTTTGTGGGGGACCTGGTGTCCCCCACCTGCTGAACGCTTGTCCTGGGGCTGGGCTGAGCCTGGTAGGAGGCCTCTTACTGAAGGACCTGGCCTGCCCGTGAGGTTGTTTTGTGGAATGGTGCGTTTTGCAGACCTTGCCTCCCCTTGCAGGTTGGACTGGTGTCCTGCGTATGCCTCAGCTTGAATAAGGGGGGATTTGGGCCTTGGGGTTGGTCCTCAGCAGGCCAGAGTGGCCTGAAACACTGGCTGGGGCTAACCATCCATTGAGTGGGACCTGAGGGAGCTGGGCAGCCATATCGAAAGAGTTTATCACTTTGTATTTCTGTGCTCTGGGGAATCAGAATCGTTTTGGTTGGAAGAGATCTTTAAGATCATCAAGTCCAACCATTAACGTAACACTGCCAAGTTACTACTAAACCATGTCCCTCAGCACCACATCTACATGTCTTTTAAATACCTCCAGGGATGGTGACTCCACCACTTCCCTGGGCAGCCTGTTCCAATGTTTGACGACCCTTTCAGTGAAGAAATTTTCCCTAATATCCATCCTAAACTTCCCCTGTCGCAACTTGAGGCTGTTTCCTCTTGTCCCATTGCCTGTTCCTTGGGAGAAGGGACTGACCCACCCCCGGCTACACCCTCCTTTCAGGGAGCTGTAGAGAGCGAGAAGATCTCCCCTCAGCCTCCTTTTCTCCAGGCTGAACACCCCCAGCTCCCTCAGCCGCTCCTCACAAGGCTTGTGCTCCAGACCCCTCACCAGCTCCGTTGCCCTTCTCTGGACACGCTCCAGCCCCTCAATGTCTTTTTTGTGGTGAGGGGCCCAAAACTGGACACAGCACTCGAGGTGGGGCCTCACCAGTGCTGAGTACAGGGGGACGGTCCCTGCCCCAATCCTGCTGGCCACACTGTTGCTGATACGGGCCAGGATGCTGTGGCCTTCTTGGCCACCTGGGTGCACTGTCTGGAAGAAGTGAAGTTTGCATGTGGCCCAGCTGGAGGATGGAGGGACAATGCCCTTCGGTGCCATGGGTACCAGCAGGACCCCCCAGGCTGGCAGCACCCCAGTGAGGGCAGATGGGACACAGGCATGGTTCCGGCTGGGCACGTTGTGCTGTGGGGTGAAAACTGGTCTCTTCTAAACCAGGCCTGGAAACAACATTGCACCCAGTTGCTCTCAGCTGAATGCTGGCATCAGATGCTTCCCAGCCTGGCGAACCCTCGTTAGGTGGCTTGGTGGTGGCAGCGGGGTCTGCCTGGCAAGGTCGTGGGGCAGCACTCGCCTGTGGCTCTTGGCAGATGTGGATGGGCAACCTGTGCAAGCAAACTCGTGCTTCCTCAGCCCTCGGGTTTTGGCCGTTTCTGATAGCAGTCCAAAGCTGGCAGTTTTCTGCTTTGCGAGGCGCCTTTGGGGCTGGCGGGGAGGTGCACGACTCGGCTGGTGGATTATAGCTGGACTTTACTACGCCTGAACCCTTCAACCCTTCCATCTCTTTTTTGTTTATAGTTTCAATTACCAGAAGTCGTAACTCCTGCCCCAAAACACCCCCAAGCCAGTGATACTTGTGCAAATTGAGAAGACAGAGTGTTTCTCCTCGGTGCAGAGCTTTGACTCGCTTCTGCTCCCTGCCCTGAGCGGGGTCCCTGGGACTCGGTGGCACTGGGTGGCCGGTGGCACGTGGGGCGGCAGGAGGAAGGAGATAAGGAATCAGTGCTCCGGTCCAAAGTCCGGGCTGCCTTTGGAGGGTGAGAAGTAAGCCCTGCCCTTGGCAGCTGTGTGGAGCAAGGGACTGTGCCCTTGTGGCACCCAATGGCATCCTGGGGGGCATCAAGAAGAGTGTGGCCAGCAGGTGGAGGGAGGTCATCCTCCCCCTCTGCTCTGCCCTGGGGAGGCCACATCCGGAGTGCTGTGTCCAGTTCTGGGCTCCCTGGTTCCAGAAGGACAGGGAACTGCTGGAGAGGGGACAGCAAAGGGCTACCAAGATGATGAGGGGACTGGAACACCTCTCTTATGGAGAAAGGCTGAAGGATTTGGGTCTCTTCAGTCTGGAAAAAAGACGACTGAGGGGGGACCTTATCAACGCTTATAAATACTGAAAGGGTGGGTGTCAGGAGGATGGGGCCAGGCTCTTTTCAGTGGTGCCCAGCAACAGGACAAGAGGTAACGGGCACAGACTTGACCATAGGAAGTTCCATCTCAACATGAGGAGGAACTTCTTTCCTGTGAGGGTGGCAGAGCCCTGGCCCAGGCTGCCCAGAGAGGTGGTGGAGTCTCTGTCTCTGGAGACATTCCAAACCTGCCTGGACGCGTTCCTGTGCCACCTGCTCTGGGTGACCCTGCTCTGGCAGGGGGTCAGACTGGATCATCTCCAGAGGTCCCTTCCAACCCTACCATTCTGTGACTTGTGTGGGTTTTGCTGTCAAAGCAAGGGGAGCAGAGGTAGACCTTCTGTCTGTGTCACTGAGGACTTTCGTGTGGCCCTGACTAGTCCTGGCTCTCCACTGAGCCCTTACTGCCCTCCCTGCCCAAGGCAGGGTGAAGGAGTGCATTTTTATGGGTGAAAACCATCACCCTGCTAGTCCAGATATTCGGCTATTTGTACACTGCCCTTCCGTGTAGTTGTTTGCAGCTCGGTGGTTTGGTTTATTGGGTTTTTTTTCCCCTTTTCCTTCCCTTCTGTGTAAAGTTGGTCTCAGAATTGCAGCAGGTTCCTCAGTGCCTATTTTGGATCCCGCAATAGAGAATTAATCTTTCTGCAGGTTAATTAACATCTCTCTTGCATTCCAATTTATAGATTAGATTATTGTTTATATAAAGCCTGGGATATTTTTTTAAATTTTATTTTAAGTCAAAAACAGGAAATTGTGGCTGAATTTCATGAGCTTTGTTTCTTATTTGAGGAATTAAAAACATCTTTAGGTTTTTGGGGTGGTTTTAAAATTTTTGCTTGGGTCATAGCTGCCAGCTCACATGCCCTTAGTACTTTTATTCCTGTTGGTGTGCTTTTAACCTGTGGAAACGGTAGCTCCGCTTTGTGTGATGGTGTGTGCTTTTGGTTTTTTTTTGTTCTGCAAGCAGGAAGACTTCACTTCTGCCAAGCGAAGCCCCTGCGTCACTGGCGATGTCAGAAAGGTGGGATGTTCAGGGGGGCTGACAGCACAGGACAGTGGTCTTTGCCTTGAAATGGGCTGGTGGCACCATCTGGAAGAGCCATGGTCTCTCAACTGTGGAGATCTCTATCAGTCAGTGCCTCCACAAACCCATGAACACCTTCTTTTGAGCTTTTTTTGGTCATTTGTTTGGGGTTTTTTTCCCCAAATAAAGCACAATCCCCCAGAATCACTAAGGCAGTACAACCTCAAAACGTTGCTGAAGCTTTCGAGGGTCATCTACTGTCAACTGTGGGACTTGCCAGCAAATGACCCATCTGCTGGCACGAATAGGTGAGCCTGGGTGCATCTCACAACAAACTACTGTGCGGCTCTGAAACGTGGTTTTGTGCATTGAGGCTGGAATCAGCCATGTTTGAAAAGCAGGGGGGGGGAGGAATTAAATAAAATTACTGGAAAAGTGGTTCCCAGCGGTGTACTCCTGCTTCTCCTGCCTGGCTGTGTGCGGTGCCGGGCATCATCCTGGGAGGTGCCTGGCAGAGGGTCTGGGGACCACAGAGGGAGAAGGGCTGGAACTGGAGGCAGGGGGAAATATTCCATTTCGAATGGCAGTGTTTGTGGTGGAATCCGTTTTGGTTAAAAGCTGCTTTTTTGGCAAATAGCCCAAAGCTTTATGGAAAAAAAACCAACAAACAGGCAGTTTTTTTGGCTTTGTTTTGTCTTCTTAATGAGGAATTTGAGGAAAAAATAAGAAGTCTCACAAGGAAAGTAACTGTCTCCCAGCTAGATCTCTTCTATTTGTTTTTCCTTGTGCCTGAGGCTTCAGTAATTCTGTGTATTTGCTGTTCCCAATGGATTCTCATTTTGGTTTTTTTTGGGGGGGGGGTGGGATTTTTGTTTGTTTCTTTGTGTTTTGGGTTTTTTTTAATTGCATGAAATTATACTCGGCGGTTTTTTTTGGGTTACTACCCCTGTAAAATCTGCTGGACAATTTCTGTTGAATTCTGAAGTCCGACCACTGGCTGGTTTTTGATAGGCTTTATTACAACTGTTTTATTTTTACCTTCATGTATACCCAGAATTACTGATTGCAAGTTTTAGGCTTTTTAGATGTTCTTTGGTGGCTGGTAGAGGGATGAGGGAGAGGGACACTGCCCAGTTCAGCTGTCCCAGAGACGGGTCTCTTGTGCGCCTTGTGTATCCATCCTCCTCACCGGAGAAGTGGAAAAAACCAAAGATAATTTTCAGCATAACTTGCCCGTTGTGTAACACCTCTCGCTCAGGGCACATAGGCAGAGACACGTTATGAAAACTATTTCATGCCTAAAGAATTCGGTGATAATAATGAGAATTTGCATTTCCTAAGTTCTCACTCAGCGATGTCAAGTAGGGGGTTTTGGTTTTGTTTTTTTTTTTTTTTTTTAATTAAGAAACAACTCTTGGTTTTCACTGAAGGTTTCTGCTTTAGCTAGAGCCAGGGAGAATCCTCTAGTTAACCAGAGCTATTTTACTCTCCAGGCTTGCTTAAATAATAAGTTTAATTATGTAGTATTCTTTTTTTTTTTTTAATCCCCCTTTGCCTTATTTGTATATTCAGGTCTTTGTGTGGTTCCTCTCTCTTTTGATGTTTGCAGAAATGCATTATCTTCATCTGGCTGGTTTGTGTTTGGTGTGCCACTAATTGACTCAACATCCTGTTTGTTGGAATGAAAGCGCACTCTATCATGGCATATTTTTCCAGGGTGTAAAACCTCGCAGTATTTGGGCCACCCTGTCAGGAAGGAAGTTGTTGGTTGTGCTGTGGAAATGAAGTGGCAATGGTATTTTTCCTCAGGTGAGCAGGGTTTTAACTTGAAATAAGCTCTTAATACCCTGCTGAAGGTGAGATCCTGCATCCTTCTCCTTTGGACGTTACTTGCGAAGGGCACAGTCGTGGGCTCAGATGTGCTGCAGAGAGTTTTTGGGGTTGGGCCTTGGCGACCTCCACCTGAACCTCTCCATTGCCCCAACCTCAATGGGAGAGCCGGGCAGGAGGGGACCTCGGTTGACTGATGACCATTCTGTGGGGTGCTGTGAAGAGTGGAAGAAGGTCTTTGTCTCTTGTTTCGGGCTGAAGAACTGCATTAGGAGACTGGTCTGGTCTTCTGGTCTGGCCCCATCCCAGGGGGAATGTTCCAAAATCCCTCTGGTTGGCCTCAACGGGCAGCATTTGCCCAGACTTGGGCCTTCAGGGACCTGGCTCTGTCATCGGCTGGAAGAGGAGCTGTGCAGTAGTAATTTGGACTTGGACTGATGGAAGGCAAGAGCCCTCTTTGTGTCCTAAGTTGCTCTTTCCAGTAGAAAATTAAGGTTCCTAATGTGCGTTTGGCTTAATGTACACACACGGATATAAATCTCTCTTGTTCTCTTCGGTCCCTGACCCTCTTGGCAGTAAATTTGGGAACCCGAAGCTGTCAACAAAGCAAAATGGAAAAATAGAAGCCAGACAGACCTCGGTTGTGTACGATATTTTAAGTAACTGTAGGTACGCACTATGGAAATAATTAAGATTATTTGTTGTGTTGAAGGGAGGTATGTCACTGAGGTATTGTGTGCACCGGCATTCCCCGCGCCTGCAAGATGGATTAGCAGCTGAGTTAACAGATGCAATAAAGCTCGACTGAAAATAGTTCACTGTTGTTAAGCGTAGGTGAAAGGGCTTTGGTTTGGGTATCAAAGAGTGTATTTTGACTGCTTGACAAGTTTGCAAGGAAAAAAAAAAATCATTTCAATATTATAAGCTTTCTCTGTGAGTCTGGGGAATTTTTCTGTGCCATTAGAGTAATCAGCAAAAAACTGAAATGCACATTGATTAATAACCTAAGTGGAAGCGCGGGGGAAACAAGTGGCTTTAACATTAATAAGGCAAATAAACCATTTATATAAAACGGTTGCTAATTGAGTGGGACGTTAAATATGCTGTATGCTGGCACATGCTGCCAAATTGCGGTACTTCCATAACCCTACCAGTCAGCTTTGGGAGCCGACTGCGCATGAGAATGTCTTCTGGCTTAAAAACTCCCGGGTGGCTGGGAAAAAGGGGGTGCGGGGGGGACGAGCATCCATTGATGGTGGAATCCAGGACCAGGGCTCCTGTGGCTGTGACAGGGCTGGCATCCGCGTGCCCGGCTGGAGGGCGATGCGGGTTGTGGACCTTCATGGCAAGGACCTTGGTTTGGGTATGTAGGGGACTCTCTTTTGATGCTTTTTGGGTTTGAGATCTCAGTAAGAATTGCAAATGTTTTAAGGAGGGAAGGCTGACTCTAGTTGCGTGACGGTGGCATTTAGGATGGGAAACGATGGAAATGAGGTATGTCATTTTGGGTCTGATGGTGGTAGATGGAGGAAGGAGGTTGCACAAAGCACGTCCCCTGGAAGTGTGTAGTTGAAATAGTGGTTCAGGCTGGAAATAGCACCGTGTGCTCGGGGGCATCATGGGAGGCGCAGCTCCAGGTGTCCCAACCCGGTTTGACCCACTCAGACCAGAGGGTGCCAGCAGCGCTGGGTACCTGCATCGCTCGCAGCATGTGAGCTTGGAAACTTCCAACTCTGGTGCTCTTTGTGGACATGTTGCCTCCCGTAGCAGTGCCTCAGTGCTGGTTTACATCTCTTCCTGACTGGCATGCCACTGTCTCCACAGCAGGATTCTCCCCAGTAAAATAAAACCAAGTCCCACAGCAGTACAGCTTTAAAGCAAGCAGCAAAGACTGACCACCCAGCAGAAAAGCAATACTCTGGTAAAAGCCATCAACTAAAAATTCCAGCTTGCTGCTTATACCAGGCAAAAAGCATGCTTTCAAGCAGTGTGCGTGTGTGACGCCGTGGGAGGAGCCAGAAGGATCCCTTCTTTTTTTTCCCTTCTCTTTGGTGTTTGTGGCTTAGTGTCAGTTCACCTGGAAATGTTTACACACCAAGACACTCTCTGCATTTCTGCAGTGCTCTTCCTTAGCAAATACCTAAAAGCCGCATAAGCGGTGGTTAGGGTGACCCAGCCTTGCCTTTGGGGCAGGGGCTGTGGGATGTGTGGCGGTGCCGATAGCAGCTGTGGATCACAGCAGCACCGTTGCAGACAGGCGAGAGCTTGCGGGCTGTTCCTGGGGGGAGTTAAGCGTCCCTGGCTCATTTTGTAGCCCAGAGAACTGGGCAGGTTTTGGTATTGTGGGCAGAATTAAAGGTGATTGGGTTGAGTGGAGGGTTTGGTAGCCTTGTCTGTCTCAGTGACTACGCTGGAGTCAATCACAAGCTCATGCTTTTCTTTCTTCTTCTCGCCCCTTGTTAACACGGGGCCGGAGCAGCGGAGCTGTGCTCAGGGGTGATGCTAGTGTTTCTTGTAATCTTTGTTGGGGGTTTGTAAAGCCTCGGTAGCATGTCAATTATATATGATGGGTGGAAGCCTAATATTCTGTGATAATTAGAAGGCAAGTCTAGTGTGAAATCGGATTAGAGCCTGGCATTACAGTCTAGGATTCCTTTGGAAGTTGGTTCAGAGGAAGTCATAAAACTCTTTTAAAAAGACGCTACAGGCCAATGTGTGCTAGAGAGAAGGGGCAGAGCACGAGGCTGAAATGGTGGCCCTGCTTGCCGGTCCCCCAGCAGTATTAGCCTCCTGCTCCTCCCCTGGCCCAGCTTCCCCCAGCCCATTTTCCCATATGGAAGCCAAGTCCAACAGTAACATCTCAGACCATAAACTACTTTTGGCTTGTTTACCGAGCCGCAATGAAGGGCTAGACTGTGTTTGGGAGTGTTTTAAAGAAACAACACCCCCCCGCCTCCCAGAAACCACTCCTGAAAGTTCAGCTAGTTTTGCAGCTAGATACGCTTAAAGTATGAACTTGTTCAAGGCGAGGAGAAGCAGGCTGGGAAGGCATGTTAGACATCCAGAAACAACATTTTGAAAAAGTCTTGGAAAATTGTTCGGTGGAGGGAACTGCTTTTCAAGATCACAGAGCCCCTGAGTTCGCGCTGCACACTTACTCATTCGATGAAAACTTGTTTTCCGACACGTTGCAAAATAGTTACTCGATTTGGAAGAAACTCCGTGTACCTGGAGTCTGCTAAATGTGGCGTTTCTGTAATGGCTTAAATCATAAGTTTGCAAGATTACCTTTCTGAGCACATTTCCTTGGATGTACACATGGTAACACCGTGTACCATTGCGTTTCTATCTTTAAACCGCCACCTCCGTCCCCAGAGGTGTGCTGTTACCTAGCCAAGGAGCAAGCTTCTTTTGTAATTTTGGTCCGTCATTCTCTCTCTGTATTCACATCTAATATAAAATAGAGAAAAAGTCTTGCTGCGGTGGGCCATGGGAAAGATCCTCTGCAAATCCGCAATGAGTTGCAGTGATGGTGTGCATATGCGGTAGATATTTGGAGTCTCTCTCTGCTACTTAAGCTCTTTTTGCCACGCAGCCCCCGAGGTGATGATTGCGCACCCTGCCAAACAATTCAATAAAAAGCCGAACTTGAAAGGAGGCTGTGGCAGAGTTATATTTTTGCTGTGCTCACATGGTGATAAATTACAAAAGCTGCCGAGTCTTTACACTGAACAGTAGATGAAGAGTTGCCTTCTATGGGCATTGTTTGATGAGTTTTAACTTGGGAAATAATTATTGCCGAATGTGTCCTTGACAGTGAGCTCACACCATGAGTGTTCTTTACATAATATGCATAAACATTAGATCTCTTTTTAAGCGGGCCTAAATAATCATGTTTTTCACTCCTTTTCCTTTGAGGAGTTCACTGCCAGTTGGAAAAGTGAAGGGCATTGTCTTTGGTCTTGGCTCTAGGTCGGTGTTTTCGGTGGCCATAACTGGTCTGTGCCATAACGTGGACCGCTGGCAGCGGCTGCTTTCCAGGCTTCATTGTTTTCGTTCCCTGCATGCCATGATTGTAGCACTCTCGTGTTTTGAAGCTGTTGTCCAATGCCATCGTGCTTCGAGGGGTCTGCCCATGGAAGCATAGGCGGGTCCCACCACTGCAGCTGCTCACCCAAGGGGTGCACGGTGGATCCTTCACCCGGGCAGGCGGTGGGATGGCGGAACGTTGAGTTGCTCTGCCTGCAAACTCAGGTGTGGGATGAGTCCTGTGGACGGATGCTGAGCAGATCAGCTCTGCTAGCTGATTTAAAATGAGATTTTTCACAAACCGTGTCAGCGCTCTTTGCTTTGCTCAAGTGAGGATATATTCTCAGGGATGCGAAGATGCTAAGGACAACCCTCCTCATGGGAAAACTGGGGCTCCAGTGAAATACAGTGACTTTCCATTGGTATCTCCCACTGTTGTAAGAAAACTGCAAGAAAAGCAGCCTACAGCCCTAAACTTTGTGGTTTTTTAACAGTGGATAACACAGTGCATCCTCCTACCATCAGCACTGAGTAGCCAGAGCTCCTCAGCTCCAGACAGAGCTAATTCTTGATCACAAGCCAAGACCACATAGTGCTGACATGACTGAGAAATATCTTCCATAATTAGATTGCTTGGTCATTCATTTTTGAATGTCTGAGTTGCATTTTGGAGCGTAATTTCTTAACGATCAACCAAATGGGATCTGTGCAAGCTTGATTTACTGGCAGTAGTGTTCTCCTTTCCTCAGCTTTGCACGTGTGTCCCAGGGAGGCGCCGTGCAAATCTGGGACGAGGGGGATCACAGAAAAATGATTTTGCTTTGTAACCTTAGGTGGGATGGTAACTTTAGTTTAACAGTATAAATAGATATAACACTGTTACTTGTATTGGTGAAATACATTGGGCTTTTATTTTTTTTAATCATAAATAAATTGGAGTTGTTAAAACTACTGTTTTAGGGATCCCAGGGCATCTGTGACAACTTCAGAAGTGTCTGCAAAGTGTAACTAGGAATAGAAATTCTGCTATCAGTAGGTTTGCATTTGCCAAGTAGGGTAGAGGTTTACCCCTCCGAAACAAAAGAATGGGAAGTATGTAAGTCGTGACCAGCAAAGGCAGGCATGCATCACGGAAACGGTACTGAAACCATGAAGTGCACTTCAGGTAAAATATTCCCAACATACTCCCCCTCCATGATAAGAAAATTAGAACAAAAACCTGTTTCGAGACTTTTGAAATTAAATTAATTTGACACCACGAAACTAGCCGTTGCTCTAGCTGTAATTACTGCTTCGCTGCTGTTTATTTGTTTCCCATTGCGTCAAAGAGCCTTAGTCCTGCATTGGAGCCGGAACAAAGAGATTCAAAGCGAAATAACACAGCAGTGCTTGGGCACTTGCTTTTTTTTAATGCTGGCTAGTAAGGCAGGCTCATAGAGGAGTCCCCAGGTGTGCTGCGGGATGGATTTAGTGGGCACGATCCGAAAATCCTAGGTGTGCGTCTTCCTCTCTTTTAAATGACTTACCGAGCTAAATGGAGCTGCATCCCCCGGTGCCACACCCCTTAATGCTGTGTGTTTGCCGCTGGAGGTGCTCCCCTGAAACAGAAGGAAATAGAGTCCATGAAAGAAAAATGTATCTGTAAGGAGATAGCGAGCTTTTTCTGTGTTTTCTGAAGGCTGTGTCTAAGCGGTGCTGCTTCCCATAACAGACTTTGAGCTTTCCGTAATTCAAGAGGAGCGGTCGGTCTTGTGCAATAAATTAGCCGTGGCAGAATTATCTGTCGGTCAAGGTCTCTCTGTAACGCCAGGGAAAACAAACAAACCCCATAGCGCAAAAGGAAGATAGATTTAGGAGGAGAGGTTCTTAAGAATTATGTATAGAGAGATATAAAAATATCTACATTCTTATTTTAAAATGGTCTTTAAGTGTCCGAAAGGAGAGATACTAACATTTTTGGACTAGAAAGTCATGCAAAGTGGTAATAGCTGGGCAAGTGGCGTTGGTAGGAGATTTTGCAGAAGGCTTTGTTTTGCACTGTGCAAAAACTGCTCGTGTTTCTCTAAGCACACGTTTGATGCTCGGTGAGCAGGTAGGATGGCTCGTCAGTAAGCACACGCTTGCGGAGAGGTTGTTTTCTGTGCAGGGGGCTGGCAGGTCCTTTGCAGCCCTCGCCGTGAGTCTCTGAACCTCAGTTGGTGGTTGGAGGTGGTTGGTGGCTTCCAGGGTAGGGAAGAGCCCTCGCTTCTCCATCTGCTTACTCCGGGTGAAGGATAAGGGTTGGCAGCGCGGTGTGAAATGGGAGGGAAGGCAGCAGCTTATATGTAGGCTGTGTCTTTTAAAATACCATCTGACTTGGAAGGATGAGTTTTCTCATCCGAACTGCTTGTTTTGATCGTATCATCTTCAGCATTGACAAAGATTTGCACAATTCACCCAAGTTTGAACCGCTTTAGCATTGGCCCCACCTACCTGTGGTGGTGTGGCATCGTGGGACCTGTCAGAGGAGCTGGAGCTGAGGATTGCTACGCCAAGAGTTTGTCTTGGCCCACAAAACTTGACAGCAGCATTTTACTGGGGGTGCTAGAAGAGGGCAGCTTCGTCCCACACCGCAGCGAGACGCTTTAAAAGCAAATTATATGGGGCCAGTTCCCATGCTCCGCTTGTCTGTGAGCTTTTGAAATGGAGATACGGTATATACGGAAGCACTTCATGATTCCTCTGACCAAGCCAGCTTGAGCCAGATGACTCGTAGGAGAGAATTATCTTTAGGGTCAAGGAAGAAAAATCTGTTTGAATTCTCCAAAAACAAACACCCAGTTTCGCCCAGGATGATGACAGAAAACTGTAAAATTAGAAAATTAGGAGCTGGGAAATATAAAGCTTTTTCATAAGCTGCTGCGTAAAACAACTATCTTTTAATATTGGTGATAACTGTGTTTCTGAGAGACATTACTTCTCCTATGATAATTGGAGGTGAAGAAAAAAGGATTTATCTGTACCAAAAGGACCATTGCCGTTGATGCTGCGTTGTGTATTAAGTGAATGAATTGGAAGTAATTAAAATACTCAGCAAAAACTTCATGGAAGATATCATAGTATATACAGGTCAATTTGCTGGTTCTTCAAATTATACTGTGCCAGATGAGTATCTGTTTACTCCATTTATTAACTGAACAAGAGGACACTTTTTAATGTTCTTGCGGAAAGACGGCGCGTGGTATTTACATGCATTGCTATGAAGTTCCTCTACAGCATCAGGTTTTGGTGTGCCTGGTCCAGTGCTCACAGCGAGGGGGGGCCTCCTTGGGAGGGGATGGTGCTGTGGGTCCTCACACTTGTTCTCACACCCCCTGCCTCGCAAACCAACCTCTTCGCCCTTGCATGGAGAATCCTTTTAACTTGGGATGTTTTCTTCTCTGCTTTTCAGGTGACCACTTGAAAGTCTGCTCGCAAGGCTACACATGCTGCTCTCAAGAGATGGAGGAGAAGTACAGTCAGCAGAGTAAACACGACTTTAGAAATGCCGTCGTAGAGCTTAGCAATCACCTACAAACCATGTTTAGTTCCAGATACAAGAAGTTTGATGGTAAGTGCAGAGACCTTGAACTTGCTCTCCTTGGGATAAAATGTAAAAAAATCCCCATCCTGTTGTTCTCTGTGCAGTTGCTCTGCTCTGACTCCCGCTTTGATGGGGGAGTTCATGACCTGTGGCTCAGAGGGCAAAGCATGCCGTGTTTTGCAATCCCGTGAGAGAGGAATATTTGCTGATTATGGCTGCATGTTTCCCAAAGGGAGAGATCTTTCTTTCTGATTAATCTCTTGAAAAACCATTTTGCTCTTAATGTAAGATTGCAGTTAGTTTAGTTGGTACATCCCTGCAGCACATGTCACTGTAATGTGCACATCTTGCAGCCCCTATCCACAAAAATGCTGATCTTTCCCAGCGTGTTGTGAACCAACAGGATTTGAATCCATTTCCCTTAGCATTTGGGGCTAAGCAGATAAATAGAGAGCTGGTTTCGTGCAGAGGCCGAGGGTTCAAGTGTGATGCAGGCTCAGAAGCAAAATGAACCAAGTCTCGGCTGAGTTCCCATTGCTGGAATGACAATGCTGATAGGCAAATGACTGCTCTCGGCATTGCCCTGGGATCCACAGCGTTATCCCGTCTGGCTCTCCATAGGGCATGCCTGGCCCATGGGAACTGCAGGGAGAAGGTCTCTCCATAGGCACACCTCCTTCCAGCGTTGCCCACCTGGCAGACAGGTGCCTCTCTTTTGGCATCACCTTGGTACATCCCTCTTGCAAACAGCTGAAGCCGATGCCCGGGCATCGGGTGCAGCACCCACCGTGGGTCTGAGCACCATCTCTTGGTTTGGCTGCCGAGCTCTTGTTCGTGGCAGGTCCCATGGTGCTCTGCAGGTTCCTCAGGGCTCCCGGTCCTGGACATCCCCAGGAGGAAGGAGTGGGGCATCAGACTCCTGTCTGGGTTGTCCCTGTTGGCTGGGGGAATGAGGTGACACCCAGTTGCACGTGGAAATATCTGAAGAGGCAGGTGGACTGGGTTGCTGAAACTGTTGTTATGCTTGTATGTCATCATCGCTGTCTGGTAGCAGTGATTCTACCACACAGCTTCTCTGGACCTTTTTCTCCCTCATTTGGTCATTGATTCGACATGGATTTTCTGCTAATATCCAGAAGTCTGTGCCTTGAACTTCCCAGGGACCTCCTCTACACTACTGCCGCAGGTAGCAGCCCCTCTCTTTCAAAAGGGATTGGCACTTGAGTGAGTGAAAAAGTCCCTGAGTATGAAATTGCAGTGAGTCAAAGTGGAATTACGCAGTCATCTTGATAGCATCTAAATCTGCTAGCTAAATATTTCCCTCTTAACCTCTGTTGTCTCTACCTGCTGGTACACCAAAGGGGTGATAGAGAGAGAACCAAAGTGTCTAGACTTGCAAGCTTATTAAATGCAGAACAAGGCACTTAATGAAATCCAGCCTATAGATAAGCCCTTTCAAAGAGACCAGAGGAAAGGCATCTGCTTCACCTTAAATGAACGATGAGGCTTTTTGAAATGCTGCATTGAAAACAAAGAGCGTGCAGGGTTCACTGTGTTAGCATGCCTGACGTGGTGCGGGCGTATTGCTAGGTGTGCCGGCCCCTTTGTAGGGTGAGAGATGGCTGCAGGATGGCCAGGTGATATTAAGCGAAGCTGAGCTGGATACCTGTCAAAGCACGAGGCTTCAAAATGGGTGAATTTTGAATGGGTGAATTCCTTTGGTAGGAAGCCCTGCATGAGCTGTTTTGTTGGTGCTGCATGGTTCTTCTGCAAGCCCCTCGCAGCGTGCCCTGTGCCCGTCTCATCCTGATCTGGGATCCTTGGCAGGCAAATCTGGAAGGGGATGCTGGAAGCTGGATTTACTGCACCCAGCCTGTCCCTGGAGGGCATTTCTCTGCCCTGTACGAAACTAATGAGGGAGAATGAGCAGCCTCCTCAGCTTGTCCCAAAGCCTAATGGCCCCGTCTTTGGGCGTTTGCTAATATCAGATCTCAACCTTCATTTGCTGCAGACAGAGCTGATTTAGGGATTTTTTTTTAATCTTACCTGGGGTGGAAGCAGAGATGAACTGATTACTATCCTCCATCATTTACCTCTTGGAAGACTTATAATTAAGACTGCTTCTCTCCCTCCAGCCCAGCCACCTGGAGGCTGAAGGCATCCCTTCAGCAGCACTCTTGCCGGTGGCTGGGGCAGGTTGAAGAATCTCCCCTCCGAGCTCCTCAGACTCTTCTGCAAAAATTCTGGAATGCCATGCCCTGGACTGCAGTGGTAGTTGTGTTTGTTTAAGAGCCTACTGTTGGGTGATCGGCTGCTTGTCGTGTGGTGTTGCCTTCCATTGGTCCTGGTGCTTGCTCATCAGGTCAACTGTGGTCAGTTCTGCCTTGCTCTTTTGAGTTCTCCTTGTCCAACGTAATTCTTCCCGCACTTTTTGATGTAATGTGCCCAAACTACGTGAAGGAGAAAGGATCAAGACCCATATATTTGTCCTGATCTCTAGGGATGAGATTGGAAAAGCATATGATGCCTTCCAGAGATCTTCCTTCGCCTGGACCCATGCTCCAATTTGAGTGTTCGCAGCTCTTTAGCGCAGCCTCATTGCTAGTAGCTACATCCATTCCAAGGAAAACAAAGCTGACGCAAAGGAGCTGTGCACCTTCCTCTGTGTAACAAGAAATCCTCTGTGCTACAGCTGTGCAGAGGGACTCAGCCAGCCATTGCACAGACCGAATTCCCTTCACTTAGCTGGTCTCCCAGCCGGTGGGACAGATGTCCCTCATGCAGGGTCACATATCCCCGTGCTGCCCAAGGCCACTCCAGGATGCAGCTCAAGCAGCAAACCAGCTCTTTGGAGTTCTTTGTCGCGGGTTCCCTGGCTGCTAATCTCTCAGCCTTGACATTCAGGTCGGAGAGGAGAGGCAAACCCGTGCTGCTGCCTCTGTTATGTGCTTGACCTTTCCAGCAGTTGCCTCTGCAAAAGGACAGTCGAAGCGGCGGCACGTCCTTTGGATGGGGGCTGTGATGCCCCGTGGCTCTTGCAGCGTTTCCATCAGCTGTTGCCGGAGCGCTGTGTGCCGTTGGAACTCTTGCCAGAATTGCTCTGATCTGACACCAAAGCCATACAGAAATGGATTATCTCCTCTTAATCGGGAGCATGGAACAAGCTGCTGATTATCTGTCCCCAGAGGGCTGACCAGAAGTCATTTTGGCTCCTAATGCGTAATGCGACAGTGTCAGATCCTCCTGTGCGTGTTCAGTTTGCAGACGCTGGGAGGAGACTGGAGCTTTGGAGTCCCGTATCTTATATATATCCTGTCTAAATATTTGCTTACAGTACAGCTATGTATGAGAGAGCTGGGACTCTTTACCCTGGAGAAGAGAAGGCTGAGGGGAGACCTTATTAATGTTGACAAGTATCTAAAGGGTGGGTTTAAGGACGATGGAGCCAGACTCTTTTCAGTGGTTCCCAGTAACAGGACGAGGGGTAACGGGCACAAGCTGGAACATAGGAAGTTCCGACCAAATAATGAGGAGAAACTTCTTTACGGTGAGGGTGACAGAGCACTGGAACAGGCTGCCCAGGGAGGTTGTGGAGTCCCCTTCTCGGGAGACTTTCAAGACCCGCCTGGATGCAGTCCTGAGTAATGTGCTCTGGGCAGTCCTGCTTTAGCAGGGGAGTTGGGCTAGATGATCTCTAGAGGTCCCTTCCAGCTCTGAAATTCCGTGATTCCATATGCTCCGGAGGGTCTCTCCTGGTGTAATTTAACCCACTAGCCCAACCCCAGTGTAGCAATAAGGTATTTATCTTCAGCAGTAAGGGAAGTGCTTTTTTTAATAAAATAACAAATACTTCGGGACTTGTCACATTCCCTATTGCTAGCTGTTTTCAGGGTGAAGATGTGTTGGTTTTTCTGGCATACATGGTCTCAGATATGTTTATGGGCTTCATTGAGAGATTTGTGGGTGAGATCCTCTGGCCGTGTAAGCGTCTCTCTCGGTGACAGTGGCAGCCATGGGAAAGCTACAAAGCTGTCATTACGGCCACCCCCACACCCCCCCTTTTTTTTTTTTAAAAATCTCCTTTGCCTTGTCTCATCTTCACCCATTAGTGCCCTCCCCTTCCCTCTCCCAGGGATTAATAACATTAATAGGATTAATGGTGACATTAAGACTGCATAAATGCTCCATCCCATTTGTTAAACTCAAACTTTCACCTCTTTTGCCCTTTGAGGCTGAAGTTTTCCACGCTGGGGTCTGTGCTAGCCAAGCAGCGCTCTGGGGAAATGTCTCAGCTGTTCTGCGGACCTGGAGCAGGGACAGGACATAGCGCATAACTCTTCTGCAGCATTTCCGCTATTCTGTTGCTTCCTAGATAAGATGTTCTTAGTATTTTTTGTTATTAAAGGCACCTCCTGAATCTCTCAGAGGACACAACCGTTGTGCCAGGCCTTTTCAGGGGGGAGAAATGATGTTTTATAGGGGGGTTGCAGGGTGAATGGGGAGGGCTGAGCCTCCGGCAAGCTCCTGCTTCTCCTGCCCCTGCATTTTGCAAATGCTTTTGCTGTTGCAATTAAACCAAGTCTTATCCCTTTCTTCTGCTCACTCTGGATTTCAGGGAGGCAAGCACACTTCTGCAAGCCTTGTCGTACAGGAATGCCATGTACAGAGACGAATGGGAGGTGGTCTGTTCCCAGCCGGACTGGCAGTGGGTTTGGCATTCCCAGTTTCCGAGCGGCAAGGATTTGTACTAAATGGAATGGCCTGAGCCAGTGTCTGTCTCTACCTATTAAATGCTGAGAGTCCCATTTCTGATCCACTCCCCTGGACTTTTCCATTAGCATTTAAGATAAAAAAAATACAGCAGTGTAAAACAAAACCCCTTTGGGACAATGAGCAGAAAGAAACTCAGCCCCAGCAGCATCCCCGAGACTGTGGTGCGCCTCCCCTTCCTTGCGCGGGGACAGGGTAGAGCGGCCGGGGAGGGACCCCTGTGCCTGGGCTCTCTGGGTTTGTGTCGGGCAGAGCAGCCACAGCTGTAAATCGTGATCATCCTGTGTATCCTTCAGTCATACCAGGGTGGCCTTGATCTTCCAGCACGAGCTTTGTGTTACTCCTGGGTGCACAAATATCAATTTACTTCTGGTAATGGATTTGTGGCTGAGTCTGAGTAACTAGTCAGGTGGAGCATTGGCCAAATACCTTCCGAACTCTGATAAAACTGTTGAAAAAACCCACTTGTAATCTCATTTCTTAATTTAGATTTCATTGTGCAGATAACCCTTAGTTTCCAGCTGCTGTCTCCAGGTAGGATTTAGGTGTGGACATGTGGCTGGGAAGTATTTATAGCTGGGATTGAGACAGGATGGATAGGGGAAGCTTTTGGTGGTTTCATCTCCGCTGCTCCAGGCAGTGCGGAGGCAAAGGGTGAAAGATGAGCCTGCAGGTGCCCAGCCCACCGCTCCTATAGTTAGAATTTGGCAGGCCATCGGGGCGCTCCATCTTACCAAAATAACTGCCCTTTGGGGACCTTCGGCTCCCCTTAACTCTTTTATCGGAAACTACCTGCAAGAGCAGAGACCCGGGGCCTCATCCTGCTCGTGTGCCAGGGTCCCCCATGCCCGTAGCCCCCAGGACCACGGGGTTAGCCCTGGCTGCTGGCACTGCAGGAGCCGGCTGCTGGTGTTGTGGCACAGCAGGAGGGCTGAGAGTGGTGGTGGCCCTTTGCTGGTTGCTGTGGTGGAGCCACGTGATGTTTGTGCTTCTGAATAAATCTGTGTGGTGGAGAGAGCTCTACCATTACAACCTGCCCTCTGATGAGCACGCTGATGATGACGGCATCGTTAACGTGGAAACAATACAGTGGTTTTGCCTATCTGCTGCCACTCGTGTCGAGATGAAGGCACAGGCTCATTCTTCCCTCTCCAGAAAGGGATGGCACCAAACCTCATACCAACCAGGGCAGAAAATGGTGGGAAGGTCCCTTGCATTTTGCAGAAGCAGCAGTTGCCTTCTGCTGAGAGCCAGGCCTTGCTTTCAGACCTGTGCTTCCCCGGGGTAGGGATGGAGTGATTGAGGAGAAGCAGGAGGGAGCAACCACCAACACATTTCCTTTAGAAAATCCCACTTGTGGGCTTTTGTTTGCTCTTTCCCACTCACTGCAGCAGTACTGAAACAAATTGTCTGCTGTCTGTGCCGTGGAAGCTTGTTTATTCTTTGTTTTCTTTTAACTGGCTCCTCTCCATCTGGAGATTTTTAAGGAGGTACAAAAGTCACTGTGATTTTGAGGCTTGTTTGTTCGGAAGGGTGATGCTCGTCTGATGGTAGCGGGACCAGGCCTCTGCTTTGGGAGGCTCAGAAAGATCCTGGGGTCAAGTTGTCTCAGAAGGAGATCTCAAAGTGGGGGAGGCTCCTGCCCCGTGTGTGTGTTGGGGGAGATGAGGGAAGAAGACTTTAGCAATGGGCAAAGCCGTCTTCTCCACAGGCTTGGAGGGATCAAAGAGTCCTCTGGTGTCTTGGGTCCAAGCAGTTCTGCTGTCAAGATTACAGGTAAACCGCTCTTAATGCTTTTGATATTTTTTTTTCCCCAAAAGCACAGATACAGGCAGCATGCTTTATACTTGGCTACAGGAAATGTGCCCGGTGCTCTCTGGTTACTAATTGCTGTCAACCAGTCAATGAGCTATTGTTTGTCTGTTTAAAATTAACTCTCTCTTCCTCCTTCCTACGTGCAGCCTTGGGTTGCTCGTGGAGTCCTGGGAGCTGCTGCCATGGATGCTGGTGGAGTTGATGGCATTTTGGGGTCTTGTGGTGGGCTTAGTGGTGTGATATTCCACTGGTGCAGAGCTGGAGTTATTCTGTTAGCGTTAAATGTACTGTCACATCTTAGCGTCCAGCTGTTGGCATGCTGGATGGACAAAGAAGAGAGGTGGCCCTAGCTGGAAGAGCTCTCGAGGCAAACATAATGAGATGAGTGGAACTGAGGTAACAGGAACATAAAAGTCATCCCTGTCGTTCAGCAGCACGGGTCCTCCTCAAGCTCTGCAACAGCAGTCGTAGGAAGGGAGGCTTGGAAAAATACGTATGTGTGAAATACCTTAGCGAGTGTCCCAGAAAGCTCCTCTGAATGGGAGGGTATGCAGCAGGCAACCTGAAGGAACTCGCTTTCAGATTTTGTGGGTGATGTTTGCTGTTTGGGGTGGGCAGTTGATGTGCTGCTACCGGATGGACCCGGGTCCATCCAGCCTGCTCAGGCTAAAGCAGCTGAGAAATAATAGATGTGTTTAAAAAGCCAGTTGAGCTTGAGGAATGGGGGCGGTGAACATCATCCATGGGAGGAGAGCGGAGGGAAGAGCGAGCAAATGGATGGAAGAGAAGAAGCAGCAGCGAGGGAGGTGTGTTGGGGAAGACTGCCATTGAGTCATGGTCACGAGGAGGATGGAAGAGCTGGGGATGAGGGATCTGCTGCCTGGGGAAGGAAGCAGCGTGGGAGCAGTGGGAGAGACCCACTGTAGCTGACCCGGTATGGGATGTGTGAGCAGTGATGGTCCCTGGAAATGGGAATGAGGAGGCTGCAAAGGTTGGGCTCGTCCTGCTGTGTGGGATGTGCCGGAGCAGGATGGACCAAGAGGTTCCAAGGGCATTTCCGCTGTCACTGCTTTCCTAATTCACGTTACGTGCAGTGGGATGCGATGTGATGCTGTTTTCTTCTTGAATTGCAGACGGCTATCTCCATACTGGTTTTTCCCCCCTACTTCCTTTGTTGCTTCTTATTTCTTTAAGGAGCTCGGTCTCAGTGTGATGGTGGTGATCTCACGCTGTGTGTCCTTCCCTGCTCTTCTGGGCTTCTACCAGCCCCGGGGAGCAGATGAAGATTATGTTCTCGGGCCCTCCAGAAACAAGAAGTTACAGAAATCCTGGGGTTTGGTGGTTGTTTTGTCTCCTCTGAGGCTGGAGCCCAATTGTTGTTACTGGCTTGAAACCTTTCACAAATAAAGCAAAGTTTGGGGAGATGATGTTGTCCCTCTCAGCTCTCCAAGGTTCACATGTTGGGGCTGTTGCTGTGACACTGGCATGATTTAAGCCTGTACTTTTTCAAACTCCGCGGAAGAGTTCTTCCCATGCAAGTAAGTGCTAACACATGTTTGAAAACAGGACAGAGGAACAGCTTGTGGATTTGCCCTGCCCTTCCTGAGTTCATATTCCATAAATGTGTTAACACTATGTATTCATCGGTTTCTCAACACTTCTGGAAAAAGGTTGTTAAGCTATGGTTTGTTTTTCCCTGGTGGAAATTACAAATATGGTATATGCAATAAAGGAAGTGAAGGTATATTAAAAATAATGAGGCACATTTAGAAAAAAAAAATATGTCTTTTTCCTTTGGAGTAGGTGGCATGGCTACGGATGGCTGCGCCTTCGAGGTGAAAAGAGCTGTGAAACATTCGTCTCTTTTTATTTATTTTTTTTTCTCCAAATTCCTTTTATCTGTCTGGATTGAATTCTGCTTCGCATGGTAGGAGCAGCTGCAGGGTGGAGTTTGCATCCACAGATGCACCTCGGCGAAGGCGCTGGGACGGTGCTGGCACCGGAGCCTTCGGGGCCACGGCTCGGGCAAGAGCGTCCGTCTGGGAATCCATCTCACTGTTGTGGACGTTTTATGAGTAAACCATTTTCTGAGAAAATGTAATTAATCTCTTTGTGGCAGTCTTCTCCTGTACACACTAGAAAGCATAATTGTCTACACAGACAAGTAAATTAAAGGTTTCGGTAAGACAGACTGTCCTTAACTAATCATAACCTGGACAACATGCTAAGAATATACCTGAAAAGCTGGGTGGCAAATTATCTGAAGCTAATTAATTGTGCCCATAAAAATTCAGCATGTTTCCTCTGCAAGCTTGAGCCTGGTTTCATATGTTTTTTAAGGTGTGTTGAGTAATTACATGTTTACCTGGTGTCTGTTTGCATTGTTAATTTGGAAACCTCAAGCAGAATAAGGCCAGTTGAAAATGCAGCTCTGAACAAAGCAAACCTGGTGCATGGGAAAATGTAGCATGTCTGGTGGCCTTCGGGAGCAGAAAGGTGCATGGTAGCCCTGCTCCACTTTTGGTAGAACACCAGCACACCTGGACGTGGCCAACAGATGGGCATCTGGAGAGCACATTGGCTCAACAGCCTTGCTGAGCTCTTGGATAAGACTCTCTGCCTTTTTTTGCACCGCAGTTAAGGTTTTCTCTGCTCTAAAAGCTGTGGATTCTTGGTGCTGAGCCCTGGGTTGCTCATGGTTTGATTCTTTGCAGATGCTGGAAGAGGAGCAAGTGGGGTGCCGTTGAGCTGTACTTCATCATTCTCTGAAATAAATGCATTTCTTTCCTGAAGATCAGGAAATTAAAGGCAAAACTTTGCACTCAACGGTGGTCGGCTGTGGGTTCAGCGCTGAGGTCTCCCTTCCTAGGCTGTGGCTGGAGGGGCAGAGGACACTGGTGCCAGCAGTGGTAGGAGGCATCTCAGGCCAGGCAGTTCTGCTGCTTCTTTTGTCACCAGCATTTTAGGGAAATGCCAAACCTGCCTGTGGGTGAAGAGGAACGTGCCCCTTTGACGTGTTCATCTAATTTCTAGGAGCTGCCTTTGATTTAGGTAGGACTGTGCCCCACAGCAGCAGGCTCTCCTCATCAAAAGCCCCCTTGTATGAAAATCCCACTCTTAATATATCTGAAAACGTTACCATGAGGAATAAGAAAACGTTGCATCTCTTCTTACTTGAGGAAAGGATATTTTCAGATGAGGCTTATGAATCCAAGATCAAAAATAATACGGGGCATAAAAATCCAAGGAAGGGGACATGTGGTCTGGAGGTGGGATTTGCCCTGCGCCTCGCAGTGGGTGGGGTGATTGTGTTTCTTCAAGTACCTCGTGCAGCCGCAATTTGAGAGAAAGGTTGTTGTGAATTACTCTGGCAGTGGGAACTGATGCCATGTGGAAGCTCCTTGGGGAGGTGCGGTGCCCTCCTGTGCTGGGTTCCTGGCAGGGCCGGTCTGCCCTCAAGCTACAAACAGGTAATACATCTCATTACCTGAACTAAAAGGATATTGCCAGGTAACTATGGTTATGTTTCTCACTGTGCTCTTTTATGGAAGGGTTTGTTCAAAAGCAGAGTTTTCTTTTTTGTTGTTGTTGTTTCCAGGACTCTTATTGCAGAAATACCAGATATGTCACATCCAGTCTTTCTTAACCATTTCAAGACATCTCTAGGCTTTCCCCGAGTGTTGGGCATTGAAATTCTACCCTGAAATTCAAACGTGTTAAAAGAATAAACAGAACCCAGAGCTGTAGGTTGCCTGACTGCAGATTACTGCATTTTCTATCTCTAAAAGTTAATTGCATTGGAAATGTCATCTTCCTTTGAGCATCAAAGTTGGGAGCATCCACAGAATTTATTTGGCAATCCAGACGAATTTTAAACTTTCTCCTTGGGGTTAGGAAAGGTTTTGTGGCTCTGGTACTGCCGGGCAGCTGGGCTGCACTCTGCAGATGGCAGCGCTGGTACCTTCACCCCTGCTCTGTCCTCCTGAGCATCACCCCAAGCAAGAAGATGGCTTTGCATCAGCGGGATGTAGCTGAGATGGGTTGAAGCAGTAAAATGTGGACTTGCTCGCATTTCTTGGACCAGAGCCAGTTGAGCCAAGTTAGCCCAGCGCCTTGTCTGTCCTCTCCATGTAGCCCAGACATCTCTCCATGTTCTTCTGCTCTCAGCCAGGAGAACCAGGGAGACCTTCACAAGCCACGTGCAGCTCCCACGGGTCAATCTGTGAAGCCCTTCCCAGCGCTGCGTGTGTGCTTGTGCCTGTTTGTCGACAGAGGGGCCAGCCCTTGTCCTGGGAGTTTAAACAAGATAACCAGGAGGGAAAAGAGAGCCTGACATCCCTCCGGATAGCGGCGTCTCGGGGAGCACTGGCGAAGTATGATTTGCCAGCTGTGAAAAATGTTTGCATTTGACAGCTTTTCACGGGAAGGCTGTCAGAGTGATAATTTAATGAGTACAGATTGCTTGCACCACAGCTGTAAAACGTGCTCTTTACAGTGCTGTAAAATAAGCAGCCGAGGCCTTTGTGTGTTTGCTTTGTTTGAGAACAAGTCAACTTCTAATACAAATGAAAGGTGGTCATTTATTTTACCCAGCAAACAGGACGTAAGAGAGGAACCTGCCATTTTTCTTCTCATTGGTGGCAAGGTTAATGCTGGGTTACATCGTGTTTGCTAATCAGCTTGTTTCTGTGAAGGGGAGAATTAATATCTTGATTAGATGTAGGGAGTTACTAGTCAGATTAGCATTTAAGTCATAAAAAGGACTTTTGGGCTTTCTTCTCTTCGTTGCAGACGTCTATGCCCATGGTTTGCACAGAAGAAGTTTAACGTTCCTTCCTGTGCCCAAGCTTGTTTCTTGATGGGGAGGCAGAAACTGAGGATGCAGGTGTGCAATATGCCGACACCTGGAGTAAAACCGAGCTCTGTATCTCATTTCACGCCTGCTGCTGACCGAGTTAGGAGTGCCGTGCATTGCATAGAGGAAGATGTTGCCGTGCAGGTCCCCCTGCTGGCTCCGTCACTGCTTGTTGGCCCCCCTGGTGTCCCTCATCCCCACTGCAGGAGCCTCCAGGTGCCCGCAAGGCCACCCATGGGCCAAGCCACCGGCACCGGTCACCGGGACATCCCGTCGACGCGGTTCAGGGATGCAGGGGAGTGCTGGGGGGGAGGCTGTGTGGGACATGGGGCAGGAGGGGAGGTGCTGGCTCTGCCCTCCCTTCTTGTTTGGAAGGGGGCACTTGAGAAGGGGTGTTTGCTGCCTGAGAAGACACTGGCTGGTGCCTGAGCAGGGACAATGGCTTTGCACCTGCGTGGTGCCTCCTCCAGCAGTGCTGTGCTGGGGTTTTGGAAGTGGTTTTGGTGGGAAGTTCTCATTTCCTTTATTTACCTTCCTTTTGGGCAAGGAGAAGCTGCTGGCTGGGAGGTATTTCTGTGCACTGCAGGTGCACAGGTATTTGCTGCTAATTAGGTTGCCTTTTTCTTTCCCCAGGATAATTAATGAACATACCTGGTTCTAGCCCACATGAAAAAAATGCTAAGAGATGAAGTGCTCTAAAGTCTGGATACAGTTTATTCAACTTCCACTTTGGAGTGTAACCAATAAAATGAGTCTGGGCAGGAAAATGAATTGGTTATGGTAGTATGGATGTATTACTTGAGATAACTTTCCTGGCTTAAAACATTCCTTTGGGTTCCTTTAGACTGGTGTTTGGAAGTGTTTAGTAGATTTCCCATCAATATCATTTCAAAATCGAATTCTTTTTGAAGAGTTTGCTGATGCGTCTGCCAGCTCTTGTGCCTGGCACAAAAGTATTTAAATGCACAACTTATTTGGTGATGCTAAAAGGTCCAAGCAAAGGAAGGAAGTGACCCTTCAAAATGATTAAGTGAATTAGAAATTAATATACACCAAGCTAATCTCTATAGTATAAACTCAACAGAAAAAAAATCTTCCTGGAGAGGAAATGCCAGTCATGGGAACAAAAGTGGAGGTTCCTGCTGATATTGGACAGAGGATGTGTCGGGTGTTTGAAATCAATCTCTTCTTCCCTGGATCATTTCTCATGTGCTCCTAAGAGGCTGCATTATATACAGGCATGTCAGGCCCCGAGCCCCATGACTTTGTTCGTCAGGAACTCGAGGAATGTTTCAGTTTTTCCAGAAAATGTTTTCTGTGTTAGGCTTTGTTTGTACTGGAGCACTTTGAAGACGAAAATCTGAACTTCAGCATACTTGTAATACATTTTAATAAGGTTTAAATTCACACTGGGCCAAAATATTCCCTCCCCCTCCCCCATTTTAACAACTTCTGGCTCTAAATGTTACTCCTTTAAGGATTAAAAAAAACCACAGAGGCATGTTTTATTAAAAAATATTTATTGAATATGAGTCACAGAAAGACAGAGGTCAGAATCCTTAATTGCTGGTGGCATGCATAAAATAATACGGTTCCTGGTCCACGCGATGCGTGGTGATGGAGAGGCTGTGCCCGCGCCCCAGGGTGCCAGCGTCCCCATGGTGGCTTGTCCTGGTGGCACCTACCCTTGCTCTCCTTCCCTCCTTCCCAAGGCAACGTAGCATGGAGTTATGTTCCAAATGGCCCAAAAGCAGCTGACTTAAAGGATCCCTCCCATATTGTTTATTTAATTTTAGCTCATCTACACCAAATCTCCAAGGCAAAGGCCGTGCAGTAGGGTGTCTTTGCTTGGACAGACGTGCCAAGGCTTGGGTGGCACTGTCTTGGCGGGGGATGTTCTTTAAACCGACCTGGCAGATGCATCTGACGTGCCAGACGTTGTCAGGTCAGCTCATTATCAGCCTCGGAGATGTATGTGGCACTGCCAAGATGCGGTGACAGCGATTCAGCAGCGGTCATTCCCTGGCACCGGGCTGTCTGGTGCACTGGGAGGGTGAACCCCAGCAGGCATCTGCTTTTTGAAAGCCATGAAACCCAAGGGTCCTTTGTCATCTGAAAAATCTCTTTGTCCTTCTTGTGCCAAGTGTTTAGCCCTTGGATTTTGGACAAATTCTGGCTTAATTGTGGGGTTTTTTGGTACTGCCACAAACATCTGAAGCCCCATCTGCAATCAGGACCAATTAGGTAATTAGAGACAGGCCCTGCCCTGAGAGCTGACGAACTTGCAGGATGGGAGAAAGAACCTGCAGGTAGATTTTTGGGTTCGCTTTTAAAATGTATTAAAACTTGTTAATTTTTGAGGCTTGTTTATCATCATTTCAGAAAATGAATTGACAAGAACTGAAAGAACCTATTTGTGCAAAACATCTGTTTACCAAAAAAAAAAAAAATTTTTTTTTTCTTTCTGATAGTTTTGTGCTTTGAAATTACTTCTTTTAAGACGGCTGAATGGTAACACAAGAAATTGGCTTTTTTTTCTTTTTCATTTTGCTGACTTTTGTCACCGTATTCAGATTTGCATCAAAAGAGATTTCACTCGTGCAAGTCTTTGAATCTGGAAAGAGGTTGAGGGGGGTTGGTTTGTGAAGAGTAATCAAGAATTTGGAGATATATCAATAGTTTGAAAATTTTCAGGGAGTCTTAACTTTCCATTTCATTAGGGTGATGGTCTCATTGCGCTGAATTTTCCAGTTAAGCAATGGCAGTGGTTATAGCAGTGTGTGAACACGCAACCCAATGGCCATGTTTACCGTATCTTCTCTACCTCTTTTCTAGAGTTCTTCAAAGAACTTCTCGAAAACGCCGAGAAGTCGCTGAACGACATGTTCGTGAGGACGTACGGCCGTTTGTACATGCAGAACTCAGAGCTGTTCAAGGACCTCTTCGTGGAGCTGAAGCGGTACTACGTGGGTGGCAACGTCAACCTGGAGGAGATGCTCAATGAGTTCTGGGCGCGTTTGCTGGAGCGCATGTTCCGGCTGGTCAACCCCCAGTACCACTTCACGGATGAGTACCTCGAGTGCGTCAGCAAGTACACCGAGCAGCTGAAGCCCTTCGGGGACGTGCCGCGGAAGCTCAAGCTGCAAGTGACGCGAGCGTTTGTGGCCGCCCGCACCTTTGCGCAGGGCCTTGCTGTCGCGAGGGACGTCGTGAGCAAAGTGTCTGCGGTGAGCTTCATCTTGTGATTATTCCTATGTCCCATGGACCCGTGATGGGTAGCGTCTTTCCCTGTTGTCTTCACTAGGTACCTAAAGGCGTTGGTGGCAGTTGGGTGCAGGTGGGACCAAACTCCATCTACGTAGGCTGTGCCATTGCAGGGTAGAGTCACGTTGTGGGGACACCACCATCCAGTGCTGCAGCTGGGATGTTCCCCAGATTGATGCTGTCCCACCTGTCTAGGGAACAGCAGCAGGCAGGAAATTAAACACCTGCAGTGGAAATAACCATGTTTGCTTGTGTAATGGCTGTATCTTCTTAATATTGCCTTCAAATTACAGTGAGTCATGGATGTTGTGGGCATCTGTTATGGAGCAGCTGATGATTTGTTCCTTGCTCCCAGGCGCGGGGAGAGGCTGTTGAGCAAACAGTGCTTTTATGATAACAGCAATCCAGAGCCATATGCGCAGGGAAGGAGCCGGTTGTACTTGGTGCCACACGCACAGCAGGAGTTAGACCTCAGACGTTTATAGTAAAGTCACTTTTTGCGGAGGTCAAACACATGTGATGTGTTGATCACTCAAGTATTTACCTCCCTCTTCTTATAAACCACTTTGGAGTGGTTTAACTGGGGTGACTTTTTTTTTTTTTTTATGTGAAATTTGTCTTTAATTTTAAGGTCTGAGTTGTATGGTATAAGGAACAGGTGTATTCGATAATCCCCTTAAAGTGATTGTGTAAGATAACAAATACTAGTGATTTCCTTTTAACAAACTCGGCTCATTTCCCATGGGGTGTAGAAGATTTAGTATAATCATTTGATGGGGCAGAGAGAAGTTTACTTTCTCTCTTCCTGGTTACAGAGTAATAAAAGGCCAGGCTGAAAGGGCGGGCAGTAGTTTGAATCACCATAAAGTGCCAGGAAAAGAGGGGGCAGGGGGAAGTAGTGAAGCAGAAAAGAATAGCTGTTCAGGTGCTCTTAGACACTGAATGCAATTTTGGAGGCAGCACAAGCAGCATCGTTAAGAGAGATAATCATTCAAATTGCTTTGACTTACAGGGATAATATTAAAATACTGTCTCTCTGGAAAGAAAAAAAAAATACTGCTTTCACGTTAATTTTTCTTGAAGAGAAACGAGAAAAACAGCCTGCCGTAAGCCTGCATGTGTGCGATAGGGCAGAGAATATTAGCAAGGGAAGAGCTGCCATACTAATATATGCAGGCTCCAGGAACATGGTGTAAGTTAGTGGTGGCAGGTTTGCGTCCGTGGACACTCTGAGTCCCCGTTTAATAGTGATAACTCTTGCGAGGGACATGTCTGGGTGCTGCTGGTTGAGGATGGGTGTTGTGGAGCTCCATGGGTGACATGTGGGGTCCCTTTTAGGAGAGCAGAACATCCTCCGGCCCCAGGGACACCGTCCTGTGGTGGGAAGGAGATGGAGGAGGGAGGGTCATTGCTGGGTGAAGCGAAGCATTGTCTCTTCATGGCGGGTCGCTGGCCAAGCCTGCCGACCTCTTGGTTGGGGTTTCAAATTTGGTCACTCTTGTTTCTGGCTGCGTAGCATTGTGGTAGATATTGTGGTCAGAAAGAAAAGGAAAAAGGGTTTTCACCGCTGGAGGGTGTGGGTAAAGTATTCGGGTGGGAGGTCCGTCCGCTAAGCCCCGGTACAGTTATCAGGAATGTGCAATCACTCGATAGGCAGTAAACGTGCATGGGTGAGGGATCGTGTTTATGCTCCATCTGCTCAGAATTCATCAAAACGTCTCCAGACTTGACACGGGACCACGAGGGCTACGGTCCCCGCATCTGTTACGAATCAGAGTCGTGAACCTGAGGTGGTGTCGTGATTTCTCTTTCGCTTTTGAAGATCCTCGAGTGTAGAGTTGCCTTCAACTCTAGAATTAATTGCTCAAGTGTGGAAGGTTACCCAGAGAGACCCACTCAGCTGCAAAAATAGCTCACGTGCCGTGGACGATCACAGCCACTGGCACTTTCCACTTCAGTTTCACCAGTTGCACTGGAAATCCTGCAACAGCTTCACTTCTCGAAATGGCAGCAAACGTCCCTGCTGCTTGAATACCGCAGCTTTAGTGGCAGCAGCAGAAGGAATAATAGCCTTTTCTATAGTGTTTTAATCTCATTCAGTAGAAATCTAACATCACGTTTCTGCAAGACACAACACGAAATTCTATATGAGAGTTTAAAAGCTGATGGTTTTATGCCTGCTGCTTTGCGGTTGTGTTTGTGCGGTTGGTACATTACATATAGATTAGCCCAGCTTTGCTGAGCTCTATATAATGACTCTATTGACTTTGGTTCCTTATTATTTTTACTCAGGAGTTGTAGTGGGATGACTGCTTATACCAGGGATTAACTTGAGGGATAAATCTTCTATTCTTCTTTATGAAAAAAATGTCCAAAGTAATGCAAATTAGTTTTACATTTAACGTGTTTTGTAACAAGCGAGTTAAAAATGTTTAATTGAAAATCCTCAGGAGGAGAAATACAAACTAGTGCAAGACCCAGCTGCTTTTCGCTTTCCCAGGCTGCTATCAGGAGAGCAAAGAGCACTTTAGAGTAGAACAACCTTGATGGCTTTTTAATGACCCTGTATATTTTTACATCTTCACTAGGGAGATGCATTTAGAAAGGTATTGTTCTTGCCTGAGTTTGGGAGTAAAAGGGAGAAAAAAGAGAGAATATTGAAAAGCTGCAAGGATGCTTGATTTCTGAGCCAGAATCTAGGAAATGACTTTAATTCGGCAATGGGATGGATCGGAAGCTGTGTGCTGCAGCCCAAGCACACAAAGCAGAGAAAGCATAGACTTTTTTCCAGCTGTGTGTAAAAACCACAATTTTGATGCTCAAGTCTTCATCCCTCAAATTCCCTCCTTTGGGCCCAAAAAAGTACAGAATTCTCTAGGTTGGCCCTGAACAGCAGATCCGAGAAGAAAACCCAGGGCACTGTTTCTGCCCTCTGGAGACGTGACCTGTGTCTGAGGTGGGCTGCGAGGGGCTGGGGGCCTCGAGCGCTTCCCTCTGCTGCCAGCGGACGCCGGGCGCTTTCTCTGACCTCCCTGCCCTTGCCTTTGGGAGACGGAAACCTGCCCATCCCCTAATCGCTCATCAAGCACTAAAATCAGACGAGTTAAATTGCTGCCAGCAGTGACATTTCCTGCCCCAGCCAGGGGTGGTAAAAAGGAGCAAATACAACCCAGAGCCTAGAGTGACCGTAAAAGGGTGAGAACCTCCAACTGGGCAGTTCTCAAGCTGCAGAGATGTTCCCTTAATGAGTTACGTGCAATTAAACCCACAGCCCAGTTAAGGGTCATGACACCTTTGAGGGCAAAGTGTTGGGTGCAGGTCAACTCCAGGTATGGGATGGAGGTGCCCATTGTAGGGGGAGAAGGTGGTGGTGAAGTTGAGGAATGAGCCCCCTGACAGCAGTTTGTAGGGTTGTAGGGAGCCTGCTTGACCCAAGTGCTGGGAACGGAGGTCTGGCTGGAGATCAGCAGCGGAGGGGCGTGAAGGACAAAGCGTGCAGCCACACAACACCAAATCCCCACATTTGCATTGCTGTCTCTCCCCAGACCTGCAGGTGGGTGCGTGTGGATGGGACCTCCTGCGGTTTTGGCAGTGGTGAGGGTTTTCTGCAGCCCCCCCCAGGAGACTTAAGCCGATGAACTTTTGTTTTGGGGTTCTTTTACCCCTTTTCCCTCTTGCCCGTGTGTCCGATCATTTGAGGAACTGCTGGGAGCTCTGGAAGCTCCCATATCACCTCCCCAACAAGCATTTGCATGCTGAAAGCCACACGTGGTGCAGTTGCCACCAGAGCAGCTGGGCTGTTGGAAAGGGGCTTCCAGCCTGTCCTTGGGAACCCTGGGAAAGGCAGCAGCTTCAGAGTTGTATGCAAGAAGTGGTGTTTAATTTGGAAGTACAGGTAGGAGCCGTGTGAAATAATGCACAGCTTCATATGAGGAATACACCTACCTCCTCATCTGCTGGTCCTCAAGAGACACGAGCAGTGGAGAGGACGGTGGTGGAGATGTTCGCGGTGTGGGGAGGAGGCTCAGCTTCCTTGGTATCAGCATTTCTTCCCTAATGAAGTGTGAAGATAGCAGCCAAGGAGGGAACTTTCTTCAAGCTGATGGAAGAGAATTGCAGAGGGGACAGGTGATTGCCTTCCCACGACTGCCCCAAACCTGGAGCAAGAGCCTGGTGGCTTTTTAACCCCTTTTGCTCTGTGCTGCCTCATCCATAACAAGGCATCCATCGAGCACAAGTTAAAGCTCTGGACCTACATAAACCAACGTTCCGCTGGCCTGCATGAGTTCCCGTCCCTCCAGCTGCATCCTCTGGAGCATGGCTCCTGCCTTTTTTGAGATGGATGCTGAATGTGGGCCAGGCATTAGCTTAGGAGAAGCAGTGATGAAAATAATAAAACAATGAATGAAAAAGAATTAAGGCCTGTATTGTCAAAAATATCAGGCCACTGAGCTCCCATTTCACTACATGTTGTAATTACCATTCAAGAGAGCAAAGGTCCAGTCTTTGCCCTTGGTTTGATTAAGGGGAATGGGACCTTAATTTTTCTTCAGGAAGAAGTTTGCGTTCCTTAGAGCCCCTTCTAGTCCCTTAAAGGGGCTCCAGGAAAGCTGGGGAGGGACTCTGGATCAGGGAGTGGAGCCACAGGATGAGGGGGAACGGTTTTACACTGCAAGAGGGGAGATTTAGATGAGATCTGAGGAAGAAATTCTTTGCTGTGAGGGTGGTGAGTCCCTGGCCCAGGTTGCCCAGAGAAGCTGTGGCTGCCCCATCCCTGGAGGTGTTCAAGGCCAGGCTGGATGGGGCTTGGAGCAGCCTGGTCTGGTGGGAGGTGTCCCTGCCCAGGGCAGGGGGGTGGAACAAGATCATCCTTAATGTCCCTTCCAACCCAAACCATTCTATGATTCCTATATCCAACGAAGCTGGGCAGCCTTGGGGCAAGAGCAAACCATCCCAGAGAAGCACCAGAAGTGAAATATGTTCCTTGCATGCATTGAGAGGAGATGGGGGACAGATGCTGCTGCTTCATGGGCAACTGAGAACCAGCCCGAAGAGCCGAGGAGCCCTTTTCGTGCTGCAGAAGGACCTCCAAAGAAGCACTGCTGTCCTGGCAATGAGTTACAAGCTGCGGGGCCAGACCGAGGGGCTGCCGTGCGCAAGGACGTTGCCCTCCACGTGCCAAGGGCAAACATCAATGCAGAAAACAATACCAAGCACTTCTCCACATCAAAGATGACCCTGAGAAGACCTGCCAAGAATGTGGCTGCATCTGCCTCCGCTCCAGCCATCTGAGGATCTGCGTTAGGCGTAGCCTTCAAAGCATGCTCGAGCGGCAATCGTTGCGGATTTAACGTGCTGAGAGCGCGCGTGGATGCGGCTGCGGGTTTGGAGCTGATGGCATCATGCAGGAGAGTTTCAGTCCACCGAGTTGGTTTTTTTTCTTTCTTGTTCTTTCTTTGCCTCTCTCCACACTGTGGTTCTGCTGCTGATTTTGAAAACAATGTGAGGGATAAGTTAAGCAAGTTTTTTGGGTGTAGCTGCCAAGATAAATGTTCTTGCTGTTTTATGTATTAAAGCAAACAGAACGCTCCTAATTTATCTACTGTACCTCTGAGTCGGGGAGAGGCAGGTGCTTTGGGTAACAAGCTTTGTTGGAAAGGCACGTTGGTCCTGAGGGCACTGAGAGCAGGAGATGCTGACCCTGGTGTTGCTCCATAAGTCGTCGGTGGAAAAGGTGTCTGCTTGGCACCCTGAGGTCCCCTCTGCTCTGCGTGGGAAGACAAGCACACGGCGCTCCACTTTTGACACATTGATTTTAAGGCCGAGCAGGTTGAGTGACTGGGGGTGTGATTCTCGGGAGCTCTGCCATTGCTCTCTGGCAGTGTCGCATCCAGCTAGGGGTGGAAAGCAAGCTATGAGTTGGGAATCAAGCGTAAATGTCGTCTTGAACTTTTCCTCACACAAGATAACACTGCGGCAGACATCGCCGTGGGTAGGGAACACCGACGGGACACAGAGCACTGCAGTTCCCAAGTATCGCTCCTAAATGCTCTCCCTTGTGCAAGACCTCAGGGGCCCAAATCTGTGGTTGAACCAGATGCTTTCTAAATTATTCATGCTCTAGCACTGGGCCAGCAGAATTGGTTAAATGCATAGTTAATTCCAAAACACTTTCATTGGAATATTTGGGGTGGGGAAGCAAACCAAGAGCCGCCCAGAGTCATCTCCTGCTTCACAGTGAGCAGAACGTCTGGCCTGGCTTGTGCCAAGATGATGCTCTTGCACAACACTGAGGGAAGGAAAAAATGATGCAAGTAAGGTTGTGTTGGTCCCAAAACTCGATGGCGCTTCACTTGTTGTCCAAATTGGGGCTGCTCACCTGGAGCATCCCACGGTCCTTCAGTTAGCTTTGGAGCTAGTTTTTGAAGTACTGAAACTGACTTTCGGTGTCACTGGAGAAGTTACTCCTCCAGTCTTCCTTATCCAGTATTGCCTAATTCAGTTATTTTGCAAGGAAAACACAGTATAAATCAAAAGTAATTTCACTGCATTTATTTTCAGATTGTTGGATTTTTATTTTTTCTGGTGGCTGTGCTGCTGGCACGGCAACGCTGCTGTTGTGCAAGCTTGGAAAATGGGAAAGCCTGAGTTATCAGTGTTATTATAAATAGTTATTAAAGATGACAGGATTGAAAATGTTGTTATTAACATTCTTAATGTTAACTTGAGAGTAGAGTGAGAGAATAAAATGCAGCTCTGGCTGTCTGGCAGCCAGTGGGAGCTCCCCACAGGACCGTCTGTGGTTGGAGCTCTGTCATCCTTCCTCAGCTGTTCCTTACCTTGAGAAGCAGAGGAAGAAGAAACCAGTTGCTTCTCTGAACTTTTATCTGATTGCACAGATAGTTTTTTCTTGAGGTTTTGCTGGCTTTGCAGTGGACTGTTAACAAGGCATTTCACTTGGTAGGTGTGCGCTGTCATGGTGAAGTTTCTACCAGACGTATGTGTCCAGATGCAATTGCCAACAAGTTGGAGAAGGCTAAAGACGTAGGGCAAGCTGTTTCCCTTAGGTGAGCTGGATATGACAAGGTACCAAAAAACCAGATTTTACTTTACCAAGAGCATGTCATTTTGCAAGAACATGGTTGTACCTTCACTGGTCAATTAAGTTGGGGGAATATCTCAACAAATATGATACGACACGTTTGAATTAAGCCCAGAACTGTTTGCTTTTCACTTAGTTTTTGTGGATTATGTGCAAATCTGTGTTTTTTAAGGAGCAAGTTTGATACGAATGTGAAGATTGGTGCCAAAACGCATCTGTTAGCAGCTTTTAATCTTCAGGTTTGACAAAGCATACAGACATGGACAAATTGTAATTTACATGATGAAACCGCAGGGTGATGGATTGCTGCAGTGGCGTGGAACGTCACGGAAAGGAAATAAATTTCATGAGATAAAAGGAAAGGGTTGGAGTGCATTTGCTTCTATTATAAGTTTTTACAGGGTATGTGTGCTGCAGCATACTACTACCTGGGCTCAAATCTGCTAGAGTAAATCCTCTTCAGCAAATAAAGCTTTCTTTGCGACGCTGCTTTATTAGAAAGGAGATTATTTGGTTTTGAGGGTCATTCTAGAGTAGAGCTTGAATGAACTTGAGTTGCTTTCCAAGATAAACACAACCCCAGAACAAAGCATATCTGGGTTTAGTGTTACATACAATGGTGTTTTAAGAGCTTGCACCTGGCGTGGCAGAACGAACATTAAAAGCTTGTGAAGAATTGCCAGTGCGACATATGGCACAGCCCACGGACAGATCCAGAATTGGTCTGGACCGGCTACGGGCCCCTTGCCAGGGCTTGAGGTTCTCGTTGCAGCAATCCGCAGCAGCTAAGCATTTATCACTGTTGTATCGAGATGTAATTGCTCATGATCTTCCCCAAAACTCTCCCTCGGAGCTGATCTCCACTTGTGCCTTCCTGTTGCTTTTCTGACACTGTAAAATACCAGATCAGGACTGATGAATTTCCCCTTTGCCTTCCTCTTCACCTGCGACTACATTGTAAATGAACAGCTTCCCTGCGGGCCCTGTCCATCACTCGTTGGGGCTCGGTTTGGCAGTCGCTGCAGGTGGGGGTTTGTCTTTTCATCACCCCGTTTGCTCGGCTCTGTGTCGGGCTCAGAGCCGCAAACCTACGTAGGGAAAGAAGCGAAACCCCATTTGCTTTTAAAATCATCCCAGGTCTTTGTTCAAAGGACCTAATCAGAGTGACCATCCCATGTCGTCCGCCGTGGAACGCAGGGAAGCGGCTTCAGTTTCCCCTGCATCTGCTGGGATTCATAAAGATCAGCCACCCCTATGAAATATCAAAGCAGGGCGAATGCTGCAGGATTGCAGCCGGGAACCTAAGATGGGAAGGTGCCTCCTGGGTCACTGCTGTGCGGGTGATTTTTTTTTTTTTTTTTTTTTTGCAGCACCCTTTCCTAAAGCTGCAGCTTTCCACGATAGGGTTGGGGAAGTCTCCTGCTCCTTGTCCCACCTCAGACTGCTCTAGCACCTGGCTGGTCCCATCAGCCTTTTCCTAATTTTCCTCCTGAGGAGGATGTAGGGCGCTTCTTTGAGGACCAGCAGTGCTGGGATGGCCAGGATCTGCTGATAAGCCTCAGGACTAGGCGTGGAGGTCCCGGCACCTACCACCAAGTGTCAGGGGAGAAGATTTTTATCAGAGAAACAACTAAAGTAAACTGGGGCATCCTTCAGAGTGCTGTCTCTGGGTGTGAGATGTTGTTTAGTTCCCTCTTCTATCCCCCCTGCAACTCGTTCGTTATGCAAGGACTGCACCATCTGGATGGCAGATGATACCTTTACGTTTGTCTGTTTTCAGTTTTCCTACTATAAATCATCTGATTTAGCTGGTTTCTGTTGCTTGAGCTCTTCCCAGTGTTTGAACTAGCTCTGCTTTAAAGCCAGGCTGCCCCGATAGGGAGCTTTCTGCTGGGGCTCCTGCTCCCGCTGCGCCTTCCAAATATATATAGATGTATGTGTATATATGCTCTGAAGCCTCTGAATCAGATTCCTCCAGCACCGCAAACAGCTTTCTGTATCATGTCTCCTTTTGCTCAGCCAAACAGGCTCCTCGCACACAAAAGACGGGTAAAGGGATGTCTGAACGAACATGGCTGGCCAGCCAAAATCCCGCACTGAGCTACGCCAACTGCAGAAAATTCTCCTTCTGTCTTTCTGACTACTGAAGAGAAACCGTGGTCTTTCTGGAGTTGTCAGAAACGCAACGGATCTTTATCCATTGTCTCTTTTCATAAGAAATGAGGGTTTAACAATCTGCTGATGTTATTAGCAAAGCCAGCCTGATTATGTAGTGAGATGTTTTGTTTGATTTTGTTAAAATCTGTTCCCTCCTGGTTTCGTGTGCTCTGCCAACTAGTTTTTGCACCAGAAGATTATGTTCAGTTTCTCTGTAGCCCTTGTGCTGGGATGGGCTTTGCGGTAGTAAGGTCCTCAGTGTATGTGTGGTCCCAGGTCTTCCTCGCATATGTCCAATCTCTATTCGGTCCTGTCATCCTCTCTGCCATTAACTTGGTCTCCAGACCATCCACATCTCGGCCATTTGTATTGAATGACTTCTCTCTTCCTTGGGGCTGCGTGCCTGTCTCCTCCTTCAGCACGGTCTTGGATCACAACCTATTTAGACCGCTCTCCATAAATGCCTGGCATGAAGTCTCAAGCGCATTGCTTAAAACACCAGAGACCGCTTCTATTTTGTCATCATATCTCTGATCACATCTTAATTTTCCATTTTCATGTGTGTCTAATTAACACTTAAACTTGCTCTTGAGGGAGCTTCTCCGTTTAGCGCTTTAGACGGACCCACCACGTGGTCGGCACTAGTTCGTGGTGCTGGAGCTAATGCTTCTCAGACTGGCTGGGTGGAAATGGTTTCAATGAACGTTTTGAAGCCGGTCCAGAGAGTGAATCAAACATGAATGACCATGAGTCACTTTGGAAAATAGCCCTGTTGAGGGCTCAGGGGGTGACGTGCCTGCTGCAGATAGCTCCGCTTGCACGCCCAGAGGTTGCACGTTGGCTTCGAGGGTCCTCCCGGCTTGTCCTTGGCCACGCGGCTGTCGCTGCCACCTCCTTCGGGTGCGGGGAACGGCGTTAGTTAGCGTGATGAGTGCTGAGTATAAATGAACATGGGTATGTGTCATGGAAATCCTGTGCTGTGGGAGCTGGATGTGAGATAAAGGAGCCGGTATCTCTGCCGGAGAGCCCTGCTGGGCAATTGTCTGGGAAGAGCCGAGCTGCAGCGCTGTGGAGGAGCGGGGCACGCTCCTGGCGGGTTTGGTGTGGGGATAACGGCAGGCATCCCATCTCAGCTGCTTTTTCCCAAGAAATCCCAGCATCATCTTCAGCGGGGCTTGGGTAGTGCAGCCTTGCGTTACGCCTTTTGACTCGGTCGCTTTTTGCTGCCTTCCCTGAGCTCAAGTGCCACATGTCCCTCGGGGTGCCTGTCCCCAGGGAGGGGTCCCACAATACACAAGGGGTGCTGCGGTGCGGATCTGGAGCTGGCTGTGCCTCCTGGAGCAGCCAGTACACCCAAGGAGGGGAGACAGACCCCTTCATCTGCATTCCATATCCCTGCACCTTGAAAGCGGGGAGCCCAGACCATCTGGCGGTGGCTGACCCCATTGCATCTCCTCTGTTCCCACCCACCCCAGGGTAAACACGTGGGGTTTTTTGCTTTAATGACCAAGGGCTAATTTTCTTCTCCTTTCCCCTTTTTCTCTTTTACAGGTGAACCCCACGCCGCAGGGTACACGAGCGCTGCTGAAAATGATGTACTGCCCATACTGCCGAGGGCTGGTGTCGGTGAAGCCCTGCTACAACTACTGCTTTAACGTCATGAGAGGCTGCTTGGCCAACCAAGGGGACTTGGACGCCGAGTGGAATATCTTTATGGGTAAGGCAGTATGGGTTAAAACTGAATGTGAGGATACACTGATAGTGTGTCCCGCACCCCAAACGGCTTTTGTGAGTGACTGTGCTGAGCTATAGCAGGTTTTTTAGGTGATCTGTGATGGTATTTTTTGTTCCACACCTCTGTGTACAGCACTTCTTTTGCAGTTCACATTAATTTGTAAATAAATGAGACTTTTGTTGTGGTAGTGACCTCTGTTGCGGCAAGCTTTAGGAGGATGGAGCTGCCATGTGCTTGTAGGCTTGGAGCATCTCTTCTTGCTGGAGCAAGCGTGCGGACCAGCTGTTTTTTCCATACTAGTCCTTATAGGTTGTTGTCACCATACAGATGTCCTTCCTGAAGCCAGTTGTCTTGCTCGGCTGTCTGGGAGTCTTCCAGCCGGTCGCAGTGAGCTTTGGGAAAAGCTGTAGGCCTGTATTTTACATTAAAAAAATTGAATGGGGCATGTGTCTGAATCTGGTTTTAAACAGCTCATTTGGCGCTCGTCCACCATCCTTTCGAAATGTCGATAGGACCTACGTGACGCTGGGCGAGTGCTTTTGCCATCCTCTTCCTTCTGTTTGTTCTTTCTCTTCTGTGTTTGTAAATGGTATTATGCAATACATGAAATTTAGACTGAAATGTTAAATTCTGCCTTGGGTCAAGGCTCAGCAGAATTGACAATGCATCCCATTTTGGGGGCACAAGCAATAGATAATGTTAAATGTTTTCATTTGTGCTCCTTTTCCAGGAGCTTGATTTATCTGTGAGCGAGCATCCTTTGGGAGCCGTCGTTTCACTCCAGTTAATGTGTGATGAAGTGCACATGTAATGGATCTGCCGCCACTGACAAGGCTGCGGTGCTCTTCCTGTCCTGCTCCTGGGGAAAAAAAAAAAAAAGATCATTAAAAAGAAAAGATTTCCCTTTCATTAAGTTGTGAGATAAAAGAAGGGAAATTGCTGATAATTGGCATTTCAGGCTAGATTTAAATCTTTGACTTTGTTTTTCCGTGGTTTGTACGCTGGCTTTTCACTCCGCTGCCTGTGCCAACTGGATGTGTGCGGGGTATTATTTTCAGAAGGCGTTTTTTTTGCCTGGGTATTCCATATAGGGAGTTAAATGTGACACTAAATTGGGTTTCCAAGTCATTCTCTGGGAGGCTGACGTCCCCCCCCCCCCCGCTGCCATTCCTCCCAGCCGTCTTTCTCATGAGAATATTAAGTATTTCAGCTACAATTGTTGCTGAAATAGCTCAAAGCCAGGAGACTTGCAAACATCTAGTGCAAGCCGAAAAGAGGAATCCCATGAAAGGGAAGGGCATAATGCCAGAAAACAGACAAAAGCACAAGCAGCTAATTGCTGTAGGTGGTATGCAGCTAAAAATGAACCTCAGGGGAAGCCAGTGAGCCCTGTCACACGAGACTGAGCAGGCACCGCATACGATAATTAAGATTATTAAACAAGACAAAATAAATAAATGTGATTCCAGGTTGGAAGCAAAGCTTTCTTCTCGCAGTGCTTCTTCCCCAAGGGGCTTCTTGCACGCTCATTATTTAAGTATGGTATTAAGCTTCGTTACATTTATTGGCAGTATTTGCTTGGTTCTTGCGCTCTGGGTTAATTCCTGCAGTGGAGTACGGAGACTGAAAACTTAAGCTGTGCTTTCTTTAGACAGTTTAATAACTGAACAGGTGCCGGTTATGTTGCAGATTTTGTTTTCCATCTCAATTTGTCACTTGAGGCAAATTAAATTAAATCGATCTGGTGTTTGGGGCAGGGCGTTCATCACAAATGTCCTACACGTGTGTTTAAAGATTTAAATAAATGTAAAAAACCCAAAACTCAACCTCAAAACCCACCCCACAACAACAGCAAACCCACCTGCGTGTGCTGGATGCTATTTTGCATCAGGGGTTTAAATGGTAAGTTATGATAATGATGTATTACATGGCAAAAACAGATCTTTGAACCTAGTAAAATAATTTAAAGATATTTAATATTGCAATAAATGCTGCAAGTGTATATGAATTTGGGCGCGTGTGCATATAAAATACGCATGCCCGTGTGCTAGTGGGTCTATATGCAAGTCACTTGCATAAAGCTTTTCCAAGCTGGGATGTAAAGTTTGTAGGTTTTTTGAGACAAAAAGGCTTTATACTTCCTCACTTCTGCAAAGGACCATTTTAAAGTTGTGGCGGACGAAATAATGACCGAATCGTACTCTTTTCTGCCATTTAACTACCTTTAAATTATTTTGCCCTCTATTTCTGACACAGTTGTACACCAATTAGACGGGGGGATACTTTGTTTCGAACAAGCTACTGGGGGGGTTGGAGCTTTCCTGAAGGAACACTGTTAATCTCCAGTGCCTTTTCATGATTTTTTTTATTTTCTTTTTTTTTCCCCACAAAGGTTTACTCCGCTCAAAGATGTTGAATTCAGGCTCCATATACATATCTGGAGTACCACTTTGTGTGCAAAGAATTTTTTCCCCTTTAAAAAAAAAAAAAAAAAAAAAGAAAGACTGTTGTTAATGAATGGTCAAGGTCTTCCCCCTCCTTCCCTCCCCTTTTAAATCAGATCTTGGGGTTAAGACTGAAAACTGCCTTTTGTTCTTCAAGTCAGACAGTGAGGCTGAAGATGTGGGTTTCTGATTATTGGTGGCACAATGCGAAAGAATTGCTTTCCTTCATGAGAGCGAGGTGCTTTGTCGCCAAGGATTGTCTCAATGCCAGTAGCAAGGACAAATGTATGCGGGAGGAAAAGGGTCTTTAAGGGATGGAGCTATATGGTGTGGGTTGGGGCGGTCCCCCCCCCCCCCCCCAAATCCATTTCTATCTCCCCATCACAGGGAGGAGAGACAGTCTTTGTCATGCTGTGTGTTTGTAATAAATGGCCAGGATACATTTTTCACTCTGCCAGACTTTTTTGGTTTTTTTTCTTTGTGGAGCCACCTCAACGTGGCTTATAAATATCAATTATTTGCACAGGAGCTGGGGTAAAAGAAGTGATATTTATAATCAGCTCCCCTCTCTCAGTAACGGAAAAATCTTTCTGGGAGACGAGCGGTGCTGAAGCTTCATTTCTGGTGTTAGCGCGGCGTGCCTCCCCTCTGGAGGTGCTGGCGTTACCCTGAACCCTGGCCACCCTCACCCATGTCCAGCGTGGCTGCCGGGGGGGATCGCCGCTCGCCACCACTGCTGCTGGGGACACCAGCCAGCCATTGCAGGGAGGTAAAAGTTTGCACGATGCCCCCAAAATCAAAACTGGGCATGAAGTAGAGCCCCTCACCCCACCTTTCCCCTCCCCCCTCCCCTGCTTTTTAATGAAAGTTTATTTCATTTAGCCATCCTTGCCAGCATCCATCCCAGCTCCTGAGCTCCAGTTGAATATATTCTCCAAGGGCAATTATTACTTTCCTTATCTTTTCTTGCCAGCTTTGGCAGCTCTGCTGGAGGCCGAATGCATTTTCTCTATCGGCAGTCAAAGCGGAGGCTGCATTCCTGGGCTGTGATACATGGAACGCCATGGCACCCCCGCTAACAAAGGACCCAATTCGCTCTACATTCCCATGGTCTTGTGGATGGCCTGCCCGGCTCAAAGTTTACAAAGACGCCAAACAACCAGAAGAATTGGGGTTTATGTTTCCTTTCAGTCTTTCACAAACACTTTATTGATCTGCGGCCTTTCCTGGCCACTCGGAGAATTAAGTAGTTACAAAATGGAATGATTTTTTCTTTCTTTTTTTTTTTTTTTTTAAACTATACATTTTGTGTGGTTTATTATCTGTCTATTCATAATATTTTTATTTGGAATGAGCAGCTTCCTGCACACTGCGCTGGGATGTTCTTTATGTGCGTGAAAAACCCCAAAAGCTTTGACAATGATGAACACATTTAAGTTGTGCTCCACTTGTTTACAAAAGTCTCCATTTGGTAGCACATCAAAAGCATTTTTCTCCCTCCGGCACAATGGTATATTCATGCTAGCAGTCATTACTCAGAGATTTGAAGCATCACTTTATTGGAGCCCACCACAATACAGTCTAAGACTCTTTGTTTCATTTGTTATTACCTTCTTTTTTTTCTTTTTTTTTTTTTTAATGCATTTAGTTCAGACCTGTTTGTAGCCCCTGATGGCTAAATTCCAGCCATGCCCTGCACCAGCTCCGTCACTGATGCTGGGGCGAGGGGCTTTCCTGGGGGCTCCGGCTCCTCCCGGGGTTCACTCCCTAAACACTGGCACCTAGGAGCTGTGGGAGTCCTGGCAGACATTTTTAGGATGGATTCAGTGATGGATAGACCTTTAACTAACACCCAGCAAAGCTTTGGAATATTGTCTTTAAAAAGTGGATTTACAGGCTAGGAATGCGTCTGCAGTTCACGTGGGGCTTTTGGTGTTGGATTATTATTATTATTATTATTATTATTATTATTATTAATAATAATAATAATAATTTATAATAATTTAAATGCACAAGTAGCTTAACTGTATATTTGTCATCAGTTTGTGGGATTTTTTTTTAGTGTAGTTTAACATGATTTGGGCACTAAGGCAGAGCTATTACTAAATGGTTAAGTAAGTGAAATATCTTTATAGGGCTTTAACAGGTAGCTGGAGCCCACCGAAATTTTCTGCTTGTGGAAAGTACCTTCTGCACTTAGGAGGAGGATGAATGTCACAAGAAACACTTTTCAAGAGAAATTAATAGACTGACCGTGAAACGCCCATTTCTCCTTAATGGAAGGGAACAGGCATATCCTTGGGAGCGGGGAGGAGCTCCTTGGGAGAGCGTTTCCTTGGGGCCGGAGTGGCCGTTGTGCCCTGACCTCCCACCTCCCACTAGGAAAAAATGAAGAATTAAATGCAACTGGAAAACGAGGAGTTTGTGGCAGAGCATCACGAAGTGACGCAGAAGAGGAGGCCGGTAAACAGGATGCTCCAGGGCTGAGGGACTGCAGTGAAAACTAACGTTAAATAAAGGTTGCAATGGGCAAGAAGAGATGAGTGCTTGGCACCAGGCATGGTGGCACCGTCCAGGGCGGAGCCAGAGAGAGGGCTGAAATGCAATGCAGGGTGAAAGCCTTAATGCCAATAATAATTTCCCAGAGGACGGAATGGTAGTCTGGTACCTGCTGTGTTTAATGATGTAGTTGATGAGGACGTGCATGTTGGCACAGGAGGAGTGACCCCACGTTGGCTGAGGGACTTTTCCATCTCCACTTGCATAGAGATGTGCGAAATATATATCAGTAGTGCACAGTGCCCTGGTCTCCCTTGTGCGGGTTGTCCATGCAATGCCAGAAGGGGCAATCCCTTGGCTCCCCCAGACCCAGCGAAGCCTCCACCTTTCCGTAAGGGAGAGATGGTGGCGATGGTCATCTTGGACCCTTTCGCGTTGGTGTCTTGTGTTCAGGACCAGCATGAGGAAGCCGGTGGCTTTGAAAGCAGTCTTGAAAAACAAATGACACAAGGAAACATTTAATAACATTTAATAACACAAGGAGGGTGTTAGTAATGCTTGTTCTAATGGGAGGAGCTGATTATAGGCTGCCTTTTGGCAGGCTGCGATGGTTCTTCCCCGTTTAACGCAGCTTTTGATGTCTGTGAGCCTGTGGGTTGGTGCCAGCAGCCTGTAAGCGCCCAGTGAAGTTGTAGGCTGTGGGAACGGAGCAAAATGTTTCCTGGTTGTGTGCACTGGTCAGAAGCGACGTCGCGGTGGTTAATGTCGGGGCGCTTAATCTGTTATCTGTGTTATCTGTTACCCTTGAAGCTCCTCCATTAAAAGCCATTGTTTCTCTCCCTGTGTTAGATTCCATGCTGCTGGTAGCAGAGAGGTTGGAGGGTCCCTTCAATATCGAGTCAGTCATGGACCCCATTGATGTGAAAATTTCGGATGCGATCATGAACATGCAGGAGAACAGCATGCAGGTGTCTCAGAAGGTAAATGGGCCAAGAGGATACGCAGGCTTTATTTATGCAATGTGTTTTATTTCCCTGTTCTCATTGATATGTTTTTTCTTTAATGTCCTTTTGAGTATATATAAAGCTGATGTATTATTTTGGGCAGGGACTGGGTTGGAGCCTGGAGTAGGGAGGCTCTTGTGACCTCCCATTTCATAAAACCCTTTCGTTCTCTCGCGTAGGTTTTCCAGGGATGTGGCCAGCCAAAAACACTCGCCCAGGGCCGGACCGCTCGCTCCGTCTCCGAAAGTGGTTTCAGTGCTCGTTTCAGGCCCTACAACCCAGAGGAGCGGCCGACGACAGCTGCCGGCACAAGCTTGGACCGACTGGTGAGTGCCTGGTCCTGCCGGTGCTGCGCCGGCGCTTCACACCCCTCCACCACAGTGTATAATTTTCCATTTGTAATTTACAGGGTTTCTTAATATTCCTTGGCTGTCTTAAACTCTCTGAGGGGTGTAATCTGCCCATGGCTCTAGACATGAATTACCTCAACGCTTCTATGTCAGAAAAGTGCCTGTTTTAAAGGCTTGGCTGATGAGTAATATGTGTTTGAGGAGCGATGTTTAATTTTGTATTAAAAAAGTAAATCAACCATCAAAACACACAGCCTGAAGACCTGACCTATACACGTCTGTTGTGATAAAAAATACCTTTCCAGCTTCACTTTTAATGAGCATTTGGTATTCTGGATTATGTCCTGTGTTTCTTTTTTTTTCTTTTATTTAATAGGTTACTGATGTGAAAGAGAAGCTGAAGCAAGCCAAAAAATTTTGGTCATCTCTCCCTGGCAACATTTGCAACGATGAAAAGATGTCTGTAGGCACTGTCAATGAGAATGAGTGCTGGAACGGGAGCGCCAAGAGCAGGTTTGGTGATGCTGCCTCCCCCGGTTAACTCTCTCCCTCTCCACCCAGCGTTTCCCAGCGTGCTGGGCCCTGTCCCTGAGCCCTCTTCTCCTACAGGAGTGACCCCAGTTTCCCTAAGACAGGCTGCTGCCGTTACCCCTATTTTTTTAGGAAATGGGAGAGGTTGAACACAAAGCTAAAGGGTTGTCCAAGCTCTACGTGGTGGTTTGTTTTGAAGGAGGGAACTGAGTCTAGATACCCAGATAGGGCGTCTCTCCTCGGACTCTTACTCATGGGTTTGGGGAGGCAACGTGTACAAAATCCCGTAGCATGGCTGCGGAGCGGGAATGCTTGTGCTGTCTGACAGCGCCGTTGCCCCAGTGCTCCCAGTTGTTGTTTCTACCAGGAGCTATTGCTGGATCCCTTGCTGAGCAAAGGCAGGGGAGATGGAGGCTGGTGAAAAGCCCTCTTCTCCGCTGCTGAGGTCAGTGGCATGAGGGAGCCGGTGGTTTTCATGCACGTTTTTTATGGAAAAATAGTTACAAAACTTTTTTCTTTTTTTTTTTTTTTTTCTTGTGAGGAAGAAATTACCAGCACATGAATAAGCCAAAGGTTTTTTGTCATATGGTTTATGTAACTGTTTAACTTTTATTTTGGAAATAGAAGTTTCTTTTTTTCTGTTTGCTTACTGAGGAAATAAGCAAAATCCAAGATGTTCCATTAAAAAAAAAATATATAGTCATCCAGGGTTTTCCAGCAGTTCGTCTAAGTAATAACAGTTTTTGCCCTTGATATTTTTGGGGCACAGGACTCAGCCATACCGCATAAATTTTGCACTGTTTCATGTGTGCCTGAAACTGCCTTGGGGCCAGGGCGATGGTTTGGGTCTCTGCAACAAGAAATGGCTCTGCCTTCCTAAGGTCGCCTTTATCAGCAGCTTGTACAGGCCTTTTTGTGGCGGACTTCCCCAGTGTGTGAGGTCCGGCACCAGTAAGGAGGGGAGACAGACACTTGACACCACTGGGCAAGGAGACAGAGGGGATGCTGGACATCCCTGTGTGGGCTGTGAAAGATATTTCGCTTTGCTCTTACTGTTTTTCTCTGTGGCTCCAATAAGCTAAAAGTTCAGTAGTCTTCCACACTTTTGTCTCTCTCTGACTTCTTTGAAATATAGAATATTGATCACAAATAATAACAAAACCAATAATAATATAAAAAAAAAAACCTTCCCACATACAAGTCAGGGTTTGAGCATGCCCTTCAGTTGTATGCTTATACCTCACTGCCTGGTCTCCAGGACCAATAGATTGGGCTAAAGGCTTTTCTCTTTCTTGTGATACCGATGTTGGTGTTGTAACTAAGAAAAGTTACGTTTTCTTCTGTTAAACAGTGATTTTTTTTCTTGCAAGTCAGGTAACTGAAGGAGGGGAAAAAAGTGTCATATCCCTGCTCTATAAAACAACACTCCAAATACCTATTTTAGGAGACGTATTCTGTTGGGTTTTGTTGCTCAGTCTCTCTTTTAAACCAAGAGGCCGTATGTGTGTTCAGGCCTGTGCACGCACCCTCCTCGGGCTCAGCAGCTCGGCTCTGCTCCGCTTCGATGCATGGGCTTACGGTATCTCATCTTTGACATCAGGCTTACGGTATCTCATCTTTGACATCACAGATGTTTCTCCTGCTGGGGTTATTAGCGAAATTGCATCCGCTGTCTGCGTGGTGAGAAGTACACATGTCATACCCCAGCTTGATGGTTAAGGTGCATTATGCAAAGCCACAATGACACTCTTGGCTCCAACAGTTCCTGTAAGGCTTCTCTGGGATAAGTATGGCCCCAAAGGTTGTTTTCCTGAAAGTCTCATCTAACTGGGCATCAAGGCATCCCAGCAGCTTGGTTTGCTCTGTTGCCTGCAGCAAGCTGATCTATGCTGTTGCAAGCCATTATTATTATTATAAACCCTGGATCTTCCTTCTCTTTTCAAGTTGAGGAGAAAATTCTTTCCCGTGCCTTTGTGGCAGAGGGTGTGTGAAAACTGTTTAATTCTGCGTGCTGCTCAGGTTGCAGGGAGGGGAGAAGGGGTAAGAAGCTAGAGAAGGGCTCCGTGAGGGTTAGCGTGTGGGAAGGTCACATTGGGCTCAGAATCTCACCCAGGCTGGAAGCAGGGTGGCATCACCGACTTCCCACGCTGTCACCCTTCGGCACGGGACCCCACCAAGCTGCAGCTCCGGTACCAAGAGGAATGCTTTCTTTTCAGGTACGACTTTGCAGTAACTGGCAATGGCTTAGCAAGTCAAGTGAATAACCCGGAGGTAGAAGTGGATATTACCAAGCCAGACATGGTGATTCGCCGGCAAATCATGGCTCTGCGGGTGATGACCAACAAGCTGAAGAATGCCTACAGTGGGAACGATGTCGACTTCATTGACATAAGTATGTTTGCTGTTGTTTGCCTTTTGCGTTTTATTTTTCCCTTTTTAATTGGATTTCATGCTAGCACGGGGTAGCTGGTTAAGCTTTGGCTGTGGGTAAGCGTGTTAGTAAAGAGGGTGGGAATCGGCATCTCTGGCAGGCTGTGCGGGGAGGGTTGTTCCCATAGAATCATAGAATGTGTTGGGTTGGAAGGGACCTTTAAAGGCCATCTAGTCCAACCCCCCTGCAATGAGCCAGGACATCTTCAACTAGATCAGGTTGCTCAGAGCCTCATCCAGCCTGGCCTTGAATGTCTCCAGGGATGGGGCATCAACTGCCTCTCTGGGCAACCTGGGCCAGTGTTTCATCACCCTTACTTACTGTAAAAAATTTCTTCCTCATACTGAGTCTAAATCTCCCCACTTTTAGTTTAAAACCACTCTCCTTTGTTCTGTCGTTCCCCTCCCTGATCCAGAGTCCCTCCCCAGCTTTCCTGGAGCCCCTTTAGGGACTGGAAGGGGCTCTAAGGTCTCCCCGGAGCCTTCTCTTCTCCAGGCTGAACCCCCCCAACTCTCTCAGCCTGTCCTCACAGCAGAGGGGCTCCAGCCCTCCCAGCATCTCTGTGGCCTCCTCTGGCCCCGTTCCAACAGCTCCGTATCCTTCTGCTGTTGGTGCCCCAGAGCTGGAGGCAGCACTGCAGGGGGGTCTCCCCAGAGCGGAGCAGAGGGTCAGAATCCCCCCCTCGCCCTGCTGCCCACGCTGCTGGGGATGCAGCCCAGGCTGCGGGGGGTTTCTGGGCTGTGAGTGCACATTGCCGGCTCATGTTGAGCTTCTTATCCACCTGCACACATATGTGTGACAAACAGCACGCGGTAGTCACATTAACCAGAGGACCTGTGCTCAATCTCATAAATGTCAGAACATCCATGAACTTGCTTTTTTCCCCCCCACTGCCTTCTGCGAGCGAAGCCTCAGAGGAGGACAGAGGGGGACAGCCTGTGTTTCTCCTGCAGGTGAAGAGAGCAGCGGGGAGGAGAGCGGCAGCGGCTGTGAGCTCCAGCAGTGCTCCCCGGAGTTCGAGTTCAACGCCACTGAAGTCACTGGGAACTCCAACAAGAGCGATAAGAATGCGAACACTTCTGCCGCTACCAGGAGCGGTTTATCACAAGCAGCCTTGCTCCTTAGCTTTTTGTTCTTGGCCATGCAAAGACAATGGAGATAATTGTGCAGCGTAGGGGGGGAAAAAAAAAAAGACTTTTATCAAAGTTAGAAGGCACCTGCTTTCACTTTTATACCATCTAGGGACTTTGCTTTTTAAGTTAATGGACAACAGTGTACAGTTTTTACTATGTTGCCACTGGTTTTAAGATACTGATTTATTTTTTTTTTCCCCTTGCTATTCTGTGAATAACAGGAACGGGGACTACCAGTCTGTCTCGTTCACCAAGAGTCCATGTTAGAGTGGATAACAAAAGTGTATATACAAGCCTGTAGTTAGCTCTGCATTTGTGTCTTTATCACTTTTCTTTTTTTTTTTTAATTTTACCATATTTCTTACAAAAACAAAAAAAAAACCCCAGGGTCTTCTTTTGGCCTGTAACAAGTATGTGTTTCTGAAATGAGAAATATCTGTACAGAAGCAGGTTTTATTTATCATGTTATCTTACGGGGAAAACAAATAATTGCCAAACAAGCAGAAAACGTTTCACGTAGTTAACTTCCCATTTATCCACATTATGTTAGTTGCCTTGTCTGGAAAGAAGTGGAAGTAATTTGTCTTTATTATGCGGTAAAACAGAAGGGGAAGGCAGAGCTGGTCAGTGTGCCAAGGGCCCCGTTTGCACGGGGCGTTAATGCCAGGAGCAGGTTGTACCTTTTTTACAGGAGATTGGGTTAAATTGGAAGAAACTACAGAGAATTCCAGTTCTGTGGATGCTAAGAAGAGTTGTCGTTTGCTCCCTGGCATCCTTGCAATTAGCTGTAACTCCTGTAGGTCAGTTCCCGACGTGCATCCCCCGTGGGAATAAGGCATTAAACTTGTTCGGTTGGAAGCAACTTGTCGTCTCGCGGATCCAAATGCCAACGTGTGTCTTGTCCGCAAGTTTGTTAGATGAATGCTGGATTAATTTTTTTTTTCAAATTTTGTTGTTGTTGTGGCTGTTTTTAAGGAATACTTTGTGGGAGGGCAGGCAGAGGTGGGGTGTCAGGTTTGGGTTTGCAGGATTTTTGTTTCCTCTCTGATGGGGAGCAAAAGGGACGGAAGCAAAAGGGACTGTTGCAGGCAGGTGGGAGTAGGAGCAGGCAGGAGCTGGCAGGGATGAAGGTTTCTCTTTTTCTCCCTGTATTTCATCCCCTGGGAGACGATGCCCAGCGGCTGTGGCCTTTCAGCACTACCCGAGACACCCTCCTCTCCCTACCTGTGCTGCGGAACAGTGTTGTGGTGAACGGCAATTCATTAATAAAAGAAATTTATATTTTTAAGAAGAGAGATGAAATAATTTTTAAAAGAGTTTAGGGAAAGCAAAGTCTTTGGAAAGACTCAAAATTCTTCTGCACGTCTCCTCCTGCTTTAGGTAACCTTTAGGTCTGGCTCGGACGCAGGGATCCAGCCAGGAGAGCAACCGAGAGAGCGAGAATTTGCTCTTTTCCACCCTTGTCTTGTAAGGATAACTTTCTATTTTTATATTGAAGCATTAATTACTTGTTAGCTCAGGGTCAGTGTTATATTCAACTTTATTTTCACACCAAATTTCTGCAAAGCTATAAAGACGAAGTATTCTTGGCTGGTATAAACAATCCTGGAGGCTTAATTTTACTAGAAGTAGCCAGTTATTTATTAAAACATGATGTTAGTAGAGTTAGGGATATTCTGGCTAGATTATTTTTCTTTAGAAAATAAATCACGGAACCATAAAATTGAAAAAGTTATAAATTTATGTGTGGGAAAAAATGGATTGTAAATACCTAAGTTGCCTTGCAAGGAATTGGAAAATGTGCTGATACTTAGAAACTACCTCAGTTCTGAGGAATTTCCTTTCTAGCTTTGAGTGCTATTACATTTACTTGGTAGAAGTGAATCTGGTCTCCAATATGTAGCTGAAAGAGTTATCCCTATAGACCTTGTTAGATTGTTTTTAATTTAGAAGGTTGAACTACATCCAGCTGTTTTCTTTCAGCTAAGTTCCCTAACAAAGAGAATTTCTGAATTAAATATTGCTGATGGTTTCCATGACTTTTCCTGATTTGTTTGGTTTCGTGGCATTTTCTGATTGCCCTTTAATTATTTAAATGGTTCTAGCCATTTGAATTTTAATCCCGAAATAAACAAACCTTAGATGCACTACCATTGTAAATATATCGCAGTAAGGTCTGACTGGATAACCCTTCTGGCTTATACCCAGCTGGCAGGCCAGCAAAGTTAAATGAAGAAAGAAAGAAAAAAAGAAAAAAAAAAAAAAGAAATAATTTAAACTTCTTCAGAGCTCAGAGAATGGTGGAACAAAAGCCCTTGTGTTCCGAGGGGCTGACTTCTCCAACATCTCCCTTCTTGGCGTGTTCATATGTAAGAAAGTTGCTTGTAAATTCTCCTGCTTTTGAGCATTTCGGCTCGGAAGAAAACGTTTCTGAATTTATATTTATCATTTTACATCTACTTGCTTACTAATTATTATTAGTATTAGTTTGGTACAAGACCTGCCGTGAGTTTTGAATGTGTCCAGTTGACTTTGTTAATAGCACAACGCTCCTCCGCTATACAAAGGACAGATTTGTCACCTGGGGCTACAGGAAACAAGAGTAAACATCAATGGAGGATGATCAAAAGTTGTGTTCCTGCTTTTATTTTGTGTTTGTGTGTGAAATTGGCTCTCTGACATGAACTCGTAAACTAAACCATACGGGGAGGGCCGAGCCATGCTGCTCGCTTTGAGGAAGGCTTGTGCTCCCTTCCTTCAAGTATTTCCTTTTTTTTTTTTTCCACATAACCGTTGACCTTGCGACCATGTTTTAAAGAAAAATTCCCATACATAGAATTAATACTTAAAATTAATGGAATTGGTAACGAGCTTCAAATGCAAAATGAACCCGAGAGGTGCTGTTCTTGGTGGCACATGAGGTGCTGTCTCCCAAAGAGTTTGAATAAAAAAAATTACGGCTCTTGAAAGGAGGTGATGGAACAGCTCTGTGCCTCTCCTGCTACACATACAGCTCCCCGATGTGCAGCCTTCCGGGCGAACATGGGGTCCTCTGCCCACCAGCCTCCCCATTTACGCTTCTGATAGCAGTGAAGGGGTAAAAGGAGAGCAAATAGTGTGACTCTCATAATCAGAGTCTCTCATTTTGTGTTGCGGGGAGTGGTGCGGCCCTAACGTGGGACAAATGACCAGGGCAGCAAGAGGAGCCCCTGATCATCTTCGTGGCCTCCTCTGGCCCTGCTCCAACAGGTTCCTGTCCTTCAGTTATTTCTTAGAACTGATGGTACCAAAGTTTCTGTCGCCATCCTCTTAATTGCTTTAGCTGGATGTAAGACTTGCTGGACCAAGCAAGCCCTCTGGTGTGGTCCTGGTTCCTTTCTCATGACAGCATCTGTTGTTGGATGTTTCAGAGCAAGGCACAGAAAAAATTGAATGCTTTTAATTATCACTTGTCCCACAGTAACAGCTGTCCCTCTTTATCACCCCCGCCCTTTCCCCAAGCCCCCCTTTTTCCCTCCTACCTTTGTGCAGCCCCCTGTGTGGTGCCCCCCATGATGACACTGGCAACCAGATCAGTGACAGCTAGTGCTGGGGGCTGCTGCCCTGCTCGTGCCCCTCACTTGCCAGCACAACTGCAGTTTTTCTTCTCATCCCTGGGACAGCCCATGTCACTGGCACGTCTCCATGGCCAGGAGCTGCAGACACCCAGGTCCTGCTGATGCAGGCAGTCCTGGAGCATCCTGGGGACCCCGCAGACCATGGATACTGTGTGTGGAAGCTGGTGGACATGGCTGCTGCAGAAAACCCAAACCTGGGTAAACCCATCTCCCACTGCTGGAAGAAAATAACTTGCACCTTTTTTTTTTTAATGCTGATGGCTTTACTTTTCCATGTCAGGCAGACTGAGTATTTTAAGATAACTGCAGAGTGTCACTGCCTCAAGTCTTTGCCTGATGTGATGGCTGGTGGACACCTGCCTGCAGTGGTCCATAAGCCAACACTGCAGTGCCTGCAGGACTGGCAGGAGGGTGGACCTGTCCTCTGCTGCTTCTCCTCCTTGGGATGCCATCTAGGACTAGTAATTTAAAAAAAAAAATGCTTAGAAGGGGGTGAAAATTGATGCAAGAACATTGCAACCCCCTTCCTGGCTGATGGGGTCTGCGTTGACCTGAGCTGCTACAGGGGGGACTCAAAGCCAGGAGCCACCCTGGGAGGGCCGGTGGCTACCGGGTCAACACTGTCCCTCCTGCCCATGTCCCTGGGGCTGGGGGTACTGTTCCCATCCCAAATGGTTACGTACTGCTGTTTTCATGGCATTCCCTTTCAAGTGGCTGGGATGTAATGGTTTAAGGGAGCTGCAAGACACATGTTTGTTAGAGATTGTGCAATACTGGCATTTTTAGGACTACCTGAATAGAAACTAACCCTAGTAATGGTTCTGATTTCTTGATAATGCTATTTCAAGCATCGTGTTTTCTGGGTTTGGTTTGCTTGCTTGTTGGTTTTCTTTTGTTGTTGTTTTTTAATCCTCTCCTGTGGTTGGTTTGAGGGTTTGTAACAGTGTAAATTGTCTGGGAAGAGGCAGCTCTTCACTGGCTTGCTGTAGTTCTGGGTCAAGTGTGCTTAAATTGCTGTAATTTGTATCTAATGGATTACATGGATTGAGAGCCCTTTTATAACTGCTGGAGCAAGGAGGGGTTGCCGGCCCTGGGAGGAGGGGAAGGCATCTTGGGCATGGCCCCCTGCCTTTGTCCCTCTCCTCTGAAAGGGAGGACCATCCTTCTCAGCGGTCCCTTGGGCAGGGCAGCCTGACGAGAGCAGGGGGACCCTGCCAGGCGCAGAAGGGGGAGGTGGCCAGAGGGGGAGAGGCTTTTGCTAATCCGGGCAGATTTTGGAGGATGCTGACAGCACATCTCACCATAGTGTTGCCTTCCCCTGTTTGCTCTGCCTGGGTTATAGGCTGGGTACTGATGGGGAGCTGGTGGAGTTGCTTTTCCTCCCTGAACCTGCCCTGCCTTCTTGGCCTTTGCCCTTTTGGGCTTCTTCCAGCCCTTTCCCAATGGTTTTTCCCCTGTGTTTCATTGCTGCCCTGGCTGCTTTTTTTCCAAATCTTTGTTCTTTGTGGTGGATCTGCCTGTGTGTGTCCCATGTCCCAGCAGGAGTAGAGCAGAAATGTGTCTCACCCATCGACCTTGGTAGTCTCCCCTGGAGGTCACCTCCGTTTAACTCCTCACCAGACCTTGCTGCACCTCTTAAAACACGAGTTTTCATTAAAAAATCAGCTTTTAAATTTTTCATAGGCAAACCTGCCACAGGTTGTTATCTATTTCAACAGCCAGGTGATGTCTCTGTCTCCCCAGGGGCCATGTAGGAGCTGAGCACAAGCAGCTCCATCCCCATCACAAAAGCCGGGGTGCCCGCGCCTCTTTCATGTACTGCGGCAATACTGGCCCCCTCCGTGGCTGTTCATCTTCCCAGCGTGTCCTGCCACATTGTCTCACGCTACGTGTGTCGTTAATTTGCGTAATCTGATGCAAATCAATATGCTAAACCGCTCATTAATTGGGTTGCTGATTTATCCTAATGAGACTTAAAATCTTGGAGAAGGTTGAGGGTATTTGTTTCTCCTCCGAAGGACTCAACAAGCTATTGTCAGCCCCACAATGGCTGGCCCTTGGCTGGGCTGGTAATTGCCTCGTGACTGTATTTGCATCGGCATAATGGTGAGGATGTTAGCAGGAGTTAAGACATCTCATCTTTTCCTCTGCACAGGAAAATTCAGGATTAACAAGGTGGAATGCGTTGCTGGCAGCACTATTGCGGCTGCTCTTCACCTACGACTCTGCTCTGTCGGCGTTGCCATTATAAAGCTGCTTTTCTTCAGAGCTTTATAAGCTCAGCCATAAAAACTAGGCCTGCCTGAAACTTGGCGCGTTAGGAATTGGCCGGGCTTTTATTTTTTCTGGTGGGAAGAACTGATGATTATTTTTAGAAGAAATTGTTGCGTCTGTGAAGTTTAATGGGTTGAAATGCTGTTTTGGCATTCACAAGCCTTCAAACCAGCTTTGTTGAAAACCCCATCTAGCATCATCAATAACACAGCGCTGCTGAGGATCCCCGGGGACAGGCAACTAAAACAATAGCCGAAATCTTACATTTATAAAGCTAATTGTTGTACATGTTCAGCCATTTCCCCCATGCCAGTACCACACACGCGCTTGCTGTCTTGTGCAAGAAGCAGATCTGAGGACAGTTAAGTCCGCGGGAGGCTTCTCACTGACGTTAATGGGAGAGGCGTCTGCATTTACAGGGACTCTTTTATGGAGGCAAGGTCACACGTAAACATCAGCTGTGTTGTTGCAGTAGGAAAGCTATTCTGATGTAACCTAGAGCCTTTTATTTTTTCTTTTTTATGTCTGCCGTCATTCAGGTCCCCACGGTGGAGTGTATTTGTATCAGCCAGTGTGTGCAATCCTGGACAAATCTATGTATTGTGGGACTCTGGAGGCAGCTTCCAATGCAGGTGTCTTGATGCCACCCCTCTGATTTTGGGGGTGAGCAGCTGCCCTGCTCTGATGGCGGGGGAGGAGCTGGGCACCCTGACACGTGCGTGGGGCAGTGGAGGAAGAGAAAAAGTGGCTGTCCCTCAAACAGGCCTAAATGACTGTCTTGTTTGCTCTGAATTTCCCATGCCTCCACCTGCCTTGGAGTACTGTGTCCAGCTCTGGAGCCCTCAGCACAGGAAGGACATGGACCTGTTGGAGCGGGGCCAGAGGAGGCCACGAAGATGATCCGAGGGCTGGAGCCCCTCTGCTGTGAGGACAGGCTGAGAGAGCTGGGGGGTCAGCCTGGAGAAGAGAAGGCTCCGGGGAGACCTTAGAGCCCCTTCCAGTCCTGGAAGGGGGCCTACAGGAAAGCTGGGGAGGGGCTGTTGGCAAGGGCATGTAGCGAAAGGACGAGGGACAGTGGTTTTAAACTAGAGCAGGGTGGGTTTAGATGAGACATTAGGAAGAAGTTCTTTCCACTGAGGGTGGTGAGACACTGGCCCAGGTTGCCCAGAGAGGTGGTGGAGGCCCCATCCCTGGAGACATTCAAGGCCAGGCTGGATGAGGCTCTGAGCAACCTGATCTAGTTGAAGATGTCCCTGCTCACTGCAGGGGGGTTGGACTAGGTGGCCTTTAGAGGTCCCTTCCAACCCAACATGTTCTATGAGAGGCCGTGGTGCTTTCCTGAGGGTGCTCCAGGTAAAACATGTCAGGGAATGAGATGAGGCACTGACTTCTGAGAGGTTCTAGCACCTCTGTGTCTTGGGACAAGCAGGAACTTTGGCTGGTGCATCATGACTTTGCTACTTTTGCTTTCCCCATAGAAAAAAAAAATATCCAAATTTGGGAAAAAAATAGATAATCACTGTTCATTCGTTATTAAGTTCTTTGGTTGGCTGTGCATTCAAAAACACTTTGGTTGCTACAAAATAGTGGTGGGGTTTTCAGGTTTGAGCAGGGACAGCCAGGAACGGTGTTTAGGTGGGAACGCATGGGCGCTGGGCTTGCCAGAGGCCAGGAGAGTCCATGCTACAAAGAAGCTGTTGTCTTTGACAGAGGCCTTCCGGAACCTCGTTGTCTGAAAATAATTAGCCAAATAAATTAGGTGTGTTCTATTCCCTGTATGTTCCATGGTAAACAATTCTGACATTTGTCTTCCTAGCGAAAGGGATGATGTAAATATTGCAGATAGCGCAGATGGTCTTCCGCCAGCCGCCCCCGCAAACACCCCTGCTCACGGCCGCCCGCCTGGAGGGGGCAGCCATGGAGGCCATGGGGAGGGATGGGCTTGGCACAGATAATAACGGGCAGGAGAAGGTGTTGGGGGGCCTCGTGCTGAGCAGAGGGATGGGAATGAGGTCCCTGAGGAGCTCCTGACTGATGGGATGGTGGGTGGGCAGAGCTGCCCAGTGCAAGCACGCCCTGCCACGCTTAAGGCAAAGCAGTGATTAGAAAAGGGGTAAAAATCCCCTTCCTTGAAGGTGTGCGTCATCCCATTGTGCTGGCACAGCACAGAGGTGGGTTGGAGGCTCATCCAGCGTTGTGGGGCGAGCAGGCGGTGGTTAGAAATGAGAGGGAGGACAGGAGATGAGCGCCTTGGGCAGCACTTGAGCTGTGTCTTTGCCACCCACTTGCTTCCTGGCCTTTGTTTCACTCCGTTGTTGTTTAAAGTACATTAAATGGAGGTCAGGCTCATGGGGTTGTGTTAGCCTCTTCTTTCCTGAGAGGGGCTGGTGGTAGCTCCTTTTGGCCCGCGCTACCCATGCGTCCCTCTGTGATGGGAGGGAGCTGCAGCTGACAGCAGGGCACAGGAGCAGGTTTGTCCCCGGGTTTTGCGCTGCACCATCCGGGCGACTGCAGGAACCAGCAATGAATTTGAGGCTTCTGGGAGGGAAAAACCTCCTCTGGCAGGATTTGCTCCTGTTGCAAAGGGCGGTTTGCTCCCTTCCTTGGTTTCATGCCCTTGCTGCTCAGACCCAGAGAACTGAAGCAGGATCCCCAGCTCTGAGGAGCTGCTAAACTTATACAATTGGGAGGTGCCTGGAAAACTTGAGTAAACCTGTATTTTAGACCTGTCTCGATGGATGGAAGAAGCAATGTATCCCATCCTTTGGTTTTCAAAAGCATTACAGGGGGGAAAACCCCACCAACACCCAAAACCCCTCCAGCTCCACAGCCACGTGCCTGCTGTTGGGTGAGGCAATGCCAGGAGCCTTCCTTGGAGTCTGCGGTGACGAAGGTTATGCCAAGGCTGCCCGTCCCCACAGGGCAGGCAGGACCGTGGCACGGAGCCGAGCACCGGAACAGTCCTGGCCATAATGAAGCCAAGATCCTGATGTGAAAGTAAGCAACAAAATGATGTCTCCAGCATGGAAATGAGCGTCAGGGCTCTGTGCAAGGAGCCTTTCCTCCAGGAAGACAGGGATTTTGGGGACCCAGGGGTTTAACCTTGGGCAAGCCAGGCTGCGGTGGTGTGGCAGCCCTGGCTCAGCTAATCTGCCAGCGACGGATTCGTGGCTTTCCTCTTCTGAGCCCAGCGCTGAGACAGTGGAGTGGTTTTAATGAGAGCACATAAGTTAAAATGGGTTTTCTCCTTTCAAAATTAGTGGCAGACTACGGCTGTTCAGGTTGCTATTTTAACTGCTCCAGATGTCAAGCACAGCTCAGCCGAGATCAATGCGTAATCCAAAGGAAATACTATTAATTTCAAAGGAATGTGGTCAATATTTAAATGTTTTGGATCTTTTTAATACATAGGTGGTGGTAGTGGTCTAGCAGGGCTTATTAACTCTGCTTTTGGAGCAGTGATTCTATTAGCATGCATTAATGTCTATTAACATTATTGATTTTCATTTATTTTAACATGCGGGCCTGTAACGATGCTGGTTATTTTAGACATTCTCTGAGGCTGTACTGAGCCGGGAGCTGTTGGTTTAAGGCCTGATCCCACAAGCTTTTCTCCTTCCAGTTGCTACTTCAGCCCTGACTTAGTTCCAAGGCTGTGGAGCGGCTCCTGCTGACTCCAGCAGCAGTCGGATTGAACCTGCTCCGTGTCCCGCTTCATCCAGCTTCATCTATGGAGAGGCTTTGCTGGTCCTTGCATGGCCAAGGCAGATTTAACCCTTGGAGCACACCAGTAGCCACCATGAAATATCACCTCCACATCATCCTGCTAATTCAGTGTACGGCCATGGGGAGCCAGCCTGGCTCTTGCACCCGTAACCTTCGGCAGCGACAAGTGGGGTGGACCTGGTCTATATATTAAACTGTATTTCTACATCAGGCCCAGGTAGACCAATTTCCTCCTTCCTCTGACTTTTTGTGCCTATTAAATGTCGAAAGCACTTGTGAGGCAAAGAGTTCGTAATGAGGAACAGAGTCTTCTTGAATGCTTTGTTAAAGGCATGGAAAAATGGAAAGCTTTTTAAAAAAAAAAAAGTTGTTTCCTTTAAATCAGGTTGAAGAACAACTTAGGAAAACAATTGGAGGTAGAGCTGTGTCTCACTGAGCTAGAAATGGACCCGTTTTTCAACAAAACAAAAAATTCATAACTCCTTATTTTCTTAACAAAATATCTGTTTTCAATAGCTGTTGAAATATTTTGCTGGTAGAGGTCATACATTCTTAGTGAAAGACGTCTTTTTTTTGGTTAAAAATATTTTTTTAAAGCCAAATGATTTCCATTTAAAAAAAAATGTTTTAAATCACTGTTGAAATTACAGAGAAGTTGCACAAGAAGAAAATGATAATCAGCTGAGATATATTTTGGGAAAAAGTAGGCACTCAGGAAAAAAAAGCCCCAACCCCCAAACGCAAAAGATTTCAGTCTGCGTCAGAGAACACTCTCAATAAAAGGAAACCTTTGGTTCCTTTGTCTGAAGAAACCTCACCCTTTGTTCATGTTGAAGAAAAATGTTTCTTGTTACTGAGAGAGTGTTTGCCTTGCATGAAAAAAATGTTTCTGTGGGAGATGTTTTACATTCGAGTGACGCCAGAGAGCCAAAATGTTGAGCTATATTGGCCATAAAGACCACAGGCTGATGAAGCTGGAACAATTCAGTTGAAAGCCTTTGGGGAAAGGGGAGGATTTCCCCTCCCTCTCAAGGCAAGTGGGGATTTCGGGATAAGATTGGGCTCTTTTTGGGTGGGGAAAAATCTCCAGGGCAGGTGATGTATCAGTGCATTGCAAGGGCTGTGAGCACGGCTGGGGGCACTGGTACCCAGGGCTGTCATGGCCAGAGCCCAGTGCCATCGCCATCCCTCCCACCCTGGCTGAGAGCACATCTGGACTGCACATCTGGTGCCGTGCACGCCTGCCTGCCCCCGGACGCTGTGCTATTTCTGTCTCTATGCACTAGATGGCATTGCCAACTTAGCTACGGGGAGTGGGCTCCGGTGAGGCCGCTGGCACCCTGACACGCTGCCCTCTCCCACAGCAGCCTTTCGGGCAGCGCTTGGTGAGCATCCAGGAAAAGGCATAATTTGCACAGATCCAAGCTCTTGCGCACTCTGCACACCCGCAGTGCTGTTAATGATCATTTGTGATTTTTATTTGTTTTTTCTTTCGAAGCTTCTGTGAGATAATGGCTGCAGCGTCTGACACGAGCTGGCTCCAAAGGTGCTGGTGCCTGGGCGTCCCAGAGCTGCTGGCGCCATGGGTGTGCGCGGGTTGTGCTGAACCATCGCAGCTCCGGTCACTGCTTTTGGGCACTGGCTGAGCACACAGCTAGAAATGCTTTTTGCTGCTGGCAATAAGCCTGCAGGTGAGTTAGGCAAATACGAGAGAGGCCGGGTCATTGCCATCTTAAGAAGGAGCCCATGAGACATCAGGAGTTCAGCGGCACCTCTTGGTTCCCTGTTTCATGCGAATCCCTTTCGCTGTCTCGGAGAGCCTTGCACCCGTCATCTCTGCTCAGTGTCTCACTGGCTAGAACTGCTGGGCAGAGATCGGTAACAGGGAAGCATTATCGCAAAGGTGTGGGAAGAGGGTGCACCTGAGCAGTTGGTACCTGATTCGTTGGGTGCGACAGCTGGCACTGGATGCCTCAAATGCATACTAAAAACAGAGGAATTGTAAACCTGTGAGTCCTCCTAAATTGTCACTTGCTGCTTGGGCCCTGAGCTTCTTTTTAAGGGACAAAGGTACCTTGCTGCTCTTCAATGCCTACCTCCCTTTGCAGAGAGAAAACCAAGTCAGTGATATCCAGGAGGGATGCCTGGGGTGGATCTGCGGCACAGACGTACCCCCGAGAGGACGAAGCCCATCCCAGGGTGGCCTTTCCAGGGCATCCACCTCATGGCGCAGCCCTGGGATGCTGTACAACGTCGGGGTGAGCAGCTGGGGGTACTTGGTGCCCTCTTGGGTGTTCATGCTCCAAGACCGCGAGCACCTCCTGCCCTGCCAGTGCCAGCCCCGAGGCTTCACAGGGACAAATGCATCATTGTCCTGCACTGCCTTGCAGTTTCTCTTGAAAACAAAATCCTCAGTCACATTCAAGTAAAACTGAGTTCCTGCTTTCCCAGATGGCAGTCAGCGAGGGATGTGCTCCCATAGAAACACCTGCCATCTCTGGCTCTTGTGTCCTCCCGGGGCACTTGGGCAGGTTGACCACAGCTTGTGTTTCATTTGAAGTTCCCTTCAACTGCCCGGGGTTTCCATACAGGGCACTGGCATGTGGCTGCCAGTAGATCTAATGATACCAAAAAGTATTATTGTTGTTGTGTTAGCATCTCAAAGTATCCAAGCAGACTTTCCAAGCCGCTCAGCTACATGATCAGTGCCAGTCTTGCAGAAACGCTCAGGAAAAATGTCCAGAAGTGTCCCCCTGGGCGGCGAAGTCTGTGCTCCTACTGGAACCCCCCAAAATTAGTGATACAGCAGACTTTGTGATGCAACACTGCTCTGCAGACTTGCAAAAAACCTTTTCTCTGCCTGTAAGTGGTTGGTTGCGGGGAGAGCTGCTCGTGCCACTTTGGGTATTTAAGTTTCCATGGAGAGAGAACTGGCTGCCTTTGCTGCCCGGGAGATGCAAGGCTTGGAGCAGATCTGCTCTTGGAAAATGAAGCATTTGTGCTTCGTTTTTGCTTCCCGGAAGGAGGACTTGGCCTGAGGGTGTTGTTTGGGCCGTTGCAAGCACTGTCAATCAGTGATTCTTGATTTCATGCCTTGTTTTGCATGAGGCATGTTTTGTATGATCTTTGGCAAGTCCCTTCCCTGTCTCTGTTACCCCCTCGGAGGAACAGACGTAAAACCTTATCTGCAGCAAAGAACTGAGATAGCCGCAAGCTAAAAGTGCAGGGACTCTCCGCTCCTGTTAACCCCCTGCTTTACCAGCGGCCCCACCAGTGCCATGTGTTGCCATTTCTAATGGATTAGGGCAATCCTCCTGTTAGCCTGAGCCTGTGCCAGTTCTCAAGCTTGGACTGCTAAGCAAAGCTCCCAAAGCTTGGGGGTTCATGTTTGAATGCTGAGCTATATTGTATTTCTTTTTTTCCTCCTTTAAGTGAGCATACTAATTGTCTTAGGAACCAAAAAATCTGCCATCATAAAGCATATAAATTTGCCGCCCCCGCCTCATTTGACTAACGTAAAATGGAATTCACTCCTTGGTATTCCTGCGGACCTGGGTAATGGGACATGTTGAGAGAACCAGAACATCTGTATCAGGGGCTGTGAGGTGGACAGGAAATGTGCATTTTTACTGCACACTCAGGAAAGAAATCTCATTAGATTCATGTGATCTCAAACCAATTATATTCCCTGTGCAAAACCCAGGCCTCAAGCAGTGCCACCTGTGTCTTCAAGGCAATGCAAACAAAGCAGCAGCACCTGTAGTGTCCTTCTTAATGGGATGAATTGGGAAGTATGTGTATGGACATAATCCTAGAGACTGCTGTAAGCGTAAGTGATCGTAGAAGGAGAGGAAAAGAGTGTCGAAAACTTCAGCTTTTATTAAAGGAGCTAGTTATGTGTAGGCATGAACTTGGAGTGCCAGTGTCTGAGTATTATGATTACACCCATCTCTCCAAATGGTGTTCATCTGCTAGGTAAATGACAGTGAGATACTTGTATTTACAACTGGAATTATGTGAGTGTTCTGGTGACCCTCGCTCTGCCAGGCTTGACTCCTTTCGTTGCACGTTACTCATCAAGGCAGTCGGCGTCTTGAGAAAGTCTCTCGATGTGACTTGCCTCGGAGGCTGCAGGACCACGTGGTGAGTTCATTTGGAAGAGCAGGTTAGAAACTCTCCCCAAAGGCCAACCCAAAGCTTAAATCCATTCCCAGCAAGGTCTTTCCCAGCTGTGCAGTGATACGTCCTTCCAGCTGCGTCACCAACGGTGGCTTTTGCCCCATCCCACCATCCCACGCTCGGAGCACGGGCTTCACCACAGGACTTCATTGAGCCACAAAGCACTGATCATCACCACAGCCCTTCCAACTCAAACACCAGCTGGAGATGGACTACTGAAATGGTAATGTGCATTGTGATGGTAACTTCTGCACTGCTGCGTTATTGGCGTGTCTCTTTTCCACTGAGCGGAGCAGTTTGAAGCCCTGACGTGTCTCAGAGCAATTCAGTGTGTGATACTTCTGGGCTGTGTGCTTTTGGGGGTTGGGGTTTGGGTTTTTTTTCCAGTCCTAGGAGCAATTTGTTTGGCTCCACAGACATGCCATTAGTGAAATCTAAAGTAATTGCTGCACTACCTGTGATGACAAACTGGGGATGAGTCCAGTAGCTCAAGCTCAGCTATTTTCCCCCCTGGTTATACCAACCACCTTAGGTTAGTGCTCAGTCCACATATGGACAAGGAAGGGTACGTTTGCAGACACAGGCAGTCATTAGAAGTTATAAGGAATTCAGGTGGGGACTTAGAAACTTATAGGATCCTGAATTATGCCTCCTTGCACCCCTGTTCAGGAATAGTAGCACAGGCTTATTTATACTGATTTTTAGTGATGTGTTACATTTCTGCTATTCTGAAAGGGTGTAAAACTGCATCATTCTCAGATTATAAACAAGCTCCATTGGCTTTGTTATGGAGATGATTTTGTGTTGAGGGATGGTGTCCGTTTGCTGCTAAACAGCGTGCCCCTCCCACCCCCCAATCCCTCCTCCCCTTATTCTTAGGGTTTCTGAATGGAGGAGCTAGAGCAAGTCTGGGCAAAAAGTAGCCTGATTGCAAACTGTCCATTTCTAAAGGCAATCTCCAAAAATGAGGTAATAATAACTCTTAAATTATCCCAGTGACCAACAAACCTGTAAGTCCAGCTTGCAAGCTAGTGGTCAGAGGCTCCTGGTGCTGCATGCCCAGAGAAGGTACACTGCAGTTTTCACATCTATCCAGGGGATTAACTCTGTTGTAAGTGCAGAGCCAGCTCCGTCTAAAGTTGGGGGCTGATGTTAATGCTTTTGTAAGAGAATTAATACCTAAAAGTATGTTTCAGAATATGCTCGAGACATGATCAGTCTTCCAGTGTGTGAGCTCTGTCTTAAAATTACAGATAAACCTCTGCAGTTTAACATCTAGGTGAAGGTTTGATTATCTATGAAGAAAGAAGGAAAAAATGGTAAGCATACCCCACTGAACAGCGGGTTTTATCTCGATGGATTTTGTTCGTAACCTCCTTGTGGAACTTAACAGAAAATTAGATCTCTGCTGCCGAATTCTGAAAGGCATTAGAAAACACTATGGAGAAGGTCTTACCTTCCATCAAATTCCACCCCAGTGACTTTTAAAGAATGCAGCTGTTTCACTATTTTTGAATTCTTTCAGACTTTTCCATAGGGGATATTTCTAGTTTTGCAAACAGTTTCCCATCAACTCAGTGAGGAGAAGGCGGGGGGGGGAACCCACAAAAAAAAAAAAGGCATTTTATCTTGGGGAAAATCTCGTGTGCTCAGCTGGAGCCCTTTCCTGCAAAGCCTCTCTCCCAAGGCCTGGGGAGCTGCTGGGCGTTCCCATGGCTGCTCTGTGTGCTGGGGGCTTGGGGATGCTCTCCCTGAGCGCAGATAATGCCATTATGTTGTGCCACGTGTGCGGGAGTAAACGCGGATGGATTCCCAGGGCGAAACTCCCCAAGGACATCAGCCAGCAAACCTCCCCCGTGCCCCCAAATCACCGCGTTTAAGAAAGAAAGAAAAAAAAAGAAGAAATATTGCAAGGAATACATTTAGCATTTGTTTTGGCTGGTGGTGTCTTTCCAGCTGAGGAAGCTCCCTCTGGCTAAATTTCAGTGGCCCCCCTGTGGGCGATGAATAAATGTCCCTCCTCCCTCTGTGACTGCTGGCACCTATCCTGGCAAGCAGCCTTTCCTTGGAAAAGCTGGCCTTTTTGGATGAAGTTTTGACATGTTTGGTCCTATCCCAAAAGATTATTATTTGAAGATCTAGTCTGAATCCAGCCAAGTGACTTGGGCAAAGGTGAAGGATTAATGTATGGAAAGGTTTGCAGCTGGGGCCATTGAGGAGCCCGCTAAGCTTGAGCACCCGTCCCCAGCCTGAAAGCCCAGCCAGGTTTGGGAGCGTTACTGGGATGTTTTGCCTTTCCTCTGCCTCTATCCAGGTGACTCTGTTTTTGGCGCCACCAAAGGATCATGGCGCATTGTGTGACTCTGGCAGCTCGTGGTGTTCAGCTGGGAAGGGATGGAAATGGGAACCAGTGGCAAACGTATGAGGAGCAGGCTATTTCCTCATGCCTTTCCAAAATAGTTGTGCATGATGCTGACTGTGAAGTTGAAATGAAAGATGTCTTGTGGTATTTTTCTTTTTCTTCCTTAAATACATCTGTATGTATGGAGGGGGAAGGAGTGAGAGAGAAGGGGGAGCTTTTGGCTGGTGGCTTTGGGCAAACAGAAGATCGACCCCGCAGCATTGCTTGCAGGTCAAGGAAGTTGAATGGAAGTAACCCAAAATTATTAAAACAAAAACTGATGTGAAGGAGAGTCACGTTTCCTGGAGGGTTTAGCTTCTCTTGGGTGTGGTGGTCTCTCTTGGCTGGGTGTCGGGCTGAGCTCACCGCCGGGCGGTCACTGCGCAGCCCGCCATGACCACGTACCCCGCTTTGTTCTCGGCACGCGGGGTGGGGTGTTTTATTTAACTAGATAACTTAGAGCCCCAGAGGACTCCAGGCTGCAGTTTATCTTTCTGCAGTGTCAGCGTTAGTACAGTATTCCTTTCTTTGATCTGGGATCTTTTTATTTAATAAGTGCTAACCAGAAATGTATGCTTTCCGACTTTCCTCTTGCAAATACCGCAGAGACTTGGACGCACAGGCAAGATAACAGGCAACCAAAAGCTCAGGAGAATGGTGGGCCTGGTTAGGCTTTAACCCTCTGGGCTGGGGAGCAGACTCTTGCATGGGGATGTTGGAACAACAGCTCCTTGAGGAGATGCTATAGAATCATACAATGGTTTGGGTTGGAAGGGACCTTAAAGATCAGCTACTTTCAACTGCCCTGCGCTGGGCAGGGATGCCTCCCACCAGACCAGGTTGCTCCAGCCTGGCCTTGAACACCTCCAGGGACGGGGCAGCCACAGCTTCTCTGGGCAACCTGGGCCAGGGGCTCACCACCCTCACAGCAAACAATTTCTTCCTCAGATCTCATCTAAATCTCCCCTCCTCCAGTTTAAAACCTTTACCCATAATCCTATCGCTCCACTCCCTGATCAAGAGTCCCCCCCATCTTTTCTGTAGGCCCCCTGTAGGGACTGGAAGGGGCTCGAAGGTCTCCCCGGAGCCTTCTCTTCTCCAGGCTGAACACCCCCAACTCTCTCAGCCTGTCCTCACAGCAGAGGGGCTCCAGCCCTCGCAGCATCTTCGTGGCCTCCTCTGGCCCCGCTCCAACAGGTCCATGTCCTCCTTGTGCTGAGGGCTCCAAAGTTGGACACGGTACTGTTTTTGGTGTTTCTCACACCACTGAAGTTTTGCTCTGTTTTTATTTCTATCCCATGGCAGGAATGCTCAAAGCTCAGGCCTGAAAACATGGGTGTTCAATGCGATGCTGGACCAGCTCTGGATGTGAGCAGTGACTCACGGTCTGTAGCCGTGCAGGTGTCTCCTGCCTCCCAACGCACCCACTTCCCAGTGAGAACCAAGCCCTGCCATGGTGCTCAGGTGCTTGTGCTCCTCACTGCAGTGGAGCATCGTGGGCTCTGCATAGCCATGCTTTACCTGACGTACATACAGCAGCTCCACATTCACGTGGGATGCAGAGACCACCCATAACTCCATGAAGGTACCGCATGTTGCCTCCTCACATGTCCAAGGAATGGCCTTCAGGTTTTCACTTGGTTTCATAAGAAAACAGTGCTTAGGTAAAAAAAGGAAAAGCTTTTGACCCAATTGCCTGGTTCCAGCCCTTTCAGTATCCCAAAGAGATCAAGCTTTTCTAAGGTCGGAGGGGGATTCTGTCCAGACAGAGTTGGTCTGTCTGGGGAGAAGGTCACAGCGTGAGTCTCAAACTTGGTTAGTTGCCTTCAGAAAACACACAGGCAAAAGCTGCAGAAAACTAGGTTTCCTAAGTTTAACTGTTCACAGGTCCGCTTGTATTTCTTGTACGTGTGCCTGCAAACAAGACCTAAATCTATCTTTCTCTCTTTCCATTTCACACTTTTTCACCCCATCTTGAAAATGAAATGTGTTGCAGGCAAGACCTTCGCCTCGCAAAAGGACTGACCTGAGAGTAAGGAAATGACAGCAGGAGAATCTGGGGATAGTCAAAGGAAAATCTTAGGTCAAGCCTAAATATCAGCATAGATGTGCTATAGACAGGGAGCAGGAGTGACATTGAGGTGTATTTGGGACTCAGTTGTCTCTGAGCTATTTAGTACCTTGTGAGATGGCACAGAAAGACTGTTAACAATGAATGCGCTGCCATTTGGAGCGGTCTTGAGTCATTGTGGTTTCAAAAATAAATTATCATATAAATAGCTGCTTAGGAATCTCAGCCTGAAGACCGCAAAATCTCACCAGCACCATAGCTTTTTTGGCTTATGTAGCACCGTGTCTACTGGCGGAATGTTTTGGCCACATGTCATAAAACCGCTTCCTATTTAAAAAAAAAAGAAATCATAAGAAAAGAATAAAGTCTATTGTCAGCTGGTGGTTTCTTAGTGCCTCTCATTCCAAGAGGCTGAGCATATCCTAACTGGATTTTGCGTCCTGTCTTTGCAGAACCCACCCTGAGATGCTGCTACCTCAGGGGACCGGTGCCCCCTGCCCCGGCTACCCAGCGGCACACGGCCGAGTGATGAGCAGGAGGACCCACAGGTTTGGTTTAACACAACGGGCTTTCTGGGTAGTTTTTTGTGAAGACCTGTCAGGTTTTGAAAAGGTAGAGGAGATTGTAAGCAATGAACAAGCAAACAGCTGAAAAATACCACTGGGATTTTCTTTCCCAAGCTACCGCCTCATGAATGGCATCCTGTTCTGCTGTTCTGAAGCAAAGCTGAATGTCACTCGTTTGAATCTGGTGACTTTATAACGTGAAAAAGTGCCAAGGCCTTTGTTATAGGCATCTCTTGGTCTCCCAATGCTATGGACAGTTAATAACAACATTTTTGTTGCCTTTAATGGGAGCAGGATCACACACCAAGAGCGAAAATCCTCCCAAGAAAATTGTTCTGAGTGAACTCCAGCCAGTCAGCTTGAACATAATCCATCCTTGGGTTTTCCCACTACGCTGGTTCTGGCCAATAAACTGCTTATTTGTTTTATTTCTATTTGGTTTTGTTTGCTTTATTTCCTTATTTGTGACTTCCCTTTAGGAAAAAAGAAAAGGCAGGGAGGTAGAGCAGTGCCACCGGAGGTTGTGGGACGGTGTACACAGTAATGACCCTTGCAACAGTTTTTTTTCTCAGACGTTCGGCGAAGGTTCACAGTCCCAGCACAAAATGTGAGAATGATGTCTGTATCACAAAGACATTTTCCCAGCGTGGCTGAGCTGAAGTATGAAACAAGCTGATTTTCTCATGAGAGGGGAGTAAATCCTTGGAAGTGTTATTTTTCTAATGTTTTATTTGAAAAGTCCTAGCATGACCTTTTCTTGATGTTGCTTTTTCTTTCTCTTTTTTTCCTTTGTAAAAACCCTGCAGGATTGTGATTAGCAAGATAATGAATACCATCTGCTTTTAATCAATTCCTTCCTTTTCTCCCAAACCCTCCTAACTTCTAATATTAATGGAAACAGATTTGAATACTGGAAGGGGCCGCTCCGGAGAGCACTTGGGTATTTACTAGGTGAAAAGTGAAATTGCACAGGTTTATTTCATGGGGTAGGGCATTTGACAGGTGCAATTTTTCTTCTGGATGTGTTGCATGCCTGTTTTATAAACCAAAATGCATACTGACACATGAGATTATAATTCTACATTGGAGGGAAATGTTAAGAAGAGGAGGTGACCTCTTACACGAACCGGCGTGCTGCATGAGCCCTTCCAAAGGGACGGCTCTTATTTACCGGCCCAGTGACACACCTAGGGGGTAAACGCAATTTATAGGTAAAGCAGGGAAGCAAAGGATGCTTCCTGGGAGGAAAGCCACGTCCACAATAGTTTGAGTGTAACCCTTCATTTGGTTTTGCAAAATATACAAATGAGACTTACTAATTCGGCTTTCCTCGGTGCCTATGCATTCAGATTGCCATCGTATTAGTTTATCTTGGGAACTGAAAAAATTTGAATTCATCTGCTGTCAAGCTTTTCTTCAGATCAAACCAGTTTTTTTTTTTTTTTCCCCTGGATAGGAATCAGTTTGATTTGTGCTTTTCTCTTAGGTTGGAATCAATCAGCCTGCCCTGATTGGAATGACCGTTTTACCCCTCTAAAGGTTTGCATTATCAGGCATTCCTGGGATGTTTTCTTGATTGGGTTCAAGGCATTGTGTGTTCCCATCTGTCCTGGCTGATTACGAACCAGCTCTGCCAGCTAACGTTGGCTGGGGAAGCTTTTCTTTCATGCATCGGTCCAAACTGGGCTCTGAGAAGAGAAACCGCTGTTTCTGCCACAAATGTTTTCAAACCCATTGTGATTGTGATGAGCTGAGAGTGCTGATGTTCTTCTGTGTCTGCTCATGGCATGGATGCACAGCGCAACCACACAGCGAGTGCCGGTGGTCGGGGTGCCGTGACTGCTCTGTCCCAGGGAGCTTAAGCTCCAAAAAGACAAGACAAGAGAAGCTGAGAAAGAGCTGATCCCAAAGGCTTGGGATCTGTGGGAATCTGGGGATTCAGAAACGATGCTGAGTGAAGACTCCAGGTTATCTCCAAAGATCTGCATGGGCCAGCACAGGTACTGAGCTGCTTGGGTTACCTGCTCGGACCAAATCTACAGGTTTTCTTTGCCCGTACTCTTCCTACAGGGAAGCTGTGTTGTACCACCATGACGTGAACAGCCTTTGTTGATATTTTGTTCCCCTTTTTGAAAATATTGTTCACTTTTTCCAGTGAAGTCTTGGATATTCATTCTGCTTCATGCAATACTCAGATTTTTGAGATGGGGAGGGGCGATGCCTTTGAGGCTACTCAGGGATAACCCCTCCAGTGGCCCCTGGATATTTCAAAGGGAATGGGCTTGTTTCCATTGCACAAAGCTTTCTAGGGGGTGTCGCTGCCTCTGAGGGATCCTGCATGCCTGTGCCGCTGTCTGAATTAAACCAGGAGTTCCACCATGAGAGAACAAGATGTGTAGAGATGCTTTGTCCTCAACCTGGTGTGGGTTCAACCCAGGGTATCGTGTTCCTGCTGGCTGCTTTTCTCTCTGCAGGGCTGTTTGGTGAGAGCAGGGCAGCGGCGTTGGCCGTTCAGCAGCACACACGGTCCGCGGGCTCTCGAGGTAAAGCACAGACAGAGCAACCTCTTTTCTGAACAGGAGCTGGCTATAAACACCTTGAAACGAGTTTCCAGTGGAGAGTTTTTAACTTCCCCAGCCTCTTCCCTAATCCCTTCTTACAGGAGCTTTTCAGGTGAGATGTCTGAAGTCGCACGAGAGACATGCATGTAATACCACTGATTAGCTCACACAATTGCCGGGGCTAAAGCCTTATGCTAACGAACAACACGCTCTTGTTCCCTCTCTCACTTTACAGAGAGATGCTGGCATAACATTTTATACTTCTCCAGGACAAGGAAGCAGAGATTGATGAAGTGATACCACAGGTGCCCAACTATGCTTCTCCAAAGGGGGGATGCTTTGCTGTGTGCTTTGTCATGGCTTGGGGAGCCCTTGGAAACCCCTGAACAGGAGCCAAACCTTCCTCCTGGAGCCATCACTGAAATTCAAGGGTGGATGGAATAGGAGGGAGAATAACAGTTGATCCTGTTTGCCTCCAAGAGCGTGCATGTGCTTTTCCTGCTCCTAGGGACCTCTGAGAGGCTCTGGTTCCAGTTTGGAGAAGGCACTTTCGGGATGCATCAGGAAGCCACCTTCTTGGCTTGGTACTGAAGACACGCCTATGAAAGCACCACACGGTGAAGGAAAGGCCATGAGCAGCCACGGCAGGCGTGTGGCAGGAGCTCCGTATCCGATCCCTGCACAGAGGATGATCCCTACTCTTCCCGGTGGCACCCACCCAGTGCCAGCCAGCCCGCAGAGTCGTGTGAAGGTCAGGCAAAAATAATAGCTCTTTTTGCAAGGCTGATTAAATGAAAGCAAGGGGTAGGGAGGAGGAGGAGTGGAAAAAATGGTTGTGGTTTGCTGAAAAGCCTACGCCTGACACCTACAGATGGCTAAAGGGGGGCAGGCAGAGGCAGCGGTGGCTAATGAGAAGACCTCTTACTCTTAGCAGCCATTTCACATGCGTAGACTTAAAAAAGCATCCCTCGCCGCCCCGCTTCCCTGCAGCTCCAGTCAAGGTGGGTGTGGAGCTTGGACATCTTTCAAATTCTGCGTTTCTGGCCCCGCCGAGGCTGTGCTGGCTCACCGCGATGTCACCGCACGGGAATGCGCTTCCCTGTGCTGGGACATCTCTGGCCAACACCAGATACCCTTCCTTCCTGCCTGCTCCCATGGTGGGGATTATTGCTTTTGGCTTCTCCTGGCTTTGAAAGACATCCAAAGAGCTCAGCTCTCGCAAGCTGAGAGCGGAGACAGAAAGCCTCTCCCCGCCTCACCTGTTTGTGGTTATTCAGCTCCCTCCCTTCACGCTTTGGCACAATAATGGCCCGAAAGTAAAACAAGAGGCAAGTTCTCCCCCCGGCTCAAAGCACTGAATGAAACCCAGCCAGCGGGGCCTATTGAGACAGCATCGAGACAAATGTCAACTTTAACACAAAGAGGCTTAAATGACTGACATAGAAAGGAATAATCTCGGATCTGTTTTCCAGGCTGCTCCCCAGCATAGTTGTGCTGCAGACGGAGACAATTTTCAGTTCCCCAGGGAGATTGTATAGCCAAAAAAAGATACTTGGTGGTGATATGCTATAAGACTAGGTCATGAGAATGGATGTTTGGAATAATGACAGAATTCATTATAGGCAAACTAAATTAAGAGAGTGTCTTGAGAAACATATGGGGAGGAAATTGCCACTGAAGCCCTGCAAAGTGTAGCTTTATTTCTCATTGTACTGGGCTCTCCCAAAGGCCTCCATGAAGCAGGCCAGGGGGTTATAGGAGTCATTTTGTGGCAACTCTCTGAACCGGTTGCCTTTTTTTTTGCAGAGAGGGGAGGCTGTTATGGCTATTTGCCTTTGAATCTTCTGGAAAAGGCTCATAAATAATGGGACTGAAATGAAAATATAGCCACCTTCTCCCCGGAAGGGAGAAGCAAATAATGTCCTAGTTGGTGTCTTCTCGACCTTGCTCTGACCTTAGCAGTGAAACGGGCTGAAGCGTGGGTGCTGCACTCACCCGTGCCAGGCACTGAGAGCATCCCTGCCTGCCCCTGCCACTGCGTTTGTCCATGCCAGGCACCAAGAGCATCCCTGCGTCTCTCCGTGCTCCATTTCTCCATTCCGGGCACTGAGAGCATCCCTGCCTGTCTCTGTGCTGCATTTCTCCATGCCAGGCACCGAGAGCATCTTTGCTGCCCCCAAGGCACCTCCCAAAACAGACACTGGTCCAGCTGCACTTGGCTGCAAAGAGCTTTGATGCCATGGCAGCTCCTTTCTGGGACATGCCCAGGACCTTGCAGGAGGCTCCACACAACGTGGGTTTCTCCCTGGGGTGGCAGAAGGAGCTGAAGAGCTCCTCAGGAGGCCCTGAGAGTCTGAGTTGTGCAGGATCAGCGAACCCTTAGTCCTTTCATTAGGATTAATGAACCCTCAGTCCAAGGGGTGTCCTCCCCAGGGCCTCCATTGCCTGGAGGACTTACCAAAAAGTGTATTTGCAATTATCTCTTTATTCAAAGCTGTCTGGTAACAGCTGGGAGCCCCAGGAAAGGTCCCTTTACCTGTGTAGATGGTGGCCCAGTGGTGCTTTTGGGTGGCAAATTGCTGAGCAGGGGCTCAGGGCCGTGGCCGTGGGCTACCAGCAGGGAAGAAGGTTCCGGCGTGGGGCCAGGTGCCCTTGTCCCATGGAAAGCTGGGGCGCTTCTCGTGCATATCTTACTCCTAGTCTTCTGGAGAAGAGACTGCAGGACTGTAGCAAGGAGCTTTTAAACTCATGAAACCACGAACAGCCAGAGTGTAACAGGGTAGCGTTTAGCAGGAAAACCATCTTGTAGAAATTCAATATGAACAACTGAATAAGAGGCGAAATTAGGGTTTTTTGCATGCTTTCTTTGTATTCATATTTATTCGTATGCATATATAGGTAACACTGTTTTGTACATGCCTGAGGAGAAATGAAAGCATGTCACAAATCCAGAGTGGTGTTGGCCCAGAGCACAGTGTAGGAAAGGCAGGAGGATGCTCTGCGTAGCCAGCACCGGTTAGCCTGGCATCTGTCCTGCACTAAATAACAGCACATGTGGTCCCAGACTCAATTAGTAAAGAATTAAAGGACAGAGATTCAATTAATGTGGAGCATTATGGAAATAGTCCTTTTTTTTCCAAAGAAACCTGCTTTCATTCTTTGCCTCCTCAGGTTCTGTAAATCAAGGTGACAGGGAGACACGATGTGTTTTGAAAGATGCTTAGCTTAATATTTCAGGAAGTCCCAGCGGTGGGACATGGCAATGTGTTCGAGAACAAGCTAAAGGAGCAGCCTCAAAGAGGAGCTTAATGGGGGTCTACTGTGATAGCCTCCCTGGGTCTGGAAGAAAGGAGCCACAGTTCAAATAAGTAGCATTGTTTTCTGTTGGTTTGTTTTTTTTTTTTTTTTTTAAATATTTTTTCATTTTTTATTTTTCCTCAAAAGCCCTTTCAGAGTTGGAAAGGTGTGGGGCTTGGTCTGCTGAGAATTAAAACATATGAAAAGTATATACACCCTTTTTGTAAAGTGTTGGCACTTTAACTGCCACTGAGCCGGGGACCTTTGGGGAAGCCTCTGCCTTCTCCTGGGTGGTTTGGGGAGTGGGGCCGGGTTGGGGGGGGTGAGACAATGCGCTAACCCCAGGTTTTCTGCCTGCACTTAAAGGGATTTGCCCTTGCGGCTGGCTCTGATGCGGTGTGGAAAAGGAAAGGGATGGGGAAGCTCAGAGGAGCTGACAGAAGCAGAAAAAGGGTGTGAAATTCATACTATCTGGTGTGTCTCCTTTGATGTGTCACGCAGAGATTGTGCAGGCGCTCAGACGGGAAGGGGTTAACGCGTTTCTCAGTAACCATTGAAATGGGGGCTGTTATGGTCTATTTAGGCAATGATCTGTTACAATATCAATGACATTTTCGATGGCAGTGTCTCCTATTCTTCTATTGAAGTCACAATAGCTTTGGAAGTTCACGGCCATGGCAGTCTCAGGGACAGATTTCTGTTCATTTTTCTTTGTTGTGAAGATTTTTTTCTTTTTTTTTTTTTTAAAGTAAATTAACTCACACAAATGCGAAAGAAGCATCAAGTGTGTGACCTTTAGACAAAAGCTTCAGATTTGTCATTCTCTCTCCTTAACTTATGCCTCCACTCTCAGCAATGACCCAATACAATATAGAGCCCAGCTTGGGTTACCTGGCCACAAATGGCTGGGCAAGGCTGGAGTGACAACGTGAAATCTCCATTTCTATGCTGTTGTCAGCTTCTAACACTTAGGGGGAAAAAAGTCAAAGTTGGGGAGAGGTTTTAGCTGTCTGCCTCCCATGCATTTAGAGAGAAAGGGAGCCTCCCAGCTCGGCCCTTCGCTGCTTCTTTAGAAACGAGGGGGCTAATGCAGCCCCCAGGACTGTCTGGAGAGGTTACTCGCCCAGCCTTCACTTTGATGATTGATGACAGCAGAGAAACTAATGATATTTTATTCACCTGTCAAAAAAATTACTTGCCCTCGGCAAGGCAAGGCTAGCATGGCGGAATTTTAATGCTGCCCTTTTTAAAAAAAATGCAGTTAACCCATTTCCCCTAAAATATTATCTCAAAGGGAAAAGTGCCGTCCTGCCGAGCCCATCGCTCTGGGATGCTGTCGAGGGAAATCTCTCCCACCTACAAAGTGCCTTGAACTTTGCATTGGGAGCATGAATTGGGCACTGCAAGTGCATTCCCAGGGGGTCCCATTGCTTCTGCCCCTCACTGTGTATTGGCAAGCAAAAATCACCAGGGACTGTGGATGCTTTGAAGTATCTTCCCAGAGAAAACCAAGTATCTTTAGATCAAGAGAGCCCCCAAGAATCAGTTGTGCCTTAAACATTGTGAGTTTGAATCTCTCCATCATAGATTACTTTCTTGTGTTTCATCCCATTTGGGTGATTTATTTTTACTGTGTGCATTTATATTTCTTTATTCCATGTTATTTCCATCATCTCTTTCTTGACAAGGAGCAAACTAAATGTTACCTGCTCCTGCAGCTGCCTGTTAGAGATGTCTCTACCTAGACCCAATAAACTACGCGTAATCATTAGCAAAACCATTAAAGTGACCTTGCTTTGTCCTAGGTATAGCTGGCTGTGAAACTGTGTCCATCTACACCCCAGCGGAGTCTTTCTTATGGTTCAAAGTGAGCAAAGTATGTTGGAAACAAGTTCACCAGAGTCACAGAAGTTGGGAAGACCATTTTTCTCCTCCTTTCTCCTCCTTTCTCCTCCTTTCTCCTCCTTTCTCCTCCTTTCTCCTTTCTCCTCCTTTCTTCCCCTTTCTTTTTCTTTCTTTTTGATTCTCCTTCTTTTCCCACACTTTATCAGTGTATTTCTCTGCTAGACGTTACTCTGTGCTATCTCAGGTGTCAGAAGAGAAATGTCCACTGGAGCCCAGAGCACAGCCTGGAGCCCAGCTCTGTTTCCAGCTTTGCCATGCTGCCATCATGCCCTGCCCCTGGGATGGATATGAGCCAGCTGCAAATGAGTGTCAGGTGAAACAGGGCTTTTCGAGATGCACTAAGCGAAGTGTTGCCTCATGGGGAAGAACATCAAGAGCCAGGCATGCCAGGGCAGGAGAGCAGACCCTGCAGGTTAACTTTGAGGATCTCCCTGCCCCTGCGGTGGTTTCCCATTAGATAGAATCATAGAATGTGTTGGGTTGGAAGGGACCTCTAAAGGCCATCTAGTCCAACCCCCCTGCAGTGAGCAGGGACATCTTCAACTAGATCAGGTTGCTCAGAGCCTCATCCAGCCTGGCCTTGAATGTCTCCAGGGATGGGGCCTCCACCACCTCTCTGGGCAACCTGGGCCAGTGTCTCACCACTCTCAGTGGAAAGAACTTCTTCCTAATGTCTCATCTAAACCCACCCTACTCTAGTTTAAAACCATTGCCCCTCGTCCTATCGCTACATGCCCTTGCCAACAGCCCCTCCCCAGCTTTCCTGCAGGCCCCCTTCAGGGACTGGAAGGGGCTCTGAGGTCTCCCCGGAGCCTTCTCTTCTCCAGGCTGAACCCCCCCAACTCTCTCAGCCTGTCCTCACAGCAGAGGGGCCCCAGCCCTCCCAGCATCTCCGTGGCCTCCTCTGGCCCTGCTCCAACAGGTCCATGTCCTTCCCGTGCTGAGGGCTCCAGAGCTGGACACAGTACTCCAGGTGGGGTCTCACCAGAGCGGAGTAGAGGGGCAGAATCCCCTCTCTGGATCTGCTGGCCACGCTTCTTTTGATGCAGCCCGGGATGTGATTGGCCTTCTGGGCTGTGAGTGCACATTGTTGGCTCATGTCCAGCTTTTCATCCACCAAATGCCTTAGATTTGCCATAGAAATGGCAACAGCATGAAGTCACCCTGCTCGGGGTCTTGATGTGTTTGCCGGGGGACATGCCCATGGCAGAGTGCTCCCAGCTATCTCTTGGCACATGCTCCTGAGCCTTTAATCATCCGCAGCGTTGGCAAAATGTTTCCTCAAGGAGACAACTGATAAAGCGGATGAAAAGGGATCTAAGTGCCTAGGCAAGCTCAGGCTTTGAAAAGCTGGATTCCCGCAGCACAGCTCAAAGTGCAGACATATGAAAAGTAAACATTTCATCTTAATGCCAGCGCAGGTAGAGCTGTTCAAATGGGATGCAAACTGCTCTCAGCAGACGAACTAATCTCAGGTACCAGTAAAATCCATAACAAAGAAATCCACAGTGCAAAAAAAATGGCTTCTTTTGACCTATTTCTGAGCTTGCTGTGTCAGGGTGCTGCTGTGGTCCGCATGGGCAGGATGAGGGGCCCTCATGCGTGCAGAGAGCAAGACCTGGATGTCCAGAGTGCATCTGCGCATGGGCTGGGGGCTTCTCCTCCACTCCCCAGAATGACATTTTGAGCTATGCAGGGCAAAGCAGAACTGCAACCTGGTCCCGGTGTGACAAGGTCTCCAAAGGAGTTCAGATACGGTGAGGAAATGGAGTTCTGGTGTCCCTGATCTGCTCAATGTGAGAGCGAAAGGCAATACATATTGGCACCCCCTCCGGCGAGGGCCGGTGCTCCGGTGCGTGCTGGGAGAGCGTGCACAGGATGTCTGCGAGCAGCGATGCTCGCCGGCTGCAGCGGAGCCCTTCAGGTGACTTTGCAAGGCTGTACTTCTGCAGAAGCTGTGATTAGAGCGAGAGGTGAAATTGAGGGCTTGCGTGAGGTTCGAATATTACCATTATTTTTTTTAGCTCGGCTGACTTTTTTTTTTTTCCTTTTTTTTTAAATTAGATAACATGACTGTCACTTTGAGTTCAGGGTCTGGTTACAAGGACTTAGCTCTATTTCACACCAAGAAATTTGTCTCGACATTAATCAATGTGGGTTATAAAAGAAAAGAAAAGAGAAACTTAAAGCGTTTGCAATGTGAAGGCTCCAGTACGCTGGAATTTCAGCCCCTTCTCTTCCACCTCCATGGAGAATACCAAAAAAGAAATGTTGTTTTTGACATCCCCAGTGCAATTATGGAGATAGAAATGAAACTTATGGAAGTTAAAGTTGCTGCGTCTCAGGGATGCCAGACTTGGAGTACGGAGTGTCCATGGAAAGCGTGCAAGCTCCCTCTCTTGAAAATCTTACTTGGCTTTTTAAAATTCTGCCCTGGTGTGGTAATTACTATGTTGCTGTTATTGCCCCCTGTAAAATCACAATGCCATGATCTATTTTCACTGTTTCCATAGAAAATGTTGACATTTCAGCAGGAACTTTAGAACCCAATTGTTCTGCTTCAGAAGAGCAACCGCAACACTGCAGGCAAACGGGAGCTTGGACACGTCCCCCACCTCGCGCTGAGAGTTCCCGTGAGATATGGTACTGGGGTGTCTGAAACGGCTCGCTTTGCTTTCCAGAAGTTTGGTTTTTCAGCAAGAAACGTATTTATTTTTTTCCCTACAGAAGACAGACCCTTCTCCTGGCGTGCAACAGCAGCAGACCCACCTGCGATGCTGTGTCTGCTTTGCCAGGGGGGCTGATGGACATGACAGTGCTTCCAGCCCTGAGCCCTGAAAGTCCCTTCCAGGTGTGTTCTGGTGGACACCTTCTTATGAATGAAAAGCACGCTGGAGATGGACGTTGTCTTCGTAAAGTTCTTGATGTTTTTAACGCTTTTTTAAAGGAGATGTGATTTTTGTAAGCTTCTTCATAACCTGTGGAAAATGCATTGAGTGAAAACTGAGTTATTGAGCGAGCAACCTGCCCCCCGCCTCTGGGAAGAGTCACCAAAAGACCAGATTGATTTGCAGGGCTGTGGGATTGGTGGGACACCTCCCCGAGCTATTGCTTTTCGTTGCCACTAAGTGGCAGTCAAGTAAAAAATATAGTAAAATGAAACTTTCCCGAATAAACATTTCACCTGGTATCAATGCAAGTCGCAGAAGCAAAAAAAAAATAAAAAATAATAAAAAATAAATTAATTTCTAAGCCCTAGTTCCTGAGCACGGTAATGCCCCACTGTTTATCCTGGGAAATTAAACCTCGGGAGGAGATGGCAATAGCAGAGATTGTAGGAATACATAAAGTTTTTTCTTGGGAGAAGCTGAGTATGCAGATGGGTGTGTTGGGGACCAGTTCAGTCAACTTCTGCCCCCTGATTTGGCCCATGCGCTATTCAACATTGACAGAAATCAGCCAAAAGAGGTTTGAGGCATCCATAAGTGGCATAAAGGTGTGCACGTTTGGAGTAAAGGCAGGGAATGAGGCTGGTAATGTTCCCTACTCCCAGTAACTGCGAATGATGCCATCTGTGAGCAAAACTAAGGTTCCCCACGTAGTGAGCCCCTGGGTAACATTTATCTCTGATGCATTATTAACCATTTTAAATTTGAAGTGGTTTGAAGATACTCAGGTAAAACCTCCTGAAAGCAAGACAGAACTAGGTCAGACACAGAGTGCGTTGGCTTTAATTAGCAACCATGCAGATTTTTTAACCTTTTGTGAAATTCAGGGACCTCCTGTACCTCCCCTGCTCTGCTCTGGAGCCAAAGCGGAGATGACCTCTTCAGGGAGAAATGGTAATTGGAAGTGTCAGTTATCTGAAACTTTTATCCGAAAAGACAGGATCCTGGGCACTGTGCCAAGGTCCTTACGTTTCGAATATTTTAAAATATTTGAAGAAAGTAGCATGCATGGCATACATTTTAATGTTCGAAGGACTCCTGAGATAACTTTTTTTTTTTTTTCAAGCATAAAGCAAATAGTAGAGAGGGAAGATAACTATCACAAAGTCATCTGAAAATGCCAGGGAGGGTCTGCCTTCGCTACCAGCAAAATCTGCTGGTGTGGACATGCTGAATTTCAACCAAGACCTGCCCAAACTCACTGTTGCAAATGCTGGTTCTGCATATAGTTTTTCTGACCCACACTTCAATTGTGCTTACAGATGCAATGTCAGTCTGGAAGCCAAGGAGGCAGTTTTTTCCAGTGTGTGGGTCCTGAAGACTTCCAGGAGATGCTGCAGTGGAACCGACAGCAGTGTGGATGGATGATATTTGGGATATTTGGGATATGCTAGGCCTGTGGCGAGCCGGAGCAGTGAGCTCAAACAGGTGCAGAGGGGGTTGTGGTCTCACCTCAGGCAGGATTTCTTGGGGTGAATCTGAGCATTCCCCCATCTGATGTGATTTCCCCCTCCCCAGAGCAGCTTCAGGTGGGAAGGAGGTGGCAGCACCAGTCACCGCTCCACTTTGCCCTGGGATTTGTGCCGATCCAGAGGTTTGTTTTCCCTCTTCTTGCCCCCGCCAAGGCCTGAGCTCACTCCCTCGAGTGTTTTGCCCTCTCTGGATGCCGGCACACACGTGGTGCACCCGCAGTGGGAGGTAACCCCCTGCTCCGTGCTCGCTGCTGGAGCTTAAGCAGTGTTTGCAGGCTCAGTATTCATTCACCAGGCTCCCTCACACCTTCCTCCCCTTCTCGACACCGTACCTTGTTTCATCGCTGTAGGTTACACACAGGGCCAGGGCTCTGCAAGGTCACTGCCCTGTATCAGCTAATTACTACAAGCAGCCAAAAAAGGGAACAGGCATTTCAAACTCTACCCAGGCTGCTATTTCTTATAAGTTTTTTCAAAAGGTTACACCAAGAGACCACATTTTCAGCTTTGACTCCATCCATTTCCACTGCTACCATTATTTAACCTCTGGAGGGGCCACGGGGGGTGGAAATTAACCTTCCTTCAAAATGTTATGTTTTTGGGAAGACTAAATAATGCAACGCAAAAGCTTGGCGGACTGTGCAAGATGTGCCCAGGCGTGCAAGCCAGGCTCCCCCAGTGGGAGTCAGAAAGCTGTGAGATTTTGAGCGTTTTTTTTTTCTCCAGAAGGTGAATGTTCCCAGAACAAACTTGTGTCGCCTCCAGCCCACCTGAGTGCCGCGGCAGTGCCTGCAGGACAGTCTTGGCATGGATTTAGCCAGGGAGCAGGACGGGTTGCAGCTCATCCAGGCGCAGTCGGTGGTACCTGCTCCTCAGGGTGACAATGCTGGCACCCTGGGGGCTGGCTCAGTGGAGGGTCCCAGTGCATTGGAGGGATTTGCACCACCGTGAGCCTCAAGTTCAAAGCGCCGGGCAGGCAGGCAGCCATGAGCTGTGCTTCACAAAATCACAGAATCGTAGGGTTGGAAGGGACCTCTGGAGATGATCCAGTCCAACCCCCTGCCAGAGCAGGGTCACCCAGAGCAGGTGGCACAGGAACGCGTCCAGGCGGGTTTGGAATGTCTCCAGAGACGGAGACTCCACCACCTCTCTGGGCAGCCTGGGCCAGGGCTCTGCCACCCTCACAGGAAAGAAGTTCCTCCTCATGTTTAGGTGGAACTTCCTATGGTCAAGTTTGTGCCGACTGATTTGCAGATGGGATGCTGCAGCGTGGCTGGAGCCAAGCGCTGGATGCGGGCGGCATCGTGCTGGCAGGGGACTCCAGGCAGTGTGCTGCCGGGGAGCCCGTCCTGCCCACAGATCTTCTACTGGAGCTGCTTTTCGTCAAAACCTGCTGTGTGTATTCTCTATGGAGCAGCAGGGCCCGTGCCAGGTGGTGCTCCTGAGCCCCTCTGCTTTCCTAAGAGCTTTTTCCCATCACCTTGGGTCTAAGTTTGCAGCAGCCTTTGCTATTTTTGAGCAGAAACACTGTAGCACAGACTAATCTGTTTATTTCTGCTTGCTTCTTTTCATGTGCTGATTTAGACATCGAGTTTCCTTTGTAGTTTATCTCAGCCTCCCATCTGGATTCAGTCAGACGCTGGTACTGTTCCCCATCAGTGTCACACCATGAAATAGTGGTGAGCTGCAGCGTTAGCTCTGCGGAGAGGACCTGCAGGCACACTGGGAAGTGCAGAACTGGAGTATCTGGGATGTGCTTTTGGAGTTGGCAGCACCCCATTTCTAACCAGTTGTGCACCCGGGATTTACAGAGGAGAGTGGAGCTGTCTCCGGGTAGTTTGTCTCCGATCTGTGACATCTCCTTAGTCCCCGTTTCTCTCCTGAGTGCACCCCGGGAGCGATGCGCCATCGGCCAGCTTTGTTCCTGCACCCTCAGGTTCACTTTAGATTTGTTGAATGTGTTTGTTTCATTGGAAATCAAATGCTTGGCAAAGAGCAAATTACCCCATGTTTGAATTTATTCTGCTTCCTACCTGGCACCTCTGCCACCAGTTGCAAACTCAGATTACCAAATGCTTTTCCTTAACCATCATCTCAGTAGAAATTAGATAAATATGAGCAAAAAAGTTTTGTTCAAAGGGTGGCACAATATATTTCTGACTGTTTTAACCTTGTCAGTGAAGTACCAAAATGGATTGGCTTTTGGAAAGCCTGCGGCACTATTCTTTGTTGCTGAGCGCAGAAGGGGAAATTACCTTCCACTCTTAAATCTGCAGCTTCTGCCCTTTGCGTGATGATGAATAGAAATATTGCAAGATCTTCCTTTAAACTCAGAGGTATTAAGGACCCCTTTTACCAAGAGGGAGAGACATCTAACTTTAAATGTGTGATTACCCCATTATCTTCAAAGGCAGAGAGCTGTAGCTGGAAGTTAGGCATGTCCTGAGGTTCCCTGCTGAAGCACATCCTGACAGCAGAAGAAATGCAGGGAGCTCAGATTTGCTGTTCTGGTGCTGAGACATGGCTTTAAGCAGAGGGAGAAGCGAGTGCACTCAGGGTCTGGTGCCGAGCTTCCCTTCCAGCCACCAGCTCAGGGACACTTGCCATGAACAGAGAGTAAGTGCGCAGGGCTACATCCTCCCCTGGAAAAATTTGAGGTGTTCTGCTGACCCTGTTGTGTCTGCACTAATGTATACCCGGGAAGGTCTGGCCTTGAAGGCTTCTAGGGGTCTTTCAGGAAAGTACCGCCAACTCATTTTTATTATTTTTTTTTTGAATCTGCGAAGCATCAGCTTGTCTTTGTGTACTTATTTTCAGTGCATGTCCTGCGGCTAAATGGCACTAAATGTTGCACTGTTGCTCCATGCAATTGGATTGATTTATATGGGGTTGCAGTGGTCTCATTAGGAGCAAGATTTGTTGCTTCTGTTAATGCTCAGGGTTAACTTTTTTTTTTGTGTGTGTGTGTGTGTGTGCGTGTGTGTGTGTAGAAGAGAATAATGGGAAAGTGTTGATAGGGAAGAATGACTTCTATAAACAAAAACAACTATGGGAAATCACATCAGTTGGCAGCAATAGCTGATCAATCATGTTGGGCAGAGCGTTGCCTTGCTGAGGATGGCCCACGTGGCCCCCAGCGACACAACCCCTTATGCGGTATGTGCGCTTGGAGAAGGTTTACTGGTGCACTAAGACACGACAGGGTTAAGGAATGGTGAGTCTTCATCTGCATCAAATTGTGCCAACGGCACAAGGCCAGGCAGCTCATGCCCAGCAAATGAGATCTAAGCAAATATATCATAATGCATGCCAGGGCTTGGGTTGATTTCTTACCCCTACAAGAGTACATAAATATGGGTGGTTTGGGTACCACTGGAGTCCCAAGGCCAGCTCTGATCCATCTTACTGCTCACCTTGCTCCTGTATCCCCAGGCTGTGGGACAGGCAGGAGGGAGAGGTACGCATGACAGTGTGATGGCCTCTATTTTGGGGAACTGTGGCTGTGATTTTGGGCAGAGAGTTACCTTGTAATTCACAGCTTTAGAATGGGTTCAATTAACAGAAGTTTACTTCCAGATGCTTTTAGTGTGAGTGACGCTGTCGAGCAGTTTGTGCTGCTCCCATACAGCCTTTGGTTTTGCTTTGGCAAGTTTGATTTACAGATTTCCTTTCTCATTAAAAACTGTGGTGATATTAAGCCCAGGGATCCTTGATGGATTTTAGATTGAATACTGTGAGTCTTGTATTAATGCAGGCTAGCTGCAAATAAAAGAGGAAATCCATTAAGCGTGTGGCGTGCGTCATAAGTATTCCATAACACAAAAGTGTTAGTGTAGTGATAAGAAAGGAAAAGCAACGGTGTAGGAGTCGGGAAACACCGCATGCTGAACGCCCATTCTGAACATCTCCAATGTCTGCATTAACGGCCCTTCAGACGATAAAGGCCATGCTGGACTCCCCAGCGAGCACCGTGAGTAGTGCACTTTTTTTTTTCTTTTCCTTTTTCTGATGAGATTTTGAAATTTCACACAAGTTTTTGTAACCAGCCAAGTCTGAGTGCAATAGTTTATCAAATGTAACGCTGAGAACCAAGTGACTGCGGTGTAACCAGTGATGACTTCAGTGACGCTGTGCCCACTTTCTGATGGTGCATTTCTCCTTTGATGTACAATTGGGATAATTGATGCTCCCCTTTATTCATTATTAACCCAGAAGGAGACACCGTGCTCTGGAACCACACAAAGTACATGGGAAGCTGTGGTGTAACGCAGCAAAGTCTTTGCCTCCAAGTCTGCTTCGTATGTCTGCGTTGAGAGCATTACACAGTCGAGGTAATTATGAGAGTTGCATTAGAAATCAATCCAGTGCATCTGCCTCGGAGTCTAAAAACACTGAACCGAGCGTGTGGAGCATTGAGAGCAAATACAAAGAAATGCAGCGTATCGCCGGGGTGTGGAAGCCTCTCTGCCAGCTAGAGACAAATGTTCTGCCTGGATTTTAATGAGCGCATTCATTACTTGTGCAGCTATGCACGCAGAGGCAAGGACAGAGCAAACCCAGACCAACAAACGCCCGCCCGCGGAGAGCCCTGCGGTACCCAGGCACGTTCCTAAGGCACAGCCTGCAAACCTCCCCCATCGCTGCTGCTTGCTGCTCCCCGTATCGCCTGGCAGAAGCGATGCTGTGTTCTCCACTGCCCGCGCCGGCTTTTCTGGGTGATGTATAGCGCAGTTTTCCAGGCATTTTCCTGCTGTGGATTACTCTTAGGGAAGAGACTGGGTCTTGATGCTCACCCCCTCCCTCCTGCACAGTCTTTCAACCTACACCATCGCCTCGCTGCTCCTGGCAGCCCCCTGCTGCAGCCCTCACTCACGGTTAGCAACACGAGGAGGCATTTGTGGTTATTTCCAAAATCTGCAACGATGGAGAGGGGGTGAGGAGGTATGCCCAAGCCTTTGGCAAGCAACTCTTGCCTGTTGAGGTGTTTCTCAAGCTGGCAGGCACCTTACACAGGGGTGTTTGGCCAGCCAGGGGGGCTGGTGGCACAGATCGAGTTGTTGGCTGCGAGACTCACAGTTTTTACCAGTTTGCTTTCAACTCCCCAGTCTGAGCAGCACAGGAGGGGGGCTCCGGGCTGGGGTGTTCGGCTGCCACTCAAAACTTCCCCAGGTTTCCCAGCAGCCATGACGCTGGGTGCCAGGCACAGATGTTGCAGGTCAACATCTGTTGGCTGCTGCACGCACGCTGTGAGCAGTGGCACCTTGATGGAGACACGTGGGCAGGGATGCTCTGACCTGTCTGCTGGCTCAGACAAGCCTGTGCAGCCCAGCACTGCAGGACGGCACCGCTCACCTCCAGGACCCAGCTGTTCGTCCATCCCACCTGTGACTGCCCAAAGTGGCGCTGCCTGAACCCCACGCCAGGGGATGCAGTGCAAGACCCAGCTGGGCAGACAGCTTTAGTCTCGCAGGGTGAGCATGCAGCCCTCAGCACCGCGACGCAGGTGGCGGTACCTCTCCTGGTGTCATCACAACAGCAGGATAACGAAAGAGGCGAAGCCGAAAGAGCATGGGCCTTCATACGAGTCAGGTCTGAGCTGGGCGCTCACTACTAGCCCATGTTAAGCGTTTGCTGCTGCTGTCATCGGTGCTAACTAGGCTGTGCTGACATCCTCTGGTGACACAATTATTCTGCTGGGGAGGCCGCACTCGGCCACCGGAGCTGGAGAGCTCAGGTTGGAGAGCTGCCCTTTTTAGCACAGGGAGTGCCTTTTCTGTAATTTGCCCTTTGGTTTGGTTGGGGAGAGCCCCCGCAGCACCTTGGGGCTGGCACACTGTGCGGGATGAGCTGGCTGCTGTGCGGGAATGCCGGCAAAGCAGATCTGCCTCCTCCGCACTGCGGGGCCAGGGCTCCCTGCAGCCAGCTGACAACGGAGAGCGGGGGAGCTGGGGTCTCGCCTTGTCTCAGGGCTCCCAACTATTAACACCATGTGCCCGGGCTACCCCGGTCATCTTCAGAGCCCATGCCAGATCACATCTCCAGACTGACTACCCAAAATTATCTAATGCATTTTGTTTTCCCATCTAAAAACCAGTGCTGCCATTCTTGCTCGCTATTTTCATCCTGAAGCAGCGCTCAGCCTGACTTGAAGCCTTTTGAAGCCCAAGCCTCTTCAAGACCAAAGCTGTGTTGATTGTTATCAAACCAGATGGCAGGGACTGGAACTGGCATGTGGGGAGTGGGGAGCATCCTTCCCTCCTTCCATGTCCTGCTGTCTGTCCCGGGCCTCTCTGGTCACCCAGGCAGGGTGCCATGGATATCTGCAGGCGGTGATCTGACCATAGGAGTGGAGCAGGGCTCTCCGCAGCGTGCCCCAGGGAATATTGTCAGTTTGGTTTCTAATCCGAGCCGGTGGCTGGGTGGCTCTTTAGGGACAGATGCTTGAGCTGCTGTTTCACTTGGCTGAATGAACTGCTGACATCAGGCTGGCTTGGAGGAGACAGCGAAGGATCATGTCATGCTATGGCGTAGATGACCCAAGACCCAAAATCAGATAGGAGGTCCAACAGCAAGCCAGTGATAACTTAATGCGTTGGTTCAGCTAGATTTTGGTCTAATGCTGCGGTTTTGTGCTGAACAGCTCAATAAGGGGATATTTATCAAACTCTAGGGTAATGAGGTCCCCTTGTTTTGAGGCTTTTGTCGGGGGCAGAGCTGTGCGTGGTTTTCACCTGGGAAAGACCCCTGGGACAGGGGAGGTGGAGGTGGCTGTGCCTCAAAGCACCTCTCCGGAGGCAGGCGGTGGGAGAGGAGAGTCCATCCCCAGCACGCCCTCCCACTCCACTGAACTGCAGCGCGGTTTTATCTCTGTACCAGGCGTGTGGGGGGAACCGAAATACTCTGGAGTTTGCAATCCTCATCACACTGTAAAACTCATCTGTCAGACGAGGTGAATTCTGCCTCTCTGAGTCAATGAGGAAAGTTTTTTTCCTGGAAAGGTCCCCAGGAATGTATTTTACCCCTGCTCTCTGTACGTTAAGTATGCTCTATAGCTCCGTAGGCTGCCTGTGGTGTGCTGGGCTGGTTGTCCTGTGTTTCAGCATCCCTGGGCACACTTAAGGAGTTGCAGGGAAGTTGACTGAGGGGCTCACGTGTCCCCATCAGGATCTGTTGGAACATTAATCTGATTAGCAGAAGAGTGAGGGGCTCTAAGTGGTATAACTGCTTGTAGTCCGATGCTGCCTGGCCAGGCTGCTTACGTATAGCGATGGATAGTGTTTTATGGATGTTGCCTCACGTACATAGCAGGCACGTGAAGTTTACACTGGCCTTGCATGGGAGAGACCCTTGGCAGAAGATGTCATTGAATTAGGCAGGTGGCCTTTCAGACACTTACACAGCAGAGATGTGTAATCCTTTAGATATGTTTGTCCTTTAGTTTTTTTCTCCAATAAATATTTATTTCTGCCCACAAGGCAAGGAAAAACCTGTGTTCCCCTGCTTTTCACTCTGTTGCCATCACTCTCTGGCTTTTGATGGTGCTCTTGCTCGCTGGATTTGGCTCTTTCTTGTTTTCAAATGTCTTGAGGCTATTGAGCACCAAGCGATGAAAGATGACCTTTCCCTCAGGGATGCCCAGCCCAGAGCACCACGTCCTTTGCCGAGGCGTGTAAGGCTTGAAGGGTGTATCTCACTTTTGTGCTTGCTGTTTTGTGAGGGGCAGAAGGGCAGGTGCTGGGGCACAGCGTGGGCCCCGGCTGCGGCAGGGGCAGAGCAGCAGTAGGAGTGAGCTGGTTTATGAGACTCTTTGAGCCCTGCCTGTGAAACCAGCTAGTTTCTGCTGGTTTCCAAGATGTCTTCTTAGAGTGTAAGGAAATTCTGCGAGTTAAAATGGGCCGATGTCCTGTGCTTCCAAGAGAAATGTAGCTTCAGTACGGAGCTAGGAAAATGCTGTGCACTGTGATTGATAGATATGATGCACAAAATGTGACATGTTTCTTTGAAAATAACATTAGAAATACTTGGTTTACTTTTGGTTTATTGGTATGAAACAGAAGAAAAGACAATAAATCCATCTACTGCAGAAAGTTTTCCAACAAAAAAAAGGGGGTGGGGGGGGGAGCTTTTGCCACATACATTATTTCTACATAACTGACATTTTCTTTCCTGGAAGCTTTTGGTGTCTTGTTCTTTATTCTGTGCCCAAATTATGTGATGGGCAAGTGATCTTGTCAGATGTCACCTAAAAGGAATTGAGTGATAAAAGAAGAGTAAGGTTAAAATAGGGAAAAGGCAAAAGTACAAATGCTCTGTTGACTTTGAAGGGTGCAAGCTGTTGATTTCTAGTAGATCACCGTGTGAATTACCAAAGCAGCAGGAATGGGAACGCTCCAGTCCAGCTTGCCAAAAGCAACCCAGTGGCCAGGCTCATCATATTCGTCTTTTTCTCTGACCCATTTAGATTCCTTCCTCTTAAAGGACATTTCTCCAAATGACAGTGTTTAACTAATGCAGAATTCCTATGTCTGAAGGACAGTCTGTGATCCAGTCCATTGACTCCTGATTTCATTTAAACTGCAATTCATTATTTTCTTCCTGTGCTCATTCAAGAACCCATTGTTCATTACTCTTTCATCACTCTATGATTGGAACAATTTGTATCTGTCGTTCATACATTGTCCAGATAATGAAATAATCATTTGTGCATCTACACAGTATTTTACATTTATTTTTCACAGTGTAATTCGCTTCATCAGGTCATTTTGTCATTCTGGAACAAATTGTGATCTTGTTTAAGCATTTGCTAGTTGGTAACAGTCTGCATCTGCCAATGTCAGGACACATGTCTGAATATTGCTGTCCGCAGGTAGAACGGCGGTAAAATTATTGTTGATCCTCTAGCTAACAAAACCAGCCCACCTTCTAGAAGGAAGGATTCTGCTGGCCATGGTCTTCATCCAAAGTACACTGAAGTTATTGTCCTGCAGTATTCCACAAGGTTTGGGTCATCCTTTTGGAGAGGCATAATAAGAAGGGATAAGATTACTTTAATAAAAATGAAACTGGATGATAATGCACCCAGAGCACAATTATGGTGCTATTCAAATGAGCTCCTGTTCTCAAGCAGGTCAGCAAGGTTATGATTTCTAGAGGGGTCAAGAGATTAGGAGAATAAACTAATTATTCTAACATAAAATAGACAGAAAGGTGATCGCTGATTGGTTAATTCATTTTTCTTCTGTGAATCTATTTCTGTTCAATTAATTAAAATGACACATATGTTACACTCTCCAAATATCACTCACATTATTATGTAAAGGTTGAGTTAGTCATTATGTTGGAAAAGGTCAGGGCTTGAATTTAATGCTGGAGGGAGATACTGTCTTCCATTCACTCGTCATAATTACCATCCAACTCCTGCCCTACCTGCTGATGGGATCTCGGCTATGGTTTTCAATGGACTTGCCACACAAAGTGTTTTGGGCCTCCCTCCAAGAGCTTCTCCAGCAAAGGCAGGATTCCATCAAATATTGTAGTCTTTAAAGCCATTGCTTTGGCATGGGAGCTGAGCTGTACCGCTGGTGGTATGTGTAATTCTTCTGTCTTCTACTTATCTCAAGACATTACCAGGGGCCTCTAGGAGAGATGAAGACTCCTTTGCGTTGTAAACTTTATATGAGCAGCTCTGGGAGATGCTTGATCAGCTGAGGTGTGGATGCACAGAATAGACCAGTGGTAGAAGAAGAGCAGATACATGGAGGAGATGGACGACTGCGCAAGGGTGACTTTGCTTCAGTCTCAGACCCATTGACCCCGTGCAGGTCTGATGCGTGCAAGCACTGAGTCAATGGTAAGTGAAGCTTATAAATGACCCTTTGTTCATCGCTTCAGCTCCACGGGGCAATACAAGAGCAGAGATTATTTTTGCTACTGGCCAGCAGGTGAGTGGCAGTGATGAGTGAACCATAAAATGAGCCATTCTTGCTGTTAAATCTGGAGCGTTTCCACACACTCATGGCTGGGCTCAGAAATAACCTCGGAATAGCCAGAAACATTTGCACATAGAATCGCAGAATCATTTAGGTTGGAAAAGACCTTTAAGATCATCGAGTCCAGCCATTAAAGGCCACCTCTAGCGATGCAGACAGAAGAAATGAACGTCAGCAACGGTGGGTTTGGTGTGAGTATGGACAAGGCAGGGAGACTAGTGTGCTCACCATGTCTGGGGAATGACTCCCCATTTCAAGTTCTCTCTGAAGGTGATGCTCTTGGGGCATCTGCTATATGGATATGTGGGGTTTGGTCTTCAGGGCCACCCCTCCAGGACACTCCTCTATTCATGGGCTCTTCCCCCGGGAAAAACCAAATCTTCTCAAAATGGAGAAGGTCAGATGGATATTTACTGGCCTCGTAAAACAGCCACAGAATATTCCAGGTTACTATCCAGTAAAGAGTTTAAACATTTGCTTGTGCTGTTTGGAACAGGAGTGACTGAGGGGACACATGTAGCCATGAGCTTTGCCAGAGTCTGTAAACATAAATCTGTGGTCACGTTTGTAATTTTAATGCCTTACGTGAGACATTTTACACTTATTTTAATGGCCTAGAAATATTTTTTTTTGTAAATCTATTAATTCTTCTTAGCTACACTCCATTAACTGATGTTTAGTTAACGTGCGTGTAGACTGTACCAGCCATTTTAATAGAACAAGAAGGGGAAGAAATGCTAGAAGACACAAGCTAGCATCAGATTTATCTGCAGAGAGAAAATATCAGCAGAAATAAACTGTGGCAGGATGTTAAAAAATCACCTGCTTCTTAGAGGAGATACAATTGGGTAACGATCCATGGAAACATGAACATTTCAGATTGCGTATCTTCTATTCAAATTTATGACCAGCTGTCAGAGCACTGGTGCCCCTCACTCCACGAGAGGGATTACTCTGTGCCAAACCGTAAGGAGCAGACTATGGGTGGCGCTAGAAAAAGTATGGGACTCTCTGAGAAATTGCAGCACATCGTATTAACTTCTCTCTGATGTTAGCAATTTCCCATCATATTGTATTACCAATCACTGTCACTAATATACCATGAAATTCAGATGTATAATGTAGTGTACAACTCAACCTCTCATTTCAAAGGTTTGTTACCCATAATCCTGCATGAGTCATTAGTAATGTCACTGAACAGACTAAAACTCATTCACTTCTTACAGTGTTTCCCTTGCTAGCAAATAACTGACATATTACACGTGGGCACAATGCTTAATTCTCCAGAGTGCTTTGATTGCGGCATTGTGAAATGTGTGCCTCTTTAATGGGCAATCAGGTCTACACACAGCCCTCGACTATCCCCAGTCTAGCATGCCCCGCCGGATGGCTGAACAGCTGGGTACTGTGATAAAGCATCTATTTTTGTTAAATTATTTATCTATTGAAATGTGTTTGTGGTGTTTTAAAGGCAATATCATGCTAAAAGGTAAAAATACACCCGCCAAAAATGGAAAAACTTACAGGTACGGTTAAAATTTGGGAAAGAACTTAGACTTTTTATATTTTTTAGGACTTGGTCTCACTTGCAAAAGTCACTTAAAGGCTTGTGACCCAAGCTTGGGGACAAAGGTAAGCACCCAGGTCCCTCAGGAACCAGCAGCTGAGGGGCAGGAGAGAGGCCCACTGCTATCCATCTGGAAATGAGGCATGGATGAAACCCAGCTGTTGCTGGACATGTTCTCTTAGTTTTAAGTGCAAGGAGAACCTCTCAAGGCAGGTTCAGCAGAAGGTTTCACAAGGAAATGGAAAATGGACTGTCTGTACATCTCCAAGAGGAAAAGAGATGGCTTTAGAGAGTCTCGACCTACCTGTTGGGTTGTGATATTCCACAAACGGCTTTATGGAACTTCACCATGGTGATGTTGGGCCAATTATCCCATCTGGGAAAGTCATCTTGAACCGTGGTCCTGTTGCCCAGGGTGACATGCCCTCTTGCAGACATGCATTTGCAGGTTTGTAGGTAAACCATCGGTCCTGCAAGCCAAAAGCTACAGGACAGGGCTGTGTTTGACAGTGAGCAGCAGATAATCATTTTGAGAGTGTAGATTGTGGTAAATTTTAATTTAGCTTCCATTTCCTCCTTTTACTCATGTGAAAGTTAAACGGGATGGTGTCAAGAGCCTTCCTGAGACAAGATGTATCACATCTACCGCTCCCCTTTGCCTCCATGCTAATTATCCTGACAAATTGGTTTGCCGTGATTTGCTTGGGAAATCTGTTGGTCGTTTCCCACCTTCTTATTATCAGACCACACACATAGTGTTCAGTTGTTTTACCTGGTCTTTTTGCAGGTGATAATTTGTCCGGTGGGTCTGTGGCTCCCGAGGTGCCTTCTGCACAGCCATGGGGAAACCCAGTGAGTTGATGCTTCTGGGTGAACTTCAGAGCTGGCACTTCTAGCAACAGAAAAGGTGGATATGGTAATGGCACGCTGCGCTGGTAGGTTAGACTTGTGGAGGAGACCGTGCTCTGGATCCATCAGTGTCTGCTGAATGTCAAGGTCATGCTTCCTTATGGTTCACCTTGTTTCACAGCTTACGTATAATAACTGGAAATGCCACTCTCTTCCTGACTCCTGGCTTAGAAACACACTTATAGATTGCCTATTTATTCAGTTTCTTGTTTAAATTAAGTCATTCTTCTTATATATTTTATTTTTAATCCATAATGTAAGCTTTGTCTTTTTCTTTTTCACCATTCTTTCATCAAGTCCAAGATCAGGTCAAGAGCTTTACAGCTGGCAGGTCATTCTGTTCATGAAGGCACTCTGATAGGTTGATACTGAAGCATGTTTGAGGCATTTAGAGAGAAAACGACACACTTAAAGCAGCAGGTGAAGTATCCGGCAGGCTGAGTAGCAGGGTGGCAGCAGGTCTTTGAGATCACCCAGCAAGGCATGGCTGTAGCTTCTTGCTTTTGCCTCACCCGGGCTGTGTGGAGGTGATGTTGTAGCTGTACTTCCAGCTCGCGCGGCCGATGACGCTGCAGTCGTCAATGCTGAAGACAGCGAGGTTCATTGTCGATTCTCCCGGCAATAGTGTGACAGGCCCAGCGGTTCCTGCATCGTCAATTCAAGTACTTAGCCTGCCATTCCCAATTTATTTCATGAAGTGTCTGCAGTCTCCACATTTGCTAATGTCACGATGCTGATGTATCTATTCTTGTCTCTGCAAGGATGCAAAAGAGGGACATTAGAGCCAGCGCCGCTCTGTTAAATACCTTGTCAGCAGGGCATATCAGAAATGCAAGCTGGTTTTGAAACACAACTTGCTAAAGATTATATTTCATGGAGTAGATGATTATTGAAGTGATGCTGGTGACGATAACATACATGGCATTTTATCTGTTCCGCTGTATGATCTGTCTGAGTGATGGTTTGTGACCTGATTGGCACACCAATATTTCTGCCTATCCGCATAAGCAGACAGGTATGCTCAAACTGCAACTAAAAGCGAGATCCAAGCTGTTACTAGTTTGAACCAGGCTAAAGGCACACCAATCCAGGAATGATAAACCATCAGTGACATTATCAGTAACTTACAGTAAATTAACTTCTGCAGCCTGGCCTGGGCTGGGCGCCAAGGTGCAGAAACGTGTTACCTGGCAGGGGCTGGGATCCTGCTCCTGGGGCTGTGTGATACGGAGGGTTGGTCAGAAAGCTTCAGCAAAACACTTTCTCATCTGAAAATATTAGTTTATCCAGCCCAAAACTAGAAAATACTAGTGCCAGCAAAGCACAAGGGTTATGGCATTCACCGCCAATGACTTTATTAGTTAAACCTTATTTTCTGAAGCCCTGGGTTGAGTGATCAGACTTCTGAGGTCCAGGCTGCGCTGGCTGCCTTGCTCTCCATCCCTGGTTCATCAGGATTCAGTTTTGACACTTTTGAAGTTTCAGATCTATTTCTGGCTGCCTCTACCACTGTACCCCTGCTTGACGTTTAAACGGCAGGAGGAACAGCAAGGAAGCCTTCGCTTCAAATTCCAGTTCAGCTCGGCACTTCTGTAAATTTGAGAATTTGCATAAAAACATCAAGTCTCTACTGCAGTTGCTAAATCAGGCTTTAGGAGAAACTTATTTTAAAAAACCTCCTGGGTGGAATAGAGGGATGTCTACATGCCTACATACATCTAGCATCTACATGCCAGCTTTTTTGGTAAAATTTTCTGCTCTAAAGCCCAGAGTGGCTCAAAGGTGTTCAGGTAAGCCAGATGTTTAAAGGCTTGTCCAAATGCAGCTGCATTTAAAACTTCAACCGTGCCTAATTTTTAGTCATTCATATTTATTATGAGTCATATTGGGGTCCAGGACTCATTCTGCCCTCTAATGATTATTTCTGCCCATTAGAAAGTGGGGCTGGGGCTGGTAGATATGGACGAGACCCTGAGGCTGGGCTTGCTTTGGAGCTTGGAGGCTAGCAGGCAAGAGAAGAAGAAAGAGCAAGAAAGGCTCACTTCTTTTGCAGAAGAGAGCGAATTTAGCTGCGGCTTGAGACCTCGTCAGCACAAACGAGGGAGCTGTTTCCTCTCCCAACATGTTGTTCAACTGCAGCGCTCATTGCCGTGGGAGGCTGTGGTGGCCAAAAGCTTAAATGGTGCAAAAAACAATTAGATGAGTTCATGGCAGAGCAGTGCAGCGAGGGCTACTACACACCAGGAGACAGAAATTCTTTGATCCCAGATCACTGGGGATCATCAGAACACCCCAGGCTATTATCGTGGTGTGTTTGTCCTGTTCTTCATCTTTTCTGTAGACATCTACAACTACTTGGTGTTAGAGACAAAGTACTGAGCTAGAGGGACTTCTGACCTGAGCCACCCTGGCCATTCTCATAAAGCAGAAGGAGATGACTGTTTTTCACCTCTGTTGTAGACAACACTTGAAGATGTGAAGTCTGTAAAAGCTTACTGTTGAGTGATGTGAGCTCTCAGTGTCTCTGAGAGCTGTTCCTGTTATACAGAGACTCAGGTCTCCCTTAGGAGACAGTGCTGAGGAGGCTGGCGGTCATTCCTGTGTCCTGCTAGAGGACATTGTGTATATGCTGGGGTCTGCTTTGGTTCAAGTTAGTAAGGAGTAAGGGGAAAAAAAAAAGACACAAAAAAAGCAGAGGGTGATTTGGCAATTCCAGCATCAGCAGGAGCAGATCCCAGCAGTTCAACATAATCACTGAAAGCAGAGAAAATCCAGGAGATTTCACTGGAAGTGAGCAAGAGCTTGACAGCTGGCAAATGCTAATGTAAGTAGGCAACTGGGAGCAAGGGGTGGAGGGAGGGTGGTGTCATTTAGCATCGCTTATAGAATTGCATCTGAAGAGAAGCCTGTAAAAAATGTGCCCCTTTTTGCTCAGCCTCCCTCCCCTGCCATGCACGTCTGCCTGCCCAGCCCTGCCACGCCAGTGGGCATCTCTGCGCCCGCAGAGCCTCAGCTAGTGCAATGCATCTCCAGAGCAGCCTGGGTTCACCCAGCCCGAGGAGACCTGCCTCCTCCGCTGCTGCGTCAGCTCTGTGTCAGCGCAGAGATGCTGCTCACGGTGCAGCCAGAGCATCCTCCTGCTCCTGCTGAACTGCTGGGTTCTGCCCCAGGGACGGGGAGGAGAAAGGGTGGCTAACGCAGGGCTGGCACAGGGCAGAGCTGGGTGTCCAGCCTCAACACACCCAGCATGTTTTTTTCTCATAGAATCATAGAATGTGCTGGGTTGGAAGGGACCTCTAAAGGCCATCTAGTCCAACCCCCCTGCAGTGAGCAGGGACATCTTCAACTAGATCAGGTTGCTCAGAGCCTCATCAAGTCTGGCCTTGAATGTCTCCAGGGATGGGGCCTCCACCACCTCTCTGGGCAACCTGGGCCAGGGGCTCACCACCCTCAGTGGAAAGAACTTCTTCCTAATGTCTCATCTAAACCCACCCTGCTCTAGTTTAAAACCATTGCCCCTCGTCCTATCGCTACATGCCCTTGCCTACAGCCCCTCCCCAGCTTTCCTGTAGGCCCCCTTCAGGCACTGGAAGGGGCTCTAAGGTCTCCCCGGAGCCTTCTCTTCTCCAGGCTGAACCCCCCCAACTCTCTCAGCCTGTCCTCACAGCAGAGGGGCTCCAGCCCTCGGATCATCTTTGTGGCCCCCCTCTGGCCCCGCTCCAACAGGTCCATGTCCTTCCTGTGCTGAGGGCTCCAGAGCTGGACGCAGTACTCCCTGCTCAAATAGCCTGTTTCTTTCAGTGGCATAAAGACTGGTAACATCAGTGTGTGGCTGCTGTGCTTCTTCTATTGGAAAGTTTCCCTGTTTCTCACCAGTCACTGGGTTCTCTGGACACTCAGCATCCAATTTCATTTCTGTCCAGCTGCCTCTCTGGACTTCTGGCAGGACTTTGTCACCAAACGAGGCCAAATCCTTTTTGGCTAGCAGAAAATAAGGGCATTTTTGTTGTATTAGAGGTAAATTTCTCGCATGAACATCAAACCCAAAGCAATATTCCTGCAGCAGCGAGTTGGTGCCAAGCACCCGTGCTGTGCTGCAGACAAGATCTATCCCAGCTCGGTCCAAGACCGCATCAGGGTAGCACACACAGTATTTAGGCTGTCAGTACACCCGCAATACCGTCCTCTGCACCTAGCAACATTTCTCTGTCTATTCTCCCACTCTGTACAATTAACTATTTAACATTTGACAGCTCAGAAAAGCTTGACTGTGTTCCAGCAATGGTCTATGAGCCTGTTCCACAACCCAACGCTTTGAAATTGCTCCCTGGCCTCCATTTCCAGCAGCCTCGTCCAGTGCATGAAAGAAAGAGCTGAAGCCATTGGACCATGTTCACATTCTAACATCAAAATAGGTTTTTTTCTGCATCTAAACAATAATTTTGTTGTCTCAGGATAAGCTTTTTTTGGCCTTCAAGCTCTTGCTTTGAGATTTTTCTCTCGCAAATACCTGATCACATTAAATATCCATGCTGGACACTGCTTTCCTAAAGGAAAAAAAAAAATCACGTTGTAACTGCAAACCACAATCCTTTCTAATTTCCTGAACGGCATTGTGCTATTCAGAGTTTCAGAGGTATCGTTTCCTGCCGTAGACCATATGTGGCATGGGATACGCTCCAGTAATTCTCCACAGAGGCTTAATATTGAACAGTTAAATGTAATGTTAAAGAATCAGATTTACAGGAAAGTGTTCTGCTTTGTTGACCACGTTAATAATAAGGTTCTGCAGGAAGGCAACATCTGGGTTTCTGTAATCCAGCCTGCTTTTGTGAGAGTTATTTCTGGTTTCCTGTGAAATGTTTAGTCTTAAGGTTCTTAATAACAACTTGAATTTGGATGTTTCTGCAGGCATCCCTGAAGCAACACCTTACTAATGATAGGCTCCAGGAGCTTGTGGGTGTGTTAATTTGGATTAATTATAGCATATTTGACTTGCCTTTGCTATAAAATTGACTTGCCTAATTTGCCCAGTAGAAGTTGTCACTATTAAATCCAGAAGGTTTATGAGGATAAAGATCTTGGGCTTCTGGTGACCCTTCTAAATGCTTAATCAGACCAGAGCTGAAATCAGTCAAACGTGAGGCCCCATGCCTGTATTTAGGGTTGATGGGCATCCATAAATCCAGGCACATGCAAACCCCAAACATCTTATGATTTGATATTATTCTAATTGAGAAGGTGTGGGGGAGTCCTCAATCTCATGGGGAGCTGCCTTAACTACGGATTTTCACTTTGTGTTTCCAAAACCAGCAATAGGTGGTCCTGGCAGGGGAGAAGAAGGATGTACGTGGTTCTTGTCACTTTGCTAAGTGAGAGCCATGATGGGGACAGCTTCATTAACCAGCATGATGGCTCCCAGGGGCTGGGGCCGCAGCTGGAGACCCCACGTCTGGCAGAACCTCGGGGCAGCCGCTTATCACATGGCGAAGGACCAGCACCAGCTGCTTTGCTAAATTAAAAGGTAACAGTAATTCCCACAACACTTCCCAGCTCTTGCGCTATCAGTTTCTTCAGGATGTGGGGAAGAGGCTTGTGCTGAGCCCTCCAGCTCAGAGACACCGGACCATGTGCGTGCCCTGGACTGGGAATGCTGGTGTGCAGCTGCAGGGTTGGCAGGGGCTCTTCCTATGGTCTGTCAAGGAAAAAGCTTAATCAAAGGCCATGCATTTCTAAGGATTATTTATTACCTGGTGTGCTGATGTTTCCTTAAGGAAAACATTGCTTTATCGGATTAACAGTGCTGACCCAGCAGCCTCTCTGTTTGTGCCTTTTAAATCTAAAATCTAGAGGGGATGGTGTTCAGTGTTTTTGTGAGGAGCCCTGTCAAATGGGTAACAGCAAAAAACAAAACAAAACAAAACAAAACAAAACAAAAGAAAACCATACCATGAGGAAATATATTTTTAAAAGGGGAGAGAGCAAGCCATGGACCCTGGGGGTTATGGATTATCCTGGGTGGTGCAGAGAGGCCAGATGCGGGGTCCCGTGTGCCTTCCCTGGACTGCACTGGCAGGACTGAGCCCTGCCCAACAGCACCCTTGGTGCAGGAACGGTCACCCAGATCTCACACATAGCATCCCAGACTGGCAGGGGTTGGAAGGGACCTCTGGAGATGATCCAGTCCAACCCCCTGCCAGAGCAGGGTCACCCAGAGCAGGTGGCATAGGAACGCGTCCAGGCAGGTTTGGAATGTCTCCGGAGATGGAGACTCTACCACCTCTCTGGGCAGCCTGGGCCAGGGCTCTGCCACCCTCACAGGAAAGAAGTTCCTCCTCATGTTTAGGTGGAACTTCCTATGGTCAAGTTTGTGCCCGTTACCTCTTGTCCTGTCACTGGGCACCACTGAAAAGAGCCTGGCCCCATCCTCCTGACACCCACCCTTTCAGTATTTATAAGCGTTGATAAGATTCCCCCTCAGCTGTCTCTTTTCCAGGCTGAAGAGACCCAAGTCCCTCAGCCTTTCTCCATAAGAGAGGTGTTCCAGTCCCCTCAGCATCTTGGTAGCCCTTTGCTGTCCCCTCTCCAGCAGTTCCCTGTCCTTCCGGAACTGGGGAGCCCAGAAAAGTCTGGGCTTTTCACATTGCTGTGAAAAGTTTCCACTTCACCCTCTTCCACTTTTCTTTCCCCACCGCTATGTGAGGAATAAGGGAAACAGGAAGGAGAGATGAAATTTTGTCAGCAATTTCTGAACGAGCTATAATGTGAGGCTTTTTACCTTTCAGTGAGAATGGGAGAACTATATACTGCCCTGCCGAGCCAGACTCCAATATCCTGTCCAACCCGCATGTGTGGCTAATTTGTCTTTTTATATTGTTAACATTAAGACACTTTACACCAAGATTAACTCTGCTGATAATTTGACTTCATTGGTGCCTGGAACACTGCACTATGTAAGCTGCATTTTTATAGCTAATATGTGGAAGAAAATTTTTGTCCTTTTGCCTGTGCTTCTCTTGGGCTGTGTCTTCATCAGCCTCTGAGCATGTCTAAGATGGTAAAAAGATCCACTCCTGTTCACAAGCAAAGCCAGAAGAGTTTCATACAGGCCATACCACGATTTTGAGAGGAGGCTGATTTCTTATTCAGACTTAAATGCTGTTTAATTAATAAAATGTGTTAATTTACATCCAGTTGGAAATTAAATAACAGCTCTGACGGGAGACACAAAGTGCCTTTCGAAAATATGTAAGAGCAGGTTTGGGGAGTCTCTACCATATAGAAGACGCAGGGGTTTGCAAACGTGACGTGTTGCCCAACAAGCCCTCATGGGTCACCGGTGCAACCAACTCATCCTCAAAACGATTAAACAATATATATGGCAGGGATTGTGCGTAGGAGAGGTGGCATGATCTGAACTGCATTGCAAAACTGGAAACAGCTGATTAAATTCTCAGGCTCTTCCGCATGTAATAAAACTAAGGTAAGAACAAGATAACCTGTAAATGGGTTAATTAGAATACGTTAAGCATTGTTAAAGCTGTGTTTTCCATAATAATCTGTGTGGTTCAGCCAATGTAGAATTGAAGAGTTTGGCTGCATCATGTTTTATTATGGATCGGCATGGAATTTAAGCATAAATAGTCTATGGGGAAATAGAATCAAGACGAAACATTGAAAAAAAAGGACGCAAAATTGAAATGAGTGCATACAGCATGGAGTGATAACACTCAGGGTGGGTGAGATGTGATCAATAGCAAGAGTGGCCCAAGTGACCTCGCTGAGCAGGTCGCACACCGGAGGAAGTGACACCAGGGCAGCGCCGAGCTCCTGCTCCTCCCCGGCTGGGAGGGTTCAGCCCTGAAATTGTGTCCAGGGATAACTTTGCAGGAAGCTATTCAGAGCGGTATTTCTTTCCTGAATCTTGCTATGCTGGGGATTACCAATTAGTAATGATTTTGTGGTTAGAGTAATTCCGTATCTCATTTGTTGTGTTTATTGCGTAGGGCATTAGCACACCAAGTAATGAACCAGGAGCAGCTGACTGATTCAGCGGAGCGTTCGCTCAGATGGTGAAGCTGGTTGGTGATCAGTTATGGTTTTGTTGTTCAGGAAAATGATAGTTTCTAGGAGCATTAATTTCTGTGTGTGTAGTTACAGTGGAAAGCAATATGCTTTGAGATTATGTTATTCTAACTACTTCTAGAACTCCCAGTACTGGAGAAATGAAACTTAAAAGTTATGCTTCCTACGGTATTTTACATTAATTTTGATCATATTATTCTTCCTTTTATGAAGCATCTCTCTGGTGCTCATAAACCACAGAAATTGATATCATCTACTCTGCCTACAAGTTTACATGATGAGTTGTTATACGCAGAATTTCCCTGTTTCTTTATGAGATTTAATACCTGACTGTTTTGGCATTAAGAACCTTTCCCACAACTTCGCACGTAGGTACAATCCATTCCCTACGCCGGGCGTCCTTCACACCTGTCAGAAACGCACATAAAAATCAGACATCGGTTATCTCAAGATCAAATCAAATAACCTCACAACCACATGAATACAATTAAGAGAAATGTACTCACAAAACCCCGAACGGATTCCACCCAGCCCTGCCAGCCTCCCGGCTCACAATTGGAGTGAGAGAGGTGGACTTTCGACCATATTCTCTATAAAATTAGGATTTTTTCTTTTTGATATTTTTTTTTTAATTCCAAATTTATTTTACATTTTTGGTGTGCATCACCTGGGGGTTTTTTCTTGCCTTGGGAGTTTTCTGAGTTTGCGTGCATTTTTAGCTGCCTGCTAAGGGCTGTCTGTCCTCGGGCTGCCGAGCAGGCACACATCCATTCCTGATGAAGATCCTGTTTTCCTTCAGTTCCCCCATCAGCTCCACCTTTGACTCACGGAGCCCGTGTTAATTAACCGCCCCGCTGGCTGTAAGAGAAATATGCCTGCGAATCCAGGCTGACAATCCGCGTGAGGAAAAAATGTGCAAAGGAAAGCTCACTGTTAGAATAAAGAAAACTCTGCAACTACAATTTGGTTCACAGGAGCGAAACAGCATTTTTTTCAACAACTAATTGCCAAAGGAGCTACACGCACACAAGAAAAATCAATATAGTTGATGAATCCCCTGCTCTTTTACAGTTAAGGATAATTCATTTCTAACGACCCTCAGTATTTGGGTGTATGAGCATCAAATAGGAGGAAGCATAGTAACTGTCCCAAAAATTTGGCTGACACAGAAGACCAGGACACCAGTTTCTTATTGCTGGGGCTTTCTGTTCAAACTCTAGGAAATTTAACAGAATTTAATAGAAAAATGGAGTTGCGTACACCGTTGAATAGCAAAAAAAAAAAAAAAAAAGGAGTATTTTATATATTAAAAAGTGCTTCTAACGACATCTATTTTCATAATAGTGTTTTGTTGAATGAATGGCTTGGACAAAAGCGCTGGTAAATCGCCCGAAACCAGACTGCCTGACACTCAAATAGCCGCTAATGGTAGATAGCTCCTTGACTTCTTGTTAGATTTCTTTCTTGCATTTAATCCTACCCTTCACATTCCATTATGCAGAAGGACACCGCTTTGCTTAAAGGGTTATCAATGTCGCCGGCATCGGACAAGATCCGGGTACGTTTTAAATACCTTTTTGCAGATAGGACTCACATGTCCTACTTGAGATTCATCAGAGCTTCCCCGAGGTTGGAAACCTTCGTAGATGACTGCTGGAAAGGCTTTTCCTCTGTTTCGTGGCAGTGAATCTCCCCGGGGGAGCGGAGCTATCAGCAGCCACTCCATCACTAACCACGCAGGATGTTTTCCATTTTAACTCCTATTTTTGCTCCTTTTCCAGTGGAATGATACTTACAGAGCGGGAGCTAAATCTCTCTTAATCTTAGTGGTATCTATGGGCTCTGCTGCCCTAATCTCGCTTTGTCTCCACTGGGTGTTTCTATGGCAACTCTCCGGGGAGTTTTCCTGTTATCTGGGTGAAGTTAACTGGAAACAAGTAAATATGCTTGAGATGAAGTGGTGCTGGAGAAGACTGATGTGGCCTCCAGAGCGTGGTCTGGAAAAAAGCTGAATTATTATTTGCAGGAAACTTCCCCTGAAAGGGGCCTGAAGCTCCTGCAGTCAAAGATTTTTGCCTAAAGTGCATTTGCCCACTGTGATGCCAGTGCAGTCCCCAGTAGAGGCAAACTTTGCTGCATTAATAATAAAGGATACGGAGCCCGAACTGGCCAAACCTGGAGGTGCCTCACTGGGGAACGGGACTTTCACAGGCAGTTTGAGAAGATCGATAGTCCCCGTTCCGACCAAATTATAATAAACCTGGTGTCATGTCTCATTAGCGGGCATCTCTGCATGGTTCCACACCCGGTGGGTGAGAGCCATTCAACGTCGGCACGGCATCGCTGCTTGGAGGGGGCTGCGCTCCCCAAAGTGGGGGTGATGGAGGGGACTGGCCAAAGGGGTGCTCTAAGGGGAAGGAGGTCTTTCCCTGGCAGCTTTCTGCGAGGAGCTCAGGGGGGGCTGTGCCAGTTTTTCCCCGGATTAATAACCCAGATAATCTCAAATCAGAAGATTCTTGTCCCTATTCACAGCCCTCTCACTTCACCCTCCCTCCCGTTCCAAGGCTGTGGATCGGAGCTTTCCATGTTGGTGTTGTAACTGACCTTAATGTGCTTTTCCTTTGCGTTTTAACCACCACAGGCCGAGCTGTTGGTGGGCCAGCAGCTATTTGAAAGCTGCCAGACCTTTGCGAGCTGGCGAGCTTTTCTCTTTGAGCTTGAGAAATGTCCCCGCTGGGGAGCTGTGACCTCCTGCTGCTGTCACCCCAGGGAATGGAAAACCTCCTTTGTGGCGCGAGCTGAGATACAAACCGGCTCCCTTTGCCCGCTTAAATTTTTGGATACCAGCCACGGGTTGCTTATCATCGGTTCTGATCCCTAATGCCGAGGTGCTGATTCTAATCTGAGGCTGCAGCGGGGTTTAAATCTTTATCTGCAATCGCTGAGTCTGAGCGCTGAGTGTGCAGAGACGTTATTAGATTATTAAATCAATGACACTCAGGTTATTAGTCACACTCATCCGCGTTACCTGACACTGTAATGATGTTCTATTTTTACTTCCAGCCTGCTAATGTCCCAGAGGTACTGAAATTATGACCAGAAAATTAATTTCTATACATTTGAACAAGAAATAGAAGTATAGGGAATAATCCCACATCGACAGTGTAAATCCTAATGGAATTATTTAGAGAAGCAGCAGGGAAAGGGAGAGGGTTGAGACCAGCGTCTCGCATGCAGCCTTCCCTCTGTGCTGCCATGCCAAGCTCTGGTGGGTATGGTGGTTGCTAATAACAGGGCCAGACTATTTTAGCTTGGAACTCATTTGGGGCAATTAGGGCTCCTGAGCTGGCATTAACGATTTCACTCGCTTGGCCAATACTTTCTTGCAGAATCTTGTCACAACAGGCTTTTTTTTCAGGCATGAAATCTAAACCCAGTAAACAGAAAAAGGCCAGCACATGGCAAGATGTTGTTTATGTTTTCAAAAATTACTCCTTAAGCACAGGGAAATTATCATCCCTGCCCCCAGGTTGAGTTAAGGAGGGGGGCCCAATCTGACGATGCCTGAAGACTGAATCTGATGTTATTTCTGCTCCATGCGACTAACCGTCTGCAAGCGGGGAGGAAGCTGTTACTGTGGAAAAATACCACGGGAGATGCTCGAAGCCCATCCCCACCCTTACCTCCCCTCCCTGCAGGCAGGGAGCCGTAGAAATGTGGTCCCCCAAGGCTCCGCTCCCCGCCTCGAAGTTCCTGGGTGGGAGCTGCAGGGTGTGGTGCAGGCGTGGGGTGACACTGGAGTGGGATGGGGAAAGCGCTGGCAGTGGAGGCAGAAACCGGCGTGCTGGAAGGGCGGCTGGAAGAGGCGAGCTCGGCAGGGGTACCAGCCAGATTTCTGCTGGCGTAGCTCTTCAGGGAAACTTTTACAGGGGCGAAAACAGGGGAGGGGGGGGAGCATATGGTGAAACACCCCACAAGGGAGAGCCATTCACACCCTTTCCCCACGCCGCCCACAGCCCCCAGCTACTCGCAAGTTCCCTGAGCTTATCGATTACCGGCTGCAAATCTCCACATTGCTTAATTATAACTCGGGTTTAATGCGTATCCACACAGTGCATTTATTTTCTATTTGCAATTAATTCCAAAGCGCTCACTGTGCCAGAAATGGAGCGGGGTGACTTTCTGAGGTCTTCGGCTGGGGAATTTCCACTGAAAAATGGAGAGAGATGCGTGAGTACAAGCGTGGGGGTAGGTACTGTTGGTACCTGCTAAATGCATGGTGCAGGATGCTCTTGTGAGCAAAGTTTGTAGTAGAATTATAACGAACTGAGTTGTTTAGGTGTAATTAAAAGATGGGGTGAGAACTTGCACGGAAATCCTTTTCTCCAAGCTTTGGGAAGCCTGCTAATAAGACATAAACATTTAGCAGCTCAGCTGGAGTACAGTGTGCTCTTTGCTTTAACATTAAAGGGGCATTGTCAAGTGGTTTTAATTAATTAGCTGGGTTTTAAATGAAATCAAGTCAATTTGGAGCAGTTAGGCTCCAAATTAAAGTTGTTTTCACCTGGTGGGAAATGTCCTTCAAATTCTGAACATCTTAAAGACAATGAAAATTAAAAATGCCTTTAAGAAATTGCATCCACATGGTTCCTTTTCCTTTTCCCGTTTACCCAGAGAATGGCCAGTATTCTGCTGATTTGGCGTTACTGTAATGGTTATAACAACAGTATGTCTAAATTAGAGCCTTTTAGCCCATGTATGCTGTAGCTAGCATTTACACGACACCTTCCAGACATGCAGTGCCCAGAACGTGTGTCAAACCTGGTTTATAGGCTCTTGAATATACTGATTTCCCTTTTTATTACAACTTCTCGTGGTGCAACACAGCCCTTACGCTGACAGGTAAATAAGGAAGGTGGGCAAATAGGTCAGTTTGCATGTCAGTAGCGTGATTGTGGAACACGAGTGGGATATGGGTATTTTACGCTCAGCCTCCAGTGTCTATGAATTTTCTGCCCGCTTTTGGCCACATCGGGTGGTGGGACAGAAGTTTCTTACAGGTACTGTGCAAATCCACGGCTGGGAAGGGAGCTGGAGCAAGGCAAGATCAGAAGGGGAGGCGGGGGATGCAATCCGGTTCTCCGGTCAGTGAAGGAGAGGAATTTCTATTTTTCTTCTTGCTGATTTTGGAAAACAAACGCTGTTCTCAATATTGACTTTTTTAAAGCAAAAAAAAAAAAACAACCAAAAAACAAAAACCCCCACCAACAAAGTGAGAGTTTAGGCACTTCTTATTAGGCCAGCACAATACCATATATTATCTTAGATGCTTTGTGTTAGATTTAGGGGGGAAAAATCAACACAAACTCCCTGTGACACAATAGGCCATAAGTGCTGGAAGCCCTTATGGGCTATTATGCGAAGCCGTTACAGTCTATTGAGTAAATAATCTACAGATTAAAGCTTTCTAAGTACACAGTAACTTGATAGGTAACCAAAGAAGCCATTACAATATGCCATGTCAATAAGAGGAGGATTAAGGTCCCTTACACTTGGTGCAGTGACAGAGTCTATCTGCTGCAAACCCGTGTTAAACAAAAGCGATTGCCCTTTTAAAAAAACCTGCAGTGCAGTTGTGCTCTGGGGCTGGGGCTGGGGATTTGGGGAGAGGCAGCTGTTTCTGCTTTAATTTATTGCAACCCAAGGATGATTCCGCACATCGGCGACTGCACTCTCTCTCCAGCCCCCCGGGCTCACCTGCTCCTGGGCCATGGGTGGCCAGAGCCAGGGCCATCTGCCACGTAAAAAGGATCGGATCGGTGGGTTTGGGGGGGAGCTTCCAGCTCTCTTTATGGAAATAAGGCAGAGCGCTTTCTCCCTGAAATCTGGGAGAAATGTGTGTGCCGGAGAGCCTTGCTGCGAGGCAGCAGGACAGGAGGAGGTAAAGCCTCGCAAACGGGGAAGAAGCAGCGTGCTGGGTGGGAAGCCAAGGGGCTCCCCTCAAGCAAGAGAGATTTCTGGCTTTCTCCCCTGGCCATCCATCCAGCCACCACCCTGACCAGCCAGGCAGGGAGCCCGGGATACTGCTCCTCTCCCCTTCGCCAGAGCCCGGCTCAGCGGTCCCGCGGTCCCCGGGACATCCCAGTCCTCCCAGGACCTCCTTCTTTTGCAGGGCTGTCCTGGCTAAGGCACATCCAGCATCCCACCTCCCCCCCAGCATTTAATTACTCTGGGTTTCCAGTCGCTCTGGTGAGTTTAATATGAGCTATGTAAATTCCTCCCAAGAATGATAGGATTTTGACAGCCTGATTTGCCTCGCAGGCATCCTCAAACCAGCTCATTTTCTCTTCCCTGGAATTTTTGAGTGGTTGGGTGGCATTTGATTATCATTGGCTGGCATATCTGAGCTCTGGGTTTGAGCATAAAGATATTTTAAATTTAATAGGTTTAAGATGTCATTATTTCCATGCTGATGAATTTATACTTGTAACCAGAGAAACTTAGAGCATTTAATGAACTTATTTAGATATCATGGTGCAAGCTTTAAACCCAATCTCCGGTATAAAATTAAATCACGTTGGATAAAAACTAACACCCAGAAGCAAAAACTGAACTGGGTAAATGAATGAATTTCAAAAGACAGAATAAATACAGACATAGGCACCTAGGGGACAGATTTACTAAGAGTTTTTGCACTGTTTTCAATGGGGCTTGTAATAGCATAAAAAGTATTAAATCTGATTTACTAGAAAGGATTTGTATAGTATTTCATCGCCTGCTTCCCGCTGCCAGCAGCCCCTTCCCCACCTCTCCCAGCCCGCTAGCAGGAGCTCTGGACACAGCCAGACACTCAGTGGAGAAAGCGCCAGCTTTGCTGAGGAGCACACAAGCAGCTGGGGAAGAAAGTAAGGCAGCTGTTGGGTGATCCAAAAGGATTAACAATGTGTTTCTATGAAAAACAATTCTAATTCTAAAGGGGTCAATACGGAGCAGCAGGGAGACGGATGCTGCACGCTTGCCCGCGGGACAGTCCTGCCCACCCTCCCCAGCACGGTGGGCCTGGGGTTTGCTTGGCCTGAGACTGCCCTACGGGAGCTTCCTTGGCCAAGGCTTTTCTGAATATCTTTTACATCCTATAAACTTTCAGAGCCCCTGCAAGGAAAGCATCTCCTCAGCAGCAATGGAGACTTCAGTTTTCCCCATGAAGAGTTGGTCACGTCATGCGGAGGGTGATGACACACAGGCCAGGTTTGGAAACACCGTTAAGTGATCTTTTTTTGTTGTTTTTGTTTTTGGTTTTTTTAAGCCATTAGAGAGACCAGGTGAGAGAAGCAGCTCTTGATTTACTCCTGAGGACCTCATTCAAGATGTAAGTAATGTAAGTACCGATGAGCTTTGCTAGTAGTGACTGTTATCAAATTCAACATTCCTATGGAAAAAATGTCCCTACCACAGCTATATTTCATTTTAAAAGAAGAAGCTAGAAGAGAATGATGGAACAGAAGAATTCAGAAGGAATTAAATTAAAAAGTTTTTTTTTTTAAAAAGAAAAAAAAAATGTTGCCTTAATGCTACCTACAAGCAGAGATTCTTCATTTGATGCTTACCAAAAGCATGCAAATGTACCAGAAAGCAAGCCAGCAGGGATGAACAGCAGAAGAGTCACCAAAAGGGACCAAACTTTCACAAGATTAATCTCCTATGGACTGTTAACAGGTAGGAAACCAGGGTTAGGAATAAAGTCCTATGCGAGGTTTTACAGTCAGTGGAAACTGGAGTGGAAATCCTGCAGGTACCTGTGTTGGGCACTGTTGGCATATTCCAAAATGATCTGGAAAAAAGAGATGAGTGGTGAGGTGGCAAAGCCTGCAGGTGACACAGATTTCTCCAGGCTAGTCAGACCTAAAGCAGAGGTTTGCAGAAGGATCTGAGAGAAGTAAGTGGCTGGGTGATATAAACTGGCAGGTGAAATTCAGTGCCAATAAGTGCTAATTAATGTCCATGTTAAAACAGGTCTATGTACACATACAGAACGATGCGCTTTGAATTAGCACTCACCCTTAAGCAGGAAAATGTGCTGGAGCCTTTGTGGCTGCTCCTCTCCAAACACTGGCAGCGTCCTCAGGGCCACAGAGAGGGTGGAGGGAGGCTGCGAGAACGAGGAGCATCGCTATGCCAAGGTCAAATCCCTGCACACCCACACCGCTGATCCTGCATGCAGGTCTGCTCCCTGTTGCAGAAAAGCTGCAGGAGAACAAGAGAAGGTACAAGGAAGGCAACAAATCTCATCAGACATAGGCACCAGCCCCTGTGATTGGAAAAAGCTAAATAAGTTTAGGGATCTCTCTTGGAAAGGACATGATTAAAGTGAAAAGGGTAGAGGTCCGTGCCATCGTGAGTGACGTGAAGGTGGATAGGGATGAATGTTGCTTGTAATGCAAGAGGGAGAGTCCCAAACCCCTGCTTTGGGGAGAAGAGGGTTTGTTTCTTTATTTATTAATTTATTTTTAAGTGCAACACTCAGCTGTGTCACTGAATGATCAGCTGCCAGTAGAGCGGGTCGACAATTTTACAGCAGAATGGTTTTCTGAGCCACTTTTGGTCGGAAAATGCTGATTCGATGGTATCAAGATGCTCTGTGGGAACGTGTCAATGCCATCAAAGCTGTCAGCAGAAGCCAGACATCTGCCCGGCCTCCCTGCCTGCTGCCCAGCTGGCTGGCTCCCTGGGACAGCTGGGCCCTCGCGCCGCGGCCAGCAGCCCATTTGATTTTTCTTTACTTCATCATTGTTCTATTTATATTGCATTTTTTTCCTCCATTTTCACCTTAATGTTTTCTATCCAATGTACTTACAGCATTAGAAAATCCCCTGTTGCCTATCAGATCATCAAGGGCCAAATCAATGTACAAGTCATACAAGGAGAATAATTTATATTATAATGAAAATGAGTTTTAAGCATGCATTTTAAGGTATAAAAATACACAAATGTAAAGAACATATACAGTAAAAAGTTGGTTTTGTTTTTATTTGTATATCGTGTCATATATTAATATAAAGTTATATTTTATGTTGCATAAAGGTTGAGTCTGTGAAGACAAAATGATACTTTATTGAATTGATCACTTTTTAACTCACTGGGCTAAATGGAAATGATGTTTTTGTAGGACGCAATTTCAGAATTTCACTCCCTGAGTAATTTCAACATTTCGCTGTGTTCGGCTGCTGTGTTTCACAGATGCTTCTATAAAAAGCAGGAAAGATGGACTGGATGATTCTTCTGTTTAAATGAAAATAGCCAGTCTTAATCTGAATCAAGTCTAATGTATCACTCAAAATGAATGAGTTGGATTTTAAAAGTAGGTGGAAAATAAGCCATATCTGGGGCAAAGCGATCAATCAAAACCCCTCCCTTAGTCAACACATTACTGGAAATGGGAGCAGGATAAACTATGTAAAATACCCATCTTTGTAATCCAAGATGGGAAGAAAAGAGAAGAAACAGATAACTTTGTGACCAGGTGAGGCCGTCACCGGCTGCAGGTGGTACCACCTCTCACAAGATAACCAGCCCTTGCTAATCACCAGGTAAGGAACTCCTTTGTGCGTCTCAGCATGCTCATTTTCACAGAATCACAGAATGGTTTGGGTTGGAAGGGACCCTAAAGCCCATCCAGTGCCACCCCCTGCCCTGGGCAGGGACACCTCCCACCAGACCAGGTTGCTCAAAGCCCCATCCAGCCTGGCCTTGAACACCTCCAGGGATGGGGCAGCCACAGCTTCTCTGGGCAACCTGGGCCAGGGTCTCACCACCCTCAGTGGAAAGAACTTCTTCCTAATGTCTCATCTAAACCCACCCTGCTCTAGTTTAAAACCATTGCCCCTCGTCCTATCACTACATGCCCTTGCCAACAGCCCCTCCCCAGCTTTCCTGTAGCCCCCTTCAGGGACTGGAAGGGGCTCGAAGGTCTCCCCGGAGCCTTCTCTTCTCCAGGCTGAACACCCCCAACTCTCTCAGCCTGTCCTCACAGCAGAGGGGCTCCAGCCCTCGCAGCATCTTCGTGGCCTCCTCTGGCCCCACTCCAACAGGTCCATGTCCTTCTTGTGCTGAGGGCTCCAGAGCTGGACACAGTACTCCAGGTGGGCTCTCAGGAGAGCAGAGCAGAGGGGCAAAATCACCTCCCTCGCCCTGCTGGCCACGCTTCTTTTGATGCAGCCCAGGATGCGGTTGGCTTTCTGGGCTGCAAGTGTGCATTGCCTGATTTTGATTTGAAAGGCTTAAGTTTGGTCCATACAATCACGTGAATGATTCAAAGGGTTGATTTGGAGGTTGGTTTTTTTGATGAGCTGGTGGTGCTGGAGCAAGTTAGTGAAACTCCCTGGGTGCAGTGAGGCACAGGAGGGTCCTCCCTGGTGTCCTCCCAGCACTTTGCCACCGCAGCTCAGGTGAAAGCAAAAACTCCGTTTCCTCCAGCAGCATCTGCAGCTCTCCCAATCTTTGGTGTGACGACGAGTCCAGCTCCTCACGCTTCTGAGGCTCCTCTGCCCTCAGAGGGGGGTTGTGGGGAGCCAAGTGATGGAGCCATACATGGTAAGCTGCCCGGGGATCCCACCCTGCCATCACCCCCAATAAACTTGAATGCTTGGCTGAGATAACTTCAGTGCAGGGAGCCGCCACACCACAGGCCAGCATTGACAATTAAAATTAGATAAACAATTAGCCTGTGAACTTGGCATTTGGACCACCGCTGCCTCCACAGCCGCCACAGGAGCCTCCTGCAGCCGCTGTACAGCCCAGCGTTCCTGGGGTCAGAGTGGCACAGGCAGGTTCGGAGGTGACAGCATTGACGAGGGGACTCTGGGGTATATCATGTTATTTATTATGCCTTTGGTTTCCTTTTCCTCTCCCCTTCTTCATCAGGGCACTGGAGGGAATAGGAACATGCTGTCTAATTTCCTAATTTTCCTGTCAGCTTTCTGGCTTTCAAAATGATTGCAGCAGAAATCTATAAAATGAGGATGAGGGAAGCAACCTTAAAACCATTGTAAATCTCCAAAATGGATGCAGAAACACAGTACTCAAATAGGAGTAAATAAAAGCAAGGAGAGATTCATTCCAGTTTTCTCCTCTGTAAACCTACTGGCAGCTTGGATTTATTCAGAAAACAACATTTAACTGAGAAAAAGGGAACCCTGTAAAATAGTAAAGATTATACCGTAAAGCTAAGCACCCTCCATAAATCATAGCCGGGAACATTGCTAAGTTATAGGAACCTGCAGATGGCTGTCATTAAAGGGAAAGAGCCTCTCCCGGCTTGGCGGGCCATGCTGCACCGGGGCGCACGGCTACAAATCGAGCTGCTTTCATGGGGGAGCCGCAAAAGTGGTTTTAAAATAGGAATTTCACCCAGAAGGTGCGTGAGCTGTTCAACAGGACTCAGGCTTACTGAGAAACCACAGTGGTAATTTCAGGCCTGATTTACAGGAGACTCTAAGAAAGCTTCCCTTTTTAAAATAACACGGCAATAGTTGATAATAGTGCACACCTGAGGGGAGAAGAGCGGGCATGGGGCAGGGTGCTTGGGTACCACACCTGGTGTTGTCCCCATCGCAAAGGATCCTGCCTGTCCAAAGGGATGAGGGCTACTGGATGGGGCTGGGGTCCTGTCTCCCAGCTGTTGTTTGGGATGAGTCAGGACAGACCAACGGGCTCCTTCCCTGCTCCGAACACATTCCTGTGTGCTCACCTGAGGCATCACTGGGTTTCCTTTCAGGATGAACTCATCTGGGGCTTTGACTCGAGAAACAGCGGGGGAGATGCTTGAAACAAGCCTGCGAAACTGAAAATAGCACACACAGGCTGCTGCTGCTTTCAAGATAAAGACATCACCAGGTGAGCTCCTCTAGGGTTATATATTAAGCCACACCATGACGTAGCACCAAGACACATATAGCCCCCACAGGGCAGTGCTGTCTCTCGGAGATGTGCGTCGTAGGTGTGAGGGGACGGCCATGCCAGTGCTTGGCTGCGGGGTGCCAGGGGGAGCCCAGGCTGCAGCGGCTCCCCGGGAAGGGCCATGCCAGGCACCGCTTCCCAGGGGCGGGTCACACTATCTGCTCTCTCACAAAAGTCTCCACAGAGGCTTAATCCTAAATACTGCCCTGGAGCACAAGCACTCCCTGCAGTGGTCCTGTGCCAGGAGGTTCAGATGTAGGTCTGGCAATCAAAACACCCAGCGTGTAACCAGACCTCCCTGAGCCTACCCTTGTTTGGAGGTTGGAAGTGCTTTGTCCCACTCAGCCACATTTGCCAAGGTTCACGGTTTTTCAAGGTCACCATCTCTAACAAGACCAGGAGCCTTTCCTGATGGAAACTGGCACAGCAGCTTATTGCACTGATTTTTATTCCGTCCCCTCGCCCCCACATTCTAATTTCTATTGTGCTGTTCCCGCTTTCCTTTCTCAGCATCTGCCTGCAGATGCTGGCACAGCCTTGCCGGGCTTGCTGCTCACCAGGCCAGGGGGTTTCCCAGGTGCTACCCAGGCTTCCTGTGAAAGCTGTGCTCACAACTCTTTCCAAAAACATGGCCAGGAGGAACTGGATCCCACAGTATTTTTCTTCTCTGTCTCTGGGTGAACTCGAGAGCTGCTCACTGCATCCCTAACAACTGTGTTTAGCTCCTTGTCACAACCCCCTTTTGTGCTTTGATAGAAAAGGCATCACCAGCAGATGCAATTTCTTTCAGTGCTGGAATTGTGTTTATTTTACTGGAATTGTGCTCCATTTATCTGGTTGTGAAGGGACTAGGCAATTTATATTGGCAGCACTGAGTGTACCAAGATAGGCAGCGGTCGGGCACTCATGGCTTGTTACCCAAGGAAAGTTCAGAGCATACTAATTCATCCCACCACGGAGCAGCAATAGAAGAAACATACAGTTGGTATCAACCAGTCTTACATTAGTAACACTGTAAACATTTTTTCAGATGTTAAAAGATCCAATAAATCTGCTTTATTTGATTTCATTGTAAGGTCCAGTTCTTCCTTTCCATCATACAAACAACTTCCAGGTAATGGAAAGGATATTGCATCCACTATTCACAATTCACAGTTTGACCTATTATTTGTAATTTTCAGTGCCTGCCTTCTTACACGGCGTTCATAAAATGAGATTAGAGTGATTTACAATAATGAGAGATGGAACGAGACGAGAAGGAGATGTGACTCATTAGGCATTATCCTGTGGCTGTTGGAAGGAACCTGCGTCGCTCAGGAAGATGTGCTGTGATTTTCCAAAGCTGTCCAGGGGATTTAGATACACCTTCAAGGGGTTCCAGCACCAAATTCAGTTTCATCTGAAAACATGGCCCACCAGCCTTGCTTTTATCTTGTATAAAACCAACCAAGGAATTCAGATTGAAGGCTCCCAAAGCTCCTTTCCAACCTGCTAGTCTTCTCCGATATTGCTCTACAATGGTGTCCTTTAAACGTTGTGTCACTGAGCTTTTCAGAAGTGTAAAAGATACTTTTATTTGCATTCTATGTGGGGGAATTATGCTTTGGTTGTAATTTATAGTGCTTCAAAATTATCAGTATTAGTATGATTCAAGTGCTTAGCTGCTGTATTTGGACTTAAGAAAGAACTTGTTCCCCTGGTGGGCCAAACAAAAATGCTCTTATCTGTTCTGTTAACAGGTATGAATTGGCCTTCACGGAGCAAATGGAAAAGAAAGAGGAAGGACACCCAAGGGTTTATTTTAATGAGCAGGGAAATTAACTCCAGCAGAAGCCGGTCCACCTCCTGGAGTCATGGAGGGTATTGGGAATAGGTGAGTGGGTTCCAGCCCAGCCATTTGGAGAGGGGTAACAGCCCCCTGGTTCAGTATCTCCTGCTGCTTGGGATTCTCTTCTTGAGCGCTTGCACATTTCTGCCAAACTGTTTAGTGCATCTCCCCCCCCCAAAAAAAATTGCTTGTCAAGAAGCAGTACTCGTTTCTGTTCTCTGCAAGCAGACAGGATCTGTAACAAATGACTCAGATCCAGTAATTACACTCTGTTTCTTCCTATCTTGCATTGATTATTCAGATGGAGAAAGAATAGTTCTCACTTGAATTAAAGAAAAGATCTGAAGACCCAAATATTAGATTTATTTTTTTTTTTTCCCTCCTTTGTTTTTCAGGTACTGTTTACAGCCATGGTGTACTGAGGAGATGAAACATTTATAAACAAAACCTCCTGTCAGAGTGCTTGTAGTTTATGTTTGTTTAAAGAACAATTTTGTGTCACCTCTGTGTATTTTAATAGTCAAAATAAATTTTGCATAATAATTCAGCTCCTCTCTGCTGCCTGTAATGCCTATCTGCATTTTTCTGATGGATGTTTGTATTTGTTTCCTATGATTTACATGACCTGACGTCTCATATAATGAGCTTCCCAGTGCAAATGCCATTTGTGATACTCTGTGCAGCACTAATCTATCATTTGATGACCTTACAAGTGCTGGGGTCGCAGATTCAATCAGTAAAATGTTTCAGAGTGTAATTAATTAATTTCCCCCTCCTCACTCTACAACTATTCACTTAAAATTTGATGAAAGCGATGGTTTTTTCGTAACACTTCTTCAATACACACAGTTTCTTTGTGTAATCAATCACGCTAAGTTGGGGACTTCTTAGTATTCATGGCTTTGTTTTGCTTGAAACTTCAAAATGTTTATTTTCCAGCATAATTTAATCGTTTAATTAGCCAAAGAACTAGCCAAATACTGTCCTTTTGAAAGTACACTCAGGTTGTGATTTAATAACGTGGTTTTGCCTTTGCTAAAGCTGGGCTTGATTGCCCTGTTGGGGCAGTGGAGCCGGTCCGACTGTGAGCATCACTGCCTGGCTGGATGCGGAACTTGCACGAGGCTGAGCTGTGCCGCAGCCCGTTGCAAACCATGGCAGATCTGTTGGCTCTCTGCTTTAGGCTTCTCCTCCAACAAAAAAGGGAGTTTGTGGTATTGGCTTTTAGCATCCTTTGCTTGCACCTGTATTGCTCAAAAGGCCACGCAGGCGTCAGGAGTGAAGGCTGCGGATAATGGCTCTCTTGCATAGAGCCATGGGGTTTTCCTGCTGTGGTTCAGGCCACGCTCTGTAGGTCTATGTGTCGTTTCCATGCAAAGCAACTAACAAAAGCTAGGCTTAAATTTCCTAGTCTGGGATTTGCATCTTCACAGGAAAGATGTTTGGTCCTTCCCACAGGGGAGCGCTGAGACCCACTGCAGAATCACGGCCAATGGTCTCCTGGGGGGCATTAAAAAAAGCGTGGCCAGCAGGTGGAGGGAGGTCATCCCCCCCTCTGCTCTGCCCTGGTGAGGCCGTGTCTGGAGTGCTGTGTCCAGTTTTGGGACCCCCAGTTCGAGAAGGAGAGGGAACTGCTGGAGAGAGTCCAGGGGCAGCTACAGAGATGGTCCCGCAAAGGCCAGTTTAACTCCTGATCTTAAAATGCTTCACTTTTTGACAGTTCTCACCCTGGAGATGGGAAATGCAAAAATCCAAATTTTTGCTGCTTTTCTGGAGCACTAATTAAGATATGCCAGCGTGAGGTGCTATGTAAAACACCTGTACCATATAGATGAGACACACATATGTCCCCAGCCCTGGTGTATCTTATAAAGGGTCTGGCATTTTATCTCTGCCTTTGACTTTATGCTGTGTTTTGTAGATATTTATTAATAATGGAAGCAGGTGTATTTTTGTGTGTATGCAGGCCAACTTTTCACTTAATAATGTGGATCTCTAATTTACAGATGGCTCTGGCCTCGTCCTCCAGGACTCTGCTGGGAGAATGAGATGCAATCTTTGCCAGCAGCACTCAGGACTAAGCTGCGGAGGCAGCTTGGAAGGAGCAGAAAGCCCTTGGTGGCTTCGAAATGAATTCCCCAAGATGTTGTTATTATGTTAACAAGTTTTCTTTTATCCTATCAAGGTCTTAGGGAATCTTTCTATTGACCATTAAGGCAAAGCAAGACAAAACATGCAGAAATTGAGAACTGAATGCTTATGGATGGAAATCCTATAATGTCATGATTCAATTTCTCTTCAGGTAAATGTGATTGTTTCTGCAGTCCTGCTACTTGGCTCACTGAAGCCCAGGAATAGACTCCGAGGGAGAGAAGACATAGATGTGGGGGGAAAAAATAAAAATTGGGAGAATATTCCAAATCCGCCTGATAAATTGGGCTTGGAAGAGGCACAGGTGCATCTTTAAGGGACAGCAGCCCTTTAGTGCAGGGCAATAGAGTTTGGAAATAACACTGGTGGCATCTCCCTGAGGTTGGTGGCTTTTGTAAAGGGCATCGCACGACAGCAAAAGCTCTTTAGAGCAAGGGGTTAAACTGGTACTGGGAATACGTTAGATGAGACCAGGCTGCTAACTCAGTCCCTGCTGCTGCCTGTTTGCTGGACCAGGGTTATCCCGCAGGTCCTGTGTAGGGAGGAGGCTTTGGGAAGAAGGTGTGGTGGGGACAGTCACGCAGAGGCTGTTCCCTGACATGGCTTCAATCACTGCTCCACAACTTGCTAGAAAGATCTCTTGCTCACAAATGATGTTTTCTTTCCACCGTTTTGAACACACTGTAGGTAGTAAATCAGTGACGCTCGGTTGGAATAATGGACTGACATGAAGTGGTGTAGCAACGTGTTTTGTTCGTAGTCTGTAGATGTTACTTTGATGGAAAACAGGCAGGGAATGCAGTGGTCCCACGTGCTTCGGGGCAGCGCCTTAGACGCATCCAACTCCACAGTGCAGCTCATGTCAACAAACACACGTGCAGGCATTTGCAGAATTAAGGTGTAATATGTTATTTCACTGGGAATTGGCTGTATCCAGCATGAGACATGAGCAATATGGAGAATAAAACATACAGGTCTGCTATATAGACTATAGCCACCGCTATAGTGGGAGAATCCCTGTTGCTGCACAGACTTTTTGCAGTGGTATTTGGGCTACGTAGGATCTGTGTTTTCTTTGAAATGTTAGAGGTCAGGAACAACTAGTCCCAGCGAAGAACTAATTGCCTGGAGCAAAATTTCTCTATAGTGAGAAAATATAGAAGTCGCATCTGAAACTACAAAAAAGTCACTGTGCTTTTTGCTCTATCAGCAGACTTTAATGAAATTTTGAAGGGGGAAAAAATTGCTTCTTGGCTTAAAGCATGAGCTATGTTATTAATCTCTGCAAAGGAGTTTTATAATTGAAACACTGATGGAACGTCAGCTCCACTGACTCCAGTGATGACCTAACAGTATCTAACATAGGCATATACGAGGCTGTGTCATGATCGTAGGAGTTCCCAATAGTGCGGGCAGGTTGAAAATTATGGCTATACACTCTTAGGTAAATTCAGTTCCTTTAAAATTGCTTTTCACCATCCTTAGGGCATCTGGTTTCTATGGGACTCGGATACCATAAGGACTCAGACTGTCCTGCGAGGTCACAGGTACCGCAGGGGTGGTCTTTGGTAGGTTATGGGCATGACTTATGTAGCCTATTGGTAAAATCGCATTACCTCATGCTGTCACTTTTAGTTTTAAAAATAAAAGTGATTTTACTACTTATACTGACAGTGTCTGTGGTCTCAGGTCAGTAGCTGGCCATTAGGAAAGACAAGAGTGTTCTCCATACTGGTCTGCTCAACCTCTAGGCCAGACTGTGTATTTGAAAGACAGTTTCTTGGCCAGGTGAGCTTGAGGACCTCTCAGCCAAGCCAGAAGCTCAGCTTTTCCCAGCTCATCCTGGTCTGCATACCTTATTTTGGGTTTTTGCTCTAGTTTGCTGTTTGTGCTTCAGTTTGCACAGCCCTAAGGAAACCAGGACCTCGCAGGGCTGGAGCGCTTGGGGAGACCTGCTTAGATCTGCTCTCTGAAATGCAGACATCTAATGGTAATTTTTATTCTGATTTCTCTACGTTTTCCTCTGCTTGAGGTTTAAAAAAAACCCTGTGAAGAAAGAGACATACAAATTACTAGTCTCAGCCTGTGCCTTTCTGTGTGTCTTTCTGATTAATACACACCAACATGCCTTCATTATCACCCTATTTTGTACCTACCCATCAGATATGTAAAGTAATGCCAATATCAGACAATCTCATCATCTTCTTCCCTTTGTTTGAAAGTAGGTGAATGTGAAAACGAGGTAGGATATTAAAAAAAGAAGACTGTGAGAAATGGCTTTGGCTTTTTAGCTAACAATTTCCTCCCCAAAACGGGAATGCCAATGTTTAAGTGGACAAGAAATGCAGCGTGTACTCTCCCTGCCTCATCCTTTTCATTCCAGGCACTGGGGAAATTTTAGGAAGATGAGTGGTAAAGAGGAGGTGGGAAAAGAAACCCATCTTGGAAGGGAGAACTGGGAGGCAGCGGGGAGCTCATTGCCGATGGGAAAGGCGGCAGAGGGCATTGCACGGGCAGGCAGGAGCTGCCACGCTCCTGCCTGCAAAGCTTTGAAATAAAGCCAGTTATTTTGGGCATTATCAGATTTCTGCCTTGGCTATTTAGACACAGCATTTCTGCTTAAACGAAGCATGTGTTTCACTTGCCAAGCAGATACGTCTCCGTGAGAGGGGCAGTGCAGGGAAGCCAGCCCTTTCCTGGTGCCGCAGACCAGCCCGGCTCTGCAGCGCCATGGTGGTTTCCCACATCAAGAAGAGTGTGGCCAGCAGGTGGAGGGAGGTCATCCTCCCCCTCTGCTCTGCCCTGGGGAGGCCACATCTGGAGTGCTGTGTCCAGTTGTGGGCTCCCCGGTTCCAGAAGGACAGGGAACTGCTGGAGAGGGGACAGCAAAGGGCTACCAAGATGCTGAGGGGACTGGAACACCTCTCTTATGGAGAAAGGCTGAGGGGTTTGGATTTCTTCAGTCTGGAAAAAAGATGACTGAGGGGGGACCTTATCAACCCTTATAAATACTGAAAGGGTGGGTGTCAGGAGGATGGGGCCAGGCTCTTTTCAGTGGGGCCCAGCAACAGGACAAGAGGTAAAATGGGCACAAACTTGAACATAGGAAGTTCCACCTAACCATGAGGAGGAACTTCTTTCCTGTGAGGGTGGCAGAGCCCTGGCCCAGGCTGCCCAGAGAGGTGGTGGAGTCTCCGTCTCTGGAGACATTCCAAACCTGCCTGGACGCATTCCTGTGCCACCTGCTCTGGGTGACCCTGCTCTGGCAGGGGGTTGGACTGGATCATCTCCAGAGGTCCCTTCCAACCCCTGCCAGTCTGGGAATTCTGTGTGTGATTCTATGTGCTCCAATTCAGACCCCTTGTGGGTGCTCTAAAAGCTCTTCCTTGAAGATATTGAGGGGCCATCAATGCCACAGAGACCCACATTTTGCTGTTATCGCCAGATCCTGAGAGCTTATGAAAAATTATGCCCTGGTTGTATCGACTGGTTTAATATCTTCACTTTATATTTATGGCACACAGTTCTTTGTGTGCCTTTTAAACATTACATTAAAATACAGAGTGGCACCAGCTTTAAAGAGTTGAAGCGCAAAAGCTCCTTTCCTGCTCTTGTCTCCTATCATAAAGAATTTGCAAAACTCTCAGGGAAGCTCTTGAGTTACAGCTCTTCCTCTTCCTCATGACGCATGGAAAAAATAAATGTATTATTAATCTGCCCACTGTCAGAGATCTCTGCTCTCTCTCTCTCTATCTCTGTCTGTACACAGGGAGACAGATTGACAGGAACAGCAGACGTATCCAGAATTGCCTAGCGTGCGCTCAGGCTGGTGAATCACCAAATGCTGGGGATGATGAGATGCTCGGTTTGAACCAGGGCTGCCGAGCCCTGAAGGGATTTGGCGTAAGGAGGTAACCGTGAGGAGCATCTTGGTCCACAGGATCCTTCAGACATCTGCAAGAAGCTCTTTTTTTTATTTATTTTTTTTTTAAGCCTGTCGGTTTGGGGACAGCCAGCTCGAGACACGGTGAACTGCGTTTTGAGAGGACTTTGGAGGCCAGCCTGTCTGAAGCACGTGGATGCAGTGCCTGCAGGGAGGGGAGCGAGAGCAGGTTGGGTGCAAGCCCCAGCACTTGGTGGGGATGCCGGGAGCAGTGACCTGAAGAAGCCCACACGAAGGTGACATCCCGTCCCCCACTGAGCTCCTTGGTGTGTGCAGAGCAGCCTGGTGCCCACCACCTGTGCAGCTGAATTCCTGCTGGGACTCTGCCCTCTTTCTGCTCCAGACAAAACGGTGTGGGGCTGTGCCATTGCCCGCATCTAGGAGGGGGGGCTTGAGTGGGACTAGGATCTCAGCAAGGGCTTGTTCTAGCTTTGGAGAGCCAGAGCCAAGGCGGGAGTGGGCAGATGTGAACATGTCTCCATCGTGATTCAGACCCTGTGGGATGCGTCTCTCCCCTGGGGGAAGCCCTGCAGCACAGAGCACAGCAGCGTATGCCTGCATCTTGCCAAGACTCCTGCCAAGCTCTGCCTTGGCTCCCAAATAAAGAGGGATTTTGTCTGGATGCGTAAGCTTGGGCTTTCCCACATGGGCTGTGAGGTGCCCCACCTAAGCACAAAGGAAAGAGCCTTGGGGAAGCAGGGAGGGACTTGCTAAGGCGAAAAGCCTGGGCTAGATGGTGACACCCAAATCACCATGGGTGTTGGCTACTCTCAACACCTGTTGGGTCTCCCCATGGAGATGACAGCCCTTGGGCCATGCTCTGCTTGGACTGTACATCCTCCTTCCCAGCTCCAGGTGCTGGGATGCCCAGCAGGAGATGGGGTGCTGGCACATGCCAATGGTGTCTGTGGGTATCATAGCACGGGGAATGTTGTTTGCTTGCTCTGCTGTGCTTGTCCCTCCCATACAGACCAATTCCTTCATCTATGCATAGCTCCAGTGGGAACGCTCTCACTCTTTCATGGTATTCAGAAGGAACTTGTTTCACATCATATCACACAGCTCCGTGGTGGTTTGCTTATTGCAGTTCCCTGAGCTTAGCTGCAGAGCTTTACAGCTTCTAGAAAGCCTAGATTTATCTGGAAGAGGACAACGATTATATCTTGCCCTCCTACTCCCCCAGATCGGAATATTTTCTACCAAAAAACCTGTTGGAGTAGCTGGGCACCAAGCACTGCCATGCAGCAGAGATGATCACACACGTCACACATCTGACGTGCAGCACGATGGCAAGGGGCATCTAGGGAGATTTAACATCTCCCACTGCCTGTGTAGTGGAGACCCCACTGCGTTCTCAGCCCTCCCCTTGGTCATGCAAGAATTTTGTCCTGTGGTTCTGGGTTCCTGGGGACAGGAAATTTTGTGTTTCCTGATCCAGAGCATGAGGCTCAGCACAGGACAGTGGCTACAGGACTTGGTTACTGGTTGCAGTGGGCTTAGGAGACCCAGGCAGGGTGTTGCATCTTTCCCACTGTATGCATCCCTGATAGAGCAGAAAAAGGGTGGGACAAAAGCTGTGCTTGCCACGTGAATTAGTAATGCCTGTTTTATGGCTCAGTTTTAATATTTTTCCTCTGTTGTTATTCTGCTGGTGCTCTTGTTAGTTGTGTTTAGTGCTTAGTGAGGCCATTGCACTCCTTATTGTGTGCAAAGAAATTGCTGTTTTCTTCCAGAAGTTCCCATTTGTGTTTCTTCCTGTTTTCTGAATCCCTTTGGAGGATGGTCAGGGTCTGTTCCCGTCCTGAGGACCATGGGGTGTCAAGAGGGAAGGTCATTTGTATTTGTATGAGCAAGTTAACGGTCTGGTGACATGTATCGATGCTAATTGATTTTCTGTCTCTTTTCCACGTCCAAATGATCTGCTATATCACTGCTATAAATATCAATAACCTCCTGGCTGAAAAACATAGCACAAAGTCGTAGCCTCATTGCTGCTAGTGCAAAGTGCAAGAGAAACACCAGCTGCTGATCATCCTGTAGGTCTTGTACCCTGCAAGTGTCTTAAAGAGGCAAACGAAACCACTGACCCTGGGAAAACAGAAGTTTAGGAGGGATGCAAGAAATGAGGAAGGTAAGAACAGTGTGACTTGATGTGAACTGTCTGGAAGCCCTGCTCAATAGGTGGGTAAGGTTGAGCGATGCCTGGGCTCTGCTTTTGGTGAGACCTCTCTGACCTAAAGTGCTGAAGGAAGGTAAGATAATTCACGTCAGTCAATGCAGGACTGTGAAAACATTAACATGATGTTGTTTTCTCATTAGATTACATCTGGGGTCAATAAAAGCAATAGTATTGACCTAGCATACACAGATGTCTGCATACATAGTCTGGTCTAGAAATCCTAGGGAGAGGAAGGTCCCTCCACTGAGTCTTGCATTAACCAAATTTCTTGTGCTTGACCAAGGCCATATCTAGTACTTGACACCTCTTGAAGCAGAAACTCCAAGTGTTAGAGAATTCACGACAGCCTTTGAGCTGGTGGGTAATTACCTTCCCTATTAAAAATAAGGCTTACCTTCATAAAAAGGGAAGGCTTGGGAAGGTCTCATAAAAACCTGTGCTCCTTGGTTTGGGTAGCTTCTGAGAGATCACATGGCAGAAGGGGAAATACAACTTTGTCATAAATTCAATGTCAATTAGCAGAATCATTTTGACAATCCTAACAACAATCCTATACCTGATAGTCATCCAACTAATGTTGAACGGATTTCCTAGCAAATAACAATCACTGATAAAATGTTAAGGGAATTCTCTGCTAGGAAGTAAAAGCTATTCTGTGAGAAACAAGCGGGCAGTAAGACAGTGCACGGCATCTACAAAGGCAAGTTTCATGAAAGCATCACATGACTGGCTGCATTTAATTTTGCAGTGAAGGAAGGGCCACCAGGGGTTGTCATGGTGTTACTGTGCTGACCCAAACTTAGTAGAGGTGTTTCCACGGTAATATCTCCAGGATGGCACTTTGGGCTGAGGAAGCTGGGACGCGTAGCAGCTATGTCCCACTCTAAGAGGCTCTAAGGGAGCCCCAAAAGGAGCTACACTTTGCAGCATGGTAACCTGTCCTTCATTTAACCAATTTACTCAAAAAGTGTCCTGATTCATGAGGTTGGACAGGAATTGTTAATCTCAGAAGTCAGGGACTATTTGAAGACCCTGAAGAAAAGCCCTCATGTGCCCAGTTCTCCCGGAAGGTGAGTGACATGGACTGCGTTGTGATGTTGTCTCAAGTAGTAAAATGGCAGGTTCTGGTGAATAAAGTGCTGAAGGAAGGTGAGATAATTCACATCAGTCAATGCAGGGCTGTAAGAACATTAACATTTTGCTGTCTTCTCATTAGATTACACCTGGGGTCAATAAAAGCAATAGTATTGACCTAGCATACACAGAAGTCTGTAAGCATTTATGATTTTGCAAATTTTTACTATCAAGAATGATATTTAGTCATTAGGGCACACAGCAAATGTTTTAAAGAGTGGCCAGATGATGTCCAAAGTGAAAGCTGTCTATCTAATTTCTTGTTCCCAAAGATCAGCTCTTGTTCCTATGCTTTTTGTAGTATTTTTACCTGCAGTATGGAAAAAAATATTCTGAAAGTACTGATAAGGTTCCCAAGTGATTTGAAGATTGGAAATGTGGTAAACAAGGAGAGACTCACATATATACAGCCTGGGCAGCTGGCTAAGCCAAGGACAAGGAGACAAATATGCATTTCAAGACATGCAAATACAAGGTCAAGCATTTAGAAACAAAGAATGTAGGTCAGGTTTGTGGAGGAGGAGACTACGTCTCAGGAAGGAGAAACTCAGGAAAGGGATGGTAGAAAACTAAATGCATACGACTTCCCACTTGTGGTTGCAGCTGAAAGACCAGTAAGATTCCCGAGTGTACGGCTAAGTATAGTAGGGAGTAGGAGTAGGGAGGTTTTGTTACCTCCGGGTTTGGCACTGGTGCACAGCTGCTGGGTGCTGTGCTCATTTCTGGTGTCCACATTTCAGAAAGCATGGAGAAAAATCACAAAATGTCGGAAGAGAGACACAAGAATGATCAAAGCATTGAGAAACTGTCCTATGGAGTTTATGAGAGTTGCCTCATTTCATTTATCAAACTGAAGGTTAAGGAGCACTTGGAGTCACAGCTGCTGAATGTGTTGGAGGCAGGCAGTTGGGTGGTGCAGCAGAGTTCTTCCATCTCTAAGAAAGATAAATTCAGGTGGAAAATAAGTTGCAGACTGTTGACAGCCAGGGCAAAGACCCTGTTGCATGTTCTCCACCACTGGAGATCTTAATAACCAAATTGGTGTTTTTCAAAGATACGTGTGTTGCCCTCCTACGGCTCCTCCTGTGGCCAAGGTGGGGTGCAGGATACCTGGTCTCCAGGCTGCCAACGAACCCGACTGACATACCTGGTACACAACATATTCACCATGTAGGATGGCAGCCGCGCTGCAGGGGCAGGCAGAGGGGCACGGGCAGGGTGTCTGGAAAGTGGGGTGGTGTGGCCAGGATCGCTCCTCGGTGTGTGCTGCTCCCAACGTGCATTAGCCTACCCTGCTTTGCATCTTGCAGTGTGTTTGATACCTCTCTGGTGACTTCTTTGGCCAATTTGACTGCTAGGTGTTTTTGTCTGTTAAAACATCTGTTTGCATGCAATTTGTTTTCTCTTATCAACTCATCCCAGATCCCCCTTACACCTCCGCAGGAGTTATTTATATAAAACAATTTCTTTTCCCATAGGTATCTCTGTCTAAAGTAATGTTGCAACCTAATTCCCTCTGGTAAGCAGTCTTATCCAGACTTTCTGCATTCATCTAAAATCCAGCAGTATAGTTTTTAGAGATCTGAGGTCCCCAGATGTCATACTGGAGCAGCTGAAACCAGTACAGACGATCAAATTTTAAAGCAGACACGTCAGGGTGAGGTACAGTGCTCCACAAGGGCTTCTGAAGCTCTCTGCAGCGCTGCTGACTTTACAGAGACTACGTTATCACATCCCATTTTGCTGCATGTTTGTAATTATTGTTGCATGTTGTCATTATTGTGTCTTGGATTTTTGGTTTGCCGTTCCTCTGCAGTACTTCTGCACTAACGGCACGTAAAGAGCATTGCCAAAAATAAATAACCCCTGATTTTAACATACTGTTATTTCAAAGGTTAGGTTATCTCTGTGACAGCTTGACATTCAAGGATCACAAAGCTTCCCCATTACAGCCATGCATGGAATGATCTAATTATGGTCTGACAGGTCATGCCACAAAACAATTAGGTGGGACTGGAGGTATTTTATCATGTTGCTGTGTGTGCTACACGTCAAAGACATGAAGGTAGGAAAACTTTAAAATAAACAATGCTTTCAGGGCTAGAGATTGCCCCTGGAGTAACCTGTTTGATTCCCTTCCCTTCCTCCTCCCACTCTCTGGATGCAGGCTGACTTGTACCAGCTGAGCTTGCGGCTCTTAAAAACTTTATCCGTCTGCTTTTAGCTACGGCAAACTGTTTAGGCAAATCCTTTTAGTGACATGAGAATTTGGACCAAGTGCACCTGGGAGCTGTGCAAAATGCAGCAAATTACTTACCTGAAATATTTGATTGATTTGCCTTGGTGTCTTCCTTCGGTATGTTGGTGTGCTCAAGCCTCACTGCAGTGGGACTGGTTCTCTCCTTGCTAGCACACCCTGCACTCATTTGCACTGCAAAATGTTGTATTTCTGCCTTTATAGCAATATTTTGTTTACATGTTGTTTTGATTTCAAGGGCAAGGCCAGTGGAGTGGGTCAACTGAGACAAGGAGCTCCACAACACGTAGTAGCTATGGTGTCCAGGCATGTACATCTCTGGAGCAATGGCAGGCAGGACGTTCCCTGTCACCTGGAGTTCCCAGGGCTGGGGCACTTGTATCTGGACCCAAGGCAGCTCGGGCAGCGGCAGGTAATGGTTGGGCTCTCCCCTGCTCCAGCTATCTGTGGTCCAGCCCTTGGCGAAAGCCCAGATCAGGTCACCCAGGGGAAGAGCATCACCACAGTGGCACACGTTGCACCGCTGTCTGCACGCTGAGCCCACATAGCCCAGAGCGGCTCTGCCTGCGGCCACCTGTGGATCGCTCGATGGTGCTGCCCAGCACATCTTCTGGCACTGCGATGTGCAAGCGCAGCGGGTTTTACCCCTCAGGGTCCTCAGTACCCTGCTGCAAGTTGGACAAGCGCCCACAGGTAAGGCAGCCTTGCTCTGTGTCGCCTGTAATCAGGTTTCCTTCTGGCACGAGCTCATTTCCACTAGTAGGAATTAAAAAAAAGAGTGAAATCCCCAGCTAAGGTCCTTTCCAATGGATGGGTCTGGGCAGAGCTCCCCTGCGGCAGCTTAATTGCTACATGCATAGTGTTGATCCCACAGGCTCACACCGTGGTGCCCTTGCAGGGATGCCTTCTTTTATTTTGGAGCGAGTCACACTTGCATGCTAATTTCTGACAAAATGCTTCATAAGAAAAGCACTAGCAAGGCCAAGCTGATAGTTTCTCCATGAACTAAACCTTTTGGCTCGTTGCTACCTCCTCTATTGTAATTTAGAATGAGATACTGCCGTGTTCTTGGCAGTAATTACATATGTATTATTATAAAGGTTTTGTTGATTAAAAAGCTAGAACGCATTATTTAAAATGCTCCAAATATTGTTTCCATTAAGATAAAGGGATTATTTAGTATAATAGAATGCTGTTGAGCATTTATATGGCATTCTTCCTCTTCAAAGCACTTTAGCAAAGTTAATCTACGGAAAAAGTCTTCTATAAAAACCAGAAGAGAGCACTGGGGTCACGGGGACAACTTTCAGAATTTAACATTTCGTCATCTTCCTGAAAGGCTGGACCTCTTCAAAAAGGCTTCCCAACTAATTTTGTTTAGGAGAGAACTTGACCTGTTTCACATGCCTGCTATGCAGGAAAATGGTCCCACCCTCTGATCAAACCTCCAGACGAAGTAGTTTCCTATTTTAGAGAGCCTGTGCCAGGGTTTGGCCCCAAAGGCTGGGCTCTGAGGGGCCCTGAGCATTTGGAAATGTGCTGTGGAAGGAGAAACACTGAGTCATCCTGAGCAAGAGGGGCCATGGGCTCTGCAGCGCCTTAAAAAGGCACTGGGAATTCTTGAAAAAAAAAGGGACCTTTAATTGCTTTTCAAATGATTATCCCATTGTCCTTGGTAAATGCCAGGTTAGAAGACGCTTCAAACAACAAGTTATCTTCCTTTTTAAAATAAAGGTTAGTTTAAGCTTATCAAGAAAATCAATTGCCATTGTAACGTACCATGGAAAAAATGCTTTCACTCTGTCCTGAAGACAGCTGTGAGGCTGTAACTCTCCTTCTGGATACAAGAATAAGTTCTTTGCCAGGGTAGTAATTATCTCAGCATCTGTCTCTTCCTTTCTCTGCTCCAGGAGAATCGAAAGCCTCTCACAAGGTTTGCAGATCCTTGCAAACACGAGGGAATTCTCAGCCTCTCTCCCCAAGGACCAACATTTATATCCTTACCTTCCTGCATGCTCTCTCCCTTTCCTTTGCTCCGGAAACATGAGCCACACCAATGTTCCCCACTTGCAGCTGAGGTGCCTCCCCCTCGCTGCCATCCCAGCAATGGGAGGGCACAAGCCCCTCTGCAGCCTGCTCTGGCACAAGCCACTCCATCACCCCTTTGCCATGGCTGCACGGCTTGGCTGGCACATCCCGGCTCCGGTGTGGGCTCCAGCCCTGCGCAGCTCGTGCACTCTGGCTCCTCCAGAGTCCCCCACCTCTCTCCCCCAGGGGAGTAAGGAAAGAATTTGTAAGGGAGAATTTGTTTTATCAGGGTTTTACCCAAAGTCTTTCGTCAAATGAATCTAACCAGCATCAGCCCTTCTCTGAAGGGCTCTCCCACAGCTCCTGAACAGCACAGTATAGTTGCAGACAACCTGGTGCCGGTGCTTTCAGCTTAAATCATGTCCCTGCTCACCAGAAGGCTGAAATGCAGGATGTTCTTGGACACAAAGGAGGAGCACAAAGCCCAGTTCTCCCTCCTCTGCCAGCGCCATGCCCTGTCCATCCCATCTCTGAGAGACCCATGTCCTCACAGCTGCTGTGTCTGATCCTGGGGTAGCTAATCCTCACTGCTCAGTCTCCGCTCCACAGAAACACGTCTAAATTTGTGAGCTCTCCTTACCTTCAATGTGTCACTTATGGTCTTCTCCATATAAAGAAATCAAAGCCCACTGCACTGCAATATTTTCCCGTTTCCCTGCTGACGCCAGCATCCCTTCCCCACCTCTGTCCCTTTGGCACACCCATGCCACGTGCCTCTTGAGCTCCTGGCGGTCAAATGCTGCACTTGAGGGATGAGCTTTACTCATTATTTATTAGTCTCTGTTTTGTCGCGTGAGATCACTGAGACGAACCCCGTCTTTGGTGGCTATCCCTACCATCATTTCACGTGCTCTTTGCGTGCACCTCGCTTCTCCCGCTCCGAGCTGGAGGGCATCATCCCACGTGTTGACAGATCCTCCATGATTGTTTTGCGCCGCAAACAAATTGCATTGATGGTCTGTGCCTTCATCCTTCCAGGTTATTGATCATACAAATTAATTAAACTGATTCCAGTATTGATCTCAATGGCAGTCTATATTTTGCAACCCAAACTGCTTTCATTTAACTACTTGTTCTCATCAATATTGCAGCCAGTTCTTTCTCCACTCGGGCAGCTCCATCTATACAACAGCCAATATCCCTGTAATGACCTTCCAGAACAGCCCTTGCCAATTCTTCCTCTTGTCCAAACCCTAGAGAAGGGTTTTCTAGAGTGTGAGTGCTTTTTCTTATTCTCCTGTCTGAAAAAAAGGGGCAATGCAGGCTGTGCAAAGGGTCTGGATATGGAAATAATCACGGCTGGAAAGAGGAAAACCATTCCCCATGTGCACAGCAGCTTTCTCTTCAAAAGGCATCACTTGTCCCATGCTGACTGTGATGCAGCTTCCCAGGGCGGAGCTCCCTGTTCCAGGCAAGCAACAGGCAGGGTCTCCAGAGACACCGTGCTTGCTCCTCCTTGGAGCGTAAGGCAATATCTGTCCCCTCCGATTGCACTGACCTTTTATTGGCAATCACCACGTTTCTGTTCAGCAGAGGTGTCAGTCTGAATTTGTGTAACTCCCAGGGGTCTGATACATCTCTCTTCCTCCCCTCCATAACTGAAAGAGAGCCTCACTGCCTGTTTCCAGTTTATCATGATCCTCTGTCTTGGGACTGACACTGCAAGATCTATTAATTTCTCATTGCTCTGAGTTTAAAGTGAAGACCCTCTTGTAACCTACTCATAACCTTCATGGGAGAGTGGAGTATCCTTGCCAATTATCTCAGAGATAGCTTTATAAACTCATTCCCTCCAAATATATTTTACAGCGGGAATAACTCATATGAAAAAAGATTCACCTTCCTTTCAGCAATGTCACCGGAGTCACAGCAGATTCAGAAAAAGCTGAAGCACTAACAGGAGTCGTATGAAATCACACGCGCAGCCTCCTTGCTTCTTGTTTTCCCTCCGCCATCCCTCCTGGCTGTCAGAGCTCCCAGTCACATCTCGAGCAAAAGAACCTACATTTCTAAGCCCTCGTGCCCTTTGACATCATCAATTTGTCCTTACCTCCCTTTGGAAGAAAAATAAATGGGAAACTTCTTCATTATCTTCCAAATGAGATGTGAAACTGAGGTCCTGACCACTTGTGATCATTAGAAAAATCCCATGGCACTTCTTGCAAGAGCAAGACCATTAGCCCTGATGTCCTGGCAGAACTCCAGGTTGGGTGATTATAATTACATTTTGCCTGCTTTTGTAGCTTCAAAGGGATAAAACAACTTCCCTCCCTTGCTGTCTCCGCCTGTTGTACAGGGCAGCAGGAACGGCCACCCTGCTCCCCCCCATGCACATGTTGGGGGCTCCTCTGCCAGGGCAGGTTGAACGTGGGTTTGCTTGGCCCAGGCAGGCTTTGGGAGAGACAGGTCATGGGCTGCTTCTCTCCCAGCTCTCTTTGCTTTTCTGGGTCCCTAGAAAGAGTCTCGTCTCTCCGTGCCAGAAGCCCCCAGTCTGTGCACTGGCTGCACGCCCAGTAACTCTGCTGCTTGCTGCAAAAAGACCCCTTGGGTGATTTGCTGCTAGCTCACTGTGTTTTCTTGCTCCTGGACATGGCTCTGCTATAAAAATCTTCCGATACCCAATCTTGGTTTTCCATTCAGCCCATGACCACTTGTATTACATGGGGTTGAATAACAAGTGCCTTCCTGCTATTGCACTTTTATTTTTGTCATGTTTTGAGTTTTTACAGCCATGCAATCAACCCAAATAACATGCCCATCTGCTCCAGGTGGAGGAAAATAAATCTTTACTAACCTTTTGCATGTTTGCACCTGTATCTAGGAGGTGTCTGTCTGCTCCCCATAACCTTTTGGAGAGCCAGTTGCATTAAGTCCTAGGAGGACACTTTTAAATACAAGTTACGGGTCAGGATCCAACATCCACTGAAGCCAATGGAAAGGTTTCCGGTGAGTGCCGTACCTGTTGAGTGAAACCCTAAGCCTATAAATAGCCTAGCCAGAGTTTGAACCATGCTGAGGGGGAGGAAACTAATTGGGCTGAATTGTTCTTCAGAACTGCCTCAACAGGAATTAGGTGTCTCCATCCCTTTGAGGATGTGCTTCAAAAGCATTCAGGGGGCACTGTGAGCAGAATGTCATGAAAACAGGCAAAGCAGCTGACACACTGTTTCTTGGCTGTGTCCTAGTCTTCAGAGGAAGCTTTTGGAAACCCAGGACATCTCAGCTAGGTGTTTTCGGGTGTACATGTGGCAAAACAGTCCCAGTGCTAAGAACTGCCTCTGATCACTTGCTTTTAATGCAAACTGAGTTAGAGTGAACTCTCCAAATCAGTGATGATCAAAACATATGTGGGAGGAAGGGTTTTTTTTTCACTATAGCTACCAAAAAATTATTAAAGATTTTCCTGCAGAAAACATGAACTTCTTTGCAAAAAAAAAAAAAAGTTAAAATCTGGATGGGCGGCAGGAGCTGGGATCCCAGTGCCTCCGCAGCCCTTCTCTCCTTGGAGGAGGGGGTGAGCAGCCGCATGGCCCCGGAGCTGCTGCGCACCTGCGCCGGTGCTGTGGCGGTGGGGCAAAGTGAGCAGCTGTGGATCTGCTGCCCTCTGGACATGCCAGGAAGCCACCCAGCTCTTTAAGACCCTTCTGATTTTCATTTTAAATCCGAAGTTTTGGTCTCAGTTCATTCGGTCAGAGACTCTGGCTTTTTTGCCTGTGTTTATTTGTGCGTTCGGCTGGCTCAGTATGTGTTTCATTTCCCTGGCTCCTTTGGTGTTTCTTTGAAGTCTGATTAGAGCAAATATGCAAACTGCCTTTCCTAGTGGGAAATCCCTTCTGCAAACAGGCGGGTGCCAGCCTGGCTCTGGAGCAGCCAGCCCAGCGTGCCTGGGGGAGTGGGCCTGGGGGGGTGCTTGCTGCCGCCCTGCAGAGCCATGTACCAGCCAGGATCCACAATGCCCATTACAGTCAGCATCACGCGTGGACTCCAACGCTGAGCCTGCACCACACAGGTCTTCCTTCCCAACAGCATCATCTTTGTCCTTGAGCCATGCGGGGACAAGCGGCAGCTGTGCCGGCATGCAGGAGGGTGCAGGACTGGCACGGTGGAGCCAGGGCAGAGCAGGGCTCCCCGGCTCCAAGCTGGCACAGGCTGCACCAGTCTGCATAGTCTGGCGAAGAACAACTCCCAGCGGCTGCATCCCTGCAGCAGATGAGCAAGCATTTCTGGTCAGGGGTGCCTCACCCCTCTGTGAGGGGAGCCCAGGGGCTGCAATCCCAGGCAGCCACACAGAGGGTGAGTGTGCAAAGTCATGAGGAATCCTTCATAGGGCTTGGAAAGCTGCTGCTCACGTTGTGCATAGGCACATTCTGGCATTATTTCTCCCTGCTGCATCCTGTAGCGGCCAAATACTGTGACAGAGAAGAACTTGTAGAAACAAAAGACATTTCTCCCCAAGCCAAGTGTCACTGTAAAAAGCTCAGGCTGCAGTAAGCTTTCACTCCCCTATCTCTCTTCATAATTAAGCTTTGCATTAATATCAGAAGAAATTAATGCTCAAAGCTCATTCTCCATTAATGAGGAGGGTGGTTGCTGTTGTGCATATGTGTTTAAAGCAGAGTTGTACCTGCTGATCTTGATGAATGGGTCATTTGTGCTCTGAGTTTTCTCTGGAAATGAGGAGGAGAGTACGCAGCCCCAGTGCTGATAAGGGATGCTGTTATTTTGTGTTCTGTAGCCATTTCTCCAGGAAGCCGTTGCTTCATTTGCATTGCTTTTTTAACCTTATATGCTCAGTGGGCCCAGGCAAGGCTTCTTTCTTCTTGAATTAAATGTAATCAGGCTGAGCAGCGAGGAAGAAATGATGAATGAGGACATCATTTTGGAAAACACATATCTCCTGACTGCTTATCTCAATGACATAAGAGGACTTGAATACAGTATGGAAAATAAATGCAGATGGGGGCTCAGCATATCATGCTGGAGAATAATAGCTCAGAGGGCTAGACCTAGCCAGAATCTATTTATTATTTAGGGCATTGCTGTTGTAATTTATAAAGGTTAATCATTAAAACTTTAATTCTCCTAGAGGAAAATGGCTGAAGAGCTCTGGCATTTGTCACGCTCGCAGCAAGAAGGGACCACGGCAATGAATGAAGCAACCTTGCAGGGAGAGTCAGTGCCTGTGCTGACCCATCCAAGAGGACATCATTGTCCTTCCTACCTGCAACCAGCTCCAGTGCCAGCCAGACCCGCCGCGGGAGGGCTTTGGGTGCAAGGATGGGCAGCAGGAGGGTGCCTGCAAGGAGGGGAGGTGTCAGCAATGCACAAGGAGACTTGCAGGACTCTAGTTACAGCAAGGAGCCATTGTCCTTCAGGGAGGGCACCGAATAAAGTCCCCATGCCTTGCAAGGAGCTCATCTCCTGATCACCCTCCCGGGCTGGCAGCAGCGACTCAGAAAATGTCACAGCGCATGAAGTCTCCAGAGGACAAGAGGAGAAAGGGACTCAAAATAAAACTTCATGAAGTGGAAGAGCAGTGAGGTTGTCTCGTCATTTCTAAGGCTACACTTTCAGCCCAGGGTGCAGTCATTAATGGCCCTATAAACCAGGTGAGTAAGGAGGAGAAGAAAGGGGGAATACTTGCCAAATAATTTACTTTTCAAAGACTCCAGTGTACCACTGAAGTTATTTATTTGTGATGTGACATCCTTTAGGTAAAATAAGTTTGCTAAAGTCTGGCCACGCAGAGCTAAAAGAGCATTTGAGACGGCTTGTTCAACACAGGTCAGTGTGTAATTATGGAAACACTCACATTTTCATCTGGAGCAGAACAGGTCACTTTGCCATGACAAAAAAAAGGGGCTTTTTTTGCACTTATAATATGAATTCCATAGGAAACAAAGTGCCTTTGCAAATTCAAGTCACCAAGCCGTGTCTGTGTTCTGGTGAGGGAATGCTGCTCAGCACGAGAACAAGGAGTACGACACATCCCAGAACAAGTCCCGGGAGAGTCTACATTAAGGGAGTATTAATTCTGGCAAACAAAGATGGCACAAAAGTCGGTGTTTAGAAAATAAATGGAGGGCTAGGCCCAGCTGAACCCATGCTCAACCTCAAACAACCCCCCAGACTTTGAATATTTGAACTCTGAGATTGGAGACAGTCTTCAGTGCTAATTGAAAAATGCTTATGAATGCAACACAGCGTAGTATACTTGACCTCCATGTCAAGCGTATTTCATTGCGGAAAAGGCCTTGAACGTCGTGGGAATCCCGGCCCACCCACCGGCAGGGCTGTGCAGTAAATCAGCTTGCATTAAAGCTCATTGCCCAGGGAGTAGCCAGATTCCTGGCAGAGCTGAGGGAAACGTCCAGCCTTTGCTTGAAGGTTTGCAATATCTGGATGTGGGGGAAGAAGAGCTTTCGTTAGCAATTTAAGTCCTAAATTAATTGAATTGAAGGGGGTATTAATTAGCATTGCTGTTTATGGGTATTGCCATAAGATTTTCCATTATTTCCCAGAGAGGCTGTTTTGCCTGGCTCATGAAATCCAGGTATCAGGGCCCTCTGGGTCCTGGGATGCAGCCCTTCTCTGGGTGCGCTCCTCACACCACTGGTGTGGAAAAGGCACAATATCGCAACTGCTGGGAACAATGTGAAAGCAGCAAAGAAAGCATTAAATGTATTTATTAGATTTGTCTTATAAGACAATTTATTCTTCTTGTTGACGTCTGTCATTCCTGGGAGGCATAAGTTAGAGCAAGCCCAGCCTGGTGGTATCTTGCACTTGCCCGTGATACTGCGGGGCCGCTACAGCCCAAGCGTTGAGAGCACCTGGCTGTAAAGCACTGATGTGGCCATGTACAGCCTTCGAGCAACACACAGCTTCGGTTCTTCTGGAGAACAGGGGGTGGGATGGGGTTAAGCCGGGGAAGGACTCAGGAGTGCTTCTGTCCAAGGCAGTGGCAGCAGTAGCAGCAATCCTGCGGAGCAGGCGCTTGGCATCCCTCCTGACTGCAGCCCATGGCGGAGGGCTGGAGGATTTTGTTCAGAAAGCCTATGTGTCCCTGAAGAACGGATGCTTAGGCCTATTGGAAAATGATGGATCACGGTTTAGCAAGGCAAACTGAGAACTGGGACAGAACTGGTTTTGGAAATCCTTCAATGGCCTTCTTACCAAAAATGACAAATGACAACTATCCTTTAGGTATTCCTTTCTCGTCCTTTTTAATTTTTTTTAACTTCACTTTTAAACCATATGATTTCCAGTTTTTATTAGGTCTCCCTTTGTTTCTGATTTACTTTGGCAATTATCTGTAAGTAGGACTGCAGTGCCACGAACCCGAGGTGTTGTTCTGCCTGCCGAAAAGCCACTAAATCTTGGAAACTAACCATGAAATCTAAAAATAGAACAGAGACAATGGCTAGAGCAACACTTCCTTGGAAAAAAGGGTGGTGGAAACCTCAAATGCAATGAGTTCTTTGCCTCTAAAATGGTGTGTGACAAAGGTGAAGGTACCACTTGGGGTGCTCCCATTCTGCTGCCCTGGGCTCGGTGGGGGCATCCTCACTGCCGGCACTGAGATTCAGCATGGAGCTGCCCTGAGAAAGATTCCGCCCTCTCCCTCCCTCTCTTTCGGTCTGGAAATTGGGACTAGACGTAGCACCTGCAAATCAAAGTTGGGCAGGGGATGCTTTTGGCAATCCTTATTTTGAAGACCACTGCGCGGTGATCTCACAGATCACGCAATAAACGGCAAAGCAGTATATATGACAAAGGGGACCTCTGGCTTACAAAACAACCCTTTTCAGAGGGGCCATAGAAACCTGTCAGGTGCTCAACCTTCAGCAGTGGCTGCTGCGTAGGCCGAGGGCTCCTCACTTGCATGCAAAACAAAACCAATATCTGCAAGGTAAGAACGTGCAAAGGGGAAATCGTCTCCCCCTCCATATTTGCACACTGGTCTTTGGATTGCATCATATAAATCAGCCCCACCAAATGCGGAGCGTTCTGAAATATTGTATTTGCTTTGGATCAGTTCACAACCAGATTGCTTTTATTTTGTTTCATAAGAAGTTGAGATTGGAGACGTATGGACATGTTACTCTTTATGTTTGCATCTGCCACCCTGGCAGGAGAAAAATGGTTGCTTGGGTTTTGCAAACGTTCTCCAATTATTTTCCTAAAATGGCTTGGATGAAATACTGTTGTTTCATATAATTAGCTGAAATAATAAACTGGCAAGAGTTTGGTTTTGTTTCCTTTTGGAAGGAAAAATACTGCAATGAGCTCAACACCCTACAGTGCAGCTTGGCACGAACTGTAACGCCACGATGCGAACAATTTGGGGCAGATCACAGTCCGCACCCAGCCCCAGTGGTGGTCCTGGGTGGAGGGACCTGAATTCCTAGTGCTCTGTCTCCCCTGTGCCATAGGTTTTCCATTCAACTCTTGCAAAGGCAGTACTGCCGGGATGGGATGCAACGTCCCTGCAGAAAGGGATGTTTCCAGGCAGGCAAAAGGAGCTGCAGAAGAGCACAATGCTTCAGGTGTGCGTGTTCCTAACACACCAGACAAGCCAGCTTAGCTTCACCTTCACCTTTTCTTACCAGCATCATTATCCAGACAGACTGAAAACTTCCTCCAGTGGGTGCCAAAGGACAATCCCCCGATGCACACAAGCAGAGAGACGCTCCCAAAGCGCAGCTACTCATGGGCAAGAGAGCGCTGAGGCAGCCCCAGTACTCCGGGCCAGAAATTCCTGGCACTATGGTGGGCAACTCGCTTCTCTCCTTAATCCTTCTTTCAGCCTTTGAAGCAATTTGGTGATTTTAATGCTCCCCTCAGGAGGAGGCATGGGTGCACTGGGCGTGTTTGGGTCTGTTCCTCGGGGCGTCTGCAGTCTCTGCATTGCAGCATCCGCTGGTCCTGGGGACCAAAAATGGAAACTGTCCTGTGACACACACAGACCTCTTCTGCTTCTCTTACCCGTGTTTAATAAAAGAAAGCAAGCAACAGTCTAAGTAGCAAATACTGCAGACTACTAAAATAATCTAATGTTGAGTCAGCTTTGGAAAAGATATGTGGGTTTTTTAAACGCTTGTGAACCTGACAGTACCAATTTTTATGCCTGACCTCTACAACAACCCTGCCTGCCTTCCCACCTCTCAGCATGCCCTCCCTGCGCAACAACCTCTGCTCCTCATCCTGCATGAGTTGTGTACTCTTGGATAGTGGATCAATCACCATAATAGCTGTTGTCTTCAAGGTTTATTAATGCTTTCCAACTGAATTCCTGTTTTCCTGCTAATAACCCTACCAGTGGAACACTTTTGTGGACATGCAATTATTCATGTGGCAAACTTGCCACCCGAATGCCGGTGGGTAATTAGTAAGCCTTGCATCCAACTAGAAGCAAGTCGTTTTTAATTTCTGCAATAGGCTTGAGGCTGGGATTATTTCACTGCAGGCCTGCCTTCACTCCAAGCAAGACTTAGGAAGAAAGAGCAGCTGGTGCGTGTGGAGGGAATGAGAGGGGCACAGGGTGCTACCCACAGGGATTCGTTTGGCCTCACAGTTCATATTAGCAGGCTGGTCCCTGCACTCGGATTTGTGGAGCTGTAACTGGAAGGAGGAGAGGTCTGAAATGAAGGGGGCAAACAGAAGCTAGGGATTTGATCCAGCTGCTGCCAGGAAAAGCTGTGTCGAAAGAGATGTGTCTTGGTGCTGGAGCAATGGAGTTTCTATGGGGCTTGCGTGGGTCGGGCTTGTTCCTGCTTTGAGCAATAGCGGGTTGGGTAAAGCCATGCCAGAAATGCTTCTGCAGCAGCGATGGGGAGTTTGGCTGTGGAGAAAGCCAGGCTGGGTTTATTTATGCCCCTCTTGCTTAAGCAAAGCTGCAGATATCACTTCACTAGCTCAGCTAATAGCTGCTATCTGTCCCCAGCAGTTCTCCCTAGTTTTTAGTAGATAGGCAATGCTCGGGACTGGATACAACTGCTGGGCACAGCCCCAGTTCCCTGTGGTAGAGATAGATATAGGGCTGTATACAGCCCGAAGATAGTACAAGGTCTTTTGCATTGTTATCCTTTGTAATTTTAGTGTATATTTTGTTTGGCGGTCAGAATAGTTGGCCAAGCTGGGAGTCAAATCTCTGCTTCAAAGTAGTGCAACTTGGCAGCTCTGTTTACACTTTACTGGTTCGTTTTGGTGGAAGCTAGCATTTGAGAAGCTTAAAAATTAAAAGAAAGAGTCTGATTGCTGTAAAGCATGGGTTTACCTTGTGGCTTTCTTTTTCTTCCTTACACTTTCTTTATTGGCCCCAGGGACGATTACAGAGCTATCCATACAGGCAGTGTCAGTATTTTTATGCTGAATGTAAAATTTCTCTGAAGAAGCCAGCATCTCTCTCAAATGCAGTATTGCTAGGGCCAACGTATTCCTCTTCCAGACAACTGAATATGGAAAAGAATGCAAAATGCGCTGAAAAAGCAGAACCTGTCAGTCATCCCTTGGCAGCTGTCAGCATCGGAAAGGATGGATGCAGAAGTCAAACAGGGCCATCTTCAACCAGTCACTTGCGTGCCCAGCCTGAAGGTAACACCTCAGGAGGTGGGATGCAAACTCTTCTCCGGGATGTGCCGTGAATGTCAGGCTTTGCAGTTGAGCGGAGGTGCTGCTCTCCTACAGGGTGAAGTGTGGTTGCTGCCACCATGTGACAAGCGGCTGGGGCAGGGTACAGAGGGGACAGGCGTTCCGTGAGCCCTCCTAGGGCTCCTCACCAGCAGTGGGACATCTTCAACCGGTGCAGGAGCTGGGTGTAGTGTTATCCTTGGGGAGACAGGCGTTCTCAGTGCTATGGTGCACCCCTGAGTGCAGCTTCTGCAGGAGCTGTGTGTGCTGGACCCGACCCCACACCGCATGAGGAGGTTGGTGGCTTTGGCTCCCCATGAGCAGGGCTGTCACTGAGCCAGGTTGCCATGGCAACGAGGGGCTGCTGGCAATGGTTCCCACCTTTCTGCCCCAAACACATACCAGAAAGCTCCTGCAGGGCTGTAATGACCCTGCCAGCACCCTCTTCCCCATCCATCTTCTCCAACGTGAACAATGCATGATAAATGCATCGCCCTGCACACAGGGTACAATCCTGACCATACCACATCAATCCACTGGAGTCACTTTAGATGGCTTTTATTCTATTTGTTTCATTATGCCGTTACAGCTCTTCTCAGACACAGTGCTAATTAACTTAATCCCATCCTAGCAAGTCCTGGCTCCCACATCGTCTCCAGGGTTTCCAGCACAGGGAATTGTAACCGACCATTTATTCCAGTAGGTTTAAATGGATGCTTTTCCATGATGGAGCTATATATAGGCAGAGGGACTCATGATTGGAGAGGTGCATTCAAATCTATAATTCAGTGTGTAGCATCAGAATTTGTATAGATTTTAAATAATTCATCACTGGGCTTCAATATTTTTAATCATTCAAATTAGGAATCTAGAATTCTGTTCTGTAGAGATCTAGTGCATGTCACTGTCAGAGGTTAGCTCTGCTGCCCGTGTCCATGCAGAGGAGGAGTTCAGACAAATTAAGTCAGAGGAAGGGACTGACAGCAAAAGAGACGGGAAAGTTTGTGACACACAAAAATGCCGTGAGAGCCTCTAGTCAGCTGTGGGCTGGGTGATGCTGGTACGCAGTCCAACAACTACTGAGCTGTTGGGAGACTTAATTAGCAAAGACCATTGTCTGGGACTGCAGGGTTAGACCATTTGCTTGGCCAAGGTAAGGTCTTTGGGCTTCAATCCATGAGGTTCCAGTGCTTGGGGACTGTCTACACGTTGCCCCCCTGTGCTGTATATGGATTGCAAACCGCTGGAGATGCTCTTGCTCTTTGCTGTGTCCTGCCAACATGGACACTTGTATACTCATTAGCAGTGGTGGACTCTCAGTCACAGCTGGTAGAGACCTGAGGTTTGGCAGATTCCCAGCCCCACTGCAGCACTGCTGAGTCCCGCTGCAAAGGGCTGGTTCAGGAAGATGGACCCATAGCTTCTTTTTGTAGCTGCACGGTTTCTGGTCTGTATCTGCCTGTCCCCCTTTATTTTACCCACAGGAAGTCCTTGAGAAGGTGCTCCAGGAGTGATGAATCAGGAGGGGATCTGTGCGCAGCATCTCCCAGACGATGAGATCTGCTCAGCGTGTCAAAGGCTATCCCAGCCACAAAGTGAGCTGGAGCCTTTTGTCCAAGTGATAGTCTATTTATGGGAAATGCTGACATTCAGGAGGGGGCCAATTCTGCAAGGGCCCAACCCCTATTCACCTTGAAAGGAGCAGGAAGCACTCAGCACCTCTCCTAGGATCTTAGCACATCGCACAGGGCTGAAACCTTTTGTCTCCCTCTTGGTTTTATGCATTACAGTCACATTATAAAGAAGTCCTGCAGAACATTCAATTACTTACTGCACAATTATAATCATATTTGTATACCTATAAGTAGGTCACCAGTCTATTAGGTTAATCAATTATAATGGCATTCACACCGGTTTCTTTTATAAATCACCGGCTTTTAGTGTATCCACTGAGATAATGGAGGAAAACCATCTAATTTTGATCTAACTAGAATGAAATGTGAACGTACATAATTTGCTCTTACAAAGTGTACCTAATGTTCTCTACATCTGTATTTATTTGTGCCGTTCGTGCTGCGTATCACTTAAGTGCAAAGAACACAGGCTGCTGCACTTAAAGCTAAATGACCTAGTGTAATACAATTTATCTGCATTTATTTTACATGGTTCATCATGACAGATATTTTAATAACCCACTTCTGATGGCTGATACACTGATTACCAATCACACTGAAATTTGAGGCCCAACAGCAAGATTGTCTGTTGTGCTGCAAGAATATTTGTTTTGCCATGTAAACTAAGCAGTCAAGTGGAGAGGGAGGACTTTACTCAGGCTGGAGGGTGTGAAGGCTTTAGGACATAGCTGGATGCCACCAAACAGTGAACATCTGCTGAGCCACCGACACCGTAGCTGCTTTAATGCCTACCCAAGCTGCAGCTTTCAGACATCTCAGTGAATGGATAAATCATAGCTGCATGGTTTCTCTTTTCTGGCCCCTTAACTTTGGTGCCTCAGCCACCCTCAGTGCTGGCCTGGGGCAGTCCTTTCTTGACTGGCTCCAAGGGAGTGGGATATACGTTGTGAAGTACAATGTACACGTTGCCCAGAGAAGCTGTGGCTGCCCCATCCCTGGAGGTGTTCAAGGCCAGGCTCGACGGGGCTTGGAGCAGCCTGGTCTGGTGGGAGGTGTCCCTGCCCAGGGCAGGGGGTTGGAACTAGATGATTTTTAAGGTCCCTTCCAACCTGAACCATTCTATGAAGTATGGAGCAAGACCTAGACCTCTACTACCAGATCTGGCTGATCCCAATTTGACTGGAGAAACTGGAGAGGAGAGCTATGGAGATGTTCATGGGCTTGGGATGGCTACCCTGCAAGGCTCTGGCTGATGGAGATGGGCTGGTTTGGACTGGTGAAGGAGTGAGTTAACAGCAGCCTACAGCTGCCTGTACCCGAACTCTTCTTGGAAAAGACAAATGATGTTACAAGGGGCAACAGCAGCTTGGGAGGCTCAAACTGGGCATCAGGAAAGACCTCTTCCCTGTAACAGAGATGCATCCCTGATCATCTGCTGGTGTTGTGGCATCTGCATCCTGGGTGGTTTTCATGCCCTGGCTACACAAAGCCATGGCCAAGCTCATAAAGTGCTGGTGATAGCCCTGCTTTGAGGGGCAGGTTGGATGAGAGGCTCTGGAGATGCCTTCCCGCTGACACTGCTGTGATGCCATGTTTCAGTACCCCTGAAAGTGTGTTCCAGAAGGGTGACACAATGAGGTGTCAAGAAGCTGCAGACTGATCCCTCACCAGCTATGCTGGCAGGGAGGTAGAGGGTCTGGTATCAGCAGAGACCATTCCCTGCCATGAGCATGACGGTAGAATCATTGCAAACAAACTCCATGTCCGAGCGATGCAGTGGCTCAGACCCCTTGCCAAGATGCAAACCACTGCCCTCCATCCAGCCCCTCATGGAGCAAATGCAATGCAAACCAGCTTCAGCTCTCTGTCTGCGTGAGTGCCTGCCTAGGCATCCCCCTGGCTGCCAGCCTGGAAAATGCCAGTTTTGGAGAGGTGGTGATGCAGGGACCACGTCCTCAACAAACCCAGTGTGCAAATTAAACTGAGAGCGGGCTGCTGGGACTCACCTTGCACAGTTACTGACTAACTACTCTGGAAATGAATTATCGGTTAGGAAATTGTTTCTGCTTAAGTGCTGCCTGTTTTGGAGCAGTGGAGCAATTCTGTGCCTATTTCCAAACAAGATCTGAAAGAGCCTATTTCCCAACAAGACCTGAAAGAGCTCAGCTGTGGGAGATGGCAGCTCCTTGGGTCTCCCCCAGATCCCAGCAATACTCCCTCTGCCTAAATCAGTGCTGTGAGCTTCAGGCTTGCTCTGGGCGTGCTGCATCTTCTGACTCGCTTCCACGGTGTGAGCTCCGCGTCCCCGCAGACTCTCTGCTAGCTAACGGGGCTGCTGGCGTACTGCTAATCCCAAGCCAGCTCGTGAAGAGGAGCTTGACAATGGAGCTGGGTGGAAATTGCCTTTTTTTTTTTTCCTCTAACTTTAGTTGCAACCTTCTACTAAAAATAGCCATATTTTCAGAAGTTGCTGCCACCTGAGAAAGGAGTAAACTGTGTTTTCAAACCGTCTTGTGAGGGTTTTTGTGTGTGTTTTGCAGAAAAACAATTTTTTTTATACCTGAATAGGTTTCTGCTTTTCTGATGGAAAAAATAGAAACTTTTTAATGCAGGGGATGGTTGCTGTTTGTTTTTGACAAAAAGTGGTTGGTTTTTTTTCCTTGAAATTGTTTACTGACCAAAGATACTCCATCTACTGTGACTTGCCCAACTGGAAGGCCTGGCTCTATTAACGTAATTATTTACTGGTTTGTTTGTGGTAGCAGCAAAAGGCCTCAACCCATCCATGTGCCCGTCGGTCTTAGGCGTTGCGCCAGTTCCCATGCAGATTTGGCAACTGTGTCTGGGGATGGCAATGTGCTGGGGTGAACAGGACAGGGATGGCACCCCGGTTTTGGCAAGCATCCTTCATGCCCCCGCATGCACAGTGTGGGCTATGGGAAGGGGTGCCAGCACAGCCCTCCGCGTCAGCCATGCTGCTGCTCAGCTCTGCTCTGGAGAAGCGTTTGTGAGGATTTACGTGTGTCGGGTTCCTATTTCAGGAGGGAAATGTGTCAGTGGATCATAAATGTTCAGTGATTTACGCTCTCTGGTTTGGGTGCCTTAGCCCCAGGAGTAGATAAATTGTCGTTTAATGTTTTATTTACACTTTCAGGGAATTTAGTGTCTTTGGAAAGCAGCAGGTCAGTAGCCCTGGAGGGAAGCTGACTCCCGGTGGGATGGATAACCTGTGGGAAGGGCTCTGCCAGCACCCCGGGTGGCTCCCTGCACCCACTCTGCACAGAGTACCAAGGAAGGTGTTGAAAAGCAACTTAATTCTTAAATTGTTTTATATCCGAGTAGATGGTTTTAATCTATTTCTATTTCTATAGGAGTTTGAAAGTCCTACAAATCTGAAATGACAGCAGATGGCACAATAGAGGGTTTAGCTGAGTTTTAGGTATGCAGACGGGTTAAATTAATTAACAGTAATCTCTTTAAAATGTATGGCAGAGTAATACCAGTCTACTCTATAGAAAGATTCTTTGGGACTTAATAAAGGCCTGGGAGTAATTAATTATGCAATATCCCATGGTTAAGCAGATGATATCGGCCATTCGGTGGGTAGAGTTTGGATTTGCCATTTTCCAGAAAGGATCCTTTGTGTTTCCTGCATGGAGTCACTCTGCACCCGTGTCTATGAGGGGTGTCCGTAGTCCCCAAAATTCACGTGCGGATCACAGGTGTAATCACCCACACTTTGCTAGAGGGAAACTATTATAACATAAAGCACACAGGCTCAGAGCAGGTACAGTTATGAGGGAAAATAGAGCATTTTGTTAAGAACAGATAGTTAGCTTATTACCTTATAAGCACCTATCTAAGCTCTGTGCAATTAATGAAACACGATTTAAAGCAAAAAGGATTGGTACCAACAAAACTACTGCACTATAAGCCTTTCTAATTATGCAATAAGATGATGTCCACCAGATTAAAATTTTAATTAGCTCAATTTAGAAATAGAAAAAGCATTAGGCTTCTACTTCTGGAACACCTAAATTGACCTCAAGGGGGGGCGGAAATTGAAAATGAGTTGAGCATTATGCATGTCTGCTGTTTTCTGGGAGATGTCAGCAAATCCCAGTGGGTTTGGGCTCCTGTGTTTGCTTGCCAGAGGCTGTCGGGGGGAGCTGAGGGGGCTCAAGCACAGGGGTGCCCTTGGTTTTCCCCAGCACGTGTTTCCAGCCCCAGCTGCCTGAAGTCCCTCTGGCTCCGCTTTCAGAAGGGGGAAATACGCTGGATATAATGGGGACTTTTGTTCCTTTTTGGTTTTTTTTCCTCTTTCCTTTTCCCTATTCATAGATTTAAAGGCCAAAACAGATCATTAAGTCCAACTAATCCTACATCCTGCATGACAAAGGCCATCCCGCCCGTCCCCTAATTCCTCAATGCCATGACTGGCCATGACCATGTGATTATATCCCCTCCTGTAAATGCTCTGAGAGCCTCCATGTGCTCCAGACACGGAGCAGGACCCCACTGAAGACACTCAGTCTTGATTTAAAGACTTTAAGTGGCAGATGATTTATCACATCCCTCATGAAAGCACTCCAATGCATAATTACACTTACAGTAAAATAAGTCATTGGGGCTCAAAGCGTGGGGAGCCATAACATGCAAAGTGCGGGGTATACAGTTGTGTTTGGTTACAAGGTAAGGAATCCAACAAATCTTTTTTATGTCTTTTCAGGGAAGAAAAAAAAGACGTTTGAACCATTTGCACAACATAGAAGCTCTCCAGCCCACGTCTTGAAAGGGTTAGAGGTTTGCTGGGGAAGCTTTGAGGAGAGGGAGTAATAAAGAAAAGAGGGTTTTACGATGCAAGGTTGAACTTTTATCGGAGGGGCTTGGCCAGCTCCTAGTCCCATGGGGGAAAGGAGGAGGAACTTGAATGTAGTGGTTTTGTCTTTTGGAAGGTCAAAGCCATTCCATACAATAGCAAAGCGGCATAAGTGAAATACGCTTATTCCTCTGTCACGGCTTTCAAAAATGGAGGAGGGGAGGAAGTCCCAAACACTACATTTCATCAAAGCCCTGAAGGTAAAAATGATCTGCTGGCTTGAAATTCATCTTAATGAGCAAAATCCAGCCAATGGAACAGGGTGCAGATGAAAGTGACAGATGGGATCATTTAAAGTTTGATTCTTTGCATGAAAGAAAATAATATTTTTGATAAGTTATTTTTCTTCGGTTGTTATAATGTTCTGCACAGTGTCACAGCTTCCCATTGCCAGTCCCAGGTCTCTGGCAGATTAATTTATCCAAGATGTCTTGAAAATTCAGAGTTAGAGGGAGCTCCTGGAACTCCTCAGCTCATGTAAATCCACGGAGTGCTCCAACAGACGGTGGCAAGTGGGGATAGTCTCCTTGGCCAAAAGGGTTTTTTTTCCTTCGTAGGGACTGCAAGCAAAGACACGACAGTTTATAACCCAATGTGTGCTTTGAATGTTTTATGGAGGGTGGTGGTGGATTGCTCCCAAAAATGTGTAAAAGCACAGACCTGTTGGGGAAATACATTTTGGTGGAAGTCCTGTGGGACAGGGTGAGTAATCCTGGGTTGGACAGTCTCAAGGAGAACCTGTCCTGCACCAAGGTTTCCCCACAGGGATGGCTGCAGCAGGCGGTGCTTCGGGAGCTCAGTCTCTGAGGCTCTGGGTCTGAAGCTATCCAAGTTCAGTCATCTAAAAATATGAGCAGGCATCAATCAGGCAGGTTGCAAGAATGTGTAGAAATGTATCAGTTTGTTCCCAAATATTTTTCAGACACAAACAACTGCAAGAATTTACCACTGCTATATAAAAATATTGCCTGGGGCCCAGGCGGGTCTGTAAAAGCTCTGTGCGGTTGGAGGATGCATTTCCTTGTAGGAGATCTGCTGAATTTTAATGCTGAGAGGTGCTGTCATACACCTCTTAGTACGGAGGGCAATATTGTTATGTGTTGCTTACCTTTAATAGGGAAAGATGAGCAGAAAAAGACGCGGAATCAGCCCCATGCAGTAAAATAATAGCTGTCTCTGCCACCTCTTTGCACAGTTGATTTTTGCTAGTCATCTACTGCACGCACAACATCTGGGTATAACAGAGCATACACACAACGGCAGCGGGCCCTGCCACCCATGACAGGGCAGGAATAAAAGCATTAACCTTCTCTCCTCTGCCCCCATGTTTTCTGATTAGCTCAATTAGCAGTTAACAAAGGTTCCAGACAAAGGAGAGGTCATTTGTTAGGTTCTCTTATTTAAGCAGTATTGGACTAGATTTTACAATCATCTACATGGCAAATGTTTGACTACGCAGCCATCAGTCTGGAGGACGGAGAGCTCACAGTGGCATCAGACAGGCGAGGGGGAGCTGAGGCCATGGTGGGGCTGCTGGACCCCAGCCATCCCTCCTAGGGGCCTGCAGCATCCCAAACATGCTGCCCAGGGAAGTGTCTGAATCGCCATCCCTGGACGCATTTAAAAGCTGGGTAGACGTGGTGCTGAGGGACATGGTTTAGTGGTGGTTTCGACAGTGTTAGGTGGATGGTTGGACTTGATGGTCTTAAAGATGATGATTAAAGGGCTGGAGCACCTCTCCTATGAGGACTGACTGAGAGAGTTGGGGGGGTTCAGCCTGGAGAAGAGAAGGCTCCGGGGAGACCTTAGAGCCCCTTCCAGTCCCTGAAGGGGGCCTGCAGGAAGGATGGGGAGGGGCTGTTGGCAAGGGCATGTAGCGATAGGACGAGGGGCAATGGTTTTAAACTAGAGCAGGGTGGGTTTAGATGAGACATTAGGAAGAAGTTCTTTCCAATGAGGGTGGTGAGACACTGGCCCAGGTTGCCCAGAGAGGTGGTGGAGGCCCCATCCCTGGAGACATTCAAGGCCAGGCTGGATGAGGCTCTGAGCAACCTGATCTAGTTGAAGATGTCCCTGCTCACTGCAGGGGGGTTGGACTAGATGGCCTTTAGAGGTCCCTTCCAACCCAAAACATTCTGTGATTCTATGATGCGCCTGAGCTGCCACTTCCCCAGATTAAAATAGTAACAGCTATTTTAATCCGCTCCTGGAATACATCTGAAGAAATTCCTTGCAGTCCCTTTCTTCTCTTCCCAGCTGACGCAGAGCTGCCTGGCAGGGAGTGCCCCTGCAATTAGTGTGCCCTGGCCGGGTCCGTCCTTGCTGGGATGTGGGGTACCCGCTCCATGCTGTGGGCGCCCCTTTGGCTGGAGAGGACTGAGCAGCACGGACTGGCCCCATCCTCCTGCAAGCCTCCTGCTTAGCACTTTGGAGTAGTGTTCACAGAACCATCTAGGTTGGAAGGGACCTTTAGAATCATAGAATCACAGAATGTTTTGGGTTGGAAGGGACCTCTAAAGGCCATCTAGTCCAACCCCCCTGCAGTGAGCAGGGACATCTTCAACTAGATCAGGTTGCTCAGAGCCTCATCCAGCCTGGCCTTGAATGTCTCCAGGGATGGGGCCTCCACCACCTCTCTGGGCAACCTGGGCCAGTGTCTCACCACCCTCATTGGAAAGAACTTCTTCCTAATGTCTCATCTAAACCCACCCTGCTCTAGTTTAAAACCACTGCCCCTCGTCCTATCGCTACACGCCCTTGCCAACAGCCCCTCCCCATCCTTCCTGTAGGCCCCCTTCAGGGACTGGAAGGAGCTCGAAGGTCTCCCCGGAGCCTTCTCTTCTCCAGGCTGAACCCCCCCAGCTCTCTCAGCCTGTCCTCACAGCAGAGGGGCTCCAGCCCTCGGATCATCTTCATGGCCTCCTCTGGCTGCGCTCCAACAGGTCCATGTCCTTCCTGTGCTGAGGGCTCCAGAGCTGGACTACCAGCCCCACACGCGGGACTGGCAGCGTCTCCTGCAGAGGGCATTCGGGGAGCAGCCAGTGCCTGCAGTGAGGAGAGCGCAGGGCTGGCCACCAGCGCCCTGGGGAAGCCTGGCCCTAGGCCAAGGGACCCGATGGCTAGAATTTAGCATCAGGAGGTATAAATTCATACTGCCCTGGTTTTCTTTTAGTTATGACGGAGTGTTATAATGCTGTGGACCCTAAGGGTTTTCAGGAAACAACAAGAAATGGCTGTGCTCAATATTCTTTATTTACATCCAGCCCAGCTGGGGATTGTCTACTGAATTCTGTCATGGTGACATCTAGATTTTAAATGTTGATTTTTATTTTCTTATTCCAGAGGTTTTAGTGTAATATAACACAAATATTCTGTTTCCCTGTGGACTTGTGGCAGCAGAGGAGGGGGCTGCAGAGAAAGGTGAGCTTTCTTTTTTTTAGGAGTCTTTTTACACATAACTGGAAAATGAAACTCTTGGTTTTTCACTCATTTTTATTTTGGAGGGGGATGTTTGCTGTAAGCCTCTTGCAACTGGCAGAACTAGATTTGAAATAAAGAAAAAAAATATGTATCTTCACGTCTTCAGAAACTGTGAATTCTTTATCCGCTATGCCTGGTAAATCTGCTTTTGCAAAAATCTCACTGGGAAATGAGCGTTTCTTTGTTTCACTGGGCTACAAGATCGCGCCCTGAAGTTTCATCAGCCGTGCTGCTCGGGAGGCTCCAGGAAGAAGCTGGCCTCAAAGCTTCCTTTTTAAATATAATTTGGTAATGCTCAAGGTTCTTTTTGCTAACGCTTGAGGTTCTTTTTGCTTTCCCTTCATTTATTCTTTTTTCTTAAAAGTAATTGCGTGAACTCATCTGTGGAAATTTAAAGACCTCTCCCTGCCATTATTTTTTTTGCTTCTGTATCTGATCCCCTCTCACACAGGTTAATCCCACAAGACTCTGTTGCCCGAATTCAGCATCAATCTCAATAAGCAAATATTTATGCAGCATCTGAGGTGCAGTCTGTACAGAGAATGACACCAAATTAAATTAAATCGATATTAACTACTCTAGGATTGAAGAGCGTCCAGGCAAAAGGGTGGTACCCATTTAACTAAATCTATTTCAAAACCAGTGTAAATAAACTGGAATAATTTCACTGTGAAGGGCAGATTTCACCTTTCATGTTTCTTGAATGCCTTTGGACCAAATCCAACTGTATTTACTCCACACAGGACTAGCTATTGAGATAGCATTAGGAAATGTTGTGTCTTTTTCCACTGTTCCTTTCAGAGGCCCATGAAATGATTTCCCCTTGGTTTTAGGAAGATGCAACAAATATTTGTACAAGTCCTTTAACAACCTCTCTCTCCAGCATGAAACCACTGCTGAAGTCCACTCTATGTTACCTGAGTTCGTCTCTTACCTACATTAATTGGGCAAATGCTGCAGGTTTTATTCTAAAGCAGGTCTGATACACCAGGTTTGCATTATATATCTTGGAAGTGGGCACAAAATGTCCCTTGGACCATATGGCCCGCAGCCCTGGGCTTTGCTGGCTCACACCCTTTCTAATTCCTCCTAATCTGCTCATAAGCACCTCCAAAAGGGTGCTTCACACACCTCCCCAGTAATCTCTCTCAATGTCTGGTTGCTTTTTGGCTTTAATGCCAGATAGTATTAATATACCCATCACTGTAATTATTCAGACAAGCAAACATTGGCAGGAGCGGTCCCCACTTCCCACTTTTCCCACTGAATCAGAGGCATACTTGAGAGAGTCCTTTCATCCCCATGGATCCCGTTCCCTGGAGTTGTCCCAGGCTGTCCTCATCAAAAGGGAATTTGATGTTTCAGCAGTTTCTCAGCCAATTTCATGCTGGGATAAGAATCGGTGGTGATGGGACAGTATCATTTATTCACTCTCTGACTGTTGTTCAGAAGCTTGGTACATGTCCAGGTGCCAGCCCCACATCAGGTCCTCCTAGAAAACCTTTCACAGGACGGAGATCTATGTGTGAAAAGGAAATACTGCTGATACCTTGTAATGAAAGCTAGCCTGCCTCTTGTCTGGCTCCAACTGATGGTGAAAATCCAAGATTTGCTGCAATGAACAGCCTGGATGGATGGTTTCTGATGCCATGTGCTGGGAAGGAGGCACTTCTGAAAGCTCCCTGCACCCAGAAGCTCTGTGCAAATACCTCCCAGCAAGTCCACCTTCCCCTGTGTGAATTTTGCAAAGTTTCTTTAGTGATCAGTCAGCAGCAAAAAGAAGCTGTAAGGGATTATCCTGCAATTATCTTGCAAGGTGGGTCCCTTGAGTTTCCAGGTCTTTGGCTCAAGCTTTTAAAGGTTGCCCAGTTTCCCACACAACCAAAGAGTTTTGGGCAGTGTTTGTATCCAGGAAGGCAAGATCTCCAAGTAGAGATAACTGCTAGATCAGTTCAATAGATGGAAAAAAACATAGGTGCTCTTGGACACTTCAGGCTCTCCAAGACCCATTGCATGATCCGGAGCGAGATGTTACGCCTGCTTCAAGCGTGCTTGGTTTTAGGAATGAGTGGTGGTGATGCCATAGTGACATGAAGCAAGGCTTTGATGCCCACATTACAAAGAATATGCAAACTTGTATTATTCCTTTGATTAGCTGCTCTCTGATATGTCAAGTCCATGAATAATCAAGCCTCATTTTCTAATTAGTTTTACTCATCACCCTGCTGTTCCATGCCTTTGCTCATTTGCATACCCTTTTTCTAGATAAGGGCCTTATTCTGTGAGGTGCTAGCAGAGCATCTGTCCCTCTCCCACCACAGCATTTCTTTGGTCCTTTGCTGGCCGTGTCCTTGACCCTGCTTCTCCTCCTGTGTAATGATCATCTCATCGCTTTGTGCTTTTCCACTCTTTCTGAGCCCTCTTTCCGAGCCCTCTTTCCTCAGGGAACAGAGCGGTGTCTTCACACTGTCTGTCCCCCAGTGATATCTTTTGACTCCATAATCCAGTTTCACCCAGCCTCAACAGAGAGTTAAAACTATTAAAGTCCTGGGTTTGCCCAGGTCTCACAGAAGTTGCGGGGGGAGAGGTCCTTCTGGGGCAGTGGAGGTCAAGGCTGGAGCATCTGCTCCATCGCCTTGAGGACACAGGATGGGGAGAGTGGTTTTGAATGCCCTGGGCACAAACCTGTTCAGCTATCAGCCACTCTGGCGAGAGAGACAAGTCCATAAAAGAAAGCTGCAGCAGCTGGGCTGGCGGCGGTTGTGTTTGTTATTCTAATTAATGCGCTATTTTTGTGATATGGGAGGCTTTTCTGTAGTTATTTCATTTATCTTCTCCCCCTTCCTGCACAGGTACTGTAAGAAGCAGAACATTACAAGGAGGTTTAGCAAAGCAAAGTTAATGGCTCATTTGCATTTATTTTAATCAAGTTATTCTAATTGTGCTATTGTGCAAATATAGCTTCCCCTCTGATTTGAGGGGAGCTTCCCCTCATCCTCCCAGCAGCTGCGGGTGCCCCAGCAGCCAGGGTTACTCCAGCCTGCCATAGCCCATTCCTGCCCCTCTGCCGGTACCCTGCGGGCGCTGGGAGCTGCTCTGGTTGAACTGACACCAAACCTCGATCCTTTCAAGAAGCTGGAGGCATTAATGCCTAATAAAGCTCAGTTTTACACACCACAGCCCGCTTACCTCAAAGCTGATGTGTATTTTCTTTTTGTTAGGGCCAAGCAGTCACCATTTGCCAGCCAAATGGAGGTGAAATTCGGATGCCGTGGAAACAAATGTCTTCAGAAAATAGACAGGAATGTGATGATCGGTCCCACAACAAAGAGCTAACAATAGTTTCCTAAAGCTGCAAAGATCCATTTAGGACTTGAGGCAGGAGGCGTTGCATTGATCTGTCCCTGGGCAAATACCTGGTGCCTCTGCGCACAAGCGCCCGCCTTTCCGAACGTTTCCCTGGGTAAATACAGGGGATTCAGCTCAAGATGAGATCCTGCCCCAGCTCAGCTTGACCCTGCTGTCGCATCCACAGCAGCAGGAAGGGGCTGGGAGTGGAGGCACTGGGGGAAGCTGTGCCGGGGGGGTACTGCTGATAGGACGGGGGGCAGTGGGGACCAGCTGGCAGGAGAGGATGCTCGTGGGTGGGAGAGAAGAGGAGCAGTGGCCACAGCCATCTGCTCATCCGGGCACGCACACACAGAGGTGGGGGGATTCCCTGTGTCAGCATGGGAGAACAGTGGTGCATGGGGAGAAGGAAAGAGGTCCATGTGTTTGGGGTCCGTGGGGATACCACATGCCGGTAAGAAGGCAGAGGGGTTTTTTTCCACCGCCATTCCTAGGCGCTTGGCATTTTTGATTGACCTCTTCACTCAAACCAGCTGCTGCGCCAGCTGTTGAAACTTGCCCATGCTGTAAAACCTTAACAGCTCTGTTCTGCCCTACTTTTATCTCATTCAGGGTGATTTTCCTTTCTTTAGTGCCTAAGCAAATGTTTTGTGTCCCTGGATCAAAGTTAGGGAGCATCATTTACATCCTGTGGGTGAGAAGGCAGCACACTGGAGACGATCACTCATCAGTGAAAGGATGATCATTGTTTGTTTAGCCCATTCCAAAATAATGGCTCTGCTGGGAACACCAACACAGAATGCATCATATCTTTTATAGTATATATTAATTTAGTGTAGACATTAGGCCATCATTATTCCCTTCTTTTAATTCTCATATATAAGCATTCAGGATTGGTTTTAACAGAGCACACATCTTTGTTATTTCATAATGTAAAATAAATAAAGCTGGAGGCAAAAGTATTTTTTTTTTATATAAACGACTGTGTGAGAGTGATGGATATAAAGCACAGAAATGTCTTTATAATTTTAAGGCTTGAATTTCAGAACACAGCGTTTTCATTAAATGGTGCAATCCATTCATTTTGGAGAGACAGATATAAACAGAAGCAAATTAACTCAGTAGTTCTCATGCCTAGAATCTTTGTGATAAAATTGCCTATTATTGTGAGTGTAAATGTTTTCAAAATATTAGAGACAACTGGAAAAAAATAGGAAAGATAGGATAGGTTGCTCAAGGATGAAAACCATAAAGACATCCCTTCTGAACACCACATGTACCTGGTGAAACTACTTAAAGTGAATTGCAGGAGCACCGTGAGAGGAGGAGAAGGGAGGCAGGCCATTTTTTAACTTTTTTTTTTCATTTTATGATGGATAAAGGTCTGGGAGAGTGTTTTCAAATTATTTTCTTGGCTGTCTGCTGTGCATATTAGAAAATTCAGCTCCTGGCTGGTTGGCCAGGCAGAGAAATGAAGGCATCGCAAGGAACAGGGGAGAGCTGAGGCGCTGCGCTGGGGGAAACTGCTCCCTCCGCCTGCTCTGGAGGGGAAGGAGAAGCTGGGGCATTTCCAGCCCTACCTGAAATCATGGATTAGTGAGAGGGAAGGAGTGCTGCAAGATGCAGCACCTCTGTGTCATGCCTGCAGCTGAGCCCACCGGTTAGACATCGGAGCATGTCAGTTAAACTGGGGGTGGCCAAACCCCAGGTCCTGCCCCAACTGTGGACAGAAGAACACCAGGGATGGGCTGAAAACCTTCTTTAGCCATAAGCCTCATCTTATATTCGATTTTTCTCAGTCACTGGCAAGGCTACAGCTTTCCCAGACATGAATTGCCACAACATCAGTTGTACCCAAGAGAGAAAAACCCAGGCTCGCTTGCTGCGCTGTGCTCCCTGGCCCTGGTGGGTGGTTGGCGTGTGTCCTGGTTTGAGCGACACAGGACTAATTTCTCCTCCAATGCTTGGGAAAACTGCACTTTTAGAAGACTCTAGTGTCTGAATTCAGGAAAATATTTACTTTATAGCCAGCTAGGGTGTGCAGGTTTCAAGGTCTCAGGGTTTCCGAGCTCCCCAGGTGCGGGGATGAGGAGGAGCGAGACCCCGGCACTTGACCCAAGCTGCCAACAGGGTTATTCCATACCACAAATGGCACATTCAATAGAAATTAGAGAGTTTGCTGAGGAGTTCTCTCTCTCTCCCTTGATGTCTGGGATCCTGAGCACTCCTTGTGCTGGTGCCGGAGCCCTGAGCCCTTCCCTTCCTCCTGAAGTGTCCCACATTGGCTGTCCCTGCTGGGAGTGCACGGCTTCTGCTGGCGGAACGGGCTGAGTATAGTTCTTGTGTATTTTATGTTGGTATCAGGATCAACACTGGTTCTTTAGTGTTATTAATGTTAATTATTTAGTCTTATCCTATTAAATCTGTTTACATTTCAGCCCTCAGGTTTCCTTGTTTTTCCCTGATTCTCCCTCTCCGGTGGGGACGGGTCATCGGGTGAGAGAATAATTGTCTAAACAACAATAAATTGTTGTGGGTTTCTCAGACCATAGCAGTGTGTAGCAGGTATGTGGTCGGCACAGTGAATGGTGAACGGCAGCTTTGGAGCCGGGCTCAGCACCGTCGGGGTGAGCACCGGTGTGCTCCCACCAAGCCGGGGCGTTGGTGTGTGGTGTGGGGAGAGAGCGTGGCTTGGCACATGGCCGGGCCAGCAGAGGAGGGGCTGGCTGGCGGCATGGCAGGCGTGTGCTGCCGTTAAACTGGGCGTTCCCTGCTGGAACAACAGCCTCCACCCTGGGCAACCTGGAGTGGGAACCATTACCAGGCCACACACGGACAGCATCTTATCAACGCTTAGAAACACTGAAAGGGTGAGTGTCAGGAGGATGGGGCCAGGCTCTTTTCAGTGGTGCCCAGCAACAGGACAAGAGGTAACGGGCACAAACTTGACCATAGGAAGTTCCACCTAACCATGAGGAGGAACTTCTTTCCTGTGAGGGTGGCAGAGCCCTGACACAGGCTGCCCAGAGAGGTGGTGGAGTCTCCGTCTCTGGAGACATTCCAAACCCGCCTGGACGTGTTCCTGTGCCACCTGCTCTGGGTGACCCTGCTCTGGCAGGGGGTTGGACTGGATCATCTCCAGAGGTCCCTTCCAACCCCTGCCAGTCTGGGATTCTGGGATTCTGTGCTGGGGATGCGGCTCACTCCAGCCCGCCACCCGGTCCTGCACCACGGCAGGAACATGGAGCACCCCGGTGTGCCCCGGTACCGGGCGGCGCTCAGTGCCGTGATCCTGGTACCGCAGCTCGGTCAGAGTGCAGAGAACTATGAAGGGGTACTGGGCCACGCCTGGGACACCGCGGCGGCCCGGCCCCGGTCCCGATCCCCGGTTCCGGCCGCGGTCCCGGGGAGGCCGCGCGGGGGCGGTGCCGGCAGGCGGGGGCGGTGCCGGCAGGCGGGGGCGGGCCCGGGGCGGGGCGGTGGCGCGCGGCGGGGCGGCGGCGCGGGGGCTGCCGGGAAGGGCCGGCGGCGGCGGCGGGGCGATGGCGGCGGCGCGCGGCCGGGGTGGCCCCCCGCGGCGGCGGCGGTGAGTGGCGGCGATGCGCGGGGCTCCCGGCGACGATGGAGGACCGGTCCCACAAGGTGCTGCTGGCGCTGGTGATGCTCTTCCTCTTCGCCGTGATCGTGCTGCAGTACGTCTGCCCGGGCACCGAGTGCCAGCTCCTGCGCCTCCGCGCTCTCAGCCCCGCCGCCGCCGCCGACCCGTACCGGGCGGAGGACGAGACGCCGGCGCGTTTCGTTCCCCGCTTCAATTTCTCCGCCGGCGATTTGCTGCGGCGGGTGGACTTCAACATCAAGGGGGACGACCTGATCGTCTTCCTGCACATCCAGAAGACGGGCGGCACCACCTTCGGCCGCCACCTGGTCCGCAACATCCAGCTGGAGCAGCCCTGCGAGTGCCGCGCCGGGCAGAAGAAGTGCACCTGCCACCGGCCCGGCAAGCGGGAGACCTGGCTCTTCTCCCGCTTCTCCACCGGCTGGAGCTGCGGGCTGCACGCCGACTGGACCGAGCTCACCAACTGCGTCCCCTCCGTGGTGGACAGCAAGAAGGAGGTGCGGCTCCGGCCCTCCAGGTGAGGCCGGGCCTTCCCCGGCGGTGGGTGGGGGGCTTCCCCGGTGCTGAGCCCCCTCTGCCGCGGCGGGATGGTGGCGGGGATGATGCTGGCGGGGGGAGCTCGGTCGGTACCGACCACCCCCGCAGGGAGCAGGCAGCAAACCGGGGTGCAGCAGGGGCTGCGGGAGCGAGACTGGCCCGGGGGGGCGGCGTGCCTTGAGCTCTGGGTAGCAAACAAAAACCGACCCCCATTTTCAGTGGTGTCCCGTGGGCTGTGGTGACAGTAACGGCTGATGGAGAAAGCCCAGGAGTTCCTACAGGGTGACGCAGGAATGGGCCTGGCAGCCCCACGGCTCGGGGAGCCCCCAGTGCAGCTCTCCCCTGGCCCAGGCAGAAGTGAGGGTCTCCCAGCTGCCTGCGCCCAGAGCTCTTCCGTATCCGGCAGATCACCTCACTGCATGAAGCTCCCTGGGTACGCATGCCATCATTCCTCTGAACGCCAGCAGTTAATGCTGGTTCTGGGAGCGTTCATCAGCCACTGTTCTATCTGAAGTTTCGCTTATGCAGATGGCGGCCTTGCAAAGTAAAGCTTACTCTTGTGTCTGGGTATTTGCATTGTCCTTCAGCCCTAACCTTGTTTATTTGGGGCTTGCATTTTGAATTTTAGTGATGCTGCTCTCTTCATCCCTGCACCTTTCTTTTGAAGTTGCTAACCTTGCCTGGCCGTAGCTAGGTGGTTGCTGCCCCTGACTTTAAAAAGCCCAGCTGCCTTTTTCTCCTGAGCAGCGAGGAGCTGCTTCCTCAGCTCCCGGAGCTGACTGGTTGCAGCCCACCTTCAGCTGTAACAGGATGAGTAGCTTGTCCACAGCTCTGGGTGGCAGAACTGCTCAGGGTTTTAGTGCCTTTTCACCTTGCCTCACTGGGAAATTGGAAGCTAGGGTATCACTCCTATTGCGCTGTGTTGAACTAGTGGCAGGTCCCCTTACAATGAGGGTACTGCTATATATCTTGCTATCTGAAGTCAAGTCTAAGCACAGATTCACTTGAAATAGAAGGCAATTTCTTCCTAGAATTCCTTTTATATAGCATGACACTACACTGCCATCTAGTAGAAAAATGGTTAGTGTCATTATCTTCCTGTACCCAAGAAGCAGCTCTTTATGAGACTTGGCTATTGTGATTCCTGCTCTTTTGTTTTCCTTACTGCTTTAAAATTTCAGTGTCTCGTTTTTGTGACATCCCATTTGTCAACATCAGGAACCAATTCCTTGCCCTCTGGGTCTGTTAGCTTCCCAGGCGCAGGCTGCGGAGCCTTGCGGACTACATAGTTTATTTTACCTGTCCTATAAATATGTTGTTTGTCAGCAGAAATAGAAATTGCGTAACATGCGCCTTCTTTTGCTGAACAGCTTCCAGTGACCTGTCTTTCTCTTTCCCCAGAGATGGGTCTGGCCTGCAGAGCTGTAGCTGCAGGACAGGGATTCCCTTCCTTCCCCAGAGACAGGTCGGGGTCAGTCATGCCCTCTGGAAAATGGGGATTGTCCTTCTCCTAAACACACCACCTTAGGCAGAAGGGATCGTCGGGCTTGGAGAGCTGAGATTTGTCTGTAGATTTTGGCTTTGTGGTTTGTTGTTGTTGGTTTTTTTTTTTTTCCCCGGTTCTTTTCTGAGTTGAAACAGAAGCGTTTCGCGTACCTGCCCAAGAGTTCAGAGCGATGGTTCCTTGTCCAGCAAACCACGTACAGCGTCATAGCCGACTTCTGAGAGGTCACTAGGGCTTGTGACTTGGGATTGAAGCCGGAAGAGAGGGATGAAAATGAAACTGTGATGATTTTGTGTTAGGTAGAGGTCTGCTCTCACAAAGGCTTTGAAATAATGTTATATTTTTAATAACCTAATTACACAGCTTGCTTAATAGCTACAGTTATTCTCCCAAATAATGTCTTGACAGGCAACTATTTGGACTGCAACTTCTAAATGTTTAAAAAAACAGGAAGAGAAGAAGTTCTTAAATGAACAATAGTCCCTTCAGGTCAACCTGCCCATTGTGATGCCTTGTCTTTAATTTTATTTTGCGTTCTTGATTTAGCAATGTTCAGCTGACAGCTAGTTAATTAGCACCTATTCCTAGTGCTAGTAACAGACGCTACTCTGAGCACTTTCTGGACAGAAAAGAGACACTTTCAGAGCAGCAGTAGGTGTGGGAGCAGGGTGTCTGAGCGGAGGAGCCTTGCTGGCTCTGAGCGGGGCCAGCCTGGCTCTTCCTGCATGGTGGTTTTTTGTGAGAGGCCGTGCTGGGTTAGTGCTGGCAGGGGGGAAGGAACACCACAGCCCTGGTGTACAAATCCGAAAAGAGAGCAGGGAGCGACTTGCAGGAGTGCAGGGCCCATTTGGGGACCATCATCAGGGCAGGGAGCGAGATTCGCTCAGGAGAAGGGGATGATTTCCTTAAGCAAAGCTTGGCTTGACAAGGGTGGGCATTCCTGCCCACCTGATTTATAATCCTGCCTGATTTATAATCGAGGTGATTCAAAAGTGTGACCTGCTGTAAGAGTGATTTGAACTGCTTGGCAGCTGCATAATGCCATCTGTAGTTACTGTCTTTGGTCTGGGTAGCCTTGTCTGGGAATAGCCAAATGAGCGGTCATTTTTCCAGCAAACTTTTTAACTTGCACCTCTGTGTGATTACTCTGCACAGAGGTTTGCCTGGAGGGGCATGGAGAGTCTCCTTGTCAGATTGCTGGTTAGCCAGGCTGTCCTGTAGGGGCCTTTTTTTTTGTTTAGAAGTTGCACCTTTGTTAGTCTGGAGTACCCCCTGTCCTGGACCTCAGCACTAGGTACAGAGCATCACTGAGATACAATCTGATGGGATCAGCCTGGAGGGTGTGCCCATGAAGAACCTTGTTGCCTGCAGCATTCATCCTCTGGCCTCTGCTCTTAATCCTATTGCTAGTTTGCCTCTCTTTTCTTTGGGAATTGTGGGCTTGGAGGGCAGATTCCTGCACTGGAGCAGTAGAAATACTCCGAACAGCGGTTTTGATTTTTGTTTTGTTTTGGTTTAACACAATGGGCTTTCCTGTCTATGACCATGTAGGTTCCCAAAACTTGTGTTGCTTTGTAGTGGTGGCCTGTGCTCCTTAGTAAGTAGCTAAATAGATCTCCCCCTCCTCCTTTGGTCCTTCCTTCCCCTAGAGGAACGTGAATTCTCTGGGTGTGGGAATGACTTTTTTTACCTCCTTGGGTCCCATCGGGGTGCATGTTCTATATGCTCCTGTTCCTTCTTGTCTTCTGTTCCACCAGCGCCACTCACACTGCAGCATACAGAGATCTTGGGAGAGGGAAGGGGAAGGTGCAGGCAGAGCTGATGCTTTGAGTACTCCGGATTTGCTGCTTGGAAGGTTGGGGGAATGGGCTGATGGCAGTGACAGAAAGGAGGGGGTTGTCTCAACTGCTTGGCATCAGTGGTGAGAAAGGAAGAATGTGCCTTTTCCTAGTCATGAGTGACTGACTTGGGTCACTTGATTGATTGTGGAAGCCTCAAAGCTTTTGGCACACTGAACGGAGGCAGCATCCAAAGTAACTGAGTGTGAGAGCATCACAGAACTGAGACTTTGCTGGGCTCTGGCTAATTATTATGGGAAGTATCTACCGAACTTGTCTATAGCAATAAATCCAATGGCTCCGTTGCAAGAAACAAAAGGCCTTGGGGTTAGACTGGAAAATGTAATGAAACATGGGAGCAAATACAGATACCTACATTCTTAAGTGGTGTCGTGGCTTCATACCCTTGTCGGGTGAGAGACATGGCTGTGGGTAAAGGTCGGGATGTATTTGGTGTCCCTCCTGCCTAGCATTAAAGGCAAGAGGCGTTCTCCGTCGAGAGGACAACAAGCTTGCAGAACTGCCTGTGGAGCCAGAAAGTCTGAGATTGGAAGAAATTTTACTCTGCTGGTACAAGCCTGTTGGACCAGCACTGGTGATGGTGCCTGCTGGCTTTTGGGAAGCCTCATGCTGGCACCACGTGGTTGTGATGTGGGACAGAAGCCCCTGGGAATGCATGGGTGTTCTTGACTTGTCCCTACATGTTAGTTAAACTCTTCTAAGTTAAGCCTTACAAAAATAAAAAGAAAAGATGCGTTAAAACATTTCTCAGCAAAATAGAAGCGTTTACTCTGTGTGGCTCTGGCTGAATAGACTAATCCTTGTGCTCTTGGAAATGCAGTGGGATTTGCATCTGCAATTCTCACCTGCTCCATGGTGAACTGTGGTGTGCCTAACTCCTTCAAGCTGGAGCGCTGGCAGAGCCCTGGCAGAAGGCAGCTTTGCTGCAGCAAGCATTGCCGTAGCCCTGGCGTGAGCTCGGGTCCTGCTGGAGCGGGTGGTTTTTCCCAGTAAGCTGCTTCTGTACAGAGGGGGAAAAGTTACATAATGCTGCCAGGGGGAGGAAAATCACTTGGGGGGTTTGGTTCTTAGGGAGATGCCTGCTCAATGGCAGCCACTGTTGAAACAGCAAAGGTGATGTATAGCTGTGCACGAGGATGAGCTCCATTGTGTCACCTGTAGTAGTGGAATTTGGGGAATAGTGCCTGTAAATCGGCACTAAATCCCTTGTAGGCAGGAGAGATGCTGTAGAGTTGCACAGCATCCCAAGGCTTGGGGTGGATAATAAAGCCTTCAGCAGGAGGTGGACAGCTTAAAACCTCGATGCTGGAGGAGCAGACCCTGTTTCCAAGGATGAGATCCCCCACTGCTGCCACTTTGGGGGTGAAGCCTGGCTGGGGCGGGAGGGGGTGCAGCTGAGGGAGAGAAGGGGACCAGCATGGCTGAGCTGGAGGCTGTGAGCGAGCAGATGGGGACCTGCTACGGTTTGGGCCCTGGCCAGAGCACTGGGAGGGTGCCCTTGAAATACGCACTGGTGAAACTCCCAGGGAAAAACTCCTCAATGATTATAAAGCCAAAAAAAAAAAAAAAGGCATTTGCAGAGATGCTGCCAGGCCCAAGGGGCTCCACCCATGCCTGCGGAGGCTGGATTTCCCCAACTGGCACTGGTTGGGAGCAAAGCTGGGTCTGGTTCTGGGGTGTTGGAAGTGGTGGGACAGCCTGCAGGGTGAAAAAGGGGCTTTGAGGGGAAGGACAGGGGATTATTTTCATAAATACAAGTAGTTCCTTCCCCTAATCTCGTTACAGGCCCTGACTTCGAAGGTCTTGGTTGTAAACTTAAGGTCTTTGCTTTTTTGAGTTTGGACTCTCAGACTTACAAAGCTCTCTAAATTGATATTACTGGTTTGGCAGATAAAGTGTTGGACTTCTTAAAGGAATTAGGGATTAAAAAATCATTTTCCTTGTTAGATCTCTTCAGTTCTCCTCTAAATCTTTAATAAAGTGCAAATTGACTATTAGTTATTTAAAAGTATATGTTTCCTACAGCCTTTTCTTTTAAATTCAGAGCTTTTTTTTTTTTTGTGGGTAGAGAGGAGATGTTAGCTGTTGCAAAACTAAATTCCAATGATAGCAGTAGAGCAAGAATTCCTTGCACTATTTATTGCATTTGTTGTCAGAGTTGGTCTTCCCTAAAGAAGAGAGTGGGAATATGAACACTGTGGCATCATGCCGTTATATTAAGACATAATTACTTTTTCTTGAAAAGGTGCCTTTCTGCTGTTTTTTTCTGGGAATTAATAAATATTAAAATGAAACTGTAAATACATGCATCATCTGTATCAAAATAGACACAGATTGTGCCTCTTCATAACTTTATAACCTTTAATAAAGGTTATCAAAGGTTCTTGGAAGTCAAGCATCACCATTAGGCTATTTATTTTTATTAGAAGACGGATTGTTAAGTTTAACAAGTTGAGCATTAGTTCTGAGACATATTAACTGAGATTAATTTGTCCCTCATTTATTTAATCTGAATTGTCAGGAATCATGTTCTCTACTGATGTAAATGTCGGCAAAAAGGACTTATTAGTAGATTTGATTGCTTTTTAAATTTAACTAGCAGAGATACACTGGCATGCCTAAGAGAATTGGTTTGTTTCTTGTGAACAGTTCAGTGCCTAATGAATCACTTCAATGTACTTTTCTGAAGGAAAGCAGAGCAATTTAAATGTGCAATGCATTGATTTACCTCAAATGGATTAGGCCTCTGTGTGCAATCCTTTGCATTAATTTACTTTTTCCACAACTGTAATAATGAAGGCAGCATTTCTGTACGGCATCAGCCCAAATTAGCTCACAAAACTTGCTAGAAAGCAGAATAATTAATACGTGACCGAGAATGGGATGTGGGAATGGATCTTTTGGAGAGGACGTGGATCTCGGATGCCACCGGTTCAGGTTGGCTCTGAGGGCTGGGACTGGCCGGACTGTGTGCTCCTGCCAACACCCCCGGGGATGAGGAGGAGAGAGTTGCATCTGAAGTACTGGCGATTTATTGGCTTTAGTATGGGAAATAAAACAAAATACATATGTGTTTGTAATTTGGTGCAACTTTAAGAGGTTTTGTTTTTTTTTTTTTTTAATGTGGCTAGGTTTGTTTTGCAGAAACAGTACAAAAATCTGTAACTCCAGCAGATTTGAACCTATTTTATTGCTGTAGTAACTCTTCAGGTCCCCTCTTTCCCTCCCGATGACAATATCCAATGTGCTGTGTGTGCAGTCCCAGCGTTGGGCTCGTTCTGTCCTTGCTGAGCAGCCGGGATGTAAAACTCTGGGTAGTTCCTTATTTAACCACTTAGCTGCAGAAATGGCGCCCGGGCTTTGTTTTGCTCGGCGGGGATTACTCTGGCCGAGCAGCCCTTGCAACTCAGCCTTTTTTGGAATTACCCATGTAGGCTTCTTACATACTTGGCAAGGATTAATTTCCCCGCCTTTTCAAATCGGCTAATTCCCATTGCTGGGCAGCTGCGGGGAAGCGAAGGCATGGAACGTCCCCAGCCGCTGCCTTCCTCCCTCGGGAGCCTGGTTCCCCACTCCCAGTTTGGGGCTCGGATGCTCGCCCCAGCAGCGCCCATTGGAGTTTGCAGCATCTCGGATGGAAGCAAAGCCGACCTGGACAGGAGATGCGGGATGGCATTTTTGTATGGGAGGATGAGGTGACCGGGCTGGGGAAGCAGTGCCACTCCTGCCTTCCTCCTCCTTCTCCTTCTCTTCCTTGGCAGTTGGCACCGGAGAGCCAGCATGGATTATTGTTTGTGATTGATTTGCTGATGCTGGCAATTGTACAGTGTGTTCTGGGACTAATAGGGTAGTACCGAATTATTCAGGCGCTATTGAAATGAATCACATTTGTGATGAGTAATAAGTAGCAGACTTTGGTATTTATGAATAATTAACACAGTAAAGTTTTTCTTAAACAGACATGAAGAAATGATTTAATTTCTACTGTGAACACTCTGTAAAATTAATGAAAGATAATTGTGTTTGCTAATGTGAGACTAAGAAGCCAAAGCAATCTATTTTTTTGTGTTCACGCTGCTGATGTAAACAGTGAATGTATAATTCCTTCAATGTGTTTTCATTGGGTGGGACCTGTGTTTAACATCCTGTGGGGTGGTTTTTGTTGAAATAAAAGGTCTATTGGTAAACACTCGCATGTCTCTCGGTGGGTAGCATATATATGCCTATAACAAGATAATGTTTTTGAATGAGTTGCAATTAGGACCATTTTTTTCCCTCTTCCCTGACTCTAGCCTCCTTCCTCAGCTGTTCATGCTCTTAAAGACAGAATCCATTTAAGATATTGCTTATATACAGCTTTGAGTGAAATCTCCTTTTTGTTTAGTCTTGGAAAAAATCATTAGTCTTTAGAGACCTGTAAGTCATAAGATCCACTGGGGGTGAAACTCAAATCGTGTGACTTCTTGGTTCTCAGCTGCTTATCCAACTCTGAAGGAGCCAAACTTTTGATGTGATATAACTAAATGTATGCAGCTATGAGGGAGATAATCTTGTGGCATTAAACGATTTTGCACATCTCCATAAGAGCGTGAAGAAGACTATGCCTTTCATGAGATCCTTGTAGCAATTGCTCCTAATTTCCCATAATCAAAAGGACTGAAGTTTTGATGCTTTTAGAGGCCCGAGTAGCTGCAAGATCAATTTTTCCTTTACTCCCATTTTGTGTTGGATAAATTAAAACACTGCAAGGCTCCCAGCAGTGGGAATGTGCTCATCCAGACTGCTGTTTGAACTGTGGGATCCTTCAGCAAACACCCAAATCAGTGAGTAAAACACTCTCTGCAACTGATTATTTTCTCCGAGCTTCCTTGTGTTCTGAGTAAAGCAACTGTTTTTAACTCACCCTATTGAGAAGAACGACGTTTCCTTGGTCAGAGCCAGGGAGGCTGCTTTTTCAGGGTAACTCAGCGTAGAGTGTTTCCTTTCGCCTGTGAGAAAGCTATTCCCTGGAGCAATCCTAAGCCATTCTGGGGCTGGCTTTTTATTTCCTGCCCCCCCCATTTTTTTTTTTCCTTGTGGGTTTAGAGAAGGTTATTGGGAACATGCTTGTGTCTTGCTTGAGCAAAACCTACCGGGTGATTACTTTCTCCCTTTCTTTGTCAGCAGCTAACTCATCTTGATAGGAAAGAAAGTCCTCCCATGGTACCTGGTGCCTGCGAATAACTTTAATGGGGCTGGATGTGGGTGGAGGTGTCTCTCCTTGCGATGCTCCTAGAAGAGCAGCAGGCTTCATTCTTCCTGGAGCTGATGTTGCCAATGGTAGATGGGGAGGAAGATGGCTGCACGCCTTCTGCCTTTCGCAGAGCTGTTTGTTTTCCTGTGGGGGTGTTGGATCTAATCAGTACAGCGGGTAGCACGAAGTAAGACAAAAGCGCTCAAGGAAATGTCAAACGCAACAGGATGCGTCTGCCTGATGGTAGCTGAGTGACTTGCAAAAACATAAATGGCATAAATTAGGCTTTAACTCTTTCAATTCTTGTGTGCTGCAAGTCAGGAACTGGGAAGAAGAAAAACCTTTTGAGTTGGCATGGTCTCCCCGTTACGTTTTATCTTTTCCTGACTGTGCATCTTTAGCTGATTTTGGTGATCTTTTTCGGATCTTTTTTGGATTTTGGTGGTTTCCAGTAACTTTAGGTCAATAAAATGTGGAGTAGAGTTTTGGCTTTCAAATAAAGCTGACTTGAAAGTCAATTGTTTGCCTTTCTGGTGGTGGTTGCTGCTGGCGTCTGTCATCTTGGCTCTGGGAAAAAAGAGGTGGCTATGCATGCGAGTGGGATTTGAGAAGTCAGGATTTTACACCTGGGATGAGTCCCGTCTCCATCACCATGCCTGTCCTCTTCCTCTTGGCGTTGTCTGTAGTTCAGCTCTTTGCATCAGGGTATCTTTCTGTGCATAAAGGATGCTGGATTTCCTGGCCTGACTGCGTATAGTATCTCTGCTGCCTATATGTGACTCATCTTAGGTAGAGGCACTGGAAATGTTTTTAAGTGCCTTAGTTTGAATTCAGGGAAGCTGTAGCTTTTGAATTTAAAGCTCCAACATACTGTACTGACAGGTAAGTCCAGCTTCCCCCGTGCTGGTGTCCTGTGGGGGCTGTGGTGTTCCTTCTCTTCCTGGGAAGGGAAAGCGAAAGCTCCCTGACCACGCAGCTGCTGGCATGTGGTCACACTGCTCGGTGCTTTCACACTGGAGCTCTTGCATCATCTAGTTTTCACCCTGTTTTATGGATGAAGCAGCCTCTAACGTCACTCTTCGTAAGGAACTACTTGGGAAGATCAGAAGCCTGGAAGATTTGTCCTAAAGCATGGTCTAAGCATGCAGTGAAGGTATGCCTGTGAGCCTGGTGCCCTGACTCGCAGAAAAACATAGTGAGAAATGCTAGGACCTGCTCTCCTAAATAGGAGATGTCGGGTATCTAACACCAGATGTCCTGACCAAAGTCAGGAGGAATGAAACGTTGCTGCTCTGCTGTAAGCTCATGCTGTGTCTGGTTGCGATGAGTGACTGTTAAGGCTGCATCTGCTCAGAGTGGAGGGGATTAGACCGTCAGAAGGCAGCAGTAGCGGAGACCTAAGAGAAACTGTAGTCAGTTCCTTAGATCTGTTGAACACTGTTATTTGCAAAACTATCCTCTATAGCCATTTAAATCAGTCCTGCTTCTGGAACAGGTCAGATAGACTGCAGGTGACTGCAGGTGACCCAATGTTCTTGAATATAACTGACGCATTTTGCAAAGTAGAGTTATAAATACCTTTTTTCATCCCATTTTCAGAGAAGAGGCAGAGAAAACAAATGAAAAGAGTAGTTGCACCTACAGCTGCTTCTCCTGAGAAGCTACTGGCTCGCTTTCTGTGCTACTAGTTGCATTTTGGATGTCAGCAGCATTCTGGGTTGGAATGAGAGTACTCCCAGTGTTTTTATGGATAGACGCAACTTCCTCACTGAGTTAGATTTATGGGGTAGTGCTGAGGTTCATCTGATAGTAACTGCTAGAGTTTGGAGATTGCAGCTTGCTAGCAGTGGTGCAGAACAGCTGAAGAGGAGGGTGATGGCTAGGGGGGGATTTTGACTGGGCAACGGTTCTGCGAGCTGTCTTATCACCCAGTGTTTTGCAGCGTATTCAACATGCTACCATATGCAATTTTGCAAATTGCAATTTCGCTAGAAATACAGTCGACAGAAAATGTTGCATGGGAAATGTGTGAGCTCTGCCCTGTGTTTGGATTACTGAGCTCTTCTGTTGCTTGCAAGGACAAAAAGTGTGTGAATAACTATCCTTGTCTGCAAGCATGGCTGAGGGCATTGGACCTGAGGTTTGGAGCAATACACCTTTTGAAAAAATCTGCTCTGAATCTTCTTTATTTTATTTATTACCGGGACATTTAACTGAAGGCACGTAACGGAGAACAGTGCTGATATTTCTGGAGGAGGGATTGGAAGGAGGTTGCGCATCACTCGGTTTAAGATGCGCACAAACTGTATCTTTGATATAGTCAAGCCTGAATGCTGTTGTGTGAACAAAAGTACTTTAAGCATATGCTTAAGCAAATACATTGAAGTGCTTAAATGTATTGCTAAGCACTTTGCAGAATGAGGGTCACTCTGACAGCATGAGCTGCCCTGTGGTGGTGAAGTTTCCTGCTCTGCAGAGTTGGGATTTCATGTGTCTTTGCTCTCGTTTGGGATGCCGGCTTTCCCTGCTGTAATTCGCCTTTTTCTACAACTCAGAACTGGCCAGCACTGCAGCTGCCTGTGCACCAAGAGGGTGTAGGGGCTAGAGACTTGCTGAGACAAGTGAAAATTGAGATTCCCTGTTACAGGACCTAAAGACCTAGGGAACAGCTTGGGTAAGTTGATGCATCCACGTGACGGTGTCCATCCTGGCCAGTACTGGGTTGGGGACCTGGAGAACCAGAGGCAGCAGCTGTTTCAGACTCTGCATAACAGCCAGGCCTCTGCAGGAGAAGGCTGTAGGAATAGATGCCTTCCCTGGGTAAGTTTGGTGTGAGGGTGTAGGGGAAAAGGGGAGTTTTAGACCTCTTTTCCACCACCATCTGGGAGAGCATACCCAAAAGGCCAGGTCCATCTGACCTGAATCCAGACCTCCCATCTGCCAATCCCTTTTATAAAATTGGTCAGTGTATCAGGCTGCACAGAGCCCGGGGGGGGGGGAGGGGAACAAACACCAAACCACAGAAAGGACTTAAGAATAGCTGAGCTCATGGTGAGATAAAAATTTCTCAGAGCCTGGATTATGGAAGGATCCGGTTATTTGTAAAATATATAAGTAGATTCTCTGCCTGGGCTGTGGTGGCTCAGCAGTTGTGCTGGGGGATTTGACGGCATGCTCAGCCCTTCCTGCTGCTCTCCCATCTACGGCTGAGGTCTGGAAACTGAGGTTTAAGGCTCGCGACAACTTGTGTATTAGATGTTGCAAATTAACTGTATTCTGGAAACTGCAAATATAGGCTTTTTTAAGGAATCTAAGGCACTTTTGTTTCTTGTCTGAGGGGTTGTTTTTTTCTTTTCCCATCATGTTATGTGATTTTTCTGGAATTAGCAGGACAGTTTTGCTTCTGCTTTTCCTCATGTGTCACCTGGAGTCATGAAGGTGAATTGCTTCCTACAATAAACCTGTGTATTTGCGGAAGAGTTATGGGTATGAAGTACGCTATCATACCTTATTTTTTCCCTTATGGCAAAAATATTTAATGTCTTACGTGATGTTCTATCAAGATAAGTGAAATTCTGGTGTCTCTACTCCTGGGATAAAAAGATCTTTTTTAGGGTATTTATATGTCTCTTTTACAATGCAGCTAATCACTTTGGTTATGGCAGAGGACTGGCTTTTCTAGGGAAAGGGACAGCGGGCATTTGGGATGTGATAAAAAGGCAGCAGTGGCAGTTCTGGGCTGCGAGAAGTCATTGCCTTTTTGTATTTGTGGAAGCTCATGCCACGCTCTGTTACAGGTCTTGGGAGACACGCTTTCTTTTGGAAGTGGGTTATGGTAGGATTTATAGGCGCTGAAGAGCGTGTTGTGTCCCAAGGGCATGGCCTGTGCTAGTGTAAGTTGTCCTAAAACCTGCAGTGTGCTAGCTGGTGGGAGTCAATTTGGGATGTTTGGAGAAGAGGGGAGCAGAACACAGGCTTTTTAGCTCATGCATACAACATCCTTTTATTTTACAAGTTGTTTTCATTGTTACTTGAGCAGATGAGATGAAACATCCCTTTCTGTTAAGAACAAAAGCAAAAGCCTTCACTTTAATGCAGGTACCAGGGCTGGGATGTGCTGCAGTCACTTATTGCATCGCTTGGCTTTGATCCTTGGTTGTGGTGTAGGAGTGCATAACACAGCTCAGGAAGGTGTGGTGGTGAAGTGTTTTTGAGTCCCTGGTCTAGACTGACGCCAGTGTGCCTAGCCCAGAGTAAGTTCAGATCACTCCAGGCTGCAAGTGCCGTCAAGCTCTTCGGGGTCACCTACCCAGCAGCCACCTCCCCTGGTGCCCACAGCCCAGCCAGCTCTTCCTTTGCCGCCTGCTTTCCCTCCTCACATGCCCCCTGGGCAGGGAGACCGGAGGAAAACTTTCTGGGAGGAATGTCAAAAGGCTGTCTGTTCCGTTCCCTCTGTGGAAGATTGGGATTCTCTTACTGGTTTTTCTTTTCTGCATGGTTTTTGTGTTAAACAAGAGCAGCCTGTTTGCAAGCTCCGCTGCTCCTTAGGCTTGGAGCAGGCTGAGTATCTGCTTAGCAGAGATTTTGTGGTAAAATTTGTTGTTGCTGTACTTGAACACTAACCTGAGGGATTTTTTCCCTTCTCTCTGTAAACAAGCTTTTTTTTCCACTAATGGAAAATTTCAGCTTGTCCTCCACTTAACCACAGTTCAGGCTTTTCCAGGAAAACTGAATGAATCAGTAATGCTTCCCTCTTTTGCTTCCTGTGTGCTCAATTAATTGTATTATTTTTATTGCGGGTTTTGATTGCATAAAGCCTTTTTTCTGTCCTCATCAAACTGGCATTGTTGTCTGCACAAGAGAGGAAAGCCAGGATCTCTAAGGTGGTGCTTCTCCCTCTGGGACTGTGTTACCCCCAGACCTTCAGAGTTTGGAAATCATGGATTTAGAAAGAGGATGAAGCTGAACAAGGGCAGACGGATGCTTCTTACGGCATGGTGTTTTCCCATGGGCTTGAGGGGTTTTGGTTCAAATGGAGTGCAGGGATGAGCATTCAGGAGCACAAGGACGACTTGGAGTTTCCCATTTGGTGGCAGCTTCCACCTGCCTCTTGATGCTGCTTGCCTCCCTTGCTACCACTCACTGTTCCTTGCAGCTCCCAGCACTGTCCTAGAGGTTTGTTCTTGATTGTTCCACCTTTCACGTACACTTGATGCTCTCTAGATTGATGCCTTGAAGCGTGGGTTTAAAAATCAAACAGCAAATGACTGCACTGTAATGGATGTTATTGCACCAGACGTTATATTATAGAAGCCACTGTGGTTAAGTGGAGTATCTCTGGAATCTTGTTTTTATCAAGACGTTTATGTTCCCCTCTAATTTTTGTGGAGAGTCGTTTAGATGTTTTCCAGATTAGAGCATAATGGAACTGTTAGCTATAAATGTTCGGACGAATCCATTACACATGGTGATTTAGTGGTTAGTCGCAATTACTTTGGAGCTACAGTGTCAAATTTAACACCAACCTTCACAACTACGTATTGTGAAATCTGGTCATCCTTCTTGTGAGATGCTCCTCCAGCCTCCCAGAGAAGAAAAAGACATTTTGTACAGCAAGATACAAAAGCAATTTGGAGGGAACAGGCAGATGCTGGAGAAATGACTTGCTGTAAGAAGCAAACTAGCAGGCAGGTTTTCCCTGTAGAGTTTTAGCCTGTTTCTTTCTGCTTAATAAAAATCCAGAAGATTGGTGGTGGCAGTGGGTTGATGTGCTTGTTTCCCTTCCTGGTGGAGGTGGAGGCAGTGACTGATGGAGCTGGTGCAGGACAGTCCCATGTGCTGCAAGCCCACTCTCCTTCCTGCAGCAGGCGAGGTGTAGGGCAGCCGCGGGACAGTGAAGAGCTGGTCTCCTTAAGATCTAGGTAGTGGAGATGTTCCTGCAGGTTCCTTGAAGAAGGCATCGTATCTGTAGAGCTATAGCTAATAATTAGAGCAACTTTTGTGTAACAGAGTATCAACAGACATTTTGGTTGGGGTCTGACCTGCTAGGGAGCAGCTCTGTAGAAAGAGACCTGGGAGTCCTGGTGGACAACAGGATGGCCATGAGCCAGCAATGTGCCCTTGTGGCCAAGAAGGCCAACGGCATCCTGGGGGACATCAAGAAGAGTGTGGCCAGTAGGTGGAGGGAGGTCATCCTCCCCCTCTGCTCTGCCCTGGGGAGGCCACATCCGGAGTGCTGTGTCCAGTTGTGGGCTCCCCGGTTCCAGAAGGACAGGGAACTGCTGGAGAGGGGAGAGCAAAGGGCTACCAAGATGCTGAGGGGACTGGAACACCTCTCTTATGGAGAAAGGCTGAGGGGTTTGGGTCTCTTCAGTCTGGAGAAAAGACGGCTGAGGGGGGATCTTATCAACACTTATAAATACTGAAAGGGTGGGTGTCAGGAGGATGGGGCCAGGCTCTTTTCAGTGGTGCCCAGCAACAGGACAAGGGGTAACGGGCACAAACTTGAACATGGGAAGTTCCACCTAACCATGAGGAGGAACTTCTTTCCTGTGAGGGTGGCAGAGCCCTGGCCCAGGCTGCCCAGAGAGGTGGTGGAGTCTCCATCTCTGGAGACATTCCAAACCCGCCTGGACGCGTTCCTGTGCCACCTGCTCTGGGTGACCCTGCTCTGGCAGGGGGTTGGACTGGATCATCTCCAGAGGTCCCTTCCAACCCTACAATTCTGTGATTTTCACTTACCTTGACTATATATATAGGCACCTGCTTTAACCACAACCTGTGAGTAGAAGCTTTTGCCTCTGTTTAGCTTTTGAAATACCACATTTTCCCTGAGATAACTACCTGCTTGTTGCAGTTGGCTGCCCATTCCCACGTCCGACCCAATGAGGGCTGTGTGCAGTGTCTTGAGCTGCACCTTCTCTGACCTCCTGTGTTGGAAATTATCACTTTGAATTGGATGACCTGCATCTTGCTGGTTTTTGTTTGCTGAGTGGAGGTTTTATGACCTGTGAGGCTGTGTGCTTCCTTGCTCTCTCAGCATGTGAGTTGAAAGCGAGTTCATCTGAAGGCTGTTGTAGCACTGTGTCACAGGTTTTAAGCCCAGGGTATAGGCTGTCAAAATGAAATGCGTAAACCTGAGATTTAGAAGATGAACAAGTAAATCCCACTAAATTTGTGTGTCTAAGAGTCTCAGAACAAAATTTGGATTAAGGGACAAGCTCGTGCAGTTGGACATCCCGAAGCTCTTCACTTGTCTTTGAGCGTATCTGTTTCTGCAGTGGTTGGTGCTAGAGATGTCCACAGGCTACCTGAACCTGCTTCACTGTCGATATTTTAATAGCACATTTTAAAAAGAACATTATTTGGGAATGTTAAGACTTGGCCTGGGTTTGCAGTTCCTTCTCGATACCTGGAAGAGATATTGAAATTCTAGATTTGTACAAACTTGAAAGGATCAGTGCCCTGATTGATAGCTGAGTTTACTAGTAAAGCTCTGTAAAATGTCTAGGAATTTTTAGCTAATTCACATCAGATCCCCCCTTCTTCTTACCAGCTGCTCAGAAATTTGAACAGCTTAAAACATGCGTAACACACAGATTGCCTAACCCTTTCATTCTCTTTGGTTTAGGAAGTTACTTTGGGGTCAAAAGAGACCCCAAAGTAACTTCCTAAACCAAAGAGAATTCAAGAGCACAAGATAAGTTTTTAGAAGAGTTAATGCTGTGTTAAAATTGGAGTTTTCCAGGAGCATGGCAGCAAGGTTGCCACGAGTCTGAACTATCTGGGGAAGGAGTTTGTGCTCACTGTTGTGCCTTCGGCAGCTCGTCCTCGGCTTGCACCTGGAGGCATCTGAAGGGCATCAAAAATGTCAAAGGGGGACGCTGTGACCTGGGGTGAGCCCACACTGCCTGTCCTCCATGTCCTGGGGTGCTGCTGGGTTTGATCATTGAATGGTTCGGCTTGGAAGGGACCTTAAAGCTCATCTAATTGCAACCCTCCTGCCCTGGGCAGGGACATCTCCCACCAGACAACCTGGCCTTGAACACCTCCAGGGATGGAGCAGCCACAGCTTCTCTGGGCAACCTGGGCCAGGGGCTCACCACCCTCACAGCAAGGAATTTCTTCCTCAGATCCAATCTAAATCTCCCCTCCTCCAGTGTAAAACTGTTCTCCCTCGTCCTATGGCTCCCCTCCCTGATCCAGAGTCCCTCCCCAGTAGGCCCCCTTCAGGGACTGGAAGGGGCTCTAAGGTCTCCCCGGAGCCTTCTCTTCTCCAGGCTGAACCCCCCCAGCTCTCTCAGCCTGTCCTCGCAGCAGAGGGGCTCCAGCCCTCAGATCATCTTTGTGGCCTCCTCTGGCCCCGCTCCAACAGCTCCGTGTCCTTCTGCTGTTGGTGCCCCAGAGCTGGAGGCAGCACTGCAGGGGGGTCTCCCCAGAGCAAAGGGGCAGAATCCCCCCTTCACCCTGCTGCCCACACTGCTGGGGATGCAGCCCAGGATGTGGGGGGGTTTCTGGGCTGTGAGCGCACATTGCTGGGTCACGTTCAGCTTCTTGTCAGCCAACACCCCCAAGTCCTTCTCCTCAGGGCTGCTCTCAGCCATTCTCCACCCAGCCTGTATTTGTGCCTGGGATTTCCATGACCCAGGTGCAGGACCTTGCACTGGGCCTCGTTGAACTTCATGTGATTTGCACAGGCCCACCTCTTGAGCTTGTCCAGGTCCCTCTGGATGGCATCCCTTCCCTCCAGCGAGTCGACCGTGACACACAGCTTGGTGTTGTTGGCAAACTTGCTGAGGGTGCACTCAATTACACTGTCCACATCACTGACAAAGTTGTTAAAAAGCACCGGGCCCAGTACTGACCTATGAGAAATGCAACTCCTCACTGCTCTCCACTTGGACATTGAGCTGTTGACGGCAACTCTTTGAGTGCCGCCATCCAGCCAATTCCTTATCCACCAAGTGATCCGTCAAATCCTTGTCTGTCCAGTTTAGAGACAAGGATGTCATGCTTTGCACAAGTCCAGGTAGATGATGTCAGTTGCTCTTCCCTTATCCACTAACGCTGTAACGCTGCCATAGAAGGCCACCAAATTTGTCAGACATGTGACTTGGTCCCCATTGCTGCCTAGTCTGGCTGCTGCATAGCCAAAATTTGCACGCTCCCCACCCCATCACGTATGCTGTAGGCTTTGCAGGGGTAACGCTTTTGTGGCCTGACTCGTCCCTATTAGAGACAACAAGTGCTCGTCCTGTTGACTGAACAAAGAACACCATTCCCCAGAGGGGTGGCCTCACTGTGAAGGGGATAATTCATGTCCTGCGCCGGCTCCATCTTAACTTGGTGGAAGAACAGGATCCGGTTAGCTTTAATGATAAGAGCTGGCGTTTTGTAGTGTCAGCTGTTTTCCACACTGTTAATGCTGGGACCACAAAACTAATTAGAGTTGTATGATGGGATGAGAGGTTAAAAGCCAGTGTGATACCTACAAAGTGCTCCAGCCTTACAAAGAAATGTCACCGCATCCTCCTTAAACACTCGTAATTAGCAATTCCTGATTTGCCCTGGCTCTGTGGAGCAGTCTGCCGGGAGAACAAGGCTGTGAACAGCCCTTGGCTGCCTGGCTAGGGCTGTTAAACACGCATGCAGTTTTTGACATTCTTCATTTTTTAGAACTGGATTTCCACATCTTTCTTTAACTGCTATCATTAGCAATTTGCTGGCCTTCATTTTAGTGATGGGAGGGCATTTCATGACCTCTGAAGCATTCTGTGGTGCCGCAGCATAGAGGAGTGACAGTACATAAACCAGAACTATATTATTGCTTTCTAAGTGTATTTTTTAAACTTTTTTTTCTTTTAAACTAATTCCTCTTGGCAACTCAACTGAGCATATGCATCATTGCTAACATTTTCTTCAAATCAAATCTGGTACCTACAGTTTTTTACTGTTGCTTTTAAAGGACTAATTTCTCACCCTCCTCCCTCCCCCCCCCCCCCAGTAGACTCTGTTCATCCAGCTCTCATGACTTTTTTCCCACTTAATTGCTTTATTATTGCATTGTGTTCTGCTTTTACTTTTTAATTGGCAACCATATCATGTCCATGGTGGAAGAGGGGGAATTTCACTGTGGAACTGAAGGCAGAGATTTGGACCACTGTGTTTTCATTTAATGAGGAAAGTACTTTGTACTCCTCTCTAAACTGTACCTACGACAACAAAAAATGCTGTCTGCCTAAGTGAAGCCTATTGGATATATAATAGTTGCTTCGATTCTCTTTTTAAAGAATGATAAATTAGGGCATCAATGGCAACTAATCAAGACTTTGTGCCCTGGCACAGCCTAGGAGGGAGAGTGGTGCTGGCATCGCGGTGGGTGTGGGGTGCCATGGGTGGGAGGGATGCGGTGGGAGAAGCCTTTGCTGCCCTTACAGTCCCCATGCACGAATGCATAGATGCAGCTTTCATGCTTTTTCTCTGCACTGGTTGCACTGGGAGCCGGCTCAGTGTACACCTGAAACTGGGCAGCATAGCTCCTCGTGCTTTTGCCATCTTCTCGCCCTGGGTCCTGTTTAAACCAGCCAGCGAATTTTGTTAGCAGATGAACACTTCAGCTCTGCTGAGTTACTGTATAAATAGCTTTTGATATAGGAGTTCAGCCTGTATAAGTGCTGTAATGTCTTGTCTGTGATGGTTCCTGCACTTAATGTTTTAGGTTTCTTAGGGTATGGCACAGACTACTATTGATCACTTCTTATAGGTGCCTGTAGTTAGCATAAAACAGGAAAGTACAACTTCTGTTGTGGGCAGTTATTTATAAATATCTTGGAGCATCTGAGGAGCCCCAGAGGGGGCAGTTTGGGCCCCTGGATGTGGGGCTGGATACTTGAGTCATGCCATCACCTGGACCGGGGGGCTCACAGCCGCATCGTGTAGCCCTGCCATCAGCAGCCACCACTGGGGTAGGGAGGTGCGAAGGAACAACAAAGCAACTGGCACTTTCACATAATACCAAAGAGTCTCATCCTGCCACTTGCCCAGGCATTGTCGGTTTGAGGTCACATCGATGCAAACACGCTGTGCTGTGTGCAGGGAGAGCCCGCATCTTTCCTGCTGCTTTACCCTTTTGAAATGCATGCCGCACAGTCCTGGAATTTGGCTTAATCAGAGGCAGGAATGTTTGTACCAAGATTGGCTGATGTATTTATTGTACCCAGGATTAATTTATAAACTCTATCTCTACCTGGAGAAGTTTGATTAGCGTTACAAATCCGGCACACAGTGGATACTGAAGGAACGTGATCTTTAAAAGAAAAAAAAAAAAGTTGGTAAATAGGAGGGAGAATTCAGATTTAAATTGCAAGGCTACCTGAGCTGAAGTTGGTAAGGTGATGTCCCCTGAAAAAATGTAGCCCATTTGGGATTTATTTTTTTGTTTATTACAGATACCCAAAACATGCTTAACACAGCATCTGGACACATCTTAATGGTTTAGAAGCAGTAACAACAACAGTACTTTAAAAAAAAATAAAAATCATAAATTTAGTTGCTGAACTACAAGATATTTCATTCCCTAATATGACCCATGGAAATAAAAATGGCATGCTCATGCCAGTGAGCAGCTGTGATTGGGGTTTTTCATATCTGTGATGCACAAGATTTTCAGCAAATATTAGGACCTGAGTGATGAAACAGCGCTGATGAGAATGCACATCTGTCCTGCAAGCCAAATATCTGTCTAACCCTTGATCAAGCTCCTCGTGGCCGTCCTGCAAGCATTAGCAGAGCCGCTGCCTGCAGGATTTGCTTCTATAAAGTTCAGAGTGCTGCGATTTCTCTCCAAGGGCAGACATGTGGCTTAGGGGACAATGGCAGATCTTTTCCTGAAGAGTGGTACCCAGTATTGATAAAGTTAATTATTGAAATTGATTGTAACTGCAGGCCTGTTTGAGGGCAAGGGATATTTTTATAGAATAAGAAATATTTTTTTTTTTCTGTGTTACTGCCGGAAGAGTACTGCTTGTTGCAGCTGCCTCTAGGATTTTGGAGTCATCAGGGAAGGTACTGGTCTGATTTTTTTTTTTTATTTGGTTGCTTTCACAGCTGTTCCCCGCTACCTGCTAAATGGGTCTTGTAACGTAAACGGACGCAGGTCATGGATGAAAGAAGGCAGCTAGAGGGAGAGAGGAAGGAGTGTGGAAGTATTTCATGATGCAGTTGTGAATGATTTTGCTGATTGGCGACGTGGCAGGTGGCCATCTGCTCGCTCTCTCTTTTCCAGTTGACCTTAGCTTTGTTCTTGGTGGCTTTCTCCTGGAGCCCGACACAGAGTCATTGGTGAAGTGTTCATGGAGAGGGAAGACCTTCACCACAAACAGCCTCACAGGAGGTTACTCCTTTACCTCTGACCTTGCCTCTCTTGTGCCAGGTAGCTAATGCCACTCTTGCATCATCTGTCCTTATCCCCGGGCAAACGTTAATGGGCTCAATGTCTCTGTACTGCTGACGCAGGCAGAGGGTCCTTGAAAGCAGGCAGTGACAATGCAGGCTTGGCATTTTCCACTAGCTCTGATAATTAATTAAGGTCATGTGTCTCAGCTATTAGTTTGGCCATTGCTTTTCTCCATTAAGCAGGCGGTGAAATGCCAGGCAAGGGGAGGAGGGGTTCTCCCCTCCACAGACCACCACTATGAGACCTGGGTGGTGGTCACAGGGTGCTGTTGAGCCATGGGTGGGCCAGCCTGGTGATGGAGCGGTACCATTTGCTGCTCCAAATAGGAGAATTTATTTTATGTGGCAGTAAATTATGAGGAATTCTGCCTGCTGGGGTGTTTGCCTGATCTTTCTAAGGGTCTGCTACAGTGATGGCTTGCTAGAGTGAGGTGTTACTAGCTAAACTTGCTAGGTGCATGCCAGCGATGTTGAGAAGCAGGCTTTGGTATTTTTAAATAAGCAATCATTGTCCTGCTTTAAAAAAAAAAATATATTTTTTTAATCAAGACTTATTGTTGAAATCTGGAGGACGTTCCAATGCAGAGTACGTCACCTCCGCGATTGTCTAGACAGGTTACCCGTGTCCCTGTTAAGCAGCCTCATTATTTATTTATAGTTATTTATTATAATAAACGTGATTGCCTGCAGTAAGACGCTAATTCCACTGAGTCGTATTTCAGATCACACAGCTGTGTTGGTTGAATTTTCAGAATAAATAAAACATTTGCAGCTGCAGGCAGAGCAGCCTCTTTGACTCTCGGATGGCTCCGGTAGGTGCTGCTCCTGGGAGAGGCGCAAGGGCAGGAGATGCTCAGTTTTGGGGAGGAGGAGGTGTCCTTCAAGCTCGCTTGCTGCCTGACCTTGGATGATGTCCTTGTGGGTGTAGGAGCCAGTGGAGCCTGCTGTCATTGTTGACTTCAGCAGGGCGAGGATAGTACCCCTGGTGCCACATTTAAACACTTTAAACAGTTTAAAACCATCTAGTCAGTACACAAAATCTTAGCTTTTATGGATTTGGTGTATTATCACAGGGATCATGTTCTCTGTTTGCTACAGGCCCATTGACTTTGGTAGAGTTATTGAAGATTTGCCTCTGTCAGTGACTATAATGACAACTTGGTGTTTATTTTTCCCTGGAGTTTTGTTGTGCAGAAGGAGCTTGCGGGCATCCTGACAGCTCTGGTTTACTGGGAAGATGCAGAAGCTTTCAGGTATCTTGACTTTTGTCCAATGGGAGTGACTTCCTTTTTGACCAGTTGCCCAAAGTCTGGGATCTGCTGAGCTGTTTGACTGAGGAGGGGAGACTGACAGAAAAGCAAGAGATCTCTGTGTGTCCTTTTGAACAAATACAGGGCATCCAAGCCCTGTTTTCCTGGACGCAGGAGAGAGTTGATCAGAGGGAGCAGTTTCCTCACCCTTTGTAATTACTGTCCAACCTAGAGATGTTCCTTATTTTTTTTCTCCCCTCAGTCTCAGGTCTGCAGCTTTTGGGACTGCTCTTGCTGCTGTCCTGGTTGCTGCTGTCCTGGTTGTTCAGCCTCTTTCAGAAGCTTTGCAAAGCTCCCCTGGATTCCAGTAAATTTTGGACATGCACTACTTGCATGTGCCTGTCCTCTGGGTGGATTGCGATCGTTTCAGTCCCTTGGCTCTAGGGACAAATAAGCTCCTTTATTTATCCTAAATGAGGTGTAGCCATTACACCCATCTGTTCAATGAGGTGGGACCCAAGCCTGATGCAGGAGACGACCTTGTACGCTGCCGAGGAATGGTGGAAAGCTTATCCAGTGGTATATTTTATATGTACTCTGAGTGGCAGGATTATGTATAGTAGATCTGTTTAGGTTAGGTTGATCTGATGGCAACATATGGTCAAAATGGTTGAGCTTGGCTAGATGAATGTTTTCTTTCCTATAGACCTTAATTTTATTAAAGTGTGAAAGAACATTTAGTTTGGTGTTTCATGAAATTACTTGAGGGTATTGAAGTTAGTTGTTCCCTGTAGCATTTGATAAAATACACAGAGGCCAGAAGGAATGAATGATTCACTTCTCGACTGTCAGCTGTGGGGGAAAAATGAGGTGAAGCTGGATTCGTGATTTGAAAATCTGTTCATCAGCACTGGAACTTGTCAAAACATAATTTCATCTTGTTAATTTTAGTGAGTTATTGACTCAAAAGTAAATCACAAAGATTTGTAGGAGAGCAAAACGGTGTTTTACAGTGAGTGGGGGTTTTTTTTAAGCTTGATTATTTATTTTTTTTTTAAAGGAAGATTTCATAAAACTTCCTGCTGTTACAAAGTTAACATGCTCTTGCTCCGATAATGCCTGCCTGATTGCGGAATTTGAGGTTTAATCATGCACCATCAAATTCTATTTTCAAATTTAAAGTTAAAACAGTCTTTCAGGCTTAAGTTAACCTGCTCGCTTTCATTTCAGCGCACATGAAGTGGCAGATAATTATTGTGCATGCTGTATTTCTCTCATTAACATTAATAGGTTAGTATTACGGCTTCTACCAGGCCACAAATAATTAAAGCGTTCTTTGAGTATGACTTTAAATAAAAAAAAAAATTTCCAAGGAATTGTACGCAGTGAGGTAACGAGTGTCTTGCAGCAGAGACCAGGTAAATGACTTAACAAGTCCAGATCAGCTGAAAGTCAAACATAAAACCTGTTCAAGCTTGTTAGCTAATCTCATCCATAAAACTAACTGCCTATTCTTCATGGATATTAACCCAGTTATGCTAATGTTTTAAGGTAAAAAAAAACTACGAAAGTGGAAAAGTTACATTTGGAAAGGGAATAATAAATGACCCTTTCTGGTGTAATTAAGCAGACTGTTGATTAAGCAGGTCTGTGGGCTGGTTGAGATGCTACTGTTCATGGTGTGCAACTGGTCGTGCTCAGTCACGGCCATTGAGTGTGGGTGACCAGCTGCATCCTGAGTAAGCTGCTGGGATGAGGACTTCCAAATTTCTGTGCCAGTGTGTGCATGCAGCAAATGGACTTCCAAGAGAGGAGAAGAAATAGGCTGGCTGTGGGAAGGATGTACATGGAGGGAAGGAGTGCTTGCAAGTCTTCTGGTACCATCATTGACTTAGATGAGTTCATGGCTAGTAACGTATGCAAGTAATGCAGCGTTTTAGGTCTGCAAATTACTTTAGGATTCCTGGATAAAAAAGACTCTAATGCTATGAGTTGCTCATAAGTAGTTTTGCTGGAGCCCTAGTGAAATAGCAAAACTTCAGTGGTTTGGGTTCTTCATGGGCAGTGCAGAGTGTGCCATCTCCTTCATTCCTCCTGCCGTCTCCAGAAACACTGCAGTGGAAAATGCACAAAGGTCCGGTTTTGTAAAAAGTAGCGCTTATGTTTAAAACTGGCTTGTCATAGAATCATAGAATTGTTAGGGTTGGAAGGGACCTTAAAGGTCATCTAGGTTGGAAGGGATCTTTAACATCATCGAGTCCAACCATCAACCTAACACTGCCAAAACCACCACTAACGTGTCCCTCAGCACCACGTCTACCCGTCTTTTGAATACCTCCACGGATGGCCATTCCACCATGTCCCTGGACAGCCTGTTTCAATGCTTGACAACCCTTTCAGTGAAGAAGTTTTTCCTAATATCCAATCTAAACCTTCCCTGACACAACTTGGGGCTGTTTTCTCCTGTCCTATCGCCTGTTCCTTGGGAGAAGAGACCGACCCCCCTGGCTACACGCTCCTTTCAGGGAGCTGTAGAGAACGAGAAGGTCTCCCCTCAGCCTCCTTTTCTCCAGGCTGAACACCGCCAGCTCCCTCAGCCGCTCCTCACAAGACTTGTGCTCCAGACCCCTCAACAGCTCCGTTGCCCTTCTCTGGACACGCTCCAGCCCCTCAATGTCTTTTTTGTGGTGAGGGGCCCAAAACTGAACACAGCACTCGAGGTGGGGCCTCACCAGTGCCCAGAACAGGGAGACAATCCCTGCCCCAGTCCTGGTGGCCATACTACTCCTGATACAGGCCAGGGTGCTGTTGGCCTTTTTGGCCACCTGGCTGGCTCATAGTCAGCTGGCTGTTGACCTATACCCCCAGGTCCTTTTCCCCCGGGCAGCTCTTCAGCCACTCTGCCCCAAGCCTGTACCTCTGCATGGGGTTGTCCAACAGGGTCCCTCTGCAATGCATACTTTTTCAAGTGGTCTTTGCTTTTTTTGCTGTTAAAAAGCAGGGCAGCTGTGGGATCCAGCTGTTCTCCCCTTTGCTTTTGGAAGCGTACACCATGGAGGTGCTCCAAGGTGTGTGATGGTCACACCTCCAAAGAGACGTCAGTTGGCACAGGAGGGCCCAGGGTAAACCACGTCTGTTGTCACTGTCAGCAGAGACCCAAAGGAGCTGGAGGCCAAAGGTTCTTGTAGACATCTCAAAGCACTCTTAAAATTGTTTTTGTATAAGGAGGGGAGTTGCTTTCCAGATGCTTTCCTTTAACTTTATGGGGGGGGGCTTGCAATGGGAGAAAGCCCAGGGCTTCAGATTCAGGGCCTTGAATCTGAAGCCGAACAGATGGTTTGGTAGAGAAGCAGGTATGGGGGGAATACATGGATGGAGATGCAGTCTAAGTTGCTGTCTAGGAGAAGGACCTTTCTCCTCAGCTTTCTGGGTGGGTATCAGCAGGGCAAGATGCCTTTGTCAGGGTTGAGGAGAGGAATGTGCTGTAATTGAGTTGGGAGATCAGCGGTCCCTGGGTGGGAGCTGCTGCATGTGGCTGGGTAGGAAAGGCTGTTCTTTAAGTCTTACGCAGAAAGAATCAGCAAACCTTAGACCCAGCCAGGCTATGAGGATCTCAAGTGGTTTGTTAAAAGCATGTTAAATGAGTGTAGAGATGAAGGGAAGATGGGGAGACAGCTGGAGAGACAAGTGCGTCCGAGCCTGGGAGAGAAGATGGGGGTGAGGAGCCGGCGGGTGGGCAGGGAGGACTGGGGGTCGTGGGTGTTCATCGCTCTGGGTGCAGCACTGCTCCTCAGCACTTTGTGTGTCTGGGGACAGACCTGGAGAACTATTGTGCTGTGTTGCCAAAAGGAACAAAAATCCAAATACTTCTTTGCCATTGAGGATGCAGGGTGCTGGTACAAAAAGCTGGAAAAAAGGCAAGCCTTAAACAATAAGGATAATTTGACCCATTGTCGGCCTTCTGCTTGTTCCCTCCCACTGGTCTGCTGAATTTTAGTACGGCCTCAGTAAGGGAGGAAGATACAGTGACCAGTTTGCTTTGCAGTTATTTTGGAGCTAATCTCTGGTGGCTGTGGGTGGGCATTGGAAACAGGAGTCTCCAGCAGAGAGATGCTCCTTGGAAAACTGAATCAGCCTCCCTGCTTGTAACCGCCTCTTCCTCCCCACGTCCTGCTTTCAACCTCCAATTAAACTTCACTCATTTTAAAGAGGAGACAGCTTCTGGAAGAACTTGATGGTGTATTAGTGAGAGCACTTCACGTTGGGTGTTTCTGCTGCTTCCTTCACCAGTGCTATTGAGACTGAGCTCTTCTGTGGTTTCCCTTCTCAAATTCTGCATCGGAGTTGTAGGAGCAGGGGGAATTGTTCACAGCTTTCATAGAATCATAGAATTGTTAGGGTTGGAAGGGACCTTAAAGATCATCTAGTTCCAACCCCCCTGCCCTGGGCAGGGACACCTCCCACTGGATCAGGTTGCTCAGAGCCCCGTCTAACCTGGCCTTAAAAACTTCCAGGGATGGGGCTTCCACCACCTCTCTGGGCAACCTGTTCCAGTGTCTCACCACCCTCATGGTGAAGAACAACTTCCTGTTAGTTTACCCTGTAACATATCCATGAAATTGGTACTTGGCAGGCTCTTCAATATATATAATCTATCAAATCTCTTGAGTTGAAGAGCTCCAGTAGTAATTCAGGGGAATGCATTTCTCTCTTCTTTTGCACCTTTTTTTTTTTTTTTTTTTTGGGTTGGATTTCGGATCAATATTGAATAAGTGCTGCTTTGAAAAAATTGACATTCAGGTGGCCAGAAACAGTAAACAAGAGACAGTAGTTGAAACAGTCCTAATATGACCGGGCGGAGGAAGGTGATCATTCATCACGCTCCCGTTCATTATAAAGATAATGTTTGAGGAAATTAAAGCATGGTGCAGAACTGCTCAGGGGTTCTTTCCCTGGAACATGCACACGCTCACGCTTTATTTGCAATTACTCTGCTGTTATGTACGTTTGGCTGCTAGCAAGCACGTGAAAATCTAATATCTGGCTCAAACTGTGCCTCCTTTATTTATAAACAGCTTTGCTTTTGCATTACGCTGATAGAGCATGATACAGAGACATCTTGCGATAGACTCTTTCAGTATAAGGTGCCAAAAATGAAGAGGAAACATTTTATGTGATTAAACAACTGAGACGTTCTGACAGATGTTTGCCTGACAGAGTTTGTGGGGAAAGCAGTGCTGCTCAGATCTGGTTAGAGCTCCTGCACATGGCTGAGCCCCGCATTCAGGGGGGAGGTGTTCATAGCAGGTTTCTCAGACCCTTTCCCATTTCTGTGGGCTTCGCGGTGGGCATTGTACAGCCTCTCTGGGTGCCTTTGGCATGGGCTCACTTCTTCCTGCTGGGATACCTGCAAAATCCTCTCTCAACAGCTTTCTCTCCTCTCCCCTCTTCATCTTCTAGAGACTTCCTTTTTCTTAGCATCTTCACTCTTGGTTTTCTGGCTCGTGGCTCTGTGTTTCTTGCTTGTACCTCAGGAAGGTATTAAGGTAGATCTTGCCAAAACAAAATCACTGCGAAGGTACTGGTTCTGGCCTCTTGGCCCTGGCTGAATGTCCTTCCACTTTAATTCCCAACCACAAGTTTTTGTGCTTTAAGGGTAGTTTGTTAGGGCTTTGACAATTTTTGAGTGTTAAAACAGCTTTGATTTGAAATTTAAATTCAAGATAATACAGCTATGGCTTTTGAAAGGTTGCAGTTGGCTATTTCTTATGCTTATGAAGGTGGCAGAAAGGCCCTAAATATTTTGAAGTTGTATTTGGAGAAGAAATAAAAATGAATTCAGACCTGTCCAAGCTAGTCTGTTGGGTTTTTTTCTCAGATTAGCAGAGCAGGATGGACCTTTTTGTGATGCATAATCAAGTTGGAAATTTGTTTTGAGTCAGACTGCAAAGGTGTAATCCCCTTCAGGGATTATGGTAGGTTTTGCATATTGCCTCCAAGTGCCTATTTGAGGATTCAATGGATGCTTTAACCCCGCTGCTATCTATAGCACTTTGGAAAGCATTCATTCATAAAAATGGATTTTAACAACAGCTTTGCAAAGACCTGGAGGAAAACAAGGGTGCCTGGGAGGACAGGGAACATCACTGATTGCCCAGGAAGACATGATTCTGCCAACTTCAGTGATGGAAAAGGACACCTGCCTCGTGTGCCTGGAGTACTATAACTCATTTGGGGTTGAGCTTACCCCAAAAAGGAAGAGTGGGGTGAATTCATACGAGAACAACTGTGGGCTACTGAAGATGCAACGCTCCTAGAGCCAGCTTGGGCAGTTTTCACTCGAGTTTGCTCCCTTATGTTGTGCAGGTTTGGAAGTAGAGTGAGCTTAGAATAAAACTACTCAAGAATTGCATCCTACGACTGAGTCAGATAATAGATATTTCTCCTCCCCCCAACTTGTGCAGCCCTCTCCTGGGGAGTCCGAGCAGTATTAGTTCTCCATGGACTCCTGCTGGGTCCTTCTGGTAAGCCATCTCCCCAGCTTACTGTATGCCATGGCATGAATCAGTACATCGATAAAAGAAGAAAAAAAGGGTGTATGTGTCATCCTTTAGTCTGCCAGCTCCTTGAACCTGTTTTTTACCACAGGAGCACTAAGGTTAAGTCTTATGGCAGCAGTATGTACCAGGGGTGCTCCTGTTCGGGAGGCAGAGCTGTTCTCTTGTGGCCCCATTAAATTGCCAAGTGTGTTGATAACAGCAAAATTAAATCTGTGTGATACTGTCTGCACATCTGCCAGGTTACACCAAAGACCTGTCCAGCCCTGACAGCAAATGCTTGGGGACAAGCACAAAAAATAATCCAGCTTTTTTCCCTTCTATACTTGACAGAAGCCAACAACCCTGTGTAAGCTGTGAGGTATTGCTAAAGTGCCTTTTTCTACGTGTTTAATGGCAAGAATTGTCTGATTTTCATCAGTGGAACTAAAGAGATTTTAGCAATGATTGGCAAGGTGATGAGTGCGTGTTTGCTTTCTTTGGCCATCTCTCTGCTTGTAAACAGCTGGCTGTGTTGGAGTAAACCAATCATGGTTTCCCATTAAATCTTAATTAGGTAACAAATGGTAATATCTTACATGATATCTATTTAACCTCCTTTGCATGGGGTGGAAGGTAGTGTGAGGACCCTTACTTGTTGGTGCGTGTCTAAGAGGATTAGATATGGCTCCGCAAAGGTGCGGGCAGGATGGCAGGGAGCTGGGACAACGTGTGTCATATCATCACTTATGCCATAAACATTTATATAAAAGAAAACTCCCCCTTTATCCTGCTATGCATATGTTGAAGGAAGCGCATTTGTTCCTTCTGACTTGGTTGTGGGAGAATGCTGAATTACTGCTTCATTCTACAAAGGCACTTGGTGAACATGGTGGAGAGATGGCATAAAGGCTAAATAAGTGTAAAAGAATTAAGCGTTTCTAATTTATGGCACAGTGCTCACAGGGGAATACGCTCACAAAGACCTGCAGCATCTTTTCCTATTGAATGAACAGATTAATGGTGGCAAATTCTACAGTGTTAGGGACGTGTGTGAGGTCACTCCCCGTGGTTGGCTGTAGGAAATACTTCAACTGGAAAAAGCCACCATTTCCTTGCGGCTGCTTTGGATTCTGCTTTTACAGTTGAGAGAGCAGACTCTTTTTCTGGGATAGTTTTGGAAAATATTTAATTAAGCAGCTCTAATGAGGGGCCATTATAACTGCAAACAGAATTATTGTTATCATCATTTCAGCTGTTAACATTTTAAGGGCAGTTGTTCACAAACTGTTCAGTAATTAGGGCCCAATTCACTGTGGAAAAATTGTAGTTGGGCCGCTGCTGCAGCAGTGTAACATGGAGAGGAGCATTTGAAAAGAAGTCATCCTTCCCAGAATGTGCAGTGGGTACATGGACCAGTCACTTCTCCATAATATAGAATCATAATCATAGAAACCTAGAATGTGTTGGGTTGGAAGGGACCTCTAAAGGCCATCTAGTCCATACCCCCTGCAGTAAACAGGGACATCTTTAACTAGATCAGGTTGCTCAGAGCCTCATCCAGCCTGGCCTTGAATGTCTCCAGGGATGGGGCCTCCACCACCTCTCTGGGCAACCTCTGCCAGTGTCTCACCACCCTCAGTGGAAAGAACTTCTTCCTAATGTCTCATCCAAACCCACCCTGCTCTAGTTTAAAACCATTGCCCCTCGTCCTATCGCTACATGCCCTTGCCAACAGTCCCTCCCCATCCTTCCTGTAGGCCCCCTTCAGGGACTGGAAGGGGCTCTAAGGTCTCCCCAGAGCCTTCTCCTCTCCAGGATGAACCCCCCCAACTCTCTCAGCCTGTCCTCACAGCAGAGGGGCTCCAGCCCTCGGATCATCTTCGTCGCTCTCCTCTGGCCCCATTCCAACAGGTCCATGTCCTTCTTTTGCTGAGGGCTCCAGAGCTGGACACAGTACTCCAGGTGGGGTCTCACGAGAACAGAGCAGAGGGGCAGAATCCCCTCTCTGGATCTGCTGTCCACGCTTCTTTTGATGCAGCCCAGGATGTGATTGGCCTTCTGGGCTGCGAGCGCACACTGTTGGCTCATGTCCAGCTTTTCATCCACCAGCACCCCCAAGTCCTCTTCCGCAGCGCAGTACAAAAGTTTAAATCCTAGAAGTAGAATGGCTTGCTTTGACATACACATGATAGGCTTACTCACCATCAGGAGGACTGTGAGATTATTGCATGGTCCTTTTTTAGGTGTGCAGAGAAGAGGGTTGGTGCAGAAGTGTGGAAACCTGTACTTCTGGCACAGATGCTCTAATGATCACGGTCTACGGCAATTCTGTGAACATAGTGGTATCGTTATATTAATGACCAGGTGAGCTTTTGAACCTCCGAGGAAATTAAACAGTATGAGAAGGGGAAAAGCGCAAATTACCTTTCTGTTCTTGGTAAGAAGCAGCACCTTACACAGCTTGATGCAAATTGCATCTAGTTAAGGAATGTCTTAAAATGCAGCTCTGCAGGGTTGCTCAGCTGTAGCTATAGTTAGAGCTGTGACTATAGATAGCATTAAATTTATTTAAGTGCTAATAAAGTGAAGTTTGGCATTTCCTCCGAGACTTATTTTAGAACAAGTCTATCAGAATTGTTTAGCAGCTTTGTGTACCTCATGTTCAAGCGCTTTCATAGTGCTTAGTCTGGGCAAGTTAATGCGGGGCTCTGTCGGTGTCTGGCTGAGGGAGTCTGGGTTGGCAAAGTGCAGCTGGAGCATGGGGCTCTGCTTCCTTGGGGAACCATCTCTGGTATTAAAATAACTTGGTATAAATCTCGTGCTGAGAACCCCCAGTTCCTGTGGTTTTGCTGTCTGGATTAAAGTGCAGGCTGCAATTCTCGATCAGTGAACCATCTTTCTAAGCTTGGGAGGTGCAAATGTGCAGTGCTGGGCGCGCAGAGGGCAGATTAAGAGCTTTGGGTCAAGAACAAGGCATGGTGGTGGCGGCACAGAAGGAGCGCTGGAAAATGCGTGGTGCCACGTCTAAATCCTGAGAATCTCTGAACTTTCTTGTCTTTTCTCCTCTTCAACTTAAGTGAATGTCTTCTCTCCTGAGAACAGATATATAACTTCTGTTGGATCTGGGCAAGGCATTTTCCAGTTAGCAGTGGTTGGATCTTGGCAGAGGACATGGTAGGAAGTCGTTAGTGGTCTCAGAAGAGCTGCTGCTAAATGCCTACGGTGGGAGATCACGGTGTCCCTATCCCATGACGCAGTGGGAATGCGATGCCCAGTCTTACAGGACCATCCCTTGAAAGCAGGTCTGGGCGTTAGGGTCAGGGACCCTAGGTGGGTTTCTACTTTGAGAGCTGGCTTCCTGCAAGACCCGGTTGTCCTGCAGAGCTGCTTTCCAGCTTCACAGGTAGGAACCACAGACAAAACAGGAATCCAGTTTGGTACCATGTTGTAGCTGTGGGAGAGCCAGGTAAAGAAGTGCTGTGCAGTTTTGGTCTGAGAAATGGTGTTTTTTAAAGGGAAGGGGAAGATGTCTCATACTGTGAACAGTAGCTCGCGGAGTACCTTGCGCTACTACAGAGAGAGAACTAACGATACCTTCAGAGACCTGCTAGCCAACCAAGGAGTGTGATAGCCCCAGGACATGTGCTGGGGTTCAGAGGAAGCTGGTACTGCTTTGCTTCCCAAGGAATAGCCGTTGATACCCTGGAGCTGAAATCTTACTGTTTTGCCTGTGGGACAGAGTGAGGACAGGCTGAGCAGCATCCCAGTGAGCGCTGCTTCTCCTCGCCTCCCGGGCAAACTGTTGCTCCTTGGGGGTCTCTGGAGCAAAGGGTCTGAAGACACTTTTGGGAGCCCTTGAACATCAGCTCCTCAACAAAGCACCTGTGACTCATGGTGAATTGTGTACACGCTCTCTGCCTCAGTTTCTTCCTCTTCCCCATAGAAACATCTCCTGCTTTTTGTCTGCTCTGTGTAAGGTACAGGGGGATCCTCAGTGCCTTGGAGCGGGGAGCTGTGCAGTGCCCTTGCGGATGTCCAAGGTCCTTCGCAGGTTTGTAGCAAGCCAGGCACACATCCTCCACTACTGTATTGCAAGGAATAAGCTGAGATTTCACTCTGAGGGTGGTGAGCCCCTGGCCCAGGTTGCCCAGAGAAGCTGTGGCTGCCCCATCCCTGGAGGTGTTCAAGGCCAGGCTGGATGGGGCTTGGAGCAACCTGGTCTGGTGGGAGGTGTCCCTGCCCAGGGCAGGGGATAAGAACTGGATGATCTCTAAGGTCTCTTCCAACCCAAACCATTCTATGATTTCCAGCACTGGTGAAGCTGATGCTCGCTTCTGCTCCCATCCTGAGCAGTCTGCTAGCAAAGGAATTTATGATAACAAAAATATTTTTTGTGCAAAGTGCAGTAACATAGAGCAATAAAACCCCATAATTGCAGCAGGAATGTTCCGTGTTAAACCGAACTATCAATTATAGTTTGCATAGAGGTTTGCTAGACTAAAAAGGTGGTGCTTTCATGTGAAAAAATATTCATTATCTTCTCTCGAGCACACCTTAATTGCCAACATCAAAGTTATTAATTAAGCAATACATCTTGCAAAACTGGATTGGCTCATCCACTGCATATGGAGTGTGGTAGGAAGGGTACAGGAGAGCCTTCTGGATCCTCGCACGGGAGACCTGCTAAGGAGAATCCATTCCTCTCTATGAAGGTTACACTCAAAGTAGTTGATTTTATGAGAAATGTCACATTTTAGGTTGCAGTGTACTTGCTTTGGCAGCAATGCTGTAACAGAAAGAGTGACAAATTCTTCAGTTGATCCTTTTGCTTATGTTCCCCGATCGACAAACGCTGCCTGCGCAGGGCCATGGTAAGGCTTTGTGGTGGGCATCGCCAGGTGGCCCACGGGCCCCAAAACATGGTTTGGAACCATCCGTAGCGGGAGTAGTTGGAGCAAGAAAAGGCAAGGAAGGAATCTGAATTTTGTGTTGCTCGTCTGGCCTCAGTTGTACCTGTGCTGCTGGTTTCCAGTTGCTTCCAGTGCTGTTTTTTAAAGCAGCTGTGTTTTTCATGGTAGAAGTAACCTTCTTGAGCTCCTTATTCCTGCGTACTTTTCCTTTAGAGGCACTTTGTATCTCCATGCTAGCAGAGGTCTCTTGCCTTGGACAAAATTCAGTTTTAAGACTTCAGGTTTAGACGTGGAGATTTAATTTCTTTAGCTCACGGTAACTCAGTCCTTGCTCAAAAATGACTTTTGTATCTAATGCAGCTGGTCAGCATCATGTCTGATTACTGCGAGGAGAATCTCGGATCCGCTCTGTTATGCGTCAGATGCTTGTTGTTTTCTTTGTATTTTCCTTTCCTCTCCTTTGTTGTATAACTCAGGAACACCCCAAAATTAATGGAGAAAAGCTGTGGCAGAGAATGGTCCTCATGGTTACAGGTGAGACCTCGGAGATCCAGCTCACGCTGTGCCAACTGGGCTGTTCCCCTCTGGGCACCTCGGTGCGCCCTCCCTGGGCAGAAACTCTCCTCACTCTGCTGATCTGCTTAGAGCCATTTTTGTGCTTGATGCTAATTTCATTACAGGTGTGAACTTGCTACGATAACGATGAATAATTTTTTTTCCCTCTATACGATTTCAGAGAATGATGTTATCTTCTGTTTCCCACTAGCTCTGGAGGAAGCTATACCTCTAATGTATTTGTCTCATCAATTTGCAAAGACATCTTTATTGCCCTTGGTGGATCATAAAGGCTGCTTTCCAAGAGGGATGTTTACTGTAAAAGCTAATGAAGACATCATTACTTTCCGTGGCATCTCGTAGCTTGTTCTTCAGAAAGAGTGATTGACTCCTTGTTGTGGCTGTATTTTAACTTCTGCTAGGTGTGTGTTTTTTATGAATTTTTTATCAGGTCGTTAATGGGGGAGTTGAGGGATCACACAAAGAGATCACTGTCTGAACTGGCAGGGTTTGCACTGGTGCACTGTTTGCTCTCCAGGTTTTTTTTTTTTTTAATACAAAAGTGCTATTGTGTGCATTGCTGAAAATTAGACATTTAATTATTAAACATTTTTTTAAGACTTTCTCTCCCTCACCTCAGTGCAAGTAGGAAGAGTGTTCCCAATTACACTTTTATGACTATAGATTTTCCACTTCGCATTCTCAAGAGCTTGGAAACATGATTAATGTAAAAGATTGTCAAACAGCATTAATCACTGTTGATTTCTTATCGATTCCTGCCCTCCCCTTTTCCCAGAGAGCCAGCGGTGCTTGCACAGGCCAGTCAACTTCTGTGCAGTGAATAAAATCTTATACCTTTGTCGATGCCCTCTTGCCCTGCGGTTTGAAGGAGTGTGGTGAAGCGCTGGGGAGCTGCTCGCTCACCTGGGATTATTGGGAAGTTTTAGTCACGGTGGAGAGAAATAATGGGAGGAGAGGATAAGCATATTTATTTTGATGCCGTTGCTTCGCTGTTACGTGCACTAAGCTACGCATGCAAGACAAGTGGTTTTACATCTAATGTACATTTTCAGCCAGGGTGGCCTTTGCGAGACATAAATGACATAAGGTGAACAAACTGCTTATTAAGGTAAGACAATGGAGGCCCAATTTTAAAAGGTTAAGATGTACTAGAAAGTATCAGTGCATCCTCCAAGTCATTAATGCTATACAGAATGCACAGCGGGTGGTATTTTGAAAGGCCACTGTAACCTTTTCAAGCATGAAGCATGCTAAAAGGAATCCATTTCCTTACTGCCTTGGAAAGGGAAATCAGTCTTAAAAAGCCTCCGTTTTTATTTGTTTAAAAAGAAACCTTTCCTTGGAGTGTAAAAAGAGAGGGAGGATCCTTAAAGCCAAGCGAGCAGCGAGCTGTCTGTTGCAAGGCACCAACCCTGGATGTCCACAAGCGGCGAGATGTAAAATTTTGGTTTTTAAAGAGAAAAGTATTCTCACTATTGTACTTCCTCCCCCCAGTTCCTTAGCTGAATTTTAAACTTTGCACGAGCTTGTTTTTGTCGCTGTTCAAACTGGCAAAACTGGGTGGAGGAGGGCTGCAGTGTGGTGTCTCTGTGCATCCGCGGGGAGCAGAGGGGAGGAAGAAGGGGCAGCTTCGTCCTGCCTGCAGGTGAGCGATGGCCTGGGCTGCGGGAGCTGAAGTATTCCAACAGCAGTTATAGATGAATGCGTTTGGAAGGCTTGTGTTTGGTTTGGGGCGGGGGGGGGGGGGGGGGGGGAAAAAAATAATAATCCAACAGACAAGTTTTCAGCCAAACAAGCTACAAAGACGTGAAAAAGGCTTTCTGTATTCCTGAAAGATTGTCTGGTATTTTGAGTGAGACTGGTTGTACCTAAAGGACGACAGCTCCCCACAGAGCAAGCCTGGCTGTCCCGTGCTGTCACGCAGCAGCACCACCGCTCCCACACAGCAGGTCTCTCTGCTGCAGAACCCGTTGCCTCTCATGATCTGCCAGTGCCTGAGAGCAGGAGCAAGGGCAAGTCCTGCTCCTCGTGAGGAATAACCCCAGCACCAGTACAGGTTGGGGGCTGACCTGCAGCTCTGCAGAGAGGGACCTGGGAGTCCTGGTGGACAACAGGTTGTCTGTGAGCCAGCCATGTGCCCCTGTGGCCAAGAAGGCCAATGGCATCCTGGGGGGCATCAAGAAGAGTGTGGCCAGCAGGTGGAGGGAGGTCATCCTCCCCCTCTGCTCTGCCCTGGGGAGGCCACATCCGGAGTGCTGTGTCCAGTTCTGGTCTCCCCGGTTCCAGAAGGACAGGGAACTGCTAGAGAGGGGAGAGCAAAGGGCTACCAAGATGCTGAGGGGACTGGAACACCTCTCTTATGGAGAAAGGCTGAGGGGTTTGGGTCTCTTCAGTCTGGAGAAAAGACGGCTGAGGGGGGATCTTATCAACACTTATAAATACTGAAAGGGTGGGTGTCAGGAGGGTGGGGCCAGGCTCTTTTCAGTGGTGCCCAGCAACAGGACAAGAGGTAACGGGCACAAACTTGATCATGGGAAGTTCCACCTAACCATGAGGAGGAACTTCTTTCCTGTGAGGGTGGCAGAGCCCTGGCACAGGCTGCCCAGAGAGGTGGTGGAGTCTCCGTCTCTGGAGACATTCCAAACCCGCCTGGACGCGTTCCTGTGCCACCTGCTCTGGGTGACCCTGCTCTGGCAGGGGGTTGGACTAGAGGATCTCCAAAGGTCCCTTCCAACCCCGCCTCCCCCCCACTTCATTCTGTGATTCTCTGATCTGTTAAGGTGCGTTGGGTAAGACCATGCTTTCAAAGTGCTGTGGGAATCCAGTTGTGCCTCCTCTTGCTTGCATGGTGCAACTTGAGGGCTATTTTTTGGGGGTGTTGTTCCTCTGCCTGCTTTGAGTTTGCAATTGCATTTTAACAGAGAAGGTTGTGAAGAGTTCACAAGCCTCCTCAGGCTTGAAGAAGCCCCCAAGTTGCCTTTTGCTTAAGCCAACTTGACTGTTTGATGGCACCACTGACTTGAAGCAGCTGGCATCTTGCTTTTGTTGCTGGGAAGATCTTTATGAAATGGATTAACCAGATGCAAGTTTTGACTTAAGCCCACTGGGAACTAGGAAGATAGCAGACCCATCTTGCCGTAAGTTAAATACAAACACTGTGAAAGAATATCTTAAGTGCTACTTGTAGTCTGTCCTCGGCATCTGTTGGTTAAATGGCCTCTTCAAATACACACTACAGCTCCAACTTCACTTAGCTGTAGCTAAGCTCCTGATTGCAAGATGCTTTTTCCTCCTGACTATTCAGCCTTCGACTCTTGCAGTGTCAGTGGAATTAAAGAGCATAAAGAGCAGGGTTTTACAGCCAGTACTGCTGCTTTTGCTCGTGAATCATGAAAGCTGCTCCGGAAAAGCAGAGGTTTTGTGTGGAGGAGAGAGATGAATTAAAATATTCTATTCCCTCCTGAACACCAAAAAAAGAGAGTCCTTATGTTTAGATGATCTCATTCAGTAGGTGTCTAAAGACTGAGTGAATGATGTGCAGTGTGCTTGGGTATTCAGTACATGTGGCATGGGAGTGGGGTTTTTTTTGCTTTTCTGAGGGGATGGGGGAGATTTTGGTCCATCTGCGGTTTCTCAGAGTTCGGATTTTTGATTTGTGAGTGAGCTTGTGCAGACCAGCAACTGGGCAGTGGGCGCCCATGTCTCTCCTTTCAGATGTTGCAGCTCCATTGCCCACCTCTAGTTCTCATTTTCCTGAAAACCAATGGCAATTTCAGTGACCTATTTGGGACTCCTGTGGGACTGCTCCTGCTGTGACACATTCAACGGTCAGATCATAAAAGGGGAGTCTAGAACACACGAGGAAGGGACAAAGCAAGGATCTTGGCAGCTCACCAGCTTTGCTGTCTTTCTTGGCTGAGGCTTGCAAGCATCAAGTTGCATTCCTGCGTGGAGGAACAGTGGTTTAATGTTTGATAGTGATCAGATCAGGAGGAGAGCAGAGCACCAGGCATCCGACAGGTTGTCAAACCTGTCACTTCCCAGCCTTTTCTTCCCCTTGACAAGGTTAGCCACTGACTGACAAGGGTACACTTTGCCAGGATGGCAGCGCAGCCTTTAGAAGGAGGAAAAATGCTTTCAAAAATTAGTTCGGCTGCTCTCCATGTATTGTAACATCTCTGCACAAACCTGCGTTCTCCAATGTGCCTTTGCAACGACTTTGAGTCTTTTCCTTTCTCCACGTTCCCATTACTGGAAAAACAAACACATGCAGTCCCTTCCCCACAGTCTGCGGTTGCTTGTTGGGCGAGACACGGATGGGCTGCGAGCAAGACTGTGGGGCCATGAGCATCCCTTAGGATGGGTCCTGGTGTGGGATGGGCACTTGCAAAGTGGGTGTACCCAGCCGTGCGAGTATGCCTTTGACATTGGTGGTACAGATAAGGAGACTTTGGGAAGGGATGAATTTCTTGTCTGAACTGGAGGGGTTTCTCTCTTGATCCCCACCTCCCTTACCCACCCTTGCCTCTCTCCTTCTTTTTCAGGATATATACACAACAATGTGCCCTTGTGGCCAAGAAGGCCAGTGGCATCCTGGGGGGCATCAAGAAGAGTGTGGCCAGCAGGTGGAGGGAGGTCATCTTCCCCCTCTGCTCTGCCCTGGGGAGGCCACATCTGGAGTGCTGTGTCCAGTTGTGGGCTCCCTGGTTCAAGAAGGACAGGGAACTGCTGGAGAGGGGACAGCAAAGGGCTACCAAGATGCTGAGGGGACTGGAACACCTCTCTTATGGAGAAAGGCTGAAGGATTTGGATCTCTTCAGCCTGGAAAAAAGACGGCTGAGGGGGGATCTTATCAACGCTTAGAAACACTGAAAGGGTGGGTGTCAGGAGGATGGGGCCAGGCTCTTTTCAGTGGTGCCCAGCAACAGGACAAGAGGTAACAGGCACAAACTTGACCATAGGAAGTTCCACCTAACCATGAGGAGGAACTTCTTTCCTGTGAGGGTGGCAGAGCCCTGGCCCAGGCTGCCCAGAGAGGTGGTGGAGTCTCCATCTCTGGAGACATTCCAAACCCGCCTGGACGTGTTCCTGTGCCACCTGCTCTGGGTGACCCTGCTCTGTCAGGGGGTTGGACTGGATCATCTCCAGAGGTCCCTTCCACCCCTACCATTCTGTGATATTGAAGGAGTGGAAGATGGACAGTTTGTCCATGTATTTGTGCATGTGTTGACTGCTGTGTTGGAAAAAAACAGTTCTAGCTAAATTATTTTTTTAATTTAAATGCTCATTCAATACCCCCTCACCCCCAAGTGCCTGTGAATCTTTGCAAGGCACCTTGGCTCTAGGATTTTATAATGCAGACTGGTGAACGTTTGGGTTGCGGGCTTGCTCCTGCTGTGTGCGCGTAATCATACATAAACGCACATGTCCTTGATGTCTGCTGCAAAAGGAAATTCTCTTTTCCCAAACTGTGGCCAACCTCAATCCCATTAATATTAAGACCGTGGGTCTGCAAAACCTCAGCGGAATCTGCATTCACTGTAGGAGTGGAAGGATGTTTGTTAATCCTTTTCCCATTATGCACTTTATACTACCGTGGATCTGGTACGGTTTTTGCACTTTTGAATCAAAATCATAAAGATGATCGTCACAAGGCATAAAAAAGTTAGCATGCTCTTATCTATTTTTAATTTTGTTTGAATGATGCCATCTGCTTTTCTGGATATGGCAGGTAGTTGAAGGAGGAGAATGTACCAGTTGGGAACTGCAGAAAGAAAACAATAGTACATTTCTTATGGCTGGTGGATTGTTATTTTATCTTTTTTTTTTAACATGCTCAGTCATGAGTGAGAAAGCAAAAATCAGTGTTAGGCACAAACAAACAAAGAAGAGAAATTGAATTATCAAATTAGCTTGGGTGAAGTTTACAAGTGAAGAACTTGGAAAGCGAATGTGCTGGTTAAGTGAGAAAGCTGTGCATCCCTCTAGGTCCTTTGTGCAGAGTTCGTTCAGCCTTTCAGCGCTCCAAGCTGTAATTGCAGTGCTGGTTTCCCCTCAATACCAAATTGCCAGATAATCGTAGCCAGAAAGAGGTAGATAGCTGTGTGCTTTTGTGAGATAGGTTAGTTGCATGCATTTCCCTTTTTGGAGTAAGTTAGGCTTGTGCAACCCTCTTTGTTGGTTCCTTGGGAGGACAGAGACTGCTCACCTGCCCCCCTGCTGTGGGAGATGCCGCCAGGTGGGGTGTCTGTCCCACCAGTGATAATGTGCCTGCTGGGATCGCAGCTGCCAGGCAGATCCCGGCCTTTGCAGATCCATGTGTTCCCTCACCTGCACGGGGCAAGGGCTTGCTATTAGGCCTGAACTGCAAGACTTTCCATGAACACGATTATTTTTCTGCTGAAGTATTGTGACAATGGAGTGGGTGTATTATGTATAAAGCTGTGTATTTGGAGTACTCGCTGCTATTTGCCATCACATCCAGAAAGGTATAAACTGTGCTTTTTCTGTTGTTGTTGTTGCCGGCTTTTTTTATTAGAAAGGCAAGAAGCAGCTGCTTAGCTGAATGTCGGTTGTTTGATATTCATCATGTTGCTCTAAGCATCTGTTGACAGGTGGGAAGAGTTCTTGGTGAGCAGGCTCGTGGCTTTATTGCCTGCCTGGGTATAACTGCTTCGCGGAAGTTAGCAGAAAATCACTGCTTTTTGCTGTGCAGAAATCTGTTAGTATGGGTGGATGTGGACCGAGCCAAGCAGATAAGAAAGAAATGCCCTAGACGTGAGAATGAAGAGCTGAAACTGAGTTGTTGTCATGCTAAAGCTGCATAGGAGCATATTGTTAAAAGTGGTGATATATGGCAGTTGCCTCATTATATTTAGATTCCGTGTCACGTTGGGAATTCAGTTTAACTCTGGAAGGTGATACTTGTGTGATGAAAATAGTATTAGTGCCCAGCCAAGTGAAAATAACCAGCTTTGGAGACTGAGAATATTGGGCTTTGGAAGGTATTTGCCGTGAAGTTGAGTAACTTCTTTGTGGGCGTAGAAAGCACAAACGTTTCAGTGAGGTTCATGCTGTCTCGGTACTTCTCAACTAGAAGCTTCCCATGTTCTTGATGACTAAATGATCTAAAAGACTTTAGTTGGAAAAAGAAGGAGGAAAAAAAAAAAAGTTAATCGTTTGACACAATGCCATATATCTCCTGTATCTCTTCAGAATGTATGAAGACAGTCTTTGACCTGCACAAATACCAGAGGTCCATACAGTTGCTTTAAGGTCACTTGAATAACCCCGTAGAATAGTATGCTGGCATTGCCTTTGACAGATGGCCTGGAGATTTGCTTACTGAAGCTGGTCTTCAGAGCCACTGTGACTTGGTAGCAAAAACTAATAAAATTGTTTGGTTCAAAACAGACTGTTCTTCATTTTGACTCTTAATCGATAACTGTCTGTGGCTGTCGTCTCCTCGGACTCCATCTCACAGGGACTTATTGTACAGTGAACTCCTCTATGCTAATCTGCGTCTATAAATAAAGGTCTGTCTCTGTGAAGATTTCTACATCCTCCTTGGGCTGTTGGAGAGCTGGAGGCTGAGAGGGGAGCCCTTGTTTAGGGGCTTGATAGACTTTGATTAATTTGAATTCTGGATCTGCTTTTTTTCTGAAGAATTCCTTTGTGTTCCTCGAGGATGAATAAAACAACAGTCACACTGTTTCTGGCAAGTGTATGCAAAAGGCAAGTTGCAGCCAAGTCGTCTTGCAGTGGAGCAACACTGCATGCGGGACTTGTCCCCGCGACCAGGGACCAGTTGAGCCCATCGCCCATCTGTGGTCATCCCTGGGTGGGTGCACAGGGACAGGTTTGGGAGCAGGGCAAGCCCGCGCCAGTGCTTCCCTGACCCCTCTGTTTGATGGCACCACGTGTCACAGTGGCCTTCCAGTGAGGTGCTGGTTGGTAATGAGGTTTTATTTAGGGATGTGGCTAAGTGGTGCAGGAGTAATGCTGGTTCCCCGTGTCCCAGTTCAGCAGCGGACATGCTGGGAGGGAGCTGCGGGCAGAGCAGCCTGGTTGAAACGCGAGGCTCATGTGGGATCTGCTGACTCACAACTTGCTTCTGCTCTGCTGGACTTGTGGGATGTGGGATTTTTTTAATTATTTTTTTTTTTTAAAGACGTGCCTGCAAAGTCATCTTTATATGGGTGCCTGAGGGAGAGGCTGACGGCGTGGTGGGAGGATATTGAGTTACTTGGAGATGCTGTCAGATTCGACGTGTGTTGAGCAGGCAAGTCTCTATTTATACGCACAGCTGAAGGTGGGCGTGCAAAAGCTCTTGGTCTTCTGTGAGAGCTATTGTCTGTGCTGATGTGAAACAGCCAAATGGATGCTGGGGAGGTCAGAAACGCTCTGCGTTCCCAAACTGGGGCTGTATATCCAATATATTTGCTATTCTGTCACTAACTGTTGCCACAGAATGTGCAGAATGTGACCTGATGCAGCAGAGTCCCTGTCTTTAATGCCATGGTACCCACCGGAGAGCCACGGCTGTGCTGGGCACTAGGAGAAGGGATGCATGGCTGTGACATGGGGTTTATCCCTGCAGCCATGCTCCCTTGTGGGCACAGATGGGGTTTAGGCACAGCCCAGCCATGATAAATGCCACATGCCGGCGGGAAGCAGGGTGACCATGGATGGCTGAGCTCTAGGAGAGCGCATTGGTGGCTGCTGCGGGATGATGATGAATATGAAATAGGAGCGGGAGAACATGGATCTAACTCAGTATCTGCCCGCACTGATGTTTCAGACCACAGCTTAAAGAGCATTTCTCTCCATTAGCTGAAGCTGCCTCTGCTCTGCCGCTTTCCTCGTCGTGGCTGTGTGGTGAACCAGGCTGGGGAGTTGATGCGGGGTAAAAATAACTGAGATGAAAGAGAGAGCGCGGCTACGGCACACCGCACCTCCCAGATAAATGCTTGCCAGAATGTGCCTACAGGGGTGAAGCAAGAACATTGCACACGCTGAGTCTTAGGCAGCGTGCTGAAACCAACCAAGAGCAGTTTTTCTGGTTTTACGCTCTTTTTTTTGCTGTTGTCAGAATACCTCTTCCTTTATATGAAGTGTCTTACGCTGCGGGGGAGTCTTAAGACTGGTATATTGAGGTGTCCTGGCTGTGAATGGTGCATTGCATGGTTATCGTACAGCATGGGGTGATGCTCTAAAATACGCAGCTTTGGGATCTTTCTCCCTTTGGCTGTCAGTTTCCACACTTAAACTGCAGAGCTGGCAGTAAATGCTGCCAAAACGTCATGTAGATGAAGCAACTCCATAAGAGCTTTAGTGCCACAACCTTTCACAACCCCTGCAATTACATTTTAATTCAATATTTCATTGGAGTTTTCAAATAATTTTAAATTAATAGGGACCAGATTGTAAGGGGAAGAGTTGGCATCGTCCTCTGTTTGCTTACAGACTCTTCTGCACTGCAGATACCCAGTCGATACACGCAGCTGGGAAACCAGGTTTTCTCTGAGGACAGATGAATGATTCCTGTTACCAGTGAGAAACCAAAGCCCACCCGGAGCTTCAGCGCCCAAACGTGGCTCAGGAAGGGAGCTGCAAGGAGAAAGAGGGGTGTAACACCTGGGGGTGGGCGGGGAAGGGAAGGCAGAGAGAAAAGAACTATTTAATTCCCTGCTTAATTTAGGAATGTTATTAACAAGCGGCAAAGCAGTTTGTGTAGAAAGTCTTCTGCTGCAGTGCCGGGCTTTAGAGTTTACAGGTTGCGAGCAGGCAGGCAGCGATGTCTGGGGGCTGCTTGGTTCTGCGTGCTTACATAGGCACAAGATCTGCGCTTTGTCCCGCGTTTGGAGAAATCCTTGCAAGCGCATCTGCAGGGAGCTGCGGGCACCTTCTCCTTGCCCTCGGTTTTGGCCTGGCTCTGGCTGTCCTGGACATCTTTAGCTAAGTCGTACCCGTGCCCGGGGCTGAATTGCCCTCCCTGATGCCAGGGCTTGAGGGATTTGCTGCCAAGAGCTGGCTGGGAGCTGTGCACGGCTTGAGGCTGGGTCACCGGCTTCCCAGGCACTCCTGGAGCAACCAGCGTGAAAAAGGATGGCGAAAATCCCACCAGTTCCTCCAGAGTCAGGATTTCACTCCTTTTGCTTAAAAACAATCAGGCGAGAAAAGCACAGCAATGATGGGCAGGTTTGCATCAGACCTCTTATATGCGTTAGGCTTGATTGATTTAAACCGCTGGGTTTGGTCATGAGTTAGATCAGGAAGCAACAGCCTTCATGTAAATAATTGACTTGAATCTTAGTTTTTGCATTTATTTTTATTAAAGTGATTCTCATGGGCTGGTAGCCATAAAATATACTGAGGAAGAATGGCTGTGTTGCATCGGATTTGGTGTTCTTTCTTTCTTAGTCAGGAAAAAAATCCAGTGTTTGTGCATACATATTTAATAAGTTGTATAGATTTATATGTGTGTGTTAGGATTTGTAGCATTCTTGATATATTAATTAATGTTGTTTCGCTTGTGATTTTGTCTCAAACTCTCTTTGGAAAGAAACTGGAATTCAGTTACTGTGCACAAAAATAGCATTTGCAAAGCTCTACTGAAACATAATTATCTGAAGCATATCTGATGCACACAAGCACTATTGAAATGCCCTTTGCGTTAGGACTACTCTTCTAATGAGGAAGTTCAGAATGTGAAAAATTTCGACTGATTGCCGGTTCTTAACATGCTCCTGAAAATCTGAGAGTTAGCAGATCTCACTGGTTTTTTTTTTTTTTATAAGCAAGAAAACCCAACTAAGTTCCTTGCTTTATCTAATTCCAGTTAGTTCTTCAATGGAGCTGTTTGAAAAAGCCTGGGACTAGCACGGTGCCTCCTCGCAGGGTGGATCTGCTGAGCTCCTATATGCAGAAGTCACCACCTTATTCCAGTTCAGTGGCTTGAATGCTGCAGAACTTTGTCACCAAACCTTTTATCAAAAGGTTTTCTCTTGAAAACAAAGGCTAAAATCCCATTTCTGGATAACAAATAAGGAACAGAAGTATTTGGGATCCTCAGCTGATAGTGAGAGAGTAAGAAAATTATTTATGGTGTGATTTGAGAATACTATTTCTTGTTTAAACAACAACAAAAAAAAATAGCTCTGCAGATTCCCGACACAAATTATTGTTTCAAATTCTGGTGTTGCAGCTCTGTCGCTTTCATGCGGGACCCCCACTGAAAAATTTGTTGCCCAGATATAAGTGCAGGCTTTGAGCCACTGAAAGTGCTTCTAATAAATTCCCTTTGCAGCCAGCTGAGGGAAAAGCAAGCTCCTGTTAATAAGAATCTTTGTTGTCTTGTCCGTTATGAATGGAGAAACCGTAGCATCATGAAAATGTGTGAAAATAAACAAACTGCATTTTAAGTATTTGCGAAGGAAAAGATGACAAGACAACAAACTAATGTTCTTTAAGAACTGAAGATAGGAACTCTGATCATGAGCGGGAAGAACTGGCTGTCTCTGGGCCGCTGTGGTGTCTGATACAGGAGGGAAACACACTGACTTCATTCAAAAGGGAGAAAATTATTTTTTCATCCTGTCTATAAGCAGTTTCATTAACTTTTCACGATCAGTAGATTGTGAAAAAGAAACAATAACTGTGTGACAGGCTTCTTTGAGGTCAGAAATTTTGTAATTTTAATGGGAATAAAAAGACTAGTTCTTTGTTGGTGTAGATTGACATAATTTAAGCCTGATGTTGGCAATAGTATTTAAAAACTGGTAATGCGATTAGAATGATTTAATGCTGACTTTACGTAGAAACTTTCTTAGTATTTATTAAGTTAAACTCAGCTTCAGTCATTTTCTTTTACAACTCAATTTTCCACCCTAATGTAGATAATTTGCAGACGGTGGTGTGAGACCTCGCAAAGCTGCCAGCCCTGTCCCAGCCTGTCCCCAGCTCTGAAAGGGCTCCTCCAGCTCTTCAGACCTGTCAGGTCCTGGTTCTCCTGTGATTTGGTGGACCAAATTGGATCTTTGATTGCCACCACCATTAGAGATGCCCCGTGGAGTCACAATAGCCGTCTGGCCGCTTGCACCTCTGCCCTGCCCCGGCAGTCCTTTCGGCTGCTTCTCCCGGGATGCCTCGATGGTACCTTCGTGGTACCTTTATTTGCACTGAAGCTCATCGAGCCCTTTTTTTTTTCTCTCATTCACTCCATTTTTTGGGGTCTCTCACCACTACTCAAAGATGTTCTGAACCAATCTTCTCAAACTTCCCAAGTTAGATTGATTTTTAAATTTTTTTATTTTAAACTAATTCACTTTCATCAGTGGATAGAAGTATTAAAGCGTGCTGTTTACAGTTGTTAGCATTCCGGCTCTGGATTTGTTGTCACACTTGCTGGACAGGCAGGCACGCTCTGAGCTAATGATGTGGTTTAGCACACGTCCATCCACATGTACTTTTATGTTGGGAATGGCGAATGCCGCGGCTCATGTTTACTACAAATAGCATATCTTGGATAGGCACCAAGATGCATTTGCACGGGGGTTGGAATTTAATTAATACAGAAATGTGGTCATCTTTTTTTTTTTTTTATTGATGAAAAGTCTTAAGTGTGCTAGATGCCTTAAAAAAAAACCTGTTTAAACACTATTTTCTGCTGATGTACTAAGCAAAGAAAAGACAAGATCAGGTGGGTCACCGCAGTCACTTTTCAAGAGACATGGTGCCAAGCCTTATTTGTTATGGCTGCATGGGGAATGTGAAGCCCTCCTCTGCAGGTGGGACCAGGGTGAGCTGGATGGCCAACCAATTTTTGGATGCTTTTAAAAATCCCCTGAGGTCCTGTTGACATTATTTAGAATCACAGAATGGTTCGGGTTGGAAGGGACCTTAAAGATCATCTAGTTCCAACCCCCTGCCCTGGGCAGGGACACCTCCCACCAGACCAGGTTGGATCTAAGAGAGCTTTTAACGTTTCCATGGTTCATGCTGGGTGCCTGAAGCAACTGGCCCTGGGCAGCGGTGCCACGGAGTTGCGTGTTTGATGCCTTTTCATAGAATCATAGAATGTGTTGGGTTGGAAGGGACCTCTAAAGGCCATCTAGTCCAACCCCCCTGCAGTGAGCAGGGACATCTTCAACTAGATCAGGTTGCTCAGAGCCTCATCCAGCCTGGCCTTGAATGTCTCCAGGGATGAGGCCTCCACCACCTCTCTGGGCAACCTGGGCCAGTGTCTCGCCACCCTCAGTGGAAAGAACTTCTTCCTAATGTCTCATCTAAACCCACCCTGCTCTAGTTTAAAACCATTGCCCCTCGTCCTATCGCTACATGCCCTTGCCAACAGCCCCTCCCCAGCTTTCCTGTAGGCCCCTTTAGGGACTGGAAGGGGCTCTAAGGTCTCCCCGGAGCCTTCTCTTCTCCAGGCTGAACCCCCCCAACTCTCTCAGCCTGTTGTAGTCTCTCGCTACTGTTTCCGTAGCTACGGTCCAGCTCTCTGCTTGAAGGGATGGAGACCATCTCCCACCGCTGGTTTTCTTGGCATCTGCTACACTAAATACGTAACACTTGCCAATTGGCAGCAGATTTTAAAACATGACCTACTATTAGCAACTAAGAAGTTCTCCATTAGGAATCTGATTTGACGGTGGGCTTTCACGCTTTGACATGAAACAAACTTTAAACTTTCTCTTCCTCCTGGAGCCGTGGCTGGTGGTGGCCCTGCGGTAGCTGATATCTAAATGGATGCTCGGATGCTCGCCTACAAGGTGCAAAAAAGCTGCATTTTCGAGTGGAAGACACCTGGAGGCTGGGGTGGATTTCCCTGGGATCCTCGCACTCGGTGTGTTTGCAGCCGAACACAACGGCGCAACAGGGTGTAGATGAGAAGAAAGCTGGAGCAGAGCATCAGATGCTTTAATATATCCTACCTCTGACTGAAACAACCTCCCTGTGTGGGAGATAATAAACATTTCTCGTTTCTTAAGGGAAAATCATGCACAGACAGAGACAAGCACATATAAATAATTTACAAAGCTGTAAGACACTGTAAATAACAAGCCTACTGAATAATGAATTAACCCAACTGCTGATTCATAGGTAAATATCTCTTGTAAAGCAGAATTTTTATAGATTTTTACAGCTTAGTTAATATCCGCTTGTATTTTATTAAGGCTGTTGAGGTGAAGTATTCTGGTAATAACCTGTATATCTTTGGAAGTGAGATGGGGCGGTTGTGGGCTGCTGTGCTGGCAGCAAGTTTCTGTCCCCCCACGCTGAGGAAGCAGAGCCTTACTGGGCCTGGGCAAGCTCTGGCTTTTGTTAGTCAGGCTTTTCTTTCCCTCAAACAGGCAGCAGAGATTAAGCAGGAAGAATTTTGATGCGGCCAAAGAATTGGAGAGCTAAAGGGGCTTCCGAGCATCATCTTTCTTCTTTTTTTTTTTTTTCCCTCCTTCCCCCAAGCTCCTGGTAATAAATAATGCATTTGCTCTGCTTTGGCTGTGCTCTAGACGTGGTGAGACTTCTCCGTGCCTTTGAGGACAGGGAGGCGGCGAAGCTGCTGGATTGGGATTGCCACCCGCTGATTCCCAAGCCCCTCCGTGAGCTCTGCATCCTTCCCGGCCGTAACAACCGCCTGTCCTCAGCCACTCGGAAAGAAACCAAACATGACATTTGCTTCCTCCGTGCTGTTTTATTCCCCTTGCCCCTCTTTCTCAGACAAGCCCTAAGAAATAAAAACAGTTGCTAAGCTACCGGATAGGGAACATGGCAGCATTCTGTTGCGGTCCTGGGATTAACGCGCCTTTCTGAGCACCAGGGAAGTGGGAAGGGCTCTCTCGTAGCATGGATTGTTTGTTGATTAAAGGGTTGTCCTCCCAATGCAGATGATATTGAACATGTCAATTTAATTTATGCCTGAATAGATGGGGGCTTTTCTCCCTCCCCTTTCTCTCGCTCCTGTTTAACGTAGGCTGGTGGAAAAAAAAGGTATTATCTGCTTTCTGTTTCATCAGTTTTGGGGCATGTCACTTGTCAAGCATGTTGCTGCTTTGTTTTATTTCTGATAGCTTAAATAATCACTTTCATAAAAGATAACTAGATTTCTTTCATCTGGAAGTATGTTAGTTGTAAATTGCATTTTCTTTTAAAAGTAAAGTGTAGATGTCAACACTGATTTTCACTGGCAATGCACAGTGCTGCCATTGAATGTGTCTGCGGCAAGGGTGCATCTTTAAAGTTAGGGAAAATACTTTATGAACGAGAATTATTCTGGGGTGATGTGCGTGGGGTACCTGCTGTGCTAACTGGGTCATTTTAGGGTGTTTTCTTGTAAAGAAATGGGTGTTTTGCTCAAGGTACAAGGCTTTCATATAAAATAAGTTCCGCACCTGTTTGACTCAAGAGGTGGGATGTGCCAGCATGAAATTACTTCCTCTCCTTAAGTGCTCTCTGTCTTCCTTTATGGCCTGCCTTAAGCACCTTACCCTGTAAGAGGAGAGTAGATCCTGAAAAATTCATTGCAGAAGAGAACGCTGCTGGATCTTCCCTTCTAGGTAGCTCAGGATGGGATTATACCTGAGTTTAAACCTATTTTCCATAAGTGTAACTCTTCCATGTAGAGTTTCTTTAGATACGATGTTAAAAAACGACCAGTGCCACTAGGGACACGTTTCATATATGTTGCGGTGAAAGTAAATATGAAATAGCACCACGTTCTGGCTTCCTGTCTCTTTTGCCTGTCAAAATACCCCGTGAAATCCTTGCCACTGCTCGGTGGTGTATTTAATGAAGCGAGCCCTCAGTTCAGCGCGGATGGCATCACAACGTGCTTGCTGCCGCTGTTACTGATGGGGAAGCACAGTAACATTTCTCCGCACCCAGGGAATGTGGGGAAATGCTAATTGGTCACACAGACAGCTCTCCTCTCCTGCTGCATAGCTCTGTGTGCCACCGGACCCCAATTAATTCAGAAAGTTAGCACATGCACATCTTTCCCCTCGTTGCCCCTCTGCTGGGAACAAGCTGCTGTATTTTTACGCTTAAAATGTCATTTAAAAAGTCTTGCCAAATTACTAGGAATGTAACTTGGGCTTGAAAGGAGGAGGATATAGTCAGGCTTGTGGCAAAGTGTAGATATTTTGTGTGTGTGTGTGTTCTGCAGTCCAACTGGCTGGAGAATTTCAGTGTAGCTCGTTGAGGCTCCAAGGCACAGCACTGGAAGTAATTTACAATGCAAAATGCTATTTTTTTCTATTTTAAAGACTAACAGAGCCTAATTTGGAGGAAAGAGAAGTGTGTGAAATTAGTTCTCTAACATTTGTAGCTTGTTAATGCTTAAATTCTTCTTGATTAAGAAAATATAAAAATGCTGCTGTAGTGCTCTGCTTTTTTTGCCCATAAAGCATTTTCCTTTATTCTTGCCATTCTAAGTAGAGGGATTTCCTTGAGGGCTGAGGAAAACTTTCTGTTGTAAGGAAAAAAGAAAAAATAACCACTATGAAGAATTCCGAATTGCTGGGGGTGGGGGGGGGGGCGGGGAAAGAACAAAATACTATATCTGGTTAAATTCTTTAAAGATTTTTTTTTTTTTAACAAAGTTGTAAATTAGGGATATTTATAGTTCCAAATTAAGTTTGTATTTATAAAGAATAACGTGCCAAGAGCTCAGCTGGGATCTGACTTTATACCCTGCCGGGCGCTGTGCGAGCACCTTCATGCGATGCTTCCCGGGAGAGGCTGTGGGCTGCCCCGCACTCCCTCTGGCTGCGGAACAGTCTTCCTGCAGAGGTGGAAAAATGAAAATGATAAGACCCAAGTCATTAGTGGAAAATTCTATTTAAAACTTTTGTTCCCATCACTCTGTATTTACTCATTATCTTCTATCTGAGGAAAAAATAGCTTTCTGTTTTCCGATGAAAGCACTGGACTGCAAGAAGCTTTTGTGGAGTATGACTTTGCTGCCTGGCATTCTGTCTTCCATGTAAAGCCTTTGAGACCAGTTGCCTTCTCCCCCAGGGATGTTAATGGTGGTTACCTGTGCGTGGTGGCTGCAGGTTGGGCTGAGAGATACCCCAGCAAATGCTGCAGGAAAGCAAGCCCTGCAGGCACCTCTGCCCAGTCCAGCCTCTAAAGCGGGAGGATGCTAGTCTGTTCCACCATCCTTGTTATTATAAGGATGCCAATTTGATGCTGGAGCACTGGTCAACAGCCGGCTGAATATGAGCCAACAGTGTGCCCAGGTGGCCACAGCGGCCAACAGCACCCTGGCCTGTATCAGGAATAGTGTGGCCAGCAGGACTGGGACAGGGACTGTCCCCTTGTTCTGGGCACTGGTGAGGCCCCACCTCGAGTGCTGTGTCCAGTTTTGGGCCCCTCACCACAAAAAAGACATTGAGGGGCTGGAGCGTGTCCAGAGAAGGGCAACGGAGCTGGTGAGGGGTCTGGAGCACAAGTCTTGTGAGGAGCGGCTGAGGGAGCTGGCGGTGTTCAGCCTGGAGAAAAGGAGGCTGAGGGGAGACCTTCTCGGTCTCTAGAGCTCCCTGAAAGGAGGGTGTAGCCGGGGGGCGTCGGTCTCTTCTCCCAAGGAACAGGCAATGGGACAAGAGGAAACGGCCCCAAGTTGCACCAGGGAAGGTTTACATTGGATATTAGGAAAAATTTCTTCACTGAAAGGGTTGTCAAACATTGGAACAGGCTGCCCAGGGAAGTGTTGGAATGGCCATCCCTGGAGGTATTTAAAAGGCATGTAGACGTGGTGCAGAGGGACATGGTTTAGTGGTGGTTTTGGCAGTGTTAGGTTGATGTTTAGACTCGATCTTAAAGGTCCCTTCCAACCTAGATGATTCTATGATTCTATGTGTGTGAAGTAATCTGTGAATTTCTTGTCTGTGAAGAGTGAAACTTTTTTTTGTAGTAAACAGCCTGAAGGACAGGTTACAGCCGTGCTGCTTCCACCCCTCCCAGAGTGCTGCTGAGCATCACATACAGCCATGTCTTTGAGCCTCAGTTATGCAGCTAAAATAAGAAAAGATGAATAGATTTCATCATAGGTTAATTATTGTTTTTGCATCTAACCATTGTTAGCTTAAGCCTCTTTCAGTTAATGAGACTTCTTCTTTTGACACCTGAATGTCCCATCCCTCCCAGGACCATGGTGGTCCCTCTCTGCATGGGTGACACCCCATGGTGAGGAGCTGTGACCGCTGTACTGCCAGCAGCAGGGCTGAGCTTTAGACATGCACACAAAAAAAGGCTCATGCTGTCTGGAAAACCGATGATGGGGGGCTGAGGGCATGATCAAAGCCTGCAAAACCATGTGTGGCTTGGAGGGACTGAACGCGGGATGACTGTTTTCTGTCTCTCACAGTACAAGGGCCAGCAGGCATCGACTTCAAACAACCTGTGGGAGGTGGTTCCTGGTAACTCCTCGTCACTGTGGGTATTCAAAGTTTATATGAGCTCAAAGACTGGACAAATTCATCTTAGGATGCTGGGCTAGAGAGATCACAGTCCTTGTGTTTTAAAGAGCCTTTATGTTCTTCATAGAATCACAGAATGGTTCAGGTTGGAAGGGACCTTAAAGATCATCTTGTTCCAATCCCCTGCCCTGGGCAGGGACACCTCCCACCAGACCAGGCTGCTCCAAGCCCCATCCAGCCTGGCCTTGAACACCTCCAGGGATGGGGCAGCCACAGCTTCTCTGGGCAACCTGGGCCAGGGGCTCACCACCCTCACAGCAAACAATTTCTTCTTGCTGCTGAAACCAGCCGTGCTCTTCCCTGAATCCTGCTTCAAGAGAGGCAAGCTGTTCCTTCAATGATGTGCAGCCTCCTGGGCAAACCCAGAGATAACAAAGAGGTGCCCTTGCGGTGTTTTCAGCGATGCTCTGCAGTTGTGGTGGGGTCTCTTCAAAGCTTGGTCTGCCCCCAGGACGTCCATCCTGAAAAGAACTCATTGTGGATGCTCATGCTGGGTACAAGAGCGTGGTGCAGGGCTCTTGCACAGGGCTTTTTGTCTGGAGTTACAGTAGTTCTCTCCTGGAAAAGCTCATATCAAAGTCTTGTGGTGGCAGTGAAATAAGTTCAGAGACTTGCTGTGGCTTGAACCAGGTTGATGACAGCGCCAGACTTTTATAACCTCCCGCTTTGATTCCCCTTTGAGTGCACTGGACCTGAATGTCTTAGAAGAAAAATCTGAAATTTCTGATATTGCTGCCAGATGAAAAGTTAAGAAACAAGGAGAGATTGTCAGCTAACACTGAAAGTGTTAGCGATTGGGAGGTACGCTTGGGTGGGAAAGGCTAAGCATTGCCCTAGGCTTAAGCATCAACAGGTCAGCAAGTCAAATGGCCTCACGAGATCCTTCAGCCCTGTCTTCTCTGATTTTCTGCTGGAGGTTGCTTCTGCCTTTAATGAGAGGCTTTGCTCACCGGTGATCTCAGTTCTAGACTCATTTCTGCACTGCATGCTCTTGCCCTCCAAAGGTGGTAAACTGACAAAAGTTAGCTGTAAAGACCCTTGGCAGCCAGAAGTAAAGATGAAAGGGATGAAGAGAAGATGAGGTCTTTACTTTGAGGCTTCAGACACTTTTTCAGCTCTACAGGCTCTGAAATCTCCACTCTGATATGAGTTCAAACTGTGTAAATGAGGAGCTGCTTCACATGCAGTTAGTGCATCCTTGGTGTGTGAAGAGGTATGGACCAAAAATGTAGCTATGGTGTCACCGCGGCTGGTCTTGCACAGCCTATGTAAGGCTGCGCAAAAGCCTTTGTAGCTCTGATGTCAATAGGGAATGGGCACGGGAGGACAAGCAGTTGTAGGGACAGCCATGAATACAGGACAGGTGCAGAGATTGATGGCCTTGGAGCCTCTTTTCAAAATAAGGCAAAAGTATTGCCCAGAGAAGCTGTGGCTGCCCCATCCCTGGAGGTGTTCAAAGCCAAGTTGGATGGGGCTTTGAGTAACCTGGTCTGGTGGGAGGTGTCCCTGCCCAGGGCGGGGGGCTTGGAACTAGTCTTTCAGGTCCCTTCCAACCCAAGTTGTATCCAAGTCCTTTGGTTGAGTAACCTTTCTGTAGAAAACTGGATTTGGCCTCTGCTATTTTGCTGTCTCCTGCTTCTTAACAACCCTTGTTGATGAAGTCGTGTGCTCTGTGCTGCTTCCCTTTGGATCTTGAGCCATCGTCTACTCATCTGAACCAAGGCAGAGGGACACCTCTCCTCTGCTGTGGGACCCACTGCCCCAGCCATCTGCTGCCCAGGGACAGCTTTAGCCTAATAATGCCTCTTTCTGCGTTAAATGAAACAAGTGGTCTCCATTGCTTTATTTGGCCTTCATCGTGACCGTGAGTTTTCATCGCTCTGCTTACAGCTTCCACTTAGACTCTTTGCCAGGGACTCACAGGCAAATACGTTGCTGAAGTGTCAGAAATCAGTGGCATAAGGTCCTGCTGCTTCAATACCCTACCACTTGTCCTACCAATGGGGGTGCGTGGGATGGAAAGAAAGAAGGAGAGAGAGCACCTCTGTTCATATCACCTCTCCTTGGCTCTGACTCCAGAGCTCGATGGCTCCTTTCTCTAGACCTTGGGATAATGAAGAACTGTCTTGGGAAGCAGCCTGATGCACAGGTGTGCTGATAGATTTGACAGTCCATAGGAGACCCCTACATCAGCTTTCTGCGTGGAGTTTGTTAAATTTAAACTTGTTTATTGACCTTAAATTACAACTGACTTCAGGAGGATTAATGTGTTGTCTGGAGCCTCCTCAGCAGAGTTGTTTATCTGCAGGGAAGCAGATACATCTTGATCTTCTAGCAAGGCTCCAAACCTGAAGCTGAATGGTTACGGGCAGTGTATTGTTATGGCCACAAAGACATTTTGGCTAGAAATTGAGAAGGTTCAAATGTTCGTTAGAGCGAGCAGTTGTTCACAGCCTCCTTGGGAAGACAAATCCTGATTATTTCCAGGATAGAGCTTGCTTAGTCTTAGGAGCGGGGCTAAAGCCGTGCAGCTGCCTGGGAGAGAGCTTGGTGTATGGAGATGTTTCCAGGCTGGCGTCCCAGCCTTGCCACAGCACCCCTGGGCAGAATGAGATTCAGAAACAGACGGTTCTTAAGGGCAGTGGGGAAATTGCTCTTGTCCGAAACCTCACAGACTTCCGTGATGTCAGGCTTCTCTTCAAGTGAGGTAAAAGTACACGCCAGGGGATTTTTGATTGTGGCACGGTACAGATGACGAGCCAGTGATATGTCTTCAGGTTCCCTGGGGAGGCATTTCACCTGCATACCACTTCATGCCCTGCTGCAGCAGTGCGTCTGGGCCAGGGTATCGCCTTGCTTTGCATGTTAGCGACCGCAGAGGGGACGAGGAGAGTGAGGATTTGCACGTGTGGTATGTACGCATCTGTCTGTAGGCTCCATCTACCGGGGTTTGAGGAGGTTATTTTGACCCTTGTGTTTCTAAAAGGCTGTTCCTTTTGGACTAATCATTCCTCATGGGTGAGCCCAGCTCGTCTTCTGAACTCATCAGGTGCTTCTGGCCTTGGACATGGTTTGTGTTTGATGTTGGATGTGCAGGCCAGGTACTGCATCACCTCCCCTGGTGACCTCAGCCAGAGCACTACAGTCTGCTAGGATATCTGGCTTTGGACAGAGGAACACTCTTTAGCTCCAGATTGTTTTCCTGGAGATCTCCCCTAAAGCACTTTTAAATTTTGTAGTACATTGCTTTATTGCTCTTGGATGAGCGCTCATCTTGCAACAGTTCCTGCCTGAAGAACCTTCAGTTGTGTGTCATCTCTTGCTTTTGGGTGCCCGGGGAGGGCAGACGCAGGAGGCAGCCCCAGCCAAGGGTGCTGCAGGGCTGTGGGTGCTGTGGGGCCTGGTGCCTGGTCCCAGGGGAGCGGGGGGCTGCCTGCGGCCCTGCCTGCACCGCGCAGCCCCAGCCCAGCCTCCTCTTACCAAACCAAACAGCAGGAGCGAGGGGAAGCTGATCAGAAAATTCATTTGAATACCAAGATGAATCTGCTTTTGATTTTCATCATTTTTATAGGGAGTTGTAAGACTTTCAGAAATCCTCTTTTTATGTTGTTCATGACTTTTTTTCACTAATTTGACACCCTGGGATCTTGTTTTACATTTCATTTTAGTCTCTAATCACAGAAAATTATAGCTGGCCACACATGCTGGGTTTGCATTCTTGCATCTTGTTTATGTTCATTTGTACTAAGGGATAGCACTCACCGCGTCTGCCCAATTTATTTTTCTCTGCAGCAGCAGGAATTTCCAATACTCTGGAGCTTCATTACCATGTGCAGAAAACTAAATTCAAGGTTATCTTATTTGAACTTTATGACTTCTTGATGTACAATGTTTTATTTATTTATTTAAGGTTTATTAAACCTTTCAAAAAAGAAGCCATATAGAAGAAGTGCATGATGTGTAGCTTATTAAGAAACCTTAATTTAATTTTGAGATTTAAGGAGCTTGAATTATGAATGTCCCAAATATTTGATTTCTGCCCTGAGATATATGGAGGGGAGAGATGAGCTGTGGGAACCAATGCCTTGACTTCTAATGTCCACGAGCCAGCAAAAAGCGTGTTTTCAGAGAGGGATGAACACATAGATTTCTTCTAATGGTTCTTCGTGGTGTATTGGGTTTTTTTTAAGATCTTATTTTAATTTTCAGGTTTTACCCTGTGACCTTTCAAAACCTCCCTTTACTGACAACTGGAAGATAAGGATTTTTTTTTTTCCCCCAGTTTGATTAATGACCGTTTTATGAGTCACTCTTACTGCAGGCTGATTTTGGCTGTTGGTTTGTTTATTAACTGAAAGACTCTTTCTTCATTCTGAACACACCTCTGGTGATCAGAGCAAAATCTTCAGATTTTGTAGGGCTTGTAGTTAACAGCAGCACCTGTTGGTTTATATTTTGACATCTTTCCTTGGATAAAAATCCCCATGAGGTGGGTTTCTGCTGTAATTACTTCTTTCCACAGGAGATGGTCCTTTGACACTAAATCCACCCCCTGCTCTAACTCACAGCATTAGAGGTCATGTCCTTGCCAGCATCTCCTAAAGCAAAAGAGCAGTTTTTTGGATATGTGTAGTAAATATAACTCACTTTAATTCTTAGCAGGGGCTGAAGGATTATTTTTCTTTCCCTTTTCATAGAATCATAGAATTGTTAGGGTTGGAAGGGACCTTAAAGATCATCTAGTTCCAACCCCCCTGCCCTGGGCAGGGACACCTCCCACCAGACCAGGTTGCTCAGAGCCCCATCCAGCCTGGCCTTGAACACCTCCAGGGATGGGGCTTCCACCACCTCTCTGGGCAACCTGTTCCAGTGTCTCACCACCCTCATGGCGAAGAAATGTGCAGTTAGAAAATGCATTTTTAGAAACGTGCGGTTTAGGAAAGCTTGATCTTTGCCTTATTCCAGGAAAAATGCCATTGGCCACTAGGTTTCTGGAGTTGTTCCCATGGTTTGCGTTGTCTTGTTGGCCTCGGTCATTCATTAGCATGGGTGGGCGAGGGAAGTGCTTGTGGACTGTGAGGTCTCTGTGACCCAGCGAGGGAGTCTGCTTGGAAATCCGCTGGGTCCTGGAGCCACAGAACGTAGGGGTTTCTGCATCGCCATGGCTTGAGAAGCACCTCTTGGCTTTGCCCCACCATCCTGCGCATTCAGAATAAAGTCACACTTTCCTCAAGGGGGCTGTTGTACATCAGTGTCTCTCTCTCATTTTCATTATCTCACAAATTAATAGCAACTCGAGGGCTGAATAATGCGGCTTTCAGAAGAAGCTTCCACACGTCTTCCTCCTCTGTGGGGAAAATGCTGTCAAATGTTCCGATGAATGGGTTTATTTTGGTGCTTTGGAAAAGATGTGGGCGGTGGCTGTCGGGGGGTTGGTGCTGGTGTGAATGAGTGTCTTGTGAAGCCTGTGAAGATGGCTCCACTGTCAGGCTGGATGCACAGGCAGCCGGGAGGAGTGGGGGACGGATGGCCCAAGGGAAGAGGGGGATGAGCATCCTGAGGATGGGGTTTCAGATCGTGATCTGAACATACGGGGTTCCTGTTGGAGTTACTTGTAGCAGGTCTATCTTGAGCTTTCAAGACAGAACAGTCTCAAGACATGGGAGCAGTCTACCATCCTCCTCAGGGAGGGACAAGAACAGAAATTTTATTTATGTCTGCGGTATGCTGAGGTTCCTCATTATCTAATGATGCAGCCACAATTATTTATTTAAGGCACCCATGCCCTACGCATGCCACACCGACCACACGTCTCCAAATAGCAGCATCTCCAAATAGCATATGGAAGCCTAAAGGGCAGTATAGTTTTCCCTTTCCTTGTTTTTCCCTGGGGTGACCAGCTGTGCAGTTTGCAGAGGAGGGTGCCTGCTGGGGCACAGTGGGGACCTGCTCTCTGTGTCTAGCCCCAGGGCTGTGATGGAGCCGGCCGGTTCCTTGCTGGTTTGCAGGCTTTCGTGCACAGTGTGCAGCCCATCCCCTGCTTGCCTTGCCTTGTGCAGCTTCCCATCACTTACAGACCCCCCAGCTCCTCTCCTCTGTAAAATAACCAGGCATTGATGAAGGTTTAGTGAGGGATTTTAATTTAGCACAAATAATTGGATTAAGCTGGAATTTGTTTCTCGTTAGTTTTAGATCAGCCAATACAAATAGACGGAGCTTGACTTTGGCCTGTTCTGCATGTGCAAAGTCCTGTGTGGAGCTGCCATCCACTGCTGGTCCGTTGACCATCCGTTTCCATATTTGCGTGTGTAAATGGTGAGTGGTTAGAGATGACTACCATGCCGTTCCTTGAGATGTACAACCTCTGGGGGCACTTTCCCTAGATGTATTTATCTTACTCAGGTTCTGTAATATTTTCATGTCTGTAGGTTTAAACTACAAAGGACAAGTGCCATGTACGTTGCTGGCATTGAGGACATTTTCAAAAAATTTGCTATGGGAGGGGCTGCGAGGAGAGCAGCAGACATGCTGAAGGTTGAGGAGCCATATCAGCCTGCTGTGCCCCAGGGTGTTGGAAGCAGGAGGGGGTTTGTTTCCCTGCTGTGTGAGCACAGTCGTCACCCCCAAACTTTGCCAGACAGGAGCAGATGGGCTTCTTTTGTAGCCTGGAAGCTATGGTGCATTCATTAGTGGTCTCTTCATGGCTATCTCACCTCTCTTTACTCTCTTGAGACCCCACCTGGAGTACTGTGTCCAGCTCTGGAGCCCTCAGCACAGGAAGGACATGGGCCTGTTGGAGCGCGGCCAGAGGAGGCCACGAAGATGATCACGAGGGCTGGAGCCCCTCTGCTGTGAGGACAGGCTGAGAGAGTTGGGGGTGTTCAGCCTGGAGAAGAGAAGGCTCCGGGGAGACCTTAGAGCCCCTTCCAGTCCCTGAAGGGGCCTACAGGAAGGATGGGGAGGGGCTGTTGGCAAGGGCATGTAGCGATAGGACGAGGGGCAATGGTTTTAAACTAGAGCAGGGTGGGTTTAGATGAGACATTAGGAAGAAGTTCTTTCCACTGAGGGTGGTGAGACCCTGGCCCAGGTTGCCCAGAGAGGTGGTGGAGGCCCCATCCCTGGAGACATTCAAGGCCAGGCTGGATGAGGCTCTGAGCAACCTGATCTAGTTGAAGATGTCCCTGCTCACTGCAGGGGGTATGGACTAGATGGCCTTTAGAGGTCCCTTCCAACCCAACACATTCTGTGATTCTGTGATTCTATGAATCTTTCCTCTGCTAAAACTTCCCTTAAATCTCCTTGAAGGGAGATGTTTTTGTAGTACGGCTAGACTGCTAATTTTTTCCAGGTAGCTTCAAAGCACTGCCTTGAACAGTCTTATTTGCAGTCAGCATTTGTCCTAGGAATGGATTTTTACAATGGGTGCTTTGTAAAACTATTTAGCGTGTGGAAGATCTTAGGGTTTTTTATCTCTTTCTGATGCACCACTTCATTTTATTATTTTTTTTTCTCTTTCTTATCATTTCTGTTTAAGGGTTTGTGAACTGATCCCTTTATTTTCAGAAAGGAATACCAAATAAACAGTGATTAGCGTGAAATATGACTCATGGCTTCCTAAAGAATGTGCTTTAGAACTGGTAAACAGTTGTAATTGCTGTTAGATGAAAGTAGCAAATTGAATACATTCTCATAATAATTACAAAGAGATAGACTATTCTTGCTCTCAAATCTAATTGGGATTAGTATAATGTTCAGTTTTCCTCATAGAGGATGATCTGTATAAAAGTTAAATGTAGTTATAAATGTGTTGTTACGTGTTCATAAAAGCTGGTTTTAAGTCAGCGAAAGGAACCAGCTTCTACAGGGAAGCAACTGCGGTGTGTTTTTTCTGAGGGCAAAGAATTGAATGGAATATTCTAAGGCCTGGGGACCATCTCATCTGGAGTGGCGTTACAGCTTTGCTGGGATGGTGTCAAACTACCAAGGTCTTTGTTTGCAGAAGACCCTAAGCATGAGACTTTAAAAAGTCCTGGAAGCCGTTCCGTTTCTGCCACAGTCATGTTTGAGAAAGGGTGGGGTGGGGGCAGGGGGGGCATTTTTGTAATATCACTAATTTAAATCAAAACCCTTAAAAGAAATAATAAGAAAGATAATACTTATTGTGCAATAATTCATTGTGGAAAATGTACATTAATGCAGCTGTAGACTATCTTGTAAATTATTGGTTCCTTTGAATCTGGTTAAATTTTAGGGAAAAGCCTAGGGTATCCATATGGTGTGGGCACGCATCCGTCAGCATCTCTGTGCAGTGTATGGAGGAGCCAAAGAGAAGCCTCAGGTCTGTTCACGCTTACCCATTGGGTAGGACTGGCTTAGGGCTTTTGAGAGACCGAGGGTCTGCTGGAGCTCTCAGGTGTCTCTCTGTGCTGTCTGCTTGCTCTCAGCCCTGGGGATGCTTCAGAGGGATGCTCCAGCATCCCATAGAATCACAGAATGGTTCAGGTTGGAAGGGACCTTAAAGATCATCTTGTTCCAACCCCCTGCCCTGGGCAGGGACACCTCCCACCAGACCAGGCTGCTCCAAGCCCCATCCAGCCTGGCCTTGAACACCTCCAGGGATGGGGCAGCCACAGCTTCTCTGGGCAACCTGGGCCAGGGGCTCACCACCCTCACAGCAAACAATTTCTTCCTCAGATCCAATCTAAATCTACCCTCCTTCAGTCTGAAGCCAAGGAGGGCCTTCTTGCCTGGTGTTCACCTGAACTGACAGCCAGGAGGAGGAGGAGGGGGCGTCTGTCTGCCAGCCTTCTGTCCCCCCACATGCTCTAGTTCCAGCTAGCATGTAGGTGTGCAGGGAGGGACACGGGAGCGCTCAGAGGGAGCTTTTCTTCCCCTTTACCATTTGTTATGCAACTGAAATGGTTCTCCAGCCACAGGGGAGGCGGATTTCAGTTCACTGCAGTTGCCCAGCAGTAAATCACTGCATTGGAGCAGCATTTGCCTGCTTCATCAGACAGCATGGGCAGGGAGCAGGCAGCAGGGCAGGGAGCAGGCAGCAGGGCTTTTCCCCTGGGATGCCCCGTGCCACCTGTGGGGGGTGATGCCATGGGTGCCTGCAGGGTGCTGCCTTCTCCCAGCGCTGGCAGCAAAAAAAGCGTCTTGCTTTGCAGTGCCAAGCTGCGGCCGGAGGCTCTGCAGTCAGCTTCTTAACAAGGAAATTATTTTAAAAGAGCCAGTTTTGTAGCTAAACATAGTACGCTTGGATGTCGTCCAAAACTCCACAGCAATAATGCAGCAAATACAACTGGTTTAAAATACATTAAATATGCAGGTTGGCTCATGGTAGCTAAGCCCTTGCAGACAAAGAATAGGTGAAAGCCAATAACTTGTGTTGTGTGCATATATAGCATGGTTAATCCTTTGCAAATAAACATCCAAGTGGGGAAAAAAATAGTAAAACAAACCATCAAATTGCAATGTTACAGGAATGTATTCTTGGCAAAGAGCTCTTTGGTTTCTAAACTGAATTTCTTACTCAAATCAGAGCTGTAAAACATACCAAAGGGGGGGGGGGGGGGGGGGGGGAGATAAGCCTGTTTTAGTTAAACAAAAGCAATGGGTTCAGCATTTGCTAGAGGCAGATTTTGAAGAGAAACTCAGCCTGAAACTAGCACAGGAATCCTAATTAGCGCATTTTCCTAACATTAGCATGGTCTTTCCAAATGGGCAGTGGCGGACAACTGAGAAATTATTAACAGAGTGATATTTTGGTTTTGGGGCACAATTTGACAAATCTGCAGTTACAGTGTTCCCCAAAGCCTGTCCTGATGTGGTTCTTCCAGATTTCACCTTCTTAAGTACATGTATGAACAGTGATTCACCTGAGCGTTCAAAAATAACAGCAGTCAGGCTTAAAATGATAGCAGGCAGATGATTCACGGTTTTAAAGGTTATTTGTATCAAGGTACATAACCTCTCAGAGTTGTTAATTTCTGTATGTGGCTATTAATAGTGGATTTAATGTATGTTTTCTTAAAAACACCAACAGACCCCCCACCACTGACCCCCAAAGAAAGAACCGCCAGCCCAGCTCAGTCAGACATTGACGGGCTGGAGTGGAATGCAGTCTTTCACATGGATTTAAGCACACGGGGTGCAGCTCTGCGGTACTCTTTTTATGGTACTGGGATGGGGGTTACTGCTTTTTAATTAAACAGGTATTCGGGGGGAAAATAGATGGATATTTATTTCTAGGCCAGCTCAAACCGTATAAACGTGGATGTCTTGTGCAGATATAAGTATCTGTTGTTTTCAGACTCTTCTATGGGTTGTGCTGGCATTTATGGTTTTGTAAATGTTTGCTGAGGGGTGATGGGTCAGGATCAAGAAGTTGGGCCAACAAGGGAATGCCAGCAATAGGCAGAGGCGGAAGAGGAGGATGTGGATGAAGCTCTAATACCGGGAAGACTTCTAGTTGTAGTCTGGGCTCTTGGTGGCAATTTGGACCACCTTGATAGCAGCTGGACTGTAGTCTTCTAGAGTATCCTTGTAGTCAAACTGGGGAGATACGGGCTGGATGGGTGGTCTGCAAGCGCAGGGAAAAATTGCCTGGACCATCAGGTGGAAAGGAGAGTTGCTAAAGGTTCTATTTTAGAGGGGCGTTCCTTGAGGGAGGTTACAGGGACCAGCGCTCTTTAGCATCTCCATGCTAACATGATGGAGACGATTTGCATCTCCATAGAATCGTCTAGGTTGGAAGGGACACTTACGATCATTGAGTCCAACCTAACACTGCCAAAACCACCACTAAACCATGTCCCTCAGCACCACATCTACCCATCTTTTAAATGCCTCCAGGGATGGTGACTCCACCACGTCCCTGGGCAGCTTCTTCCAATGCTTGACAACCCTTTCAGTGGTTATAAGGATGATGGAGGCGGGGTACGCTCTACTCCTGTTGTACTGGAGATCCAGTTGCTTTAGTTACCTTTGTCAGCATAGCTAACAGGTGGAGAAAGAATATTTTGTAGTTTGGATTTGCTTGTTTGAAGATGGGAAGTTGTTCGGGAGCTGGGAAAGAAGAGGGAATTGGTCTTGGTGTTGATACATATTCCTGCTCCAGCCTCTTCTCACAGCCCTGTAGTAATAAAAAAGAGCAGCAGAAGACCTGACCCCAGGCTCTGGGACCTAGGAGGAGCAGGATTCCATCTCCAATGTGGGTATATGTACATTGACTCTGGGAGCAGTCGCAGTGAGCACCTGATCCAATCCTGTACCCAACTGCAGCTGATTTCAGTAGGAAATACACCTCTGTCTGCATTTAGAACTGCTGAGCTAAATTTTGGAAATCTGCTCTGTTGCAACTGCAGACAAACCTGTCGGCTTTGTGTTACCTACATTTACACACCTTTCATTAGAGCAGTTTGAAGTGCAGAGATGTTGTTAAGAGGATGCCATTTGTGCTTTGCCAGTCTTCAAATTCAGCTGCCCTAATGGGTCCGGAATCTGTGCTCTGGTGTTAATAGTTTCCCCAATTTCCATTGCCTCTGTGGTTTCTGTGGGGTGACAGAGGCTGCGATTGTTCTTTTCTTTTAGGCCTGTGGTCACATTGTGGCAAGAGCATGGTTATCAGCTAACTGCAAGTAATAGCTCTTCTTGGTCCAGATGCAGTTTTCCGGGGGAAGATGATTGCTGGTGAACCAGGAATCATCCAGTACCAGGGTTTGTGAAGATGCCTGGCAGTGGGTGCTGGTTTGGGTGCTGCCCGGCGTGATGGGGACCACACACTGTTCTGTAAGGGAGAGAGAAGTGAACAGCTCATTCCCAGCCGTGGGATTTGAAGAGACACAGAAGTGCTTGGCCTGTGTATTTGGTGTTGGGTTTTGTTTTTTTAACAGACAAACAATAAAATGTAATGTTTGGAGGGGGCTGATTTTTATTCCTTCGGGATGTTTTCTTGGCTGCTGTTTCCAGGCATCGGTGTTGTCCGGGTTCTTTAGGACTGTCTTGCCTGAGTGAGCCCTGCCTACTGGAGGAATGAGGATGGGGGAAATTATTTCAGGAAAGGTCGCTTTAAATGAAGATGTCTTGTTGAAGTTTATGCAGGTGTTACTGCTGCGCTCTTTTATGACCTGAGTTTCTAATGTTTGTTCATGGCCCCAGAGAAATTTGGATATAGCAGGACACAGGCATTTGGACAGGTCCTTTAATATATTACTTGATTTGGAGTCTGTCTTTTCTATCGATGGCTTCCAATGGGCACAGGACGTCACTGAGGCAGAAAGAAGGGAAAGGAATAGGCTGACTGCTTAACCGGCCTTATTTGCAAAATAGGGACCTCGTTTTCTACATGCAGCTTTGGTTTGGGCTTCTGCTTTTCTGACACAGCTTTTCCGCGTCGGGAAAGAGAACCTGCAGCAGTGCTTTCATGTTAAAACTTCTGATTTAGACAAAAACCAGTTTGCTTGCTTGGAAGTCGAGGTTTAGCTCCCTGTGGGGATGCCTGTTATCTGGTTACAAGATAATAATACATGGCAGAGGCATGCTAAAGAGTGGTAATACACTAAATGCTGCAGCTGTAATTGAACCGCACCAAGCATCACCTGCTTTTAAGTTATTAATGAGTTTGAACTATTTATAAACAAGGAACAGTGTGAAAAGAGAGGGCTTGTTTGTCTCTGGAAGAAGGCCCTTTTAAGGTTTTGGAGTATGCATTTATGGTGTAGAGTCTGATAATGCAAAGTTTAGCTGGGGTGGCACCATGGGTCTGGCCTTCAAGTGTCTGAGTGAAGCGTCTGGCGCCAGCGGAGCCCAGCATCCATCATCATCTGAGCATCCTCCTCTTCCTTCTCACTCCCCAGGAGGACATGCAGCCTTTGGCCATTCCGTGCAATGTTAAAATGGCTCCAAGTGGTTGCCACGCTTGGGCCAAACAAGTGGTCAAAGGTGGTTGGATTGAGGTGTCTGTCACTGCCAGAAACATTGCTCTGTTCGCTCAGCTTTGCTGCTGCTGGGTGGCCTCGTGATACCGCGGCTTTGGGAGCATCTCCAGAGTGGCACAGCATGGGTCACTGTGCTTCATCTCTCACAGCCTGGAGGGAGGGAGGCGTTTCTTCCTCTCCGTTTCAAGGACTTATTGTCAAACTGCCTGGTGACATTTGGTCAAGTGAAAAACTCATAGGTAATAGTATAGCATATGTCGGCGTTGGCTTACGAACAGGAAAATAAGGGGATGAAGAAACAATGGTGTGGATCAGATTTCAGGGGAACTAAATAGACTGCTGTCGTCGTTCTCAGGTGTGGTTTGATCTTGAAGAAAAACAGATCTTCAGTTCGTCATTTTAAACCAATTTCATGCCTCAGCAGTTCTGCCCGCTTCTGTCATCTCAGCACCACGGGTCAGGGATGGAATCTATGCAACTGGCAGGAGCCGAAGCATTACTGCAAACCCTTCCTGCGCTCAGCCTGGGGTTATGGAGAGCTGTAAAGACCAGACAGAGTTTCTTTTGATGTCCCCAAAATTGAGACCTTAAATTGGGCCGTTTAAAAGATTGCAATGTCTTATAAATGATGTATTGGAGCAAAAATAGAGACTGCTTGTCTGACTTCAGGGATTTAACTGTGAGGCTGTGACCTCTAGAGGCTAAAAATAAGCAAACATCTTTCCATCATTCTCTGCTCCAGCAGAAATGTGTTCCTGTGGTGATACATTTCTGTGGCATCTCGTGAGCTCTTCCTTCACGTGGTGATTCCTCTAACTTTAGAAATATAATTATACTACGCTGTAAATTTTTCACTTTTGGCAAGATTATTAGCGCTGGACAGCTTGTTTGCAGATGTCATTTTTATAGCTGTTGTTAAACTAATACCTTAAATTGGTAATGGACACCTAGACTCAGTAATACTTGTGCCTAAAGTGCCACACTGATTTTTTTTGCACGTGCATATTTTAAGTGCGTGTTACATTAGATTTAACTTTAAGTAACCTCCGTTACTGCAGCGGGGCTGTTCCTGGGATGTAATACACAACCACAATTTGTTGTTGTTGGCATTGCATGGCGGGGGATATGGAGAAGAGCTCCTGTAGCTGAAAGCGCTGTGCCCAGCGTGGCTCAGCTCACCAGCTCAGGTGGAGTCGCAGATGGTGCTGCTGATACGGCCACGGGTCTTACTGTGAACAGCGAGCGCCGGGAATGAAGTCTTGTATATCCTAAATAAACCACCAAAGTGGTCTTGATTCCTGTCTGTGGCGTTTCTAGCACAACATTGTGTTTCTTCGAAAGTAGCGGATAGTTTAATGTCTGAATCTTTCAGTTGCTTTATATCCGTTGTCAAGGTGTGAATGGGACAGTCCCCATGCTCGCCCATCAGTACACAGACCATGGGGCTTCAGAGGAAAGTGCAGATAGACCATAACCTAAACCAAGGAGGATAAGTCAAGGTCTTAACATGCAAGGTCTGAAACTGTGTTCCTTCTTCCAGAGAATATTGGATTTTGTGGCAAACCCAGCAATCCTGGTGATGCCCACAGGTGGCAGATCCTCCTCTCAGACCCGCTGGCATCCCTGCTCCCTCTCTGCTTGCAGCATTGGGTTCCACTGTAACCTCACATGCTGCAAGGGGGAAAACGGATATTATTTTTTTCCTTACTATTTTACAAGAGCAGGTTGCTATTTCAGGGCTGTAGTTGCTCCTAGCTGACCGCATTGCTGCCATCTGCCATCTGGGCACACTTGCAGCCCAGAAAGCCAACTGCATCCTGGCTGCATCAAAAGAAGCGTGGCCAGCAGGGCAAGGGGGGGGGGGATTCTGCCCCTCTGCTCTGCTCTCCTGAGACTCCACCTGGAGTACCGTGTTCAGCTCTGGAGCCCTCAGCACAAGAAGGACATGGACCTGTTGGAGTGGGGCCAGAGGAGGCCACGGAGATGCTGTGAGGGCTGGAGCCCCTCTGCTGTGAGGACAGGCTGAGAGAGTTGGGGGTGTTCAGCCTGGAGAAGAGAAGGCTCTGGGGAGACCTTAGAGCCCCTTCCAGTCCCTGCAGGAGGCCTGCAGGAAAGCTGGGGAGGGACTCTGGATCAGGGTGTGTACTGATAGGACATGGGGTAATGGCCTCAAACTGGAAGAAGGGAGATTTAGATGAGATCTGAGGCAGAAATTCATTGCTGTGAGGGTGGTGAGCCCCTGGCCCAGGTTGCCCAGAGAAGCTGTGGCTGCCCCATCCCTGGAGGTGTTCAAGGCCAGGCTGGATGGGGCTTGGAGCAGCCTGGTCTGGTGGGAGGTGTCCCTGCCCAGGGCAGGGGGTTGGAACTAGATGATCTTTAAGGTCCCTTCCAACCCGAACCATTCTGTGATGCGAGGTGCTGAGGACTGAGCAGGATGCTTGGGGATGGACCCCGAGGCTGCTCTTTCAGCTTGGTCCCTTTACAAGGAGGAAGGTGGAAGAAGCAGGGTTGGAGAAGGGAATCAGTGCCCCGGAGAGCAGGGACTTCATTTTTAGTTGCTCTTTTGGTGAATTCAGTGCGTGCAGCTGCTTTCCCAGTTGTGATGGGGAAGGACCCCCTCCTCGGGGAGGTGTGGGGTTCAGAAGGAACCTAGTGTTCAGGAGATTGTGCCTGTGAGGGTGACATGGTGTAAGGGGCAGTAGTTTGGTGACTGTGCAAGCATTTTTCTTGAAACAAAGACTTTTCTTGCATAAGCAGTGCTGCATTTGCCCTGTTGCTTCATGGGGCCCACATTCTAGCAGATGGCTGTGCTCTGTCGCCTGGTAATTGTGTAAATGCGGTGGGTGCCGATTTGGCGAGCATTTTTCTTCTGTTCTCTTGATTTATGCTTGTGAACCTTTCTACTGTCTGTTGGTTTTTTTTTTTCTTAATGATCTTAGCCTTTTGTTCTCAGTCTATTTTAAGGCTGAAATTGTTCAGCGTGCCATGATGGGAGTTTCAGAGAGTATTGCAGAATGCCATTATTTTCTTGACTCCCTTAACCAAGGTACAGAGCATAATCTTATACTTCCACGTGCAGATACCATGGCCCCTGGCACACCTGGAGAGAAGGTCTCCCCCCTCGTGGGGTGAGCAAGGAGAGCTCTTCCAAAGCAAGGGTCTGCTGTGCAGTTTGCCAAGGGTCGCACGGATCACACAGATGATCTTGGAATAAACAGGAATTATGGACGGAGCTGGCTTAAGAGAGTTAGAAAACCCCGGTGAACATCCAAATGGCTTTGTAATATGGTGTTGCCATAGAAACGTAGTTTCTACAGCACCTCGTCATCGGAGTTGTGCCAATACTCTCTCCTACTTCACCGAGTTCTAGAGCTGTTTCAAGCAGCTGAGGGCCCTCGTCTGGGATATTGTGGGGGCTTTCCATGCAAGTTAGCAAAGATAACACCCAGCTGGCCCAAAGTTAGCATCTGGCAGAGGTGAACTGCCGGGTACTTTCACTTCGGGGCAGTGCGGGTGCAGTGCTGCAAGGGCTGGGACCCCAGGGTGCTGCTGGTCGGCCCCAAGCGGAGGGTGGGCTGCTCGGCAGTGCCAGCTCACCACGTGGGCTTAGTGATGGCTCCTTCGGTCCACAGGACTGTCTCTGCAAGGGACACAGCTCCTCCAGCATCAGCGCAGGCTGCCGACACACTGAGCACAGCGCTGGTGCCTCAGAGCATTAATGGCTGTGGTCATTATCACTCTGTGCAAACAAGGTTGGGCATTTTCTCTGTGCAAATGCACCCACGGAGAGATGCGCCCTTCTATTTTACAGACAGTGCTAAAACATGTTGTTTTCCCAGACTCTTCATCTCTTCCCTGCCTCCGTTCAGGCTTGGGGTGAGCGATCGATGAAGGAGGCAGCACGCAGCTCCATGACCAAGGGGAGTATAAGCATTTTTTTATGAAACACGCTCCAAGTGCAATGTTCAGCCTCCCAAAATAAACTGTGAAGCAAGCCTGTTCAGGGGCAGGCAGTGAGAGCAAACCCCAATCCAAACATCTGCAGAAAATAAAAAAGCTGCCCGGTGAGTCCCAAGGGCTGCGCTGTGCGGAGGGGCTCAGGGCACCGCGGGAATGAGCTGAGCACCCAGGGGGTCTTTTTCTTAACGAAAAACAAAACAACCCCCCCCATAGACCCCCTCTGCTACAGGGACTTAATTAAGCAACAGCATGTGCTTCTTGTGCTGCTTGATGATAACTGAGTGCCAGATGATGGGACGTTGCAGAGCTTTTTTCACGTAAGTACTAGTATTGTGCTGTGAAAATGAGACGGGCATTAAAAACAGTCCTCCTGATTAATGTTGGAAGTTGAGTGCTCTGGGTTCTTATGTATGAAATTAAACATTGTGCGTCTGATGTAAAATGCTTGCAAGACAGGTAATTAATAACATTAGAAACTAATTAACTGGAAGTCCCGTGTACCTGATGATGACTGCGTGAGCAGACTTGATTTGCAAATCGCTCTGGATGTTGTGGTCTGAGGGGTGTTTTCGTCTCCCATGGGCTCCTGCTCCCTTGGCTGCAGAGGGAACAGCCCCAGGTGGGGGCTTGGTGCTGCTCCAGGCTTGAGGCATCATCCTGACTTGGAAACATACAGATGAGCGAATTAGTAAACAAGTATGTGCTTCCTTGTTTCCCCATCCCAGTGACAAAGATCCAGTGGGAACCAAGAGCTGCTACCTGGGGAGGAGGATGCGGCAGGGCTTGGACTCAGGCTGTGTTAATGAGACAGTGCCTGCCTCAGCCTGTGCTCCCCTGTGCCTGGACCATGCTGGGTGACGTCTGCCAGGGCCGCAGTGAGGCAGAGCTGTGTTTCAGGTCTAATTAGCAGCAAGACCTCCCCCAGCACAGGGATTCTTTTGCTTCTCCCATGTTCCTGCCTCCATCCAGCAGTACAGCACAGGGATGGACACGGGTGCTCAGAGGCAGAGGGTTCAGTCACCCCTTATCCCCTTGTCCTAACAGCACCTTGTGGTCCCCATAATCCATTCCTGGAAAGCTACTGCCTTGTTTCTCCGCTGGGTTCAGCATTGGTCAACTCAGGATGGATTTGGGGGGAAGAAAAAAACAGAAGTTAGCGGCTCTGTGGTCTAGCTGTCCTGTGTCCATGGCCCTTTGCGTGGTCTTCAGTCTTGGACGTGGGGATTTGGAGATGCTGTGGAGGGTGGTAGGGAGGTGCAGGGGAGAGGGCAGTGTGACCAGGCTGTGGGATTTGGGCACCTTGCTGCAGGGGGGTGGCAGGGCTCTCCCCACCATCCCTGGGTGCAGGTCCTGTGTGTGGAGCAAAGATGCTTCAGATGTAGGTCCTGCTTTTAATGCAAATCCACTCAGTCTGAGCACCTGGAAACAATGAGGGAAAAGGGCCAGAGACCCCAAACCAGTGAGGGTATGGGGAAAAGTTAAAGGGGAAAAAGTGTAAGAGCGAGCTGTGTATCTGCTTGCCTGGTTTGGGGTGTTCTCCCAGCCATGTGGGGTACCACAGGGGTACCCCGTGCCAGGAGCACCGCCGGTGCCAAGTGGCTACTTGAAGGTGCCAAGTGGCTACTTGAAAGTGCCAAGGGCGAGCGAGAGCCTTTGGTGCTTTTTTGTTGCCCTTTTGACAGGTAATAAACAGGGCTCTCTTCTCATTATTACTAAATCAAAACCCTATTGATTCCTTGTGTGAAAATCCAGCGCAACATAAAATGTTTTATTTATGCTTTTAACCCACCCTCGCCACAAAAATGCTGTTTTTGTAAATAAATGAAATGCAATTCATTGCCAAGCCAGAGGCTCTGAAAAAAGCCCAGCTCTCCCTGGCATCTCACAGCTGGTGGGAGGTTTGGCTGTGCCGGCCGGTCCCGGCGGATTGAGGGGGCTGTCAGTGAGCTGCCGTGGGAACTGCCTGGCCTTGGGAGCGGGATCCAGCTCTGCACATGGTGTCAGGACTGAAAGTGCTGTCGTGTCCCTGTCTGTCCCCTGCCATTGCGCTTCCCCCAGGAGCTCAAAAACTACCACAGTGCTAAAACACCTTTCCCTTCCCAAGAGCATTCCCTGTCTGCTCTGGAAAGGGGGAGCAAAATGCAAAAGGTTTTAAGAGCAAAATCCTACTCGGCAACACATCTCTGCCCACTTTGCAGGTGCGTTCTGCAAAGGACATACCAAAAGAAGGAAAGCGAGTCACTGATGCTGCTCTGCTCATGGACAGTCGAGGGAAACGGCCCCACAATGGGTTTGGTTGGTTGGAGCATCCCTGGTGGGATCAGGTTGGGACCCGGCGGCTGACCTGGTGCAGGGGGGGTTGTGCAGAGCATTGAAGATGGAGGCGTTGCAGGCAGCGTGGCACTTTGCTTGTCAACGCAGCATTAATTGTAGTTGTTTAATGTGGTGATTAGTGTTGTTTGTTCAGATGTCTAATGTAGCAATTAGCCTCGGCAGGGTGTTCAGTGATAGGTTACGAGTGCTTTCTTCCTGCCAAGAAGCGCTCCGCGTCTCCAGCCTCCCCTCCCGGCGCTCCTAGGTGCTGCAGTGCTCCTCACCTCATCTCACGGACATTGCAGGCATATGGCTATGTGCATGCAAGGCGAGGTGACCATCCCCAGCAGACAGGTGCTGCTGGTCTACTGTTCAGTCAGAACCTGGGTTTTCACTGGTGCTGTCTCCAGCTCAGCTCCTGGAGTGTGTGGCATTGTCCTTCTGGCACTGCCCTGCATGGCTTGACCTGTGTTGGTCCATCTATCTCTTTGATTGAACCTCAGCCTCTTAGCAGGTATGAATTTTGACCCAGAGAAGTGGCCCATGGCTAAAACCCACTGTGATGTGCCAGATGTCTTTAGCTGCTGCAAAACCATCACCGATACATTGTCTGGGATCATGTCCCTTGATTAAGATCCTGGGAGAGGAGACAAAATACATCCCCTGGTGCTGAAAGAGAAAGTTATCGATCTTTCTTCCACTGGGTGAGATCGGTTTCTGGGTTTTGATGGATGACAAGTTGAAGTGTAACATAATCCCCAAGCTGTGGGGGTTTGGTGCTCTCCGGGGCCCATGGCATCTTATTCCCAAAGCTATTAGCACCACCAGCTGCTGCTATCGCTCCATAGTGCTGCCCTGCTCCGGCGAGGGGGGCGTGAGGGAGGGGGAGGCAGCGCAGGAGCAGCTTTGCAATGAATTGTTTAATCAGCAGAATGCTTAAATGTGAGCATCAGATTAAAAGGCTGGGACCGAGAAGGACTGTGGCTCTCAAGGGAGGGGAAAATGTACTAGATTTACGCAAATGGGCTGCAGAGCGTTAGCAGCTTTCCCTGGGGGTTTGCTCACCCCTCCGTCAAAGGCTCTGCAGCAGGCTGGCTTGTGTATGGGACGCTAGCCTGTCCCACCCGGCCGCTCAGGTCTGCTCCGGAAGCCCTCTGATTGCACCCTCCACTCTTCATCCTCCGGGGTCCCAGAAATGCATGAGGGTCATTAGGGACATGGTGCCATCTATAAGTTGGAGGCAGCTACACAAGCAATTTGGGGATTAACAAGTTGTTTCTGGTCCTTCAGGCTGGGCAGAGAACGGATTGAGAGCAGCCCTGAGGAGAAGGACTTGGTTGGTGGATGAGAAGCTCAACATGAGCCGGCAATGTGCGCTCACAGCCCAGAAACCCCCCGCAGCCTGGGCTGCATCCCCAGCAGTGTGGGCAGCAGGGTGAGGGGGGGATTCTGCTCCTGTGCTTCACTCTGGGGAGACCCCCCTGCAGTGCTGCCTCCAGTGCTGGGGCACCAACAGCAGAAGTCCCTAAAGGGTCTCCAGGAAAGCTGGGGAGGGACTCTGGATTGGTGTGTGTAGCGGTAGAACAAGGGTAATGCTTTTAAACGGGAAGAGGGGAGATTTAGATGAGATCTGAGGAAGAAGTTCTTTACAGTGAGGATGGTGAGCCCCTGGCCCAGGTTGCCCAGAGAAGCTGTGGCTGCCCCATCCCTGGAGGTGTTCAAGGCCAGGCTGGATGGGGCTTGGAGCAACCTGGTCTGGTGGGAGGTGTCCCTGCCTAGGGCAGGGGGTTGGAGATGGATGATCTTTAAGGTCCCTTTCAACCCAAACCATTGGGGTTGTGGGCTGTAGCCCAGTGCTGAGCAGCGATGCCTCTTGGATGTGCTCAGCTCTCCAGGTGGGATGAGGCCTGGGAGCACCGGGGGTCCCAGGGGAGAGGTTGTGGGTTGATGAGCGCCTGCAGAGGTAGCTCTGTTTTTGGCTGGGCTCCTGCAATGTGGCTGTTGAGCTCACTCAGGGAGGTTTCTGGGGGAAAAGGAACCAGAGAATTGCTTCCAAGCCAGGTGAACTCTTCTGCTGGGAACAATTTCTCCCAGTTCTTCGTCATTTGAAAAACAGATCCTTTAGACAAAGCTGCTTCTCAGACTTCCTGATTTTTATCAGGAAAGCAAGCTGACTTTTTCCTGTTTTTAAAAGTAAAACTGGAAGAAGAAAAATAGCCGCTGGCAGTAAGCGCATGTCATAGGATAGCAAAACATAAAGATGCAAGAGATGAAGCTCGACAGACATATGCCAGGTGTTCTACCACTTCCAGCAGCCCCTGCCTCGGTGGGATGCTGGACCACCACTTGTACAGCATCTCACACAGGGAAAGGGATGCTCCTCACCTCCAAAAAAGCCATTCCTTGAGGAGGGCAAAGCAGTTCTGATGTTTACAAACCCACCAGGGAAGACGCCAGTGCTGAGAAACGCTGTCTGTTAACTGGGAGTTTAAGAGCAAGATCAACTGTGTGTTGGTTTCTGCTTCACGCCCGGAGGCTGGGAACTTCAAAGTGAATTATACAAGTATTGCACATCCATGCCGGGAGGGTGGCTGGTGGAAGAAGCCTTCTTCCACCCCCTCTCTGGCAGCCCTTAAGGCAAGAGCAGAGCTGGCTGCAGAAGAAGCACTAATTCAGCCTCGGGGACAGCAGTGCTGTGGCCAGTAACAACAGCTTGGCTGGACATGGTTGAGTGGAAATGCTGAAGCGTAAGAGAACACGGGAAAACATTGCACTGAAGATGCATTCTCACTGTGGTGTCAGTCTGTGTCTCCCTGGGGGGATTTCCTGGTCTTCCCTCCCATTCCCGCATGTGTACCCACACGTGTACCCCTCCACCATCGTTGTGTGCTTTCTGCTATTCCAAGGCACATCTTCTCCTTGGGCGCCCCTGCTTGCCTGGGCTGGGCTAAGGATGGAGCAGGGCTGCTGGCAGTGATCGGGACTCTGTTGCTTCAGCGATGGCTTGTGTGCAGCCAGCCCCAGGCTGCCCAGGGGGTAACTGGTGCCAGGGGTGGCTGCACCCTGCTTGACACAGAGGTCCTGCGGCAGAGCCCACCGCTCGGGGTCCACAGCCACCTCCACCGATGTGCTCCCAGGGGGACGCAAAACGCTGTGAGGCCTGACATGGTGCACCAAGGTCTGCTTCTGCATCAGCTTTGGCACTGCTTTTTTTTTCTAGTCTGCAGCATAAAATCTCCATGTTTCCCCACAATGTGAGAGAAGTCTACAAAGGACATCCAGAGCAGGGGTTCGGGTGTCCTCCAGGTACCTGAGTGGTCCTTTGCCCTGGGCTGTTCCCGGGATGATTTTGGGATGAGGGGTGGGGTTGTCCTGCAGAACCAGGAGCAACAGGCGTCCCAGGGAGAAGCTCTGCAGCGAAACCGCATCCACTGCGACTCACGGTGCACCCTGATAAGCTCTCTTGATCTCTTTGTGAATTATTTAAAATGCAGGAATTGCAAACAGAAGCCTGGCTGGTTTTGTTGTGTGCACAGGCTAGATTAGAGCAGGAAGCTTCATTACAATGAGCTTAGAAGCCTTCAAAGGCTTGGATGTATTTTCCCCTTCATTGATAAGCAATATTGATTTCAGCAGCGGCTGCCTGCTACGCCTGGCCACAGGAGTGTGGTACTCCTGCAGACCCAGAATCGTGCATTAGCACAAAATTGTGCACTTACTGTTGAGCAAACGAGGTTGTTTCCCGCGGGCTGTTAATTCACTTGTGGGAGAGAGGGTTCAGAAAATGTTTAAAGGGGAGATTTGTATTTTTCTGTGCCAGGTAAGACCATCAGAGCTGCTGCATCGTATTGCTGCCCTTCAAGCTGGCTGCCGGGGTGCTGCTCAGCTCAGTGCAGAGAAAAGCAGGTTACCTCAAACCTACTCTACTCCTGTAGAAAGCTTTCCCCACAGAAAGGGAGCGTTTACCTGCGGTCTCTGTGCTGAAAAAGATGCTCTAGGTAACATGCTGCTTCCAATGAAGTCTTTCTTCTTTTTAAAGCCTAGCATTTTATCACATATTGTGGTGCTGCAGGAAAAAAAAAATATTTTCCTCCTTATAATTGACTGACTAAATGCAGGGTTTTGTTATTTGTAAAAGTGGGTCGGGCATCCTGCTGTGGCCGGGTACCGGAGAGAGAAAAGACTATGATGGTCTCAAAGGGGTTAGGAGATGGGGGGGGAGCGCTTCCCTGGCCCACGCAGGCTCTTGACATAATTAAGGCAGGCAGCTGGCAGTGCTGAGCTCCTGGTATGGAATAAACCAGACTGATCAAAAGCAGGGGTTATAAACATTGCCATTATGCTGATTTATGTGCAAAGGTTTATCCTAATCAACTGTTCCATGTATGTTGCATCAGTGGCGCTTGCCCAGATTCGGGGATACAGCCCAACAGCGTGTAAGGCTGGGGTCTGCGTACCTGGAGATGACAGACATCTCCCGTGGTTCGCACACGTTGCCTCTGTTTTTTCCCCTGTTTACGCTTTGGAATTTTTTTCAGAAGCGAAAGAACAAGATGAAGTTTCAAAAAAAAAATAATGCTCAAGTTTCTTTGCTGTAGAATATGCTTCCCTTTGGTTGTGATCCAAAAGTTTTCCAGAAAACATGACTAAGATAAGATATACCCCATACAAATGTTTGACTGAAATATTTAAAATCACAAGACTGAGGGAGCAGCAACTTCTCTTTTACCTTGAGCTTTTTGGATGCTCTTGGATCACATTGAAGTTTTGGTTGTTTTCTTGTTACTCACTTCCAGAATGACAAAGACCCCAGTGTTTTATAACTTGAAACCCAGGTGCCAAAAACTGAAACTTATTATGAGGGTATAAAGTGTTGTGAGTTGTGTCCTAAAGCCACATGAATGTCAACACTGATTCCTGGAGGCTTGATTTTCTTCTCCTTTACACTCACTTAAATCCAAATTAACCCTGGTTCAGCTGCTTTAGGCTGGCGTGCCCTGAATTCAGACGTGCCCTGAATTGGGCTGTTTCAGTCCTGAGTGGGCTTCTGTGTTTGCAGAGGGCTTTTGAAAAGGCCACACTCTTGGATGCTCTCATCTGCATCCAGTTTCTTTGGCATTGATCATGCCCTTCTGCCACTCAGAGATCCAGGCTTGGAGTTCCATCGTTGGTTTTCGCTTAATTAAAAATTGACCTTACCAACACGTGATCTGAAATGAAAAGCACAGACACTTCAGACCATGGTCACTAAATTTTTCATGTTGTCCCTGGGTTTTCTCAACGTTTTTTGGCTTAACCTTGCACCCTTGTAGCTTAGTTATGTTTGCTGCAGCTGGAGGGGATTAGAACCCTGTTCCTTCTCTCCCTTCAGCTGTTTTCCTCTTTGGGGTCGAGTTGTGAATAGTTCTGTTCTTTTTCTGCTAGTAAGTCTCGATGAGAGGTGATGATTAAATAGAATTATGATGATGATGCAAATGTTGACAGCCGACACTGAACATGATGGCAAAGATCTGCAGCAGGTGTTTTGTACCTGGAACATACTAAATCGAAAGAAATAATTAAGAGCAGTTGTCATTTAAAGGTGAGTTGGCTGAAGGCAAGAAATACTGGAGTCCCTGTGGCCCTTCGGTGCTGTTCAGTTTGGCTGGAAAGAGGGAAGCTTGGAGAGCGGAGATGAGTCCTCTGCGGGTACAGGTCAGGTCGCTGGGAGCTGAGGGACAATAACCGATTGCCGCTTCACCTTTAGAGAGCTTTGTCTAAGGTTTCTGGCTCCTGTGTTCTGAAGCCGATGCTTCAAAGTCCACTTTATCTTTTATTCACAAATGCTGATGTGTTTAAATGAATGGTGCAGTGCAGTTGCTATAAATAAGTGAGTGTCAATAGGAGGCTTTAGCACATGAAAGGCTCATTGATGGGAGCCCACACTGATAATGGCTCTGCAGTTTCCTTCAGAAGTCCGCAGGACACGGCAGAGGAATCAGGTTTGAGATCTGTTGCAAGAACTTTTTGGTCTTGGCGGTGGTGCTTGCTCTGTGCAGGATGGGAAATAGGGAAATAATGGAGAAAATGTTTATTATTATTCTTGTGAAAAGACGAGGGAGGACCGGTGTAGGTGGCTATGATAAACTGATATTTTATGGGAACATTTTTATGTCTTAACCTCTCTCCTGCGGCTGCAGGAACCCATAGCTGTCGATCCAAATCAGTCCTTTCAGCTATCCGCTTGGCATCCCACGCCTGCAATCCCTTCTCTGGTTTTATTTGCAAAAGTAAAATATCAGCAAGCTGTTCCAACCCCATGCCTGCATCTCTCGCCTGTGGCTCTTGGGGGTATGTGTATGACACACCTCGTACCAGTAAATAAATGCTCCAATACCAAATGCTAATAATAAATGCTCTAATACTGCATGTCTAGATCTCCAGGCATGGCAGGGAAGCTCTGAGTTTAATAAAAAGAGAACAGCCTTCTGCCTGACCGTGGCCCTGGTGAAACTTGGGAGGTTCAGCAGGAGAGCATTGCATTGGCTTTGGAGGGCTGCTGCAGAAGGGGTCCTGCTGGAAGATGCTCTCCATGGGAGATCTCTCTTGCTGTCGCCTGGTGCTTCTTCCCTCTCTTGGTCGAGGACAGCTATAGCTGAACATCATTGCAGAATCAGGCCTTGCTTGGAACTGGGTGCTGCAACCTGCCTCTGACAACTGGCTCAAACCGTGCATTGGCCCGTGGAATTGAGGTGGCCCTCTCTTGGCCCTGTGCTTTGGGGCAGACAGGTTTGGGGGAGGGAAGGGACCAGTGTGTAGCACGTGGGCTGGTTGCACAACGTGCTGTGGACAAAACCAGGGACCAGCTTCCAACCAAACGTCCTTCTGGGGGCATATTTTATTGTTTGTTTATTTTGTCTTATCTGTTGGGAGTAAGTCAACTTGGGAGCAGGTCAATTTTTATGTGTTGGGAGCAAGTCAACTTGGGAGCAGTTCAGCTTTCATTTGTTGGGAGCCCAAAGGAATTGCACTAGCATGCTCAGGAAGAGACTTTCTCCTTTGGAAACAATCTGCCAGGCTTCTGTTGGGTTTTAGCTGGCTCCAGGCTGGCTGTGCATGGCATGGCATGCAGGGCTGGTGTCCTGTCCCCATGCCTGCGGAGGGACCAAAGGCTGCCTTAGATACAGGAATGAATAGCTTGTACAAGGCGTTGCCGTTAATTTGAAGGCTGTTTCTTGTGGGGAGGGTGAATTTCCTCCTACGTGCAGCGTCAGTTGACAAGGATGTGTTTTATTTTCATGTCTGTCACCAGGCCAGACAGAAAGCGTGGTGGTGGTGGTGCTCGGGTACTCAACTGGGATGCAGGTGCTCTTGTACCCTGGCATTTCCAGGGGTATCCTCCTCCGTAAAAATGCCGTTGGCATAGAGACGGATTTTCTTAATGAGGAGACTGATCCCTTCCCCGGGCTGAGTTCTGTGCCCAGTTACGCCAAAGCAATTTGTTGGCTTCAAATTCAGGAGAAACTGGCACATTTGGGGGCTTTGTGACTTGGCTGTCAGCGCAGTCCATGGGTGGGTATAGCATGCCTCTCCCTGTGGCTGGTCCGGGACTGTGCGGGAGCGATAGCAGGGAGTGGGCAGGCTTGCCTGCTTCGCCCTTGTCCCGGCCCATTTTCCTCTGCAGTGGCTGTTCTTGTTCCCAGTTCGTACTGGGCCACCATTGCACATCATGTTCCGCTATTGCTCCCTCTTATTTTTCCCCTGGATTTTATTTTTAATGTCACTGGGGCTACGATGATGGCTGTTTTCTTTCCCCCTGCTGTAACAATTGGTACTTTAGAAGAACCAAAATAGGCAGCCCTGCCTTCCTGCTGGATTGCTTAATGCATTTTAATTTAATTAATTAAATTGTCCATTTTGGTTACGTCACAGGCAAGGCACAGGAAGTCAGGACCTGCAGCGAAGTGGGCTGACGCAACTCGCGGCACACAGCCTTTTAGTGCTTTATAAAAGCTTTCGTTAGAGCTACGTGTTGCTGTTTTTCCCCTCTGTAGTGGCTCCATTAAGGCTGTAGCTCTGTGGTGGGGCTGGGGCGGGCATTGCCCCTCTGCTCGTTTGGATTCCTGCTGTGCAGTGTCCTTTTTTCCAGACTTCTGAATGGAAAAACCATCCTGCAGCGGTGATCTGCTCAGCTTTCCGAAGATGATGCTTGAGCTCAGCATCTCCAGTGCTGCACTGCTGGGATGCCGGGGGATCTTGCGCTGAACCCCCTGCGCCCCGTCATGCACATTGTCCCCAGACTTTCAGAGTCCTGTTGGAGCGTGTACAGCAGGGTGACGCGATGGGACACTGGTTCACCATGTGCCTTGCCCCAGGATGCAAGAGCAGCTGCTCTAATGAGGCTCGACTTCAGTAAGACCGGCTTTTTTGGGATGAGACTGTCTTATCTGTGATGTGATGTCTCTCAGGCCTCTCTCTTTGTAGGACATGTTTATATAAAGCCAGGAGGCAGGATTACTGTTGCATTGGTATTGCTCACTTCACCTCTTGTTCCAGCCATCCTACCTGAACTGCTGCATGTTCAGCAGCATCTCCAAAAAGTGCTCACAGGGTCTGGAAACCTGAACTGTGGTTAAACATTTCAGAAGGGTGTCCGTTCAGCCACCCCACTAAAGCATTCATGGCTGGAATCTTTAAAATTACTGCCCAGAGTGGGGAAAACAGATGGACAAACAAAAAAACTCGCTTTTGCTGATTTGGTCTTCCATCATTTGGCAAGAGAGGAGCTGGCTGCAGTATGAAGTGTTACAGCAAGCAGTGCTGTGAGAGTTCATCCATCAAAATACTTGTCCCATTAATGGCTATAGCCATTTTTCTTGCTGGTGAATCCACACAGGATAGGATGGCCGGTCACCCTGGGATCAGCTGGGCAGTCCTCACCCTCCCAGAGTAGAAGAGCAGTGTTGGGGTAGGACCAGGGATTGCTTTCTATGTTAAACTCTGCTAAGCTGAGAGAAAAATCAGACACAAGACTTGCTGACTTACAGACACTGCAGAGATGTCTTGGAAAAGTCAGTGAAACCGAGCAACGGCCAAGGAAAAATGGTTGCGCTTCTTGGGGTGATGGCTTGTAGCATCGACGTAGCCAATGTAGCAATAGCACCGGCGATAGATATTTCCCCCTGTGTATTGTCAGAGAGGGTGAGCTGGTGGATGCAAGGCTGGAAATCGCTGACTGCCACCATACCTGCTTGCAGCACAGGGAAGGGCAAGACCTTTGTTTTGCAGGCGGTCTTCTTGTACAGGGTCATCGCAGAGCGAGCTCCCAGCTCCCGGGATGGGGAGGGACAGGGCACCCCTGCCTGCCGGAGGGTGATTCGGTGGAGAGTACAGCACATGGCTTGCTTAGTTTATTAAAGCTTTGGGATAAAGGATCAAACTCCAATTTAACTTTAAAATGGGATTCTCAAGAACTGTTGGGGCTGGACTTATCAATGCTGCATAATTCATTGCTGATTTTTATCACATCATTTAAACATAAAAAAAGCTATCCAAAGAGTCAGGCCAGGAAAGTCGGCTGCTGACAGCAACCTTCTCCTTCACTCACCCTCCCTCGCACCAGGCGTGCTGGCAGACCGCATCCAGTGGGCAAGGCAGAGCCCCCGCTGATGGAGCCTGGCTGAGCCAGGGGGAGGGCAGAGGGCTGTGGGCTGGGTTCTGTGGAGTAGCTCCAGCAGAGAGACGAAGGGAGGCTCAATCTCCGCCTTACGTTCTCCAGAGCAGAGGGTTGGGGTGCTGGCGTGTTGTCCAGAGAGGTATAAAATACGGCCAGTGTTAGCACGTGATGGCAAAAACACAGCCCTCGGTGCTGGCCATCTGCCGCTTCCTGTGGGGACTGTAACTGATGGAGGCTTCTTGCAAGGAAGCTTCACAAAACCTACATTTTATTGGGTTTTATTGGGACTTTGATAATTCAGGAGTTAGCACTTCTCCTCAGACCCGGTGATGCTCAGATTGTGCATTTCCTGCAGTGAAACGGCTTTCGGAGGTAATTCTTCTGTCCAGATTTCTCACTTGACCATCGGTTATCTGAAACGTTTCCAACGTGGCTCACAGCAGTTGTATGTTTTTCTTAGACTCTGCTTATCCTTGGGAAATCCATAAAAAAAAGTTGGTTTGTGAATCTCAGAGCATCCCATAAACAAAGCTGATGCATGTCTGTGTGTTGTGCTGATGCTGTTGGTTGTTTTCAGAGGTGAGGAGTGAGAGAGGGCAACAGAAGAAAATATTTGATCGCTGTATTAAGTGTTTGTTCACCATGATTTAACTTCAAAAAAATAAATTGGCTCTACTTGAAGCATTAAAAATAGAATTTCTAATGGTGATAGCATCTGGCAGAAATCATGATTTTGTGAGTAAAGTCAGACTTACTCCTACGCCGTAGGTGAGGTTGAGTCACGGAGGTGGCAGGTTTCATCATTTGAGATGAAAGTAATACATTTTCGTGTCTCTGTCAAGCCCTCCCAGCTAACGCTGTGGCCCAAGGTAATACGCTGTGGGTGATACACCAACTTGCACAAAGGCAGGTCTAAAGAGATGGGTCCGCATTCAAAGCTCTGGGTGAAGGCTGGAGACTTGTATATGAAAATAACTCTTGATAACGCAAACAGCCGTGTGTTACCAGTAGTGACAGGTGATTTAATGGCCAGGGTGCTTCTGTTTGGGTTTTAAGTCTCACTGTATGAGGCTCAGGATGTTTTCTTATCCTGGATGAGCCCCACTCACGACAAAAAGCCTTGGTCAGCCTGTGTCATGGTTTAGCCTCCGAAGAATCGTTGGGAGGAGAATCGGAAGAAAAAGGCAAAACTTGTGGGTTGAGACAAAGGCAGTTTAACAGAACAGCAAAGGGAGCATGAAAACAACAACAATAACATGGATAGAGGAATGTACAAACATGATCACAGTACCACCGCTCACCAACCACCTGGGATGTCCCTGAGGGAGCCTGGGGAGAATTAACCGTATCCCCGCCGGAACCAGGACAGCCTGTCTGTGCTTTCCGTGGGTGTTTTTGTTTTCCCTACTGTCTTTCTGGAAAAAAGAAAATAACAATCCTACTTTTCACAGTCATTGGGGGCGATCCCAGCAGTTTTCCTCCATCCCTTCTCCTGGGAACTGACCAGAAAGCGGGGGGACACCGAGAGCTGCCCCTTCTTCCCATCGCAGTTGTGCCCGGGTACCCTGGCCCCTCTCCAATGGAGGTGCCGGGACCTTGACCAGCAGCAGCAAGGCTTGAGCAGACCCCGATGTTCAGCACCCCGATCACTGGGTTTCCATTTGCTCCTGTTATGGTTTGAGAAACCCACAACAATTTATTGTTGTTTAGACAATTATTCTCTCACCCGATGACCCGTCCCCCCCAGGAGGGGGAATCAGGGGAAAACAAGGAAACCTGAGGGCTGAAATGTAAACAGATTTAATAGGATAAGACTAAATAATTAACATTAATAACACTAAAGAACCAGTGTTGATCCTGATACCAATATAAAATACACAAGAACTATACTCAGCCCGTTCCGCCAGCAGAAGCCATGCACTCCCAGCAGGGACAGCCAACGTGGGACACTTCAGGAGGAAGGGAAGGGCTCAGGGCTCCGGCACTGGCACAAGGAGTGCTCAGGATCCCAGACATCAAGGGAGAGAGAGAGAACTCCTCAGCAAACTCTCTAATTTCTATTGAATGTGCCGTTCATGGTATGGAATAACCCTGTTGGCAGCTTGGGTCAAGTGCCGGGGTCTCGCTCCTCCTCATCCCCGCACCTGGGGAGTTCGGAAACCCTGAGACCTTGAAACCTACACACCCTAGCTGGCTATAAAGTAAATATTTTCCCAAATTCAGACACTAGAGTCTTCTAAAAGTGCAGTTTTCCCAAGCATTGGAGGAGAAATTAGTCCTGTGTCACTCAAACCAGGCCAGCTCCCTGGGCTGCTCCAGCTGTGGCCGCCCGGAGTGCAGCACTGATGCTGCACTGGGGGCAGCCTCCTTGCTCCCTGCCCCACGCTTTTTGCTGCTCTCCAGACCAGACCCAACCTCAGCCCTCACTGGGAAACGGCTCCTCAGCCCTCGAGTCAGTCTTCCTGTTCTCCTCACAGCCCCTCAACATCCACCCAGATTTTCCTTCACAGGAAGGAGATCACTGCCGAGGAGCCCGCTAAGATATTTATGAAACTTTGTTTTCATAAACTGCTGGTTGTTCAATAGGGCATAAAACAGCCAGTATGAGATAGTTATTTGCTCTACAAAATCATTTTGCTCCCTAGCTCCAATTTTACATGGGCGCTCAATGTGTTTCATTTAGTTCTGTAAGAAATGTGACACAGTAGATTAACTATTGATAGCGAAAAATGGAATTTCCTGCAGGACTGTCACTTACCTTCCTCCATCCCACCCTTTTAACCCCAGATGATCAAGTAGCGCTCAACCCTGTTGCTCCTACAAGGAAATAGGTTCTGAAATGCTTCGGTAAAGAGAAATTCTAGCAGAATGTTTTGGGCATCTCTGCTGTTTCCTATGTGTCCTCAAAGTCAGCATCTAAATTCCTGATGGTCTTTAGCGGCCGTGAAGTGTTTTGTTCACCCTAGCATCTCTCTTGGTGACTAGTCAGCATACAGCACCTTCAGCTCAGAGAAATATTGCCATTGTCAACATAAATTACCACGTATTAAGTCAATAATGCATAATTAATGACATGGCAAATAATTTATTGTGCAGCCGATCGGGAAATACTCACCTTTTTAAAAAAAGCAAAAAGTAAATAGGTTGAGGAAACCTATCAGGAGATTTGAAATTTATTGATTGATTGATTGATTGATTGATTGATTTCCCATCTGTTGGGGACACCCAACCGCAGGGCTGCGGGTGTCCCCAGACAGTGCTTGGGGGTGGCTCGGTGGGCAGCGGCAGCACTTGCAGCCCAGCCGCAGGACTGCCAGCCAGCCCCAGTCACCAGTTATTGTAGCGCTGAAAACGTTCAGTGAGAAGAAGAAAAATCCCCTGACCGAATTCTCGTTTGTCTTTGCCCAGGGTGAGAGTCCCCTCTTTCTTTCCCCTGCGATCTGTGCCCCATGCTGAGGATGATGGAAAGGACACAGCGTGGGAGCTGCTGGCAGTGGGGAGGTACGTCGTCCCACTGCCTGCGGCGTTGTCCCACCATCTACGTCACGGTGCTAAGGGGACCAGCTCCTTAAAAATGATAGCCCAACCGAGTGCTGGAGTAGGATGCAGACATCCTTGGGCTTGTTTTCAAATTGCCACAAAGGTGGCTAAGGAGATGTCATTCATGTACCGATACCTGCCTGCAAAGAAAATAACATCTATTAAAGAACTTTTTAATCTAGTGGAGGATCCGTAGTAAGAGCCAGAGGCCAGGAGCCAAATAACCTGCTCCTGATTTCCTTGCGTGGCTGTGCTTTAACCATCAATATAAAAAGTGCAGCGAAACAGTGCAGAGAAGAAATGTTGGTGCAGTGTCAGAGCTGCCACGGTGCTCCCGACTTTTCAGGGGGATTTCCTCTTTGGACTTTGAAATAGATAAAACTCAAATGCACGTGGTGGGTCGCAGGGCAGGTGGTGTTTGCAGAGCCCGTGGTGCGGCAGATGCTTGCAAAGGTGGCAAAAAAACTTCGTAGAAGTAAGGAAGGGTGAGCTGTTGGCACAGGGAAAAAAGAGTTATGAATCCTGGGTTCTGCGGAGGGCAGGAATAGCTCCCTCACCACACAGCTGCTGTGCAGGGGGAGCTGCAGGTAGCGAGGGGGTGAAGTGCAAGTGGAGGTTTGCTGCTCTGGGTTGTTTTCAGACCCAAATTGTTGGGTGTTAGAGGGGAGGCTGGTCTTCAAGGGACAGTGGTTGGAAATAAACCTGTCTGCTTCCCCATGTGAATAAAGTTTTCCTACTTTTAATATCAGTCCTGGGGAAGCTTCAAAATTCTGAAGGTTGTGGTTTCGCCCCAGTGCCTTCCCTGCTGAGCCTAGTGAGAGCAGCGTAACCGAGGTGGAGGAAACACCTGAGTACGAACACGCCGCTTGTGTAAGTCTCAGCAGAGCACTTGACTTGTAAAACATTTGTTACCAACAACGATGCAAAATAAATCAAGAAAAGGGCCGGATCTTCCCATGCCAGCTAACTTTTGCAGTGGTATTGAAATAAAAGGGGTAAAAGCTCTGTACTTGTAAGCTGAGCAAAATCACTAGCAATTACTGTGAAGCAATGATTTCGGTGCTTTTTTTTAGGGGATCGAACAATGTTGTTTAGAAAAGGATGCATCCACGGTGGGTGGGTGAAACCTGAAGTTAGTAACTCAATGCTTCTCATGGGAGAAGCGTTTCTTATGCCTTTTGGCATGGAGACAGGGGAACCTTGTAAGGCTGCCTCTGTGGTTGACTTGTCAGCCCCGTGCTGGAAAGGGGATGCTCCCTAGGGAGCAGGAAGGTTTCCTCTGAAATTTTATGGCAAACTGTCTTGACAGCCCTCTTCCTCTCATTGGTGGTGGGTGTTTGTGAGCAGAGATGGTTGCAACTCGGTCAGGTCTAGGAGGAGCAACCTTAAATAAATTTAAAAAAAAAAAAAAGTAGTAGTAGGCAAGGCCTTCATAGATGAAGGTCTTCCAAAAATGAGGTTTTTGGCCAAGGTTGGTTTAACGTAGTTATTTGCAGGAGGATCATAGTCCTGGTTCACCAGGTGGGTGTGTGCCCAGTGGCATGGCTGCGTGTCCGGGATGCAGGAATTTGTCTGCCCCACCAGAGCTCGGACAGGAGCCCTGGGGCGAGGGAAGCCCCCGGTGCCTCCTGTGAATCTTGTGGCCAAGAAGACCAGTGGCATCCTGGGGGGCATCAAGAAGAGTGTGGCCAGCAGGTGGAGGGAGGTCATCCTCCCCCTCTGCTCTGCCCTGGGGAGGCCACATCTGGAGTGCTGTGTCCAGTTGTGGGCTCCCCGGTTCCAGAAGGACAGGGAACTGCTGGAGAGGGGAGAGCAAAGGGCTACCAAGATGCTGAGGGGACTGGAACACCTCTCTTATGGAGAAAGGCTGAGGGATTTGGGTCTCTTCAGTCTGGAAAAAAGATGACTGAGGGGGGATCTTATCAACGCTTATAAATACTGAAAGGGTGGGTGTCAGGAGGATGGGGCCAGGCTCTTTTCAGTGGTCCCCAGCGACAGGACAAGAGGTAACAGGCACAAACTTGACCATAGGAAGTTCCACCTAAACATGAGGAGGAACTTCTTTCCTGTGAGGGTGGCAGAGCCCTGGCCCAGGCTGCCCAGAGAGGTGGTGGAGTCTCTGTCTCTGGAGACATTCCAAACCCTCCTGGACGCGTTCCTGTGCCAGCTGCTCTGGGTGACCCTGCTCTGGCAAGGGGTTGGACTGGATCATCTCCAGAGGTCCCTTCCCACCCCTGCCAGTCTGGGATCCTGTGATTCTGTGAATCGTCCTCATCAGCTCATTTCTCACAAGTCTCCAGTTAGCAATTTTAATCCGCTATAGTTGAGCAAACACTGAAGGTGCAGAGAGAGGTTGGGAAGTGTGAGTGTTTATTTTACGTGCATTTTTACATCTGATCTGATGGTCTCTCCTGGCCTGTGGCTCGCCATCGGCATCCAGTTAAACGACCCTGGGGAGTGTAATTGCGAGTCCTGGCACCATCGCCCCAGTCGCTGTGCATCATCAGCCCACTATCGGTGGCTGGTGTCGACACGAGCCAGTGTGGGAGCGTTTGAGATCACGCCTTGAGGCTCAGGCCTTAGCTGGCGTGGAAAATTTGTAACTATTAGGTTTCAAGACAGGAAGATCAAAAGTTTGGTTTCTGGTTTTTACGGGGCCCTTGCTTCCTCCTTAGAGGGCCAAGTGTAATTTCAGGTCTGCTTTGCTTGACCTTTTAGCTTGGAGAAAGGCAATCTTTATACATGATGCATGAGCCCAGTTCTTTGAAACCTGCAAGAAATGGTTTGTTCATTGAACATGCAAACAAATCACTTGCTCTGGCCTGGAATTTAAAGTGACATTAAGTTCAGAGAACATCTACATTTAATTATGTATAAGGGCCAGAAAACAATTTATAACCTTAAAATGGTGTAATTAAAAGTGAAGCCCTTCCTATGGAAGGAATTTATCCTAATAAAACCGTAGCTCTTTGCTCATTGGAAAAGCAAAGACGTGTTAAGTAAAGAGCCATTTTTAGCACAGAGTGTTTCTTGGTTGTGTTTTGGGACGGGGATTGGGGCTGGCTATAACCGTCCGCAGGAGGTGGTGCAGCAGCAATCAGCCGTCTCCCTGGTGTGGGGCTTTTCCTGTCGGGACCACCTCTCAGGAGCAGTGCTCTCCTGGGACAGCTGCCACTGCCTCACCCGCGGCTCCTTTTGCAGAGAAACCGTGCAGCAGACTGACCCTGAATGCTTTTCAGCAGGTGTTTAATATTCTTTCCATCCGTCCTGCTTTTATTAGTGCGAATAATCTCACGCTGGGATGGGCAATGACTGGGGGAAGGTGTGAAGATTTTGTATTTTTTTTTTTTTTTCTTTTTTTGCCCTGTTTGAGGATTTCAGAGGGGATGGAGACCTCTGAAATAAATACATCCTTGGGTAAAATCCTAGCCAAATTACGTTGCTGTGCTTTTTTTTATTTTTTTTTGCATTTCTTCTTTTTGCAGCCACATTTTGTCCCCCTCTGCCCCAAAACATCACCGTTGCAGGCCAGCAGTTAGACTTCGTCTTGGCTGTTTGCCATCTGCTGTTGGAGGTGGCAGCATAAAAAGTTATGGGTGCAATCTAGTGGTAGCCCTTTGCAAAACTGACTGTAAAGCTCTGAACTGTGAAACCCTTTCCTCCTTTCAGAAGCAAGGCCGGGGTTATTCAACACAAAATATTGCGCATTAAAATAGCATTAATCAGCTTGACTGAAAAAAATATCTCCAGGAATCTTGCAAAATCCAAATCAACGATAAGGTGCGTATCTTTGTCCTTGACTTGCTGTGTTTCTACTGCGTGCGCAGTTTCTCCGTCTTCTCGAGATTGCTGCAAGCACCGGCTTTGGACTGAGAAAAATAGTCAACTCGGAAAGGATTCAGGCTATTACAAATCAGTTTAGACTATGATATTCAGTGAAGAACTTTTAAAAATTCTTAATCTTCAGATTTTCTTTTAATACTTTTTCCTCCTACCTGGTGGTTTGCAAAGTTTATGCTTCTAGAGAAACTGATTTTACAGAGGAAAGTGAGGGGAAGGTCTGTCCAGTGCCCGAAGCAAGAGTGACAGTGGGGGAGTCCAGAGCCCTTTCGGCTCCTTGTCCATGCTGGGGGGACGTGCCCTTCCATGGAGTCTGCAGAGATGGCAAAATAAACAGCCTGTCTCAGGGGAGCCTGCCTCTGAAATGGGAATGTTACGCTGCTTGCAGTCTTGAAGAGCTCTGCAGCCCGCAGTTGGATGGTGCCGTCATGCTGCTGGGGCAGAGAGTGGCACATCCGCAGTTCTGGGCTACGATGTCTGTATGGGCTGGCTGCTGGGGCACCCCTCTCAGCAGGAGGGCCAGGGTGGGTGGCAAGGGGACTCTGGCCATCTCTTTTGCAATCCTTTCCTCATAGCAGGGACAGCTTCAAAGCCAAACTAGGTGGCCTACAGGAATTACGGGGTGTTTTCTGGTTTTTGGAGGAAAATCCCCACGTGCGCATGCACATAGGTTGCCCAGAGAAGCTGTGGCTGCCCCATCCCTGGAGGTGTTCAAGGCCAGGCTGGACGGGGCTTGGAGCAGCCTGGTCTGGTGGGAGGTGTCCCTGCCCAGGGCAGGGGATTGGAACAAGATGATCTTTAAGATCCCTTCCAACCCAAACCATTCTATGATTCTATGATATTAGGGAGAAATTCTTTGCTGTGAGGGTGGTGAGCCCCTGGCCCAGGTTGCCCAGAGAAGCTGTGGCTGCCCCATCCCTGGAGGTGTTCAAGGCCAGGTTGGATGGGGCTTAGAGCAACCTGGTCTGGTGGGAGGTGTCCCTCCCCAGGGCAGGGGGGTTGGAACGGGATGGTCTTTAATGTCCCTTCCCACCTAAACCATTCTATGATTATATGATTGCATGATCCCATGCTTTGACAAATCACTTAACCTGTCATCAGAAAGACATTATCTAAACCCTTCTGCTCAGAAATGTCCCTTTCTAAGGTAGTTGGGAAGCGCTTTAGGAAAACCAATTGCAGAACATAAGATTTCTCTAATCTTTGCAAAGCTTCAGGCAGGAATGAGTTTCACAGCAAAAGTGCACTCGGATGAGTGTGCAAGTATGCAATGCAAATCGCAACGGTGGTGGGAGGGTATGGAAATAGCCAGACTTTGCTCAGCTAATTCATGCCCTGGCGCAGGAGAGCTATACCTATAAATACAGGGAGCTGAGTGCTTTAAGGACCTGTATATCAGCTGGCATGGCATGGTTAACATTCACATAGGCAATAAACACCACTTGCTGAAGATTTGTTCCACAGTTCTCATCATCAAATCCACTTACTTTAAAAGATGTGATTGGTGCCTTGAATGAATACATTGGTGGGAGAATGCACCTTCGTTCTTAACGGAAATGGAAGAAATATCGGAGTCGCTGGTGTTTATCATTGCAATCCAGCAGTAAAAATAGCATCCGGGGGGAAACATGAGAAATGAGCATTAGTAGAATGCGTGTTTATAGTTTAACAGCTACTATAAAGGAATAAATCAAAATGTCGCTTGTTAATGGCTTTTAAGTGTCTTCTCTATCCTGCTTTTGATTGCAAATAGTCAGGTTTAAAAAAAAAAGGGGCTAGCAGAGGCTTAGTCTACTTCATTACCGGCTGGAAAGCACTTTAGCTCACTTTACAATACAACATTTTTTTTGTTTCATTTTTCTTCCTCTCCTCTTTAATTCCATGCAATCGCTGTTTCGTTGTTTTTTTCGCGTGCTGTATCAGCTTCCCTTTGATCTGCTAAGATATCTCGTTGGGTTCTTTGGAAGAAGAGCCATGGTAGTACAATGGGTGTGTTGGGTGGGAGAGGAGCGTTGCCTTTCCCTTTGCCATCCTCCGGTGCTTGCAGCGACTGTCAGGGCTGATATCGGGCAGCCCCCCTGGACTGGCTACTTCAGACCCATTAAAAACAAGAAGTAGTGGAAGAAGGTGGCGGTGTTAAGTGCAGCATTGATTTTCCCATTGTCAATATCTGCTTGAAATGACCCACGGGGAGATGCTAAAACAGTGAATCCCCATCAGAAGCAGGTCGGCTTTGAGGATTATATGATTTGATGCAAAAAAATAAGCAGTGTCAAGCTAATTCTGAGGTCTTGATAATAGTCACTTTTTCCTGTTAACTGATACAAGCAAATACATTGGTTGCAGACTCATTGGGTCATTGAGTGCCTGGTAGATGTTTGAGCAAAATCCTTTTAATTTTTTTTTTTTTTTTCCCAAAAGCTTCAAAATGTAGACAGCTCCTGTTATTTTGCTTTTCAAGGTTGTAACTGAGACTTGATTGAATTGCAGTAACAATTTTGTAGGGTTTTTTTTTCCATTTTAAGCCTTGCAGACTTGAAGTAGCGCAGGCACCGAAGTCATGTTTATGTTGAAGGTACTGAAAAAAGTGCTATAATAAAGATAGAGGCAAATGGGGATTTGGGGGGTGTCTTTTAATTTTTTGGGTCTGCTGCCTTTCCAGACTCTGGCCTGGGGACACTGGAGCGGTGGTGGTCAATAGCCACCCCATTAGATCCCCTGGCCTGCTGGAGGTCTGCAAAGACCTTTCACCTTTCTAAAGACTGCTGAGTAAATATTTTTATGCAAACATATTAACCTCAGTCTTCAGCGTTTAAATTAAAAATCATGAGCCAGGCTTCGGAGCAGCTGAAATACCATTAGGTTAAGGCTTAAAGACCATAAGATAGTTTTTTTTTCTGATTTGATCCCACAAATCTCTTATGTGCTTGGAGTTCTCTGGAAGCTCACAAAGTCCCATTGATTTTGCAGAGCTAAGCATGCACTTAAGTGCTTTGCAGGTTCAGAGCCAGACTTGGGTTTTCTTTATTTGCTTATATCAAGCCTGTAGGGATCACATTTTCAAGCTTTTCCTAGTAATCAGGGAGTAGAAATTATTATTTTTTTTAATGGCTGTTCAGATTCTGATTCCACGTGATCCCAGGAGCTAAGGTTGTCTGGTATGTAATCAAATGTAAAGAATTAGCAATGCTGTAAGGAACTATCTGTTTGTCCTGTATTTCTTATTTGATCTTTGAAGTATCACTTTGCAGATTTTCCTGAATTTTTAAAGAAAGAGGAAGAGGGGGAAAAAAAAAAAAGAAAAAAAAAAAAAACAAAAACAAAACCAAACAACAAATACAAATTCTAGGTAGAATTACCATGTGGCAACACCCAGCCCATCCTTTCCTAAGGGTGCGCTGCACAGGTAGGTTCCTCTTACAGTGCAGATGAGAATTGCTCTTTCTCTGCAAGCCAGCTCTATCTAACTGCCCCGCCAGCTTCCATCTAGCCCCCGGGGAAAAACGCAAGCCACTGAGGAGCTGTGAAAGCCATCTCAAATTTGCAGTCTCTAGGAGTAGACGGAAAACAGTACGCTCCATCAGGTTGAAGGAACTCCTCAGCTGTTTAAATGTGTGCTCAAGTATTATAAAACTATGTTTTACAGAGTTCTTTTTATTACAGTTGTGCGAGGCTTGATCACATAAAGTTATATGGGCAACAAACAGCCTGGTGCTGAAATGAAGTTCTTATGGCTTTGTTTGGCTTTCCACAAGGAAAAAGAATGAATTTGAAATGCACCTTGCAGCTGCAGATAGGAATCTTATTAAAAGCAGAGCATGCTGTGAATGGGAAGTTCTGCTTGCCACAGGGTATAAATTACAGCTGTCCCCTTACTAGATCTTTTTTTTCTGGGGGGGGGGGTCTGTTTTTTTCTCAGATGGGGGACCCAGACCTTCAGGCCAAGCTTTGCAAAGCTTTCCTTGCCTGCTCCATGTTTCCATGCCTGTTGTGAGAGTTTTGCCAGCGTGAGGACTGTAAGGTGGAGCCCAGCCTTCTGCAAGATTGTATAAATCCAATCTCAAATATAAGCAAATCCTTTAAAGGAGAACTGGGATGAGAACTCTTGGTTCTTAGTGGAATTACAAGTGCAATTAGAGTGTTAAAAATATGTGCTGCAAACAGTGTATTTGTTATGCTAATCAGTGTCTCTTTGTTTCTCTCCTAATGCCTTTCACCTGCGATGATCGGAAACGCTTGAAATGGCTGGATATTTGGCATTTTCCATTTTTCATCACAACGCTTCTGGAAATTCCTACTTGAAGGTAAGCCTATTCTTATTAAAAGTACGTAGATCTGTATCTTTGGTCTAGCCTAGGCTTTACATTACATTTTGGGGAGAAAATTGCCAGCAATCGGAACCGATCGGTCTATGGTATATTCCAAGGATTAGGTATCAATGCTGCAAAATGCTCACCAGCCAGGGTAAAATTGAATTTGGTGTGCCATGTTAGAGTGTCAAACATGGCATAACACATTCAGGAACCTGCCAAATGTTTACAGTGCTGAGGATCACCTCTTGAAATTGATGTGGGTTTTTTGGTGGTTCCTCCCTAGGAATTAAGATTTTACTTGCATCATTCTTTTGCCAGGAACAAACTGGGTTTCTAATCCTCTGGCTCGCAAGGACAGCTTGAAGACAAGAACCTAAACACTCTGAGAGCAGAAGTCAAATACAAATAACCAAGCGTGGACGGGGTTTTTTTAGAGCTTGAGTACTCTCAGGGCTTTTCTCAGGTTTTGAAGGCTTGATCGTGGATTGCGTCTGGTTGCTGCTCTTAAGTTGCTCTCTTCTGGAGAGCTGGCTACTAGTCGGCCAGCATCCGTGCTTAGGTGCAGCTTTTCCCTGCCATTGCTGTACGCCCTCTGCAAGGCGGTGCGATGGTTCCTGGGGCACCAGGATGACCTGGGATGGGTGCCAGGAGGCGAGGTGCCAGGAGCAGCTCTGATGCACTGGGTTTGCGAGCACCACCAGGTAACGTGTGGTGCCAGGCTGGCCGGCATGGCGTGAATGGGAGCCCAGCGCTGCACGGATTTCCTCTCTTACCTGGTTGCCTCCGGCTCCTTGCAAGCAGAGGACCATGCTGGGCAGCACCCAGCTGTTGTGGTTGCTTTCTGAGTGCCATGTGGGGTGTCTCTCTGACGCAGGGCAGGAGCCCTCTCTCCTGCGGCCCTGCTCTGGTTGCTCACCTGGCAGAGGCAGCCAGGTCTGAGCAAGATCTTTCTTTCCGTCTCCAAGTTTAATATCTTACCAACAAGCAAAAACATCCTTGGCAATTCCTCCCAGGTCTGTCCGATCAGTCTTTTCTGTTTCCATGATGCGGCAGGTTTTTTCGTCAGGACACAGCTCGCTGTTCTTATTTTGTGGAAGGAGATTTAATTACAGCGCAAGTGAGCCACATCCATCATTTCCAGTTCAGAGCCCATCCAGAGCTTCTCTTCGTGTTTTGGGTACATGAAGTCACAGGCTTGTTTTCACTGCATTTCCCTTGTGTCTGCCAAAATGATAGCTAATTAGGGCAGAAGCAGGCCATCTTCTGGGCTGTTCCTTTGCAGGATTTTTTTTTGGATGTCACCATGCACTTTCCCCAGCGTTGCAGCACTATGCGCTCTTACCTCTAGGGTTTCTTTTTTTTTTGCAGTAAGTGGTGGAAGCTTCTGAATTTGGAGCCTTAAGTGAAAATGATAACACAATGCTGGTCTTATTGAGCTGGAATAACTGGCCTGGGAAACTGGACAGAAATGGCGAGGCTAGTGTGTGCTGGGCTGAGAGTGAATGAGCAGGAACAGCTCTAGATTGGGAAGGTCTGGGTTTGCGCTGCAGTCCTCTCTCTCACTCATGTATTTTTGTGACTGCTTGCTTAAATCAGTGTCCTTCAATCTGAAGCATCAGGACATCCCTGAAGCTGATACTTTTTCTTAAATGAGGTTTGGGGAAAGCATTGCAGCTCAGATGACTTGTGTCTGCTTCAGTAGCATTAAGAGGATCATATTTTTGGGAAGCTGGGAATCTTTTTCTTTTCAACACAGGGGCTTCATCCCAGAAAATGGACCCTCTGGGAATCCCTACCGTCTCTTGCGCTTCTATGCCAAACATACCAGATCAGGATTCTGGGCAGTTTTGGGGCTAGTGAGACTTGACCCAGTGGTCCTGTCATGCCCCGAGAGCCCGGTGTTCAAAGCCCAGCACTGTGGAGAAGCGGCTGAGCAGCTACATGAGCTTGGGGTGCAGCTGGTGCTTGAGGGACTGTTTAAAACCATCAGGGATGCTTTGACACCCAGTCTCACATTTATTTTCCTCAGGGGTACCTGGACTTTTTTAATTCCTGTGTCTGTGTTATTTTCCAGTATATTAAACCTTCTATTTTGTGGCTTTTCTGCCTCCCAGGGCACGTGGCTGCTCCGGGGCTGTAATACCCGCTGCGCCAAGCTGCAATGCCTTGCAGTGAGCTGGCCCATCGCCATGACTTTAAAAAAATGCAGTGAGGACAATAAGGCAACTACTGCTTTAGCTATCCCTGTTGTACATGTGGTTGCATAAATGTGCTAGATTATGATTATCTCTGCCTCATAATTAGCAATTTGCATAACTGCTTGCTGTGAACAAGAAGTCCCATCAGTGTTATGAAGGATTTATTTAGCTGTCTGAATATATTTTTGTTATCCAATGCAGAAAGAAAACAATCGAAATGGAAGCAGTCCCAAACGCTTGGTGTTATTTCTAACCCGCACGCATAATTAACAGGAGTACTAATTGTTCAGCACCAGAAGCTCATTTGTTTCTCTATAGACTGGAAGAACATTAATTCTCAGAGTGCCTCTCTCTCTTTTTCCCCATAGCCAGCGGTATCATAAGGTCTGCAGTCGGTTGTAACCAGATTATATTTGTTGTTTGCAATGTAGCGTTTGCAATAGTCTTGTCTTTTCCCAAGCTTCTGTCTAAGGGATGAAATGTATGTAAATGTATGTAGTCAGGGTTGCTTTTCAGTCTCCAAACAATGGCTCCTTGTATCTGCTGTTGTCATACGAAGCGCGGGCTGAGCCGAGGTACCAGCGATACCTCGGGTACCCGCTTGCTGCTGCAGCATTCTTGCCTAGTGGGTGCCAAGAGATGAGACCCTCCTTGGCTTTCTGGCTTCACCTCTTTGTCCGCTCCTACTGTCCAGCAGATAAAATATACCTTTGGAAGAGGGACTTTGCGTATGTGGTTTTGATTTTGGAAAACTGGATGCGAAGTTGGTCTTGCCTGCATGAAGGACCAGACTGACCCTATTTGAAATGACCGCTTTATCTGCACTCGTTTCACTTGGGAATCACAGGAGCTGGGAGATCCTCCTCTGTGAGCAGCATTTCTTTTGAAAGCCGTTTAAGTGTAGTTCTTAGGTGAGTACTATTTTGTGCCACGTAGCCTGAGCTTGATGTAGAGCTGGGTCAGTAAGATCAAGCAAAGGATAGGCTGGCAAAGACCCTAATTTTCTGGGAATTTTCCAATTTTTGAATGTCCTTGAATGACTCTTGAGCTGTGGTAGTCTTTACTTGGGAATTTAAAAAAAATACACAGTTCTTCTTCAGGAAGCTCACGAATCCTGACAAAAACACAAATTCTGTTTTTTCTGAGCCTGAAATGGGGCAGCGGTCAGTGGCTGTTTCACCATGCACCTCTTCTGCACAGCCCCATGCTGCAGGGCTGCATGGCCGCTTTCTCTTTGGCATTTAGGAAAGGACCTTTCTCTCCCTGGGTGCAGGCATCAGCTGGTGCCTGGCTCAGAAGCAAGGTCTGCAGGGCCTGTGGTTGAGTCCATGCAGTGATGAGTGGCGTATAGCTACTGGAAAGTGGCAGGGAGAACAGATCCTTTAAGTTTAAGTAACAAGGGCTATGAAGATGCTGAGGGGACTGGAACACCTCTCTTATGAAGAAAGGCTGAGGGATTTGGGTCTCTTCAGTCTGGAAAAAAGACGGCTGTGGGGGAATCTTATCAACGCTTATAAATACTGAAAGGGTGGGTGTCAGGAGGATGGGGCCAGGCTCTTTTCAGTGGGGCCCAGCGACAGGACAAGAGGTAACGGGCACAAACTTGGCCATAGGAAGTTCCACCTCAACATGAGGAGGAACTTCTTTCCTGTGAGGGTGGCAGAGCCCTGGCCCAGGCTGCCCAGAGAGGTGGTGGAGTCTCCGTCTCTGGAGACATTCCAAACCCGCCTGGACGCGTTCCTGTGCCACCTGCTCTGGGTGACCCTGCTCTGGCAGGGGGTTGGACTGGATCATCTCCAGAGGTCCCTTCCAACCCCTGCCAGTCTGGGATTCTGTGATTCTTGACGACAATCCTGAAACATAAGATCCTCTAAAGGTCTTTTCCTGTACCAGACTGTAGCTTTTTCTGCGTAAGTAATACTGAAGGAAAGTAATTTGCTCATGGAACCTATCTTGTATGTGGTGGCCCATTTACATGGGTGGCGACATTTACAATGTCTGGACCCAAAGAAGCACCGGGGCTAGGAAAACTCAGAGGCACGTGCCACTGAAATCATAGGGCCCGAGGTACAGGGTTGAGAGGGCTCTTAAATGGTGGCCCTAAAGCATGCTAGCTGAAAGGGCTGAACAGTATCTTTATAGAACTTGCTTGAAACAAGATGATATTGTGTAATCCGAGAGCCAAATGATTTAATATGCAATGAACCCAAAATCACACTTAAAGAACTAAATGTGCAGGCTTCCACCAATATAATTTACTTATTTTTTATGAGTATCTTCCATGCACTGCTAATAAATATGAATTATTAATGGGGTTTTAATCTGATTCGCATTTATTACAGGTTGAGTGTGGGGCTATAAATAATGCTTGCTTAGAGGCATGAAGTGTAAAGCTGTGTGAGTGGGTCCATCATCCGTTCCCGGAGCCTGGGCTGTGCGAGGCAGTGTTTATTTGCAATGCTGATCAGCCACCAACTCGGCAAGGCATTTAGTTAATTCGTCAGGCGGGTTTTCTGCCTGGCTGCAAGGATGCTCATCTGGAGCACTTGCAACTACTGTTTCCTCTGAAACGCTGTCTTGCTCTGCCTGCATGGGTTGAAACAGGTATTTGGGGGCATAATCAGTCTTTCTCTGTTCAATGGGAACTTGGAAGTCATGAGAGCTGCAGCCAAACTGCTTGTGAAGGGGAAGGAGACGTTTCCAGTCTCCCTTGCGCTCATCTCTCCCTCCCACCCTTCCCCAGCTATCAGGTAATATAAGTAATACGTGCTCACGTGAGGAGGGGAAGAGTTGGGCATAAATCATTGGAGGGAAAGGGGGCAACATCCTCAGGGCTCCTTTGCAAGGCTGAATGTTTTCAGTCCTTTTTTATTTTTCTCTCCTCTCCTGAAGCTGTTTTCTCCGAGAAGGTTTGGTCCTCAAACAGATGTGCTTTCTGGAGGGGGGACAGGGGTTGCAGATGGAACAAGGACAAAATGAAAGGTACTAAGGGAAGAAATGAGCACCTCTAGCATCCCAGGGTAGCAATAGCTAAGGCGGGTAAGAAAAGATTGTGGGTTTCCTGCTGGAAATCTAGCTGGTGTCAAGAAGAAAATAAAAACCAGGAGTTGTAGAGAGGCTTTGCCTTCTCGTTGCATTGCGGCAGGAGCACATTTAGTCCTGCACCGCGTGCCCGTTGTGTCCCAACAGTGTGTGGGGCCCAGAAGAGCTCTCCCAGCGTGGCCCCTCTGGCTCAGCCGCTGCAGTGTGCAGTGAGAGGTGCAGCCCAAACCGGGGAGATTTGTCCAGAAAGAGGAAAAGGCAGGGAAAAGGCAGCTCTATGACTGCCCGGTGAGATGAGGCAGTGTAGCTTCTCTTCTTGGCTGGAAGCTTTCTGATCGTTTTGTCTCAAATGTTTACCTTCCCCATCTGTGGAAGCTCCCTGAGGAAAAGGAACCCTTTGTGATGAATAGTTTTGTCACAAACCCAATTTTCCTTCAAAAGCGTTCTGATGGAAACTTCTTAGTAACATGCATCCTTGGTCTTACTTCTCCCTTATTTGCACAAGCAGGCTTGATTTATTTTGCCCTTTGATGTATCATGCAACTGCAGTTGTGAATAAGTTGTGGGAGCGACTCTTTGATGGTTCCCAAGATTGCATTAACGAGTGGGGGTGACCCACAGTCTCAGGAACTGCCTGATGGAATTATAGCTGGCAGAAATTAATTTATAAGCATCAGTCTAAAGCACACAACAACATGGACGTGTTATAGATCTCGCAATAGCTGTGCTTATTCGTGCGTTATGCTTCTCATGCTGGTTTCCATTCCATTATGTGTCCGATAATTAATTGCAGAGAGGAGAGGCGAATGCCCTGGTCCGGTGGAAGAGCAGAGAAGGTTCATGTTCACTTGTGTCCGTGTAGTATCAAGGAGCGACTGAAGTTTGTGTGGTATTTAAGAGAAGAGAAGGCTCCGAGGAGACCTTATAGCGGAGACCTTGTAACGGCCTTCCAGTACCTGAAGGGGGCCTACAGGAAGGATGGGGAGGGACTCTGGATCAGGGTGTGTAATGACAGGACACAGGGTAACGGCCTCAAACTGGAAGAGGGGAGATTTAGATGAGATCTGAGGAAGAAATTCTTTGCTGTGAGGGTGGTGAGCCCCTGGCCCAGGTTGCTCAGAGAAGCTGTGGCTGCCCCATCCCTGGAGGTGTTCAAGGCCAGGCTGGATGGGGCTTGGAGCAACCTGGTCTGGTGGGAGGTGTCCCTGCCCAGGGCAGGGGGGTGGGACTGGATGGTCTTTAAGGTCCCTTCCAACCCAAACCATTCTGTGATTCTATGATTAACAGCTGCATGCTTGCATTGAAGGAGATGTGGAATATGATAAGTATTTTATGGTGCTTTACGAGATGTGGGGCGGAAATCCGAGATTAATTGTGTGATCTTTGTAGTGTCACCTTCAGTACAAGGGCAGGGAGGGTGGGAGATTGCTTGAAACTTCCATATGGTGCCATCTTGACACCACTTAATGCTTTGCTCTTGTGGCTCTTTCTCCACGTGATCCTTGCCTTGCATGAAAAGCAATAAAGGAAACATCAGACCTGAATCCCCCCAGTCTTCCCGGGCCATGAGAGAGGAAGGGTTCCCAGCACAGCTCTTGCGGCTGGTTCCCACTGAGGACTGCGGAGATGAATCAAAACTCAGCAGCACCTGCAGGGAAAGCACTGCGGTGGTCTCTGAACCAGGACTGCAAAACCTGGTGCTGCAGGGGACAGGGTTTCCTTTTGGTGGCCACACTACTCAAATTTTGGCAGCTCTGTGCGGCTTCAAAATGTATATGGAGTACCTGCAGTGTGGGTTTTCTGAGAGGCAGATTTTTGCCTTTTCGCTTCTCCTGCCTAGTCAAGGCTTGGGGGTTTTCTCGGTAGGAGTGACAGCGTGGCTGGTTGGGTGGGCAACAGGCTGCGTGTGGCTGCAGCGAGAAACACAAGCGTTCATCTCTCTCAGGTGGCACTTAAGCATCCAACTTTTAGTATTCATCCTGTTTCCCGCTGAGAGATAGGTGCCTGTTGAATGCAGCCTGGATCCCAGGCTGACTTTGCTGCCCAGACGATATTAAATGAAATTAATTTGCAGCACCTGCAATGTTGTTTGCTGCTTTGTTATGTAGTCTAGAGTACGAGTGGGTCAATACTGCATTAGTCCTGGCTTGATGTGACCTATCTGAAGCCACCAGAGTAAATTCAATTTGTGTTTATTTCTCTGCTGGAGTCTGTTCTTCATGGGCTTGACAAGGAATTCATCTTACCTTGGTTTTACTTATTTTGAAGGGAAGAACAGTGGAAAGACTTAATCCTGGAAAGACTTTATGCCGACTTTCAAATACTCCTTGTCTAATGTTTCTGTACAGCTTTGGCCTGCTGATGCTCAGCTAATCCATCTGATCGTAATTCTCACAAAGTCCTTTGCAGTCCCTGCTCCCCCACCTCTGATTCCCGGGAAAGGTTTTTATAGCTGAGACAGCACTGTAGCAAGAGCTGTTTATTTACAGATGTAAATACTGCAGGTCTCAGTTGGGATTTTTTTTCCCCCCACATAATTCATGGACCTTAGTAGTGCAGCTTCCTCAGTGAAAGGGCATTTATAGATTTCACTCTCTAGTGCCTGATCTGTGGCCCGCTGCAGTCAGCAAATGCCTTTCTGCCGACCCTATCTGGCTTTGGATCAAGTGCTACAGAGCCTTTTGAGTGAAAGCGATCCGCTCCTCTCTAATGGCTGTATCGTATGTCAGAGATTTCTCCTGGTTAGAAAAGGATATAAAAACTGGGATGTTAGAAACAATAATACTGTGTTAATTGGATTGCATTAGAGCACATTAATCAAACTGAAAGGGAATGCTAACTGGATTTCCATGTCTGCTAAAGAAGCACTTGCAGCCTTCTGCAAAGACAAGGACCTGTTCAGTGGCACCTGGGGACACAGAAGTCAAAAGCAGTGTTTCCTTGCAAGGAGCTGCAGGGTCCCCGTGCAACTTTGTGGCTATGCGAATTCCTGAGGAAAGGCAGGATCAGGCCCCGCGATCCCACCCCTTCCAGCGTGTTGGACCTGCAGTCTCCAGGGACCGAAGTTCAAACCTGCCCAGCAGCTGAGGGTTCAGGTTGGCTGGGCTGCTTAAACACGTGAGATTCAGCAAGATTTTCATGTAAAGAAAAACTGGAGGCTGTCCGTCAGCTTTCCCAGTTTTAAAAGCTGTTTCTCCTGAGCCTCTCCTGGCACAGATGGCTTTTTCCTTTCTTCTCAGGGAAGTTCACCAGGCAGAGAGAGCAAAGCCAAGCCCGTGAGTGCATGGGCATCCTCACAAACGCACCAGCGTTGCAGGTTTATGAAACAGCACTGGTAGGTTTTAAGTGCACCTTTACGCAGAGATAAAGATGTTAAGAGCCCTGTGGGGTTTTGTATATTTTTCCAAGAACTACCTGTAAAGGACCACGGATGAGATGATAAAGATATTCCTTTGCCTGTTAGGCTTCTTTTTTGTACATCTCTGTCTTCTGGGAAGCCTGTTGGCCACACAGCTGTCACCAGCCATTCAAACACAGCAGTTCTGGGTTTCTGTTTGGTGGGTTTTTTTGCAATAAACTATTTGCCATTTCAGTGGCAGATTCTCATGGTGCAAAAGGAGAAACAGACAAAGCAAGTGTTTAAAACTACTTAAGGCTTGGCTTGTGTCATCTGTATAATTAAAAAACACTGCTTGGGTCATTGTTCAGTTGCAGCTTTGCTGCTGTTACTTTGGCATATGCTTAAATCCTTCCTGACTGCTAAACGCGGGGTAGGGACCGGGGAGGGACCTGGCCCTGATGTGCTCCGGGGCCTCCTGCTCCCACCCAGCACATGGAGCGCATCCCTGGGAGCCATAGCAAAGGGAATGAGCTGCAGCCTGATTGCCCCCAATACAGCCACCCCGCAAGTAAACCTGCATTAATCATCCACCCCAATGAACCGGTCTGAAATCGAAAGCGGTTGTTAAATTCCTGATTGTAATTGTGATTTGCATTGCCAGGCAGCACCTAGGGTTTAAATAATCAACGTTTCATTTTTTTTGTTGTTCCATTTGCACATGCTGGTTGTCTCCCTGAGGGGAGGTTTGGTCTGATTGTTTGGTACCTTTTGCTAACCTGGGTCCCCTCACATTGCCTTAACAGCTAATTGCTAGATTTTATTTGTGATTCGCAATTTTCCTTGAGTCGTAGCTGGGTTGAAAGAGGCATTCTAGAAAGTCACTTTATAGAATTTGGTGTGAATTGACTAAAGTAACTCAAAGGTGGAGGATATATAGGAAATAGCAAGTTGTTTGAAAGGTGTTTCTTGCACTTAAGACTGTCAAAGGAAATATTACCCATAGTTACAGTCAAACCTGGCGATATCTGGTCATCCCATCCTTCAAGATGAGCAAGCAATTTCCATCTTCTCGCATCTTATTTTTATTTATAAACTGACAGAAGAGCAAAAACTGGCATCTTCTGTCTCTTCTTGTTCTGCTTTTTGGTGCTGAATGATCTGGTCATTAGTGGACCTACGTGAGTAAGCAACTGAAGAAACTACCATCATTTCTCAGCAGAGCGTTCCTGGGCTGTCCGCATTCTGCCCCATCCAGCAGACCTGGCGGCTGCAGGAACTGAAGGGTCATAGAATCATAGAATGTGTTGGTTTGGAAGGGACCTCTAAAGGCCATCTAGTCCAACCCCCTGCAGTGAGCAGCGACATCTTTAACTAGATCAGGTTGCTCAGAGCCTCATCCAGCCTGGCCTTGAATGTCTCCAGGGATGGGGCCTCCACCACCTCTCTGGGCAACCTGGGCCAGTGTCTCACCACCCTCAGTGGAAAGAACTTCTTCCTAATGTCTCATCTAAACCCACCCTGCTCTAGTTTAAAACCATTGTCCCTCATCCTATCACTACATGTCCTTGCCAACAGCCCCTCCCCAGCTTTCCTGTAGGCCCCCTTCAGGGACTGGAAGGGGCTCGAAGGTCTCCCCGGAGCCTTCTCTTCTCCAGGCTGAACCCCCCCAACTCTCTCAGCCTGTCCTCACAGCAGAGGGGCTCCAGCTCTCCCAGCATCTCCGTGGCCTCCTCTGGCCCCGTTCCAACAGGTCCATGTCCTTCCTGTGCTGAGACCTCCAGAGCTGGACACAGTACTCCAGGTCACAGCAGTACCGCTTGACCTTTAAAGGTCCCTTCCAGCCCAACACATTCTATGATTCTATGATGACTCCCGTCACCCAAAGCTCTGGCCCTGTGCCGCTTGAGGGATGCAGAGCGGACAAGGTGCACCCCGATAGGGGGTGGCATAAGGAGATGGGAGCCCACATCCCTCTCTCCAGCCCTCCTCCTTCTGCCCCTTCACACTTCATGTGCAGTTCATCAATATAAAAGTGTGTTGCTGTCTTTACGAGATGTTTTAATGCATATCCGAGGAAAATATGTCCCCTGAATGCTGTTGACAGTGTTAAAATAGAAAGAAAGCAATATGCTTATCAAGGAAGTATCAAAGCTAGGGTAAGTCAACAATGCAGTGTTGATGGTAATTCATCAAATTAGTGGAATCACTATGTAAGGATTGATTAATTTGGGTACTAATTTGAAGTCTAAGAGGGTGACTCTCCATTTGGTGCAGGTCTTCTGGGATTTCCAGTAAGTCAATCAAATCTATAATTGCAAGCTGGCTAAATCAGACAGAAAACAAATTATTGTCTGACCCTTCAGCCACTATGGCAGAGCCGTCTGCATACGTGCAGCATGGGAGGGCTGGCAAGGGCTTTCGGATGCCTTTTGGCTTGTCACACGGTGTTTAGCAGGATGAAAATGCGTCAGGGCTTAGGAGCAGAGGGTCGCAGAGCTGTGGAGGTGGTCTGAAGCTGTGGTCTCTCCCTTGTCTGCCGGCAGCATGGTTGCGGATGGCTTGTCAGCATGTTCCTGGGGATTGCGGATGTGTTTGGGTTAATGAGAGGGAACTAAAAGGCCTGCTGCGTTTTTTGACAGTTTTGCATGGTGCACAGTGCTGGGTGCAAGCTCTTCTCCTGTTGGTGAAGGAAGAAAGTGGATATAAAATGGGACTATAGATTTCCCAAGGGAGGATAAGCCCGGAGTATCTGAAGGAGTCGCACTGGGGGCCAGCCTGGGCAGACCTGCCTTTCCGACCCTGCTTGCCGTACAAGAGGCGATCTGTCCATGTGCTCACCTGAATCCAGGGGCAGTGAGATTTATTCACTGCACAAGGTCTTGGGGACAGAATAAATGAGGCACAGGGCACTCCAAGACTGTGCTGTCAGAAATCACTCGGGTACCCAAAGTATAAAGGCAAAAGAGTAGCTAGAGCTGGCAAAAAGAAAAGGTGAGGGGAGAAAAAAAACCAAGAGGTATAGAAAGAGCAGAGTAATTTGTCCTCTTCTTGCTGACTTCGACTGTGTGCTTTCAGGATGTGGCAAGAGGTTGCAGAAGGTGTTGTATCTTGATTGATCTCTACAAAAAAAACAGTGTGTGAAGGGATTTTCTGGGAGCTGGCAATGTGGGTGGAGATACCCGAATAGAAGTGCTCCTCTTTGCAAATGGAGATGGAAGCCAGGTTTGGGAAGCCGGCCCTGTTGGCGGCAGCTCACTTTGGTGTGCCGAGCCGCAGGCGCTGGCTGGGGCTGGTTTTCAGATGAGCCCAGACAGCACGGGCTGTCCACCCTGGGGAGGCCCGTCTCATCCAGATGGCCACTGCCAGGAAAACCACCACATGAAAAGCTGAGAATTGCTTCCTCTAATGGCTTTTTATCCAGCAAAATGTTTTGTTGCCTTATTTATGACTTCTTCCGTAATGCAGGAGCCTGGGATGAAAAAGGCTGAAGGCTTCCTTTTATTTTTTGTCTGCAAACTCCTTCTCGCTGCCACGGATTTGCAAGTTCTTTAGCGGGATGAAAGTTGTGGCTGAGGCTAGCCTTCCCCTGAGTTGTTTCATTATGCTGTTGACATGAACACTAAATCCTGCTTTCCTTTGCTCCGTGCTGAAGGTCACTGCTGCAGTATGATCGTAATGAGCCTCATAAGCCAGTGTCTCATCTCAGCAGGGCTCGCTGTGGATTGCCCGAAAAAGCCCCAACCATTTATTCTTTAACCTTATCAGTCTACAGATGCCGAAGGCATCGTGTGATCTTAGAGTCTTGTAGCTCATCGATGTCGAATGGTGCTTTGATCTTGGGGGGGTAACAGAAGGAATAAGGCAGTGGAATAAAGGCAGGCAGCATTTCACCCATTAAATGCAAGACACAGGACCTGAGTGACTGCACTGAAAGCCGTGCACTTTGTGCCGTGTGTCCTGTGTAACAACAGCTGCATCCCGCAGGGAGAGGTGAGTGTCCGAGCACGCCCCGACTTTTGCTTACTGCAGGAGCAAAGCTGCCGAGTGTCTGTGAGAGGTGTATGGAGGAGTCCTCCAGCACAGAGGCCATGCCTACCTTCTTCAGTAGGACAAAGTTCCCAAAACAGAGGGACAAGTTGGAAATGAGCCATTTAAACAAATGGACCTGCAACTTCTCCACCCTGTATGTGATCATGGGTTTCAAATTAACACCTGCACATTTAGAACTCATTAAAATAATAATTTCATGCTCCACTGACTACCTTAGCTGTTACAAACGCAGGGGGATAGCCTGGGAATACCCAAACAATATTCTTGTACGGGGTTTGTTGTTGCATAGATTGACATCAAGAAGCAGCCATTTGTAAAAATGGTCATTACATTGCCATTTAGATTATGTAAAAATACAAAGAGGGGAAAGAGAAATCACCCGGAATTTGGAATAAAGCAGCTGACAGAAAATGTTTATCAGACCCTTCAATATATTCTGTACAAGATATATAGATGAGAATATCGATACAGATATATATCTGTCTTTGGGTCAGAACATGTACCTTGGGGAAGTGAAAACTGCTTGTGGGCTGTGCCATACCTGATGGTGTGTCCCCATGCGCAGTCACCTGCGCCATGGGAGGAGGTCCCTAATGGATGATCAGGTGCCTCTGTGGATGGTGGGAGGAGTGTCGGCTCTACATGCATTTTGTTGCTCATGTCGTGGCTGCACCATGCTCTAAGTGTGCAAATAAAAAGGACTCGCTAGGCTCAGCAGCTCTGGGCATTCACCTTTCCAGACATGGCTCCTCTTCCTGTTTTCACGTTGCTCGGTGTCCACCCCTTGCTTGCAGAATGAGTCTGAGCTGCAGGAACATGGACATCTTCCCTCTCATGCTTGCTAGCCTTCGCAGGTGTTAGAGAGGCCTGGACAGGCTGGAGAGCTGGGCGGAGAGGAACCTTATGAAATTCAATAAGGGCAAGTGTAGGGTGCTGCACCTGGGGAGGAATAACCCCTGCCCCAGTACAGGTTGGGGGTGACCTGCTGGAGAGCAGCTCTGTGGAAAGAGACCTGGGAGTCCTGGGGGACAACAGGATGCCCGTGGGCCAGCAATGTGCCCTTGTGGCCAAGAAGGCCAATGGCATCCTGGGGTGCATCAAGAAGAGTGTGGCCAGCAGGTGGAGGGAGGTCATCCTCCCCCTCTGCTCTGCCCTGGGGAGGCCACATCCAGAGTGCTGTGTCCAGTTGTGGGCTCCCCGGTTGCAGAAGGACAGGGAACTGCTGGAGAGGGGAGAGCAAAGGGCTACCAAGATGATGAGGGGACTGGAACACCTCTCTTATGGAGAAAGGCTGAGGGATTTGGGTCTCTTCAGTCTGGAAAAAAGACGGCTGAGGGGGGACCTTATCAACGCTTAGAAATACTGAAAGGGTGGGTGTCAGGAGGATGGGGCCAGGCTCTTTTCAGTGGGGCCCAGCAACAGGACAAGAGGTAAAATGGGCACAAACTTGAACATGGGAAGTTCCACCTCAACATGAGGAGGAACTTTCCTGTGAGGGTGGCAGAGCCCTGGCCCAGGCTGCCCAGAGAGGTGGTGGAGTCTCCATCTCTGGAGACATTCCAAACCCGCCTGGATGCGTTCCTGTGCCACCTGCTCTGGGTGACCCTGCTCTGGCAGGGGGTTGGACTGGATCATCTCCAGAGGTCCCTTCCACCCCTACTATTCTGTGATTCTGTCACAGTTTCTGCCTCTGAGTTCACTTTTGCAGCGCTTCTGTTAAACACGATTACTCCTGAGTCGGTCTCAGGTCAGCAGGAGGGAGTTCATATCCTCGACCTTGCAGATGTCTAAAAGTTATTTGGAATTCAAAGCCTACATGAGCTAGGCTTCCCTTGCAGAGAGTGGGGGAGGAATGTGGTTGTCAAAAGCTAATTCCTTTCTCCTTCCCCTAGGAGCAAGCCTGGGAGACTGCCCTGCACTTGAGCTGCTAACAGGGATGTGCTGGGGTGGGAGGGAGGGATCCTGCCCTCTGGTCTGGGGAAGAAGCTCCTGAAAGCTCCTACTGCGCAGTGGTCACTGGGGATGCTCTCATGCTCCGCTCTTCAGCAGGGCGATGGTCGAGCTGGCTTTTACACATTGTGCTTGCAAAGCCCTGTTCTGCGTAACCCCAGAAGAGTTAATTCGCTGCTGCTTAGCGAACTGCAGGAGGGTGAATTGCAGGAGGTGTCATTAAAGTGTGGGAATTTTCCTTTGGATTTGTGAGCCAAGGCAAGGATCAGGGGACCTTGATGGGGCTGTATTTAGGACTGTATTTGCTGCTCGGCATAGTGAAAAAGAGCTTGCTATAAGAGATGAGGGAAGGCACTCATCTGTGATACGGACAGTGTATGACAGCTGATTCAGCCCAGACTGGGCAGCCGAGCATGCAGGGCTCAATGGGCTTGTATATCTTGCTCTGATCGCTGTTACAAATATTCCTGGGTAAGTGCCGCTTGCTGACGGTGCAGACACCCTGCAGGGGAGGAAGGCAGCTGCAGGGCCGGTGCTGTGCAAAACCCAATTACTGGGACGTGTTTTCCAGCAGGAGGGTCTTTCCAAGGCACGTGAGCAAAGAAATCTGCAAACTAAAAATGCTGCCGTGCACCCAGTTTTTGCTTTTATTTTAAAACTGCATCTGCCGTACCAAACCTGCGATTCTTCCTGTCTGCTCTAAGCCAAGGCAGGCTCTGCCAAGCCTTCACCACCCCTGCCATGCTAAGAAACGCCTTAAAAATGTCAAAAGGGCAGAAGATCCTCCTCCTCCTTGGGCCATCCATCAGGATCCCGGTGAGTGGTATGCCTGCCCACGGGCATCATTCAGTGCCGTACATGCAAGGGCATACGAGGACCCTGCAGGAGAGGTGGTGCGCCTCCTCAGCATTCTGGCAGCTTGCTGTGATGGGCTGGCTTTGCTTAGAGCTGACCTCTCTTGGCGGTTGTTTTTTTTTATGATGTTGTTAATTTCTGCCATGATTTTGTACTGCAGAGCAGCACATGAGTCTGCATGTTGTGATCCGTTTAGCAGTTGGGTGTTTCCCCTTTCTTTTACTTTGCTTCTACTACTTTTAATTGTCACCTGGGCAAAGGAAAAGTAAATTTGATGTTGAGTTAATAAATGCTGGAGCACATTGGTTCTGCAGCAATGCCTTACGGTACCTAGGATGCCTTCTGGATGGGAAGGTGGACACCAGCAGCTCCCTCCTGTTGGCACCATGAGCTCTTTTGGCCCCCGTGGCGTAATAGCAGGGCTTTTGGTTCCTGCCAAGAGAGAAACGTTAAGGCAGGCAGAGGTGTGAAATCAGCTGAGTTTTTGCAGGCGTCCACTTGGAATAAAGGGACTGCTCCTATCGTTTGGTCTTTGGAAGAAGAATAGGCTGACACAGAGCACCTGGCAGTTTTCTGGCCACATGCTGCTTAATAACACATTCGATATTGATTAACCCTAGTTTTTAAGCCCATTTGGACAATTCAGCCACTTGACTGAGGGGTTGAAACACAGTGGAAGAAATGTTAATAAATGTAGTTCCCTGTTTGATCATGAGTTTAAATTTTAAAATCCTTTGTGTATGAGTCAAGTTATTGTATTCCCAGGGAGACGCCAGTTTGATTTATGACCTTTTGATGTCCCAAATACAATTAGCACTCCATCAGTATGCAGATACTATCACGGGGTCCGGTGACTTGAATGACTTCCAGTTACCCCTGTATCGGGAAGAGGTGTCACAGCTGATGAAATTCTCTCCAAAAAGTATTGATTCATTAGACAACACAATCCTTTGACTGTCCTTTGCCCAGCGAACTGTCAGGAAAAATGCATCTCGGGACATCAAAACATTCGTCCTATTTCTCATCACAGTCCTTTCTCCTCTCCAACGCCCACTGGGAGCACACACAGCGTACGCTGCTCGTACCAACGCACCGGGGGCTTTTGGGCATCCCAAAAAAGTGTGACCCAGCCCTCGGTCTGCCTGCCTGGGTGGGTGCAGTCTCCCGAGCTGATAAGGAACTCGCAGGGCCAAATCCGGGCTGAAAGACAGCAAGTGCATCTTGGAGGGCGTGGGGTAAAAGGAGGTGGATTTAGTGATTTGCAGGAAAACTGGTGGATCCTGGGTTTAACTTGACACCGGTGATGTTCTTAATGGATTAGTGATAGCCAGAACCCCATGCGAAGATTTAAAAAAACTCTTACTGCCAGCACCCTAACTTTATGTTAAATAAACCTCTTCCCTGTGTCCCTGCAGTACTTTAAGACACTATGAATGCTCTTTTTAACGCATGAAGGAGATGGAGAACGCAGAGCCATGGGGCTCGGCCAGCACCACCAGGAGCAGGACTTGAGGTTTTCTGGTTTCCTTTCTTCGCGGATGCGCTTTGGGCTGTTTTCCTTTCATTTAATTACCTTGATGATAGCTGCAGTGTTTCCAGATGCTTTTTTAATTCATTTCCTCTCACAAACAACCGCTGGAATGGCAGGAAATGTTAAAGGGCAGCAGAGAAACATGGTGATGCACATGTGAAGGCAGGCTCGCCGTCTGCTTGTGCCGGCACGCGTAGCACGGAAGTCTTTACTCGGCCGGTATCCGGAGCAAATGAAATTTGATGAGCTTTCTGCCTTTTCCGAGGCGGAGCTAGGCGGTTGTTTTTTTGCTCTCTTCACACTGCTGGCTCTGTGCACCAATTAATCCGCACTAAAAGGACTTACAATGAGCTTGTTATTCTGTGGGTTTGTGAAGTGGCAGCTCGCCAGATTTGAGCTCGTTTCGGATGTTTAATAGATAGAAAGTTGATCATTTGGCAGCTGAACTGACACCCTGGAGACTCTTCCGAGGCTGTAAAATACTCTGGGATCCAGCAGTTTGGGAAAAGCCAGGTATTTATGAGGTACGATAACTTTTAGCCGAACTAAAAACAAACACGTGGATACCTGCCTTAGCTGCAGATTATTTGAACTCCAATGTGGCTTCCCCTCTGCTAATGCGGCACCGTCCTGTTTCATCTCCCCATCAATATAGACAGCGATAAGCAAATAGAAAGATAATCACTGGTAGATTAGTTGTTGCTGTGGAAGATTATACTTCAAAGTTATGCAAATTCTGCTCTCTCCATTGAATCCAGGGTGTTTGTGGAACTAAATTTTCTTGGTTTATTGGCCTTGGTTGTAATAAATAAAGCCAAGCTGAAAAATATATCTGGAGCCTATAAATATGGATTTGTTTGAGGCAAGATGCTTCTCGGGCAAACTTAGAAGCATCCTTGCCAACTATTTATGAGGACAGGCTGTGTGTGATCCCTGGAGAATATTTTGCCATCAACATCTGCTGACACCTTAAAGGACAACACGAAAGCTTGGCAAAGGGCAGTAGTAACCTAGGTCAGGAGGAGATTGCTTTTTTTATTATTTTTTGGTTTTGCATCTTTGGGACACCTCTGTTTTAATCAAATTAGGAAAACAATGAAAGCATTCATAGTACCACCGTTTAGGGACAGGGGTTAGAGATGATTGTGGACTCACAATTTGTAGAGACAGCATGAAAGCAGGCTCGCTGCAAATGCTTTCTGTGTAAAGCTTGAGGAGGGGTTGTTCAGGGAAGGAATACGGGCAACACGCTGCATGCAAGTTTGCAGACTGCAGAGTCTCTTGATAATGGCAGACGCTGTGCAAAATCGTCTGTTACAGTGTCCCAAATGTTGTGCCAGCAAATCAGCAAGACAGCTGCAAATGTAATGAAATTCTGTAGTTGAAAGCAGCAGAGGGAGAGCAATTTGTGCTGGGCATCATTTTTTTTCCTCCAGCTTTTTATTTTTTGGGTCTTCTGGACTTCCTTGTGCTTTGCCGACTGGTGGACCTAGGCAGTTTGAGGATGGGCTAAGTCAGGCATTCGCGAACTTGGCAGGCAGAGGTGCTTCTGGTTCATTCATCTTCGCAGAGCCCACAGAGAACCCAGGGAACGGGTGGAATTCCTGAAAATCTAGTGTTTTTTAACAGATTGCTACCTCCTCCTACATCCTTTCACATGCGCTTGAAGGATGTGAGCCCTGCTCCTTCTTCACCTTGCCTCTGTGTCTTAGGGTGACCTTAGATGGTGATGCCAAAAAAGCCCAAAATACGTGTGAAAAGGGGGTTAGTTTGACAGGAAGGCTCATCACAACTGGTCTTTTTCCCTTTGCCATCTGTTGCACAGGGAATAAAATGTTGAGGAGTTTGAGGTTTCCTCACTCAAAAAGCGTTTGATCCCATGGTGCTGTCAGGGAAGCTGAGCCCACTTGCAGTTGTCCGTGGTTAAATGAGGGCCAAAGCTGAGTCCTGGTGTTTCACAGCCTGATCAAGCCCCGGGTCGAGGGTTGGACCCTGGGGATGCTCTGTGGTCCCCCACCACGGTGGAGCCCTCTTCAGCGGCCCCATATCTGCCACAACAGCATGTGGAGACCTGCCCAGGTCCAGCCATCATCATGCTGCAGCACGGGGTGGTGGCAAGGCACGTGCTACCGTGGGCTCTTCTCTGGCAGCAGATGGGCACCTGGGGGCATAGATGCTCATCTCACGCTTAGATGCTTAGATTAGCCTCCCAGCAGGGCTCGGAGAGATCCAGATGCCCTGCAGAATTAACTAGGGGCCAGGCCTGGGCTTTGGGGTTTTTTTTCTCCAGCCTCGGCAGGCATTACCTGTTGGAAATGCCTGCCATGTGCAGCTTGGTCCCTCTCCTGCCTCAACGGCCTATTTTGGGATGGCCTATTTTTCAGGATTGCGGCACAGGTGACATGCCTGGCAAAAGCAGTGTGGCATCACTAACGACTGCTGCGGTGCTGCTGAGAAGATGACACCTCGCTCTGAAGTTCCTCTGAAGTGAAGTGTTTAAATGAGTCGCTGCCTCTGTGATTTATTGGGAAGTTTAGGTTGTGGTGCTGGTTCTCGACAGCTGACAGGGAGAAAGGTGGGGGAAAAAACCCCACCCCAACAACAAAACCCTGTGAGGAAGGAGGGCTGGATGGCACGTTATATCCATTGCAGCCTTAGATATAGGATGGGAGGATCAGTATACTAGTCTAGATAAAATACGATGATGTTACTACTGTGGATATGCTGGCTTTCAAAAATGCTGATGATTAAATAATTATTATTCTTCTCCTGCAAGCATTCTACCTATTGAGTCAGATGATACAGCAGCAGAGCGTTTGATTAGTACCTTCAGTGCTCAGCTCAGTTAAATCACCTGTTTGAGGGCTGTTCCTAAAAACAATTACAAATGGAAAGTTACGTCTTATTCTAAATGATCCAGGGCCTGTTATTTAGCTGTGATTGGTATGGTTGTGTGCAGAACAGAACACGCTTTGTTTATTGCGGCTTTTATTTCCCTGCAAACACTCCACAACTGTATTAACACACCCTGCCCTGTTTGAAGACTGGCATGTGTTTATTCAAATACTCTGTTTACTGCAGATATCTTGATTGTTTGTTAAAAGCAGAAACAAAGATGTTTCCAATCGCATTCCCCTAAATTGTCTCAGGCCAAGAGTGAAGCTTGCAAATATGTGCTGGAATTGGATCCCAATTCTGTTAATAAGGAGAAAGCAATTGCAAAGTTGCACACATGTCTGTGCTGAGGCACTGGGGACGTTGCATGGCACAGGGCAGAGGTTTCAGAGAGCCGTGGTGTGTGCGGAGCTGCTCCTGTTAGCGCTTGCAAGAAAGTTTGTCCCATTGCTTTATGCTGAGATAACATGAAAAACTTGAAATAAAATAGAAAAACAGCAGCTGTCCTGGTACTGCCTTAACGTGGTAGTGAAGAGAGTATCCCCAAAGTGCAGGGGCAGCAACAAACTACATCAGGAGAAATCTTAGAAGAGGGAATATTTGGAAACCTGTGCTTGGTGCAAGTCGGGCAGGGTGATGGCTGCTGAGGACAAGGGGCCATCTCCCTCCCTCCCTGAAATGCAGAGTTGCGCCTCTCAGATGACTCCATCAATGTGGCTTGAGCTGTTTTGGCTGCAAGTCCAAAGCCTGGAGAGTGTATGTTTCCCAGAGTAATTCAGAGAACCCATAATGTATAATGTTCACCACAACTGGTCTCCAGTTGTGAATTTTTAATTATGCCAGATCATTTTCAGTAAATGGGACTTCAGGCTCAATTAGGGCTGTCAGATCCAATTTTTCACTCACCTACTATTGAGCTCGTCCTGTGTTGTTCGCAATAATTGCCAAATCCACAGGAAAGATGAGACTTGCAAAAGATGAATGTCTGCGGCATTTCCCATTCAGAGAGCCTCCTTCGGCAGAGTGATAGATATGGGAGAAAGTAAGGTGCTCAGAGAAATGTTTTTACTGTTGAGAAATATTTTGCCCGAAGTAGCAAGAATACAAAGTCTGGTCTTTGTGTACAACAAGGCAGCTCAGTACACTAAGTCTAAGAACTTGCATCTTAAGAAAATCACATTATTTCCTCCGGTTCTGAACGCGGTTTTGTGAGGCACTGCTCTGTTGCCAGGTCTCAGCATGGGACACCGTTGGCTGTCCCTGAGACATGACGGCCTGGTTGGAAGTCTGCTTGACTGGCAAACTGGCAGGAGCCTGCACCGGCCCCAAGGGGAGCACTGGGGGCTGCCCGGGACCAAGCCAAGCCCCACTGCTCTGGTAACCCACCTTCACTGAAAGTGTGCTTGCCCTGTGCCTTTCCATCTCTTCACCTTGCTCTAATGGTTGTCCCTCTGAAGGAGAGACAAGGAGGATGCCCAGAAAGCAAAAGAAAAGTCGCCTTTTGCTCAGTAGTGTCATGGAAAATTTGGTTTTGAAGATGAACAGGCATCTCTGTATGCGCTGACCTGGATGATGACCTGGAGGGGCAGCTTTCCTTTGCCTTTGGCTCCTGGGCTGCCGCAGAACCACGGATGCACTGAGAATCTTCTGAAACAAGCCCTGAGCCTGTGGCATGGTTTATCCCTCGTGGGCTGCCTGGAGTGGGTACCTGCGGGGAGACCCCCTTTGCTCACCCCAGGCTGGGGGAAGTGGGTTGTATCCAGACCCCCTGGCTGGGTGTGGGGTGCATGGAGAGGTTTGTCCGGGACAGAAAACAGCACACGATAGCAAACTGTCTTGGGTCAGCCAGCTTTGCACCAGGGTGCTTGGCTGTTTGTGACTGAACTGCACCCAGGCTCTTTGCCAGGCTCCTTAGGTTCCTCTCTCTTGGATAACATGAACCTCTTGGCCAGATTTGCCAAAGAAGTGTTTTGAAGCAAAGTCCCTAACAGATGCTAAATGGCGCGGTGATGTCCTCTGCATCCCTCAGCCAGCAGCAGAGGGGAGCCCGGCTGTGTTGTGAACCCGCTTGGAAGAACAGAAAGGCTGTGAACATGTGTGTGCCCGGGCATTTGTGGTGGCTGGCTGCCCTCGCTGGGCCTGGGAGGTTTGGGGGGGGTTTGTGTTTATTTTTTGGTATTTTTTACTTAAATCCCAGAACAGAACAAAACCCAAGGAATGGCAGGGAAGGGGATAAAATGAGCTGAAATCCATCTCTGAGTATTCAAGTGCCTGTCCTAGTCTGCTCCCTGAAGGATCTGGTATATGGAAGGAAGGGATGGTGGGGTTTAAATGGAAAAGCCTCTTCCCGAGGATGCTTTCCCTGACCATCCGCTTTGCCCGGGCGGCTGCCGGGGCAGAGATCTGGCACTGTGGCTGAGCAGTCTGCCCCAAGACCAACAGCCCTGAAATGAGAGCTGCCTTATAAACCACGGCAGTCTGTATGGATCGCTCTCTCCTCTGCTTTCCGCTGATGGTAGCACTGGCTAATGGACCCAGCAGCGTCGGTCCGGGGAGTGTATTTACCCAGCCACTTACCTGAGTTCTAGCAATGGATTTTAATGCCACTTAGCCCTGTGGAAACTTAATTGCCTGCAATCTGTCCCCATCCTCTTGGTAAAACACTGACCTGGGTGAGGCCTGTGCTAACTAGGTGAAGAAAAACTGCTTCTCACAGCCAAATGCTAGTATCCGTGGCTTGGTCCCCGCTCCAGCAGGCAAGCTCCCAAAAGGCATCTGTGTTTCCGCACCCCTGTTTTCCTACAGCCTGCTTCCTCACCCATTTCTGCTGTTTATGTACTCTCCTAGCCAGCGTATTTCTGTTGTGAGCTGCTTCTCCCTATTGGATGCCTTTTCCTGCAGACGGGAACAGCCAGTTCTTTCTGAACACCTGGATCTTCCCCAGTGCTTGATCCAAGAAAACCATTAAACAACAATAAAAGTACATCAACAGTGTCACTCAACAGAACTGGCTTTTCCTACTCTTCTGGCTTCTTGCATCTTTGTCCCATTTTTATGCCTCAGTTGAGATGACGTATCACCTCCTGTTGACAGGAGGGCTGTAGAACGTCACCTGCACTCTTGGGATGCGGTGAATACTGCTGTTCAGCAAAGCTGTTGAGCGGTACCTCCGTGTTCCACCCCTGCTGCATCTGCCACCTCTCTGTGCTAAAAATCACCATGCACCTCCGTCTCAGCTCAGGGACGGGTGGCGGGAGGCACTTGTGCCGTTGGACTGGCCACAGCACCTGGCAGCGCCTGCTCTCCATCACCATCCTCGCCTGCTGGAGAGGGTGCAGCAAAGGGCTACCAAGATGCTGAGGGGACTGGAACACCTCTCTTATGGAGAAAGGCTGAGGGATTTGGGTCTCTTCAGTCTGGAAAAAAGACGGCTGAGGGGGGACCTTATCAATGCTTATAAATACTGAAAGGGTGGGTGTCAGGAGGATGGGGCCAGGCTCTTTCCTTTCTGTGACCTCTTTGTCACAGGTGCCTGGTGACAGGACAAGGGGTAATGGGCACAAACTTGAACATGGGAAGTTCCACCTCAACGTGAGGAGGAACTTCTTTCCTGTGAGGGTGGCAGAGCCCTGGCCCAGGCTGCCCAGAGAGGTGTGGAGTCTCCGTCTCTGCTCTGGGTGACCCTGCTCTGTCAGGGGCTTGGACTGGATCATCTCCAGAGGTCCCTTCCAACCCTATGGTTCTATGATTCTATGACCAGCAGGGTGTTTTCCCCTACACCCCTTCTTATTTATCTTCCACCCAAATTTGACAGCGGAGTCTGAAATAAGGGAACTGATTCAAAAATTATTGGGGGTGGGGAGGTGGACAGCGTGTTCATGAGAGGCTGATTTCTTTAGGAAATGAGGCTAAAAATAAGTTTTGTAGCATTTTCCTGAGCTTTTGCTTCAAAGCCATTTGCTGAGTGTGCCTCACTCCTTCCTGCTCTGGGCGTCTAACTGCTGTCGTGTTCTTGGCTGTAATTTTCCCTGCACTTTCAGGAAGGCTGTGAGATTTTTGCTAATCACAGAGGGCAGACAAGACCTCCGTTTTAAAGGTCTCATGAGAAGAAGAAAAAAAAAAAAAGACGAAAGAGGCATGCAGTAAATGGCACGGAGCTCCAGTGGATCGGCCATGGAAAGATGAAAGCTTGCGCTCTGCTTGCCAATATTTGAAGTGGCATCTCCAAACTCTCTGGCAGAGCGCTCACCCACCGCTGCTGGCAGCAGCATCAGTTATCTCATCACAACCAGCTCTTGCACTCCCTGCCTCATGTGGGAGGCCGCAGCACCGTGGGTAACCACACGTAACCAGGGACCAGCTCTGCGAGGGCAGTAGCGGTGAAAAGGAGGTGGCTTTGATTTCCCCCTATATTTGGTGATGGATAAAGCAGAAAATCAGCTGCATGGTGCTGAGTCATCTCCCCCCAAGCCTTTTCTTTGATGGAGATAAGGATCCAGAGAAGCGTGGAGTCGATTGCATTTTACTGATTTTAAACGCTGTGTCCTTTACAACGACGAGCACAGCCTGTGGTACTCGTACATCCAGACATGCCGGGACACGGCATCCTTTGTCACCCATAGCCACAGTGGTGCTAGGTGCTTTTTTTATAAGAGCATTTAAGAAGAGCAGTACCACTAGTGCCTTCAGACTGACAGCCAGGAAGGCATGCAGAAGAGCAGTCCAGTATTAATTAACTCGTCCTGCCAAGAGCAGATATTGATTTGCTTTTACAGGACTTCGATGAGTCCTGATTATGATTCTATGGAGGTAGGAAGGTTTCCTGCCCTCAGAAGACTAGAGCAGCTATAATTATAAAATAATTGTGCTTGTTTTCTTCTAAAGTAGTGTTTTATTATTTGATGAATCTCTTGTTTGTCCTGAGTAGACAGTACGACTTCACAAATTACTTGTTTACTGTCATGCCTTGATTTATAATTCTCCCTTAAAATTTTAGAGGGTGGGGTTTTTTACCCAGATATGCATTCAAATTACTGTAAAAGTAGGTCACATCGTATTTGTGCAGATGTTACCCTTCCCCTCTCGCTCCAGCTCCCCACTAGTACATGGGCTGATGATAAGTTTGTGCTGATGACCCAAGGCAGCGCTCGCAAAAGGTGAGCCAATCTCATAAATCTTTTACCGTGATCCTGCTGTGTGTTAAAGGCTTATACATAGTTTGGAATATTAATTAAGACAGTTAAATGGCCTGGTTTTGAACTGCGTCCATAGCATCTCCTACCTAGTAGGGATGCTTATTCTACATTCGCCATGGCAAACCATGGTCTGGGAGGGTGCAGTTCACCCTTGCTGCCCATGCCAGTCCCAGTGTCCCTGCTGGGACGGTCCCCGAGCTCACCGGAGAGAGGTGCGGGTCTCTCCTGCCCCACTCCACCGGGGCTGCTGGGACCCGCTGTGAGGCCAGGGGAGAGCACTCACAGCGGCTTGCTTGAAGAAAGGAAACAAAACCAGGGTGGAAGAGCACTGAGGGAAGGAGGGAGCTGGTCTGGCAGCTGCTGGGAGTGCCGGGGGTCAGGTGGAGCAGTGAGCAGATTTACGCCACTGTTTCCTCGGCACTGAACAGGCGATTTCCCTTAGGAGGTTTTTATGGAGAGGTGCAAAGAGCTGTTAAGTCGTTAGTGCAGTTTCCCATTGTGGCAGCATTATTCCTTGTTATCTCCACTTTATGGCTTCTCTTTCTCGCCAGCGACTACTGACCCAATAAATATTTGTCCTGACTATTATCTGCATCCCAGATGCTTACCTTGTCCTTTCACATGCAACTTCAAGGCGCTCCAGCCCCTTCTTCTGCCTGAGAGGGAGAATCTGGGCTTAATTACCCACCAGTGGACTACTGCCTGCCAGGGAAACAAATCCTGACTTTGGGTAAGGACTGGGGATGTTTTCCCCTTTTCTTCCTTCAGCTTTTAAACCCTCTACTTCCAAGACGCATCCTTGACACGGCAGCTTCTAAAGCAGCCTCCCTATTTCACAGCAGCAGCTCTTTGCCTTCTTTTTTTCTATTCCATTAACTCAGTGTTTTGCAGCCAACACCCCTGTTTGTTAACTAGGTGCTAATTTATTATTCCAACCAGCTGTTAGGACTGTGTAACCCCCATACACGCACACTCCCCTCCCGAGCCCCTGGCCATCTCAGGTCCCGGTCCCCAGTGTGCTTCCAGCCTCAGCATCGCTATTGGGAGCGACCGGCATCCCCACATTAACATCTGAGGGGGCACCGAGGTTTTCGTGGACACGAGGGAGGAAAGTGAGGTTCCCGCTGCTCCCAAGGGTGGAGTGAGGGCTCTGGGGCACGTTTCCCAGGGTTTCCTTCCTCAGCTCAGCATCACACCAGCACACAGACCCCAACTCCAGCATGGCCCTTTCCAGGCAAACCCTAAGCCCCAACAGGACCTGTTTTCCAGGGGATTTTAAAAAGGTGTGAGCGCTAATTGAAGCACATGCTGTCCCTTTCCCATATAGACCCCCTCATGTCCAGTAAAGCCCAACAGCACCGCCCTGGGGGAAGGACGGGTGACGCTGCAGCCACTGGGCAGTGTTTTTTTCAGTCTATTCTAATCATAATTTTTTTCTTTAAATATTCACAAGAGCTTTTTTGATTGAAAATCAAACTAGTGAAAACTCCCAAAAGAGAGGAGTCATTTCCCAGCTGGCTCTTGTTAGTGCATTTCATAGCCATCAAAAACAATGTTCTCCTAGTTCCCTGCCCTTGCTCCAATTCATTAATTAGTGATTTTAATTAGTTATAATGTATTAATTATGAGCTGATGCTTTTAATGTAAAGGAGGCTGCATGCAAGAATGAGCTGCTTAACCTCTCTCTTTGTGGATGAGTAGAGTTTTCTGAATTTTTGGAGCTGCCCTGGAGAGTTGTGGTTAAGCCTGCCAGGTAACAAACGCAGCTATGTTTGTTACTGCTAGCAGGAACATCATACGCTCTGGAAGGTAAAATACCAATTTTAATGATGTTGCGTGGGCGTAAGGGGTCGAGTTGGTGTCCATTGTCTTCAAGCTGGGTGGATGTCAGCGTTGGTTCTTGCTGTTGTGTTGCGGACGTTGCTGTTGCTCAGCATCCCGGTGTGCCCTTCCCACCTCCCCTCCCTGCCTGCGATGCTGTGGCAGCTTTTCTCCACTTGATGCAAAGCAACTGTGCTGTGGTGAGCCTGGGCTGCCCGCTCAAGGGCAGCAAGTCGCTCTGACTCCCCGTAACTGCCCCAAGAGATGTTTGTGGTGGCTCCGTCTAAGCCATATCGGATAAAAAGTCTGCATCAGCCCCAGTTGCCTTCTCTAATGCAACGAGCAAACCTATTGTTGCCCACTGTGGAGGTCCCCAGTTCAGTCCCTGGTTTGTTAGCTAAAACAGTATCCTCGCTGTGACGTGGCTGTATCGAGTACGTGTTGTCTGGTGGCATCAGTTGTGTCACTCGAGGATATTAGCGCTGCGCTATGGAGCCCTACAAAGACTCAGCCTTAGCAACGTGGTTGAGGTAATTTGTGCAACCAGACATAGTAAGGCTTTAAGATAGGCTGGTGCTTGATGTGAAGATGTAAGGATATGTCATCTAATTTAGGCTGTCTTTCAGATCTTTTGCACATGCACAGTCACTTAAGAGGATCTCTTTGGTCAATGAGAGCAAAGCACTGCCATCAAGGAGGAGAGCTTGTCTCTATGGAGGTGGGCACCTGGGGAGGAAGGTCACGACTTGGTGGCAGAAAAGGCCAAAGCTGCAGATTAGCAAAAGATAGTTTGATAAAAGAATTGGGGGTGCTGCAGTCAGTAATCCTGTTTGGTTTTGTTTACATGGTGATCGGTTGACTCCCCTGTGATACTCAGAGCCTAATAGAAGCAGGTAAACAGCCCTTGCAATTTATTTAACAACAGCTTCCGAGATGCCAGCCAAGCAGAGCGGTGGAAGTGGGGAGATGGGGCAGTGCTGGGGCGGTCAATCTGCGCAAGCCAGTGCTTCTGTTGGGGATATTTAAACAGCTCGGCTTTAATCCCAAGGATGCTTAGAGATCAAGTAGCACCAGTGTAATTCAGTAATCTTTGAGATGTGCCATGCATTGCCAACTCTTGCAAAATATTGAGCTGGTTGGTGATGTTTCCTTTCCCCTCTTCCTCCCTCTAGATCTAGAAATGTTACTAAATATTGGTGCGATATTTTGGACTGGATGAGCCATCAAAGCAGGATCAGGTGTGGGTTTGAAGAAGTGGTGGGACAGTCCCAGTTGGAGCATGGGCTTTGCTGTCATTGCTTCACGGTGGGAAGCTGCCCTGTTCCCACCGTATTTATCACTTTCCATGGCGTGGTTGCCCCCAAGAGCTCAGTGCAGAAGCAGCCGAGATGTTGATGGTGAGATGGCATTGCTCCCACCTGTGGGGCAGGAGAAACCCACCTGGCTGAAAAACACTGTGCTGGCAACCCCAAGGAGCACTTGTTCTTCATGCAGTTCTTTTGTCTGCGTGGATTAACGGCCCTTGAGACTAGCTGGCAATTGCACAGGCATAGAATTGTAGAATCATAGAATGGTTTGGGTTGGAAGGGACCTTAAAGATCAGGGACACCTCCCACCAGACCAGGTTGCTCAAAGCCCCGTCCAGCCTGGCCTTGAACACCTCCAGGGATGGGGCAGCCACAGCTTCTCTGGGCAACCTGGGCCAGGGGCTCACCACCCTCACAGCAAACAATTTCTTCCTGAGATCCAACCTAAATCTCCCCTCCTCCAGTGTAAAACTGTTCTCCCTCGTCCTATGGCTCCCCTCCCTGATCCAGAGTCCCTCCCCAGCTTTCCTGGTGCCCCCTTAGGGACTGGAAGGGGCTCTAAGGTCTCCCTGGAGCCTTCTCTTCTCCAGGCTGAACCCCCCCAACTCTCTCAGCCTGCCCTCACAGCAGAGGGACTCCATATTATAGATTTTAGGGGTATAATTTTTTGGGGTTCTCTACTGCAATGGGCTGCAGAGCCAGGATCGCACGTCAGGAGCTGGGCAGGCACTGGGCTGCCGGTATAATCCTGCACCGTGGCTCAGGGGAAAACGTTCAGACCCTGGGAGCGCAAAGTAAATATTTAGCTGGCTCCTCTCAGTGTTGATCTAGAGGCAGAGGCTAGGTAGGTAGTTAACACTTTTCCCCCTGCTGTGTGCTCTCACAACTTGAGGTAATTTGGTGATTTGACAGCATTTCTCCCTCTCACCGAATACAAATCAGCTTTTGGCTCACCTACGGCATAAATGCAGCACTGCTGGAGGTGGGGGGCAGAGGCAGCCAAGCGCCGTTGTTAAAGTACAGCGTGCTGATGTCATTCTAAAAACCCAGTTTCTGCAGTGCGCTAGCCTGGTTCCAGTCTGATTGCAGATAACCCCCCCCACCTTGCTGTGGCGGGCGGCCGGCTGGGCGCCCGCAGCCCTGCATGCCTTGGGCTGGACCGAGGGTGGGATGCTCAGCTCCCCCGTCCTGCTGCTGCCTCGGATGCCCTGCTCCATCCTCTGGATGCTCTAATGGCCCAGTGCAGATGAAGGAGCCCGAGTCATCCCATAATTAATTAACTAGGAGAACTATGAATTTTATAAGACGTCAGAATTAATTTTTTTCTGAGGTTTTATTTTTGTTGTTGTTGTTGTTGTTGTTTTTGTTAATGAATGCATTCCTTGTGCACATGGAGATATCCTGGTGAGGCTTGAAGAGCTGAATTAAAGGGGAAAAAAGCCTCTCATTTTGCACCAGCAGTTAGCTGATGAAATGTAAAGATGCAATGAGCTGATTCGTGATTCTGGTAATGTAATTAATGCCTCTGTTCTTTCATACGTGCAGAGCTGGAGGTCGAGCAGAGCGCTCAGTGAAAATTTGCCCTGAATGCGCAGTTCAGTGTGCTCGAAGTTATGGCTCCCTAGTTATGTAATTCCAAATTAAAGTTGATATACTTGTAAACGAAAAGCAGGGCACGCTTACGAATTACAAGGGCTGGAGAATTTGGTTGCAAGATGTGAATGTAGCCGAACCACCACAGCCTGGGCAGGGGAGGGACCGTCAGCGGGGTCCCCCTCGGTGGGTGTCCCTTCTCCCAGGTGCAGGGCTGGGGGAAGGGCCTGGCTGAAGTCCTTGGTGCCACTTCCCTGCCTGCTACAGGCAACCACCTTGGAGTAGTTCTGCTGTTACACCCTCTTAACATCCCCACCATCCTAAACTGTTAACATAATTCCCAATCTGAAAGCAAACACAGATGAGCTCATTTTTTGCCTGCGACATGATTTTGGCACGCCTTACATGAAACCTTTCTGTGGGGTTTGTTTTTTGGGTTTTTTTTCTCCCCTATTTTTAATAAACATCACATTATAAAAAATATTAGTGACGCCAGATTTGCCGTTGTTGGTTTATCATAGATAACAGCATGGAGTGTTCTTTCCGCTTTGATTCAATGGTGCATGACAAGGGAATCCAATTTGTTCAGATTTAGATGACATGCCTCCAATTATGTAATTCCATTAGGAGGTGCCTGCAGCCAAGTCTGTGCTCACGGTCTCGGCAGGCATAACTCTAATGGGACGTGTTGCAATATTGCTGTGTGGTAAGCACAACTTTGATAGAGAGCATGACCCGTCTCTCCCAGTCGTGTTTGTGGGAATGGAGAGGATGAAAAACGGCCTAGCCATACTTAGGGCTCTAATCTGGCAATACGTTATGTCACTGGGAGAACAAAGCTTTGCAATGAAAGGTGAATTTGTAATGGCTATATATTTTATGTATTCAAAATCAGACAGTAAATGCAGCACTTTGAATATGATCTTATATTCAGTTCCATAAATGGAAGATATATTGGTTGCAGTTTTTCCCCTTGAATACCATCTCGGATTCCTGTATACTTGGGAATGTTGGATATTTATGGGAATATAAAGCAGCAATGAAAATATAGGACTAAATCTTAGCAGAGTTACAACTTGCTTTAAATTATTAATCTTTAAGAAGCATGATAAAAAATTCTGCTATGCAAATTCTGTGGGACTGGGGTTGGTGTACATACGCATTACCATAGTGCTATCTAAATAATGTCTTTAAAATAATTGTGTAAAGTTGATGCAGACGTACTGTTTCTTCAGGCAGAAAAAGGCAATTCTAGTGGCAGATCTGTCTCCCCAAGAGGTGGGAAGTAACACCACTCATAAATAAAGCTGTTTAGATGAATTTAGCATCGCTTGCAAGCCAGAAGATTTCCACAGCGCCTTTGGGTAACACAGCCCTTTGGTTGGGCTCAGCCCTCACAGGGCTGGGATGGGGCTGGATGGGGCATGTGGGATGTGTTTTCAGTAGAGGATGCTCAGACCTGTGGAAGCTGCAGACGTTTAAAGATGTTTAATAGGCCTAAAAAGGTCAAAGCTCTGACAACGCTACGAGATGTCTTGCCTTGGTTTGGTTGGATCTGCAGGCAGGTCCATTGGGATGTCCATCCATTTGGGCTGTGAGCTGGACGCCCCACCTCTGTTGGCCAGTACTAACTAGGGCTTGGCCAAACAGATATTATTTAAATATATAGATTTTATTAAGAGTAAAAGCTCTGTAATCCTTGCTCTGGGAAGCAGGGATTTGTCTACTTTGGCAATCTCTTGCAGTTCTCACATGAATATATGAAGGAATTTAATAATGTTCTGGGTTAGAAAATGGGCATGCATATGTATACATCTTTAAAATCTATCTCCTCTGACTTTCTTTCCCCTTATTTATGTTGAGAGAGGAAGCCAGCAAACGATTTCAATGTATGATGCATCCAATATCACCTTTCACATAAACAGGAAAAATATGCTTCCTCCGTTGATGTGATGAGACTAGGATGCATTTAAGTGTCTAGAGAAAGTGTCATTTTGTTTAAAATAATGGGAAGAGAAGCCCGGTTTTAGTATGTTGAAATGAGTTATGGGGGTGCTGCTGTTTTAATGACAGGATGGCAGAGATGCAGCTGAAGATGCTGCTGCTGTGTCTGAGCCCCGGTCCAAATAGCCGCTGTCGTGAGCCCTTTTGTACCCGCTGCTCTTGTCCGCGTCCCTGCTTGGACACTTTACCAAAAACCCCTGCTTAGGTGGCATTTGGCTGGGCATTAATCTCACCCCTCAGTGGATGGCTCAGCCGGAAGATATAACGGAGTATATCAACCGCAGATTCAAAACCCAGTGTAATTTCGTGGGAATGAATTGTTCAGATAAATTTGGTAGAACACAGTTTCTTAATCTGCTAAATGGGAAAAGACGCTGCTGCCTGGCGCTTATTGGATTTTGTGCAACTTATGAAGAAATTAGATTGTTTTAGATTAACCCCTCCAGGGATGGACACCTTAGAGGAGGCTGTTGTCACGCAGACAGTTGATTTTCAGGTTTATTTATCGCAGCAATCCAGCTGCTGGTGTGACTGAGAGCAGAACCTGCACCGCTGCGATACACTTCATCATGCTCTTGGAGCACCTGTTTGCCAAGTTCAAATGAGAAAGCATTGATCTGCTGCAAACCAGGCTGTGTACCCCAGCGTCGGTGGGGCCAGGCGGCGCTTTGGCTTCTCTCCCTGGGAACCAAATACCCAGGCAGGTTTCCCTGCGTGTTCAAGGGCTCACTGGGAAGTGTTTGTTAAGGCATCTGTGCTCCAAGGCCTTGGGTCCCTCCAGCTCTCCAAGCACCCTCTTTGGCTCCCTTTAGGAAGAGGTTCCCCAGGCGGGCTCAGAGGACCACCATGGGTCTTGCCATCTTCGGCCCTGGATGCCAATGCATTGCTGAATTAAGCGACAGCAAGCAGATCTGCATGCAAGAGTCAAAGTTCCTGGGGCGAACGCTTTTCTGGCTAGTGGGGTGAGCCAAACATCACTGGCTGCCTGCAAAGCTGGCATCAGCCCCTCCACCTCCAAAGCTCCACTCCTGGACACTTTTAGAATCATAGAATCACAGAATGTGTTGGGTTGGAAGGGACCTCTAAAGGCCATCTAGTCCATACCCCCTGCAGTAAGCAGGGACATCTTCAACTAGATCAGGTTGCTCAGAGCCTCATCCAGCCTGGCCTTGAATGTCTCCAGGGATGGGGCCTCCACCACCTCTCTGGGCAACCTGGGCCAGTGTCTCACCACCCTCAGTGGAAAGAACTTCTTCCTAATGTCTCATCTAAACCCACCCTGCTCTAGTTTAAAACCATTGTCCCTCGTCCTATCGCTACATGCCCTTGCCAACAGCCCCTCCCCATCCTTCCTGTAGGCCCCCTTCAGGGACTGGAAGGGGCTCTAAGGTCTCCCCGGAGCCTTCTCTTCTCCAGGCTGAACACCCCCAACTCTCTCAGCCTGTCCTCACAGCAGAGGGGCTCCAGCCCTCTGATCATCTTTGTGGCCCTAATGGACCCACTCCAACAGGCCCATCTCCTTCTTTGTCCTTCAAAGCAAAATGGGAAGAGTTTAGGATCCAAAGGAGCTGTGCCTTGGCCTGTGCAGCATCTCCCTGTGTCTGGTCTTTGCACGAGTACTTCTGCATCCCAGGTGTGTCTGCACAAGGGTGAATCCAGTGCTGTGCCTGCACGGGGGCACGGTGGGAAGGTGTCTGTCCTCGCAGACCTTGCTGGAAGCCAGCCTGGTGCTGATGTTGAGAGAAGGGCTTATTACTTGGTACTGTGAGCGGCGAGAAGAAATCTTCAGCATATTATATTGTGGGACACCTCTCTTGTGGTAATTTCAGCACTGATGCCGTAAGCCCTGGCAGCGGCTCCCCTTGGCGGTAATGGAGATGAATGGAGCAGAGCATCAGGAAAGCTCTCCCAGATTCAGTTTGGCCATAGCCTGGTAAATCAAGAGCCCGTCCAACGAGTGCTCCTCAGCCCATCAGGGGCATAAGCCGAGCTGTGCGGAGCAGGGAGTGACAGCTGAAAGCTCGCCCTGATTGCTGCTTGAGCTCTGGGGATGCCACCACAGCTCTCCCCCAACGATCACAGGACCCATGCCATCTCCTAGTGCATTGTCTGAACTGGATTGCAAGCACCTGAGAGCAAGAACCACATTTGCCGTGGTGCTGTAAAGCCAGGAGATGAGTGTTCACCCACTTCGTTGTGTTCAGCATGGGGTTTACAGGAGAAATGTGCAAGCTACAGGACAGGTTACTTACGCTTACGCTGGGTCTCCTCTAGGCTGTGGCTATGTCCTATAGTGGATAGTGCTCAAATTTCTGAACAGGCATGTGGAGCTGAGGTCAGCTGAAGGTTGCCCCAGGTCCTCCTTGTCCCTGTCCACATCGTGGTACACTTGTGATGATGTTCCCCTGTGTGGCTCCTGTTTCTCAATTTCTGTTTTATTTTATAAGGGAGGGGGGAAATAAACACAGGAAAGAGCAACTCTGGTCATGGATACTGTTTTTTGGCAAGATGATAGACCAGAAAGGATGAATGGAAAAGCATCATCCCTCATCAGCGTGGGACTCTGCACTGGTGGGTGCCAAAAGGACACCCATGCCATCCTGTCCCATCCCCGTGGGGATGCCCTCTGGGAGCACTGCAGAAGACAACCAGAGGGGAGGAGGAGGAAATTTGGGGGATTATAACTGATGTGATTGGGATTCACTGAGGAAGATGCTGAGATAAACAAATTAAGTCCTTCATTGAGACAGAGGTAGCAAGGACACCTCTTTGCTCCCTGGAATAGGGCAGTTCCTGTTTAGCCACCCTTCATCCCTCCATCCTTTTCCCGAGGCAAGGATGCTCTCCTGCTTCATTCCTGCCATGCTTTTGGGGTGTACAGAGTTGTGCTCCATATTGGAAATGTGCTGTGCGCTTGCTTGGAGGAGAACAACTTGTGTTGAGTTTCTACTCCCAAAGCTGCGCTCCTGGCATCAAAAGAGTTGCGGCAGTTCAGATGGGTAGGGGAGACACGGTAGAGGCAGGACTTGACGCTCGCTGATTGGTGAACTGTAAATTTGAGCTGGAAAATGTGGCTGTACTGTAGAATTCAGGACACCATCTGTTTCATTGCTTGCTTGCAGTAACGTTTGCACTTGATAATTAAAATGTCACATGCATTTTTAGCCAGAATAATCCATGGAGGAGTAGAATTTTCTTCTGAAAATCATTCAGGAGATCATCACAGATAGGAGCGATGCTGTTTTGAACCATCAATCACTGCTTATAGAGTGTTTTACCATTTTTTTTATTTCCATATTTTGAGGAGGAGGGTGGAGGGATGGGAACAATGGCAGATCCTTTTGGGAAGGAGCTGTGAATCTCAGCGAAGAACCCTGGATGTAACATGGTTTATTTTACTTGAGATTGGTCATGCTGGGGGTGGGCTGGTGGTGCCTCTCCTGGTTTTCTTCTGGCAGTGGTAGGATAGCTTTGGCTTCAGCTGCAATCAGCTTCGTTTTAAAGATATCTTGGCTAACTTAAGGAAGACTTTCCCTCCAGCTGGTCTGGCCAAGCTGTCTGCTTCGTTGGCTGTGGATGGCGAGTGCTGGGAGCTCAGCCCCTCCGGGCAGCAGGCTCAGGGCTCAAGGACCAGAGCGATAAGCTGCTCAGAGAAAGGTCGGGTCTTCACCCATGCTTATGTTGCCTTCACTGTGAGAGAGCTCCAGCAAAAGGAAAGCGAGCAGCGCTGTTGGTGGGCTGTGGAACCGTGTGGTTTTTGCCAGCCCTCACTCCTTCAGCGGGTGCAGCGGAGAGCTGGGCTCCTCTCCTCGCCGAGGCCAAGCTGCTGCGTCTTCTCTTCACAGCGGCCTCAGTCCAGCTGCCAATTTGGCTGAAGTTTGCTTCATGGCACTGAAAAGATGGGAAAAAAATTGAATTTTATTTTGGCTGTCCTAAAATAGGATTTTGAATATCTTAATGCTACAGATTAATGTAGGAGGCATCTGAAATCCATAAAGACACAATGTGTCCTGGCTGATACCTGTGCTGAATGTGCTGCCGCTGACCCCCAGGAAAACATCTGAGGAGGTTTTGCCAGCTCAGTCCCTGCTTCCCGGTCACATCGCACGCTTGGACTGTGTCAATGGTCCTCCTCCGAGCACAACGCGGTGGACGCATCCCTGCATTGGTTCAGTGTTGTATAAGAGGCATTTTCCGTAAGCGTGACTTTCTAAGGGTATCGTCCTAGCTCAGGCTAAGTAAAATATGCTTTTGATGAACGTGTGAGGTGGAACTATGGGACATGGGAAACGGGATGTTCTGCACATCTTGTAATGTTTGCAAAGTCTTGCTTGCTTAGCTGGTGTAAAACCCCTCCCAGCTGAGCTTTGACACAACAAATACATCTACAGAGTTTTCTCAGAAAGGCACTCTGCTATTCCATGAAAATTTTAAATCCAGTTATGTCAACTATGTGTGAGTAAGATTTTTAAAATCCTGGTCTGCTGGGAGACATTGGGAGCTCACAGCTTTACGGTGCATTGGTGTGTGTGCTATCAGTAACTAGTCAGGATTAAAGATGAAGTCTGCAGAGGAGCTGCAGCGAGTACTTCAGAAACGCTCACCAGGCAGCGAGGTGCTTTCTGGGCTGTCTCCTGGCTTAAATCAAACATCTTGATGGCATCCCAGCATCCATGCAGACCTTCTCGTACGTCTGAGCTCAAGACATACCCTTGCGTGATCAGGTCCTGTGCTTCTGCCAGGAGACTGTATTGTAATGTGTGAGAGAGGCTTTAAAATATTCTAATTGTCTGCTAGGAAATTACAGTTTTGTTCCCTGGAGTAGAAAAGTAAGCTTAAATCATTAACGCCACAAGTCTCAGTGATGATTACAGAAATGTTTGCAAGTGACTTAATCAGTATAGTTTGTCTGAGTGGCCCATTTTAATATTATTGCACTGATTAAGTTTTCTTAGCTAATATGTGTTTCATTTCCAATTCAATTAAATGAGAATCCCCTTCCATTACATGATATTACTGGAGTGCCCTAGTGGGGCAGGAGCACACTTGGTATTTTCAATTGATACAGATTTCTTCATTATACAGTCTCATGGTGCTAAACGAAATCAATGAAAGCCGAAATTAAAATTGTAGCAAGTTGCACCTGTAAATATGTTGTCCATTCCTCAGTCCCTCTTTCAGCAGTAGCCTGAGAATATATTGGTAGCAGTTCATTAATTACATTTCAAAGACATTTTCAATAGATGCCTGCCTTTGACAAAATTTTAGAAAGGCTGGGAAGGATTTTCCTTGTATTTCTGTATGCCCAATGATTATGATAAATATAAGTTGCATTAATGAGCCTTTTTTATATGCTATATATCCTTGCTTTAGCTTTTAAAAGCACTTTCGTGTAACCTATTGTGGGATATATTAACTGGCATACAGAAGATTATCTGCAAATGGCTTGTGAAGGAATTAACATCAGCCTTATATTTTTTCACATGAGCCAAAACTCCTTTTATGTATTATTGAAGAGAATTGATTTATCTCTGATATGGTAACAAATGATTTTATAAATACCTCTCTGGAGTTAATTCCCTGTTGTGAGACATGCAGAGTTCTTGGAGCTGGTCGTATGATATTTTTCTTGAGAGCTTCAAGGTTTCTCCAGTGTTGAGGCAGGGATGTTCAATACTACCTACTTTTATATACAAAGGAGTTGGGAGGCGTGTTACCACGATTCAAGCAGCGATGAGGAAATGGCAACGAGCGCGCAGGAAAGACGATAAATCACAGTTTCTAAATACACATTCATATGTTCATAAAAAAGACAAATGTATGTGTCGAGCTGAGACGGGAGCCCTCTGCACCCTCTTGCTTCTAGATCGTATTAACAACAAAACTTGCAAGTGGAGTGCACGGGGTTCGGTAGTCTTGGGCGTCTTGTGCCCCCTTTGGTGGGTGGCAGGGCGAGCGTCAGCAGCCCCAGAGGACGTCAGGCAGGGTTGGCGTGTCAGCCCATGTCTCATGTTTCTGCTTTCGTGCCGCTTGGCACAGCCATGCCCTCCACTTGCATGCTCGGGGCACACCAGAGGCTGTCTGAAGTACTGAGTTTACTAAATTATTGAAAGTATTTTCATCTGGTCAGATGCGCCTTAGCGCATTTAAGACATAGCTAGAATATATATGGCTATAAAGATAAAGCTTTTTTCTTCAATACTAACTATATGCTTTTTATAAACAAGGACCTGGATTTTTTTTTTAAGAATATAATAAATATTTTAGCATAGTTATTCTGGCTCCGTAAGTGCAATGAAAATGTTAGCCTTGGCATATCAATCGTGCTTTACAGATGACTGTAATTTCCTGAATGTCAAAACTCCAAATTTTTCTCCTAAGCAAACTTTTCAGTGGCAAAATAGATTGCCTCCATAATATATCACTGTGTGCAGGAAAAAATGAAACCTTTTATGTACTGTATTATGAATCAATGAGGCATTAAGATTCTTGGAAGGGTGAGTGGACTCTAGAAAATGAAAAACTGCCACTATTCCCTCTCTGTAAACCACTGATTATGGAGTCTAGGCTTTGCAAACCTCTATCTTTGCTGCCACAGAAATATCAGTTACAAGTTGAAACCAATTCCTGCAACGGCATTTAGATAGAGTAAATACTGTTGTAAATATCTGATTTATAGCAGCATCCTGTGGTTCTTCACCGGCTCTTTTGCAGTGGCCTCCTTTTCGCTTTGGGAGGTCTGTCCTGCTTTTTAATGAGTCTGTCGGAGAGCTCTGCTGGTGGGGAGGTGCTGTACCACGCCTGGAAGATGCTGCGTGCCACGGCTCTGGGAGACGGGAGTTTCTGGAGACAGGGATGGTTCCTCATGCCAGGAGTGGGAAGGTACTCCTGGTACTCTGCGGGCTTCAGAGCTTGGGTTTTCAAATGGCATCACTCCCACCTAGACTTTTTCCTAGTGTGTAAGGGCAAAATTTCACTGTGTCCTGTTTTTCTAAGGGATAATCGCCCTCAGCAAGAAAGGTGCTTTCCAAAGCCAGGACCTTGCGTGCTGCCGAGGCCAGCGTCACCAATCGCTCACCCATACTGCAGCTCATCATCTAGCAAGAAGGAAGCATGGCACACTCTTATCCCGCTGATGCTCCTCTGCCACCTTCTCTTTCCTTTCACAAAATCACAGATTGGCAGGGGTTGGAAGGGACCTCTGGAGATGATCCAGTCCAACCCCCTGCCAGAGCAGGGTCACCCAGAGCAGGTGGCACAGGAATGCGTCCAGGCGGGTTTGGAATGTCTCCGGAGACGGAGACTCCACCACCTCTCTGGGCAGCCTGGGCCAGGGCTCTGCCACCCTCACAGGAAAGAAGTTCCTCCTCATGGTTAGGTGGAACTTCCTATGGTCAAGTTTGTGCCCGTTGCCTCTTATCCTGTCACTGGGCACCACTGAAAAGAGCCTGGCCCCATCCTCCTGACACCCAGCCTTAAAGTATTTATAAGTGTTGATAAGATCCCCCCTCAGTCGTCTTTTTTCCAGACTGAAGAGACCCAAATCCCTCAGCCTTTCTCCATAAGAGAGGTGTTCCAGTCCCCTCATCATCCTTTGGTTTTACCTCCCGTGTGCAGCTGGGGGGTCTTGGCACCACTTCTGCCCTGCATCCACACACCTCTATTGTTTAATTAAGCTGATGAGGTGGAAAGCTTTGCTGTTCTGGGTCTGTTGTGGGGAGAGATGAATGTTTCCAAAGGGCGGTTCAGTCTTTTCCCCAGCAGGTTGGATGGGTGGGATGGGTCTGGGCCCCTCTGCCCAGCGTTGCCACCCTTCCCCGTGCCAGACTCCATGGTGGAGGTGGTGGATTCAGGACTGGCTCCAGCAGCTGAGTCACTCTTCTGTTTGCGGAGTCTAAAAATGGAAACTTGCTTCTCTTTTTATCCACCACTAAAAAAAACCCATAAGTGAAAAGGCCACTGTTTCTGCTGTATTGGTTGTGAGCGAGGGTATCCTGCAGAGATCTTAATAATACAGGCAATTATGAAATTAATACCACTCTGGCAAATCTGCAGGGCAGCTCTCCTGTCCACAGGCAATGCTGTGGACAATTAGTTTGTGCGTGAGGGTAGCTGGGACCATGCACGTGTGTGAGGCTGCATATTTTTTACTTACTTAAAACCTTATTTTCATTATCTTTGTGTGCAAGTGCCATGCCTGCACAAATATGAATGCGTACCTTGTGCTGCAGAATCTTAAAACGCTGCCTTTCCTCTGTGCCTGAAATGCTTCTTTTTTGCAAATCTTTCCTATTTGATAATGTCAAGGGCTGGTGTAATTGCCATTCCTGCAAAATACAGCTCCTTTTTATGGATTCCTCTGGCACTTTTCTCCTGGTGCCATTACTGCAGGTAGGCTGCTCGCTTCCTACCCCCACCATTAGTGTTTCTAGACAAAGCATCTCCATGATTCATTGGGTGCTGATAGATGTGAAAACATAATGATTACTTAGAGGAAAGGTAAATTTACATTAGCTAACAGCTTTAATTCGCAGTTCTGAAATACTTACCTCCTTTCCTACCAGGCCCTTGTTCCGAGCTAATGCATGGTGGGATTCTCCTGTGCCAGCCTGAGACCCAGACTAAAGGCATGCAGTCCACGTGCTTGTAGTTTTGCAGGCTGCCACAGAGGAAAGCGGTGTTTGTTGTTCCTCCTCTTCTCCTCCCTCCCGATAATCTTTATACTTTGCTTCTTTAATGAAGAAGTTCATCTAGATTTTGCTGTACTTTGAATTTTGGATGAGATGGGGCTGGAAGTGTAGTTTAATTGAAATGATTGAATGAGAAGAGGTCTCATAGGAAGAAGTAGGACCCAGCCCTGGGTCTGTTGGCTTGGCAGGCACTGCGGCCAGGCCGTTGGGGAGAGGAGAGATGGAGAGCCAACCAGCTCCGATAACCGTGCTCCATGCTCCCCTCCTTGCAAGTGCCATGAAGAGGACCTGACGTGGGCAGCCAGGCTGCAGATGGGGGCATGGAGACAGCCAGGCAGGCTCCATGGGACACTGGCATGGCAGATGCTTCCGCCCCCAAACAAAGCCCTAACAAAGATCTGGTAAGACCTGACAAAAGGCCATGAAAACCTAACAAAGACCTGAAAAAAGCTGAAAAGAACCCACAGCTCTTGTTACGCCCACACGGTGGTGGTCATTTTGGTTAAAAGATGAAGAAGTTGGGGTCTTTGCCAGTGGAGGCACTACACGAGTATGTATGACCAGGTCCTGCACCTGGGTCATGGCAATCCCAGGCACAAATACACGTTGGGCGGAGAATGGCTGAGGGCAGCCATGAGGAGAAGGGCTTGGGTGTGCTGGTGGACAAGAAGCTCAACATGAGCCGGCAATGCGCTGTCAGCCCAGAAAGCCAACCGCATCCTGGGCCACATCAAAAGAAGCGTGGGCAGCAGGGTGAGGGAGGTGATTCTGCCCCTCTGCTCCACTCTGGTGAGACCCCACCTGGAGTACTGTGTCCAGCTCTGGAGTCCTCAGCACAAGAAGGACATGGACCTGTTGGAGCGGGGCCAGAGGAGGCCACGGAGATGCTGTGAGGGCTGGAGCCCCTCTGCTGTGAGGACAGGCTGAGAGAGCTGGGGGGGTTCAGCCTGGAGAAGAGAAGGCTCCGGGGAGACCTTAGAGCCCCTTCCAGTCCCTGAAGGGGGCCTACAGCGAAGCTGGGGAGGGGACTCTGGATCAGGGTGTGTACTGATAGGACATGGGGTAACAGCCTCAAACTGGAAGAGGGGAGATTTAGATGAGATCTGAGGAAGAAATTGTTTGCTGTGAGGGTGGTGAGCCCCTGGCCCAGGTTGCCCAGAGAAGCTGTGGCTGCCCCATCCCTGGAGGTGTTCAAGGCCAGGCTGGATGGGGCTTAGAGCAGCCTGGTCTGGTGGGAGATGTCCCTGCCCAGGGCAGGGGGTTGGAACTAGATGATCTTTAAGGTCCCTTCTAACCCGCACCATTCTGTGATTCTGTGACCACAGGTCAGATTCGAATCGGGTATAAATGGGGCCCCACGAGCCATTTTGAGTCTGTTTCCCTCAGAGCAGTGGGTCTGGGAGAGGCTCTCCCCATGGATTGGGATACCTTCCACAGTTCATCCTCTGTACAGATCAAGGGACCTCATCTTATTGAGGGGAGGGATTATGCGTATTTTGGGTCATCGACCATAAACCTTAAGAATTCTTAAGTCATCAGTGTAGTATTTACTCCCAAGCGACGTGCTGAACCTGCGGATTGTTAATGTTTGTCAGAGTCTCAGAGCAGTTTCAGATGGAGTAAAACTTAGTTTGATTTTGTCACCATCTTGTAAAAATAAATCCTGTTTTCAGTCTGTTAGTTGCTCTGGCTTGGTTTGTGAGGTTCTGTGACAACTGGGTGTGAGATCTTCTCCCTGAAGCTCCTGGGGAGTGCAGCAGCTCTCCTTGCTGCTCTCCTGCTCCGAGATGGGGCCCGTTGCCATTGTTTTTTGGGGGCCGTTGCCCTTGTTTTTGGGGCCAGGAGTGCTGGTAGCAGAGAGGAACGCTGTGGGAAGGGTGATGCTTTTCGGCTGCTGCCGTTGCCATCCACATCACTGATGTGAAGCATCTGGGACCCATCTGGAGCAGATGCGACTGTTGGATTCCCAGCGCTGCGTCAGTGAGCTTGCCAAGTATTTTGGCCTCGTCTCTGCGAGCTGTGCTGCAGGAGCAGCTCTCAGCAGGGAAGAGGTATTCCCGATTTGGGGGAGGTTCCAAGTCTGCGTGGCTGAGGCAGGAGGGGCTGTCACCAGGATACTCACCCCTGTCCTTTTAATTGTGTCTCTAGGTGACGAAGTTCATTAAGAATCAGGATGAGTTACTGTATTAAAGGAATGTTTTGCCTCTCTCAGAGCAATCTCCAAACAGATGCCTGCCTTCAACAAATAAGGCAGCAGAGGTATTTTTCTTGGAGGAACACTTCGTGGTATTAGCAAGTCAGATTCTCAGTGGGCCACTCATGATGGGGAATTAACCTCACCTACTGGGAGCAAAGCACTCTCGGTGCCCGGCGTGGCGTAATTGAGTTTGACTTCTCATAGAGATGTGGTGGGCACGACTGATTGGTGGGGAGACCCTCTGCCGAAGGTGAAAATCCATCAGTAGCATCGGAACCACGTGGGGAGGGTTTCTAAGAGCGGAGCGAGAAGTGTGAGACTTGCGCCATTTGTGTTCCCGACCTTCCATCATTGCCTGTGACTTTGCTGTCAACTTATCCTGAGTGGAGGTGTTTTTGGGGACAGTGGGGGACAAGGGAGCACAGCGTAGGAGCCTGCCTGTGGTGGAGAGTCAGGTCACCAATGGCAGCGGTGGCAGCGAAGGGGATGGGATGTGCACAGGGTTCTCTGGGCAGATGAGCTGTGTGAGAGAAGTAGTTTCCATCTCAAAAAAAAAAAATTAAATATGGAATATGTAGCTACTCCTTTGTAAATCAGCTCTGTGGATTTTTATTCAGTGGCTTGAGCAGTCTATGGGGAGGGTGAGAAGGACACGACCATCCTTGTGCTGCTCAACAGTTCTGATGATTGTCCATTGTTTCTGGTGCCAAAGCACCAACCCTGTGATTATTTTTCTTTTTTCAGTAGCTCAGTCCTTTGCATCATATGCAGAATGTCTGCTGCAGGATTTTAGCTCATTTTATTTGCTTTTCTGCTGGACATGGTACGTATCTGGTCTGTCCCTTTGCCCCTGCCCCTTCAGAGGGAACTTCCCTTTCAAAATGTCCGTCTTCACCTGGAGCGTAACTTGGTTACACGCTGCCCTGTTAATGTACTGTCCATAAACTGAGGGAATAAAATCCCCCAGAATAGGAAACATTCCCAAATTTCCCTTCCTCCCCCATCTCCACCCAGCAAGATGGAGACACTTGTGTAAAATTGACTCCCATTCATTGCACAAGCCTGTTTGCATCTCCACACCGTCCAGCCAGGCTTGCCATCTGGATGAGCTTGACCTGGATAGAAACCACCATGCTTGAGCCAGCTTAAAGGATAGCCTTAGTTTTGCTGGGAGAATGGGACTGACCCAGTATGTTACCTGGAAATCATAGCTCTGCTTCCTCAGCCATGGGCCAGAGCTGTGTTTTCCTGGGTTAGTTTGCCCCTGGACACAGTCGGAGGTTGGGATGTTCCCAGGGCTGCGGTCTTCTCTCTGCAAAGATTGTTGGCTTCTCACCCTCTGTAGCCGACGAAGCCTTCCTTGCTACAGCCTCATTTCTCAGCAGAAATGGGAAAAGGTCACTCAGTCCCTCACCTACTGATCCATACGCTAATGGATGTAATGGTGAGCGGATGTTAAGCTTTCAGCTCCCCTCCCCAGCTCCTTACCTCATAGCTCCATCAAGCCAGGCTCAGGTTTCCAGGCTGAAGGCAGGGCAGCTGCCAGCGGCTGACCTCCAGCCTTCCTCTCCCTCAGCAAGCAATTAGGCAGCGTGGCAGCCTCTGTCCTCTGGCAGGGATCAATACTCCTCAGCCTTGGCAGCAGTGGGGGTTTGGACCCAAAGGGGCTCAGACGCCAGAGTTGAAGCCAGCCCTGGTTGTGGTCCTCATGGAAATGGTCCCTACTTGGACCCCACAGCAGTTGCTTAGAGCCTCTCCATCGGGGTTAAGGTGCCCTGTGAGCACCTACAAGAGTTAAAGCTGTTAGACAAGAGTTTCCTGGGGGACCCTTTGCTGCTGGCGTGCAGCCCGCTGCTCCCAGGCCCTCTGGATGGATGCTCAGCTGCTGATGGTCCATTCCTCCAGGCCTCTTGCAGGGGGGGCTTGTGGCAGGGCAAAGGAGGAGCAAAGGGAGCTGCAAGCCTTCCCCACGTGCTCTGTCCACGGGTTTGGCCGTGACCCCTTTTCTCTCTACATCACCCGCGTTGCTGCTACTTTGCCAACCTGCTTTGCAGAGGCAGGGCAGTTGGGTTGGGATGAGATGCACTTTCATTTCAGGAGGTTCTGACCCATTTTGATGCTTAAACAACGTCCCCCCCTTCCTCACCTTGTTTCAACAGAGCAGCTCCACACGCGATAAGGCTCCTGAGCACCATGGTGCATCCCTTGTCCCAAGGGACACCATGACCTGTCCCTTCCCTGGCAGCTTCTCTGGGCTCTGAAGCCTCTGACTTTACTCAGTGCTGTCACCCCCTGGGGTTTCACACCTCCTCACTTTGACTTCAAATTATTTTTGTTTTTCTTTAATGTTGCTTTTAGAAGCTTGCTAAGAGGATGCTTTTTAAAAAAAATCATTAGATTGGAAAAAAGGATTCTCATTCAGCCCCTGTGCTGGGCAGAGGTGGGGAAGAGCCTGGCACAGATGCATGATACGACCGCAGAATTAGCCTTCAAAGCGAGCAGATGGCTCAATCTCAATAAACCCCTCAGAGAAATTCACAGAGGTCTTTGAGGTTTCAGTTTGCTTCGTATTTTGTCCAGGTGCCGTGCAGGAAGGAGAAAGGGGGCTGCTCTGGGCTGAGGAACCGGACAGGTGAAAGAAGGTCCGTCCACTGACAGCACACGTTTCTTGGTCCCTTTCAACAAAAACCATCTGATCTTGGTGAAAGGCAGCTCACAGCAAAAACGTCAGGCAGGGGCTTGTGCTGTTCCCCCAACCCGGCATGTGTTACTCCCATGTGGGGTCTCTGGGATGCTGACATTGGGCAGCCACACACGTACAGGAGGAGGAGGAGTGAGCATCTTCATGATCATGCAGGTTATTAAAGTGCTCTGGGACCAGCCATGGGGTATTTGCGTGGCAGCACCACCCCCCCAGAGATAGTGCCCGTGCTCGGTCAGTCGGAGGGAGCTGCGGTTCAGGCCTGTGGGTGAAACGTGGCTCTCCTGGCACCGCAGTGGCACCAGGATGGCATGGCAGCTGGTGTGCCAGGAGGATGCAGTGTGAGGGCTGGCGTTGCTGCGGCTCTAGGGAGGACGAGCATGTCTCTCCTCCTCTCCCCATCCCTGGCTTCCGGCACATCACCCTGCCTGTCTCTGCCATTTTCCTGTTTTCCTTGTCCCACCCATGGGTAGAAGCATCAAAGGACCGAGAAAGCCCAGCTTTCACAGCCCGGTGGACGATGCGAGCCATTAGCTGGGCATTTATTTGAAGGGAACCTTTCCTGAGCTCCTCTGCAGTAATGGATTGTGTGCAAATAATTCACAGCTCCCAAAAATGCTCTGGCTTCACCCTTGCAGTGATGTGACCAACAAAGCGGGTGATGCAGCATGCGGAGCAAACTCAACGGTGGGGCCTGTTCAGTCCTCGCACTCCAGGGGGAATAGCTGTGCGCAGGGAGATACAAAAAGTAAGTGACCGTCACACCATCTTGCATTCCTGATGGCTCCAGGCTCAACCTACTTTCTGAGCTGCCTGCGAGCTCCTTTTATTCTCTGCTTCACAGGCATCCAGCTCAACTTTATTAGAAAACCCATGTTTCTGATGAGTGCAGCTCTTTAAGTTGGAGGGATGATTCACGGTAAAGTTTGAGTTCTACCTGCAAACATGTTGTCTCGGGCTGTGAAGCACAAGCTTCAAGGAATGGGCAAGAGCTCAACACCCCCTTAATAAGACAGCAGAAAGAACAAGCTGTTACATACAGAGCTAAAAATAATTGCAAGGCTTTGAGCCTTCCTCCCAGTTGCAGCAGAAGGATGCTCTAAGCACCGATGGCTGAATCCATCTCTGGCACAGCTCTGACTTGACAATGCATTAAAGCTTTTGTGACTTTTTGAAGCTCAGTTCAGATAAATGCAGAGCAGCGCGGCTGCTTTTCTGGAGCCGACAGAATTTCTAACTTGGATGAGAGTGGCTTGGGGCAAACCCAAAAGCTGGTGTTCCTAACAGGAACGGCACTTTTTTCCACTAAAATTTTAACAGGGAAACTTAAGAAGGGGAGAAATGCCCAAAATAGCTGAGACTGGCCCAGCAGCTGACAAAGCATCTCTCTGCAAGTCGTGTCTTGGAAGCAGGATTCATCTGTGAAATAATGACACGGTATAAATAACTGCCACAAGGCTGTTTGCAGGGAGCCCTGCTCAGGCCAGGTGGGCTCATCTGGGGCATCCCATAAGCATCCCTGCTGCTGGCCTGGCTTGCGGAGCACAGAGTGCTGGGGGACCCCAGAGACCTCCACGCTCGCTGCAGACTCCAGCAAGCATCTTTACTCGGCCTCCTCTCCCTCATCTCCCTGGGCTGCTGCGTTGTCCCTTGACAGGCACTGATGGAGATATCTGCCCGCGTGAGGCCACCAGCCACCTGGGGTGATGGTGATCCATTACCACGCAGTATCTTCCGCCAACATACAAGTTTTTATTCATTCTTTTGTTTTTACAGCAGCAGCCAAGGGAGGCGCTTTGTCACCGCCTGTGACCAAACAGCGCAAAGGGAGAGCAGCTGAAGAGTTTGAGATGATAAAATGCTTGCCGTATCGATCTTGGCTCGGGATTTGTTTCCTTTCTTGCATTAACTCCCCATCAATTGCCATGATGACCTTAGAGCGTACGGTTTTGTTGGCCTTCTCCCTCCGCCGGCAGCACCCCCGTGCCCACACCCCACTCCCCTCCCAGCCTTGCCAAAGTGCCATGTGTTAGTTGCTATAGTTAGTTAGCACAGAGGTTAGTGCTCTATGGCACTAATTAGTTATTCCTTGAGGGCCAGGTCATTATTTTAGTGCAGTATCCCAATAAACTAGATCCAAGGATGAGGATTCCTGGCAGGAGTTAAAGAAGGGCTTGGGTTTGCCCTGGACGTGTTTCCCCATGTTGGGGACCCCCACAAGACCATGTCGTTGCTGCAGCAAAGCTGCCTGGTGTACAGGCGTGACCCAGGCCAGATCCTGCTTGTCAGAGTGGCTGGTTGGGGTGACAGTGCTCGTGGAAAAGCGCCATCCGTCTGCCAGGCTCTGCTCTCCGGTGCTGCCACAGACCTGCTGAGGTGACACCGACTGAAGCTCTTCCCATCTTTGCAAGGGACAATGTGAGATTGGCAGCTGCTGCTCCAGGCGCGCAGCATGAAACTCAGCTTCTCTCTTGCTCCCCTCTAAACTCCAGCTCTCACTATGAAATTGTTTAATGGCATTTTTGGGAAAAAGTACCTTCCTCGGGGTTGTGGCAGGCGCTTTGGCTCCCTTCCCCTCTGTGAACCTGCGGCCAAAGCCCTCGGAGCCAGGGAGCAGCACCGGCGTGAGCGTGGGTACAGCGACAGCCCTGACTGCGGTGTCCCGAGCGTGAGGTGCTGTTGTCTCCGGCCGCTGATGCTGTGCTGGGCTCCTTGGCTTTAGTTGGTTTTGCAAGTTTATTGTACTTCCTATTTATTTAGTTATTTGTGAGCTTGGATGCTCTAAATGGCAAGAGGAATGGCAGCTCCCCGCGTTTCCTTTCCCCTGTGCTGTCGGATGCTTTCAGTGCTTCTGATTCGCATTTTAGTCCACCCAAGAAACAATTTTCTGTAAAACATTGACATCTAGTGGCTTTTCTGCTGAAGGAAATGATAGGGAACAAAAGATTGGCTGCAGGATGGCCAGTAATGATGCCACTCGGGAAGGCAAAGAATGTCCCTTCTCCTCCTTAGGCAGAGCGGAGGATGTGGCGATCATGCCGCAGGGGCTCAGGGCTCCAAGGCACATGCTCCTTGGTGTCTTCATCCTGAAGGAGCAACCTTCCCTGGCAGGACGATTTGCTTATTGGGCTACTTTAATTCCATTTGCTTAAGTAGATCACCGGTATCCTGACAGTGTACCTGCAGCATCATTGCTGAGGTCATGATCATATTAAAGGAGGTGCAAAGGCTGCTGATGGTGGAAAACATAGTGTTTGATGGTGGATATTAATGTGTGACCTGGAGTGATCTCTTGGTCATATACATAAGGTTGAGCTTGCAGCTTTTCCAGCAGGATGCCTGATGGGGTTCCCTGCGGCAGCACATCCCCCACGCGTGCCACCCTCCTGTTGCTCCAAACCAAAGCCACCACCTCCCTCGGCAGTGTTTTCTTTTAGAAAACGCTCTCATGCATCCTTTAATTTCCTGTTACTCACTCACTTCTCCTCTCTTACCGTTGCAGTCCTGTATCAGGTGAAGGCACGAGGACAAAATGGGAATTGCATGGGCTTTTCCCATGTCCTCATTTCAGTGTGCAAGTGGGCTGGGGCTTCTGGGCACATCCCATTTATCTGGGCTGTCAAAGGAAATGTCTTGTAGGACATATCTTGCAGGAAATGTCCTCTTTACCAGCGTAACGCTGCCCTGGGGCTCGTGCAGCTTGGACCCACAGCTGCTCACCAGGAAAGGCAGCATCCGCAGATTTTTGCGGACTGCATAAACCTGCTGGTCCAGCTCTATTGTATAAGGAAAATAAAAAAAGCCAGAGGTACCCATGCCTTCCTTGCGTTGAGGCTTCTGTCACGGGAAATATTTTGATTATTCTCCCAAGGTCTGGGGAGAGCATCCATTGAGGCAGCCGGCAGGAGCACATAGCCAGATGGGCAACTACACACAGGGAAATGTGGGGTTCCCTTCCACCTCTGTAGAGGCGAAACTCATTGAGCACAGCCAGACATGTGCAGGTCGATCTAACCCTTCCAGCTCCCTGCGGGGAGTCGGTTGAGCCGTCCTTCACCCCGGAGAGGCGAGCAGGCAGAGGAGCACTCTGCAACAGGGCTCCTGAAAGCCTCTTAAGTGCATCTCCAAGTTTCTATTGATTTTGAACGTTAATGCGCTGTGCGCTGGAGACACACGGGACTAAACGCTCTGCCTTCCTCTCCCCTTGGCAGGAATTTCTACTATATCACCATCCTGCGTGACCCCGTCTCCCGATACCTGAGCGAATGGCGCCATGTCCAGCGAGGAGCGACGTGGAAGGCGTCCCTGCATGTTTGCGATGGCCGGTCCCCGACCACTGAAGAGCTGCCCAGCTGCTACACGGGGGACGACTGGTCAGGCTGTTCCCTGCAGGAGTTCATGGACTGCCCCTACAACCTCGCCAACAACCGCCAGGTCCGCATGCTGTCCGACCTCAGCCTGGTGGGATGCTACAACGTGTCGGTCATGCCCGAGGAGCAGAGAAACAAGGTTCTGCTAGACAGTGCCAAGGAGAACCTGAAGCGGATGGCCTTCTTCGGCCTAACTGAATTCCAGCGGAAGACTCAGTATCTCTTTGAGAAGACTTTCAACATGAACTTCATCTCGCCATTCACGCAGTACAATAGCACAAGGGCCTCCAGTGTGGAGATAGATGAGCAGACTCAGCAGCGCATCGAGGCCCTCAATTTTTTAGACGTGGAATTGTACGATTATGCAAAAGACCTGTTTTTGCAGCGGTACCAGTACATGAGGCAGAAGGAGCACCAGGAAGCGCGGCGGAAACGCCAGGAGCAGCGCAAGATCCTGAGGGCGAAGCAAGCGCACCTGAGGGAGCAGGGGGACAACAGCTCCAGCACTGACTACATAGGGAACGTGGAGCGGTGGCGGCGGTAGTGGGGAGGGGCGGGACTCGCCAGGCACTGAAAAGCGAAGCGGAACCCGACCCAACCCGCAAATCAGAGACTACAGAGCAGTCCAGACAAATTACACTTCTCAAGGGTTTGAAGCAAAAAGAGGTTAAAATGTTGCCTTTGCAGTTGCCTTCGCAGTAAATGTTGTACTGTACGTGGAACACTTAATCTTAGCGTGTAATTAAATTGTCCTTTTTAGGTTTGTTGGATTATTTATGAAATACAGGAGCCAAGTAGGCTCATCGGAAATGGTTGCTTGGACGTTTATTTAAAAGAAAAGGGAAAAAAAAAAATAATCCTTAAATTAGTTATGAGTACAAAATGGGATGCCGGAAAATGTTTATGATGCTCGACTGAAATCTGTCTGAGAAGCAAACTCATTTCCTAATAACGAGCATTTAGCATACTCTCACAATACAGTTATATGAGCAAAACCTTTTCCCTTTGATTTTATCTTAATTTTATTTTAATGATGTGTTTTCAAGGGCACCGACTGCTTATGATATTCACCAAGTTAATGAATGGACGATGAAGGGAACAATAAAGGTCTAGAAAAAATACTGACTAGTTTTATGTATTATATTGGCTTTTAAAAGGAATAGAAGTAATTTCTCTAGTTATATAAATATTTAATATTTTAAACTTTTTCTACCTACTGCTGTTTAGAGTTTTAAGCTTGGTCTATCTCATATCAAAAAAAAAAAAAAAAAAGACACACATACTTTTCTGAACTGAATGCCAATGTTAAAGACACTGTTTCCAGAATTTTTCAGGGCAGTACGACTTTAACCATTCTGGAAAACTTACAGCACATCTTCATGTTTCATAAAGCCTTTTCCAAATTACAATCTTGTGACAATGTCTAATTTTAAGTCTTTTCTTACCCATTAGAATACATAGTGCTGAATTTATCATTCCTTAATAATTGGTGGTATAAACTAGATGAAATTATGTTGCGGATATTTGTGTAGTGTCTTTAAAAAGTTGTAAAACTCTAATCCCAGCAATATTATGAAGAGAATTGCTCAATGGAAGAAGTAGGTTTACACTTGAATTAGGATTTACTTCCAGTAAATCTTTGCTACACCAGATATGAACAGGGCTTTTTTTTTTTTTTTTTCCTGTGCTCTTGAGCCCTTCTTAGCAATGACAGATGAGCGATGACTAGAAATGAGGGAAGCCGATTTTGCCATAGCCATAGTTGTACAGGTTGGGATGGTTGCGTGGTAGGCGGGGATGCAGCTGGCCCGGGCTCACCTGCTGCCCTTCGGCCTCACCCAGACGGGCAGGGAGAGGAGACGGGGCAGGAGGTGCCAGGGGCTCCTATAAATCTCTATGCAAAAAAAATTAAAAAAAAAAAAAAAAATTACAAAACCTCTGCAAGGCTTGGGCTATACATTCAGCAAGTTCAGCAGTTCTGTACACAGCCTGCAATGCTCCCAGGCTTGGCACTCAATGGTGATGTTGGCGCGGGTGCGCGGCGATGGAGGCACCCAAAAAGGGCATTTTTTTGTCCCGAGGTACACAATGCTTACAAGGCTTACTTGCACTATTGCCTTTCGCCCGTAATACTCTATACACCAAGAGGGCAGGGGGGGCATAAAATGAGGCAGAAGGCTTTAAAAATATCTCACAGCTCCACGCCTGAGTTATGGGAAAGTTGTCTTACATCTGATGTTGTATTGTGACCCCGGGGGGCAGCAATCCTGTCGGGGGCAAGCGGAGAGCAAAGCATCAGCAAAACCAATACCCTGCGTTAGCAGCTTGGAAAAGAGAATAACTTCATGTACAGCCATTTTTTTTAATTTTTATTTTAAATGAGAACTGCAGTTGCCAATATGATGTCTCAGTTGTATCTTGGTTTTTCGGGGGGGAAATAATTCGCTCTTAAAACTGAAAGGCACTGCTGTAAACAGGACTTAACCGGGGGCGGGCTGGAGGGCCTGTTGCAGAAGGTGCATTTTGTTTTTACGCTGTGGTGTGCATGGTTTACAGAGACTAGTTGCATTTTCTTTGTGTATACTGTTTATTGTATATAGGGGATGTACGAATATAAGGATACCATTTTGTCATAACCATATCGAATTCTACTGATTTCCACTGTAGACACTGTCTTATTGTGTAGACTTACAGGCCAATCCACTGACTTTGATTGTGTAATTTAACAATAGAACTGATAAATAAAATTTAACTACAGTCTTCTGGTTTTCATGTGATTATTTCTTTAGCTGACAACCTCTTGGGAAGTGCACTGTGCAGAATGAACGGTAATTTTGACACAAATGAAATAGCAGTTGACAGGCAAGTATATGAGTTTAAAACCATGGCTTTTCAGAAGTGTATTTAAACTACAGCTTGCAAGGGCAAAGCCACTTTGGACTTTCTCTAGTTCAGGAATTACTGCAGAGGTTTTGGCTGCTTTTCTGAGCAGTCCTCAGAAGCACAAGCTGTGGTTTCTGCTGATTTTACATATGATTGTCAATTTTCTGCAGCATTAAGGGATTCGTTCACTGTGTGTACATATATGTGTGTGTGTGTTTGCGTACGATTATTTTTCTTCCCTTTGTATGATACCCTCCCTTTTTGCTCCACCTGGCTCTGGAGGATGCTGCCTAGCTGCTGACTTCCAGTGCATCCTGCTGTATCCCTCCCTGGGACGTTTTAAACCACAAATAAGCTAAACCAGACTTCAGTGCAAAAGCAGGTGAGAATGAATTGAGCGTAATTCCCCAGATCAACTCAAAAAGATGCTTTTTTACACTTTGGATGGAGGCTTTTTTTTTCTTGGTGGCTATAAAAGCCAAGCAGGCTTGCCAGCCTTGCAGTGGGGTTGTAGACCCGAAGGTGTCCATAGGAGACCTTGCCTTGACCTAGTGGAATTCCCCTGTGGGGACGGAGGTGCCCTTCCTCTTGTGAGTACCCGCAGGGACATCTTATCTCTATGAGGCTTTTTGAGCTGTGGGAAGCGGGGAATGGAGGGATCTGCCAGCAAATCTGCATTTGACTGACGTGGCTTTATTATACAGGTGCACTGGAAAAGCTGCTGGTGGAGCTGGTAATGGGATAGCTGTCATGCAAGGTGCTTCCCTGCAAGTAAAAAAGCACCCAGCGGTGAAGTCCAGCATAAAAGCAATTGGGGTTGCCTTTTGAGAGGAGTACTTTGACAGTTGAGAAAACTCTTATGTCAGGAGAGGAAGGATGGAGGAGGGGGGGATGTGTTGGCACAGACAAACTTCAGAAGCTGAGGAGCTACGGCCATGATTCAAGTAGCCCTCAAACCCTCCGGTAAGTTTTGAAAAGCCTGGGCACATGTTAAGAAAACTGTTCTGAGCATCAAGATGCCTCTGAAGTTTCCGCTAGATAGAGGTGTCAGCAGCGCCGGTGCTGCCAGACCAGGGCAGCTGGTGTGGAGCCGGGGACTGCTTTGGAGACGGAGATGTCTGGCACTAATATGTAACGTTAAAGGGAGAGGGTTGGGTCATGTCACCCTCCAAAAGATTGGAAAGTTGATAGCTGTCAAACCTGCATGGCCTTGCAAAGTGCCATATTTGGGGCCAATATTTACCTAAAGGGTGCCTGGTACATAAGGGTTGTTGGAAGCGAACTGCTCAGCTGATTTTTGTAAATGAACTTTGCAACCTCTTTATATAACATATGATATATTTTAGTATGCTGTAATACATGTTTGCTCCCAATTCTGTCATTTTTGAGTAAAAATGAACTAATGGGCTTTTTCATGTGATTTTTTTTAAAATTCGCACATTATCCAAAATGATTAGAGCCATGAAGAAGACCTGACAGATATCAGTGCAACTGCTGTTTTAGCTCATGAGATCACTGAGCAAAGGCGAAGCAGAGAAGAAGAAAAACTGATCCATCTCCTCTTAAATTTCAGCCAGAAATACCAGATAATTGAGGAAGCCTGTCAAACTAATGCAAACTTCCAGCTGCAGACCCGGGCTGCCGGGCTGGCCCACGTGGTCCTGGGGAGGCACAGCGAGCAGCTCCAGTGGAGAGATCGTCTTTGCAGAGACATCTTCTGCAGGAGAAATGTTTTCCGAGCAGGTGAGAGATGTAAATCTTTCGGTTACTAAAAATCCCCCTGTCTCTGCAGCATTCGTGAGGAGCTGGGGATGGTTTGATTTGCCGGGGTGGCAGCAGAGGGTCCTTCCCATGCGGGAGCGGGGACGCTGGGACAGGGGATTTGGGATCTCCTGCCTCCAAGGTGCACAGAGCAATGACAAACCAGTTCGTGATCCCAGCAAAGCTGGGATCAGGGCTCTGGAGGCAGCTGGCGCCGTTTGTCCTTCCCACCCCGCTGCCGGCCACGGCTCCTGGGCGGCGAGGAGGCACAGTCTGCACAAAACCTTCCTGAGCAAATAGCAGAACATCTGACCTCTTACCTATGAAATCCAATTCTGGATTTCCTAAAGCAATCTCCCTGTTACACCAGCCTCATCAAGGAAGAGCGTAATTTCATTTAATCCATTTCTTGAAGTCAGAGTCAATTGCGGCTGCCATCATGCTAATATTGCTGCTCTGCTATCTCTAGAGGTGGGGTGACAAGTTTAAACCTCAAATCGAATTTGTCTCTAAGCTTCCAGAGGATCTAGCAGCTAAATTACCCGTGGTCTCTACCCAGAAGCTTTGTCATGCAGTTGAGCTTTGCGAGGATGCATGGGGCCAGGCAGGTGAGGTTATCGCGCTTTTTGTTTTGAGAGCAATGAAATGCTGAAACACTATATATGCAAAGCAATCAAAATATTTATAGTGAGGGCTGAGTGTTCATCTTCAGAACAAAGTGCTGCCTTTTGGTGTTCTCAGCTGCCTGAATTTGTATCTTCCCTCATATGACTGCAAATAAGGTTTGGCAAGGGTGTTCACAAGCAGTTGTTGACATAAACCTCTACATAAACTATAAAAACTATATAATCTACGGAAGTTTATGTCAAGTATATGTATTTTCTGATATGCGTTCATGGGCAGAGGGCTGCAAACAACACTTGTCACACCATTCATTTGAGCCCTCGGTCTCCTAATGAGGTCTCAGCTCCACAGCATACAGTGGCTAGTGGCACAACACTTTTTTTGCCAGGAAATAGTAAATTTTCTGGTAAGTGAGGTTTGGCAATAATGAGAGCTGTAGTTAAAAGGGATGCGTTCAAGGGATATTTAGGCCAAATGAAAGGTGAGATTTCAGAACAGCTCTAAGTTTTTAAGTTCTCAACTCACATTTCTGCTATTGTTCCTCTTTGAAAACAGCATTTTCCTTTTATATCCTGTCTTTAAATTGTAAAGGCAATCTGTAATGAGTTCAGATGAACCACAAGCTGAATGAAGCCTTTGATTTCAGGTCAAATTGTTTCACCCAACCTGGGATGGAAATGTTGGGACCTTTTCCTTTGAATAAGCCATACAAATATACGCTGCTTTTTTTGGGTGGGCTGCAGCTGGGTATGAGCCCTGGAGCAGTTTCTCAGGGAAGGAAGGATACTCCAGCTTTTCCAGCAGGGTCTCCGCTCCCATCACCGCAGCAGGAATTGCTGCTCTGTGGCTGCGAGGGGACACGGAGCCTCGAGGGGTCTCTCTCCCCCTTTGCAATCAATGCACCATGCTCGGTACAGCAACAGGTCTGCAATGTTATTAATATTAGGTGAAGCACATGGCAAGTGTTACTTTGTGCAATATAAGCAGGTGGATAGAGGGGTTACACCGCACAGGAGATCTGTGCTCCATAGGGGGAAACTGGGAATCTCCCCTCTGGGCATGGCAAGCTGGGAAGCGTATTAATAGACATCATTACATTAGAATAATTGCTGCGGAATCAGCAAGCGCGTACATAATCTTTAATGCCTGGGAAATCTCACACAGTTTCAAAATAATTAAAAGTGGGATTAATCTAGATGCCAGACAACGCCTGCCTAATTACTAATGAATAAAGCTGTGTGAATGGCTGCAGCATCCTCAGCAGCATCAGCTGCTCCAGCACTTTGAAGTCAATCCCCTCTTAACACACAACAGGGCAGGGGCTCGTCCCTGCCGGCTGCGACTGTCTGAGGTGGGAGTGAGCCCCCCACAGCCGCGCCACCCACCGGGACTGCTCTGGGGAGATGCTGCTGGGCGCAGCGGGGCCATGGGGCTCCGGGACCAGCGCATCCCTCCTGGAGCACCAGCGGCCGTGCAGCCATGCTCTGTGTGTGGCTGGTGATCTGACCCCAGGACAGACCCACGGCAGCGATTCCAAGGTCAAGGGGTGCAGAAAGTGCTTCTATGGCCGGGTGAGAAACCTCAGCTGGGCAGGGGTCCCCAGCGCCCCAAGCAGCAGGACCTGTGTGAAAAAGTGACCCATTGGGAAGAGGATCTGTGCCCACGCTTTGGGCAGCACTGTTTTGCAGACCTGACTTTCATATGTCACCTTTTGATTCCTTTGAAAAATTAATCAGCAACGCTGGGAAGAGTCCGGAGCCCTGCACAGCCCCTACATCCTAAATAGACGTCCCCTTCACCGAGTGCTGCGCAAACCCCAAATCAATGCGGCATTTGCTGTCGTGGTGTTGTGCCAATGCTCCCTGTGGCAGCAGGGATTTGCTGCAGCTTTTCCACTCCGGCAGGCAGCAGCAGCCCATGCAGTGCCTGGAATGCCAGGCCCTGCACCACCCTGCACCACCAGCTCGCATCCTGACCAGCGGTGGGGCAAGACCCCCGCGCTATGGCGTGCCATATCTCGCAGCCTGCGCCAGGCAGGGACCTCTGCTCCCCTTGGGCAGCTTCATGGTTTTATGAAGCTGTAAATACACAAAGAACCAAAAAAGTCCTGGAGAACAGGCAAGGTGCCTGAGGTCTGGAGGAAAGCCAATGTCACTCCAGTCTTCAAAAAAGGCAAGAAGGAGGAGCCGGGGAACTACAGGCCAGTCAGCCTCACCTCCATCCCTGGAAAGATGATGGAAGAGCTTGTTCTGGGCATCATCTCAAAGCATGTGGAGGAAAAGAAAGCTATCAGAAGTACTCAACATGGATTCACCAAGGGGGTATCACGTCTGACTAATCTGATAGCCTTCTACGATGGCATGACTGGATGGACAGATGAGGGGAGGGCGGTAGATGTGGTCTACCTTGACTTAAGCAAGGCGTTCAACACGGTCTCCCACAGCATCCTCATAGGGAAGCTTAGGAAGTGTGGGTTAGATGAATGGACAGTGGGGTGGCCTGAAAACTGGTTGAAAGACAGAGCTCAGAGGGTCGTGATTAGGGGCATAGAGTCTAGTTGGAGGTCAGTGACGAGTGGTGTTCCCCAGGGGTCAGTACTGGCTCCAGTCCTGTTCAATATATTCATCAATGACCTGGATGAGGGGATAGAGTGCACCCTCAGCACGTTTGCTGATGACACAAAGCTGGGAGGGGTGGCTGACACACCAGAAGGCTGTGACGCCATACAGAGAGACCTGGACAGGCTGGAGAGCTGGGCGGAGACAAACCTTATGAAACTCAATAAGGGCAAGTGTAGGGTGCTGCACCTGGGGAGGAATAACCCCTGCCCCAGTACAGGTTGGGGGTGACCTGCTGGAGAGCAGCTCTGTGGAAAGAGACCTGGGAGTCCTGGGGGACAACAGGATGGCCATGGGGCAGCAATGTGCCCTTGTGGCCAAGAAGGCCAATGGCACCCTGGGGTGCATCAAGAAGAGTGTGGCCAGCAGGTGGAGGGAGGTCATCCTCCCCCTCTGCTCTGCCCTGGGGAGGCCGCATCTGGAGTGCTGTGTCCAGTTCTGGGCTCCCTGGTTCGAGAAGGAGGAGGGTGCAGCAAAGGGCTACCAAGATGCTGAGGGGACTGGAACACCTCTCTTATGGAGAAAGGCTGAAGGATCTCTTCAGTCTGGAAAAAAGATGACTGAGAGGGGACCTTATCAATGCTTATAAATACTGAAAGGGTGGGTGTCAGGAGGATGGGGCCAGGCTCTTTTCAGTGGTGCCCAGCAACAGGACAAGGGGTAACGGGCACAAACTTGACCATAGGAAGTTCCACCTAACCATGAGGAGGAACTTCTTTCCTGTGAGGGTGGCAGAGCCCTGGCACAGGCTGCCCAGAGAGGTGGTGGAGTCTCCATCTCTGGAGACATTCCAAACCCGCCTGGACGTGTTCCTGTGCCACCTGCTCTGGGTGACCCTGCTCTGGCAGGGGGTTGGACTGGATCATCTCCAGAGGTCCCTTCCAACCCTGTGATTCTATGATTCTATGATCTTCCCTGCGGGGAAGCTGCTGCGATGCTGGCTTAGCCCTGGTGGTCCTGGGGACCCACCGTCATGGCTGGGGCACGCTGGCTGTGTGTCAGGACAGCTGCGTGTCAAGGTTGGGATGCTCGTGGCACAGGTGGGTAGAAGCCACAACGTACCAGTCGTCCCCACGTGCTACTGTCTGGTGCCTGGTGTACCCTGCAGTTGTGCCCTTGGAGCTATTTGCTGACACCAGACACAGATTTAGTCATTACCGGGATTTTTGCGTTCTCCACAGAATTGCCACATCTGGAAAACTCCTGCTGCTTGGGTTGAAGGTCAGTGTTAGAAACCCCCCTTTCCTCTGTTCCCAGTTCTGTGGGTATGGTGACACTGGGGGATAACCTCTGCTGCTGCAGCTTATGGGAGGTGCATTTGCTGCTGCTGTTGCCCCATGTGTTGTAATCCTTAGAGGGTTTTTTATGGGGGTGTATTTATTTTAATTCAATAGAAAAATACCTCATCTGCCCCCCAGATCAAGATGGGCTAATTGCTTGAGTGGAAAGATGAATGCGGTGAGCAGGTTCCTTGAGGGTGGCTCTGTGGCTCACCTCTCCCTTTGGCTAGCCCACCGTCTCCCTCTTTCAAATGGCAGCTCCTTTGGTTTCTGAATACCTCCAGATGGAAGAGAGGTAACTGGCGAACGAATTTCCTTGATCTCTCTTAAGAGATCAGTGGTATGTGTTGGAAAAGGAAGTTTTACATTAGGCCAAAATGGTTCACACCAAGGATTGGCAAGCAACACTTTCCTCCCCGCCCTGAGCAACACAGGGACCACTTGGCGTTGCAAAATCCCCCTATGGCCCTGGAGTGAAGGATGTTGGGCTCTTGCAAACAAGTAGGTCCTGAGGCACTGGGGCTCATGAAGCTTGTTTTTTTGTAAAGAGGAGGTACTCGGCACCATCAGTTTGGGAGCTGCAGTTGGAGCCATGCAGCTCAGGCTGATGGCACTGGGACTCACTGGGTCATACCCATGCTGGCAGCAGCGGTGGCTCCGTGTCATGTCCATCCCACCTCTGCCAGGCTCAGGATTGCCTTTTGCCATTGAGGAGCTGGTCTCACATTGCCTGTGTATGGCCACAGCTATGTGGGCTTGGGAAGCCAAAAAATGGGGTGCTGCAGGGCGTTAGGGTGGGCTGGCAGAGGGGATGGGTGCCGAGGGGGTCTGGAGCTGGGGTGAAAAGCTGCCCATCCTCTCCAGGCAGTGCACAGCGAAGACAGGGGGCAAGGAGGCTGTGCAAGTCAGCATTTCAGCCCTGATTAAAGATCATCAAGCTGGATTTGATGCTGTGCAAAGTTAATGGGGCTGTATTGTTTATTTATATGTATAAAAGTGTGTGTCATGGTTTGTATAAAAGGTGTGTCACGGTTTTGCCCAGGTACACAGAATCACACAGAATCACAGAATGGTTCGTGTTGGAAGGGACCTTAAAGTTCATCTAGTTCCACCCTTGGCCCTGGGCAGGGACACCTCCCACCAGACCAGGTTGCTCCAAGCCCCATCCAGCCTGGCCTTGAACACCTCCAGGGATGGGGCAGCCACAGCTTCTCTGGGCAACCTGGGCCAGGGGCTCACCACCCTCACAGCAAGGAATTTCTTCCTCAGATCCAATCTAAATCTCCCCTCCTCCAGTGTAAAACTGTTCCCCCTCGTCCTATGGCTCCCCTCCCTGATCCAGAGTCCCTCCCCAGTAGGCCCCCTTCAGGGACTGGAAGGGGCTCTAAGGTCTCCCCGGAGCCTTCTCTTCTCCAGGCTGAACCCCCCCAGCTCTCTCAGCCTGCCCTCACAGCAGAGGGGCTCCAGCCCTCACAGCATCTCCGTGGCCTCCTCTGGCCCTGCTCCAACAGGTCCATGTCCTTCTTGTGCTGAGGACTCCAGAGCTGGACACAGTACTCCAGGTGGGGTCTCCCCAGAGCAGAGTAGAGGGGCAGAATCCCCTCTCTGGATCTGCTGTCCACGCTTCTTTTGATGCAGCCCAGGATGCGGTTGGCTTTCTGGGCTGCAAGCATGCGTTGCCTGCTCATGTTGAGCTTCTTGTCCACCAGCACCCCCAAGTCCTTCTCCTCAGGGCTGCTCTCAAGCTATTCTCCACCCAACCTGTATTTGTGCCTGGGATTGCCATGACCCAGGTGCAGGACCTTGCACTTGGCCTGGTTGAACTTCATGAGGTTCGCACAGGCCCACCTCTCAAGCCTGTCAGGGTCCCTCTGGATGGCATCCCTTCCCTCCAGTGAGTTGACCGTGCCACACAGCTTGGTGTCATCAGCAAACTGGCTGAGGGTGCACTCAATGGGGACAATGGGGACATGGACAATCCCACTGTCCATGTTGCTGACAAAGATGTTAAACAGCACTGGTCCCAGTACTGACCCCTGAGGAATGCCACTCGTCACTGGTTTCCATGTGGACAATGAGCTGTTGACTGCAACCCTTTGAGTGCAGCCATCCAGCCAGTTCCTTATCCGCCGAGTGGTCCATCCATCGGATCCATGCTTTTACAATTTAGAGACCAGGATGTCATGCGGGACAATGTCAAAAGAAGCTGACCCTTTGGTCCCTCAGCTTTTATACTGAGCATGGCAGATGGGGACGGAACACCCCATTGGTGAGTGTGGGTTACCTGTCCTGTCCCCTCCTTCCCTGCAGGTGTGACCCCTCCCCGGGGCAAACACCCGGGCCAGCTGCCCCTGTCTGCCACAGCCACGCGTGTGCACCCAGGCCTCTCGCTGGCCCAGGGCTGGCCCTGCTCCCCCCCCCCAAACCAGGACAAGGTGCTTCCGAGGAGTAATGGATTGTGAACAACAAGCAGTGATATGCTGACTTTTTAAAATACAGAAAAAAAGTATTCTTACAGTACAAATGTATGAGAATAATGGGGAGGGAATTGCAGAGCTGTTTCCCTCAGGTCCTGTGCTCCAGAGTCTGAGTTTGCATGTGGAAGACTCACGCCAGCCCAGGTGGCCCAGGTACCACCAGGCATCCCCACAGCCATTGCGATGCCCGCTCTGTCCTTGGCAGGGATCTAAGCTGAGGGGTGACACGTGGGCGGTTATTGCTGAGAAGAACAGTGCAGAGCTCTTCCCCTCACTGAGGATCCCAGGATGTGATTCTCACTTTGGAAGACGCCACAGGTTGGCGAGCCATGAGTGTGCTAGTCTCCTCCTCAGAGGGGGACACGTGGGAGCAGGGACCCCCATCTGCTGGTGCAGTGTGGTGGCACTGGGACTGCTCGGGGTGGGCAAGAAGGGGGCACAGAGAAGGACAGTGTCTGTGACAGGTCCTTGTCCCAGCCCCATGCCCCTCTGCCCTGCCATGCTTTGGGCAGCGCTGCTGCATTTCAGCTGCCTCCATGCTGGGGTCTCTCATGGGGTCCCTCCACGGCTCAGCCCAGCGCTGTGCCGGATCCTGCCCGGGGAGGCCAGAGGCACCAGGCTCTGCCAAAATAATGCTGGGTGGTGGGGCCGATGCAGCACACCAGGGAGGCAGTGCCATCACCAGGGCAGGCAGAGGGGCAAGGTTTGCAACAACAGCTTTTGCGAGCAGTCACAGATTTCACAGCAACAAGAACGGGGCTGCTCCCTTTCGCCGTGTCCTCAAGTTCCATTGTGGAGCAAACGTGAATTACAATTACTGACAGGCTGCTTTCCTCCGGTGCCCTTCCGAGCACGGTACGCACTGCAGCTGCCCGGCCAGCATGTGCAGGGCTGGCTCTGCAGGGACAGCCATGCTGCTGACTCACCCGCGCACTTCCCTGGGTCACACTATTGCAACGCAGATTTTCTTTCTTTCTTTTTTTTTTTTTTTCCTCCCCCCCACCACCACTTTTAATGGCCTTGCAGAGAAAATGCTGCATCGGCATCAGGGCATGCAAAGTGCTGCCTGCAGAATTTTAACTCCCTCCCAGGGCCTTTTGGGATGTCGCTGCCCATCTGGAGGGAGTCACGCTGGCTCTTTGTCAAACATCATATTGATTTTGAAATTACTCTTATGGCTCTTTAAGGCAGTGCCCTTTTTGTGGCCCTTTGCATTTGTCAAAGCTGATCTCTCTCTTTCAGATGTGGCAGGGGTGGCATTCTCTGGTTTGGCTGCATCCATTTTCCGTGAGTGGCAGGTCAAGTTTTGCATGGGGAGAGGGAGATCAGAACTGAAGCATCTGACTCGCAGTTTTCCCCCAGCGGTGCTCAGCTTTTGAGCAGGATGGGGCTCGCTGAACACACTCTGACAGCGGAGTTTTTCCTCCCAGGCCGTGGGCAATGATCACAGCCTGGGCTAGAGTTTTATAAGGTGCAGACCATGAGCTGTGATAAAGGGACATCAGGTCACGGTCCTGCCTTTGGGTTCTTCACCAACTCTGCCAGCCCGTGCCCTAAATGCTAACCCAGCAAGCCCATTTGGCCTGGCTGCTTTTCTGTCACTTCTGTGCAAAAATGAAATGCAAACCAAAGACTGCAGAGGCAACACCGCAAATTAAGATCTAAAGGTGACTCATTCTGTCACCTTCTGCAGGCTGCAGAACAGCCTTTCCTTGACGATAAATACAATCTCTGTATCTGTACACTCAGCTGTTAATATTGTAAACAGAGTACAATGTTTTTCAGATTATTGAATCATTACTGTCAGTAGAACAAGCAGCTCAAGCAGGCTGCCAAGGCAGAAGATGAAAGAAATCCTTAATTTTATGTTACTGGTTCATGCACAAATTTCTGAGTGAGGGTGATTAACTGCTGGAACAAGCCACCGAGGGGAGCGGGGGATTCTCCAGTTCCTCCTGTCTCCAGATGAAGGCTGGCTGCCATTCTTCAAGGGATGCTTTTGCCAAAGTTGTCGGATTCAGTGCGAGTGCAACCAGCTGAACTGTGTCAGGAGCCCACCTTGTGCAGGGGGCCAGTGGAGATGATCTAATTGTCTCAGCCACCCTTAGTGCTTGCAACATGCTTTTAAAAAAGAGCTTGGTGTTAATGCACGTTCTGGATATTCATGGGTCAGTTCACTCTGACCCTTTAAAGAAATATCTTTTAGCTGGCACCAGTCACTGGGGCTAGCAATGCTGTCCTGGGTGCCTCCCGGGATGCTGCAGCATGCCGCCTGCCTCCATCCCCTGCAGTGCTCAGTGGGATGCTGGTCCGTGCACACCATACAGCCTCCCCTGGCAGGGAAACGCAGGCATGGAGAGGTGTAGCGGCTTGCTTTGGGGGTCGGAAAGGCCCTGAGGGGGGAGAGAGGCTGCTCTGAGGGTGATGGTGTGGCAAAACTGCCTTTCATCAGGGTCAGCTGCAAAAATGACCGTGCTCACACTGCAACCAGTCAATCAGTTTGTGTGTTGCTTGTGTGCAGCAGGTCACAATAGAGGATGTTGTTCCTGGTTGCCCTTCATCCCCATCACTGACCCTGCCAGCGCTTGTCTTCCTCGCAGAGCTCGTACAGGGGCTTGGATGCACCCCTGGCACTCGCAGGTCCCTCTGTAGCTCCGATCCTGGGCAATGGCTCTGACTAGTTCTCAGGGCTGCTAATTAAGCAGGGATCACCTTGGATTTGCTTGACTGGAGGATTGGGACTCATTTGTGTTGCTTTTACTCATGTACAACCTGTCTCTTGAGAGGGCTCAGCCTGTGGAGGAGATATGGAGATGCAGCCGGGAAGAGAGACGACACGTCTAGCAGGTCTCATGGGTGACTTGCTTGGTGAAACCTCAGAGAAGAGCCCGTTTCTCAGCCCCCAAAGCCGAGGATGCCCCCTGCCAAAGACTGTTGTGTGAGGAAGAGTTTGGTCCTAATCATGGGGCTAATATTCCATGTTCCCTTCACCTGACAAGCAGCAGAGACACAGACATCTCATGACATCCCAGCCCACTCTCAGCTGCTGCTGGGACCTCTGCCCTCAAGGGAAAGGTCTTCCCCTCCCCTGCCCCACTCTGAGCTCCAGGGTGAAAGTCTGACCTCGGAGGTGCTGAGCATAGGTTGCGGAGTCCTTCAGCTGCTCATGGCTGGCCAGCAGCGGAGAGGGTGAGCTGTCACTGGCACATTTACTTGAAGCCAGAATCATAGAATGGTTTGGGTTGGAAGGAACATTAAGGACCATCTCGTTCCACCCCCCTGCCCTGGGCAGGGACACCTCCCACCAGACCAGGTTGCTCCAAGCCCCGTCCAGCCTGGCCTTGAACACCTCCAGGGATGGGGCAGCCACAGCTTCTCTGGGCAACCTGGGCCAGGGGCTCACCACCCTCACAGCAAAGAATTTCTTCCTCAGATCTCATCTAAATCTCCCCTCTTCCAGTGTAAAACTGTTCCCCCTCATCCTATTGCTACATGCCTTTGTAAAAAGTCCCTCCCCAGCTTTCCTGGTGCCCCCTTAGGGACTGGAAGGGGCTCTAATGTCTCCCCGGAGCCTTCTCTTCTCCAGGCTGAACACCCCCAACTCTCAGCCTGTCCTCACAGCAGAGGGGCTCCAGCCCTCAGATCACCTTCATGGCCCTAATGGACCCGCTCCTTCCAGCAGTCATGCTTTTGGCCTTAGAATAAATGCAAAGATCAGAAAAGAAAAAAAAAATTACCTGGGAAAAAAAAAATCATTTGTTGAAAGGATTTATGTGTGCCGGCCAAGTCCTGCTTGGTATTCAGAACTGGAACAAGGTAGGAACCTTAATGTTTACATCGGTACCAATTTAGGCTTTAATTGCAATCCATCTTTCTCTGGATTTTAATATATTTTCTATTGTTTTGCTCCACAGATACTTAGAAATGTGAGCTCCTTTACTACGTGACTACTTAGGCCAATAAAAGAACTATTTACTTAACACATTAGTCTGCGGGCAGGCTTCTGTGAGTCTGCTTGTGGATGCTGCCTGCCGACCATGGCTGTGGGTATGAATATGCATAATTAATAAATGTTATTTTGCTGGACATACATTCCTGAGTGTCTCAGCTCTCCTTGACCGAGAAATTCTCTCTCTCAGATCTAATGAAAGGTTTAGACTTTTTAATTTATTTTCTTAGATTAGACTCAGAAAATAACCTTATTATTCTAATAGATACATTAGTCCCTGAGGAAGACATGAATAAGTGAAAAAAACGATAGGTGAAAAATAGGCCAGAGCTGCTATTACAGAAGAGTCTTTCTGACCTTTTAATTTTTGGTTCAAAACCATGGGAAATCAGACTCTGCGAGAATGCAAAGTGCAGCCAGCTGATTGTGCCGCCTCAATAGCTGTTTTCCTGTGCAAAGCGATAGAATTTCTACTAAAGCAACCATTTTCTCTGGAAATACAATTCCAGAGAATTGTTATATTAAATCTCTTTGAGATTGTGTCAAATCCATCAAATCCAATGTGTTAAATCACATTTTGGACTGTACACACTAGAGGGAGCTACAGAAAAACCAATCCCCAGGCTGCTGCCAGGCTCCTGCCCTGCTCCCCAAAGCCATGGCCCCTGCCCGCTCCTGCCCTCTCCCCTGGGAAAACGGGTGTCTTTTAGGAGCAAATCCTTAAAATAGCTCTTTAGGGATGCTGGAGGAGCAGTTTTGTTGAAAATATATTACTTAAATATGCTGATGTTTATTAAAGTTTTAGATGGAAAAAAGAAGGCTTTTATTGCTATCACATCAAAATGTTGCATTTTGAGAATGTTCCTGGTTAGGTCATGTTGGTCCTTTGGGATGTTTCCCCTGTATTCCTGCTCCACACTGAAACATTCTGTATACAGCCGTAGACATGTATACATATAGACATGCTTTTACACAGTATACTGCTCTCCGAAGGACAAATTGCCGCTGTTGAAGGTATCCGGAACCCAATTAAGATGTTTCAGGGGATTGGAAACTATTTTTGCAGCCTTGTTTCACCCCACCAGCCATTCTGAAAGTCCAGCTGTTTCTCCTGCTTCCAGCATGTCTGCTTTCCAGCACAGGAGCAGGAGTGGACCGCCACCCACAAATTTGCCTAATCTCTTCTTAAAATCCCCTGCACTCCCAGTATCTGCAGCTTCCCCAGGGAGGGCAGTCCTTGGGGCTGGGTGAGAGGGAGCTCTTGCTTTTCCTCTGCCTGCTCCCTCTCTGTGTTGGGAAAACAGGGAATGGGAGTTCCCAGCTCACCAGCAAAGTCCCAACTTTCAACTGCCTCCCGAGGGGGCCCCGTTTTCCTCAGCTGAAGGATTCTTGTTTTTAAAGGCCAACTTATGATGACAGAAATGCAGATAATCTTTTTTTCCCTCCTTTGAGAGCTAATATTAGGAATCAGTGATATAATCCCTATGCATTGATGGAGCCTTGAGGAGGTTAATGCACTGTGGAAGCCAGGACGTACCGTACAGCTGCTCCAAGGGCTGTATTTTCCCAGCGACTACTTGCACTACCAGCTTTATGGAGAAGAGTGGGGCTGACACTGGGACAAGGCTGAAATCAGTGCAGAGGTAGGAGAGTTTGGCCCATGCTGCTATTAATGGTCGTCACGGTGCTGCTTATGTGAGGCCTGAATGATAACAGGCGCAGGCTGTTTGCTTTGCTGTATTACCATACAACAGCATCTTTGTTGCTGCTTTGATGAGCTGTCTGTGCTGCAGCTCGGGTAAGGGCTGCTTTTCCGTCTGTAAGGGAACATCAGCTCTGTTAAGGCAGAAATATTTCCCTCTGAACAACAAGAAAAGAAAAGCTAAGCAGTGGTCTTGTCAAGTGCTGTTCCACTGATAAAACAGGAAATAGGACAAAAGTTTTCTCTCATCAAACAGGGTTATTCTCAGCAAAGAGCAGATGTCTCCTGTTTATTTCTTTCCTCTTGCTCCTGTGGGTTTTTTTGTGTCCCCAGGTGTGTAAATTTTCACAGGGGCTCTGGGTCTGACACTGCAATTCCCCAAAAGACCTGTCACTGGGGATAAAGAAATCCAGCAACAGGCTGGGAGAGACAAGCAGACACAAGCTAACTAGTCGGGAAAGCTTTCAAGGATTTCAGCTGAGCCGTGGCACAGCGGTAGACGCACGGCTCAGTGGGTGGAATATGCGCATGGAAGCATCTTGAGGACCATGCGTTTGAGCCGCGGTGGTGCGAGGAGCGGCAATCCGTCCCAGCCTCTCCTGCTCTCCCGCAGTGATTAGCGCGCCTTTTGTAAATTACAGAGAAAAAAAAAACATGCTAGCGGAGTAATGCTTAAACAAAGCATCTGGGTGTTTCAATATGGTAGGGAGTATGCAGGCTGGGCTGCCCAGCCCAGCCCAAGATCAAGTTTAGAGCAGCGTTTAACTTCTGATGAAGGCTGGCATGAGTTTCTGCTTGGAGTGGTGACTCTGGAGGAAGAAATGGAGACCCATCTGGGAAAGAGAGATGCCCCCTTAGCATCAGCCACATCCTGAGGCCACCGCTGACCCGGTGAGGTTTATTTAAATCGGAGGTGGCGACGTTATTCTAATGTGATCTGAAACGTACACCAGGCACAGTGACTGTCAGTCCTCTAATCCACAGGGAGAGGTCTCCAGGGGAATGGAGCAGGTTGTGGTCAGCCGTGATGCTGTGATTCAGAGGGATGCACCAGGGATGGTACACGTTAGGGTTCCCCTCCATGCAAGGCACGGTTGGGAAACAGTTTTTCTCTTCATCTCAGGCTCTCCGAAGGCAGAGCTGAGCACCGAGGGCCAGAGTTGTGTCCTGTGTGTTGTTCCCCACTACTGTACCTCGTTCAGTCAGAAAAAAGGCAGCAGGGCTGGCAGAAGTTGCTCTTTGCAATAGGATGCAGCAACTGAAAGTGGAAACTGCTTTTTATGGCTCTCGTAGCAAGGCTTCCCATTTAGCCCAGGAGTAGCAGCTGTTCTCCGAGTTTACAACACACAAACAGACCGCATTGTTTTCTGATTTGCCTTTTTTATTGCAGCAGATATTGGATGGGTAGCTAGTGGGGGAAAAAAAAAAAAAAAAAAAGGAGGGAAAGACCAGCCCAGCTCGTTTGCTTTCCAATACTGGAGAACTGTAGGAGCTCAGCACACACTCTTCCAGGCAAACACCACCCAGGTGCCCCCATGGACAATGCTGCTATCTCTGGGTGTGTGGGAAGGAGGGGGCTTGTTTGGGGCAGAGGATGCAGGCAGGCGGTTAGCGAGCTGGCAGTCCTGGGGGAGACTTGCGTACGCGGGATGTGCGCCAGCGCTGGGAGATGCCCCACAACTGGGGCAAGAACCGGCTGGCTCTGCAGAGCTGGCGGGAGTGCTGCAATCAAAAGGGACTTTTTTCACTCAAGTCGTCAAACACAACTGCATTAATGCGAGAGAGCAGACAGCTGAGTAGGCAGGGGCCATTTTATCAACATGGTAATGCCTTTTTTTTTTTTTTTTTTAACCAAGATCACACCTGCAAATGGCTGAGCTGATTTCTGTAACACCAATTTCTGTAGCTCAGGCTCTGTGTCAGGTGCTCAGTGGGCGATCGCTTCCTCAGCTGAGCCTTCCACAATAAGCCTGGATTTTTTTCCAAGCTTCCTCTGCCTTCCTGGCTGCTCTCATGGTGTAGCAAAGCAAAGGGCCTTCTGCCAGGGCTTGCCAGGCAGGCCGCTCAGCAGGCTCTCCTCTGCCTTTGGGTGACTGGAGTGCGTGTGAACCGGAGGCAGGTTATCAGCCCTTGCTGGAGGCAGGTTATCATCAGCCCTTGCTGGAGGCAGAGGCTGGGCCAATATGCTGATTCCTTCAGAGCATCGCTCCAGTGATTACAGCTCCATTCAGCCTCACAGTGCTGCCGCTCTTCCCATCCAAACCTCTCCCGGGAGCACGAGGTTTTAGCAGGCACCTCTCCAGTGTAACGTAGCGTCACTGGGGACTGGGGTTCATTCACCACCACTGCCTCGCGCGTGCCCAAATTGGGTGCAGGCTCTGGCCGTGGAGAGAGAGGAGCGAGTGCCAGCCATCCGTGAGTCATGGCGCTCCCTCGGTATTTGCTACACTTGGGTGGGGTTCCTCAGAAATGCCAATTCACTTCCAGAGAAACATAAATCACAAGGTTTATACAAGCTTCAGTTCTGCAGATCCCTCTAACATCCAGGATGGGGTTTACAGTTCATTTAAAAAAAAATAAATAAAAAAAAGAAGAGGGCATGTGAAAGCAAATGTCTTTAATAATGATCCCCAGAGCAAAAACTTTCACTCTTCCTTCAGATGATGAAAAACACTGGGGAGCGGCCGCCCCCGGAAAGTCAGGCCCCTCCTGCCTCCCCTCCCTTTGAAGCTGGGTTTCCTTCCTCTCGGCGGTGTGGTGACATGACTGGGGACAGCATGTCTGTCACACGCTGGCACTCAGGCTCTCTGCAGGTCTGTGCCAGACTGCTTCCATGGCCGCCCCCGTACTCCCTGCAGAGCGGCTCCTCTGCAGCTGCTTAGGAGAGGGCACGCAGGTGGCTGCGGCCAGTTACGGCAGGGAGTGAGCCCTCCTTCCCAGTCTTGCCTGGCGCTGCACGTCTCTGCATGGGTGACCTGTGCGGTGGGACAGAAGCACTCTTTCTCCAGGGGAAGGGACTAAGCATTGTCCTGTGGGTATCCCACTGCATCTGTCAGCAAAGTCCCAAACCCTTTTGTTCAAAATATCTGGGCCTCCCTTATCTGTTCCCATAAATTAACTGAGAGCATCTTTGCCTGCCCTCTCTTCACTGGTCCAAGTCAACTCATTTAAGAGCCTGAATGTTTGAGATGTTCTTTGCTGCATGTACCTGATGCTCACAACCACCCGCAGCCCATTGCCTCCCTTGTGAGTCCTTGTTCCCCTCCAGAGTTTCTACCTTCTACATTGTGTGCCTTCTCTTGCAAGTCCAAAGAACAAAGCTGTCCTCCCCACGCACTTGGGCGCTCCTTCTTTTCTTAATTGAGCTCTGCAGAGCTCAGTTATTAATAAAAAAATCACAACGTCATGTACAGCCCGCACCATCATGTCTCTCAATGTCTCCACCGCGCGAGATTGTGTGTTTTTTCCACCTTTTAGCGTCTCTTTGCTGCAGCAGTTGTTTAAAAAGAGGAGGAAAGCTGAGAAATCCCTCCCCACCTGCCAGAATTGAGCAGTGATTTCAGTTTGGGGTGTGGCATTTTGATATCGTCATTCATGGTTATTAAAAACTGTTATTTGCGAACACTCAGCTGCCAAAAATAAAAGATTTATAATACCCTATGAGGATTTGTCTTACCAAAGGTGTCAAACTCATCCTTGCTTGTCAGCCTTTTATGTAAAATGTTGTTTTCTAAGCAGTGCTCGTGGCCTGTGTCTCTGCTTACCTCTTGGTAACAAGTGTAAGGTTAATATTCAGCAGTGGCAATTAAAAGCAGCTTCTACTTGAGTGGGGTTAGATTTCGAAGACATATTTTCAGCATTTCTCATAGTTAGTACAATCCGTGGAGAAGTGCAGGACCCTTTCACAGCAAACGCTGGGTTTCGCTGCCACGAGGGTGAGCGACATGGAGAGCAACAACGGACCTGGGGACCCTTTGCCCCGGCACATTGAGGAATTCAGGACAGAACATTCTGAAGAAAACTTTGCATCAAGAAAATGCCCCACAACAGCAGGTTAGAGACTGGGCTGGGACTTTATGGTGGGGGTGAGGGCGGATCTTCTTCTCCTCTTTTTTCCTGGGGCTTGTTGCAGCAGGGGTGGGAGCTCTAATGAGTTATCTCCCCGGTGCTCCCCATAGCAGTGTCCAGCTTGTAGCTCTCTTAGTACCTCAGAGGGTTCACATTACCGAAAGAACTTGGGACAGGGGAGGTGCACCACCCTGAAGCACCAGGTCCCTTCTGCATGGGATGCAGAGGAGCGCCAGGTCTCACAGCCCCACAAGGTGATTTGCAAATGGTTGTGAAGGTGATCCTGGCCCAGAGAATGACTGCAGCCTTCATTATCCCTCTTGGCCCAAACGCTTCTGAAATAGTTTCTTTCTATATGTATATACATTGCCACCTGGGCGCAGCTCTGCAGCCTTGTTTCTGCTTCGCAGGCGGATTTGTTCATGTTTTGCGCCCACAGACAGCCCACCTGCACGTTAACAGGGCTCTGCAGGTGGCAAGCAGGGCCATCGCCATGGCTGGCCCTGGAGGATATGACGGGGACAGGTACGAGCCCAGTTGCTGGGGCAGGCGATGCAGTGGGTGCCCTTCTGTCCTGCAGCCACTGCTGATGAAAATGGGACCCGAACGGGTTTGTTGAGAGGAAGCCAAATCTGGAATTAGAGCATGACTGATGTATCCGTGGGGAGGGTAACAGCAGCCACAGACTAGTTCACTGTGTTGGCAAACAGCTGCCAGGGGAAGCTGAGGAACCAGGGGGACAGGGTGACGGAGAGAGAGCTGCAATGACTCCGTCCAGTCCTCCTTGTTCACTGGTATGTAAGACAACCTGGGACTCTCATCCCTCCAAGGGGTTTCAAATCTGGTGGACCTTAGCGGAGAGGTGGGAAACTGGTCTAGGCAGGAGGCAGGAGATCTCTTCTGACTGTAAAAGTCTCTGGCTTCCTCGCACTGGCTTGGGAGTGGTCATTTGAGTCCCAGCTGGAGAGCTGCGCAGTGAAAGCAGTGGAATGAAATCCACTCTGGATTTCCACCAATGGGTGGATGGATTTCCAATGGAAATCCGCCACTGGAATTGCTGTGGGTTGCAGTGTTTGCAGACGCTAATGTTGCCAGTGCCCAAGTGGCCATGCCCACCCAGTGTCACCAGTCCTGCCCTCCCACACATATGTGCTTGGCAGCCCTGTGCAATGTGGAGTATCAGGGTTATTTCTTCCTCCATCGTTACAACTACCTTACACCATGTGCCACTCTCTGCTGTATTATTTAGCAGAAACAAGCAAAAGGTCACTTCCTCGCTGCAGCCTGATGGGGTGAGTGTACGCTGTGGTGCATAATGCAGGAAGGACATCGAGTCTACCTGCTCCTTCCACTATCCATGAGCTGTTCACAAAAACACCCTAATATCCCTTTCGTCCAGACACCTGCCAAAGACATGAACCTCTCCTGCTTTTGTAATTCCTGCCCAGGAGGTTTGGGACACAGATGAGAAGCTGTAGACAGAGGGGCCCCAGTCTGGTCCTCCCTGGCTTCCTCCCCTTCCCTGGGGCACCCCCAAGCACAGAGGCTCGGGATATTCCTGTTTCTCCTCTCTGCAGCAGGATTTAAGGTTCACCCAGCTGGTTCTCTGCCTGTTCACAGAGTCGAGTGCACAACCCAGCTGAGTATCCAGCCTCGAATATGGGTCCTCTAAACCCACCAGCTAAGCAATCACAGAATCACAGAATGGTTTGGGTTAGAAGGGACCTTAAAGATCATCTCGTTCCCACCCCCTGCCCTGGGCAGGGACACCTCCCACCAGACCAGGTTGCTCCAAGCCCCATCCAGCCTGGCCTTGAACACCTCCAGGGATGGGGCAGCCACAGCTTCTCTGGGCAACCTGGGCCAGGGGGTCACCTGCTAAGTGCTGCAGTTTTGTGCAAATCCCAGCCCAGCCGACCCAAGCATGGGCATGGCCAGGCTGCCTCGAATGGACACAGATCACACGCTTCTGCAGCATGCAGCCAGCTGGAGATGGAAAGCACCTGTACCTCCCCCCGTAGAGAAGAGCCTGCCCCATGCCAAATACAGGACATGGTGTGAGTCAAAATGAGGGACACCGGAAAATAATAGACTTCACATGAAGAAGAGCAATAATTTGCAGCTGTAAATCACCTTTCATCTACAGATCAGAGAGGCGTCTCAAGCACTAATTAACACAGCCTTGCAGCATCCCTGCCCCATAACTAGCATGGGGCGATGGTTATTCCATCTGCTCACATGTGGCCAACATGTCCTTGCAGGCACTTGCAAGAGGAAACTGGCTTGCAAGTTTGGTCCTGTTCCACTTCTCACGGCCACACTGGAGGTGCCCAGGCACCTGTGCCAAGGTGCTGGTCCGTGTCCCCAGTGTGTGGAGGTTTGGTATCTGCTTCCACAGCAGGCTGGTGAAGACAGGCCCTGGCTTCGCACTGGTGAATGGACAGCGGGAGCAGAGCCCCCTTTGGATCCTAATCCATTGATGCCTTGGGTTTCTGTGTGGAAATCACTATTTAGCTTGAAAAAAACTTGAGTGAGAAAGGTAAGCCCCTCCAGCAGCAAAGAGCCCTAGCAGGGTTGTAAAGTATGGCAGGAAACTTTCCAGTCTCCTAAAGTTTTCATAAATTTGTGTGTGTATATAAAAAAAAAATATATATTTACAAAATATTTACAAAAAACCTAGAGTTTTTTAACCTTAGTAGTTATATATGTAGAACTGGAGACACCCCCAAAACACTTGTTAACTAGGGCATGGAGCAGAGAAGACAGGATGGAGAGGGTCTGTATGCGGGGTTGTTCATATTCCTCATGGAAACTTGGCCAGTCCTAGCCTCGTTCCCCTGCTTCCCTGAGTTGAGGCATCTTTCCTAGGGAATATGGAATATGCTTTTCTGGAAAGAATGTAAGTGCAAGAGAGAGGTAAGAAGTGGCATGATCAGGAAATTTCCCGGTTAGCTGTGGGTGTACCAAACTTGTCTTCCCTCCCGCTGGGCTGGGTATCTACCACACACACCCTGCAGCACAACGGTGCCTAAAGGAGGCAACTTGAGTCTCTGGGCTACAAAACTCATCTATTTTGAGTTCTCAGTGAGCAAAATCGAGCAGAAGTTACTGGGCTGCATGTGGGAATTGAAATGTAAGACTGTGAAGTGTGGGAGAGGGGAATCAGGCTGGGTAGTCTCTCTCTGCAGTCAAAATGTCTGGGAACATTGTTGAAATACTGTATGTGAGCATTTTGCATGGCTGAAAATAGCTCTGCAAGGTGCTGGGTGGCAGTGAAAGCCAGCCCCTAGCATTGTGCTGCTCCCAGCGTCGCTGTACTGGCACACCAGGAGCTCTCCTGTACAAAGAAAGCACAACTGGAGTCTGCTGCTTTGTCCATGTTACAATCAGGTAAATTAAAGTTAGAGAGATTGTAATTTGCTTCAGGACACAGAGAGTACGGAGGCAGGAGTGAGGGCTGTGAACCCTTGCTGACAGTCCTTTGCTCTGACTTCTGCATGGTGTGGGATTCATTTCCTTCGTTAAAAATAACCTTGTTTGTAACCTCTGTTTCATGATTCAGCTTTTCTGCAGTCAACAACTGATCACCACCAAAGCAGAGCAGCGTCAGATTTCAGGAGGAAAATGCAATAGGCTGTTGCAGCTCAGGGATGCTCCTTGCAAAGGACAGTTTGGCTAAGGAAACAGGGGTTACCTTGTCAAAGGGCTGCTCTTTTCAGAGAGGAGTTATCCTCCCTGAGATTGCTGCGACAAATCCCCAACTGCCTGGAGCTCCTGTTGTGCAAATCCCCACCCATGGCTTCTGCCCTGCCAGAAACACCAGTGTCTCATCACCATGAATGTAGCCCCCTGCAGGGCCAAAGGTGCAGACAAACTTGGTTCTCCTGGTTCCTCTTCTCCTTCTTGCTTGTAGGTCAGACCATCAGACATGCATTGCTCTACATACAGCGACCCGGAGCCCTACCAGTGCCGCAGCTACTGGTTTTACGTCTAAAGCAAGACTCACTGCCAAAAAAAATCTCCTAGAAAGTCCCACACACCTGGTTTTATTCCTTGCACTGCGGTGCGATGTGAGTGTCTCACAAGCAGCACAGCTCTTGGCTTTTAGGGACCACGTTGCCAGGGTTTGCTCGCTGTTGTATTATCTTGCCTGAAAAAATCAGGCTATGCAGCTGCAATCCTCATCCCATTTAGCAGACAGGGAAGTGGAGGCACCAAATCAGCAGGACCAGCATTTTCCAAAAGCATCTCGTGATTTTTGGGTAGCTCTGGCTTAACTGGCCGCTTTCAGGTGGGTCAGCCCACCAGCCCCTTCAGCAGCTGCTGGCCCAAGTGACGTGCCCATGGCCACACAAATAATCAGTAGCAGAGACCTAAAGAGAAGCCAGACCCCCGGGACACAATCCTGGGATACAAATTTGAGCTCGTCCTTCCTTTTTTAGCAGCTAATCCCTTGTCCTTCAAGCAAGAGGAATTTTCCATAAATGGGATTTATTTTTTTTTTTTACACTTCATTGTGTGTTTAATGTTTAACAGTGGGATCATTATGGTTTTATTAGCAGTACGTAATGCTTTTTCATCTTCAACTGACTTTGCAAACATTAACTAATTGATCTCAACTATGAGCCAGTGGCAGTAACGAGGAAGAGAGGCAAAGCAACCTGCTCCTGGTGGCTGCGGAAGTGGTTGTGGGAACAGGGTGCAGAAATCGGGACTCCCGCTTTGCTGTGCAGACCACGGACACCAGCGGGTTTATTACGGTCATTTCCATTAGTGCTGCTGTCAGGGAAGGCCACTCCATGCGCAATAAACAACCCTCGGCTGCTTCTTCACGCTTCTGGTTGGCTGATCCTTGACAAAATGTAGCAAATGTCACCCAACCCCATAAAAAGCTGATTTTTTTTTTTAAAACAAATACGCGATTGACTTTGTTTTCTTCAGTGATCTGGTAGCTGCTGGTTGTTTTCAGCTCACCCTGACACAATGCATAATTAAATTATCTATATTTGCAGGAATTAGATGGGAAGTCAGAAATGAGTGGGGTTGCTTGCAGCCAAAGCCTGTGAGGTTTTCAAGGGCCACATCGGCGAAGACTGACTCGAAGCCTCCTGAAGACGGCTGCCAGGAAATTAGCTCCTCGTTTGCTGTATGCAGAACGTGTACAGCGGCTTTGTGATTTACTCTCTCATCTGCTTCACATTGCGCCTGTTTTCCCTCGCGACTGTCCTGGCGTCCGCGATTTTCTGTTGCAGAACAGGAGTGAAAATGAGCGCTGCAGCGTGGAAGAGCCCAGGTAAGGGTGGCCGAGCCTGGCAGGTACACAGCCCCTCTTTGGGGGGCTTTGGGGACAGAGGGGACACAGCGGGTGGGGGAAGTGATGGTGGCTTTGAGGACAGAGGAGACAGTTTGGGGGAGTGTGATGGTTGCTTGGGGATGGAGGGGATGCAGCCCCTTAGCACAGTGACAAAACCAGGGGCTTTGGGGAGCAAGGGGGCACAGCGGGGTGGTGATAGTGGCATTGGGGACAGAGGGGATGCAACCCCTCAGCAAGGTGAGGCAGTGAGGGCTTTGGAGATAAGGGTGGGCACAGTGGGGGGATGTGATGGTTGATGACTTTGGGAACAGCTGGGACACAGTGAGGAGGTGTGATGGTGGCTTTGAGGGCAGTGGGGATGCAGCCCCTCAGCAGGCGGCTGTGATGGTGGCTTTGGGGACAGCAGGGACACAGAAGAGAGGTGTGACTTTGGGGACTGTGGGGACACGGCAAGGAGGTGTGATGGTGGCTTTGGGGTCAGGGTGTGCGGCAGTGGCTTTGGTGTCCCGCGGCCGGGAAGAGGTGCGGGTGCCGGGCCCGGCTTCCCCTCCGGTGCGCCGGCGGGCGGCCGTGTCACGCCGGTGCAGGCGGCGGACGGCAACCCCGCAGCCACTGCCCGGGATCCCGGCCGGGAGATACCGCTGAGAAGACCCCGGGCGGGCGGGCAGCCGCTCGCCCCACACCAGTGCGCGGGGCCCGGCGGGTCGGGCCGGGCCGGGCCAGGCCGGGCCTGCTCGGCGCGGCCGGCCGGTTGCCATGACAGCAGCCAGGCGGCGCGGCGGCGGCGCGCGCGGCCGGCGGGGCGCGGCGCGGCGCGGCCCCGGAGCGTACCATGTGCGCCCGGCGGCGGGAGGCGGCGGAGGGGCCACGACGGCGGCGGCTGCTGCTGCCCTGCTAGCTCCGCCACGGCGGGCCCGGCGACCAGGAGCCGCTGCGTCAATGTAATGGCGGCGGAGGGGAGGGCGGGGGGCGTCGCTGAGTGGCATTTCCACGCCGCGCGTGTCCGTCCGCCGCGGGGGAGGGGGGGGTTTGGGGGGGCGGAGGGGAGGTGTTAAAATGGCGGCGCACAGCCGGCCCCCGCGCTAAACCGGCCCCCGTGGCTCGCCCCGCGGTGGCACGGTGTGGCCGCCCGCTGCCTGCTAGCCCCGCCGCCGCTGAGGTAAGGCCTGGGCCGGCTGCCCCCGCGGGCCGCCCGGGGACGGGTCTGAGGCGCGGCGGGGGGTTGGACTCGTGGCGGGGGCCGCTGGCGGGTGTCCCAGGAGCGGCAGCGGGCCGGGCCCCGGGGGGTGCCGGGCCCCGGGGGGTGCCGGCCCCCGGGGATGTCGGCGCGGCTTCGCATCGGTCCTTTGTCTGCGGGCGGCTGCTGAGGGTGGCTGGCGCGCCGCCGTGCATTGCCGGGGTGTCGTTTCGTTCTTTCTTTTTTTTTTTTTTTTTTTTAAAAAAAAGCATCAAACAACAAATCTGAAAAAAAAAAACCCGCAGCAAAAGTAATTTTTGCAGCCGAAAGTGTTCCAGGCGCTGTCGTGCGCCTGAACGCCTCGTAACGTAGCAAAATGCCTGTTCGGAGCAGGGTGGGAACGGACTTATACTTGTGAAAAAGCAGCACAAACTGCCCGGCGGAGTCCCCTACCGCTACGGCAGCGGCGGAGGGGCCAGAGGGCAGGGGGACATTTTTTTTTCCTTTTTTTTTTTTTTTTTTTTTTTTTCTCTCTTATGAAGACATGCGCATTTGTTCATTCTTGCCACCGCACTGGAGTCTGCCTGGAAACAAAGAACATAGCCTGGCGAAGTTGATGCTGGCTCCCAAAGTGTCTGGCTTTTTTTTTTTTTTTTTTTTTTGCCTTTTTTTTCCCCTCATTTACTTGTGCCATAGTTTAAAGCCTCGAGATATGTCTCTGAATTATTTCCATGTGCCTGCTGATGGACCCCCCCCCCAACTCCCTGCATCCCACCCTTCGCCCCCCCTCGACCCTACCAGGCCAGGTCTATTCATTTTGGAAAGTGCAGCCATGATAGATAGAGCAACTTCTCCCATTTTCCCCCAGCCCCGCGGTATGACAGTTCTCGGTAGGTGTGCCTTCCGGCGGGGAGCCACCCCCTTGCTGAATCATCGTGGAGCGATGGCCGGACGGCTCGTCTGCTCGGGGAGCGACATATTCCCCCGTAGAGCATGAGGTGGTGGCGGGGCGAGGCGAGGCGCAAGTAGGAGACCTGTTAGCATTCGGCTCAGGCGCCGGCGGATGCTTGCAGGGAGAAAACCTTTCCCTTTCATGGCAGCGGGAGCTGTGGATGCGGTTTTGAGCTCAAAGGCAAGACGTGCGCTGCTGTAAGGAATGTCCCCTGCCTTTGAGGTGGTGAAACTCCGAGGGCTTGATCCTGAAGCTCTTGATGCTCTGAAGTAGGCTCTGTGTGAGATCAACACCTGGCTCAGGGAGCGACGTGTGAATTCGTGGTGTTGTGCAGCGGTGGTTATTAGCTGTAATCCAGTAATGCATTTGCACAGACAAGCGTGTGAGCGGTAGTGTTGTGTCTATGCTGTTTCTTTAAAACTAGTTTATTCTGCACTGGTAAAAGTTGTTGCCTTCATTAGCGCAAGGAAATAATGACTTTACCTTTGGGGGGCTTGGGGTGCACGTGTGTCAGATGCTGAAGTGTCGCTCGGTATCCCTGCCTTTATTCAAAGGATGCCCAAAAAGTATGTGAGTGAGAGGTGGAATGAGCAATTTTGAGCTGGGGTGTATCAGGGGAGAGTAAATTGTAGCAGTTGTTGGACATGTAATGTGATCCTGTAATTAGAGCGAGGTAATAGTCTATACCATGTTGAAACTATTCGGTGTCTGAGTTGGAGCAGCCTGAATTAAGCCAGTTCTTCTGGGATTATGCAGAAGCAGAAGTAATGCAGTTAAAGTTTCCATCCAGCAGCTTCCATGGGGTTGCAGAGATGTTTTCCCTCTACAGGTCCTCCTTGCGGGTATTTTGCTTTTAAGGTAGTACGTGGAGGCTGCGACGGTGCTGCTCTCCAGGTTGGAGAAACACCTTACGTGGCATAGTTCTGCTTCTCGGAGCTTTATTTACAAATGAAGGTCTAAATCATGCCCTGGGGAGGGGGGAACTGCTGAAGGAAGGACTTAGGGGTTCAGCTTCATGCAGAACTGAAGGACTTAAAGGACTCCGTAATTTGGTCTTAAAACTTCCCTGCCCCCGCTGCTCTCTATACCCCAAAAAAGATGTGTGTTAGCCAGGGGTCTGGTGGCGAGCCTGCAGGCTGGGATCTTTCCAGCACTCCTGCCAGTTGTCCGGGGTCCTGGTGGGGCTCTCCTCTGAGGGTTGGACTGGTGGGGAGCGGTGGGGGAACAGTCCTGCCCAGGCAGAGCTGGAGGGCTGTGTGGAGTTACAGGCTGTGGGCACCAGCCCTGCTCTCTGTGCTCATTTCCCTTGGTGTGTGCCTGTGTGTATATATAGATGCGGTTAGATATTTAAATGAAGTAATTTTAAAGTAGTGATGGCCCAGAAAAGTTTGAGAGCTATTTCAGTGGTTGAGTGTCACTCTTTGAAAGACAGTGGACTGCGTAGAAGCTTCTAGGTATTATGGGATGTGCTTAGAGCAGGAGAAGGTGCAGCCTGCTCTCCATCACAGTCAGCCTTCCCAGAAGCGACCGAGTTTTAGATGTGCACCTGGCTCAGCCTGTATACAGCTGTACATCTGTCGTGGGTCTGATGCTATCTTCCAGGCGGTTTGGGATATACCAGCAGGGGCCCAAAGCCAAGAAAATTAGCCCCTCGGTGCTGGAACCTCTGTGCTGCTCAGCCTCCTGCAGCATCTGGCCAGATCAGGAGAAGTGGGGGTGCCACATCCTTCCCACTGCCGTGGGGAAGTGAGGGATACCCACAGAGAAAGAGGGAGGGGATCTGAGGCTGCCATTCCTCCCTCCCGGTGCTGGCTCACGTGCCACAGGAAGGTTACCGACAAGTAGGGATGCTGGGCGGTTGTCCGTCTGAGGTGTTGGGTTGTTGCATCCATGTAGAGGATTTCATAGTGGTTTTCATGCCCAGTTCCACCTCATGAGCAGCGATGGCCTACTCTGCCTCCTCCTTCTCTGTGGGGGAGTGGCTGGCATGAGGCTTAAATGTTATTCTTGGATTTTTACAGACCTAAGAAGTTTTCTCCTGGGCTTGACCCATCTTAGCAAGATGATACATGGACCTTAGAGTTTCGCAGTTGCGCTGCCACCAGAAGTGACGTTTTGAGAGGCTGTTCTGCACATTTAAGGGAATCTCAAAGTGGGACTTAAAATCTTGTGACTGCAAAGGGGGGGAGACTGGCTTTCTTGCCTTTTGCAGTATAACTTGCAAATAGTTTTGAAGCTGGTGTTGTGGTGGAAAAAGTGGTCCTGCTTCCAACCCTTGCCTCCAGTCTCTTCACCATCCTTGTGTATTAAGAATAACCTTGCAGAATAACAGGAAAGAAAGTGATGCTCATTTTGGCCATCACTGCTTCCTTGGTTCGCTTCTCTGTGTGGCCCCAGAAACAGTTGTGTTGGCACAAGGACCTGGGGTGCACAGGCAGGGCAGGATGGGGCCGGACTGCTGCTTTTATTAACAGCACTGGCTTATGCCAAGTTAAACTGCCAGCAAAACTGCGTTGCTAGTGTCTTGAAAATGGGTCTGTGTTCACGCACAAGTCAAACCATGGCTTTCCTAGTCACCAGTGCCTGCAGCTTAGTCAAGAGCCTGAAAGCAACTGAAGATTTTCTTTGTGGCTAATGCAGGCACAGGTGATGATGATGAATCTGCAGTCAGGATTTGGTGACTGATGCCTGCGGGAGGACACCCTTACCATGCTGGTGGTGAGAGCTTGGCTTTGGCAATGGAGCAAACCATTGCGTGACTCAGACGTGTTGGGAAAGAGTACGCAGCCTTCATAGGAACAGGCTTTTCTGACCATGAAGATACTAGAAGTCACGTGTGGAAACTGAAATGAGTACTAGAAACACGAGGCTGCTCATTTAGAGGGAGGCTGTACACTGAAAAGTGGAGTTTGCTTAGATCTTGGTTTCCAAAGGTAGTCATAAGAGCTATGACTCTCTTGCTGTGCACTAAAAACAGTGCAAACATCCAACCAAAGAAGAGCTGCCACCGCAGACAGACGTGTCATCCCGCATTTGGGTTACCCAGATCCAGCCTCTGAGCACATAGCAGGAAAAATGTGAGAAAGATCTTCTGCAACATGATGATACAAGATGACTTGGTTGGGGAGTGATCACAGCCTGAAAGCGGGGGGAGAGGATGTCTTTATTGAACAGTGTGTGTTTGCTCTCAAAATCCTTTAAAAACTCTGAAGCTCAGACTTGCTTGATTTGCTGTGTGTGCCGTATGTAATATTTCAGTGAGAAGTTTCAATTCAGTGTGGGTGCATTGATGCAGGAGTTGTTCCCTTTTAGGTGAGAGGGAACCAGTTACTCATGTGTAATGCACTGGTTTGCTTGTTAGATTGGGATTTCTTGTGAGTTTCTTTTTAGTCAGCATAGTCCAGAGCTCTGGCCAGTGCGTACATCCTTCTCTAGGGTCCTAATTTGTCGTATGATTTAAGCACAGACTTATTTCTCTCTCCGAAGTGCAGCCTTTAAGGTGGAGAATTTATAATAACAAAACATTTTGTAATTCTCTGTTCACCTTTACTGCAGCATTACAGGTACCCCAGACTTTGTATGTACACGTTTCTGCTCCTGGAATGGAGTTCCTCATTGTGCCTCCTAAGTATAGAAACAGTGCAAGTTGATCCTTTAGTTTGTTTTCTCTAGGTTCCCATGTGCGTGCAAATTGCTGACCCTGGAAAGACTGTTTACCTGAATTTGTGCTTGTGATGCTTTTGCAGTTGGGCACCTCTTGCTGCTAAGCTGTGGCTGTACGCGATGTTCTTTTAAGAGGTGTGTATCCTCCCCTTTTTCCATGCCACCTTCCAGGAAGCATTGTCTACCTGGAGCGATGTTCTCTTCCACCATTTTAAATGGTGTCAGCAGATCTTTATTTCTTCCTTTCTCCTGTCCTGATGCTAAGTACCCACGATGGGAATGAGTCGTCTTGTATTACTCACATGGAGCAAATCTGTGGCTTGGCCTCCAAATTATATAGCCCTGTTCGGCCATGGTGAGGTCCTCTGGCGCCCAGGGTGCCAGGATCTCTTCACCTGTTTGTTTGGTTTTTTTTTTTTTTTTTTTTTTGTAAAAGCACGTAGGCTGATAGCGAGCTGAAAAACCAGTGGCCTTCAGAGCTGGGTATTTTATGTCTGAGGGCTTCTGAATGCATAAAATCAGAGAGAATGTGGCTGTGTAATCCGATCTGCTCTTGAAAGCCTTGCGGAAGGCTGCATGCTGCAGACATAAGCTGTGTCAATAAGAACTCTATTCACCCTCGGAAAACAGCCTCGTGATCGCGTTTGACTGGCAGGCTTCCGAAGGGAGGGCCTTTTTTTGAGAAAGTGCTCTGATTTTTTGGCGGCACTTCTGACTGCCTTTTCGGACTCCCACTTATTGTTCTTTCCTTGACGTGATAAACTCGGATTTTGGTGGTGTGGTTTTTTGTTTTGTTTTGGTTGGTTTTTTGTTTGTTTTGTTTTTTTTTTTTTTTTTTTTTTTGTGCTGGGACAGAGGCAGGATTTCATGCAGCACGATAATGGGGGTGCAGGGGGACTTTTGCTTCCTCACAGTGCAACCCCTCTACCAAAGCAACATTAGGAGATGGATTTAAAAGAATACCAGGTAGGACTGGAGGTTGCTGTGTGCAGGAGAGAGTACTCATGGGCACGCACAGGGTACTTTCTTGCAAAACAGTGTCACAAAATACCGGTCCTTGTAAAAATCTTGGATGGTAATGCACAAAATGTGTGGTTGTGCATGTTTATATCCTTTGCCCCCCCCCCCCCTCGGTTCTGCAGATGCCTGTATTACCCAAAAGTGTTGTTGGGTGAAATTCTGCTTTGGCATAAATTTGCTGCGAAGGCAGTATTGTACTAATGGCAGTAATTTGCTGGTTGTTATTATTTAAAAAAAAATTCACACAAGTCAAAAATCTTACTCTGCTTTATGAAATATTCTGCACTTGGCATGATAATCTTGCAAAATCTTGTAGGAAAAATCTGCTTGAGCTAGTAAATATGATGCCTGTAAGATTTTATGAAAGCAAGAGTTTTAATCAAAACGTCAGGTTCTGAGCTGCTGTTTAGTGTGTAGCATTTGTGTAAATGGCATTTTCAGTTGCAATACATGTGTGATATTCAGTGTTTGCTATACTAAGGTCTTAAAGCCATTCTCTTTGGCATTGAGTTACCAGTTTTAACAAAAGAAATGCTGGATTGTCGGTTTTGCATGTTTCGTTTTTCTTGCAGGTCCCTTGGTCTACCTGTCACTTTGTTTTTAAAGCTCCTTACTCAAGTGATGATTTGAAAATTAGCTCATCTGTGTGTCTTTCTGGGTTATTCCTGTAGCTGCAAATGAAAGCTTGAAAATATAATTAGGATGTAATATGTACAAGCTCAAAAAACCCCAAAACAAAACTCTGACAAAAAACAAAGTAATGCAAAGCTATTATTTAAAAGAAATGCAATTATGTTTTGAGCCAATTGAGGCTTGACTTAATTTCTCAGGGTTTGCTGGTGATGATGCAGTAAAACCAAAATTAACTCCTGAAATATGCCTGTCCTGAGTCAGGAATTTGGCTGGTGAAAATCGAGAGAGCCACCAAAAGAAGGGGAATCCCCTCACAGGGGAGCTGGGCCCCGTGTGCTTGGCAAATGGGTGCAGCATTTGGGGGCAATTCCTGTAGTCCCCATTTCCCTGGCTCTCCCCAGCTGATTACCCTTTGACGGAGCCCTGATCTTGCCGGCAGGGGCTTTAATACCAAACCCTTACTGGTTTGGGTGGGATTGGCCCCCCGGGCAGTCAGTGTGCAGACCGGGTGGCTGCCAACGGGGTGAGCGTGGGCAGGAAACACTGGTTTTGCTGCTGCTGCTCATAAGGCAGGGAGGCTGCATCTGAGTAATTTGTTTTTACTTCCTGTTCCCAATCTGTTTGGGTCAAAAGTAGCGGTGTTTTTCCATATTAAGATGTTTGGCTTCGTTCTACAAGGCAGCAATAAATTTCACGCCACACACAACGTGTTTCTTAGATTTCAGAGACTCTCTATTGCTGCCTTTGACTTTTAATTTGGATGGTGAAACCTTTATTAGTACCCTTTTTTTTGTTGCATAGACCAGATTTTCAAGGAAAACAGAACGCTTTCCGCCTGTCTTTGGAAAAAGCCTTTGAAATGGCTTGCAGGGCTGTAGCTGAGCAGAGGGAGGGAGCCCACAGGTCTGGCTCCTCGGCAGGGATCCTTCAACCTGCTTCTGCGCTCCTTGGTCACGAGGGGATAAAGCTGCCGGAGTTAATTGGGGTGCTGGGACTTAATTCATTAATGTTTGTGAAGCATTTGATGGTCTTTGGGACTGTGGGATGGTGGTTTTGCTGCTTGGGGTTGTGATGCTGGGAGGGAGGCATGTGGATTGGTGGACTGGTCATTAAAGCGGTCCTAAAGGCTGGAATGCTGGGCAGCAAAAGGACGTCAGGTTTCTCTCCCCAAAATCTGGTCAAAACTTTAAATCAGTGCTGTTTGCTCTTCTTAAGCCACTTGGTTGTAGGATCTCCTAACCTGTCTACAGCCACCAAGTCAGGAGAGATAGATCTTTTTATAGCCATACCAGGTATCAGCGGGATCCTTTTAAATATGGTCTGAATGTTTTTAAATAAATGGTAACGCCCAGTGCTGGCCCAGGGGGCTTGTGTTGCATCTTCAGATACACTTCAGTAAAGTTATTTTTGAGGTACAAAAAAGAAACAGTAGCATGGAGCCACCAGTTGGGTTACAGGTGGTCTATCTTGCTTTCTCTGAAGCCTCCAGGTGCTGGTGTTGTATGTGACCAAGAAAGCCAGAGCACAGAGGTGTCTTGTGAAGTGCCTCCATGCCCTCGGACAGACTGCGCAGGTCTTGACGCTGGCATCTCCACCTTGCCTTTGCTGCCCTTGACTCCTGGATCCACAACTGAGTGCCTCCCGCATAGGTCCTGGGCTTGTTCCTCAGACCAAGTCCACCACCCATGAATTTGGTTTGGCTAATTACACAGTGAAGCACTGAGCACAGTGCAAAAACTGCAGTGCCCTTTGTTAAGCACAGCCTTGGTAATGAGCTAAGGTCAGCTGTGCCCCAAGTGCCCGAGCTAAGGTTGGCTGTGCCCCAAGCACCCAGGTGTGATCTGACTAATGCAGCAGCAACCTTTCAGGCGGTGCCTGAGGAAGCTACACTGCAGGTCATGTAAATAAGGCCAGCCAGAGTGGACTGCTCTCCTACAGGAGGAACAGCAAGCCCCTTCCCTCATGCATATCTGCATTGAGGTGACACCTCCCCTGCTGCCTCTGGATGTCACCAGTCTCCTCCACCTTGGTCGGAAGTGCAGGCAGGTTGTCCCCACTCCTCCTGCCTGCTCTGCGCACCCTCTTGGGCCATTCTGCCTGGGGCAGCTGGCCTGGGTGGCTCTGACCTGGGACTGACCACCTTCACTATGCTTTTCAGGGTTTCCAGAGCAGTTGGTTGAGTGGCTGTGACCCATGTTTCTCCTGAGACTGAGGGCCTGCAGGGCAGATTCTGCATGAGGTTATATCTGCCTTACTGAAGGGAGAGACCTGCTGGATTGGGGACTTTCCAGCTCTGGTGACTGTGTTGTAATATGACACATTCAGTAGTTAATGCTCAGATACCAAGGTTGGAATGAGGATGCTACTGCTGAAAGGCAAATTCATTCTGTGTCCTATGTTAGGTGGAAGGCTATCCTTCTGACAAGACCCTGAGATCCATTCATGAGGTACAGGGTAGTTTCTGATGTGTCTAAAAACAGATTAATTTATTTTGTGTGCAGTGACACCATATTGTTCCTCTAGAGATACAAGGATTTGTAAATTCAGCCCAGCTATGGAGTGTGTCCTTGGTGCTTTTAGTTGGGCAGTTACACCATTTTGCATGCCAGCTGACATGAGAAAAGGTTTCTCCCCCAGGTCTTAGAGCATCTCTAGCTGCTCAGTCAACCTAGAGGATGCCGTACCGGGTGACTCCTGGATGGGACGAGTGTTTGGCTGTACAATGCTGTGGATTCAGGCCTGTCGTAGAGTCTGCACCAAGTTCCTCATGTATGTTTCTAATGTATATGACTTTCAGTGCACACAAGGAGAGAAGCAAACTTGTGGGGAACATGTATTTGGGGGAATTGTGGAAGCCTCTTGAGACAGAGGCATTGCCGAGGCAGAACCATTGGCTGCTTAAGCTTCCGGGCTGTGCTGCGTGCTGTTGGCCTCCATGGGCTCCATGAGGAGCTGAGCCTGCCATTTCATGCCCTTCAAATGGGTTTTGGCACTGAAAGGTGCACTCTTTCCTCCACGATGCTGTCCTCATTCCTCTGCCTTGTGCTCAGTCTCCTAAATGCTTGTTACGGCTGAGGGAGAGGGCAGGAATGAGGTGTGGGCCCCAGGGAGGGCAGAGCTTCTCCAGCTGATGCAATCTGTACTTGGGTCAGCTGGCAGTGGTGCTGGAATCGGAGCTGGGGGATGCCCAGACCTGCAAGAGAATGTCTGCACAGGTGGGGCCGAGCTGGTCACTGACAGCCATTTGCAGGGTGCTGGGGCTTTTTTAATTCAATAAAATATGAACTACTATACTTGTGTACTGATAAATAAGAGTAATGCTTAATACAGCCATTGCATAAGGCTGTGAGCTAAGGCAGATGTCTTTTACCAGCAGTAACTCCCTTTTTGAAACAAAAGGACTGGATGATTGAGTTGGACTGATCCTGTGCAATGGTAATTCACTGCAAACTGCATTTCAGATAACTGACCGCCAATTCCTGCTCTGTTGGCTTGGGGATGCATTGGCTTGCCTTCCTGATGTGGGACCAGGAGAGCAAACAGGGAAGCTTGGAGCCTTGGGGCCACAGCCCAGCCAAGCACTCCAGATTTGTGGCTGACAGGGATTTGCAGTTTGTTTGCTGTTGGAGTTTCCTTTCTTTCAGTAAAATGTGGATGCAAGCATGCGTGAGAAGCTTTTAGCATGAACGTTCATGATGTTCAGCAGCACACTGACGGCTGGTGATTTGCTGGAATGATGGCTTTCTTTTAAGTATTCTTAGATACTTGTCAATAGGATGTTTGGGGAGAGGGATCCTAGAGCTGAACTGGAACTTCTAAGTTTCAAAAGGAGTTTTTCCTCCTGAGAGTAAATCTGACTGGACTCAGTGACGGGTGGGAACTGGATTCCACAGATGGAGTCAGGAACCCACGGTTTGGGATCGAAGGCAGATGAACAGGCAGGATCCTCCTCGGATGTTGGCCATTGAAGAAAGAGAGTTGACCCTTTGATCCCTCAGCTTTTGTACTGAGCCTGGGGCAGATGGGATGGAATTACCCCTGTTGGTCACTTTTGGATCCCCTGTCCTGTCCGCTCCTCCCAAAGGTGGGACCCCTCTACGCTTTTCTGCTTCCCACCCTCCAACGGGGCAAATAATGAAATTAGCTGACCTCGGTTGTTATAGCAATAAGTATAAGCAAGAGCCTCTCTGCAACATTTGTCTTATCACTCTGAGAACGAACTGTTTTCGACACAACACGCTGTTAATTTCAGAGAGTTAGAAGAGGCCTAGCTAAGAAATAAAATCACTGAACAGAAAGTTGGTTCTGTTTTGCCTCAAACCAGGACACTATGCTCCATCTTCAGTTTGCTGGTGCTGGCTTTGAAGCCATTCCATTCTCAGAAGGGTAGTGCAGAGCAGTGTCTTTAGTCTGAGTCCAAATGTTCATGAGGAGCAACCTGAATTCAAAATCGAGCTTTGGTCACCACCAACAGACACTTTTTTTGTTGGTCCCCTGTGCCTGCAGTGTGCACTGACGCTGTGGCCTGGCCGGGCTGTCCAGCGGTGCCGGCTCCCTCTGCCCGGCAGAGCCCTGGGCTGAGCAGCTCTCACTCCTGCCAGAGTAATGCTGCTGCAGCACCGGTGAGGCTGTCCCCTTACCTGTTGACGGGCAAAAAAAAGCCATTAGGACTGCAGAACTTGTTCGCAGAGTTATACAGCAATTATCTTAAAAAAAAAAAAAAAAAAAAAAAAAAAGGATGCTTGTTAAACTGACACTACAATTTTTTTTTTTTTTGTCTTAAGACGCCTAGTACAACAGAACTGCCGAGGGGGAGAAGTACGTTATGGTGATTATAGTCCAAATATAACATCTTTGTGATAGGCAGAAAGTGAAGCTGACTACAAATGGGAGTGTTACTGGGAGGAACGTAAAAAACTTAATATTCTGAATGATAGAAGAATGAATTTAAATTCATTTAATGTAGGTAATCTTTGCATTATTAGCTATAATCTGCTTCTGAGAAGCATACAGGCTTGACTGGTTTCTTTTTTTTCCTCTCCACAGAACTGCATTAATAAGAACAGAGTGTTTCTCCTGACCTGTGCCTTTAGGCTGTGAGCTCCCAAGAGCACAAATTTTTTTTTTCCTGTATTTTTGGACGGCATCTGCAGGTAGCGAAAGCTGCCACAAATAAGTAGCAATGCTAGGAGCACGTTGCTGCAGTCCCACATCACTTAGCAAGGGTCTGATCCTGCATGATGCTTACTGGGGGATGGAACTAGGGCTGCAGTCTGATATTGGGTGCGTGCCCATTTTTAGGGTGCTTTTAAACCTGTACGTTGCTAAAGTGGTTCTCGGCAGGGTGATCTCGGGAGGAAGCTCGCTGAGCTGGGAGGGCGAGAGGGGGTGCAGTCTGCTGTATTTTTGGATGTACATCTTTGCGGGGGGTGTACCGAAGGGGAGATACAAATGCAACAGTATTGATGTACTTAATGCAGTATTGTTAGGTGGATTGTGGAGACAAAGAGGTGAGACTGGCCTTAGGATTGTTGTTTTGAGCCTTTAATGTGAGGAGGCAGTGCTGAGACACAGCGGCAGCATCCGATGCCTTTGGGTGAGAGGTTATCACGATCAACTTCATGCATGTCCCTGTTCTGAGAGAGCTGGTGCACACAAGTTCGCTTCGCGAGTTTGCTTCGGTTTCTGCAAGAATGTGATGTTGCTCATCCTGGAGATTGAGGCAACTGAAACAAGAGAGAGAGAGAATTAAAGCATGAGATCTGCTTGCTCATGACCTGAATCCCCTAATCACAGCCTCGCGTAAGTGAAGGTCTTAGGCTGGGTTGAGTAGAGGGCATCTCTGAACAAGAAAATGTACATCTGCCCTCCACCTCAGAATAAGAGCTTACTTGTGATGAAATGTTGTAAGGGCCTTAGAAACCTTGCCTTAAACTGGGCCCACTGCGTGTGACATTGCTTCCCCTGTACTTTGCTTTGACTGTGGATGGTGTTGGTAGGGTGCCCCACTAATGCCAAGCCAGTGGTAATCCCACAATTTCAGCTTCATGCTGGGTTTATTCCAGGTTGTATCGCTGCAGCCAGCAATGTAAGGCTAGTTGTTTTTTTCAAGTAGTTGGCTAAACTGAAAAATACATTTAAAAATAAAAAAATATTATTTTATTCCACTTTGGGTGGCTTCAGCAAAAAACACTGGAAAAATTGTCGGCACATTTTTAGCATGGCAGTGAAGGGAAGAGCATTTTTTTGGTGGAAAGATACATAGTTTGTTTATTAGATGAGAGGTAGAGATGTTTCAGCTGAGGGGCGGAGGAAAGAAGAAAAGGAAAAACAAGGGGGGAAGCAGCCTAATGCTCCTTGCCTTATGTAAAAAAATGCTTCAGTTTTTCTTTTGAAGCAGTCTGGAAATTCAGGTTAGTCATTGTAAAACTGAATAAATAATTTCTCTGAAACGCACTGCCTAGCTTGCACTCATAGCAGATCGAAAGGCAGATTAGAATATTTCATAAAGGAACTTTAACAGCACCTTTGGCTCAAATCCTTGGTAGTGTAAATTGAGGGAGCATCTCTGATTTTTCTGTTACCTGAGGATCTGGCTTTTATTTTGTTTTTAATCTTTTCCTCTTCCTCCCCTCCTTCTCCTGTGATATGAAAGGTGTGTCTGTATGAAGGATTTCTTGCAGCACACGTTCAAGGACTGTTTCAGAGCTCAGAGAATTTGATCTGGAGGCTCTTCCTACCTAGCCTGAGTGGGGTTTTGTTTTTACAGCTCCTGTGAACCAGGAGAGTATTGGTTCAGCATCATGTCAGATACAGATAATTGGGGTTTTGAACATCCCTCACAAACACTTAAAGAAAACACTGTGCAAGTGTCTTTGAGAGCCAAGAAACACCTGTGTTGTTGCCTGAAGGTTGAATCCACAGCTAGTTGACTTCTTGGAATAAGCTGATAACATATTAGTTGCTAATATCTCATTCACAGGTTGATATTTCCACTGCTTCTATTGATATATGACGGGGCTTGAGGTTTTTGGCTCATGAGGTGGAGTGCATGAGCCAGATCCTGCTCAGACTTGATACCCTGTTTATATGATGTGTTTGGACATGACAGGGCAAGCAGTTGTCCATCCACCTTCAGCCTGTGATTCCTGCACGTTGGCCACGTGGGGTGGGGACAGCAAGGAGCGGGCCGAGGATGACATACTGTAAGAGCCATAAGCTATCTCTTTGACCACACTGTTGCAGCAAGTTGCTGGGTGTGCCTGGTAAGGTACTGTTAGAGGGTGATGTGGTAGCTGCTTGAAGTCCTTTGTCCTCAATTAGGGTCCTGTATTGATGTGTTGTGTTTTCTGCTGAAGGATGAATAAGTGCTCAGGGCCGGGTTGGATGAGGCTTTGAGCAACCTGATCTAGTGGGAGGTGTCCCTGACCATGGCAGGGAGTTAGAACTAGATGATTTTTAAGGTCCCTTCCAACCCAAACTATTCTATTCTATTCTAAGCTTTAGATGAAGCTGGATGTATCTGACGTGGCTATGATTTCAGTGCAAGGCCAGGGCTGCATCTGAGGAAACTGTGGGGACTGTTGATTGAAGGTTTATGTCCTGTTGAGTTGAGCTTTAGGCGTAGGGGTTTACCTTGCAGAATATTAAGCGTGTGTTTCACATTTGCCTTTTGGCTCTTGAACCTATGTGTGTTTTTGAACAACATACAGTTCTGAGGGAGCCTCCTGTCAATAATCGTTAGTGTTTGTGCAGCAAGATCAAAAGTGTCTCCTGGCTCTGCAGGCTGAAGGGGAGACTGAGTGTAGACAGGCTCATGTCAGAGTCCCTGTGTGTTCCCTGTGCCCTTAAGGTAAAGGATTAAGTTTGCAGAAAAGGAACGAGGTCAGGTGTAGACCAAGAGGTAGACTCTGGAATCCAGCCAAGAGTGTAAGTAAGGTTTTTCCTGTAACAGCATCCTAGATGTGGCAGTTGTGTTGACTTAGCCAAAATGAGGCTGACATCTGTAGTTCAGGCCTGATTAAAAGGGAAGGGAGGGTGGAGAATAGTTCTGTGGAGTAAAGAGGATTTAACCATAACGGCGGGGGGAGACGTGTGGCCCTTACTTGCAGAATTTGGTTTGGCCGTGGGAATCTCACCCTGCCTGGGAGCAGGGAGGACCTGGCCCCAGGTTCTTTGTCACCCCCCAAGAGCACTGTGGCTGCTGCTCCCTTCTTCCCCAGTTCACGGATGTCTTCTGACTGATCCCTTACCCTCGAGTCTGACTTTTTGGACAGAAGTCTGACTTAAGCTTTCCTCTTCTCCTGTTCAAGGGAAGCCTTCCACACAAGCCTGTGGCTTGCTGTAAAACCCTACCACGAAGACAATACCCATCCCTCACTTTGTTGTATTACAGGCTTAAGTGTCCAGGTCTCTTGCTCGGTGCAGATGAAAGGTGCTGTATTGCTGAGCTGTGCTGTGTTGCTGAGCGTTATGTGCCAGAGGCTGCTTCAGAAAACATTTCTGTGCTCCTTTTGACCTCTGTTGTGTCTTCCTGCCCACCTTCACTTGTGCTGGCAGCTGAGGATGCTGGAGACTCTTTGCTGAGAAAGGAGGAAAGAAGAGGATGATGGCACTTCAGAAGCAATAACCGCCGTTTAGTAGAGCAGCATATCGTGTCCAGAACTATGGTTCACGATCTGTGAACAGTTAAGCTGCTGCTTAACTTACACATTGAGTATGTTGCTCTCAGAAATGCTTTGACACCGAGGGTCCCCATCGTTTGGGATGGGTGACCTGAGGCACAGAGGGGTGAGGTGACACTGCAAACAGCAGTATGGAGGAGCATGCCACCACCAGCATCAGGAATGCAATTTATCCATACTTATTGCTTGGAGACCTTCAGGGCTTGGTCTGCCGCTCGAGTTTTTCCACAGTGATTCCTTTCAGTGGAAAAATGGCTTATTTGGTTAGATGAAAACTTCTGTGGTAAAAATCTGAAAGGAAGAGGGTACTTGCCTTCTCCCTGAAGCAGGAGTTTTAGTTTCTAAATTGAAAACTTTCTTAGCAAGATAAAAATAGAGAATTACTTTATGGGGAAAGTACTCACTTCCGTGCTGGCCCTGTTGGGCGGCCTTCAGCCATGAGGAAGTGGGGAAATTACCCTCAGCTCCTTTGGACCACAACCAGCCCTGGTGGTTTTCCAGTGAAGTAACTAGAGTTACACTGGGGCTGTGCTTTGCCCCTCTAAATTTAAGGGATATATGAGTCCATATGAAAATTTAATTTTAAATCCTGCCAGGCACAGCTTCCCTCCATGTAGGACATGCAATCTGCACAGCCCTGCATCATGAAACACACACATGTTGCATGGTGAGGTTCTTCCTATTTGGGTGTTCAGTCCAGCTGAGCAGCACTGATAGCTGTAGTGACCGCTCACATCAATCCATTAATAATTTTTATACTTGAGGAAATAACAGCATAAGCACTAGTGTCCTTGCATAGAATTTTGGGCCTCTCTGTCAGGAGACTGGCAATTATTTGATGATTTTGTGGAAAATAAATGATCTCGGCTCTCATTGTAGTCCCTAAATTCATTTTCAGCTGTGACAAGAGCCAGGATTTAAGCTTGGGTCCCTAAAAGTAAACTGTGGTTAATTAGTCCACTCCATCATGTAGCTGTTCTCAGTTAACAAAGGCAGTATGTTCAGCCAGACAGTTCTTGCTCACAAGTGATGCTAACCTTTTGATCTGTGTGTATGGCAGAGTGTGCTTGCTCGGAGCCTGGAGTCCTTGTTTGCATCCCTTTTCAGCAGTGCTTCTTAACCCCTCTGCACAGCCCCATTGTAATGCCGCTGGTCTCCAGTTGAGAGACTTCTGGCACCAGTACGTGTTTTAAGCTTGAATGATGATTTGCATTATGGCAATGGCTGTGGGGTCCTACCAAGGTCGGGGTCTGCAGAGTAAAAGGGGAGAGGGTTTCTATCCTGAGGAGCTTGTAGCCCTCAGGACACATACACAGGGTGAGGTGACGGTAGTCTTATTAATGGTAACTTGTGAACGGGGTTCAAGTGATGTCAGGGGCAAAGTGAGATGGCTGAAACCAGTTGGTTTCTGGGCTGGAAGAAAGATGTGTGAGTCCTGCCTCGCTGTTCCCACCAGACCAGATCTCCCTGGCCGAAAGCTTGTTTGCTTCAGACACCGATAAGCAAGAGCTGGTCACCAAATGCTGCTGCGGTCGATCAGGTGTGGTGAGGTGTAGCTCGAACTAAAAGAACAAGAAAGAACTGGTGTCACTGGGGGACTCCACTGCACTGCTGCTGGCAGATCAGGGGAGGTATTGGACATTTTTGCTTGCCATCTCCCCATTGATTTGGGTTTAGAGGCCAGGGCAGGGCAGCATGCTTCTTGAGCAGGGAAGGCTGTTGGGAACTTTCCCTGCTTGGCCACTGCCCTCATGTAGGGTACTTAACTCTCTTCTTCTGCAAAGGGACCGCTTGGATTAAAGTTTGTTGACATTTGAGTCCTTTGCAGTATCATGATGTTGTACAGTTTCAAAATATTATCTTTCTTCCTTATGCAAATATCTAAATTTGACTGTTGCCCCTGCAGTTTCACAGGATTTAGTAAACTGGGGAGTGGGACAGTCCTCAGTCTAGGTATAACCATTGACTGTAGCCTGTAAGAATGTGTCTGCAGTTTAAAAGGCATAGGGCCGTATTTTCAGAGCCTGGCATCTACTTAGATCCAGTACTTGGCTGCTTCCTGATATCTACACTTGCTGGTATTGTAACCCAAGAGCTCATGTGTGCAGGCAATGCCACTTGGTTGAATGCAATCCTTGCACAAAAAATCATCTGTATGTAGCTACGAGAATGTGAACAGTGATGGCTGTGTGAGTGGAGAGCGGGTCAAGACCCCCTGAAAATAGAAACATATTGATGTTGTTAGCAAAAGCTGTGGAGCATGTTTTCCTTGACAATTGTTATTCGATATTGTCCTTGGTGTCTTTTGAATTAAACATACCGTAAGAATTGGTTTGCTGGAATTTTGACTGTTCTGGAGGATTGGATGTTGGGTAGTCATTATCAACAGCCTGAGAAGGTAGCTTGACCTACTGAGCAGATGGCAAGATGCATAGGCACTAGCAGCAGGGACATCTAAGACAAGAGAACGTGTGGTAAAAATATGTACAAGGTACAACTTACGCAGCCAGCCCTTATGCAGCAAATAAAGCAAGGTCTTGCTGACCTTGGCAGCTGTACAGGGCAGCCTTTGCATAAGAATGACTTGTGCTTAATATACTGGAGAAATTATTCAGGGACAAATATTCCTGTTTTCTGTGGCACTGTGGACGCTATCTTCATCTTCCATCTCCAGCTGCAACACAGAAACACAAATGCATTGCAGACAGGGTAAGAGGAGCACCCAGCCCCCCTCAAGCACTTCCACTTCTGCTTCCTGTGGTCTGGAGAAGGAAATCTGTTACTGTCCTCCTGGCGAAGCTGGGACCCCTCCAGTGCCTTACAGCAGCTGCCTTTGAGAACTGGCAGTGGCTGGATATAAAGGAAGCATGATGAGTGTCTTCCTTAATTAGTCCGAGCAGTTTGTGTCTGCTAACAAGAGATCTGCTCCACTCAGGACCAGAGAAGTGCTGTGAGAAGTGCTTTGCTCTCCATGTTGTGCTGCAGTGAGGCGAGCAGGGGAATCTAGACCTGCAGGCTGGCTCAAGCATGGTGTGCCTTAAATGCTGTGAGACACTGAGTGGGTAAAGTTTTGCTTTCCCTAATGGACTCATCAGTGTTACCCGTGCCCCAGTGCTTGTGTGCAGCTCTCGGACAGGCCAGGCCCAGCTCACTCACTGCTCAGCATGGGCAGGAGTTACGGTGGAGCCTGCACAGAGTGGCTCTCCACACCAGAGCCCAGTCCCCTTCCAGCTGAGACGGGGGTGGGACAGATGGATGGTGAGCTGGCTGGAGTCCCCGCTCCCCACGTCCTGGGGTCAGGCCAGTCCCCATGCCACCACCAGGGCCGGGTCGGTGCCTGTGCATCTCTGCCAGCAGTGTTGCTTAATAATCATAGAATTATAGAATGGTTTGGGTTGGAAGGGACCTTAAAGATCATCTCGTTCCAACCCCCATGCCCTGGGCAGGGACACCTCCCACCAGACCAGGCTGCTCCAAGCCCTGTCCAGCCTGGCCTTGAACACTTCCAGGGATGGGACATCAACAACTTCCCTGGGCAACCTGGACCAGGGGCTCACCACCCTTACAGTAAAGAATTTCTTCCTGATATCCAATCTAAATCTACCTTCTTTCGGTTTGAAGCTGTTACCTCGTGTCCTATCATTACACTCCCTGATTCAGAGTCCTTCCCCATCCTTCCTGTAGGCCCCCTTCAGGTACTGGAAGGGGCTCTAAGGTCTCCCTGGAGCCTTCTCTTCTCCAGGCTGAACCCTGCCAACTCTCTCAGCCTGTCCTCACAGCAGAGGGGCTCCAGCCCTTGGATCATCTTCGTGGCCCTCCTCTGGACCCACTCCAACAGGTCCATGCCCATAAACCTTGCTGCTTACTCAGTACCGCTATTTTTCGTGGGTTTTTCTTTCTCTGCCTCTCCCACTGGAGAGATCAGCCCCATAAACGCCTGTATCCAAGAGCAAAGCTATCTTGAGAGTTTTGGCAGAGCAGGGTCTCTGAGGTCTCTCTATCGGGAGAGGGCCAGAGATGGTGTTTGTTGATATCGATCATGGGAAATGTAATTAATGTGGGTATAAAGTGTTAAATGTTAAACTGAAATGGGAGATTTAAAAGCAGTCGATAGATCAATTCCAAGGCTGGGATGAAATGCTTAGACTTTCAAACAATAATCAGATTTCTGATAAAATCTCCACTGTGTGTAATTAAAGGGGTTGAAATATTAAATCAGGTGTTAAGGGAGTGAAATTTAGATGATGTTGAAAGAACAAAGATCCAGACAAAAAGAGCCCTTCTGTCTTGCAGACAGAGCCACCAGCTGGGCAGAAATGGTGTGGAGCTTGGGAGATGTACTGAACCAACAGGACTAAAACCACAAAAAGAGGAGAATGATGGGAAAACTGGGAAAATCCATGCTGCAGTGCTGAACATCTGCCTCGATGGCGATGAGACCATTTGGACCTGATAGGTCCCTTATAGTCTGATAGCACTTCTGAGGCCTTGGTCCATCCATGTGCATGTACATCTACACCCAAGGTCCTCTTGTTGGCAAGTCAGCCTTCCAGAGGAGTGAGGACAGCACGTTAAAACGCACCCCAGCAGGAAGTACTGCCATACAAAAGACTTCCCCAAGTGTTAAAAATACTAATTTCCAACTGCCAGCATGTTTCAGTAATAGTCAATAAGAGCAAAGATATGCGATGGATGTTTTGTTAAGAGGTATTAAGGAGAGGTGCGAAGTTAGGCTCAGCACTACTGCCAGCGGGTCACATGGGGTGTGTGGGCACGTGGCATTTCCAGGGCATTTCTTTGAAGTTTGTGTTTTTCCCTTGCCCTATGATCTATAAAGAAATAAGCAGAAAAAGCTACAGTGTAGCAACTCCCTATTTTAACTGGCCTTTGAGTAATGATACCAAAGTCTGCTTTAGGGGCAGCAATCAGGCTTTGCTCTTCCAGTAAACTTAATTTTCTGATGCTGCAAGCTGTACAGGAGGGCTGTAGGAAGCATCCATTACCCAAATATGTATCTTTGCTCTCATCCCTAAAGGGATAATTCAAAATATGGGACAGACCTAGTATTTACTGCGGGCACTGCACCTGTCAAGGTAACATTACCATGGAATGGAGGGTAAAAAACATTTCTCTGCTAGATAAGACAAATAAACTGGCTCATTAGCTCTGGGCACTAATTTGCTAACCTTCTCCCATACCTGTGATGTGATTATCTGTGAAGACGTAACTGTAAGGCTCTCCAGAGCCTTGAAAGACGCATGTTTTAATAGTATGTTCTCATTTTGTTTTATAATCCAGGTGGCAGCCTCTGCTGTGTAGTTCCTGAGGTTTAAATGCTGATTAGGTTAATGGATTGTAATGTAACCCCACCCAGTTGGTCATCAGTCCCTTGAAAATGCCTTGTGATTGTGATCATTATTGCTTAATTGCAAGCCCTGCCTTACCCATGGATTCAGCCAGGCTTGGGTTTACCTTGCTTCTTGCAGAGCGGAAGGTGAAGAGCGGGCAGGGAGGTGTCTGTCTGCAGAGGAGTACTCTCTTGGAGCTTTTATATAAAGGTCTCTAAAAATTTCCACCGTGGTGTAGCTGGGCAGAGGTAACCTGATCTTTGGAGAAGTGCCTTTGTGCTGTAGCCTACAGAAGAGCTTCTTTATTAACAAAGCCTGAAGGCGGGTTAGTTAAATTGTGGCCCTTGTATTCAAGGTCACTGTTCATATTTTTAATTGAAAACTTCTTCCCAAGTCTGGGGTTGCAAATGAAACTCGCTGCGTCAAGCTCCTGGGAAGGGTTGGAAATTGTGGTATTTTATCCTGTGATTATGCTTTGTCACCCTGACCCTCCCCTTTATCTAAGAGGAAAATAAGCTTTGTAAACTGCTGTACATAGATTTTTAACTTCATCGCAGATATTAGAAGTCCCTAAAAGGGTGTGTCTCTGGGAAGACATTGGTGCTCGGTCTGCAGCATATCATAAAACCAACCAGAGGGAAAGCAGGGCGGTGAGGGCATTATTGTGGCCAAGGACTCCAAAGGAGATCTTCCTCCTTCACATGAAGTATAATCTGTGGAGGCTTGTTGTGAATGGGTGTTGTGGACACGTGAAGCTTGCACAAGTGCTTGGGAGACTGGGCAAGTACTAAGAGAGGAGTTGGTTGGGGAACAGTGAGCAGGCAAACCACAGCAGGCTCAGGAACTTACAAATAGAGGGAGGCTGGAGAGTGCCAGGGTGGGAGATGCCTTGCTGTTACTCTTGGGCATCTGTGGGTGCTGCCAGCTCCTTGTCTCCAGCTAAGCTTCAGGTGGAAGGAGGGTTGTTGCCCCCTGCTGCTTGGGGGGCTTGCCCTCTCTGCCTGTGCCTGCCTGTGGATGAAAGCAGAGGAAGGACTTGCAGGCAAGGTACCACTCCAAAACATCTCGTTTGAGGACTTGCATGCTGGAGGGTAAGTCCAGCTTCCCATGACGGCCTGTCAAAGAGCATGTTATTGCCCTCTCTGAACCATTCCTGTGGTTCTGGTTCCAGTCTGCTGGGTTGGCTCCGCCTACATCTTCAGCATAGGTGTGAGACCTGCAGCTCTGGGCAGCACAGGAGGGGTGAAAGGATGCTTTGCACCTTGTCCTGCACACTTTCCCCCTACTTAGCCTTCCCTTACTCCTTTCGTAGAGAGAATATCAAGCAGCAGAGCAGAGATGCTAGTCTCTGATCTTCTTGGATGCCTTGATGCTCCCTAAACTATACCCCCACCAGATACTCCCCTGGTTTAACTCTGTCCTTGCAGATTTTAAGGTGAAGCTTCTTGCAGTCTCATTCCTAGTGGGCAGAGCTGGCTGCTCCACTGCTTGAGCTCTGGTGATTGTGGCAGAGCAATGTGTGCACTGTGCCTATGTCAAGTCCCAGTCCTGTTTTTCCTGACCTGCATGCATGGAACAACTTGTTCTCTGCTGTCTCTTAACCCTTACAAAGACACTTCGTCTTGTTCTCCTTTGTTCTGCGTTGGCTGTGCAGGGTCAGCTTTTCACTTGGGCTTTAGGGGCAGTGCCTGCGAGGGAATTAATTGCTGAGTGATGATGGCTCTCCCCAGCTGAAGATCTGCTCCCATGAGCTATTTAAGCCTCTGTTTCTTGTATCTCTGTTTCAATCAGATTAGCTGGTGCCAGGAAACAGACCACAGCCAGCTTGCTCTTGAATGTACTCTTTTTCCTCCTTACCTGTTTATCCCAGTCAAGCCACTTCCCACTCCGCATGGGCTCTTTTATTTAGCTTTGTTCCTTCCTTTTCATTCTCACAGCCTTACTCTGGCCCATCTCCTCTCTTCCTAAGGCTGTCTTGATGAGTTTTGACATCCAACCTTAATGACAGAGTAAATCCTGTTCCCTGTCGTAGTGCTGCTGCATCAGGCTGTTCTTGCTCTTGATTTCCTCCACAATGCTTACCCTGGTGTAACTTGGATTCTCTTTAATGTACAGAAGTAGAGAGATCTCCAGCTCAGAGGAGCTGCTGGAGACACTCATCTTCTCAGCAAAGAAAGGGAAGCAGGTTAAGGAGGGGAGTGTGGCCAAGAGCCGCCCAGCTGCAGTTGGTCCCTGGGGCTGTCCGAGAGCCCCGGGCATTGCTCTGCTCTTCTTCCAGACAGACCCTTCCTCTCTCTTGTTGCTGATTTTGACAAGGGATTTGCTGTTGCAAAAATAAGCTCAAAACTCCCTCGAGCTTCTAGGACCTAGCGTTCCAGCCCGGCCACGTGTGCCAAAACAGGCCCGTCCCCTGCCTCTTGCAAGGCCCCACCTTTATCCTTATTCTAAAAGTAAAATGCAAGGACATTCCTTCCTAGTTACTCTGGTCTGTTATTCTGACCTCATTAGACTTTTCCAATAGAAAATTTCATTGAAATCCTCTATTAGCAGTGAAAACAAAGAAGACCATTGGACTTCTCTGGAAAAAATGCATCTATATCACAGGGAATTTCAGGGAGCCAAATTTCCACTGCTGAGTTTGTGCTGTACACATATGTTCCCTTGTATGCATTTAGTAAACAAAGTTGTCTTCACACTTAGAAGAATTTAAAACTATTTATCCTTTATATCTGAACTGATTTCCCTCCCCAAATTGAAATAAATTGCTTCTGTAACATTAGAAGGAGCAAAGTGCTGTTAGCTGGGGTTGCAAGAACAACCGCTTTTTTCCAGACCCCCTGAGCTGAATATATTTTGAGGCTTATGTATGCACATGTACGTAGGAATGATAGCCAGGTGATGGATTGCTAAACCACATCGTAAATTCAGTTTGGCAGACACCTTTGATTACCTCTTCTGCACTCTGCCCGTAATCATTCTCCTTCAAACATCCTTCTAATGTTCTTAACAGCAGCCAATTAAAACAAAGATTCCACTTGCCATATATCCCCTCTTCCCTCTGCCATCACCCAAGCTCCTTCCCTTAGCAAGGGGCGAAATAAGTACACTGATGGATGGTGGTTCGTAGTGTACTCTCAAGGCTTGAGGGAATATATCCCTATTTGTGGTTTTGGGTTTTTTTTGTCTGCTGCTTTAAAAGTCAGCTTGGACAGACACCCAACCAGGCAGGGGTGGGTGCTCATGTGTTTGCATGTTGCTGGCCATGAGTGGTGGTGGGCTTCGGGGTGGTGGCAGGAAGAACGTAAGGATGGTGTGCGTGGAAGGCACTGAAATGAGCAACGAATAACAGATTTTGGGGTGTGTGGAAGTCAGGAGAGGCCAACAGACTAACTCTGAATGGCTTGGGAAGCGCCTTGAGGGCGACTTTGACTTCCCCTTGCCTTTTTCAGGGCGTAGCTGCATTGGCTCCTCTCTGCGTGCATCCCCAGCCCCTCTCTGTCCCACAGGGGCACCAGGCAAAACAGCCTCTGGCCACTAGCTGAGCGGGTGGCACTTGGTGCCAAAGTGCGTTGCCAAAACTGACACTTAGACATTCCAGGTGCCTCTTGGCTCTGCTGCTCCCCCACATGTACTGCAGCAGTGCCTCCCATCCATGGTGGGAGGGTGCTTATTGCTGCATAAGCAAGATTGGAGTTGTTGGACATGCCTTTCATCCTGTTGCAGCCTGCTGGATTAATGGCGCAGATATATGCGTGCGTGCGTGCTTTCTGCTGTCCCTCCTGTATCCTATTTCATAGTGTAATGACTGTGGGGTCTGAGACATATCTGTTCATCCAGTGCTCATACAGCCTTTACCATAGTAGTTTCTTAATGCCCGATTGCTGTTCCTGGCTTTTATCCGCCAGACATCACTGAGAGGTAGGGATATAGTGGCCCCTGTTTGCAAAGGGATTAAGCGAGTTGTCACTTGTGGCACCCATGACTGCAGTAAGGTTTAAGCCCCTGTTCCCAGGGTCCCAGGCTGGCACTTAGAGACTAGAGCATCTTTCCTATCTAAGTGGTGACCTGTGGTGACTACCTGTGTGATGATGATGCCTTTGGGGTTTGGGACTAGGCTGCTCTGGATTTTCACTGCCATATGGAAGTGGAAAATACGCTCTCAGTTGTCACTGTGTTTGCTTTCCCTGATTTCCTGCATGTTCTAAATTCTTTCTTTTAATCCTGAAAGAAATTTTCCTAAATGCGTTGGATGCTTTTGTTACCAGTCTTTCAATCTCCTTCTGTCATCGTGTATTTGATTTGCAACCTGAGGATGCTGTTAGAGGTCTGAGTTGAGGAAGAAAGTCAAAGGCTTCCTTTTTCCTGACTTCTGAATTGTTTCACAAATGTTTCTTCAGTATGTTTGTGTACGGTGTGCCCTTCCGCGTAGCTCATAAATGATAGGTGTTTTCGTTATTGGGCATGAGTCCTCATTTTTAACACATTGTGTAATTCAGATGGACTTGAATGTAGTAGCATAAAGACTTTGGAGGCCTGCCCTGTGCGAAGGGGAAAATTACTGTCTGGCCCAGAGCAGTGGCTTTGTGATGACTGCATTGTGTTCTGTGTTTGTACCAAACTGGTTTGCTGCCAAGGTACTTATGGCTTATCCAAGCACTCAGTACAAAGAATGTTAAAAGAAAAACTATTCTTGTTTTCTGTGAATTTTCCCAGCTGAGAAAGAATTCGAACCACTGTCCAAATGCTGTCTTCTCTTTCTGCAGGGCTGTGGTCACCAGGTAGGACAGCTAACATGTGAGCGCCTGAAATTATAGTGTGTGTGTGTGTAAGCACGTATGTGCTTTGAGGAGATGCAATGTGGGACCCAAATGGAAAATGCCTTCCTTGTGGGAGAAAACCTGTCTCCTTGAGCAGCAGGATCTGTGATTGAGAAGTCTGGAGTGGGAATTTTCCAGGCACAAATACATGTGCATAGGCAGAGGCATTTCTGAAGCACCAGACCTGGGCAGGTCTCCTCTGCATATGCAGCAAGTCTGATGCTTACCAAAAGCCCCAGGCCTCCTCTGCAGCATGGTGAATGGCTGAGCCTGGGCTCCTATTTCAGTATTTCTCCTGCTGAATAGAGTATATTGCCTGACTTAAGGGCTAGGGCCATGCTTGGAGCTTAGGAGGGGCCCCTAGGTCATTCCTGCCAGCAGAATCCCATGAAGGGCAGTTGGGTAAAGGCATTCCCTCCTGTCAGCTGTCCCCATCAGCCTGCCCAAACATGCGTGGACACTTATCTGATTGGCAAGGACCTTGGGGGTTTCTTGAACACTGAGTAGGATAATCAGATAGATTGTGGGATACATCTGCTTGATCCTATTTCTTACGATTATGTGGTGGGGAACAAGCCTTAATGAGCCTTGGCCTTTCCTGTCTCCTCTGTAAATTTGTTTGACTCAATTGAGCTCTCTTTGTGTCAGACAGCTCTCTCTGCGTTTGGAGATGGAAGCATCCACCTCTGAAGCTGGCTGTGCTTTGAGACGGGGTTTGGATTAGCTGACCTCCAGAGATCCCTGCCAACTTTTTTTTTTTTTTTTTTCGTTCTTTTGTGTTTGCAGCTGGTGTAATTGTGGTCCTAACCCCTCCCAAGCAATGCTGGCACTGGAAGGGATTTTAGCACTGCTTCACAGCAGCACGGTAGCTGCTTCTGCACCGCAGAGGAAATGTTTCTTTTGGGTTAGCCACCCTGCTCCAATGCGGGTCCCTGGCCCTTGGCACTGGGAAGCGGCCTCCCGCAGGAGGCTAGAAGCGATTTGCCAGGTGGGTCCCAACATAAGGGAGCATCCTTCTGTGTGTATCTGTGGCTTGGAAGTGATGGGCACTGTGCTGGAGTCTGGCTCGAGCAAAACTCCTGCTTGGCTGCCTAATCAGCAGAGCATCCCCCAGGAATGCCCATATCCCCCAGGTGTGGGGTCGCAGGGGATCTCCATCACTCCTAGCAGAGGAATAGGAAAGGGATCTTGTCCTTGAACTGGTCCCGAATAAGATGGTGGCAAGAAATAAAAAGCCCAAAAGAACAGAAATGCACGTGTGTGGTTATTCTACCAACAAATGTATTCAGCGGAACAGGGGGAAGTTCCCTTTGAACTTCCCTGCATGCTGCCCTGGAAAACCCTGTGGAAAGGTATTTGTTCTGCTGAGGCACATGTTTGTGGGTCCAGCACACTTTTTGACTTTGTTCAAAGACAAACAAATAAACAAAAAAAGCTCCTTAAATTGCAATGTTTTTGTGATGCATTTTTGGCTTAGAAATCCCTTGCAGATAGGGCCAAATAGCTGCCAGCTATTTGCCTGTTGGAAGCGTTTTGGAGAAGAGCTAATCCTGCAGGAGCAAAGGGGAGAGTCTTTGAACTTTGGTGGACAAGAAATGCTGGAGGTTGATGAAGAAGGAAAACAGATTGTGAAGATTTCAAGCGGCTGAGGGAATAGGAGCACCGTAGTGCGTAGTGAAGAATGGTAGATTTCAGAAACAAAGTGACTTTTTGCAACTATTTCCTTAAACTTGGCATTTATTTTTCCTGTGATTGGTTGCTGCAGGGTGTAAATGTGGAGAATTGCATGTATGCAAGGGAGGATAAAGTTCCCCAAGTTTATTTGTACTTTTTTTTTTTCTTCTCTGCAGTGAAGAGCTTCCTTCCTTCACAGTGCTTGATTTTATCTTTTTTTCTCTTTTGTTGTTTTTTGTTTTTTCCCCTCAGTTCCTCAGGTGCCACCTCTCCAGGTAAGAGAGATGCCTAGGTCATGCCAGGGCAGCTAAGAGCAGTGGAGAGTGCCTGGAGGCGAGTGATGGATGATCCATGTTCCCGAGGATGGCAGCACTGCTGTCCCTGCAGAGCACCACAGCTATCTGCTGGGGTGCCATAAATCCAGGAGCTTTAGCAAGGTTGGCGAGCTTCCTACGAGGTGGGAACTCTTAGGGTATGTGCAACTTCAGCCTTCCACACTGAGGAGCGGGAGGGTTTTTCTTGTGCTGCTCTTTCCACAGAGGTCACAACCAGTAACCCACACTCTGCAAAGTTGCTCTAAGCTAGCAGCCTGAGTGAGTGTGGGGGAAAAAGGATGAGCATTAGTGGCTCCTTCAGCACAGAGATGTGTGGTATTTACAGGCCCAAGCATCCACCTTGTGCACACAGCCACTTCTGCAGTGGGTTTGTCCTGCCGGCGAGGCTTTTCCATTGCAGCAGCAGCGGGAGGTTGTTTTATTTGCGTGTGTGGCTTCTGGGTTCCGCTGTCCTCTTATGAACAGACAGCATTCGGGGCTGTGGTGACACTTTAGCACGCGGTGTGATCCCTGGTGATTCACAGCCCCCACCATCTGCAATTAGACGTTGAACAGAACCTTTTCCTGCATGGCCATGGTAGAGACTCCTTTTCCAAGTAACTGGTAGAAGAACAAAAGAAGGTTTATTTTCTTCTAGCTGCAAAGGTCTACCTTAAATTAAGTAAACTGTTGCCTGAGGGAGAAAGTGTCCAGGTACAGAATGTTCACAAAGGAAATATTCAAAGTGTCTACCATGTCCATGAAGTGTTTGCTTTAAAGTATGAGGGCCAGAGTGGAAAAATAGAATATTATTTTCTAATTTGAAACCAAAAGTACCTCTTGCAGGCGGCAGAAAAATAAATTGACCTTCTTCAGGCTTGATAATGCAGCCCATTAAGTGCCCAGTGAGAAGAAGCTATGGAGAAGCTGCCGTTCGCAGAGATGGCTCCTGTCCCAGGTGCACAGCCAGTGCAAGCGCCGGGGGTGGGAGCTGGCCCACGTCGGAGCAGCCCTGCTGCGTGCAAACTGTCGGTGTTGCAGCAGCGGAGGAATTGGAGTCTATGGGAATCTGAGCACTGCTGGGTTTTATGTGAGATAGGGTAAGAGCCTTGCTAATTGGGACTTCAGCCTTGACCTTATGGATGTTATTTTTGTCATTTCTTTTGCTGTTGTACAGTCTTGCTAGTTCCACTTTTGAACCAGTCCCAAGCGAAGCAGAGTTACCCTGTGATCTGATCATGGCAGCACCTAACTTGCCATGGGCTTTTGTGAGGCCCAGAATGAGCTGCTCTGACATCAGCCAACTGAACTAACGTCATCCTGTTCCTGGCTCGGTGGGTCCTAGATGATTTTTTTTTTTCCCCCTCCTCACTGACTGAAAGCTCCCCACAAAAGTAGGTTAGCTTTTCTCATGCATCGCTGCCAATAAATGTACTGCTATAACACTCCCCAGTAAAATCTTGCCCTTGACTATACTTTTTTTGTTCCTTTGAAGAGCAAGAATGCTCTTCATGCACCAGTGTTGGTGAGACACTGGAAGAGGTTGCCCGGAGAGGTGGTGGAGGCCCCATCCCTGGAGACATTCAAGGCCAGGCTTGATGAGGCTCTGAGCAACCTGATCTAGTTGAAGATGTCCCTGCTCGCTGCAGGGGGGTTGGACTAGATGGCCTTTAGAGGTCCCTTCCAATCCAGCACATTCTATGATTCTAAGAATGCACCTTCATATGTTCTTCATTACTGCTGTGAAAGTGGAGGAGAAAGGATGGACTGGGGAAGTTGCTCAGACTCGGTTTTCCATGTGAATGTGAAAATGCTGTTGGATGGGTGGTGGTCTTCTCCTATAGACTTTTGTTTCTCTTACAGAACAAAACAGTTCAATATGCTGTTTTCATTGTTCCCATTTCTCCTTGCCATGCAGTGTTTCCAGGAACACAGAATTTATTTGGAAGATTTTTTTGATAGTGGAAACATCCCCCTCCTGTTTGAGTGAGGAGTTCCCCCATTTTGGCTTACTGAGGAGGAGGTAGGTGGTGGGTGCACTAAGCTCTTCCATACCGATTTAGGTGCAATGAAAAGCCGAGGTTACAGCATTACCTCAAAGGTGCAAGGACTGATGAGTGAGAGTGTCATTTGTGCTGCCAGATGAATTTAGTGCTTTGAGGAAAGGCCATAAAAGAAAAAAGTCTTTTTTGGCTCTGACAATATCTAGACACTTGGAGAACATTAATAGTTGAGGGATGGGATGTAAGTTGTAGTGGAATTAGTGAAAGAATTGAGGTCTGAATTTCACAAGCTGAAGAGCACAGTTTCTCAATTGTGCCTCCAGGGTGTCCATCCATCCAGGTTGGCTGGGTCTGAGCTTTCATTGACTCTAACTTGCAAAACTGGGTAGAGCATGCTGCAGCCTGGCAGTATAGGGCTAGGCTTGGACTCGGGAGAGGGGGTCATCAGTTCCTCTGTCATGTGCTGGTGGTTTGTGTTGAGGAGAGGAGCATGGACTGCATCACATATGCTAAAGAGAGGGTATAGCTGGAGCTTGTCTTTGGGAACGCTCCAGTGTCCCCTCACTGTCTGTATTCCACTTCAGGTGAAGGGGAATAGCTGCCATTCTCGCTCACCGGGACTGTCAGTTAGGGCAGCAGCACTTTTGCTTCTCATCTGAGCAGTCGTGACCCCAAAGTCCTTGAGGAAAAATAAATCAGGAACCCACCTTGCCACTTCTACTGAGTCGGTTTTCCTTCTTAAAAAAAAAACAAAGAACAAAAACCAACACAACAAACCAAAACAACAACAACAAAACATCTCTTTTAAATAGCATCATTTACACTTGGGAGCTGCTTGAATCCACCCTGTCACATAAATTACCATCTCTAAACTTGGCTGTCAGGAAGCATCCTCATGAGTAGACATCCATGGGGGTGTCAGTGGAAGGGGATCAGTTTCATGGAAAGCAGGAGGAATTCAAGCATCAAGTGAATACTCTCATCTTCACGTTACCTCAAGCGTCAAGGGCATCTCAGTCCCCCAGAGATGAGCCCTAGCACTCCTCAGACTACCCTTGTTCGCCTTCACTTCGGTAGCTGCAAGGCTGGGTCTGACGTCTGGCCCCATCCTCCTGCATCTCAGGCAATTAGAGCCTGGCCCAGCAAGTGGCCCTGGAGCAGGGGCTTCAGGGATATTATAGTTTCCTTACCGGGATAAAAGCCACAGGCTTTCCTCTCTGCTCTGCTGCTTTCTCTAGCTTTGATGCCGCTGTTGTTGAAACGGGATTGGCCCATCTGGTAGCGGAGGAGACGAGCTCTGCCAGACGGATCTGGCTCTCTGGGAAGGGTTCAAAAGGCAGCACCTACCCTTTGTTGTATTTCCTGCATGCTAACGAAGCCCATGTTTTCTGGAGCTACTTTTTATCCTTGTTGTGTGTTGGTTTTGGCATGGATGCTTTGATTCCTCCCATTTGAAATAAGCAAGAGAACAAAGTGAATAAAATTCCAGTCATTTCCCACCCCCCCCCACCCCCCCCCCCCAAAAAAAAAGGGTCATACAAGGGAGTTGTAAGGATGCATTGTGGTGAGAACGGTTACGGTTGGTTGCTGCCAGGAGTTGAAACAGAGAACTGAAGCTTTATAGTATCCATGGTGCGTTCCAGTGCGATGTGTGTTACCCCGTGGCAGGGTGCACAGGAGCCTTGCTGCAGTGGCACACAGTGCGCTGTCAGCTCTGCCTGGGCGTGTTTTTGCCTTTCCCTGTGGCCACGGGGGAGAGGGAATTTGCAGCTATCCAGACACTGACAAAACTGTATTTGTTGACTTGCAGAAAAGCCGAACTCGTGCTCCTCTGGGCTGTGATCATGTAAGCCAAAATGTGATGACTGCTGCCTGTGCTTGCTGGCCTTCCAGCCCTTACAAACCTGCAAAGCAGATTCATTTATTTAGGCCCTGATTCAGCAAAGCACTTAAGTACGTGCTTCAGGTTTTCTTCTTTCCAGTAAGATTGTTGGCATGTTCAAAGTTAAGCATGTGCTTAAGTGCTCTCCTGAGTACACGGCAAGTGATGGGAGCACTGTGTGCTGCTGCTGCTGGGCACGCAGGCTGCAGGATTGAGGCCTCTGGTATTAAAAATTTTATCAATTTATTTGGCTCCCCCTGGTACAGGAGCCCAAGTCTCAGGGTCTGAGATGACAGTCTGTCCTTCTGCAGGAATGTGGGTTGTTTCTGTAGCACAGAATATTCGTTGTGTCTCGCTTTTGCGCATTGAGCATGCCCTTCTGCAGGGTGTGGGGTAGGGTGCCTCACTTTCCATCAGCAGGACATTGGCAAGTATTTCTTCAGTTTTCTGTTTGTTTGGGGTTTTTTCTCCCCTCTAAGAGTTGTAAAAGAAAAATATCAACCATGTTACATGTATCTGAATGTCTTGATATTTGTAGTTTAATGTTCTGTTGGATTCACTTGACTTACCTTCCATTAACATGATTCCCTTCATCTTGAGGACTGAGCAGCTTAGTGCAGGCATGTGTGTGTCCATGTGCGCTCCTGAGCTACATGGGTGAGAGCAAGACGCACGTTTGGTTTCTGACATTCTTTGGGATTTTTCAAGGTAGGAGGACTGGTAGATTTTTCAAGGTAGAAGTGGCAGATGTTACTACACTGTTCGTACATCTTGGTGTAACTGCGTGTTAAGTTCAGACCCACCATATTCAGGCCCTCACTTCCCTGGGAGTCTGAAGCTGTGGAATAGGCACTTAATCCACAAGATGGTTGTATTTCAGTCTGCTCAGCGCAGCTTCTGAGAGAGCATTCTTTCTAATCCCCACCCATATCTGACCTGTTCTGGCTCGTTTTTAAGAGCCGCGCCCAGCCAGTCCCTAGCTCCCTGCAGAAGGTTTCCGCAGATCTTTTCCTGCTTACTGAGGTCATTTAGACAGGGAGCCCACACATCAGTGAATGGGATTCCTGTATAAATTTGCCCTGTTTGCAAAATTGGAATTGATTTAGTGCATCTCTGTTCCTTACAAAACCCAGAAGACATAAGCATGGCTAGATGTGCTTTTTTCCCCCCTCCCTTTGAAGTTTAAAACACGCTTAGCAAATCCGGTGTTTGCAGTCTCTGTTCCCCACCTGATGTGCAAAAAAACAAAGGTCCTGCCAGAAGCATGGGTCAGACTAACCTTTGTGCTGGTGCTGCAAGCTGGATTGCAAGGATCTGGGCAGTTTTTGTTATGAACTTGACTCTAACTAGCCTAGAAAATGCTTGTAGTGTAGGTTTAACGAATGTTGTTGGGTTTTTTTTAATGCGAAATAATTCGATCTGTGAATCAAACAGCCTGTGTGCTCCACCCCCTGCTGCTGCTGACAGCCTCTTCCCACACTTCTTCCTTGGTAGCATTGTTTGACTGTTCCAGCTCCAGTAGGTTTCAGTTACTGATCAGTGTAATTGCAATAACACACCAATAATAAAAGAGGAATTTAAGCTTCCTTTTCATGTAGTTGAAGGCTCTTCTGCAAAAGCTTGAAGTCTTAATAGCAGTCACACGAGCACCATCCCGCGCCTGTCAAGTGTTTGGCAAAACTGGGCAGCCATACTTTAGGAAGATAAAGGGCTGGATTTTTCGGAACTTGGAAACAGACCAATCCTATCAGGTGTCATTGGTACAGCTAATATTAGAATGGGAAACTCTAGGGACTGCTTAACATTTTAGTGGATGTCAAGGAAGCCTTGAATAAGAACGCATTGAAAGTTGCTTGTTGTATAACAAGAGTTGCTGGAGTCAGAGTAATTTGAGTTGCCTTTAGTCTGGTGGAAAACTACAGCTGTGAGCAATGAGTTAATTTTTTCCGTGTGTGTGGGGCTTAGGTTTCCCTGTTGGGTTTGCTTTTAGTTTTGTAGGCTCAGAATCAATGGAGGGGAGTGAGTGTGAACCAGCCATTTGTCTTCGTGTGCCATCCCAGGCTGCTGCTGGAACAGCTCTGCAGCTAGTAAGGATGGGTTAAATAAAACACCTTAAAAATGCAAAGTTGTTACGGGGTTGAGCTGTAGCAGCTCTTTCTGCTTTGTATACGAGAAAGCCACTGCCTGCTCTTCCTGCCTGAACGGTTCCTACAGAAAAGCTGGGGGGGAGGGGGGTAATGGGGGAAAAAAAGATTAATTAAAAATACTGAAGAGCAAAATATCCCTCCCTAGTCTTGGGAGGGCTGCTTGGCGGATGTAGCCGCCCCGCGCTGATGGCCCTTGCCGGGGTACGGCCGTGCGGAGGCTGAGCTCAGCCCATCCCTCCCAGGCACTGCCGGGCACGGCGCGGGTCCCGCGGTCTGAGGCCGCCCCGCTGGCCGGGCCCTGGGGCTGAGGCGCTTTTCCGTGCGGCGGGCGCAAACGCAGCCTGCGCTAGCCTCGGCCGCTATGAAACGGTCTCTCTCGTTGGTCGGCTTCCCGGGCTGCTGCTGCAAGGGTAAACGCCATTGGTCGCTTCCACCTCCCATGCGCAGGCTGGTGCGGGAAATGCCCCCGCTGCCGACAATGGCGGCCGGGGCCGGGCTGGGCAGCCCCGCGCCCGCCTGAGCGGGGTGGCCCTCGGCTCCTGGCTGATTCTATTTCTCTTTTTCCTGCAGGTTGCTGAAAAGTGCCTTTCCTGAAGCCACCGCTGCTTGGATTTCTGTCTAGGGCTGCCTCTCTCTGCCCCTCGCCCCCCTCTCTTTTTAATTCGGCGTTGCTTGCGGTTCGTGCCCTGACGGCAACTCAGCCTTGCCCGCCCCTTTTTTGTTTTTTGCTCCCCGTTTACACGCAGTTTGCTCAGCCATTTTTTTTTCCATCCCCGAGTATGTAGCAAATATTTAAAAGAAAAGAAAGAAAGAAAGAAAAAAAAAAACAAAACCTCAGACGTCCTTTTGCTCATTTTGATGTTTGCAAACCGTAATTTTTAGAAGCAAGAAATAGAAGGGAAAAAAAAAACCACCCCGAAGTCTTCTCCCCAAGGACCGAGACCATTCCACAAACTGAAGTGCTGCCAGCAGCATATGCTTTTTTGCAAGAATAATTGAAACCATTAACTGGAGAGCACAGAATTCTTTTGAACGTCTGCCAGTTGTTTGCAAGTAACTTCGGCAGTGGCACAAAATATAACACTTATATTTTAACTTCTACAATTGCACTTTTAGGAGCTGGCCTCTAATTTGATTTTCAGTTGTTCTGATAAGATTTCTATTTTATGATTGGCTTTATGTTTAATTCTTGTTTAAACAAACACGATTTGACTTAAATGAAAACCTAAGTGCTGATGAATAGGAGTTCTACCAAAGCAACAAGTTAGTTATTTCTTCACGTTTAACTTGAATTAACTTTTTTACCCTTTTTTTAAAAACAAAAAGAAGAAGAAGAAAAAAAGATCAGCAGTAAATATTGCCCTGAAGAAGGGTGCGATCGCTTGCATTTTAATTTTTGTTTTTTAATATGGCTGTAAATGTTTCCCTGGTTCGTGATACAAAATGGCTGACATTAGAAGTGTGTCGAGAGTTTCAGAGAGGGACTTGTTCTCGGTCTGATGCGGAGTGCAAGTTCGCCCATCCGTCACGGAGTTGCCATGTGGAAAACGGTCGAGTTATTGCCTGCTTTGACTCCCTAAAGGTGAGGACCGCCTAACGCGTGCATTACCTAAGCTCACTTGCTTTTCCTTGTCTTCAGAATGGCTCTCTGGGAGCGCTGGGCTGTGGGGTGTGCCGAGCAACTGCTTATTGCTCTCTTTCTGCAGGGAAGGATGCTGCCGTGTGGGATGCAGCTCCTGAAATCACGGTTGGGTCTGACATCCAGTGCAATTGCCTGGAGTGCCAGGCATTGCAGAGGAAGAGAGGGTTGGGTTTTTTTATCCAGAGCGTTTTCTGATGGTAGCTCAGGTCTGACATCGCTGTCCTCGGAATGGAGAATGCACGTTGTGGGCAGCAAATGAAACTGAAATGAGAAAAGTGAACTGAAACCCAGTGCTTTAATTTGTGTCCAGAGCACATCGGCTGCGCATTCGGTGCAGGGATCTGAAATGTGCTCTTAATGAGCAGAAATGAAAGCAGCATTTTAAGATAATGAATCAGCTTTATGTGTATTTCCTGGAGACAGAGTTGCAGATGCACTCTAATGCCGTCTGGTAGATGAGGAACAGCCAAAATATTTGGAGAGCAGGGCTCCCAGAAAAACAGTTGGGAAAACGCTTTCTGTAAGGGATGTGCAAGCATGATGGCTCTGCTGGGCCTATCTGAGTTACAGCTGAGCCTCCTCGCTAGGGCTTATCTCTGCAGAGTCGATTTTGCGGGCAGTAAATGGCTCTTGATTGCTTGTCATTCTTGGAGCTCCAGGAGTGACTTTCAAAATTTACCAAATACCCAGGTTCTGAGTCAGGGTGGGGGTCTCACAGGAGAGGGGGTGAGCATCTCTGTTTGGGGTTGCTTCACCGCAGTTCTCAGGAAAGGAACATCCACTTTTTTTTTTCTTTTTCCCGAAAGTGCAGCTCCTCAAAAGTGTTTTAAATAGGTTGGTAAAACTCTGAGACAATATGGATAACGGATTGCTTTTGAGAACTCTTGGCATTATGTTCAGTGTTTTGATCAGCGTAATTAACCTGTTTGAGTTTCTAGAAGGAATCTGGTAAATTTTACAAGCTTAAAGCTTTGCTCTTGAACTTCAACTGTTGCTTGAAAAGATTTGGGTTTATTTTTATGAACATAACGAGTAACAGAACTGGTGGAATTATGTATGCACAGGTTCAGACTGGGGCTGGAGCCAGTCTAGCATGGGTTTACCCATTTTATTACTGTTTGTGGCTTCTTCATATTTTCACTTCTATTCCCAAGGAGCTCCAGCTTCCTGTTTGCATTCGGTTTTGCTCTTTTTTAATCTGATTATATGCAATGACTCTAGTTATACAGTGACTTTCAAATGTTCATTTACATTGCTGGTTTGCTGACAAGGAGAAAGAAAAATATTTTTATCGGAGGGGGAAAAAAAAGGCACATTTTTTATGCCCTTGAAACTTGTAAATTGTAGCCAGTGGCAGTGCAGATACTTTGAATGAAGAGATGAATATGTTTACATTTTATGGCAGTTATCTGTAAACTGAAAGGAGCGCTGCCCTGCCATGTAGGGTAGGACCATGCCCCTTGCAGAACTTGCCTGATGTTTGCAGCATCAGGTGCTGGTGTGTTGCAGCTTGGGTTGGTGGGTGACGCTTTGTGCTGGCCGGGGTGCGGTGTCCGCAGCACGCCCAAGCACCCTGTGTCAGCCCTTCTCTGTGCAGCTGGGGCTGTGAGATGTGCAGGCCCCAAGCGTATGGGTAGCTGGGGTTCAAATCACACCCACTGGCATGAGGGAACGCTTCTCCTGCGTCAGTGGTGGGGAATGGGATGGGGAACATCATCTTGAGAACGCAAAAGATGCCAAAGGAGTAGAGTATGATCTGCTACAGCTCAGCATGTTTCCTGTGTAAGGGGCTGTTAACTAATGTTCTGGTTGCAGTTTCCTCTTGACACAGTAGCAGATGCCCAGTATGTGCTAGTTAAGTGGCCTGAATTTTCCAGGGAACAGATTTTCCAGATTTTTCAGGCTTAGGAAAGCCTCGTGGAGGGCTGACAGCTCTGCTTGTGGGAAGTACACCGGAGGAGAAGTTGCACTGTGCAGAGCACATGGCCAAGGATTGATGGTGGGACTGTTTCTGCACCCTACTTCCCAAACAAGAAGTGGGTCTTGAAGCCCGCCCTTCCTGCACCCCCATGGCTTCTGTCGCTGAGCAGAGCCCCGGTTCTGCCATGTCACTGAGAGGTGCAGTCCCCAATGATGCAGCTTCTGTGTCGATGTACACCGCGCACTTCCCAGGGGAGATAACCGCCCTGGTGACTGAACTCTCCAACAGTGGCCTTTCTGTTCTTGAACTGGAGCTGGGCTTGCAGAGCCCGATTTGCAATATCGAGGGGCTCGTGGTTGTAACAGTGGCTTTCCTTACTGGTGACTAGAGAGGTGTTACATTCTTAGACCTGTTAAGAAGGGGCTTTTCTTGCCCATCCTGTGGACATCTTTGTGCGCAGCCACTGTTTCCCTCCAACAGCTGTTGAACACTGACCGTCTCTCCTGCCCGGGGCTCGATAGCTACTTAGTGCTCTTTTCATCTTTTCACGCCCTGCATTAGCAGAACATCTGTGTTGCTTTATTGGAGACAGGATATAGAATGCTTGCAGCTAATAAGTTTTCTTGCAGTCACCCAGGGCTTTGTTCAGAGGTTGCTTATCTGCATCCATTGTGTAGTACTGTTCCTTGTTTTTTTTTTCACAGCCCTCTTAAAGCCTGAACAATGCCTTCATACAGGAACTTCTGATAACCCAGCATACAATGGTTTCACCTCGCTGGTCAGGTCATCTATATGCTTAATGTATCTCCCTTTTTTTCTTCTTTCTTTTTTCTTTTTTTTCCCCCTCAATCTCATATAGTGATTCTGCCTCTATTGCAGTGTAAGAGCAGTAACGCTTTCCAAAGCAGCCAGGCTGCCTCAGTGTGGGTTGTTTCACAGGTGAATGTGTGCTACCTGTAAGTTTGTGAAGAACACACAGGACTTCTGAAGGTAACAGGGAGGGGAGGGGGCGGGCTTCACTGATGCTTGGGTGGGGTTCACCAGGGCACACTCTGCAGGAGCATTGTGTGGTTGTGTAATGCTTTGGTTGTGAAGTGTGAGTCTTGATTAGGTTGCAAGTGCAGGGCTGGATCTTGCTGTCCTGAGCTGTAGTTCTTCGAAGGGGGGGTTGCACATTTGTAGGCAGCAGAAGGAACCTTTCTCAAGCAGATTGATACGAAACTTAAAAATAGTACCTTGTGAGAAGCTGTTCACAGATTTGAATTGGATGCCAAGAGAGCTCTTGCTCTCTACTTGCGCTTCCTCCCTCGTTGTTCTGGAAGAACAGTGTTGTCTGAATTAATTTGTGTGAATGGAAGGGCAAGCTGCACTGCTTGGTGGAGGGCAATCCAGACGCGTGAGAGCCAGCTGCCACTGGGCCTCCCCCCTTCCAGAAGTGACCACAAGGGCTGCTGGACAGTGGCCGATGCTCTGCTGTACCTCCTGGGCAGGTCCCATGGCACCTCTGACGCATTTTGAGCAACAGAGAGGAGCGGACTGCCATTACTGTGAACGCAGATGGCCTTGGGGTTCAGTCATGGTGTCATGGTTTTGGCCAAATTGGCCAATGGCCAGCGACAGATGCTCCCCCCCCCAACCTCTCGTACACGGAGAGGAGGAGGAGAGATAAAGACACTTACGAATTTAGAAGAAACTAAACTACTTTAGTGAAATATTAATATTAAAATAAAAAGGAAAATAATGAAATAGATACAGTATATACAAAACCATATTAAGCTCCCAAGATGATGTCACCGGCAGGCACTGGGGAAGTCCCAGACTGGACTCAGCGATGGGTGGGAACTGGATTCTGCAGCTGGAGTCTGGAACACACGGATCGGGATCAAAGGCAGATGAACAGGCAGGGTCCTCCTCAGACGTTGGCCATTGAAGGAAGAGAGTTGACCCTTTGATCCCTCAGCTTTTGTACTGAGCCTGGGGCAGATGGGATGGAATACCCTTGTTGGTCAGTTTTGGGTCCCCTGTCCTGTCCGCTCCTCCCAAAGGTGGGACCCCTCTACGCTTTTCCGCTTCTGACCCTCCAACGGGGCAAATAATGAAATTAGCTGACCTCGGTTGTTACAGCAATAAGTATAAGCAGGAGCCTCTCTGGGTACCGTTCCTTGGCACAAACTCGTCTTATCACTCTGAGAACGAACTGTTTTCGACACAACACGCTGTTAATTTCAGAGAGCTAGAAGAGGCCTAGCTAAGGAGTAAAATTACTGAACAGAAAGTTGGTTCTGTTTTACCTCAAACCAGGACACCTGGGCTCCTCTCTGGCCTCAGTGTGCACCCTCCTGTGTACAGCTGGGGCTTTTTGCAAGGGTTAGGACACGGCTTGCTGGCTGGTGGCAGTTTGTACAAAGACTTGTCTTGGCACTGCGGAGGGCTGTCTGCAAGCACTCATCCAGTCATTAACCTTCCTATTCAGGCTGGATCAGGCGGGCGTGGTTATGAGCCTGGCTGATCTTAATTCCCTGGCCAGCAAATTGTCACTTCTGTTCTTCAGTTTCTAGAGATGTCAGGGAGGGGAAAAAAAAAAACAAACCACTTTCTTTGGTCACTGGAAACACTAATTGAGCAGTAAGCTGAGAGGTGGGCGTTAGGAGATAGTGATGTATTATATAAAAATATGCAGGTAATGCACACCAGGTGTTCACGGAGGCTTTGATTTATACTGCTCACAGTGTGGATATCTGCGCTATGGACTCATAGGTTAAAAAAATGTTACGAGCCCAGCTTTGTGGGGTGTGGTGGTGCTTTTTTCAATTTGTTTTATGAATGTAGATGTTTCCATATGCAAATCAAAGTTTTGCAGAGCATTTTGAAAGACAAAACATAGTGGTGAAAATTTCAGGGGTATGAATTTTGGCTTTGGGAGGTCTAATTTAAAAAAACATTGTTAAGCTATTGTGTGTTTCAGAGCAGTTCTCTTCTGTATGTCTGTGAACAGGCATAAAATCAGAGTTAAAAGTACAGTTTTGTCTAACTTGTCTGTTTCTAAAAGAAATGTTATTATGTGGTAATAGTATTCAAAGTCTCACAACAGTCTAAAAAGTTCACTGTGCTTGGGTGATAAACATACCATATGATCTTGAAGCTGGTGTACCTGAGGCTATTCCTTACAGTTTTCATGCTAATTTATACCTGTTTTATGCTGACTTCACTAGAATTATTTCTGACTGTTACTGGTTTGCAATCATATCTATTTTTTTTACATTTAAATAAACTCCAAACTAGGAAACAACTGAAAACACCCACTAAACTTAGCATATGGTTACGGTCTTGTAGAGGAAGAAGAAAGCAAACAAAGCCATAGAGATATTTTTGGAGACACTCTGACTGCATGTCTCAGCTCAACGTAATGGAGATGCAAATAAACCAGATGAACAATGTTGAGTCAAGTCACTTTTGCGAGAAACCTTTACTTTCCATTGGTCATTAAGGCACTTACCTGCCTAGCGACAGCATTTGGTGATGAGAAGTAGATTTGCAGCAGCTTTCTGTCTTGTCTTGGATGCTTGTGAGTCTTACGGCACATCATAATTGCTTTTTATAACTACCGAATCAAACATCTAACAGCAGGGAAAAAATGTATTTAGACTTACTTTAGACAAGGACTGTTGCTATTGTATTTCTCTTAAAGTAGAGTGGTACTTCAAGGAGACTAAGAGAGCTTAAATGAAAAAACAATATTTAAGTCTGATCCCTGTATGGGTTACAACAAGCTCCATGGTTTTTTCAGCATAATTTAGTTGGCACACAAGCTGTGTATACTCTCTGTAATGTCTGCAGAAGGTTTTGGCACAGCTGTGAGATGGAAACTACTGACGGAGAAGCTCACCTGGTGGTGCCTGTAGCTGAGCATCTCCCAAGCCTGCCCCCATGTCTGGACTGCAGATTCTCTCTGTTGGGGTCAGGCTGAGAGAGCTGGGTTGGTTCAGCCTGGAGAAGAGAAGGCTCCGAGGAGACCTTAGAGCCCCTTCCAAGTCCCTAAAGGGTCTCCAAGAAATCTGGGGAGGGGCTGTTGGCAAGGGCTTGTAGCAATAGGACGAGGGGCAATGGTTTTAAACTAGAGCAGGGTGGGTTTAGATGAGACATTAGGAAGAAGTTCTTTCCACTGAGGGTGGTGAGACACTGGCCCAGGTTGCCCAGAGAGGTGGTGGAGGCCCCATCCCTGGAGACATTCAAGGCCAGACTTGAGGAGGCTCTGAGCAACCTGATCTAGTTGAAGATGTCCCTGCTCACTGCAGGGGGTTGGACTAGATGGCCTTTAAAGGTTCCTTCCAACCCAACACATTCTATGATTCTATGATTACTTAGATGGTGTGTGACATCCCTAGGCGTGTTCAACTTTCCAGGGAAAGATATACCTTGGTGCTTTAATCTGCCTAACTGATCTTTCTGTAGGACAGACCTGTGCAGAGCATGTTTGATTTAGCATTATCCATGGTTTTCTCTGACGTCCCAGCAATCTCACTTCATTTATCTGTGACTTTTTGACAGCTGAACCATGACAGATGGGCACTGGTGAATCTTGCTATTGTGGTTTAAAAGGTTGCTGCCCCAAGCTGTCCCTTTGCTTCTCCATCGCAGGTTACTGCCTCTGCAGCAGGGTTAGCAGGAAGATGGAGTGCCTTACATGGTGAACATGAAGGCCAGCATCTGAGTTGAAATCCCCTTGGTCTTGGCTCCATGTGGAGGTGCTGGGTGATGAATGCACGTAACTGGAAACAGAGTGGTGTTACCTGGTGATTCTGCTTCAGGGACAGCAATAGTCAGCAAGGGGCAGGGGAGAGTCTTACTCATTGCAGCTATTTGCAAAGATGTAAGGCAGAGTCCTTGGCAGGAACTCCTTGTCTGTGCTTTAAAGCAGGTAGGTGATTTTTGAGGTGTGCTGTGGAGGGAGAAGGGATTGGCTCTGTGCTTATCTTTATTACATCCTTCTAGTGTAACACAGCAAGAAAGACAGGCTGTGATAGGTTTCCTGGTGCATAGTCTAGTTTTGGTGCCGTTCTGGAGGCATAGTCCCTTATTGTCTCATTTCTGGAAGAGTGGAGGAAGTCCTGGGAGTACTGTGTAGCTCTGATGGAAGCCATGAGAAGCGAGACCCATCCCAGCATAGAGGGCTTCTTGGGGGCTCCTGGAGATATGAGCTGGAGGGACCACACTGTTAATTGTCAGTCAGTGAAGAGGTGATGCCAATCGGTACAGGTTAAGAGCCTGTGAGAAAGCTTGCAGGGAGTTGTCTGAAACAGAAATGCCCTCCAGAGCTATCAGTGTGACATTTGTAGTAGTAGCAGTAGTTAAATACTTGGAGTTCACATTTTCTTAATGGATTAGCCTTGGGCATCTTCCTCCTGAAAGTGCTGGTCCCTCTTATGCCAGATTGGCCTACCTGACAGACCTCAGACTCTTACTCATGTGGAGGGTGGCTATTAGATGAATTTGGACATTTGCTTTGCAGTGGGTGCTTGGAAATCTAAGGATCTGTTTTAGTTTCCCCTTGTAAAGTGGTAGGACTGTTACACAGGCTTGGTCAATGTGGACGCGTTTATCAACTAATATCAATAACAGTGAAAGTCACTTCTGAACATTTTTTTTTTTTCCTGTCTGCCATGACTTCCTGTAGAGAGGAGTGTGTCTCTTCCCACCATCCTCTCCCACCTCTGGTAGACCTCTCGCATTGTCCCACATCTGACTCCTTTGATGGCACAGGGCAAGGTGCCTCTTCCCCTGCCCAGCATGTGCCGTTGCCAAAGCCAGACCTGGGAGTGAGAGTCTCCAGGGCAGTCTTCTCGCCCTTGGGAGTGGCTTTGGCCTGATGAGTATCAAAGCATCAGTGGGGTGGGGATCCTGGTGGGTCTTTGGTGTGCCCATCTTGTGCTGGAAGGTGAATTCATTGGGACTCCTCTGCCCTCCCATGGGTACCCATAAGCAGAGTGCCTTGGCAGCCCTCCTGGAGTGCCAGAGGGATGGGCAGCCCCTGCTGGGGCTCATCGGGGGGACACTGAATGGATCTTCTGTCTGTAGCAGTGCCATGCTCACAGGGTAGCACCAGGTCCAGCCTCGTGTTTGTAGAAATGTCCGCTAAAGGTCTTCTGTTTCTGAACATGGAGAGCACTGTCTGTGCCCCAGACCTTCTGACCCTGTGCATGTCCAGAGGGCTTGCCTGCAAAGGGGCAGATGCCTTTGCTGTTACCCCATGTTTGGGGGTGCCGGTCTCATGTGTGGTGTCTCTGGGTCAGGTTCAGGAGGCTGGCAGAGGTGTGGGTGGAGGCTGGTACGTCAGGAGGCAATCTTGGTGCAAGGGGCAGGCACAGGACCACTGTCGTCTTCTCTTTCTTCCTGCAGCCAAGAAATTAATTTATTACAGCTTTTCCTTGGGCCTCAGACTTGTGTGCGTTTTCCCTTGAACGTCTTGGAAAGCAGAGCAGTGGCTACAGATTTGTTCTGAGACCGCGCTTTGGAGGCTAGCCTCTTTGGGCAGGCAGGCCAAGGAAATTCAGCAGCGGCACTTTCCTGCCAGCCTCTTCTCTCCTCTCCAGCCTCAGCTCCTGTCTGCAGCTCACATGGCCCCGGTCATCTCCCTGTGGTGTGAGCAAACCACTGTCCCCAAAGGATAAAGCCAGCAGCATTTACATTATTAGTGTCAGCCAAGAGTAACCTTGGTTTTCTGGTTGGGAAGATGATGGTAAAGTGCTGACTGCTGCTCACACTTGCCTAAAAAAGCAGAAGAAAAATTCTTTTGGGATGTGACTCTAAACCCTTCTGAGCTGCAGCATGTGCTTAAGCAGATTTTTGAAACCTTTTATGGGCATATTGCAATGTTGCACGGGCCGTGGCATGCCATCTCCTGCTCCTGAAGCTTACTTTCCTTTTTTAAGGGCAAAGCCCTCCAGACTGAGGTTCCAGTACTGCAAAGTACTTAAGCCTGATTTTAAACACTGTAGAATTCCTGTGGACAGCAAAGAGCAACATGTGCTGAAGTGAGTTGTTGCTCAGGTTTTGGGAGAGGGAAACAGTCCTCGGCCGTTCTCTGAAGAGGGACAACTGCCTGTGGTCGTCTCCTCTGCCACTTTTGGCTCTTCAGTTTGGGGGGGTTTCTTTGTGCATGCTCAGCGCCGGCACCTGGAACTTGCAGTCCTGCCAGGTCTGCTTGGATCTGCCAGCACAAGCTGTGTGCCCGTGACCAAGGGTGAATGCAGCGTGGTGTTGTGAGCCCTGGGGGTTTCCTCTGCATGGAAGGAGGGAGACGGGGTGCTGAAGCCCAGCTAGCAAGCTGCGACAGCTCCTGCGTTTACTCTTGCGCGGCTGTGAGTCAGGTTGGCACAGGAAGGATTGTGTGTTGGTACAGTAAACTCTGGCACCTCAATGGATGTCATGCTGCAAGCCATGTCACTGCCAGATCCATGTGGGGAAGGAGGTTCAAGCTTTCCATGTTCCAGCCCTGATCTATAGCAGTAGCTAACACTGGGGTTCACATAGACACCCCAAACCTGCAAGTCCCTGTCTCTGAAGAGAGTTTGGAGCAGAGACTATCCTTGTAAATATGGGGTCGCGCTCGGCCCTGGTGTCCTGTCTTGCTGCTGTGTCAGTGAAGCTACCTAGCTAGTTCTCTTGCTCGTGATTGCATTAGCCCAGTGAAGCCAGCTGAGGGAAAGGCGGTGGAAGATGCGTTTGAGGAGAGTAACTCTGAGCATGTGGAGTTGATGGATTTCTTCAGCAGCGTAGCACCAGTTTGATGTAATCCCTTTGCTGACAATAGCTTTCTGCCACTTGGTTCACCCATCTGAAGGAGGGTGCAGTAACATGCATTTAAGTAATTGAGCTGTTTGGAAGCTTTAAAACAAATATAAACAAGATGTGCTATGCTTTCTGGAGAGCCCATCATCTGACATCTCCCACAGAGCATTTAAGTAAGTGGTTAGATTTCCAAGTGAGGAGCTGAGCTCTTTGAAAATCTGCCCGTATAAATATTGTTCTGCTGGTATTAAAATAAATATTTTGAGGCATTTGGGTGAATGTTGCCCCATACAGGCACAGTTTTACTTATGGCTTATCAATGCTGTTTTATTGCTGTTCATAAAACAGCAGAGAACCAGGCACTGACCCCCTTCTTTGCCCTACATAGCCTCTCATGCCATGCCTGACGATGGCCTTTTGATTAGAGGAATGGCCAAGGATTTGGAAAGCCAGCTTTCAAAGCCTTCCGATGATGCAGGCTGTTTTAAAGTGTTGTAATGTCAGTCTCTGTGCCTAATTGTGCACTTTGACCTCACAAGAGCAGTACAATGAAAATGTCTTTGAAGACTGAGTGGAGCTGAGCTACTGTAGCAACAAGGTGTTTCTGACAGATGTCCTAACTGAGTAACCATTTCAAACCCTGGCTTTTTCTAAATGAATAGCTGTCAAGCACCGTTAGCTGTTCCACAAGTTTACCTGTCTGTTACGAAACTGTAATGGCAGTGAAAATATTCAGCTTAACCATACCTAAAGTGTGAGGGTAACAAAATCTTTCTGCTGTCCATGCAGTAGAAAGTACATGGCACAAAAGTAACACTGCTTTCTGCTCTCGGCAGCCTTGGCGCTTTACTTCTGACTCTCTGAACATCTGGTTAGTGTTTGGCCTTGGTTTTGGGTTTCGGTGACGTGGTTACTCAGTGTCCCTGCCATCAGAGGAGCTGGAGGCTGTTGATGCTGGAGTGATGGATTTTTAACCTCTAACTCTGCTTTCCTACCTCCTCTGTCTGAAGAGCCTGGGCATGGCTCTGTGCTGTTCTCTGTGTGCTTGAGCTCCGTGCTGGGCAGCTGGGAGCTGGATGTGCCTTTCTGCAATATTTACTTTAAAGCTGTGGGGACGGTGCGTATTCCTAAGGGGGGGACAATTGGCTTGCTGGGACGTGAGCATACTCAAACAAAGCAATTCCCCAACTTTGTAGTGAAATGTTACAGCAGATGGCCTGCTAACAATGCAGGATATTATTAGAAACATGATCGGTGCTAATAAGGTCATTGGTGGTGGGGGAGGAGGTTGGTGTCTGACCTTGTTTGAAAGGTGGCAGGCTGTGCTCTGGGGGAGAATTTTTTCTCGTACTGTACTGTTTAAAACTAACCTGGCTGCACAGTGGAGAAAGACCCACCACCCCGCCCAACACATCTGCTGCAGGGATGCTGGGGACGCTGCTGGCCCCCACCTCTCACTAAGGTAGGTGTGCAGAGCGCTGTTAAAAGGTGGAGACAAATTCTGCTTTAATTAACAGTCCTGATAATGGGAACCAGGAACAGTGTAGCTAGTCCTAGACCAGGTATGGTATCACAAGGCATTGCCCAGTCAGATGACTGATTAGTGGTGTGCGCTGAGTTTTATCATGCCTCTGAACATACTCTGCTTTAACACAGCACTTGCTTTTAGCTGGTCTGTCCTACACAGGTATCAAGAAAAGCCCCAAAACAACCACTACAGACAGGAGTGTTGGGATCAGTGGAGTTGCGTTAGTGATGCCCACATCTCTGCACAGCAGTACCCACACTAGGTTCTGATGAGGATTTAAGCCCATTAGCCCAAACTGTGCTGTTTTAACTCTATTTGTCTCCTTCTGCTTTCAGTGAGCAGCTCTGGGTGCTAGTTGAGAGAAAACAGCTCTCAAGCAGAGGGGCAGTTGGAAAAGCATGGAATATCTAGCTGGGGTGGAGGAGATGGCCAGCGGCAGCACAGACACAGTGGAGCTGGAGCCAGCCAGCCAGGGAGTGCAGCCGATGGCGCTTCCCTAAATCCTGATTAGCCGTAGGGGCACAGCTAGTGCTGGGAACGGTCACAAGGAGATTAGGTCCTTAAAGAGCCCTGCCACAACCAGGCAAAGTTTGAAAACAAAACCTCAGCGTGTAATCCCAACTGCACTGGCCGATCCTGCTGACCGATGTTTCTCCCTCTTGCTGTCAGCTCCTGAAGGATCAGAGCGTGAGTAAAGCTTGCTTTCTCGCCACTGAGTGATGCTTGATCCCGCATGGTTGGTTCGTGCAGCCTTGTGCAGTGCTTGGGCTCCGCTCCCAGGGTCCCTTCCATGTGATGCTGCGGATACCAAGCGCTGGATGAGTTTGGCAGGAGGAAGCGAGAGCCTCGCGGGGTTGGACGTTTCAGCCCATGCAGTAGTGCTTGAGTAGCCAGGGCAGCGGGAAGTTGGAAGCCAGACATATAGATGAGCCTCAAGGAGGGCTCGGAAGGTCATCAGATATGGTAGAGGTGATGGTGTTCGAGGTCAGCTGTAGGAAGGAAAGTGCTTTCCTTCCTGTGAGGGAGTCTTGTTTCATAAAACAGTGGAGAGTTGTCTTTGGAGGGGATGTCGCTCCTTTACAAATGCTGTAGGGGAGGGCATTAAAGGTGGCCCTAGTGCTTTCTGCAGGAGCCCTCCCAAATCTTGCTCCCATGGCACAAGACTTGCAGCCTTATGCCCTGTTTCTCCTTTCTGCTCTGTTTCTTCCTTCCCTCTGGGCTTATTTGTCCCTGAGCCCTCCTGCAGCTCCCCCCATCCGCTGTTGTTAGGTGTGGTGTCTGTGGGGACTGAACAAGGCAACCCAGGAAATCTCTTGCCCTCTGCCTCTCCTGTTGCTTCAGCAGTCATTTTTATTCCTCAGTGCATCTAGTGCACTTGCAGATGAAGAAGTAAATCATCACAGTTACGTCCCTGCAGGCTTTCATTCCCTGCTGTGTCAATCGTGTTGCCTGTACAGCCTCCGTGGCGTGCTGCAGGGTGGGGGCTGGAGCAAGGCAAGCAGGCTGAGTGACTCAGGTGCTGGGAGCAGCAGAGCCAGCAGGGTTGATAAAAGCAGGACCAGGGATGTCTGAAACCTTCACCAAGCTGCTATTTGGACTGCAAGGGAAGGAGGTGGGGGTGACTTCAGGGAGGAGCAGAGCGGCTCCCCAGGGCACTCTCCCACCAGACAGGGGAGCTGGGAATGCAGCAAGGACCCCTGCCACCCATCACTGTTGGCTTTATCAGCATCTGCTGGCTGGCACAGCGGGACATGGATTACCCTGCAGCACCAGCACAGCCTCCCCACCAGGTCCATGTCACGCTTCTGTCACCGGAGCCCACTCAAACCACTCCTGTGCCGCAGTTGGGAGAGTTGAGGGAGGGGAAAAGGTCCCTTGGGGGCTGAGAGGCAAATGGGCAGGATTGCTTTTAGCTAGTGATATGGAGATGGGAAGGGCAGGCTGCCTGCTGCCGGGAGGCAGGAGCTCAGAAAGCATCAAGGGCATCGCAGCCGCAGCTCTGCAGCGGCAGCAGTCCGGCATGGCGCGGCTGGCATTCAGTGTGCATGCAGTCTCAGTGGTGCTGGGGCTTCCCCTAGCCACCTGAGGGTTTTTCACCAAGTCTGGTGTATTTAGACTGAAAAACTCTTCTGGCTGGGACTGTCTCGTTCTGTGTTTGGGTAGTAATCGGAGTAGGACCCTGAGCATCGATAGTATTTGTATTCCCACAGCCAAAAATACCCTGCTGTGGCCTTGTGCGATAAAGCACAGATTGAATTAAGAGGATTTTCATTGTTTTTGTGTTGTGTTTCTCTGTGTGGTTTTTTTGAAGAGTCCATGTTAATGTAAAATCTTTAGAAATCTTTACTCAGAATAGAGCTCACAGTAGCTAGGACAGAAACACCACTGAAAAAAAATTTGTAGTTTTGATTGTGCTAATTTTCCGAGAATTATTTTAAAACATCCTTTCAGAGCTTAGCTCAGCCACAGGAAAAGTGTTAGCACTTCCCTTTGTATTCCTTCTTTCTATATATCAGAGGTACTTGCCCAAAAGTTTGCACGGGGATTTCTGCTGGGGCCCTATCAGAAGTCCATCTATCTGGGTTTAAGCAAGTGAGAGCATTTTTTCCAGCCGGGTGTGGGCTGACATGGTGCTGCATTCCAGACTCGCTAATGACACTGGAGCTTCTTTGCAGCTACTCCTCTGACGTGGTGGAGAGGCTGCAGATGTCGTCAGGGAAAGGTCACTCTTCCTTGCAGGAAAATTCTCTCCTAGCCGGTTTGGAGAGGTATGGGCCCATCTCCTCTAAAAGCACATGAACGTTTGCATCGCAGCTGACATCCTGGTTATACTTGCTGAGGGCAGTGAAAGGTCTTTTTCGTGTTGCCCTCTTAGGAGGGGATTGTGCTGTGTCTGAAGGTATCTTTTGTCAGCAGCAGAAGCAGAATAGATGAGGTCAGGTGTCTGCCTGCCTAAGGAAGTCATGTTGTTGAGATTGCTTTCTAATAGAAAACAGCTTTTAAAAGCTAATCCTTGCATTCCTCCTCATCTACAAAAGGTTGAGCGATGGGTGGTCTGGGCTGCACTGGTGACAGGGACGAGGATAAGCAGCTCAGAGCAGAAGTTGAGGGTAGGAGTTTGGAAAGCAGAGGGAAGAAAAAGCCCACAGTAATTTGATCAGTTTGCTTTTTGTGACTGAAGCCTGAATAAGCAAGGGTGCCCACATGGATATGCTTTAGTTGCTTCTACCTCCCCCAGCTTTTCTGTTGTGCTCTCAAACCTAAGTAAATGAATCTGGCAGTTATTAAAAACACAAACTCCAAAAACCCAAGCAAATGAAAGAAAGCCCTGATCAGTTCCATTCCTGTTGGTGTGCAGGGACGGATGGATGGACATGCGTGCACACACACAACACATTCCTTTCTTAGCTCTTCTGGCACTTACACCAGTGCCACTCAGAGGAGAATTTAGGTCAGGATTTCTGGCAGGGCAAAAGTTGCATCCCGGAGGAGAAAGTGGATACATCCACCCAATAAGGCCGTACAAACTTTTTGGTATCCTGTCCTACAGCTCTTATTACAGGAGGGGGAACAGATCTAGTCAGCAGCTACATCAAATTAACCTTCCAGCATCTGTAATCATGGTTTCTACAAAGTGCATTATCAATGAATCCCACTTCCTGGCACTGTGTGAAGAAAACAGACCGCTTTTACTAGCTCTTGGGGTCTTTGGACTGTACATCACCATAGTGACTCTGAATTCTGGGTCTGTAGGTCAGTGTGGCGTTCAGGGTGAGCAGCCAGCCTCCTTGAGCAGGCTGCCTTCGGCCTCTGTGCTGACTTACGGTGTTCCGAACAGGGTTTATCACTTTTCAGTGCTCAGCTGGGGACGAGAGCAGGGATCGGCTTTGGCTGGGCGAGGGTAGGGAGTGTGAACCTGCACAGACTCTCACGAGACTGGATAACAGACTGGTCGAAGAAGGGTCTGTGAGGAGCGTTGTAATTGGGACAGGTGGAAGTTTTGCTCCATCTGAGGCTGTTTTAATAAATCCATCATAAATTAACAGGTTTTCAGATGTTGGCACAGAATTTGGCATCCCATCCCTTAAGGCTGGCTGCCTGCGTTGGTACTTGTGACTAGTGCATGTGCATGACAGTTAAACATGCTGCACTCCTTGCGGTTTTAGCCCATAACTGCATTATTGCAAAATTCTCCTGTTGCCCGTAGAGATGGCAGTGCATTATCTGTGGCATTGGAAGCCCATTGTGTTTACCTCCGTGGAAAAAGGCTCACTGTGCTGCTCAGTGGGCTTGATTCCGAACAAACATTTACGCTGCCTTAACCTCCCTTTCACTTGAGGTGGTAGCAAAAATCGGTCACATATCTGCTTTCTAGTACCAGGCACTTCTTAAACAGCACTTCTGAAGGTGTTTTCTTAAAAGAAAAATCCCCTCTGTGACTTAAACGTGCATACGTTACCGGCATATAAACAACATGCTAAAATAGATCAGTCTGCAAAAACTAACCAAGGTGGAATATTTGCCTAAGGCAAGGCAGGCTTTCTTTTTCGTTTGGGTTTTTTTTTTTTTTTCCTTTGTTTTTCTTCCTTGCTTTTTCTTTAAGCCTTGCTGCCTCCTAGATGAAGGAGGGCTGTGATTCAGTGTTGCTTGGCCTGGATGCCCTCTTTGGAAGCCAGGGTCCCTGTGAGACATGTGGTCTTTGCCTGCTGTGCTTAGCAGGCCTCAGGAGCTCTCTTGCAGGTGCTTTTTGTATCCGCACCTTTAATCCTTTGACCAGCAACAGGTTCATTATACCACGGGCATAATGGTGAAATCTGAGGCCTGGCATAGGCCAGAAAGATTTGGGGTCTTTGCTTGGAGATGAGTGGAGTTGGTGGCGCACAGTCATAGTTTGGGTTGGAAGGGACCTTTAAAGGCCATCTAGTCCAATCCCCTGCCATGGGCAGGGACATCTTCAACTAGATCAGGTTGCTCAGAGCCCTGTCCAGCCTGGCCTTGAATGTCTCCAGGGATGGGGGCCTCCACCACCTCTCTGGGCAACACGGGCCAGTGTTTCATCACCCTCATTGTAAAAAATTTCTCCCTTATATCTAGTCTAAATCTTCCCTCAGCCCTTCTCCTGGTAGTCTGGTAGCTTCTCCGCTAAACTGGAGCAAAGGGGAGGTGGGGTGCTGTGCACAAACCTGCCCGGCATGTGTGGCTGAAACAGGAGCACAAGGACAAAGATCGGTCTTCGGTGAACCTAACTGGTGAACCAGCAGCCAGAGGGGCACCGCTCGGAGAAAGCTGCTGGAGGGGTTCAGTGTGCAGCAGGGAAGAGGTGGTTGGGAAGAGAGCCATGCAATGGGACAGAGAAGAGCAGAAGTAGGAGAGGAGCTGGGGACATCAGTGGGCTGGGCATCAGGGTGAGGGGCAGGCGGAGCTGGCTTTGCTCTCTGCTTCTCTGCTCTTGGGCAGGTCTCAGCTAAGAGCAGAAAGTCTCCTGTGCCTTGGAGCATCAGACCCCGGGCTCTGACAGATGTCTGGGAGCAAATCTCGCATAGATAACTGAGGGCATCATCCTCCTGTATCACTGCCATCTGCCTGCACCCCTGCAGTCATATCCTCTGGTGGCTAAGCTAATGCAGAGAGGGACTGTCGTGTCCTGTTCTGACAGATCTTGGTGTTTCCAGCTGAAGGTGGACGGCCATGGTGGCAGTGCCATGGTGTGTCCCAGCAGGAGTCATTAGCATGCTTAGCAGAGCCCGGCCAGCATCCTTCCCCATGCAGGGTGATGCTGTGTTACCCCCCGGCAGCCCCTCAGTAGCTGGGGCTGAAGCACAACCTGCAGAGTTATTTTTTCCAGACTGAAGATTCTCCCTGGGAATTGCCAGCCCAGATGGAATTAATATTTTTTTTTAAAGTTTTTTTATTATTTTTTGAAAACCAGGAATCTGTTTGTGCCCTTTCTTTCTGAGCAAAGCAACAACACAAACAAAAATGGGGCTAATCCTCCGTTGGTAAATTGTTATACTCTGCTGAGCTCTAAAAAAAAAAAAAAAAAAAAAAAAAACAAACACACACCAACAAAAAAACCCCCCACCAAATCCAACAACAACCCAAACCTAGCCCCCCACAAATCTTTTTATTTGCAGCTTCATTTGCTTTCCAAAACACAGCGCAAATGAGGTTTTCTGAGCATGGCTTTGCACTCCGCAGGACAGGAGGGAGGGCTTGGGTCGGACAATTCGTTATCAATCTCTGCACTTCCCTGTTTGTCTTCTCCCTTGTGTAAACTCAAGGAGCGAGCCTGCCGGAGGTGGTCATGTGTCGGATATTTGTATTCATGAACACAGTGCTTTAACATTTATTCTCCTGGGCTTTAATGTACTTTGCTTGGTTCTGTCTACGTGTGGTTTCCCTACTGCAGTTGTAATATTCAGCAGACACTGTATGCAGAGGAAGGTCAGAAGCATCAACTTTCCATATGACCTTGACAGATTCAATCAGCCGGTGAAAGTTGTAGAATTGGATTATGGGATTTGGAATGAAAAAGTGGTTTAAGGGACAAGAGAAACTACACTTGGTATTTTCAAAAGCTGGCCTGACGTAACAGCAATTACAAGGGACAGAACTGAGGGAGATGAAAGGTGGAAGACATATTAGAAGTTTTATTTTGTTTGTTTTTCTGTGGGCTTTTGTGGTGCTTTGTTAATACAGTCCTTGTGCAATATTGTTCCAGAGGCTGGCATGGGGTTTTTTTTGTAATTTATTACAGAAGAAAAATCAGTGACATGCCAGTGTTTCTATCTTCCAGGTAGAATTGATTTCTTTACTTACAAATAGTCGACACTGAAACATTCAGCCGCAGGAGTATTAACGTCGCAGGATGTCACCTGCTTCGCCTCCTGCTCTAAATACACGCAGTGATCCCAGGCTTCTAAAGACGCTCTCTTTACCGGGCGCTAAATGCCTTCCGTCGTTAATTGTTATCGACCGGTTGCTTGAGCAGGTCCGTGGCTGGGGATGTCCGTAAAAGCTTGTTTTGCTTGGAGAGAGCTTGTATTTGATACTGTATTAAAGAAACCTGTTTTATTGTGCTTTTAACATTCCTGAACGTGGGAGAACAGTGGAATAATACTTTGAAGATATTAAAAATGATCAGTTTGGAACTCTAAATGGATGATACTTCTGTTTTAACCTCATTTCAGATGTGTGGTGGTAACAGACTGATACAGTTCGCAAAACATAGCTTAATCAAAATGTATCAGCAGATACAAAAGAAAAGAGCTCGATGAAGTCTTTATTCCTCTCTTCTGTGGAATGAGATTGCTGTTTGTTGCAAGTAGAAATCTCCCAGATAAACGTGTTTTTCTGCTCTATGGCTCTACAGCTCATAAAAAATATACTTTGACAGTGCCTTACTCTTTCAATATGTTTCTTGGACTTGGTAAGCACTGTCCATTGCTTGCAGTAAGCAAAAATATTCCACAAACCAAAAAAGTTAAAATCAATACGTTTTTCATTGAGCATAACAGAGCATGCCATTGGCCTGAATGAAGAGAGCTTGGCAGGAGAACAGAGCTGGAAAGAGTTGTCAAGATGTAAAAATATAATGAAGGAGCTACAGGGCTTTTCCCCAACAAAATAACTGCTCCGAGTTTGTAAGAACCTTCAAGTATAACAAACAGCTTAGAATGAAAATCCTGCGTGAAAGCAAGACAGCCATGACCTCTTTGTGCTGTCCTGGGGAAATTCAGCAGAACATTGCTGTATTCAGCAACGTGCAAAAGTAAAACTTCACTCACAGCAGCTCTCAGCTTCCGAATTGCCAGGTGAATGAGGGTTTGGGAGCTTTAGGCTGGTGCCTGGGGCTGTTTAGAGTCTACTGGAATGCGGTAGTTTCATGTCATTCCCCCGCCTTTTTCTAATTAAAATTAAAAAAAAAAAAATGGTGGGCTGGTGGTACATGTTTAAATACTTGAGCTCCATGCTAACAAGCTGTTCTTTCTGTGTGGAGCTGGATTTGCCCGCTGAGTTCAGTGGTTTGAAGTCCTTGGCAATAACTGTGAGTAACTTGTCACTGGCTAAGGTGATACCAAAAAGGGAGGTGGCAATGTAGAAACGCTGCTGTCTCGGCTTTGTTTTTCTCTCCTGCTCTGGTTTGAGCTGTGTGACAAAAAGAAGCTTGACAAACGTTTTGAGGCTGCAGGCTTTGTAAGAGAGTCCTAGGTAAGCATGTTTGCATCCCAGCAGAGCGCATCTCATCTCAAGAAACCCCCTGTCCAAGTGCGTTGCAGTTCTATACATGCTATTTGAAAGACCGGCATCTGCAGTAGGATTTGTCCGTGCTGTGCATCTATTTGTTCCCAGCATTTTCTGTATGGTGAATGTCGCTTACCCTGGTGCAAGTGAGGCAATGTTATGTGTGCTCATTATTCTTCTCTCTTTTTTATTTTCTTTTTAATGTATATGTACTGGTGAAATTGTTCAGCTGCCAAACTGTTCCTGCTGCATAACAGGAAGCGTTTTCCCTGCTGGGACAAAATGCTGCTGTTCCTCACATAATGCCTATTGATGGAGACCCGTCCAGTTGCATGATAGGTAGATGACCAAAGCCCTGCCAGTGTGGCCATGTGCCACAGCGGCTCTGCGTCTGGTTGCCAGGGGCAGCTTGGTTTCCAGCCCTGTGCTGGATAGAGGGCTTCAGCACAGCGTATGCCCTGAGCCGGTGGCACGCACGGAGACAGGCTCTTTAGCCTTGGTTTGTGTCTGTGGTAGAGGTTGGCTTCCATAGACCAAGGCTGGAATTGACAAAGAGATGGAGGTGTTACAGGTCTCTAGCAGTGTTTGTTCAGCAGTCCCCTCAGCTGACTGCTGGCAGCTTATGTCTGGACTCGAATACATTTGCAAAAATGATGCTGACGTTTTTCTTCCTCCAGTCCTTCCTTCCATTTCCCTGCAAAGCAAAAATATCCTAGCAGGGCAGTCATGTGGGTGAGACAGGGCAGCTGAAGAGCAGCACCAATGTGATAACCAAGGATTTTTGTCTCTGCTTCCCATTCCTTCTGCATTTTTATAACTCATGTACATGAAGACTCTACTAGGACTGAGGTGGCTGTGTTTATCCGACCTGCTTTTTTTTAAGCTGCAGAGGAGTATAATTTTTTCAAGCCTAAACCCCTACAGTTAGTTTTATTTACTTCCTGGTTGGCCTCCTAGGGCATTGCCCCACAGCTGTAGGGGGAGAAGAACTGGGCAGACTGGGACTGCACAGAACGTACCAGCCTCACTTCTGCTTGGTTTGCTCTGAGGGCTTTCTAACCGCCTTACGCTTGCACGTGCCACTGAGTTTTGCTCTGAGCTTTCAGTTCAAAAGGACCCAAAACTCTTGTTGTAGCTGCCAGATGTCACCTGCTTTCATTTGAAATCATGCAAAACATCAGGGTTCACTCATTTTAGTCAAAGTCAAGTCTAGGCTTGCACAGAAAGGGCTTGACCTGACATTCATTGAAGCCATGAAATGCAGTTGCTGTTTCAGCAATGAGCCGGGGCTACCTTGAGAGTGCTGGGAGCGTTGGTAGCCCTGGGAGCTTGCAATAGATAGTCAGGTTTTTCCACTGAAGCCGTGTGGAAAGTCAGGTCTGACTCTTACCCTCTGTCCCCTTCTTCACCTGAGCAGCCCCAGGTCAAAGCTGACATGCTGCTGCTGCAGCTTAGAACATCTTTCAGAACAGCTAAAATCTGAAGAAGTTTCTGGAGTGACTGCAGGGGTGCTGAGTTAGGCCAAAATAACATATGGGGTGGTTTTAGTAGTTTTCTCCTCATCTGTCTGCACAAGCTCAGGGAGGTGGCTCTTTGGACCCTGGAGGTGTGACATTTGAAGAAGTTAGTCAAAGCTTATCCTAGAGATGTTGCAAAACTGATTTGTGCTTTTTATGGACTGTTTGAATCCCATTTCCAGCAAATTATGTATTCAAGAACGATGCTTGTTCCTAGCTAAACATGCATTTCACAGGGTCTATATCATCTGTACCTGGAAAGCTACCAGATTAACCTTAAATCTAGCATTTCTGTCCACATAATTTGAAACTTTTTTATGATGGGAAGTCTACATTGCTTCCCTTCCCTTCGAAGCTGATTACCATCTGGTACTGCTAACTGGAAGATAGGTTTTGCTTTTAATTTCCAGCTATGATCTGTTCACAGCAGGATCCACACCTTAACACTGGTCTTTGGGCTCTCTGAATGGGTGTTACACCTGCATTTGAAAAATGGCAGCAACTAGCTGTGCTGTATTTTTTTTTTATTGTTATTACAAGTAACTTCAGACCATCAGCTCCTTTGTACCAAGCGCTGTGTGCAAATGCATGCTTAATGGCAAACAGGGGAGCTGGCACAGGAGGGGTGCAGGGCACTAACTCACCAGCATCCCTACAGATGTCCAGAGAGGAGCAGAACTGGAAAGCCTTTCAGATGGATTATTTCAGAGAGATGGAGGATGGAGCACTGGCATTAGATTTGGGAGTCTGTGACGTGTCATGAATCTGTTTCCAAGCAAGACAGGAGACAAAGCATAGGAGAAACTGTGATGTGACATCCCACAACTGCTTGGAAAACTGAGTTCAGTGGCAGTCCTGAAGAATGTGCTTGGCGAGACTCTTCAGTTTTGTCTTACTTTGTTCTGATGACTTGAATAAGGGAATAGAGAGTATATTTGTTGGACTTGTACGTGCTCTGAGCTGGGAGGAGCTACAGAGAACCAACTCTGGAGTTGCAGATAATCTTGACAGGTCAGAAAAATAGTCTGTAGAAAAGGGGTGGAAGTTCAACAAAGGTAGTATGAAATACTGCATTTAAGCAAATCAGCTGGATGATACAGGATGATACAGTTTAAAACTGTAAGAAAGCTGGGAAGGGGCTGTTGGCAAGGACATGTAGTGATAGGATGAGGGGCAATGGTTTTAAACTAGAGCAGGGTGGGTTTAGATGAGACATTAGGAAGAAGTTCTTTCCACTAAGGGTGGTGAGACACTGGCCCGGGTTGCCCAGAGAGGTGGTGGAGGCCCCATCCCTGGAGACATTCAAGGCCAGGCTGGATGAGGCTGTGAGCAACCTGATCTAGTTAAAGATGTCCCTGCTTACTGCGGGGGTGTTGGACTAGATGGCCTTTAGAGGTCCCTTCCAACCCAACATATTCTATGATTGCCCTTCGTCCTACCGCTACATGCCCTTCCCAACAGCCCCTCCCCATCCTTCCTGCAGGTCCCCTTCAGGGACTGGAAGGGGCTCGAAGGTCTCCCCGGAGCCTTCTCTTCTCCAGGCTGAACCCCCCAACTCTCTCAGCCTGTCCTCACAGCAGAGGGGCTCCAGCCCTTGGATCATCTTCGTCGCCCTGCTCTGGCCCCACTCCACCAGGTCCATGTCCTTCTTGTGCTGAGGGCTCCAGAGGTGGACGCTGTACTCCAGGTGGGGTCTCACCAGAGCAGAGTAGAAGGGCAGAATCACCTGCATTGTCTGCATGCAGACACCTTGTCAAGGGTGCAGGCTGACTGGGGGAGCAGTCTAAGGAAAGGCTTGGAGACAGTATTCACAAAGTTGAAAGAGCATGGTTTGCATACTCTGGAGCAGAGACGTTTGAGAAAGGGGTATATATGTGACTGCAGCCTTTAAGAATGGGCCCTTCCTCAAAGAGGGAGGGAATAATTCTGGTTCTGGCCCTCTGGGGTGTCAAGTTTTAGGCTTCAGTTGAGAGAGGAGCAAAACTGTAGTTGAGAGTGAGGAAGAGCTTTACAGCTGCAAGAAGATTGATGTGTTGGAGTCCCTTGCCTGGGAAATACATAGGTAATAGGTATAAAGAAAAAATAGGTGGAGTTGATCTGTGTAGGCCTAGGGATGATGTGTCACTTCTCTATGTCCTTTTAGACCTGCTTTTTAGGAGCCGTGTAGATGGTTTAACAGCCTTCCATGAGAACACATTTGAGGAGTGCTTCATACTTAAGTTACACTTTAAAACCTCTGTAAAAGTGAGCCACTCCAACACTGAGAGGAGAAAAGCATTGCTATTAAGCAGAAGTTATCATCTAATGTACTGTGCCAGGGTCAATGTTCAAGGGAGGTTGCAGGGTTGTTCTTCTCACTGACTTGGTTGGCAGCATAATTTTTAACATTTCCTTATCCCGTAGAAAGGAATTGCAGATAAGGTATGTACAGAGCTAGGCTTTGAACTGCAACGAGTGACAGCTTGGCTGTGCAAACACCTGTCTGTGAGACATAACACTCTAATGATCAGGCTCACTTGTCTGCTCCAGCCTCCTTTGTTTTCCAGTTGAAAACATGCTATTTCTGTGCTAGTTGATCTTGTTTGCCAAGCAGAAGGTGTTTGCTCCAGCAGTGAGATGGACAGCTGTCTCCCTCCCTCCTGCACAGTGCTCTACCTGGGCAGTAAGAGGAACGTGACCCAATGCAGCAGAGGTGGCCGGAGGAGCCATGCCGTGCAGCCAGCATGCCAGTTGCTGAGCCCTGGAGAAATTGTTTAAGGACAAACCACAATGAACACGAAGCTCTTGAGCTGGGGTGGTAGATGGAGAGTGTTCCCAACACCCTGGTGGTTTGCCCTCCTGGAAGGGTAACTTTGAAGCTGTGAGTCCCAATAGAGTGGGTGAAGCAGTTGGAGCTTAGGCTTTACCAGGTACCAAGTCCGCTTCCCACTCTCTCTCTTAGAGAGCAGATAGCGGTAGGGGTAGACCTGGAGCAGCACGTGCTGCTTGATACATGTTCTCAGCTCTGCAGTGTGGATGCAGAGATGAAGCCCGGAGCTCCCCACTTTCTGCCTCCTGCTGTTGCATGGCAGTTTGTGCTCCATGGGCAGTTCTGCAGCCTGATCGCTGCCCTCCAGATGCTGGGGCAGACACTGTGGTGGCTGAGGTTGTAATGCATGTGTGAAAGACATGCAAGGCTCCAGCAGGAGCGAGGATCCCTGACCAGGAGAAGGTGGCCTCTGTGTGCGTGTGCTGAGCGGGATGGAAAGCAGAGAGCATTTTGTGCCTCAGTGCCAGAGCGACAGGCACTGACTAAGCAGGGCCAGTGCATCTCTGAATGTGCCTCCCCACTGAGTTCCTCTTGGGGGGGGTGGAAATCTGCTGTTTCATGCAGGGAAAAGTTATGTAGACAAGCTGTGTGTTGGTGCCTGGTTTTGAGCAAAACATGGAAATCCTTTCCTGCCTGGTCTCTTTTCATTCTTTTTGCTGTCAGTCATTGCACATGTCATCAGTGTCTGTGGGAAAGACAGCACAGTCGGGGCACAAGCCTACTGCAGCCTCCAGTGTGTGAAAAGCAACATTAGCTTAAAGATTTTTCACATGAGAACCACTGGTGATTGACGAGACATACAGTGCAGTCATTAAAACCAGAAACGTGTCTGCTCTGGAACCCCCTCACTGGCATCCAGGATTAAAGAGACCATAACAAACTGCATGACTGGTGGGACTGTGGGCAAGCCGTGGGTTTGTGCTGGAAACCTTGTTTCTGCAGCACGGTTGAGCTCGCTTCAGCAGGCAGTGAGAAGAGAATTTGTGCAGCATGCTTAGGGTACGTTCATCCACCCTGGTGCAGTAGGCTGCATGCTCTTGTTTGCAAGCGAGGGTGCAGATGACAAGATGCAGCCCAGCAGACTCCAAACAGACAGGTGTAATGCAGGTGTTTCCTACTGGATTTAAGTGTGCTGCCACCAGTGCCGCACTTTGAAACAGCTGGCTTTGTTGCACTGCAAGCTGCTGTCAAGTTAGCTGGTGTCAGATGCCAGCCATTTACAGTATGCGCCATCACAGCATGAGTTAAGTTGGCAACACAGAGTCAATCACATGCCAGCAGCTTACTGTAAGGGTGGGGGAGTGCGTGGGAAGAAAGGGGGGGAAGATACTCTTATAAAATCTTTTAATGATTTATTTTTAATATCCATTTTTCAAGCCTTGGGAAGTGCAGTCCATATGCTTTTCCCTCCTGGCTTTAGTTGGCAAAGAAGCTGATGAAACATGGTCCTTCGGACTCCTTCCATTTTGTGAGGAGCCAGAAAATATGTCTATATTTAGCATGTTTCCAAGGCCAGCAGCAGAATCTATTGCTGGGTGGTGATTCCCTGGCTGCAGGCTCACATGCCACCTGGGACAGGGTGGAAATGCACCTTCCCTGGAGTCAAGACTGGTGCTGAATTACCAGCAACAAACTCCTCCAGTTACAACAGGATGGCCACATTGGTCCCAGCAGGCTCAGCGCCACTCGCTGACACAGCTCAGTCTCTGAGCACTGTGCCCCTTCCCAATACGTGCAGGACCCCCTCCAGATGCTAGGATGGTGCTTTTTGGGGTGATGCTCCCCTTGAAAAGTATCTCAGCGGATCTCTGTGCAGAGCACTGGGATTGTCCTGTGCCTTCAGCTGAGTGTTCGATGTACAGTGCCACAGCTAGTCACCACAGCAAAACCACAGCAAAACTGCACCTTTTAGCATAAAGCATTTTCTCATATTGTATTCCTAGGCCACCCAGGTATAAAATGGAGTTGTCCTTATTTGTCCCCAGCCCAGTATCTACACAGCAGATTTGCTACCAGTTCCCTGTTGTTTTCCCTGCTGTGTTGCAGCTGGTACCGAGAAGCAAAGAATGGCAGTTCTTTTGTCCTTCTGGCAGCTTTCATCGGGCTGAAATTGGTCTTGAAGAGTCTATGTGTTGCTGAGAAGTACCGAGAACTGTGGGCGTTGTGATGGAAGTGTAGAAGAAAGGATCACCCATACCAGTATTGGAGTTCAGAGGATACTAGAGGTGCCCATCGCTTTAGAGCAAGACATCTTGAAAGTTGTTTCATAGCTGGATGTCTAAACTGGGAACATATTGTGTCACGCTTGGTCACATTGCCAGTTCCTAAAATGCATTGTCTGAGAGATGAAGAACCTACTGTGGTGTTGGAGAGGGCAACCCAACTCAGTTGTGGCTTCTAACCCATCCTGGTGAAATGCAGTGGTTGATGATGCTCAGGATCAAAATGATGGTGAGGAGGAGCTAGGCTGAAGGTGTGGTTTTGAACCCAAGTGCAGCAGTGATTCATTTAGTCTTCCTGGGGCCCTAGAAGGCTGACAGTCTTCGCTCTGTAGCAGCATCTGCACAGAGCTTGGTTCCTGGCAAATACATGTCCTCACTGAAACCAGTAGTATTCTGCGTGGGCACTGGTTTCTGCTCACAGCTCTGTCTGCAAGATCAAGGTCTCGTGCTGTATGGGTTTTTTCCTTTTTGTTGGTAATAAAACCGTTCTGTTTGTAGAACCCCCTGTTGGAATTAAACAAACTGTTTTGAGAAAAAAGTAGAACAAGGCTTCACACCAAGCTGGGGTGGCTGGTATCAATGACATGCAAAATTTCAGTTGGAATAGCAAAGTCCTTTTCGAGTTGAAGAAGGCCCTGTAAGTCTTGTTTACAAAAACATGGTAGCTCTTCTTTCATCTTCTCCATTCCTGCAGTGTAGAAACATCTACACAGATTTATTCCAAATTTGGTAGAAATTAGTGTCTTTTTCTAACCCAAAGGACTTGTGACAGGTTTCAACCAGGAGGAATTTCTCAGGCCGATGTGTAAGCCCTCAGAGGCTGGAGGTTAGAATAGAGCAGCTGCCTGGCCATAGAGAACCCACTGCTCTACAGAGTCTGCTCCTGGGCTGCAGCAACCCCAGCAGCCCCGCAGAAGTTGTGGTGGTGGGACACTGCAGATGCGTTCTGAGCCTGAATGCTGGACTCTTGCTGGGTCCCAGGTGATGGGAAAGGCTGTGGAGGCACCTGGTCTTGTGCAGCTGGAAAAAATGCCATGAGAAGGATGACCCAAACCTGCCTAGTGCTGATGAGTCTCCTCCTCCTTCCAGGTTAATGCAGTTATTTACCTTTTGGTAGTGCTGGGTAGTCTAAGCACCGGCCAGCTGCATGGTACCATTTTACCCTCACTTTATCCAGATGTAAGAAAGTGTCTGATGATGAAGATTCATATGCTCGGGGCCTGTGAGCAATTAACTCACTGCTGTGGATCTGGGGCTGTTGGATTGCTGGGAAGTCAAAACAATAGCATTAAAAAGTCTCTTTATTTTTGAGTTTAGTTGTTGGAAGCCACTGGGCTCTTCTAGCAGCAGGGCAGAGAGTTTCACTCCTCAAAGGCAGGCTGCTGAAGCTTGGGAGTGTTTTTTCCCATCCTGGCGGGTTTAGCCAATCACTTCTTGCATTTAATTACTTGCCTCTAAATAACAACAAGGGGCCAGGAGTGTTGTTTAGCACTCTGATCTCCTTGGAGCAGAGAGAAGCCATTTTCTCATTACGCTCCGTTGTACGGCCCCTTCCATGCTGCAGATGAGCTCTGCAGCCCTTTCCCAGTGAAGCTGTTATCCCCACCAGGAAAAGGGGCAGGGGAAAGCACACATGAAGCTTGCAGAGCTTCAGCTGCTCTTCAGTTACCTGCCTCTCTCTCAGCATGTCAAGGAGCCTGGCTGGGGGTTCAAAGGCAGCACCTGCAGTGGGTCATGGTATCGGCTTTGTGCAGTGGTACCCAGATTGTACAGTGATTCCATCTGTACATTTGTACGGGCAGAGATGGGTCTTAAAAATCCCTGGAGGAGCATCCTAGATGCGGGCAGAGTCCCATCCCAGGGGGTTTCCACTAGTCCATGCCCTGGATGCAATGGCATGTAATGGGTGGATCCCTGTGGAGCTGGTGATGGGGTGACAGCTCTGCTGTGTGGCATCCTGCCAACAGGAGGAGGTGTGTGGGGTCACCCCATGATGTACCCCTTTTCTGAAAGTAAACTTAATTATATTGAGACTGAGAACTGTGTCCAGCCCTTGACAAGAGTGGCAGGGACAGGGTGGGTAATGGATGGTCCTGCTCCTTCGCTGGCTGCAGGGATTATTATTAGTTATCCGTCATGCAGCAGCTCTGTGGTCCCCAGGCCTGGCCTTGTTTTATTGGGCTCTGAATAGCTACAGAATTACTTCCTCAAAAGAATTAACCATAAAGTATTTATAAAGTTATATAAAATGTTTCTTATATTCTGTATGCCTCTTTTTCTTGAGGAGGGGAATACACAGAGAAAGAGGGGGAAAAAACCCTATTTATTCAGGAATTACTTCATCTTGATGACAAAAATTTGTTACTAGTTTTCTGCGTTCAGTGGACTATTGGTATTCATCTCCCTCTGTCTACTTGCAAACACCATTACAGCAAGGCACAGTTTATAGATGTTTTTTAAAAGTGGTAAGTCTCAGTTGATTTGAGGTGATCTGTAATGTTAGTGATCCTTTCCTTTTTAGAAGCCACTGGCTTCCCTAGTGCTTGTGTTTATTTGGGGGCCGGGGGAGAGTAGTCAGCAATGCAGCATTCTGTGGCTTTTACAACATACTGTGGCTTTTCACAAATGAAAGCAGTGAAGGGGAAATTGTTTCAATTCTTCCTCCTGTGACTACCAGTTCTCAGCATTCTCAGTGTGCGCGTGTTGATGAAGATCAGAGGTGCTGCTTCACAGAGCTATCCTCTTAATATTTTACCCAGTGCAGCTGGGGAAGCAATAGAGACAGTTTTGTTTCTCGCTGTCTGGTTGTCAGGGACGATTAAGTGCTCTGGAGTTGTGAGGGAGGGGAAAAACAACCCACACAAGAAAATGGGGAATTTTTGGTGTTGTTTCTGGAACTGTTGCCACTAGCTTCTGAAAATACTGATGTGTGTGTTACTCTTTTTTTTTTTTTTTTTTTACCCCCACAACAACATCAGGAAGTTTGACTTCAGTTTGATAGTATTTGATTAGTGGTACTGCAGAAGAAGTCATGTTGCTCTTCTCTTCGCCAAAGTATTGCACTGCTATAGAAGAATCACAACAAAGGCACAGTAGCCACCAAGCTGCCTCTGCCTAGATGATTATGTTGTAACAGTAACCCAAACAATCCTTAATTAAATTTCCCTGGGTGCCTTGAGTGTTACATTCACTGAAATATTGTTTAATTATGTTTTTTAGGGCCGGTGTACCCGAGAGAACTGCAAATATCTCCACCCTCCCCCACACTTAAAAACACAGCTTGAAATAAATGGACGCAACAACCTGATCCAGCAGAAGACAGCTGCAGCCATGTTCGCTCAGCAGATGCAGTTCATGCTCCCCGGCACGCAGCTACAGCCCATCGTAAGTCATGGCAGAGAATCAGGTTCATGCTACTCCGCATTTCTTTGCTGTTTGCTTGCGGAGGCTCCAGCCCCTGCACTTTTGCTCAAGCGGTTGGTTGTGCTGCACAGAGTTGGGAAGCATCTTCCAGACGGATGTCTGACTTTACCTCTGCATCTTCTTGCAAGCTGTGGCTCCGCTTTCTTATCATAGAATCATAGAATGGTTTGGATTGGAAAGGACCTTAAAGATCATCTAGTTCCAACCCCCCTTCCCTGGGCAGGGACACCTCCCACTAGACCAGGTTGCTCAAAGCCCCATCCAGCCTGGCCTTGAACATCTCCAGGATCTTTAAGGGTCCTTCCAACCCAAACCATTCTGTGATGGGGCAGCCACAGCTTTCCTGGGCAACCAGGGCCAGGGGCTCACCACCCTCACAGCAAAGAATTTCTTCCTCAGATCTCATCTAAATCTCCCCTCCTCCAGTTTGAAGCTATTACCCCTTGTCCTGTCGCTACATGCCCTTGTAGTAAGTCCCTCTCCAGCTTTCTTGTAGGCCCCCTTTAGGTACTGTAAGAGGCTCTAAGGTCTCCTTGGAGCCTTCTCTTCTCCAGGCTGAACACCCCCAACTCTCTTAGCCTGTCCTCAGAGCAGAGGTTCTTCCTTGTTGGAGCCTGTTGTGCTGTTTGATATAAGAGCTGTGTTTCAGTGAGGAAAGCTGGCCAGTGTTCCTTCGTGATGGTGCCCTGCCACTATACCCGGGCATTTCCTCTCCTATCTTGTGAAGGCTTTTCCATGTTCGCCCTCACTCTGGGCATCCTGTGTGTGTTAGCAGCTTTATCTTCATTCTGCTGTGTAAACTAGGAAAATGCTGTTTATTCTTTCCATTTTGAAGATGGAAAAGTAAGAAAGAAAATGAGCCACAGAAAAAGTCTTTAGTTGCTCTACACCTTGATCTCTAATCTGCTGTAATCTTTGCACCTCTTTTTGTGGAGTTTGAAAGTACACACACATCAGAAGGAAATCCTGAATTCCCACAAAATGGTAGCACTGATTTCCTAGCCCTATACCAAAAGAAAACCTTTCCTGTTTGGGATTTTCCTCCATGGGGAATTCACAGTGGACGCTCTTTGGCTGGCTATTCAAAACATCTTTGGGATTTCCTCTTTGGAAAGTTCCCATCTTCCCATTTTGCAATCTTGCAGGTCCAGTTCACTACTGCAGTTTCACTCCTGCCTTTTAAATTACCTCTGAGACTGAATCTGTTGGTTTTTCTGGTTAGTGCTCTCATCTCAGAGGTAACCTTATCTGATGAGAAAGGGCCGTGGTTTCTGAATTGTGCCATGAGGGAGACCTGGGCAAAGAAGAAAAATAAAACTTTGTTCTGCGATGGCTGCTCCCTTCCTGCTTTCCCACACTCCTTTTTGCACAGAGTAAACGAGCTCTTGGTCTAATTCCTGCTGCCCGACTTGCTCCACACCAATTTCAGGACAAACAAGAGATTGCTCTTTCACCTGCCTTTGATTTCCTGAAGATGCTGCCAGTGGAAGCAGGCTTAGAGAATTTTTTTTTCTCTCTAAATGGAGAAGGGTGGGGCCTCCTGGCTACACATGAAATTCTTCAAAGCAGAAAGTATTATATCAGATGCAGCAGCAGAACAAATCCCATGTGATTAGAAAGCTGATCAATGGGATGCCTGCTTAATTGGGATGCTTGCCAGAGACGAGATCTGGAACAGCGTGCTTTATAGCTCTGAACAATAGCTGAATGCTTAGACATTTTGAAGTGCATTTTCACCAGAAAAGCTACCATGTTAAAAAAACAAACAAACAAAAAAAAACAATCAAAAAAACCAAAAAAAAAACCAAAAAAACCAAAAAAAACCCCCAAACAAAACAAAACAACAAAATGCTGACCAAAAAACCCCAACCAAAACAGCACTTGACATAGCAGCTTCTCACCATGCTTCCTGAAATGACATTGAATGTGTCTGTCTGTGAGCTTGCATCTAAACATTCACCACCAGATCTTCTTGCACCACTGCTGACACCCAGCAAGAGCTAATCTTCCTGTTGAACCCAGAGCCAGGACCCTGATGATGGCTGTTTAATGAAGGCGCTGCTCAAAGAAGAACCATGTCCCAGGTGGGCTGCCTGCTGCACGCTGCTCACAGAACCTGCTAGGCGTGAATTAATGGCTGCTAGTGTGAGCTTATTTCTCTGAAGTTTCTGGTTGCTCTCTGAGGTTGTGGCTAACCATCCGTGCAAAGCTGAGAATCATATAAACGTTTGGTGCCCGTGATGCAGTTTCAAACAGGCTGCTTCCTATAGCACTTTAAAACGAGTCAGGCAAGGACATGGAGCAGTGTATTTACTCAGCATTGGTGTATTCATCTCAGAGGGACCTTGGAGAGACGATGTAGGTACCAAGTAGGAAAACTCTAGTAAAAGTTTTGGGTTTTGAAAGTCCAAATTCACCTTAACTGCTGGCTTTGGTTGAGCTGTGCTGGAAGCTCTCTGGGCTGGTTTTGTGCCTCTGTCTCTTTTAAGACGGCGTAAAAGTCTGGTTGAAGGTGGATAGAGCAGGGCTCCAGCATCGGTATGGAGAGCCATTTCGACTGATGCTGTGTCTGGTTTCTCAGATACGGTCTCTGAGCCACGTGCATGCCAAAGCAAGGCCACCCAAAAAGCGCTGCACCCTGGGCCTGATCCCTGCCTTCACTTTGTCACTTTGCAGCAGTGTGAGACAGACTTTTGGAGCTGGCCATGGAGGTGCCTCAGCACCGGCTCTGAATTGACCTGGTGGAGCAGGGCAGTGGCTTGCGAGGCACTGCCATCACCTGTGTCTGAACCGGCAGTTGGGTAGAGCACAGCCATGCTGACACACCTGCTTCTGCTGCTGCCCTGGGAAGTCGTTTCCCATCTCTTTGTTTTCAAGCCTTCATCTCTTCTTCCTGTCAAGGTCTGTGTAGCCAGGACTATCTCTCCAGGTGTCTTGACAGCTCTGAGTCCCACATGCTCCTGAAGACAACCCAGGCTTTAACCCAGCCCTGCATCACCCGCTGGGGCAGCAGGACCCTGCTGCTGCCCCTTGATGCTGACGGAGAGGTTAAAGCACAGGGTGACTAACGCATTTGGCCAGTGATGCTTGGAACGAGTGCTGGAGTATGTTTCAATAGGTATTTTGGGCATGCATTTGTTCCATTCAGTAAAAATGTTAGAAGGGTGGCTTTACAGCCAACCCCATGCAGTTGCACTGGAGGGGAACAGAGGTTTCTGCTTTTTCTGAACAGCATCAATTATGTTTTCAATATCAGGGTCTTCAGCCTTGGCAGTATGAGATCTTTATCTTCTGTGTTTCTGTCACCAGATTATAATAAAAGCTGTCACTGTTTTTTTGTGTGCTTTCCATGTGTAGCTGCTTAGCAGAAACCCGTCTCCTTCAGGCCATCAACACCTCTGTATTTATACTGGGTCTCTCATTTTCAGGCTTTCCCCTTTGGGTTCTGAGGTAACTCAGAATTAACACTTACCAGCTGAGACAGTGCTTGTGTTCGACAAAGCACCAGCTGCTCCTCTGCCTTCCTCTTCACACCCACCCTGTGTTTCTTCTCTAGCTTTAGTGTGATTTCTGCTAAGCAAATTGAATGCACCTTCTAGTTTGTTAACAAAATCAGCTGTTCTAGGTTCTGCCATCACCGGTGGTGACAAATGCCCCTCCCTGGGATGGTCCCTTCTCTCTGCTTACGCCTTCAGCTCCTGTGCTCGGAGTCTGTGGGGAGCTCAGAGCTGCTGGAGTCGTTTCGGCTTTTTTTTGTTCTTTTTATTCTCACAAGCATTTTAATACTCAGTAAACCAGTCTTGTGAGCTGTTACCGGTCTGGACCCCTCTGCCACTGCTCTGTACCCTGTTTGCCTCCGCTCAGGAGTTACTGGTAGTGTCTGCATGTGCTGTAGTTAATAAAAGGTAGTTTGCAAGGAAACCTGCCCTTGTATTTCCTGAGTTTGCAAGAGCTTTAAGGGGCACGTGGTGGTACTTTCAATCCCTCTATTTTGCCCTAGAGCACAACAGCAACTAAATTGAGACTTTTTTTTAGTGTATGGTGATAATATTTATCTGTCGGGTCTCCTGGCTGGGTGCAATCACAAGAGGTGGATGGGACGCATGTTGAGGAGAGCAGTGCCATTTGGAGTGGAAATTACAGTGAGGTTCTGGTTGCAAGGAAGAAACTCGCTCGAATTCCCTCAGGACAGGCCTGGCACAAGGGACCTGTACAGACGTAAAGGGAGGAGAGATTTGGCTGACAGCATCTTTATTACTGGTACTGATGCATGAGCCAGACTGGATTTCCCAATCCAAGACAGGCAGTTGGGGCTGGCAATGAGCACAGCCCATCTTTTCCCCTCATCAGCCACAATAAATACAGAGCTCCCTGATGCCAGCTTACAAAGGAGCAGTTTTCAGTGTGCGTAGCAAACTTCAGACTTAAAAACCCAGTGCTTTTAAGTGTAACGTGTTGAGCAAGGTCTGCGAGGTCTCTGGCTGTGCCTCGACTGAAGACACCTGCATGGCTGTTGTGTCGGTCCCCTGCCCAAGGGCAGGCTGTGGGGCAGAGCTGTCCCTTTCAGTTGGCAGCCCTGGGCGTACAGTTCAGGCAGACAGAATCTTGGAAACGTGGCAGCAGGTGCCAGGGTATGGAAAGGGGTGAACAACCAGCAGCAGTGACAAAGAAAAACCCATCCTGCTCCTTTGTGCACCTCTCCACAGGTTCCAGGATCAGGAGTAGGTCATACTCCTCGGTTGCTCTTCATGGACATATTTGCTCACCTCAGCTGGGTTTAAGATGCCTTGGCCCATGCCAGTTGTTCCCAGTGAGCAGAGGGGCTACTTTTGAGGGAACAGGCTTGGAGATGGGGACCGTGTTTTGCGTAGCAGAACCGGCCTCCAGTTTGTAGTGGCTTTGGTAGAGGGGCTCATTTATCATCTCTTTGCAAATGTTTCACACCCTTTCCCCCCAGTTCCTGTTGAATTCACTCAGTGTGAGGCATTGCAAGCCCCCAGCCTTCCTCCCTGGCTGCATAAATGCCCTGGCATCCTCCGCTTGAGCAGTGGGAGGAACATCTGCCCCCTGTTTCAGAAACCAGCTTGGTCCTCGGGCTGGCTCCTGGTTGTGTGGGAGCCCAGGCAGGGCCGGCCTGCTTTAAAGGATCTCTTGAAGTTTTGGAGCAATACCTGTGCCACATGTCCTCTGTCAGGGTACATGAGATTCCTGCTGTATTGGGTGCTGGAAACACATAGGGGTAGATGTGCCTGCACATTTGTGCAAGCCACATGTGCTGCAATGTTTGGGCTACTATGGGTACACAAAAATAAGTACTGACAATGTCTGTTGGACCCCAGTGTAGTCCCGTGCAAACTGGCTAGGCTGCAGAAACTCCTTCAAACGGCATTTACAGTGCAAATGGTGACAGAAGTTCAGCACACGCCACTGTAATTACTGGTGCTTGCAGAAAAGAAAACAGTCCAATGGATGCTGCCTTCTCACTACAGTGTTCAGGGAGTCACAGCGTTTGAAGATCCATAAAGAGCTTTTCCAGCAGCAAAAACTGTAAAATATCTGGGAGCCAAGGAGGATTGAAAGAGAGAAGAAAATGATTTAATAAAGGGCCATGGACTGGAGGATCTCTGGGTTTAATGGTTAAAGTCTCCCATCAGCTGCAGCAGGGCTCGACTCAGGCTCAAAAGAAGGAAAACTGGAAATCCATCCCAGAGAGAGGATTATTTGGTTCTGCTACACTTAAAGCACCCACCACCACTGATTCAGGAGGCCGTGTCTCCTCATCGTGGAGGAGAAAGTGGGACGTATGCTGGAAGTGACCTGTCATCCCCTTTCCCGTTGTCTCAGGAGCTGCTCGCTGTCACTCTGACCTTAGGAAGGGGGCGTCATTAAGCTAAAGACAGGTTAGGACGGCTTGGCTGGTGGTACTGTGGGCTGGATTCTTCCAGACCGCAGCAAGCAAAGTGTTGCCTAGCATATGAAAGTACTGGTACGAAGATGCTGTCGAGAAACGCACTGTCCATGTGTGCTTTCTTTTAGAAACACACAAGACGAAGTACAAAAATAAAAGCAAGGGGGGTGGGGTGGGGGGGTGATGTGTGTGGCCAAAAAAACCTACCCCAGGCCATTTTGTAAGCACACTTGCATTTATTGCTGAGTGGAGGCTCTAGCTACCAAGGATGGCATCACGTATGCCTGCAAACGTGAACAGCTTTAAGTGTAACCCAGAGCTGACAGCGGAGCAGGGGACAGAAGGGAAGATACAAAGGGCTGTGAGTGGCAGGCTGCTTGCCCCGGGGCTGGTTGAGCCCCTGCTGAGGAGCAGGAGTGCTACCTTGCGGGCTCTGGTCTGCAGGGTGGGCAGGGGGGATTTTTCCATCAGCGGGAATTGGTTTCATTCCCAAACACACCTCAGATCTGGAGCTTTAAGGTCTCACAAACTCCCCAGCTATAGGGGCTGTGCTCAGACTTCAAACTGAGCAGCTGCTTAGGAGCTTGGTGTGGTGTTGCCTGCCTAGCAGAAGGGCAGCTCCTCCCCCAGTTCAGGCTGGGGAGCTGCGCTGGCCACCAGCACTGAAGCCCTCCTGTGCTTGGAGGACCTGCCCAATGCCATTTAGGGATCAGAAGCAGTCGAGATCTTTATGGCTCGTTGGTCTGTCTCCTTATGGGGACATCACTCCTCACAGCACAGCTGGGCTCCTGGGCCTCGTGCTAGCCCACCTGAGATATCTCATCTGGTATGTTCTTTCCATGACTCTTCCAAGCCCACGACCCACGTGCTCTTGATAAAGCCATGGGGTCTGGCACATTGTGACACTAGTTAGTTTGGTGTCCTCTTGGTGCCATTCACATGGAGCGTAGGCTCAGGATGCTCCTGCAAAATGGTTTTTGTCTGGGGGCTGTTGACAGTCTGAAACAAACTCGGATGTGCATAACGCTAGACCTCCAAGTGTACCGTAGCAGAGATGCTTCACCTGACTCTGAATGATCCTATTTGTCTACCTGAGGCCAGACTAGCCATGGTAACACTGAGCTCAGTGCAGGCTGATGGTGAATTCAGCCACGTAGCTAATGGGGTTACCTGCTTCCAGGTCCTGGAGCTGCAGTTTATCTCAGGGTCTCCGTACAGCATTGTGGTGTAGACATACAGAAGCTAAGACATGTATTTGGGAATGAGAAGTCTGTTTAATTTGGGCCTGCCCTAATTGCTGGCATGAAATCCTTAATTGTGTCATTAAACTATAAGGATCATCAGTATGCTTTAATCGGACAAATAAAGATGCCTTGTGTTCAGGATGAGTCACAAATCTGTGAGTCAGGAGAAACAAATGGATCGCAAGTAAATGGCGATAAATGAACAGATTGGAGAGCACAGCATTTTGGTGTTGCTAATCAAATTGTGTAAAATGGATTGAAGGCATTGATGGGTAATCCCAGACAGAGGTTTTTAACTAATATTTTGTTTTTTCTCTTTCTATATGCAGACAACGTTTCCTGTGACTCCATCACTTGCAACAAGCCCCACGATGGCTTTTAGTCCCTACCTGAGTCATGTTTCTCCTGGGATGGGCTTGGTTCCTGCAGAGCTTTTACCAAATACTCCTGTCCTGGTTTCCGGAAATCCTACTGTTACAGTACCAGGAGGCTCTGCTGGGCAGAAACTGATGCGTACGGATAAACTGGAGGTATTTGAACGTCTGATACGATACTGCTGACAGAAAAGGATAGGGCTGTTGCGCACTGCTAGCATGACCTGATGCAGCATAGTGCAGAGTTTAACTTGCGGCTTTCCTCACGCAGTCTGCTGCTCTCTGCTTGAGCAAATTCTTATGTGGGGGTCTGATTCCAAATCCTTGGAAGTCACTGGAAATTTGGGAGCACTCTTCTGATTTCAGTGCGCATTAGAGCAAGGCTGGGGTTGTTGTTTTCCATGTGACCTGCTACACTAAAAAACGCAAGTAGATGGTCTGCCCTTTTACTGAGTTGAGTGGGAGATGTTTTGGAAGTAATAGACACTTTGCTCATCTTGAGATTGGCTGATGGAGCTTTTACAGCAAGCTTCAAGCATTACGCTGTTGGAAATGCTGGCTACGGGGCTTTGGAAAGACATCTTCTTCCCTGCCTAGTTGCTGGACGTGCTGGGCCTTGGTGTTGGAGGAGCTGTAAATGTCTTTCAAACCCTAAGCAGAGGCTTTGCAGGAGATAAGGGCTGAGGACCTGAATTCAGAGGCCCCTGCAGGTGTAAATTATAACACAGAAAGGTAGTGGAGAAGGGTGTAATTTCAAAACACATTGTTTTGTGTTATGTACTTTATATTGCTTTGCTGATTCCTTCCGTTCTTGGGTGATGTCTCACCTCTCCCCACACTGGGTCTGAGAGCGCACTGGTACATGATCTATACCACCAGCTATAGACCTCAGCAATTTCTCTTAGTTCCTCAGACAAGGAAACCTTGCAGATCTGTATTGTGAAACCTTTTTCTCTACCTTTGCTGCTTCAGTGCTCATGACTTACGAGGATCTGCAGTATCTTCATAAAGCTAGCAATTTTGGTAACACCTTACAAACGCATTGCAGTGTAATCAAATGCCCTGTCACGTAACCCCAGGGTCAGAGATTTACTGTGGAGGGCGGTGAGACTATTTATGTGAAAGAGGTCCTTATATTTAAGGAAAAATTTGGAAAGATTTAATTTGTTGCAAATAACAGCACCATGCAACATTTAGAATTAAATACCCTACCTGGGAGTATGCTCCATAACAAATACATAACCTAGCTGAGATGGCAGAGTTATTAATGCTTTAGGGGCAGGGGAGGAATCCAGAGCTCCGTAAGTTTTGGCAACATGATACTGGCTTCCTGGGGTCATTTTCCATTCTGCACAAATTCTGTACTTCACTTGCATTTGGTGATCGACCTTGGTAGTGTTGTGGGTTTTTTCATACCCTGCACCAGCTGTGAGGAGCACCAGTTGCCCTGGTGACTGTTGGTATATGTGCTACCCAAGATGAGCATGGATTTAGCATACACACATAGTTCAATGTGGCCGACTGAACTGATAACTATGTATTGAAAATACTGAACGAAGAGTAACTTGATGTGACTCTCAACAATGTGACTTTCTTTTAAGGTTTGTCGAGAGTTTCAGCGTGGAAATTGCACACGTGGTGAGAATGATTGCCGCTATGCTCACCCTATAGATATTGCAATGATAGACACAAATGAAAATACTGTTACAGTTTGCATGGATTACATCAAAGGTCGGTGCTCTAGGGAGAAATGCAAGTACTTTCATCCCCCTGCACACCTGCAAGCCAAAATCAAGGCAGCTCAACATCAGGTGAACCAGACAGCTGCAGCTGCAATGGTAAGCAGAACTCTTCTCAAGCTGTATTTCCATCGCGAAGAGATCTCATTTGTGTCATATGTGTCACTTGTGGAAAGTAGAGTGCTTTGTAAATGGCTGACCAGAGAGCTGAGAGCATGTGCAGTACGAATCGCATCTCTTCATCCTTTCTGTGTGCTCACCATAGCATGAAGCCCTGAGTGGCACAGTACTTCTCACCAGCTAGGGATGTGGTGCAAACCCTGCGATTTTCTGACGTGACATCATGACGTGACATGAATGTATGTACAGCGGCACCTGGAACCAACACCTTCCCTGGCTAAGTCGTAGGTGTCAGTTTAGCTTCATCAGTACACAACGAAAGCAAAGACTGCCCATCCCATAATACATCCTTTCTAGGGGGATCCTCGCCTCTTGAAGTCAGTAGCAAAATTTCCACTGACTTAAAAGCAGACAAAATATCAGTTGTTCAAACTTAGCGAACTTGTGCCTGATGCCTTTGCTGAGGCTTAGCAAAATGACAAGGCTCAAACCAAGGGTGACTTCCTGACTTGGTTGATACTTTGGACCTGCAGAGATGGTCCCACCTGCATTTCAACTTGAATTGCGCCTTCTAATATCTACAGCTCTAAAAATGAGTCAAGGAAGACTTTCCAGATCAGATTCATAGCTGGAGTAGATGTTTGCCATTCTCTTGAATTTGGTTTAATGGAACCTGTTTATTGCAGAGGTGAGAGAGCTGGGATGTTCAGCCTGGGGAGGGAAGAAGAACTCTGGGGGGATCTTACCCATATGTGTAAATTCCTGATGGGGGAAGTAAAGGCAACGGAGGCAGACTCTTCTCTGCGGTGCCCAGTGAGAGGACAAGAGTCAATGGGCACAAATTGGAATTCAGGAAATTCCGTTTCAACATAAGAGAAAAATTTTTACCATGAGAGTGATCAAATACCGCAACAGGTTACTCCATCCTCAGAGATACTCAAAACCTGCCTGGACGCAGTCCTGAGTGAGCTGCTTTAGTTGACCCTGCTTTGAGCAGGGTGTTGTGTTGGCCCAGATGGTCTTCAGAGGTCTCTTGCAACCTCATCTGTTCTGTGATAATTTTTTTTTTTTTAATAACTAATATTAAAAAGGTTCTTCCCTCCTTTCTGATTTAAAAGTAAGGCTACTAAAATTTTTCTAAATATCTTTTTTTTTTTTCTTAAAGATGGTTAAAGAGGTTGCTTTTCATTCATGGTGAAACGTGATGCAAAACCAGGAAGATTCTAGAAATGAAACAACTTGCCCTCCTTGTAGCATCAATATTATCTGGAATGTAATTTGAAGAACCAGTTTATACTGCAATATTTATTTGTCCTGCAGAGTTTATTTATTAGATTTCTTGCTATTGTTGTTATTGTTGAAAGGAGAGCCCAGGTCTGTTGAAAAATAACCTTCTGAAGTGAAACTTGTGTTTTTTACGATTGACTCTTTACTTTTTCACTAATTATCTAGGACACTGCTACTAAACCAAAGCCAGTGCATGTTTTATTCATGCCGCTGGCTTCTCTTAAAAATGTAATTAACCTTATTTGTATGCTGTTAACTAGAACCTTTAAAATATTTATTGATGTCTTGTTGCATCACCCCTGCTACCAAAACAGCTTACATTATTCATTGACTTTTCAAGGTTTGATGCATTAACTGTACCTGTTGAGGAATAAGACTTTATTAAAGGGAAGAATGGTGCCCAGTTTTCTTGGATCAAAAAAACATACGCCAGACAAATGGGTGTACCTTCTAAAATAGATTTTGAATTACTTCAGACCTAAATTCAGAAGATCTCTCTGAGGGACCTAGTCTTGTGCTTACTTGACATGCACAAGTAGTAGCTTGACACACTTGGTTGAAGTCTGTGCAGCAAAGTCAGATACAACTGGGTCAGGCTACGTCTCCAGTTCAGGATGGCCTGAAGCATGGGCTTGAACCTCCCTTCTCTACCGGTACCGGTGGTCCTTCCCTTGCCACAAGCGCTCCCGCTGATCTCCGCATGGCATGAAGCTGCAGAATGAGGGCTGAAGCCCAGCGCAAATCCACCTGTGGGTGCTCTACAGGACATGCCCCGTGATGATATTTCTTTACTTTTCAAATTTACTGAGGCAGAATAGCTGACTAGCTGCTAGGCCAGGTAATTACTCAGCCACCTCACGTTGTGCATGCCTCGTCTTTTTAATATATTGTATAATGCATTCTTTTTTTGTTTATTTTTCTTTCTCTTCGCCTCCCCAAAATGTTGCTCTCTCTTGACACACCTCTGCTTGCTGTTTTTGTTACTGTGCTTGACCCCCCTCCCCGGCCCATTGCCATCATGTGCTCGCTGCCTGCTAATTAAGACTCAGCCAGCTGTCAGATCACTGAAGCGACCGCTGGAGGCAACCTTTGACCTGGTACTTGGACCTTTCACCTTCTCGCTTTGCACGTAACCATCGTAGTCTGCATGAAAGCCTTCCGTCCGCGCTTGGTCTGTGGTGTTAGTGCCTGGGGAGACTGCCCATCCCAGCCAGAAATGTTGCAGTGTCTGCTCAGATATGCCAATTCTGCGCCCTGGACCCATCCGTTTACAGGCTGCGCTTTGCCTCCTGAAGCCCGGCTGCATTTTGGAGGCAGCAAACAACCTTGGGGGGAAGGCACTGCTGGGTTTTGAGGTGTTTTTCCAAACAGCAGCGGCTTTGGAGTTGTGAGATGTGATGTTGCAGTGAGAATTGAACTCATTAGGTCTGCGGTGTGTTGGATATGCCAGAAGACTGGGTGATGCGGGACAGATCCAGCAACTTTTTGTGGTATGCCCAACAGCACAGCCTTGCCCGGCAGGGTCCGGCTGGTACTGCCCTGTGAAACAGTGTTCTGTGCAATGGGAAAAGCACATATTTAGGATCTCTCCAGTCCTGGCAGTTCCAGGCGTTTGGAGAAGCAGAGGGAGAGAGCTAAGCAGCACCCACATAGGTCTGTGCTGGGTCATGTTCGGTAAGCTTGGGAGACTTCTGCCGCTGCAGCTGGCTCTGGTTCCTCCCCCCATATAGCAAAGGGACCTCGCTATGGGAGCCTTTTGCTTCAGGCACAGGATCCGCTCCTGAGGCTTCTGTCTGCAAGCTGTCTTTTTATAAGCCATTTTTTATTATTTTCTGAGTCTCAAATATGTTCCATCTGTCTTTGTTACACTCATAGTGAGGCAAAAGTCATCCTCCCAGACTGCTCTCCATCCTAGCTCCATAGAAGACAACTCTTTCCTGTTCACTACAAGTAATGAGGGATCCAATACATCCTACAAAAAATGACTCTTGTTGCCCAACTGTAGGGGAGGAGAGGGAAGAGTGGACACAGGGGAGCCCTGAAGCCTTCAAGCCAGTGTTGTTCCCCATTCCCAGAGCTGGGAAGCAGAGCTGATCTGCTCCCCTTCCCCTCTGAAAACTTGTTTTTGGGTTTTTTAAGTAGTCAAGAGGCTTCCTTATCAGGGTTTTAGACAACAGCAGTAGGAAACCTAGCTAGGGACCAGCTTTCGCCAGCAGTCATGGAATTACGGTGTAAATGATGTGACAGCCTCTCGCTCCCCGGTGCTGGTGGCTGGCACAGCCGCATCCCCAAAGCCAGCACGGGCAGTGACCTGCGCGGTGCTTTGCTGCCCTCTCCAAGAGCTACCTCTCTATGGAGACACAGTCTGGCGGAGGATGGGAAAGCCCTTTAACTCCCGTACCCTCCTGACCTCTCCTGCTTGACAAACCCCATTGGATAAGTTACTTTTAATAGTCTTCCTGCTCTGAAACATCTGAAGATTTGCAACCGCCTTGTTGGAATGTGTCACCTCCTCTGAACCCTTTGGGAAGGCTGCACCAGAGGAGGATTCACGGTGGCCATAAAAGCGTGTATGATCCTCAGAGGAAACCGCTCAGATTGCTTCTACTGCTTACCAGGGAATGGGTGCTGCCGCTGCCCTCTCTCCGGTTGTGTTGTGTTCGTAGTGCCTTGGGCTGAAGATGCGGATCCAGCCCCGCTTTGCAAAGTCCGAAGGGGTGAAAGCTTGATCCGCTCCCAGGAGACAGCCATCTGAGGGGAACTTAGAGGTGCAATTAAATTGTTTGTTGGAAAGGTTTAATCCAGTCCTTGTCTTGCAAAAAATAACAAGAGGGGTTGTTAACCAGCATGTGGGAAATTTTGACTTTGGCATGCAGAGCGTTTTTATCTGTCAGTCATGCTGAAAGATTGCCTTCCATGCCATGCAGACAAGTGGCACAGGCCTCTTTGTTCAGATGCTTGTGTTCCAGCAGGAATGTGGCTTTCCCAGTGCAAAAAGGAGAGAGTGCCTGGCATTTTTGTAGTGGGAATTGTTCGCTGGGATTGGCGCAGGCTATTACATGGATACTGAAGTGAATTAACCCTTTCAGTAGTGCAGACAGGCTGATCATGTTGCATAAATTGCATACCAGCGTGCACGTACAAACACACAGGCAATGAAGACAGTTAGAAAAGATTAGTCAGAGGTTACTGCTACGTCTGTGATAGTCAGAGCTTGTCCAGAGGGAAATCCCAAGCAGCGAGATGAGGTAAACTCGCCAAGTAAGGATTTAGTGTAGCTCCTGTCCTGCAGTGGAGAGGCACTTGCTGCAGAATTTGGTACCGTCAAAATGTGGTGAGGAGTCTCCCATTGCCTTTTATAGGTGCTGCAAGACACTCTTGGGGGATTACTTCAGAACCAGGACATGGTGCAAGACAGAACTGTCTCCCCATAAGCTATTACAGTTCCTGCAGGTCCCAAGACCATTACAGACACTCTGGCCCGTTTCAAACGAGACACACTTCCTCGCTCCGGTGTCCCTGCCAGATCCCTATGCAGGAGCTGTGTTGGCCCCAACTTAATCACATGCAATTTTAGACACCTGGGCATTTGTAGATAGCCCTTCAGTGAGTGTTCTCCTGACTTTAGGCCCTTACATCAATGCAAGGGCTGAAGAAGTGGTGAAGCCAGATCCTTCTGTACCCCTGGGCCCTCCAGCACCTTGATATCTGAAATTAGACAGGTGGGCAACAGGAGTGCGTCTTCAGGGCATGCTCCTGTATGGATGCTCCCCCAACTGCTGGGATGGGAGAGGTGACCCAGAAGGCTGTGTCAAGCCAGAAGCAGACAGAGTCGGGCTCCTGGCTCTTGTGCCCGCCTGGGAGAGATGGCCTTCAGGTTGCACAGCAGCTGCTGCAGTGGGCTCATTTCGCTAGAAGACTTTGGAAATGTTGCATTTATTTGGACTTCTCCACCCAGCCGCTGTTGAGGGAGCAGTGGTGGGACTGCCAAAGGTCCTTTCTCTCTCTTGCTCCCAAGGGGCTGTAGCAGGCTAGGGGCAAGGGTAATGTTGGAGAGGTGATGGGGAAGACAGTTGTGCCTTGACATCCCTATGGCTTGTGGGTGTTTGTATGCTCCCTCTGACTGCAACGCTGGGCTCAGGGATTGTCATGTAAAGAGCCAGGACATCACAGCAAGGTCTCAAAGCCTTCAGCTGTTCTGCTTTTGGCACTGCCATTATGGGATAATGGGCATTTTGGGCTGGTGACAGCCTTTGGCCAAGCAGCAAAGAGTCAAAAGTCCATTATGTGCCTGGCAGAGTTGCTTTGCTATAATTAGTAATTTTTTTTCTGAGGGGGATTTTGGAAACATCTGAAAAAGAATGTTTTGCAATCATGCACAGTAAGGAGCATGAATTTAAGCAGCAAGTTCTTCAGTCACTGTGTAAGTGGAGCTACTCCAGTCTCTACAAGCTGCAAATCTGTCCCGTGCCTGAAGGAACATTCATGCAGCCATCATTAAGTAGGCAAGATGTAGATACAGTCAGATTTAACGTAGATATCAATGAAGGCTTCCCTAGAAATGGAAACTCTTAGATGTTTACCTAAAAGATCTTCTCTCAAAATGTGGACCTTAAGCAAAAGATTTTGGTTGTCTGTGTGTGAGAATGTTGTCCCATGTTTGACTGCTGTCTTTTGGTTCTAGCCAAAAGAAATCTGGAAAGATTACGTCCTAGCGCTGGCACTGGATGCCTGCTAGCATTAGCAGAGGATGTGTGCATAAATTCTTCTTCTAATTTTCTTTTTTTTTAATATTAAAACCACACAAAAGCCACCATGTGAATAGAGGTAGGATGGAGTAATGTTTTGCCTGCAAGTGTCTTGCTTAACATTTCTCAGATGAGCAGTCTCCTATGGCAAATTAAATTTAAAGTGAAACCTGTTTCTAGATGGTGACAAACTGTTGCAAGTTTTCACTTATATTCTGTTGTGTGTTGATCTTCATAACGCTTTAAAATCTCTACTTATGTTCTCTCTTTCGAGTACTGTGTGTTTGTAGCCTTAACCCTTCATTAGCTAAACCTCCTCCGTTTCCTACCCTTCACTGTCACCTACTAAAAAAGAAAAAAAGGAGTGATAACCCTGTTTTTCAGCCATTGCTTTGCTACATGATATAGACTAACACAACTAGGCAGAAATGACCTGATTCTGCATGACTTCCACGTGCGTAAATCTCATTGACGTCAACGGGAGCGTTACGTGCAAAAAGGACTGCGGGGCATAATTAAAAAGGACCCTTTTCTATCACAATGTGGAGAAAAAAATGTGGTTTCTACTTGGGTACAATGAAAAGATGTAAATCATTAGAAACATTCCTGTCTCCTACGAACCTGACATACTACTTTGCTGTTGAGACATGCTTGGATGAATGATGAGTAACTCACTGAGAAAAAATTCCTGAGTTGGGTTAATGCTTTTTACCAAGTCTGATCATGAAACAGGTTTGACAGGGTGGAAGAAGCCCAGTGGTGTGACAGAACAAAAAGAGAGGATTTGCCTTATAGCAAGGTCCACCTAAATCTTGTTCAAACACCAGACTTGTGAATGACTTTTTCCATGGTTAATGACGAGCGAGCAGTATTTAACTGTTGGAGGCCACCTCCTAGAAATTGGGAGTGGATCCAAATCCGCTGGTGGTGAGGGCAGTAGAGAATCAGGCCTGTTCTTGACCACGTTGAGACGAGTGGAAATGCATTTGAATATGAATGTAATGCTACGGGTATAATTGGCGACAGCTACAGCTTTACCACCTGGACACATGGGTCGGCTGCATGCAAGTGTGCACGCTTCCACACATGCACTCATACGTAGAGGGAGGTGTTGGGACAGGCAGAGGCAAGCATCCCTTATTTTTCCATGGCATTTGTTCCTTATGCTAATTTTATCGTTTTTTAGTAGTCATCTACTATATTTCTCTTAGCTGGTTTGGTTTTTTTAAACACTTGTTGCCTGCAACTGCTCTTTGTAGTATCCTGTCCAGGTGATCACCTCTCACCTTCCTCTTCCTCGTACCTTTTTTTCCCCTGTGTGCCCAAGTCAGTCCTGGTGAAAAGCTCCCTTAGCATCCCTCCACCTCAACTCGGCCCCTCCTCCTGGTGCACGTACTAACTGCTTACCTAGTGAAGTTGTGGTTTCACTTACTCCTCCTGCTGTAATTTAGCTGCCCTTCTCTTCCCTGTCTCACTAAGTGTCACAGTTGCAGGTGATTTGCAGCCAAGACCCCCTGTTATTTATTGCATGCTTGGTCTACATCTGGGCCCCTTTTTTCACTCCACTTGTCTTTAATGACTCCCTTATCCACAGGCCCTGCCGCCTGGTGCACTTCAACCTTTACCAAAGAGGCCAGCACTTGAAAAAAACAATGGTGCCACCACAGTCTTTAACCCAAGCGTTTTCCACTACCAACAGGCTCTAGCCAACATGCAGTTGCAACAGCCTACGTTCATCCCTACAGGTAAGTGTCTCATTGCTTTCCCCAGCATCGTCGTCGTCTTTTTATGACCTAGGCATTGAGCTAATGAGCAGATCTGTAAGAGCCCCTAGTAACAGAGTGTTAGTATGTAGTTTCGTGTTAAAAATGGATGAAAAGTTTACATTTAATGTTTGACTTCTTTTTTTTTTTCCCCTTCACCTACTACAATGCAGAGCTTTTCACTTGTAAAGATCCCTTCTTAGCCTTTTTTTGTTTGGTCTGGGGATTATTATTTTTTTTTAAGCGGTCAAACTAAGAAAAATGTCTGCATGTTTCTTGAATTCGTACTTGCTGTTTCTCCTCCTTACGGTTCAAGTAGTTAATCCCAAATTAATTCTTTGACTCTTGCGTAGCACTCGTATGGACTCACGTTAAAATATCTTGTGGGCCTCTATGTAGATCCACCTGCTGACTTGAAGCTGCAGGTATCCTTCTGAGCTTCTGCCTCAGTGACCTACATATTCCAGCAGCCATGGTGTTTACAGGGGGAACTGTTCCTCTTTAGTAAATACAAATTACATAATCCTCTTTAAAGGCATATATTTCCCTTTTGCTTGTCTTTTGACCAGTACGATAGCCTAAGCTTTTTAAAAGCAATTTAACTCCCAGCTTTTAAGGTCTTGGAGTAAAATTGAAAGAGGCAATTCAGTAATTCGTACAAGGACTTGAAATATTGACATGGCAGATGTGACTGCTGACTAGCCAATTAACCGTTGTTCACTGCAGCCAAATGAAAAACAAAACCTGCTTAGAGTAGTAAATATTATAAGTGGCTGAATTAGGAATATTCCAGAATTGAGTGCTCATTTTTCAGTATCACTATTGTCATTGCAGAGCATCATAAGAAAATGAAGGCCCAGTGTTTTTAATGTTTGGTGCTGTATTCACTTGCTGGATGACATTTACAAAAATACACCAAGTGTTTCTCTGGGCTGGCCCCTCCAGGTGAACGACGTGGACCTATACCTTGGCCTTGCTGTTCCTTGAGTCAGGGGAAAAGCTTTAGAGACAGTCCTGTACTGAGACCAGACTGTCTCAGGTGTGAGCGTGGGTCCAGAGCTGGGACCTAGACCCTGTGCTCATGTGACCTTTCTGTTATGGGAGCACTTGGGCACACTCAGAACTTGGCAGCTGCCAAGATGTTCTTCCAGGGAAGTGGAGGCTTGTATGGAGAGACGGAGGGAGGGACTCAGTAGCCTCCCACCTTGTGCTCTGCAAAGTGCTTTTGGAGGGGATGGGCTGGGCTGACCTTACCACAGCTCTGTTAGGTGCCAAGAGAAATACTTCTCCGGGAAACACTGACACCTTTGAGAATGCCAAGTCCCCCAGCTGGCTACACGCTCCTCTTCCTCGAGGTCACCGTTGCCAAAGTTGATATAAGGACATGCGTTTCTGATGCAAGCACCATAAATTAGCTCTCACCCAGCACTCTCAGTGTGCTGCTGTGCCGGGGCTCATGGCAATGAAATTATGCACAGGGCTGACGCGTAACAGGTCTGTTTGCTGGCACCTGCTCTCATCTGAAGACATTAATGTTGGATAGAGCAGCACATTTCCAGTCAGAGGATGGATTGCTGATGAATTTACGTTACACATCCCGATTTTCCCTCATGCGTAAGACTGCAGGTCTGGTCTTGGCTGTTGCAGTGCTCTGGAAAGCAGAGCAGAGAGGAGGCACGTAGGAGCTCACACCGAGGGGAGGGAAAGTCAGCTGTTGCTTTTCTTAGTTTCTCCTGTTCAGCTGTTGAGACATCAGCATCGTGGGTTGCCATGGCAGGGGGGAAAGTCAGGGTGTCTGTTGAAAATGGCATCATCACTACAATTGCTTCAAGTCCAGAAAAACACCTGCCTCTTTCAGCTTGAACTAGAGACTTTGAAGCCTGGTCCCAGCTTGCAGGAGTAAATTGCTTTTGGAAAGTTGGTTTTAACATGAGCATGACGTTCCTCTAAGGGCAATTTGTTTTCTTTTGACACGATCAGAAAGAAGGCAACATAGGCGATACCAAAAAAAACCCCAAACAACGCTGATTTCTAGGATAGATCATATAATTTAATACCAGGGTGGGAGAAGAAATATATTCTCTACTACACAAGAATTCAAGAATTAATTTGGTTTGCTATGATCTCTTAAAACTGAGTTTAAACTATTTATGTACCAATATGCAGAATCTGTTTGCATGTGCTTAAATACCGAATGCTGCAAAGAGAATACCTGCTCTTTAGTTAAAGTGATTTCTAACACTGAAGCTTCACTAATGAAATATCCCTTTTGTTCATCTTTCCACGCTTCAATGCATGGTGTGCAGGGTCAGTTCTGTGCATGACACCCACTGCAAGCGTTGGTAGGTTTTTCTACACAAACTTCTCAACTTTTCCTAATCTGAAAGAGACAGCAAGTTTAGTATGCATCAGTGAGAACCTGGGTGGCTGAGTGGTGTGACTGTCTATCTGCTGTCTTCTTTGAGGCTTAAATGGTTGTATCCCTTTCAATTTCTGTGCAGTGCAGTGTTTCATGTGACTAATAAGAGAATCCAAGGTGATGTGTTCCCACGCCTATTTAGTTCCGCTGCAGAGATAAAAAATTGTCACTTAAATGTCTTTACAAGCCATTTAAGTAATGCAACAAAAGGAAATAGCAATGGGAGGATCCTGTTAGTTTATTTTTTTGTATCAGGCATTACGTGGATTAGAGTTTGGATTTTTGATTGTCCTTCAGAGGACGTTTTAGGAGGCTGGTTTAATAAAGGTGCTAAGGAGGAGCATATCTGGGGTCAGCCCTTCTGCCAGACCAGGGCGCTGATGTACAGCAAGAGAAGCAGGGCTTAGACCACAGACTGGCTGGCGATTCGTCTCTTTGGTGAAGTGTCAGCCGTGCAGGTAGCGGGTACAAGGGACAATAGGGAGGTACCGATGCTGGTGCACGGGGGAGGCAGTGAGGTGTCAGGGCTGAGTACACGCTCACTGCTGCTGCAGGCATCCAGTATGTTCAGGCTCAGCATCTGGGTCTTACGGGAATCTGTGCAGATCTTGGAGGGATCTTCCCCTGTGTGTACAGCTGCTGGGCACAGCAGGATGGGTGAAAGCTGAGCTTTCATTTTCGAATCAAGGTTATACAAGACGACCAGCATCCAGGTGTGTGCCTGCTTCAGCCAGAGGGAGAGAGGCGGGAGCAGGAGCCCTGGGGAGGGTGCAAGGCATTTGGGGAGCAGGTCTGAAAGCTTTGGCAGGAATGGCTAAGCACCCTGCTCTCAAACCTCCCCATCCCTAGAGCGCAGGGACGACACACCACTTGCATGATGGGGAGCTGAGCCCTTCAAACACACCTCTGCCTGGAGGAAACCCCAACCCATGTGCTTCAGCATGGCTGGAGCTCCCTGCCAGGGCTGGCCACGTCTGCTGGGGTGAAGGGGAAGACAAGTCTGCTGCCCCACCGCATGTTTGTGGGGTTGCCAGGACCTTTGAATGAGCTCCCCAGCCCTGCAAACCTCCCCTGGGTTTGGGGAATGCCCGTGTGTGCCCCGGAGCATCCCCTCCAGCACCATGGGATGCGCAGCGTCAGGAGGCTGCCAAGCTCCCTGCTGCTACATTGTCCTTTCAGACGCTCTTTCTGCAAATTGCAGCTGTTGAGATGCATTTGTGTATTTTACCCTCTTCGCCCCCTCCCCTCTCCATCCTCCCCCCCCCCCCCCCCCCACCCCAACCCTGCAAGAGGGGAGTTCTGCCAAATCCTCTAGGTGGAAAGGAAGCACACTGAATTTGTACAGAGAGAGCTTGGGTTGCCAGCCGCTCGTTTTCCATGCCTCCAGCTCTATCCCGTGCCGAAACATTGTCCCTGCTAGATAGAGGCAAGAAAACCCGGTGAAAGGGCTGCGGCAGTCGCTGCAAAGTGCATCATGTACCTCTGGTTGCTGGCGGGGGCAGGGTGGGGAGGGAAGGGGACAAGCTTTCCCAGGTGGGTGGGAGGGTGCGCTTGCCAAAATGTCCCCACCCAAAGGAACATGCACTGGCTGTGTCTAACTCCCCACGGGTGCGAGCTGACGTGGGCTTTTGCTAGCACACCCACCCTCTCCCCCCTTTGGAAATTTGGTCCTTGGAGTCTAATACATCATTGTTCTGCTTATAAATGTACTAAGTGTTGAGAATGTTTTGGTTTTTTCCTTAATTATAATTGTAATTGGCTTTTCCCCTTCTCTCTTGTTTATTTTTTTTCCCAACGCTGTCTTGCTTTGCACTGTGATTGCATGCTGCGCCCCGATGTGTCCTTCATGACGATGTCACATGGCTTGTTGCTGTGATTCCTGCCACGCCCCCAAATCCACCACATGTTGCCATGGTTACATTAAAAAAAAACAAACAACAAAACAAAAAACAAAACAAAACAAAAAATATATATACGCTCCACCCTCCCGTATGTCGCTTCCATGGTTCCCTTCCGAAAGTGCCCATGATGCACGGTGCTACGCCCACCACTGTGTCTGCAGCAACAACTCCTGCCACCAGCGTCCCCTTCGCTGCAACAGCTACCGCCAATCAGGTTTGGCCCTTTCAATGGCTTTCTTTCACGTGTTCAGATCTCGAGGACCGGGCGAGGGCCGGATCCTGCGTGGGGCCGAGCACCTTCCCGACCCACTCAGCTCGGCGCAGGCTCGGGCGTGCAGAGGCAGTGTGTGCGTGCGCGTGTGTGTGTGTGTGTCCGGGGATCGGTGAGGGATGGGCAGTGAGCCCGGCTGGAGCGTAGGGATGGGCGATTGGCAGAGGTGCAAGCACTTCTCCAAAAAAACCACCCCCGTGCCCCCTCGGGTCCTGAAAAACCAGGCTGTAAAACTCCTGACCATACCGTCAAGACCTGCAGCACTTCTGCTTTCAGTCTCAAGCAGAAATACCACCCCAAGCATCCTTCCCTGTGGTATTTTGGCATGTCCTCTCCTGGCTGGAAAGTGGAAGTGAAAATGCAAAGCGGCTTCCCCCCACCGCAAGATTGGACTCTAAAAACAACCCCCACCCCCCCCAAAAAAACCCAAAACCCAACCAAAACCCAAAAAATGGGGAACAAGGCTATGAAGTGTGAAGCTTATTTACACCAGTAGCATCACCCATCCCTACAGAAGTGACTCTGGATGTGCAGTACGTGCCATTGTAGCACTGCCATAAGTGTACAGGATTTCATGCATGTCTGCCGAGCCATAATTCTCTCCAAAACTTTCCTCTGAAGATACTGAGTTGTGATGGCCGCTTCTGCACCAGTCCTGAACTGTATATGCACAACCTGTCCTAGTGATGCTTCCTGGTAATTTGGTGTGACACAACTTTTCCCAGTTAGACCAGAAACATTTCAAACACTTTTTTTTTCTTTTTTAATTTTTCCCCTCAGTACTAATTTTAGCATTTTTGTTTGTCATGCTCTCAGGTTTAGAGCTATTGCAAAGAAAATGGGGTGTCACTTTGTTCTGTAGGAGGCTGTTAGCCATGACAAATGTCAGTAATATCTCAGGGGGCTTCCTCTAGTCTTTCGCTAGTGCAAGGTCATGAGGCTTTCAGTAGAAGTTTCACATGCGTAAGACCTAGGCAGTGTTTTACTGCTCACAGTAGGGATTGCTAGTCTTTTTCTGTGCTTTGTTGTTATTTTCAGGTTGAGCGGTATACTCATACTCATACTGGTCATGGGAAGAAAGCAGAAATTCCTGTGCAGCGTTGCTCTGTGGCTGTGTGAGTCCTGTTTCAGCCAGATAGTTCAGGGCATTTCTGTCTTACTCATAGTCTATGGAGTTAAAATCCCAGTACAATGAACGCGAGGCATCAGTAGTGATGCAGCTACGTTGTACTTAATGTGTGGCAAAATAAAGACATCTTGGGAATGGATCCCGTTTTATAAGACACTGATGTACTTACTAACCTGAAACTGAAGACAGAATGAGCAGCCCAATCTCAAGACAATGGTTTAATGTGTTTTGTTCTTTGTTTTTTTTGCTGTAGATATCCCAGTTATCAGTAGATGAACTGAGTAGCAGCATGTTTGTTTCACAGATGTAGAAGTTCCCGATAGAACAGTAAGTTCCTTTTCGGTATTTCTCTTTATGGTGGACTGCTTTGTACGGGGGCAACTGAGTTCCCCCAGAAGGGGGGCTGGCTCAGGCAGAGGGACGGAGCCTGTGGGACCCCAGTGGCTTCACTTTCTGCCTACTCAACTGAAACTCAGCACCTGCAGCATAGATACAGGCCAGCCCCGTGGCTTACAACAGGCAGTGTCCCCGTGTCGTGTCTCCTGTGTTACAGCGTTTGTAGCCTCCCTTCTTGCATCCCCCAGAGTCTGATGGCTGTGTTTACAGGTTACTCTCGCTCTGCGTGGCTCCCAGCTGCCTGCAGGTGCCTCAGGGATTTGCACTATTGATGGCAAAGACTGCTCTGGTAATGAGTCAGCTGAAAAGGTGTAACTTCTCTTTTGCTGTTAGTGGCATACTTTCCTGGGGTAAGCAGGATCGGGTCGTCACCAGCTGCTGTGCATCTGCAAGGCTGGCTTGGTTCGAGCAGAGATCTGCTGTTCAGCTGCAGTGGGGGCCTGGCTCATGGTGGGTTTCTTCAGAGGTCTTTGTACGTGTTTAAGATGAGGATGAGTGCCACAAGCAACATATCCTTCACGCTACCTGCAGGTCCTGGGCTCCTGGGTTTCTCTGAGTGGGAGCAATGGAGGATTTTGTCCTTTTCTTTGACTTACAGAGCATTACTTCACAGCCGTAGCAGCAGTGTCATTTTTCCATTGCTTTTATTTGTGAGTGTTCACTGATGTTCATGAGATAAAATCCCCTGAGGGTTTCAGTTAATCGCTCTACTTTTTTACCCTAAAAGAGTAACAGCCAAGTCAAGAAGAGGTCACAAGATTTTCCCCATGCAGGCCATTTAGTATACACAGGTATACAACCCGTTTCTTCCTTAGGTCACGTAGGCAAGTACTTAAACTCTGGAAAATAATTTGGCAAGCAATTCTCTAATTATATCTTTAGCAATCAACAGAAATTACTCATATCGGTAGTGGCCTTTATCTCTGCTGACCTAAATAAACTACTGTACGTGTAAATGGCACACTAACTGTGGCCATGGACCCCTGTTAGTCTAGGGGTGAACACTGAGCTCTCCCTGTTAGAGAAAATGGGTGTTACACGGTGTACTTACTGCTCTCCCAAACAACAGACAGGCGTGACACCTGACATGTTAGCTCATTTCCATAACACATGCAAAAAACCCATTACAGAGATTATTTGCATGGGGAGAGCCTTGTTCTTGAGCTCTTTGAGATTGTTTTCAGCATTTATTTCAAGAAGCTTCTTTTTTCTTGATTCTTTTCACTTTTACGTATGTGTGCTTAAACTCACGCTGTCAATAGTTAGTGATTTCAGACTAGGCAGGGAACTTCCATGGGGTATATTTCTTTAGCGAGGAGGGAGCACGGTGCAGTCTATCGAAATAAAGCATCACCCGTGCTGCTAAGGACTGCGAAAAACCTCTGCTTGGAAGAAGGAGGGTCCACATGTTGAATTTGCTGGGATTTGCTGGGGATCAGGCATGGAGAGGGTCTAGGTCAGAGACTTCTCAAGGATGGTGTGAGTGCGTCCATGAGCCACCACTCTGCCACTTGTCCTCTTAACACCTCGCAGCTGCAGGACATAAACCCACCTTCAGAGGCTGGCAATGTTCCCCAGCACCCACAGTGCTCACAGACCCACCGGTGACCATTTCGATGTGGCAGCATGTGTGTTTTGATCCGGTTCCTGGGTTGTTACCTGTTACCTGGGTGTCCCTGCCAGCAAGTCCCTCAGACACATGGCTTCATGCTGCCACCTGAGTATGTGAAGTTGTGCATGTGCTCAAGGGTTTTGCCAGACAAGGTCCTTGGTGGGCACTGTGCAATGCTGAGGGGTGATTCCCAAAGCTGCCCTCAGTGAGAGGCGGGTAACTGAAACACTTGCTGCTCTGGCAGATGTTTTTCTTTTCCCCCATGGTTGGTGAGGTCCTTGTCTCCAGGCTGGTTAGCCTAGCTCTGCTGGAGACAAGAGTCTTGGTCCCTTCAGGGGAGGATTTTCACAAGTACATCCCAAGAGGGGCGATTTGCTCCACAGAGAGGGTCCCCTGAGCACAAGGTTTCCGTGTCTGTGTTTTGTCTCTGGGCCCCATTCACCTTTGGCTCGTGGCTCCTCAGGATCAGATTTTGATGTGACTACCTGTGCCTCGCTCGGAAGGAAACAAGAGCTAACAGGGGTCAGGGGTTTCCCTGGCCCTCTCCTTGGTCGCTCCCTACCTACTGTCCTGTCTCAAAAATCAGGCTATTAATCGCCCACCTCCCTCTTTTGCTAATTGTCTTGTCAGCATGTGTGAAGCACACTGGGAGCGGAAAGCCCTAAATGCAGATTAAAGAGGATGCCAAGTGTGTTATTAGCAATTTCACCCTATGTCAGAAAATTAAGGGAATAAAATGTTTTCTCTCTGCAACCTACTAATGGCAACCTCTTGGGCAACGCAGTGCGGATGCAGATGTATCTTATTAGAATGACTTATTAAGATATAGATAGATGTTCCTCTCTGTAACTTCTCACTCTTTCTTTGTTCTTGTTTTTTTTTTTTTTTTTCTTTCCACTGCAGCAGACCATGTTGAAATTCTGAACAGTAAAATTATGGAGCACCAGGACTTCTTGGTGGGAAGCTGCGCATGGCCTTTCTGTATATATCCCCTCTTCCCTCTATCGTTCTCTACCACCTCTACAGTAAGCCTGTTGCAGCCTACATGTTAACCAAAAACTGATCAATGGGAATGTCAAAAAAAAAAAAAAAAAAGCACTATAGAAACAATTAACAAACAGCGCTCTGTTATATGAGATATACAAGTAGAAAATTATAATAGACTTTTATAACACATTACTTTAACACACTTAATCATTTTATGACTACCATCCTGATAAGTGCATCTGCACAGTGGACTGTTGGTTTACTGTATACTATCGATGGATAAATGTTTGTCTTGTTTTTAAAGTGTTATCTTACTGTTTTGTTTACATCATAGTCTATTGATTTGTTTTAAAGTGTACGTCATTATCAAGTATACTCAATACCATTTTTTCATTATTGTTATGTCTTAAGTTTTCATATACTGTAGGTTTTATGGGGTTTTGTTTGTTTTTTACTAAAAATGTTATTGTGGGAAACAGGAATCATGTGCTTGAAAAACGTGACACAGGAATGTTCTGCCCTTTGCTGGATTTTGCTGTTAATGTCAGCTAAAGTCGCTTGTGTTAAATGCTCCTTTTATTGTTGAAAATTTGCCTTCAGAAAGAGTCTCCAAATTTTTTAGTTACAAGTGATACAAAAGGACAGCTGTCATTTTAGTCCAGTTCAGGGTATTTGTTTCAATACAACGAGATGATTCTGGAAACTTTTGGAAAAAAAAAAATCCACAAAAGCCCACCTTCAGTAAGGGGACAGGACTGATTTGCTCAGACTGTGGTAAACATCAAGGGGTTTCTGCAGTTCTGGTGTCCATTGAAGTGCATTCTCAGCTGCAAACGGCGCACAATCTCTCTTGCTGTTCTCATGGTGCAGTCCAAAAAAAAAAAAAAAAAAGAAAAGGTGGTGAAGGGAGAGAGCTTCAGTTGGGCAACGACTCACTGTGCTGGAGAGAAGCAAACGCCAGATGTTAGCTGGAGTGGTCCCACAGCCGTGACTTAGCCCAGGCCAGGTAATACCGTGCCCGGGGGCTTGTCTCCACTAAGCATGCTGGAACATTTCGACCTGAAGTCTTTACCTGGCTCTTCTTGAAATTTTGTCAGCGTGTACCAACTATTTAATCACCGTTTTCCCTAAGTGGGTGATTTTACCCCATGATCTCTGGCCCTTTAAAGCAAACACTGCGGTAGCAAAGCAAGAAAAAGCTCAGCGTAAGCTTTCTACCATAGATAAACGTTTACCTTAATGGAGCTCCGGTAGGTCAGTGGATGTATTTTGGCACCTTCTACTTGATCAAGAGCAATGTTTGCCACACAACAAGGGCTAGTTCTCGATACCTCCTTTTCATACGCACGAATTAAACCATTTCCAGCCCCTGCACTCTGGACAGCCCAGCCTGTCATTACGCTGCATTGCTGAACAATCTGGCTGCAGAATGCATTTTAATTGAGGATGCAGCCACATTCATCCCTCTCGTAGCTCTACAGTATCATTGGCATTATGGAAGAGATGGATTTGCTCCAGTAAATCCACAAACTCAGTTCTAGGGGAGAAGAGAATTGTTACTGAAACCAAGCAAGAGGCCAGTTCCCGGTGTCTGGAGGACCAGACACCCCAAGCTCACAGTGGTCCTGTAGGGTGCCAAATTTTGACAACCAGGTTGCATTTTCTTTTCCAAGTTCCTTGGCCCTGGTAAGAGACTTTCCTTGCCCCCTCTCCTCCAGCATGGGCACAGCTGGCTTGCTAGATGTGTATCTCCATGGACCACAAACGATGGAGGGGCATCTAGGGCACAACCAGCGTGTTCCAGAGCAGGCGCTGCCCATCTGCCCATGGAGACTCATTCCTAGCAAGAATTTTTGAAGACCCCAGCTCGAAAAGACATTGAGGCAGAAGGAATCTCTCCATTAATTCCAGCAGGCTTTGAACCAAACCCTGAGAGAGGGGGGAAAAAACGTTCGCCCCCTGCCCCAAACCCCTCCTTGCTGAGCCCTGTGTGTTGACAGTCACGTTTCACAGCCATCAGTGTTTACAAGCAGCAGCGTTGCCTGAAATCAGACTCTTGTTTATATATTGGCAACCACATACCTGTTCTTTTCACCACTGAGTTTCTGTTTCCCAAAACCATAACGTTGTTAGTGGGGAAAAAAAAAAAAAAGTGGATTTGAGTACTTCCTGTTTGAAATTATTTGTGTATCAAAAATGGGTTTTGCACAACCTGTGCCAGTGCCTCAACAAAGAACAGAGCTGATCTTCTTAAGCCAGAAAGGATGCGTTCAAGCTTGTATAGCTTTATGAGTTCAAGGAGGTTAGAATTTTTTCAGTGCTAAATGGATTTTTGTATATCTTGACACTTTGATGTAACCTCCTATTTTATTTATCGACTTAAACATCTGGCATAGATGTGCATAGAATGTAAACCTAGAATACAGCTGTTTTCCTGTCACATTTAAAGCACTGAAAGAAAAAAAAAAAGGATTTAAGGATTATTTTTTATTGAAGAGGTCCAATGAGGGATGTTCAGGGTAGTTATACTAGGTGCCACAACAGTTTTTATATTGCTGGCAAATTTAGAGTTAATTTGTAAATGAGTTTAAGAAAAGAAAAGCTTGAAGCACTAAACTTCACCAAATTCAAAACAATCTCGGCAAAAATGCCATTTTGAGGTAGCACTATTTAAACTAGTTGTGCAATGACTTGCTCTAATTTTCTTTGTTCAAGAAAGAAAAGAAAAAAAAAAACAGTCGCCAGACTATAAATTTCCTAAATAGACTATTACAAAGTCACGGAGCTAGTAAGTGACTCTAAACAAATGTCATAAAAGCATGAATATCATCCTTTATTTGACAAGAGATGTATGTAAGTTTGTTTAAATCAATATAATTTTAGTGACATTTTTATAAGCTTCCCACTTTCCATGAACCTATATTTTTTATTTATCCAAAGTTATTTCTCTTTGTCCATTTCTCTCAGCCTTATGCAAACAATATGCAAGAAATGCTGAAACTTGGATAAAACGGGTCATGCAGAGGGAAAATGAAAGCTGAGATTGATCATTTTCACGAGAAAAGGTTGTTAGTAGTTTCAATAAAAAATACTGCTACTAAACTGTAACATAAGCAGACAATAAAAGAGGGATTTAAAATAAAATGGATTCATAAAACTATTAAGATTATTTTTGTTAAATACAGTGATTTTAGTAATTTGGAACATGATTTCACAATCAGACGTGGGTTTTGGTTTTTTTTAGTTGGGAATTTCTAGCTGATGATTTTTGACTGTGTATTTTTGCCTCGCAATGTTCTGGTAACGCGTTACCTCCCTGGCCAGCCTGCACCGACCCCCTTCCCGCGCACCCCGAAGCCCTTCTCTCCGCCGCCTCGCGCCGCACTTGGAGCGTTCCCGAATGTCGGCGCCACCGCCGGGCTGCCCACCAGCCGCGGCCGCTCCAGCTTCCCCACGGCACGGTCCCCCTGGCACGCCGTCTCGCCGGAGCCGAGCCATCGGCATCGGGGCGGCGTTGGAGATGGGCTTGTGTCCGGTGGGTGCAGCCGGCCGGAGGAGCTTGCGTGGGGTGAGATGTCTTCTCCTCCGGCTTGCGGGCTGCTGGCTGGGGTGGTGGAGTAGCTCTAGGACACGCGGGTCCACCGTGCTTGAGAAACTGGAGTCCTCGTTTTGTTTATCCCTTGTACATTTCACAGACATGAAAATTGAAAAAGGTGAAATTTATGAGGAAAATCTAATTTCCCATTCCTGTTGAATGGATTTAGTTTGATATTGACCTGATTTTACCATGTGCCTGTTGAAGGCCTTAGAGTATATACTGTATGTTAAAGACTGTAATAACTTTAAAAAAAAAGAAATAGTTGATAGCCTAATCCAAATGTAAATATAGCTACAACACGTCGTTAGTAGGCTACAACGCATTAATTCATGTCATTTATTTTCATTTCTCTACCATTAGTTTTTAAGGTTTTCATTATTGCTTTTTTTTTTTTTTATATCTTTAGTAACTAATGAATTTAATTTTGAAGGAGAGTTAGAGAAAGTTTAAAATTTTTAATACATGTATTCAGCCCATTTAGTTATATTCTAAACCAACACTGAAGCATGGTAAGGTATAGAATACAGTCCATAACTAGTTTGTATAGTTTACAGTTTAAGAACAAAATTAACTTTGTATGTAACTCCTACAATGATAGATTCATTGTTAACTAATTATATTAAGTTGTTGTTGCTATGGCAACAAAACTACAACATGGCTACCTTTGTATACATTATTTGTGAAATTTTCACATGTAAATTAAAAGTGATGTGTAACAGTATGAGCTTGTTAAAGGTACAGTTCGATACTGTCAGATAAAGATATGATTGAATATTTTTAAAATCCCAAAGTCCCATGTGAACGCTGAATTTGTGTCTTTGACGTCACTTTTTCAGTCAAGAAGTTTACAACACATGGATTTAGAGTCAGGTTTTATAGCTTGTAGAAATTGTTGTGTGGCAAGGGTTATTCCACAGTATTTTCACTTCGAAAACACGACAGCCTGTATTTGCGATGTAGTGACCGGTCTTGCTTTCATTTCACGTTCAGTCACACGGCGGGAATTCGGAATTAATCCGTTTCAGTACTGTAGCAATTTTTTTTTTTTCTCCAGTAATTGAGCTCTCACGCAATTAACGTTACGATCAGGGCTAAATAATTAAGAATATAACTATTTTAATACTAATTTATATTAGCAAAAACTGTACATAAGAAAAAAAAAATATTGTGGAATGACCCCGTAACAGTGTTGAAGATACAAATATGCTGCAGTTAAACTGATTCAGTTAGTGTACGAATGTGTGAGACACACCTTTTTTGCACTTATGTACATAGTCCACGAAAGAAATCCTTGGAACTTATTTTGAATATAAAAAGTCTGTAATAATACAGGAAAAGTTTGTAAAAGAGATAGGTATTACTAAGGCTTTGAAAAGGAGGAGTTTTTTGCTATAAAACTTATCTGAAAGCATGATGTTGCTTTGCTGTTGTAAAAGCTTTGTAGTTTGCCATAGCTTATTATACAGCAGACTGATACCAGGTCAGCTCCAACCTGCAGCACAGAGAAATGGGAAACAGTGCTTAATTAATTAGTAAGGTCACTAGCAAAGATTTTGAATTACTTTTTTTTTTCCTCCTTCTTTTTTTTTCTTTTTTAATCAGCCTACATTTTCAAACACACCCCAGGTCATGTTTCTGCTAAGGCTGTGTTCTCGGTGAATCCTATTAGGACTGATAGCTCCGTGGCGGCATCCACGCATTTTTCCTAGCCCCTAATCCTATTTCTAGCTGGGAGCGTTTATCCGTTAGAGGTGACTGTTGTTGCAGCGAGCGCTTTACATCCCAGAGGGAATTTGAAATGTCACAGCTTGCTGATATTTTTTTTTTTTAATTTTTTATTTTATTTTATTTTATTGTTTTGGGGCAAGGTAACAAAACGGAGGGGTGCGATGAGCAGTGGAAGGACGGGGGTGGGTTTGGGTTGTCTTGGGCTGGTTTCTTTTTGCTGTACAGTGGCTGTGGCGGTTGTTTGAGAGAGCAGCGCCGGCTGTTGGGGCAGGGGGTGGAGGCTGAGGCCGGTGCTTTCACCTGGGGTTAAGAAGCCCCATCGAGCCACCACCAGAGGAGAGCACTGCTGTGGTCCCCAGCCTGCTGAGCCCCTTGGGTCCCTTTCACTTGGCGGTGGTGCTGCCAGGGCTCAGCAGCACCAAGGTGATTTTGGAGAAGCTGAAGCTCCTGTGTTGACCCGTGTATTTTTTATGAAAACAAGTTGGGTTTGTTGGGTTTTTTTGCAAAACCCAAGCCCCAGATTCGCTTCGGAATGGTTTTGCCGTGGGGCTGGTCCCAACCCAAGTGATGAGTTCAGCCCCCCCAGAGCAGAACCGGTGGGGGGTGGCACCTGGTGTCCCCCTCTCCCTTCCCTGCCTGTACCAGGGCCGGGGGCTGCAGCGTCACTGCCCAGCGCAGGACCTGCTCTTCGGCCGCCGCTGCTGCCGTCTCGGGGATATCCGCGTCCTGGCGCTGGCAGCGAGTGCCCAGCCAGCCCCCAGTGCACCTTGGGGTGTGTTTAAGCGGGGGTTTTGCTGAATGGGAGCTGTGGCATCAGGCGGTCCCAGGGTCTTCAAAAACAAGAGAAAAAAGGTCAGATACTGCCTCTTTTCATGGGTGTTACAATAACCTAGATTTTAAGATAAAATAATCAGCGAATTCTAGCCACTGTGCTATTAAGGCTTCCCTTTACCATAATCAGTTTTTGTAATCAAGCTCTTTCTCATTTCTAGGATTATGAGATAAAAATATTTTGCACTATGAAATGCATCATAGCTGGTCAAACTTCTTTTCACTGGGGTGTGAGCGTGAGCGTGACAACTCTGCTGAAATCTTTGCTGGTGATCTTTACTGACATCCTCTATCATCAAAAATAACTCTATATGCCTCTCAAATGAGATATTTAAACATGCAAAAATAACACAACTATTAAATAAAATGAAGTTATTTTTCCAAACACACAACAGAGAGAATTACCTGACACCGAATTACAAGGTTCCAGTTCTTTATTACTGTACACAGATGCTATTTGATAGTGGTGGAAGCCAAATGATTTTGTTGCCATGGCTTTTGTATCCTAGCAGATGAGGGGATGATAAGACCATTCTTAGGTTGGATTATGGGATATTTTTTTTTCTTTCCAATTAACTTTGTTTTAATCATGTTTTTTATTTAAATCATGAAAACGAACCGAGACTCCCCATGCTCTTTATTATATCACCTGACAACAGATAACTTTTTTTTTTTTTTTTATAAATAGAGAATTGTATTTTAGGCAATCACTGAAATCAAAGAGAGAATGTTCTCCTAAATTGTCAAATTTTTAATTTAAATCTATAAAAACATTTATACTGTACTGTGTAAAGTAGATCTTTAAAACATATTCTTCTCATAGGCATTTCTGGTAAAACAAAGTAAGGGAAACATTAGACGTCAATGGTATAGTTTAGAAAATATATACAAATGATTACAGTTAGCCCTGTGGAATTGTAAGAAATTAAAATATCATCAGATCCAGACAGGCGTAGGCTAATGCAATATTTCAGTTCCATAACACGATAGTTCATTCCCTCAACTGCTACCAACAGGGTGTACGCTTTGAAGTTCTTTTTCTTTTTGCCACGTTTATATCGCTGTAGTGCTTGTACGTGCTTTAGAAATGTGCATAATGCTACTCATTTTAGTATGTTACTTCTATATTGTTATTGTTTATTTTTCGATCTTTTAATAAAGTGGATAAAATTCTTGGTTATGTTTTTTATGGATCCATATCTACACATTAATAGGAGTTTAAAAACTTTTCAAGTTCCAGTTTATTAGTCCCAAACTTTAAAGGTTCTGATGTAAAAATAATAACTAATGAATTTGATTCAATGTTATATCTAAAGTGTAGAACAACAGAATAAATTTCTTTCCAGAAAATACCTTCAGTATTTTGAATTCTGTAGCCAGTGCCTCCTTTTTATCGGATGCATTTGGCCTGTCCTATTAAAGTTACTAACACAAGACATTTGTATTTTAGAAAAATAAAAAGTAAAACTTTCCAGATGCTGCCTTTTGGTTTCTCTTGTGCCTTAGACCTTCTGAGACACATGTGATGTGCTGTGCTTGGGCTGTATTTTTCTGTGCTTCCTTTCTGACCCAATCTGGGATGCGATTAGAGGGAAGATCAGAGGTGTGCATTTGAAGATAACCATGAAGAATAAATGGACTATCATTGGAAGGCCTGTGGGTTTTGTAGCACAGTGATGTGTGTATTAATTGTTCTCTTTCAGCATTTGTGTCAGGTATCATTCTGCGCAATCCCAGTGCAGTAACACAACAGTCGTCTCCCTTTGGCCGCAGCACGGAGTGCCCGGCTCTCCCGGAGTGCCCAGCGGGGGCTGCGGTGCCAGGCTTCCCCAGGGGACCCGGGGGTGCCCCTCGCCTCCCGCAGCAGCTGCCGCCGAGCTCGGGCTGGACTTCTGCGAGAGAAAAATCGCTCCTTGCTGAGTTTGTTTGTTCCTTTTGTAATGTTGCATAGATTCCGCAGTGTCGTCACCTGTGTGCCAGCAGCATTGCTGTAAAAGGGGGCTTTTACCCTTAAACTGGCTTGAGCTCTCCGCTCGCTGTCTAAAAGCTTTGGCTTTTACCAGTCGGTCTCAACACTTACTGGGTCCAGCTGGAGGCACCAAGCCGAGGAGCGTGGCCGTGCCAGGCTGCAGCATCGCTCATCTCGTGGGCAGCAGCAGAAGACAACATCAGGAAGCCCCTGAAGATGCAAGTAACAGCTCTGCAAGCATCCGAATGGTCGTCTAGCCTTGGCATCTGGGCTGCAGCGATATGGGACGCCAAGGGGATGGGTGAGCCCAGATGGTGCGACAAGGGGGGTTTGATGCCAGCACGAGAAAGGGGAGCACAGCACGGGAGGGAATCAAGGGCCATTTTCTCAACAGAGTTCAGGAATCTGACTTGGGGCGGGGGGAGGGAGGGTAAGCAGGAGTTTGAAAATAAGTATTTTGGGGGATGCAGGTCTGTTAGAGCTGCTCAGGGACAGGAGGAGGTTCTGCAGACATCGCTTCCCCCAACACCCTTAGTAGGACATGCCATTGACTTTGAGAAAAGACAGACTAAGCCCAGGACAAATTAGAACTGTTTCGTTTTCATCAGCCTGTTTCCCTGACTTCTCCTTGCAGATTAATTGACTCCGTTTTTGTGTCAAGGTCACTTATGGTTTTTTTCTATAAATGACTCCTGCCTCATCTGATGGCACAATTAAGTGTCTGAATTGTTTCTAAAGCCAAAAAATGGGGAACTGAATCGTTTCTGAGCAGTGGATGTTGTGGTGTTCTGGTCATGGTGTGGGATCCTTCCTGAATGGGTACAAGATTTTATTATCAGCGTTCCCTCTGGTTTGGCTTTCTCGGTGGGAAGGGGATGGGGACTTGCAGGGGATGCTTTCCTCAGAGCTGTGGGACAGGCTGAACCTTGGCTGCTTGGAGATGCCAGCTCCGCTCAAGAGAAGCATCCCCGGTGGGGAAGGTTGGGGATCCCACACTAGTCCTGAAATGCAAGGGTGGCCCATTAACAAGCAGCTTTAAATCATGTGTCAAGGCTGAAGAGCATCCCCCTGGGCCGGGGGTGTGGGATTTCACCTGGGGCCCGTTTGCAGAAGTCCTGGGAGGAGCTGCTGCAAACTGCTTTATAGGTGACGTTGAATTAAAGGATCAGAGCAAACTATACGTGATACTGTATTTATGGCATGTGTCATTTGGGAATATTACAGCACCTAGCCTATCTACCTCTCCACTGGGGCAGTTTGTGCAGGAAAGCCAAGTTAAATAAAAATCTCCATTTAGCTCTTTGGCTGTTGAAGCTTCAGTGGGAAACAAGGGGGTAAAAAAAAAACCCTGTTTTTCAAGGCTTGCTCCATATTCAGATGGGCCTCTGTGATCCAAAGCCAGTCTTTATTCAATCCAGACTTAGTGTTGGATAAATAGATCATTTTCATCTATTTATGATGAGAAAAAGGAGACTGAAGAAAGAAGTGTTTGGCTAATCCCCGATGAGCTGCGGATCTAAAGTATCCTCTCCAATGCCAGCAGCCAGTTAACCCTTCCCAAGAGGGGTCGCACGGGAGCGCGTTGCAGCGTGAGGAACAGCCCGTCCCCTCTCACTTGTGCTCGGAGCCGTTCCTGCAGATGGTGGACTGTGTGCCCCATCCCACCCAGGTGGGACCCTCCCTCGAGTGCATCTCCAAAATGGCAGCACATCCCAAAAAGCGATCCCTGTGAAGTGACAGGAAGTCCTCTGGGGTGAGGCCGCCTCTAGAGTGCTGTGTCCAGTTGTGGGCTCCCCGGTTCCAGAAGGACAGGGAACTGCTGGAGAGGGGACAGCAAAGGGCTACCAAGATGCTGAGAGGACTGGAACACCTCTCTTATGGAGAAAGGCTGAGGGGTTTGGGTCTCTTCAGCCTGGAAAAAAGACGGCTGAGGGGGGATCTTATCAACGCTTATAAATACTGAAAGGGTGGGTGTCAGGAGGATGGGGCCAGGCTCTTTCAGTGGTGCCCAGGGACAGGACAAGAGGTAAAGTGGGCACAAACTTGAACACCCTCTTTCCTGTGAGGGTGGCAGAGCCCTGGCACAGGCTGCCCAGAGAGGTGGTGGAGTCTCTGTCTCTGGAGACATTCCAAACCCGCCTGGACATGTTCCTGTGCCACCTGCTCTGGGTGACCCTGCTCTGGCAGGGGGTTGGACTGGATCATCTCCAGAGGTTCCTTCCAACCCCAGCCAGTCTGGGATTCTGGGATTCTGTGTCTGCAGACACAGTCTGTGTTCCCACCTGCATGGAGATGGAAAGAGCGGCAGCCTGAAAGCCATGGGGATGGGCTTGGAGGAGCGGGAGCCCAGCAAGCTGGCTCTGATGGGGTTCTAGTTGGGCTTGGCTCAGCTGGAAGATGTTTGCTGCAAATGTCTTTGCCCTTTCCTCCTCATTTTGCCTTTTTCAGAGTGTCTCTTGCAAGTCCATTTAGCAGCAGCGTGCTTCATCCTCTCCCCAGCTGTTCCCACTGCCCTTGCCTGGGATCCTAAGGTGTAAATCCAGTCCTGAGGCCACGGCACTGCAACACCTGCACCGGCTGCTGCAGGGAGGATCGCCACAGCTGGGCAGGAGGCCATGGGATGATGCTGCCACACTGTTTAGCTCTCCACAGCTGCAGCTGGGTTACGCAGAGGTATTTCTGCTTTGCTCTATGGTGCATGTAAATTATTTGCTCATAAATGTTATCTGCGCCTTCCCAAGGGAGCTGCTGCCTTCCTCCCCTCTGCAGCCATCGCCTGCTCGAAGCCTGTGTTTGTAATCGATGCAGCTTCTGCTTTAATGCTTTGCACTGCCATAATTCAGCTGATCTCCATGGCAGTGTTTCTGCTGCAGCTCCTGTGTGTCCTGCAAATGCCATGGAAGCCGGTGGAGGGCTTTGTGGCTGTGTCACCGCTGGTGGCCCTGCTCACCCCACAGTCCTGCCAGCCCTCCGTTTCACCCCTGTGCCTGCAGCGCAGCACCGGCTGGATGCCTGCAGGGGCTGCCGCTGGTGAGCAGCTCCTGGTGAAGGCCCCAGGGGTGCTGGGTGGTGTTTTGGGGTGCATGTATCTGCGCCAAAGCAAAGGTGTTTGCAGGCACTTTGCAAGGCTTCTGTAAAACTCCCACTGAGGAAAAACACTGTTTGCTTTTCCCTGCAGAAACGTAAGCCTGAATCAAAGCCGTCGGCTGCCTCGCCCTGTGGGGTGAGCCTGCCCGAGTGTCACGTTCTGCCGCACCAGTAAGGAGATGCGGGATGTGCCCATTAAATCATCGCTGTTCTCAGAGCCGGCATGCAGCAGCACCAGGGTGGGGACAATGCAAAGGTAAGTCCATGTATTTGCTGGGGTGCAGGGTGCTGGAGGCCACCCCAGACCCACGATGTCGGGGGTGTGGGAGGAGCGGGTGCTGGCTCGGCAGCTCCCCTGCTCTGAGCATCCTTTGAGCTCCAGGGGCTGGGTGTGCCCAGTCCTGCTCCCCCAGCCCCATCGTGCCCCACAGTGCCTGCAGCGGGAAGATGGGGGTGTTGTGGGGAACAGGAATTCACACATGGAGATGCTATTGTACTACTGCATAAAACAGGGGGATTTCTTCTTATGTGCTCGGCCTCTCCTCTGCTGTAAGGACAGGCTGAGAGAGTTGGGGGTCAACCTGGAGAAGAGAAGGCTCCAGGGAGACCTTAGAGCCCCTTCCAGTCCCTAAAGGGGCTCCAGGAAAGCTGGGAAGGGACTCTGGATCAGGGAGGGGAGCCATGGGATGAGGAGTAACGGCCTCAAACTGGAAGAGGGGAGATTTAGATGAGATCTCAGGAAGAAATTCTTTGCTGTGAGGGTGGTGAGCCCCTGGCCCAGGTTGCCCAGAGAAGCTGTGGCTGCCCCATCCCTGGAGGTGTTCAAGGCCAGGCTGGATGGGGCTTGGAGCAACCTGGTCTGGTGGGAGGTGTCCCTGCCCAGGGCAGGGCAGGGGTAAGAACTGGATGATCTTCAAGGTCCCTTCCAACCCAAACCATTCTATGAGTCTATGATTTTGGAGAGGTTAACAAGGATGAGATGGGGTTCTAGGCTGGGTGGGTTTAGGGCCTTGGAAGACTTTTTAATTCCCCACATTGTGTGGTACAAGGGTGGGGGCTGTGGCTGGATTTGGACCAGCAGGGTTGGGCAGAGCTTGGTCCATGCTGGGGAGGGAGGTGGGCTGCAGTTCCCCCCACCAGGCTGTTGCCCCTCTGCCAGCTTTGCTCAATTATGGGAAAACCTTTAAGCTCTCACATTAGTGTTGTATTTAGGTCTGCACTGTATTAGGGCTCGGCATGGGGAGAGGAGGCAGATTCCTCACTTAATAAAGAGTGTTTTAAAGGCATTTGTCATCATGAGCCAGGAGGCTGGGGTGAGTGGGGTGGGTGCTGGGCTGCCCCCCTGACCTGCCCCACTCAGCCCTGGCCTGCCTGTACCCTCCAGCTCCAGCACCCGCAGCCCCGTGCTCACACCCTGAGTACCGGGGTACCTGCTGCCGGATCAGAGGGACCTTCTCTGCCCTGAGTACCCACCCAGTCAAGGGTGCACATGCTGGTTCCAGGGCTGCAGCCGGTGATGCCACAGCCCATCTGCATCAGCACAGCCGGTGGCAGAGCCCAACTGCCCTCTCACGAGGCTCCGGGGCTGCCGTGCTGGCAGGAAGCCTGTCCTGCTGGCAGTAAATGTGTCATCGGATGGTGATCAGGGATAATGAGTCACGAACGCCCACCATCAGCCAGCAAGCCCAGCCAGTCCTGGCACAGGGCTGCAGCATGTGGGCAGGAGCAGGGAGAGAAGAGCTGCTCCAGCCAGAGCTGCCTCACTCCTCCTCTGCTTCTCCCCACCTTCAGCCTCATCGACCTGCATCTTCCACAGGACACAAAATGATGCAGCATCCCTCGGGCAGTGCTTGCCTGGGGATGGGGTGACATCTCCACTCCCCTGGTCCAGTGTGGGAACATGATGGTCCCCCCATACCCCTGCTCACAGGTGCCTGGCACTGCCACAGCTCTGCCCACTGCTGTCGGACAGCTTGGCAAGGATGGGGCAGGGGGGCTGCCCGCCAAAATGTGTGTTCCCTGGCCTGCAAGTAGCTGAAGCTGGGGCTGGGCCAGCTCAGGGTGTGGTGCCGGGAGCAGGAGGAGCCTCCAGACTCCCCTTTTCAGTGTGAGTTTTTCCTTTAATCTGGTAATCATTGAGGCAACTTGAGCTGACAATGTGCGCTGGCAGCCCAGAAAGCCAACTGCACCCTGGGCTGCATCCCCCAGCAGCGTGGGCAGCAGGGTGAGGGGGGGGGATTCTGCCCCTCTGCTCCGCTCTGGGGAGACCCCCCCTGCAGTTCTGCCTCCAGTGCTGGGGCACCAACAGCAGAAGGACACAGAGCTGTTGGAGCGGGGCCAGAGGAGGCCACAGAGATGCTGGGAGGGCTGGAGCCCCTCTGCTGTGAGGACAGGCTGAGAGAGCTGGGGGGGTTCAGCCTGGAGAAGAGAAGGCTCCGGGGAGACCTTAGAGCCCCTTCCAGTCCCTGAAGGGGGCTTCAGGAAAGCTGGGAAGGAACTCTGGATCAGGGAGGGGAGCCATAGGATGAGGGGGAACAGTTTTAAAGTGGAAAAGGGGAGATTTAGATGAGATCTGAGGCAGAAATTCTTTGCTGTGAGGGAGGTGAGCCCCTGGCCCAGGTTGCCCAGAGAAGCTGTGGCTGCCCCATCCCTGGAGGTGTTCAAGGCCAGGCTGGACGGGGCTTGGAGCAGCCTGGTCTGGTGGGAGGTGTCCCTCCAGGGCAGGGGGCTTGCAATGAGGTGGTCTTTAAGGTCCCTTCCAACCCAAACCATTCTATGATTAGATCCAGATTTCAAGCTGCTGGTGGTGGTGTCCGTGGGAAGCACCCCATGCTCTTGTGGAGGGCAAAGCTCAGCCCTTGGTTTGTTGGCAGGCAGGTGAGGAGCTCTCGAGTCTCTTCTCTCCCCGCTCTGCGCCGTGAGTGGCACTTCAGCACTTTGCTCCTTGTCTCCTAATTCCAAGCCATGCAGCCATGCGAGGGCCCCAGCCTGGGGATAGCCAGGCTTTTGCACCAGACGTGTCTGTTACAAGAAGGACAGGAGACAAGTTGTGGTTGTGCTTCCCGCAACGTCCTTTGGTTGAGCCTGGTGTGAGTGCACGTGGCAGGGCTGTGGCCGGGGGCTGAGCTGGGAGTGCCAGCAGCCACCCTCCCCTTCCCTCCACACCTCCCAGAGTGAGCAGGAAAAGCAAAAATTTGTGGGATCCCCACGAATCCAGCACTCACGGCAGCTGCTGCTGAACCAGCCCCAGGAGCAGGCGCATCCCCAACACATCCTCTCCCAAAACCACCACTGGGGTCCCCGGGGAGGGCCCCAACCCCAGACAGAAATCAGCCTGATCGGGAAAGCTTTTATTTTCTTTCCGTCTTTGTCTTCTCCAGGGATGGGCTTGATTATTCCTTTCAGCAGCACGAAGTGCTGGAGAGGCTCAGCAGCCCAAGATTAATTTTCTCTGCTTTCAGCCCAACATCTCTGTGCACAGGGAAGCAGCTTTTTTCCTCCCCCTTCCCATCCTGCTGGGACATGGCAGATGACACCAGTGGTGGTGGCAGCCACCTCACCAGAGGGAGGGCAGCAGGGGTCCCTGCAGACCCATGCAACCCAGACGCACACCAGCCCTCACCTGGTGCAGTGCCAACAGAAGGTGTTGAATCCTTTCACTCGCAGCCGTCGAAGAGCAACTAGATCTTGCCAGGAGAGAAACACCACTGCGGCTCAGTCATCAGCGTCACCTCGAGGTGCAGCACAGGGTGGGGACCTTCAGCTGCTGCCTCTGCTCCTGCTGTGCTGTCCATTCTCATTCACCTCAAAGCACCAGGTAACGGAGGATGATTTTCTTTCTAGGGAACATGCAAAAAATTCTGTCAAGCAGGCATATATGCAAAGACTTTATGTTTAAGTGATAAGAACAGAGCGATGGCACAAGGTATGAAGACTAAACACGGAGGGATTTGAGGCACTTTGCAATTATGCAGCCAAGCTTAAAGAAAAATAAAAAAATTAAGAGACTTGCAGAATTTTAAGAGGATGGGGAAGAATTTGGCATGGGATTAAATACTGGGGAAAAAATTAGAAAAGCAAAAAGCAGGATGTGAGAAAAGATTGAGGGATGTGGCAGATGGACCAGGTCAAGGAGAGCTGCCAGCCCATGGATGAGGACGAGACCAGGGATGAGCCTTGGCACTCTCCCCCCCAGCACCCTGAGTCCACATCCTCACACAGGACCTGCCTCCGGCTCTGCTGTGGCACAGGCAGAGGCAAGAGAATCCGCTCCCTGGCACTGGCATAGCTGGGCATGCCCAGGGGCTGCTGATGCCAAGATGTCTGTGACCATGGATGAACAAGGGAGCGGCCCCTTGGTGTTCGTGCCAGGCTCTTTCTGTCCGTCTGTGCAGGGATGGCGAGGCGGCTGGCTGCCTCCGAGGCTGGGAGGGAGCGCTGGCCCCTGCAGAGCCATGCTCGCTTTCACCAGCCATGGGTTTGATCCTCTCTGGACTGATCAAATAAGGAAATCCTTTGCAACGCCAAAGTGCCGCTCTGCAAAACCAAACCAGCCAGCAGCCCCTTGCTGCTGGAGGCAGAAATACAGCTGGGTTTTGGGTCACTGGATTTTATCCACAAAATGAACTTCAGTAAGTTCTTAAAATGCAGAACAAAATACTAAATACCATGGACAATTATAGCAGAGACCTCTGGAGTCCTCCCCAGCATGGAGAGCCCCAGCAAGGCTGTTGACAGCCCCCGCTGCTTCTGATCCTGGCTGGCAAATATTAATTCTGTTTTTTTCAAGTTGAGAAATTAACTGCTTTGCAACCTCATCCAATTTCAATACCCTAATTAAGAAGTTTCGTTGCTTTTCTCCTCCAAGGACCCTCCCTGAGCATTTTAACCCCTTGGCTCTCGTGGCGGGCTCCTGGAGCAGCCGGCCTCTGAGGTGTGCTGGTTCGGCTCCCTCGGACGACGATGACGGATGCCACACATTACCCAGGCTGCAGCTTTCCAGGGTGTTGCGGAGATCCTCGCTGGTGCCTGGATGGCCTCCAAGCAGCCAGGTGCCGTTTCCAGGGGAGCTGACAGGCTCTGGCATAGAGGACACACAGCTTCGCACCGTCGGCCTCCCTTGCCAGAAAGGCTGATAAAGTGTCTCCTAATGAGCTCACCGTGTTCTTGCTTCACAGACAGTTTTGTTAGCTTTTTGCAAATGCAGTCTGGGGAGAAGTTCCGCCTGGCTGGCCGTTGCTCGCAGCTTTGCCAATGCACTTGTCCTCCAGCCTCAGGTTGGTCTCCTCCAGAAGCATCTCAGCCCATGACCTGCCTCCACCCTCACGAGAGCCCCGTGCAGCGCAGCCATCTGGGGACATGCACCTGATACACGGGCTCTCTGGTGACTTTGCTGCGTGTGTGTCTTCAGCTGTGGCTGGGGAAAAGCAATGGGTGGGAAAGTGAATGCTGTCAGCGGGCAAGCAAGGCCGTGCCACGCAGATGTGCCACCCCACGGCAGTTGGTGCTGGTGGCGTTGCCCACCAGGGAGACATAACTCCCATGTGCCATGAGTGCTGCCAAGACCCGGGTTTTGTGCGTGTATGCATCCCATCCTGGCCAGGAGGAATGCTCAGGGTTGCCCTGGGAAAGAGGCACCAGTATTTCAGCAGAAATGTCCCCACATCACCAAACCAAGGCATCCAAGGAAAGGTGCTCAGCCATCTTGGTGACACCGCCTGTCCCAGGTCTGGAGATGAGGCTGCACAGTGGTTGTAATGGTCTCGAGTCATCGCGCTGTACGGGAGCACAACCTGGCAGCTCCCACCTGGGGATTCAGTGCGCTTTAATCAGCTCAGCGCTGGAATCTGCATGGAGGAATTAAGGAGTCGGGATAATACTTGTCACTTTGCTACAAGGAAATTGTCAAGTGAAAAGTAATTTATTAAAAAGAAGAAAGAAATGTTTTTGTTTGTCAACATCATATTAAAGTATTTTCTCAATACTCCATTTGGGATTAATTTTACATTTTCTCTCTCTCTTTCCTGCCAAAGCAGAGGTTTTCACTCTAATTAGTTGTTGGCTGCTTCATTTTGCTAGTGCATTTCATGCACAGGTTTGCACATTTCTGTAGCATTTGAATTGCAGATGCTGCAGGAATATGATAAAAAAAAAAAAAAAAAAAGAAGCCATGGAATTTTAAAAGCAAATGGGAACTCTTCTGTTCGACATCAATTTAAAATTTTCACAAATCTCATTTTCACAAATCTTAAAAATATATCTTGACAGTGTATTTACCTTCCCCCCTCCTTTCTTTTCATTTGGGATTTAAAGCAACAGGTTTGGTTTATGCGTTCAGTGTTGCCTTCTGGCTTTTGATCTTAAGGATTTTGATCTTAAGCTTTTGAGCTTAAGGGGCTATATTTTCAGTTTTACTCTACTACAATGTTGGCTAGAAACTTTAAAATATGTATGTATATAAATTTCTACGAAGAGGCTGTCACATGTGTTGGTGATTTGACAAGGTTAAGTCTGAGGACAGCCCCATCCCCTCAGCTTTGCAGAAACTTGTGGAAGCTGGTACCCAAGGAGAGCATGCCGTGCTGGCATCACGTTGTATGCACGGAAGATGGGCCACTTTTTGGGAGCCACGGAGCTGCAGCTCAGCAGAAGCCCAATGCAGATGCGGTGACCGACAGCTGGAGGTGCTTCCCAGGCACTGCAGTACAGATTGTATCAGCTCGGACTGTGAAGGGCAACAAGGAGATAGCGCCATGTCTGGAGAACACAGGAAGACGAGTGACCTGTGAAACCAGCTCATTTGCTGTGCCACCAGTGTCCTCGCACAGAGGGGTGGCTCATCACTGCCTGGAGACTCGCTCGCCGGCCCCGGTGCAAGATGCTGATCTTGCAGGCAGGAGACGCAGCACCAGAGGGGATAACCAGGCAAGAGGGCTGGTGTGGAGGCTGTAAGCATGGCAGGGTGTAGCAACAGCATCTTCCCCTGTGGTGCTGCTTGTCAGCAACAACCAGCTCCTGGGCCAAGCTTTTCTAAATGGCTGGTGATCTGGTACCATGCCTGGGGACCAAAGAGAGATGCTTCTCCTCCCAGAAATCCCAATAACCTCCTTGTTGTATCATTTATAATTGAGTTCAGCCCCACTTCTGCCCCATAATCAGTAATTGCTTTCGAAAATGTCCTTTTCCTTTTTTTTAAGTGCCAGCATGCCTTTCAGTGCTACTAAAGTAATGGATAAAAACTGATGGACAGCAGAAATAAGAAATTTCCGAGAAAGCTCCTCAGAATTTGCCTCTGAGTCATCTCCACATTGGCAGGAAAAGCTGGCAAAGAAGAAAAGTATCTCTGTAGGTTGTACTGCCTGAAACAGCCCCAGAATTAGGAGTCTGGGCCAGGTGAACACATCCGGCCCCTAAAACATATTTCACTGTAATCTGAAGGAGCTGAAATCGAAAGCTGTCATCATGGTTACATGACTGATGTGACAGGACGTCCTCGAAAGAGCTGCATGTGAGAGCAACCCCCAGTGCTCCGACAGCCATAGGAACCCCGAGGAGCCGGTCCCTACCCTGCAGCTTACATGCTGAACACCATACGGCACAATAACTGGATTAGCAAAACCTCTGGAAGAGGCGGAGAAGAAACGACACTAGGTCTTAAACTGGTTTTGCATATATTTACGCAAATGATGAGCTCAGCTAGACTGTAACTTAGGTTAACTAGGAAATCCTTGCTGCATATCTACCCAGCCGCCTTCACTCAGCAGCCTGATGCAGGCTTCCTGGCAGAGAAGAGCCTGGTTTATAGCTTGGGCAGACAGAGTGAGTCACAGTGGTGAGCTGGTCGATAATGACAGTGTGGACAGCCTGCGAGAGGCAGCAGCAGCCGGGCAGCATCCACGCCGTGGCTGGGGTGGGGAGGTGATGTAGTCCCATGCCAGCATCCATAGGAGATGCTCCAGACCCCTCCCTCCCTCCAGAGCTTGGGGATGCTCCTCTGACACCTCTTGTGGCTGGCTCTGCAGGACAACGCGCTGCCTGCCCTCCCTCCTGCCTCCCTGCCTGGACACAGTGCTGGGCAGGATTTGTCCCTCATGTTGGTGAGATGGGGATTGCAATTATTCCTGGCCCTAGCTTGTGCCATCTGTCTGTCCCTGAACATCCCTGCAGGATCTGTGTCTTAGCAGGTTAATTTAATAATAGCCTGCTTTATTGTCACTGGCTACAGGCATGGCATAGAGCAGCTGAGTCCATCAACAGCACAGAGCTGCTCTGGCAGCAATCAAAACCTGCCCAGATGCTCATTTCGGAGGTTTGTTTTGCTGAGAGAGGACAAACCTTCCTTGGGCAGCACCGAGGGCTGAGCCCTGCGCCTTTCTCCTTGGCAGGAGCTGGGGAGAAAGTGGCAGCAGAGACTAAATCAGGCCTTTGACCCAGGGTGTGCCACACCTCACCGGTATGGTACGGAGGTGGTGATAATGAAGGAGTGGCAGAGCGGCAGTATCGGCAGGAGGTGCCCTGTGTGGCTGGCTCAGGGCTTGGCCATTTATGGCAGAAGCAGCTATTCCCATCCAGAGTTTCAAAACCTTTTACATCACCAGCTATTTTTGTGGCTCCAAGTGCGTGGTAGCGTATAAGGACTTGAAATAGCTGCACAAACCATCTAATGAAGGGAAGGACTCGCCTTAAGGACCATGAGCAGTCGGGTGCACTTTGGGATCAGCCTTTTTTTTTTCAGCTGTAGACATGTAAGGCCAGGTATAAAGTGCTGTGAGTTGGGAAATAACCCTCTGGGAATCTAAACCGATACCGATTATGCACCAAGGAGCCAGAGGAAAAAAATACAGGTTCCCAGTCCCACACGCATCCCCTTGGTCTGTCCACTCAGCCAGGCACCACTGGTCAAGTCAAATTGTGCCAAAATGTATTTGGTTTTTCTTCCTGTTTGCCCCATTGCTGTGGTGCTCTTTTCCCCTAGTTCCTCTCCATTAGTCATTCCTCCACCCATCACAAAGATAATGGACCAGCAATGCCACAAAGACATGCACATAATGAACCTAAGTGACCATGTAATCTTGTTATTGTCACCCTCATCCTCCCTTGCCTCTTTTCTCCCTCCCCCCCATTTGTCACTGTCGCTGATTGTGTCATGGTTAAAATTAGATGGGAAGCTCCTCTGCGAGTGACTGCATCTTTCCTTTATCCTGAGCACCTTAAGTGCATTAGGCACTTTGCAACTGCTCATGATTTATAATAGGGTTGAAGTAGGAGGCAGCCTGTTTTAATGCTCACCTTTTTACATGTTCGAGCTGATTCACCAGCCACATGAATATCTTCCATCCAGGCATGTCTACCTCATGCCAGCAATTCACTTGAGAAAACAATTTTGGAGGCAATGGCAAAGGAAGGAGAGGGGTTATTACCTACACGTAATATAGAACAGTAACTCAAATTCGGTGTAACTTAGGTAAGATTTGTTCTGGCGGCTAAAAATCCTCACTGAGCTTTCCCCATAATGGATATATTCTCTTTATGGAAAGAAAGTGAATAAAATAACGCTATTTGCAAAAGCAGCCACAAGTAGAGCCACCTCTCCAATACCTTATCTGCATCTTTGGATGATGCTTAGCTGTGACCAGGCATGTCTCTAGGATCCACTGGAAGCGCAGGACATACACAACATGGACAGATGGTGATGTCTGCCTCAGACTTGCAATCAAACAAGCGATGCACAGAGGAAAGCGACAAATCCTGCATCTCACACATAGCTGCTGAAATTCTGCAGGCTCTGAGAAGCAGCAATCCCATACCCAGAACCAAATTTGGTTATATTAGAGGGCAGCTTCTCCTAAAGGTGGAATGCTTTGTGGACAGCAGGATTGAGTGCAACCTCAACAAGTTTGCCAGTGACACCAAGCCGAGGTGCATTCGACACACTGGAGGGAAGGGATACCATCCAGAGCAACCTGGACAAGCTGGAAAGATGGGCCCATGTGAACCTCATGAAGATTAACAAGGACAAGTGCAAGGTCCTGCATCTGTGTCAGGGCAATCCTAAGTACAAACACAGGCTGGGCAGAGAATGGATTGCGAGTAGCCCTAAGGAGAAGGACTTGGTTGGTGGATGAGAAGCTCAACATGAGCCGGCAATGTGCGCTCACAGCCCAGAAACACACACCCCCCCCCCAACCCCGCATCCTGGGCTGCATCCCCAGCAGCGTGGGGAGCAGGGTGAGGGGGGGATTCTGCCCCTGTGCTCTGCTCTGGGGAGACCCCCCCTGCAGTTCTGCCTCCAGTGCTGGGGCACCAACAGCAGAAGGACACAGAGCTGTTGGAGCGGGGCCAGAGGAGGCCACGGAGATGCTGGGAGGGCTGGAGCCCCTCTGCTGTGAGGACAGGCTGAGAGAGTTGGGGGGGTTCAGCCTGGAGAAGAGAAGGCTCCAGGGAGACCTTAGAGCCCCTTCCAGTCCCTAAAGGGGCTCCAGGAAAGCTGGGGAGGGACTCTGGATCAGGGAGGGGAGCCATAGGATGAGGGGGAACAGTTTTAAAGTGGAAGAGGGGAGATTTAGATGAGATCTGAGGCAGAAATTCTTTGCTGTGAGGGTGGTGAGCCCCTGGCCCAGGTTGCCCAGAGAAGCTGTGGCTTCCCCATCCCTGGAGGTGTTCAAGGCCAGGCTGGATGGGGCTTGGAGCAGCCTGATCTGGTGGGAGGTGTCCCTGCCCAGGGCAGGGGGGTGGAACGAGATGATCTTTAAGATCCCTTCCAACCCAAACCTTCTGCAATTCTATGAAATGATGTAGTCAGGTCTGAGGTGACTGGGGGATTTTATTTTAGAAAGAAGGCAGCTATTTATTCTTTTCAGTTATTTCCTCTTAACAACGGGGGAAACTCTTTGAGGGGGCAACGGCCAGGGAGAGTTCCACCATGGCTCCGGGGGTCTGGAGGCCGGACCGGGCAGCGGCCCCTTGCCGCGGCGGCTGCTCGGTCTCCTGCTGACCCCTGCTGCCGGCCGGCGGGAGCGACCCGGGGCCGGGGCCGGGAGGCTTCTCGTGGTGGGGGACGCGGGGTGTAGGAAAACGGGAGGAAAAAAAGCAAAACCTCTGCCAAAGTACCCGACAGCTGAGCAGTGGGAGCAGGGGAGCTGCGAGGGCGCAGTGCAAAGCTCGGGATAGAGATCACGTCTTTTAGCAGCCCACTTTCCCCACAGCGCACCCTCAAAATCACACCGATGGCGTCCTTTCTCCATCCAGCCCCCCGGCAGCCACCGTCCGTGCCCCACTGGCCCTTCCTCCCCAAACCCTGGATGCAGCTCGGAGATGGGCTTTTCCCAAGACAACAAGCACCGGGCAGGAGTTGGCTACCGCACTCAAGAAAACCACCTTTTTAATGAACTTTTCCCGAGATTAAGAACAATTTATAAACCAGAAGGCTCCAATAAGGTGCTGGAGCTGCTCAGCCTCACAGCAGGCAGGTGGTGGTGGGACCAGGCCCCACCGGCTACACTCTGTCCCTCTTGGAATGTTATGCCTGGAGCACAGCTCTGGCTCTCCAGGTTAACAGGGAAGAGTTAAGGGTCAGATTCTGAGCCACAGAGCACATTCTAAGGCAAAAAGCCGGAAAGTCTGTGTATCTGTGCGGAGTCTTATGTTGGCCTTCGGAAGGAGGCTGGTGGTGGTCAAGAAATCCTGTCGGAATTTTCTGAACACCTTTCCTAAGGGGACACAAGCAAAAACCCAACCTGGGGCACCAGTGTAAGATGCTAGAGTTTAGTAAGAGAACAGATCCTCCCTAAATTTTAGTAAAAGTTACTCCTTTCTGTCATGCAGGTCTCCTGGGTGAAGAAAGGAACATAAATGAATGATGGGGGGAAAACCATGCCTTAAGTTCTAATGCTAAATTTCAAAGTTTTATGACTTTTTTCCCTTTATCTTAGTTTTGTAAAACTTCCACCAGGAGATTAACGTAGGTAACGAACAAACTTGTTCACGCTTAGCTTCCCAACCTTTTCCAGGTTTGTTAGCTCCGAGCTGGGCGAGACTGAACGTCTGGTTTTAGCGACAAGTCCCGGAGAAATGAGCGGGTTTGAGTTTGGTCTTTTTCACAGACACCGAGAAGACGCCGGTGACCTGCCGGCCGCCCCCAGCCCGGAGCCTGAGTCCCACCGGGCCGCCAGCTTGGGGCGGAGCCGCCATTTTGACGCGGGGCCGCCATCTTGGGGCGGGGCCGCCGGGGCGCAGGAAGTGCCTCGGTGCCACGCGCAAACCCGTCCCCCTGCGCCCGGTGCGTCTGCATGAAGCGTCCGGGCGGTGACACCAGCACGTCGCGTCGCGTCGCGTCACGGGGCGTGCCCAGCCTGCGCCGCCGGAAGTGAGCGGGGGGGGAAAAGCGGCGGGGAGGGGTGGGCGCCGCCGGGTGCCGCAGCATAACCCTTCCGGGCGGGGGCGGCCGCTGCCGGGCGGTTCCCGCGGCTAAGGCGCGGCGGGATGGAGTGAGGCGCGGCGGTAAGGAGCGGGGTGGCTGGGTGGCGGCGGGGCCGGCGTGGGCCGAGGCCTAACGGCTGTCTCTCCCCCTCAGGACGGCGCGGGAGCAGCAAGGCCTCGCCCTTCTCCTCAGGCGGGCCGGGGCTATGCGAGGGCTGCGCTGCCGCCTGCCCTAGGCCCGGGCCGCGGCGGCGGGCCCGGCGAGGGAGCGGCGAGCGGCTGCGGGGCCCGATGCGGGAGTACAAGGTGGTGGTGCTGGGCAGCGGGGGGGTGGGGAAGTCCGCCCTGACGGTGCAGTTCGTCACCGGGACCTTCATTGAGAAGTACGACCCCACCATCGAGGACTTCTACCGCAAGGAGATTGAGGTGGACTCATCCCCCTCGGTGCTGGAGATCCTGGACACGGCGGGTACCGAGCAGTTCGCCTCCATGCGCGATCTCTACATCAAGAACGGGCAGGGCTTCATCCTCGTCTACAGCCTGGTCAACCAGCAGTCCTTCCAGGTAACGTCGCCCGGACCCTGGGCTCGCTGGGGCGGGGAGGCGGCTGGCCCCCGTGTCCCCCCTTCGGCCGCGGCCGTTCTAGCCCTGGGAAAGGCCCTGGGCCGAGGAGGAAGTTTCAGGGTTGGCCATGTGTGCGTATAAGCTCTTTATCTCGCAAGGGACAAAAGTGAAAATGCCTGTTTGAAAGTGCATTTACTAGCCCTGCTTCCTGATGGAAAACTGCTTGCTTTGCAGGTACTTATCAGGGTGCCACCATTGTTAAATCCCACGCAGTGCTGGAGAACAATGACCGGCTCCCACTTCCCCAACATAAATCTTTTGTCAGTCCCCTTTTATGAAGAAATCACTCGATATGAAAATCGAGACTTCGCCCTCTCCCTCCCCGCCCCCCCTCCCTTCAAAGGCCTGATTCTTCAGTTGGTCTTGAAGAGAGTCTTGCTGTTCTGCAGTTGGGACTTGTTAAGTAAACTGCTGTTTTCTGCCCCCTCCCCCAAAATATATTCCTGTCCAGCATAAGCTCAATGCTTTCACAGCGTAGGTGGTGTACTGGAGAGGAGAATCAAGCCATATGTGATGATTTGTGGGTCTGGATTTCATTTCTACTACTAAAACTCTCCAAAAAATGGAAGTGTCTCAGCCAGTAACTGGTCTAAGCTGCCTCTAGAAATGAGGCTTTATTTGTGGGGAATAAGTGGATTTAGCAGCACTGCATGCAGCACAGGGACTTGCAACTACTGCGTTGGCTTCAGTTGCTGATTTGGGCGTATTCCAGCTGCTTGGCAAAACCTTGCACACCCCCGCTGAAGCAGTATGTTTGCTTCTGCTGAAGGCTAAACTTTATCTTCACAGAGGCCTCAAAATAGCCCGAGTACAAGCTGAAGACATACTTTCCTTGGAAAACAACAGCAATGATATTGGGATGCTTCTCCTCTTGTTTTTGCTTATTTTGGGGACCAGTGAGTCCCCATTGTTCGAGGAATGGGCATACAGTTAGTAATCCACCCTGTTAATATTTAATTATTCTTGTCTGTCTATAGCATGTGAACGCCATGTAAACCACTCTCTGCAGTTCTTTTGTACAGTGGTAACTTCAAATGCTTAATTGCCTTGTTTCAGAACTATGCAAGAATTTGTAGAATTTAGTATTACTGATAGTAACTTAAAACGCTCAGGGGGCAGAGGAGGCTGACTCAGACTTTCAAGTGTAAACTCCCAGTGTTAGCTCAGACTTGAATAAATGCATCTCTAGGTAATAAAATCTCTTTACAGCATCTAATTTGGTTACTTACGTGTGATTAAATGTGTTCACAATGAATTATTCTAAGCATTCCAGAAGTGAGAAGACTTTATTTAAATTACTAGTTTTCTTAAGCTGTAAACTAAACACAAGCTTCTGAAATGGCTGTGTAATGGCATGCTACTGCAAATGTTACAGGTCATTAGATTTGAGACAATTTTTTCAGAAAACTGAAATCAACTTTCAAAGCAGCTGTACTGTATCTTCCTCTAGCTGAACAGAAAGTCTCTAATCTTAGAGTACAGTAGTCGCTTTCTGTGTGTATATATGCATACATTTTATAAAATGTGTATGCATTTATATAAAATAAAAAATAACTTTTATTAAAGATGGGTAGGGAGCTTCCTCTGACTGCTAGATCTGCATAAATTTAAGAAGGCTTCTGATGTATTTTTGAATGCTCGGTTGCATGTGAGGGTTATTGAAATGTGCTTCTGTAGTGGTTATATAGCAATTTTATGTGGCTACTTACACGTACTAACCAGTTGGATTGTTTGATCAGGACATCAAGCCGATGAGGGACCAGATTGTCCGGGTGAAGAGATACGAGAAAGTTCCTCTGATCCTAGTGGGGAATAAAGTGGATCTGGAGTCGGAGAGGGAGGTCTTATCTGCAGAAGGCAGAGCCCTGGCTCAGGAGTGGGGCTGTCCCTTCATGGAGACATCAGCCAAGAGCAAAACAATGGTGGATGAACTGTTTGCTGAGATCGTCAGGCAAATGAACTATGCCTCCCTGCCTGAAAAACAAGATCAGTGTTGTACAACTTGCATCGTCCAGTGAGAGAAATTAAGAAAAACCTCAATCATGGCCATACAGAGCAGGTTGGTGGAACAGTCGTAACTAATTGAGGTGCATAAGCATGCTGTTTAAGTAAGCAGATAAAGTGTGACAGGGAGCCTGAAATTAAATAGTCTAACCTGGAGCTAGCCTTCCCCCAAAGGAGGTGGAAGCTTGTGCATTCAGTTGCACACAATTACTTGAGTCAAATGGACTTGTTACGTTACTTCAGTAGGGTTAGTCGGGGAACGTTGCATTCACTTGCAGTACTTTTACAATGAGACAAGTTATATGATCTCATCTGCACCTGTTTTGACTGTCAGTGCTGTATTTGACCTTACATTATCCTTAATAATGTTTTCTGATGTTGCAGTGGGTTTCGTTACTGGTTGTAGTTGTTATCTGAATGGGAATTGCCTTGGAGTTCAACGGGATTATTGTGACACGAGGTTCCCAATAGTTTTGCTGAGAAGACTGAGCTTGTTTGAAAAAAAAAATAAAATTAAATTCTGTGGTATAGAAACTGAATGTACTTAAAGTACACTTCTGCCTTATCAGTGGAGTAAGTCTCGAAAAGAACCACCCTGAGTTGTGAGAAGTGGCTTGAAGACCATATGTAGTAGTCAAGGACATGTGGAAAGTTCTCTGCTTTGGCGATTTTAGATGAAGAGCACACACTATAAAATGGCTTCCAAATGCACAACTCTTTCCCAGTGACTCATAAGAGGTGTGGCAAGAGTGCGGTGTTCAGAGGGGCATCTTCCCCTGTCTTGGGTAGTTGCTTTGATTTTTACGTTTTTCCACAAGGCTAGCTACTCTTGGCCCTTTGCACACGTGGTGGTCTCTTTCAGTATCTTTTTCACCTGATTGTGTAAATGGATCTGCTCCTCCCTGCACACAGCAGTGCTGTTCCTGTGCAAGATGGTTCTGGGCTCCCCCTGCTCTTTTTCCTCGTAGTGCTTGCAGGTCTATTTTCACCATTGGCTTGAATCCACGTTAGTGAAAAGGGTTCTTCTACATCATTGGCACCCTTCTGTGTGCAGACAGCTGGTCCATCAGTTGTGTGTTGGACCTATCTTGGCAAACAACTCGATGTGATCTTTGAGGGCAAGTGCAGGGATGAGGGAGGACATGAAAATTCAGGGAAAAGAACTGCCCCTCTTGACAGCTGCACTGATTGAGGCTTAGGCTCTGACTGCTACATTAGTAACTCTTGCTTGAGTCAAAAGAGTTTGTTGTGTCTGAGTGACAAGAGGGAAAATAGGTTATTACTGGCAGCTTTGTACTATGTATCCTCTTTAATCTTGAGTGCAAGGTCAGAGAGTGAAGTCTCAAAGCTTGTCTTTGAGATTGCTATCTAGTGCTTTGTAAATGTAAAATTTTAGATCATTGAGACCCTAGCACTGTCATGCTAAAGATAATAGACAATGTTTTTATCTCCAGTTCTGTGAAATAAGGAAAGGCTGCTGTCACCATGTAAGAGGTGTGTGTAAGTGCAAGATTTGCTTGCTGAAAGGTGAGAAAACTGCTTGTATTGGAGCAGAGAAAAACACAAGTCTTTCCTTGTACACTAATCACTAACACCTGCAGAGCCTTACAGGGTTATAGGAAGGAGTAAATCAAAGGAATTACTGCTTTTTTTTAACTAAGTGCTTACAGGTTTGGTGTCTTCAGTCACTTACAGTAATGCAAAGTTCTAGCTAGTTCTAAGGCAGCTTCACAAATAAGAGTATCTGTACTTAAATTATCATGCCAAAGGTTATGGCAATGCCGTGGCTTACTAGTGGTTCATCTTGTGCAGGTGGACAGTTCTAGATTTGACATTAAATATCAAGTTTCATCTTCAACGTGAAATTGTGGTGAGGGGCAGGCCCTATGTTATTCCTGTGAATCCTAACTTATGCCTAGATCTTACGAGTTTCCTAAGCAAAGCGTGCTCTGCTTCAGAAGAAACATCTGTATTCTTGTGCCTCTGTGATGTCTTGAGGTAGAGAATCCTAAATTTCTGTAATACAGATTTCCTCTCCTTCATTCTACCTAGCTCATAGTGTCTCATCAAGCTTCTAGAAGCAAAATACTTCCTTGCTTTTAGAACCTTAGAATGTGTTGGGTTGGAAGGGACCTCTAAAGGCCATCTAGTCCATACCCCCTGCAGTAAGCAGGGACATCTTCAACTAGATCAGGTTGCTCAGAGCCTCCTCAAGTCTGGCCTTGAATGTCTCCAGGGATGGGGCCTCCACCACCTCTCTGGGCAACCTGGGCCAGTGTCTCACCTCCCTCAGTGGAAAGAACTTCTTCCTAATGTCTCGTCTAAACCCACCCTGCTCTAGTTTAAAACCATTGCCCCTTGTCCTATCGCTACATGCCTTTGCCAACAGCCCCTCCCCAGCTTTCCTGTAGCCCCCTTCAGGGACTGGAAAGCTGTTACAGGGTCTCCCCGGAGCCTCCTCTTCTCCAGGCTGAACCCCCCCAACTCTCTCAGCCTGTCCTCACAGCAGAGGGGCTCCAGCCCTCCGATCATCTTCGTCACCCTCCTCTGGGCCTGCTCCAACAGGTCCATGTCCTTCTTGAGCTGAGGGCTCCAGAGGTGGACGCTGTACTCCAGGTGGGGTCTCACCAGAGCAGAGTAGAAGGGCAGAATCCCCTCTCTGGATCTGCTGGCAATGCTTCTTTTGATGCAATCCAGGATGCGATTAGCGATTGGCCTTCTGGGCTGCAAGCGCGCATTGTTGGCTCATGTCCAGCTTTTCACTCACCAGTGCCCCCAAGTCCTTTTCCACAGCACTGCTCTCTATCACATCATCCCCCAGCCTCTATTGATAACGAGGATTGTTCTGACCCAAGTGCAGGACCTTGCACTTGGACTTGTTGAACTTCATGAGGTTTGCATGGGCCCACCTCTCCAGCTCTAGCATTAGGAGATTCTTTTTCTGCCCAATGTAATCTCATCACTTGTGCCAAACAAGTAAGTCTTTCCTTCCTAAGCAGCTTCCTGTTCAGTCCAGATCTCACCACGTCTGGAACTTCTGTTACTCATCGTGGCTCTTCACGGGCTTTGTGCTCCTTATCTTTCATTTCAGCCTCACACTTCTGGGATGTTGTCTTCTTCCTGGCTCCCACTCTGTCCTTGTTCTTTGATTGAGTAGGTGTAGGATCTCATTAACTTTGTGATAAGCCTTTGGCTGCCTGCTAATTTCTGTCTGATGTGCTCTAGTGTACGAGAGCTGCTGATGGTGTCTTGTGATAGCTGTAATCAGCTCTGTAATTATTCTACTTATCTGTCATCCAGGGAACAATTGCTGCTTCTCAAACATCTGCTTTAGAAGTGACCCCTCCTAGGTAAAGTGAAACTGAGGAAGTGGAACCAGCTGTCTGAAAACCTATGTGTAGGAAGTGTGCTTGAACTATAGCTCTGTCCTAGCATAGTCCTCATCATCTCCGAGTTCTGGTGCCTGTACATGTCCAGGAGGAGTCTTAGGTTTGGATCAGTTAGTTCAGAATGAAGTACGTAGTAGAAACAGTTTGTCTCTCTACAGTTCTGCTGGAGAAACCAAGGGGAGGGGTAGGGGATGGATTATATGCTGGGCCTGGTTTTATCTAAGGCTGTTTCATGGTCTGTTTTTACTAGCAAGTACTACTGATACCTCAAAATATCTGTCAAGTATGATGTTGTGTAGGTTCTTCCACGACACTTTTGAGTAGCACTTGCTTGAATTACTGTTCGAGTCAGCCACCTTGGGTGAGATGAAGGATGGAACATAACTACATAATCGAGATAACCCATAGTTCCTTTTGTGTTGTTCTTGCATCCTGTTTCCCACCACCACCCCCTCCCCTTTCATGCTTCTGCAATGGTCTTCTGTCATCTCATTATTGCATTCAGAGATGTGAGAATTCCAGTAGCTGCTCTCTGTCCCTTGCTCTGGTATTCCTCTTGAATTTTCAGTGTGACAGTGGTTCGTATTTTAAATCTTTAAAATCTGGCATCTGTTACGGTGCTAGTGCATTAAAGGTTTTCTGTAGAGGTACTATTATTCAGGTGAAAGGTTGACGCTGATTGATTTTCATCCCCTCCCTGAGTTAACAAGCACTGAAGTAAAAGTAATCTTCTCTAGGGATAAAAACTGAAAGTATACTGCCTTCTGATCTGTAGGACTATGCAACACAGACAAATTTAGATTGTCTAACATCCCCTTCTCTCCTGCCTGCTCGCAGAAGAGATTAGAGAGTGCTAGAGAAATGTCAGGGGCAAGTGAAGCCAGATAAGGTACTGTATGGTGCTAATTGTTCTAACTATGCACAAGTTAAATGGAAAGATGACAAATCTGAATTGGGAGGTCTCTAACCTGCAAATACAGGGATGCTGAAAGAGCACGTGGAGGAAAATACCATTACTTGCTTTCTCTGTTTTTACTATTACTATCCCCGGTAATTCTTTGCTGGTCACGGCACTGGATGCTGGATTTAGGTGAAGTTTTGGGATGGATCTAACTCTGGTAGTATGAGGAGCTCACTGTAAGTGGTTCACCTCTCCTCTGCTCTAAGCAAAGATAGAACAGCTATTAAGCAGGTCTAATCCCTCCCTGTTAAAAGCTACATGTTTGTTTGCTGTTTTGACAGTACAGGGACCGTCCCCATCTAAAACTCGTGGACCAGCAATGGTGTGTGGGGGCAAACGTGCTTTCCAGACTGGGTGGAAATTACTGTTAGTTGGAAAACATGCAAACAAGGAAGCAAAACCTGGCTGTTTGCTTCTATCAGTACAGGAGTGTTGCTCCTGAATGTTGGCGGTGACCAGTTGTTAGGCAAGAAAGGGAACCCTGACTGTGTCAGAGCACTCTGTGATGACACGCTGTTAATTGAGAACAAATTAATAGCTGAAACAGTACAGTAGGCAATGTAAGGTCCTGACTCCTACGAAGAAATGACTTCAAGAATAGAGAAGATTCATCAAAATCCCTGAAAAGCCAAGGATCAAGCTCAATGAAGTGCACGCACGTGCATATGAGGGACAGGTTTTTATAGACTGGGCTTTGGCTGAGGCTTTTAGGGTATCTGCAGATAAATATTGTGAAGCAGTGCAAGCATGTTATTAGAAATAGGAAGATGTATGGGTCACATTGGTAATGCTATGTTTTACAACACTACTTGTGCTTGATTGAGAACAGTGGTATACAGTTCTGTCCCTGTTGAGGCTAAGTCTGAGGAATGCTAAGGTGTTTTTTTTTTTTTTCAGTAGTAATTTAGAGGATCTGAATGCTGAAGAGTTCAGATGTCAAAACTGGCAGCTGAGATGTTGGCTCATCTACCTGTTCCCAGAACTTCTGCAAAATGCCATTGCTTCATGTTAGTGGGTGATGTGGTGTCTCCTCACCACCAATGTAAAGCCTGGTGCCTGTATCTCTGTACCGGAGAACTTACATTTCCTAGCTGTTTCAAATCTTTAGAAGCAATTTAGTATCCCACAGGGGCAGCACAAAGTTCATAGCAGTAAGTTGTTACCTGCTTGTCTCTTGGATTACTGGAATTAGAGGAGAACTTCAAGAATGCTGCTGTGTAAAGCAGTGCTTTGGAGCTTGGTACAGAAAACGAGTCGTTCTGCACTTTGTGAGAAGCTGAGTTCACTTTGAGTGTGTGTTGAATATGGCTTTCATTAGTTATTTTGTTTAAATTGCAGATAAAACTCAGAGGAAACTTGCACAGATGCTGCTTTGGAGAACTTTCAGCCCAGGTTGCAGAGCTGAGCCTTGGTAAACCTGTCTCTATTACAGCACATTGCCATACATCTAAGTGCATAAGGTTGGTGGCTTCCAGGATCCACACACCTTAATCAGAATGCTTAGCATGTTTACCATAAGTTAAAAATCTGTTCTTTATCTATCAGTCCTTTTATAGCTTTCTAAGTTCATATAATGGCTAATATGCAAGAGTTCATTTTTAATATTTTAATTGATTTCTTTAATCAATTTCTGAACTTGTATTTATTAAATACTTAAACTCAGTATTACCTACTCAATGCCTTTTAAAAGAAGAGAGTTTTAATGGAGAATAAATTGAGCCTTAAACAAATGGTTACTTCTGTATATTACCTCGCATCAGTGCTTATTCCTATTTGCAAAGTTTTCTCCTACAGTATAGTTGGTTATTCTTTGAGACTTTTTGTTTATGTGTGACAGTGTCATGAAAAGATACTGAAGGCACCTCTGTTTTATGGATGTAGTATCCCTTTTCTTGGCAAATGCAGCTGTGATACTGTGTTTGTAACTGGTCTGATTTGACAGTAGGGATTACTTGGAATGGGATGTAAAGTCTCCAGCTGATGTTTCTTTTCTTGCAGTCATGGGTTTCTTAAATTCATTTAATCAAAAATGACAATTGTAGCATTGAAAAATGGCAGCACACTTTTCCTTCTACTGAGTTTCTAAACTTGCTTGTTTACAAATAGCTTCTTTATGCCTTTGAAAAGGGATAATGTATCCTTCAAAATGGGCTGTATGCCTTGTCAGTCAGCTCAGCTTTGCCTGGCACAAGAGACATCTAGTAAACTTCTGCACATGTAAATCTAATGCAAATAAGATCACTTTACATTTTATAGTTCCTAATATTTGTCTTTCTGAATAATATTTTAAAGCAATATTTGTTAATGTTTTTCTTGCACTGTCACAAATTGCTTTTTAGCTTTTTTTTTCCCAATAAACAAGTTTAATATTAGAGACAAGTTGGTGTAACAAGGGGAAAAGCACCAGATTTCAGTGATACTAACTGCAAGTGTGCTTTAAACAGCCATTGCCTTCCTTATTGTTTACCTGATCAACATTTTCTCTGAATACTTGAAAATTTTAACAATAACACAGGTATAAAGAGCAGAATGAAAATGTACAAAGAAAAAATGAAATCTTTTTTGTTCAGTTTTATTAACGTTGCATACATGAGAGCTTTTTCTAGCAGTGGTTTAAAATGTGTAATTTTTCTTTTGCAGAAATTTAATAACTGCAGCTCACCTACTGCACCAAAGTTCTAGGTTTTTAGGAGCCCAGCTTTAGTAATTTGAACATGCTTCTAGAAATGTACATTCTTTCCCTGTAATAGCTAAATAACTTCGATAAAAGCTCCAGTAAAAGCAGTGATGGATATATGAGGTTAAGCAGTTTAAAACTCACTAATTGTATTGTGGATGATGGCATTTAAAACAATAAAAGATCACCGGTACAGTATCTCAACATTAATGTGTTTTATTGGTAATAATGCAGGCTGACTTTACAATATTAGCAGAAATAAAGATTCTGAGTCTACATTTGTTGTTAAATTTGAATCCTGAAAAGAAGAGGACACCAGGTTTTCTGCTTGGGTATCAAAACAACTGATTTTCTTTTTTTTTTTTTCTGTGGGATTACTTGATTTATTTTATTTTTTTCCCCCTGTTTGTACAAACTTTATAAACAAGCTGAGGCTAATACTTAGGTTTGCACTTTAATGAATTAAACCAAACCTTGTATTCAAAGTAGAGGGTTTTTTTTTCAGTGGTGGTTGTTATCTTTTTTGTAGGTTGTAAGGAAGTAATAGGAAATAAAAGTAATTCATAAAGATCTTAGTTTTCCTTTGTCTAAGGGGGAAAAAGTCAGTTACTATTAATCAGTGGTTCATTCCTATGGGTAATTATCGAACCAGTGTTCATTTTCATTGACCTCAGCGCAAAAAAAAAAAAAAACTTAAAAAAAAAAAAAACCTTAAAAAACTTGAACTAGCTTAGAGTGACAGGACTGGGAAAATGAGAGATGGTTTCTTCAGCACACTTTGGGGGGGAAAAAGGGACCAAAAGTTAATTTAGGCTTCCTCAATAGATTGCATGTGAAGTTGCTTATTAGAGTAAGAGGCTAATGATAAATGCAATATGTATTGTCTTTACTGTGGCATCTGTTTAGGAGTTGTTCAAATCACTGCAGTAGGGCTCTGCAAATAAAAATGTAACCTAACATCATGTATCTAATGTACTGTATCTTTACCAGTGATAGGTGAAATCTGGAATAACAAGTGCAAAAACGGAACAATTACCTATAATGCTTTGTAAAATATTTTTTCCAGTAGAATTCATTGTCATTTTGTAAGACAACCCTACAGTCCACCTGTTTGTAACTTTTTTAATAAAATAGATACCTGTATTACCAAACTGGGGTGACTAGTCTGTGTTCAATTTCTTCTTCTAAAGTGTGCTGAACTGACAAGCTGCCTCTTTTTTTTTTTTTTTTTTTTTTGAGGTACTGGTTATTCTAAACATAGTAACCACATCTGAATTGTCAGGAATGACTCCTTCTGGCTTGGGGAAACAGGGCCTGCAGCTGTGCCCAGGCTGGGCATAAGACTCGCAGTCTGATGTGCTCTGGGAGGAGCCAGGGCTGTGCGATACCTTCCTGATACCTTCCTGTGCAAGGCAGGGGACTCCCCTGTGGGCTGGGGAGCCCCTTCAAAGCCGTGATGATGCCACTCCTCACAGGCTAGTATGACAAAGCTTTGTTCAAAACAAGTATTGTGTTTGTCTTGTCCAAGTCTTTGAAGCTCTTGTTTTTTATAGAGGCCTTTGTGTGTGTGAAATGGCAGTGGCTATGGGTCCTCGCATCATCTTACAGTGCTGCCATAGTAATCCAGAACTGTCATCTTTCCACCACGTGAGCCAAGTAAGTGCTCTTGGAGCTCTGCCACAGGACAGGCAGAAGGTTTTTCCAGAAAAATCTTCCAGCTGAGAGTGCCCAAAGCTATTTGATAACAATTATCTTAAATGCTCAGTAAAAGCCTTGAGTTTGCCAAGTCCCCAGTTGTCATCCGGGCCCTAGAACAAAAAGGGCATCTTCCTCAGAACTTAGTCTTGATACTGACCTTTAATATTGCATTTGTAACTAAAGCCACGTAAAATGTGATTTCAAGTTTAGGAAAAACTTGCTACCTTAGCTGTGTCAACAGGGAAAACCATGTAGCATGCTTACCCCTCCTGCTCCTCCTCCAGCTAAAACAGCATTAGCCTTATCTTGTAGGTAGGTTCCTGTGCTGTTGCTTCTCCCTGTTCACACTTCCTTCACGGAGACGGAATAGGAGTTTCCATCTTGAGAGGAAAAGGACAGAGACGAAGGGTAAACAGCTATTCTACGTGATCTTGGACAAAATGTGCGCTTCCGTTAACCTCGCTGGGGTGAAGCATGCCTAGTTCTGCCTAGTGTCAGGGTGGGGGCTGACACATTAGGACTGGTCTGCTTCGAGGTGTAACAAGTGGGTTGATCGCTGTCCGAGTCTGATTTCTTATAAATACTGAAAGGGTGGGTGGCAGGAGCATGGGGCCGGGCTCTTTTCAGTGGGGCCCAGTGACAAGAGGTAAAACGGGCACAAACTTGAACATGGGAAGTTCCACCTCAACATGAGGAGGAACTTCTTTCCTGTGAGGGTGGCAGAGCCCTGGCACAGGCTGACCAGAGAGGTGGTGGAGTCTCCGTCTCTGGAGACATTCCAAACCTGCCTGGACACATTCCTGTGCCACCTGCTCTGGGTGACCCTGCTCTGGCAGGGGGTTGGACTGGATCATCTCCAGAGGTCCCTTCCAACCCCTGCCAGTCTGTGATTCTTATGCATTTTAAAAGAAGTCATAATTGAGCAGTAATATTCCTGATTCCTTATGGCACCAAGCAAGCTGCTTCCTGTTCCCACTCAGCGGTTGGGAAGTGAATGCAAGTACAGCCAATACGTCCCTGTGACTTTACACCACTGATTTGTTTCAAAGTGACAGTACAATGTAGTCTGGGCTGGGTATTTTTGAGGAATGCTTAAGGCCATTACCTTTGAAAAGTCATGGTGCTGAGACTGAACTTGGCGGCTGCTGTACCAATAGTTGAGTAGCGTCCTTTGCAAAATAGCTGTGACAGCATCATGTTGCTTTAAATCCAGGCTGACTGGGTTTGGGGGCTGCTGAGCTAGGATTTCATAGGCGGCTGTTTCTTTGGTTTAACATTTCCTGCTATAGAGTGCAGAGGCCCTGCAGAAAGCTCCCCAGTGTCCCACTTCCCCTGTGCAGTCAGAGGCCAGGTATGTCCCCCCAGCATGTTTGGCGAGCAGGAGCTAACCGCAGCAGGGATGGGAGGACTCTTCCCAACCCTGCTCCCCCACGTAGCATGAATGACATGTAAATGAATCGCTAACAAGGGCAGAGCGGGGCCTTGCAGCCTCTGGCTGCGCTGGGCTATGAACCCCGCGGTGGGGACAGCCCTAGAAGGAAGCACAGGAGATGCGCTGTGTGGGTGGAGGGGGAACCGCCGGCCCCACCTTGTGTCGAGCAGTATGCTATCTGCCTTAAAAGGCTTGGCTGTAATTACAGTTTGAAGCTAGGTGGAAGTGTCTAGTCTTAATTAAAATGAGATACAGGTTCTAAAACAATATATGTTCACCTGCTTGAGTTATCTGTGCTGAAAAGTCAGCAGTCCTGGTAGCTTGGTTTGCTGGTAAGCGCTTGTGTTCAGTGAGTCACCGCTTACTTACTCGGCAGCTGGGGGAAGTGTGGGTAGAGCCACCATAGCTGCGAGCAAGCGCTCTCAAGAGATGAGGTGTCCCTGTGCTCTGTGAAAGTGAAATAATGTGACTCTGGGGTTTTTTAAGTAGACACTTTTATCTCTGCTTGGTCAATACAGCTGCGAGGAGCAGAGAAGATGAACTTTCAGCTGTAAATCAGCAACAGCATTCAATTCAAAGGTCGTATCCTACCTATAGCAGTTTGTTGGCTCTGCTGAGGGCAGCACTGAGCTTATGACAGCTTGGCTGGCAGCAGTGATTCACTTCGATTACAAGATTGGAGGTGATGAACTTCATTGTTCTCCATGTAAACAGTGTATTTAGTATGGAATCAATAAATTAAAAAAACCAAACTTACTTGCCTTTGGTGCTCTATTTCAAAGTTCTCTTCAAGTACCTCCAAAAAGTCTGGAGCGATAATTGCAGTAACTGCAACAATTGATGGGGAAGAGTCTCTCATATTGCAGGAACCTGAAAAATATTCACTGTTGGGCTGTTTATGTTTGGTTTGTGATGTGTCTGTGCTCCTCAGTGTTCTGTTGGTTCCAGCTGAGCCTGCTGGGACAGCTTTCTAACAGGGACTTACTTCCTCCAAATCATATTTCCAGTGATTAGGCTTGTGTGGGACTTGAGACTCTGAGACGCTGCTTGTTACTAAGAGACCTCGATTGTTCTTGCCTTGAAGAAAAATGGTAATCATAGCACTTCCTTCCTTGGGGCATAACATGGAAGACTGTGTTCAAGGTGGGGAGGTGCTTGGACTTACCTGGAATCCCATGCACCAGCATTGTAGAATAATTTTGAAATTATTCTATTGCATGTAAATAAATAAGTGGCCTAGAATCTAAAAAACAAAGTTAAAAATTTCTCAGATTTGTGAAAAGCATTAGTATCTTTCATGTATTTGTGATAATATAATGTAACTGATTCAGACTTAAGACTTCTTATGCTTCTACTAAAAGGTATAATTGATAAATGACTGCAACTCAGTGAACCAAACAATCAGCTTTCTGGCAAATTCTGGCTCTTCAAGTTATTTTTTTTTTTCTGTTTCCTGCCTCTAGGCAGTTTATGTCTTTAGAAGATCTGCCTTGACATTAGATTTAAATTATCTGGTCAGTGCAGAAGAGAAAAATTATATTTGCTGTGTGTGACATTCCTTAAGGGCTACTTGTCCTTTTGGCAACTGGCAGATAGGATGATTGATCATCAGGTTCAGATTCATCCTACTGCCGTAATAGACCTTAGACTCTTTTTCTTAAAAGCACATTAATAATGATCATGTAATCAGCAACAGCATGGCCCCTGTGGGAAAACAAGAAGAAATAAAATGAATTTTCAGCAAAGCTGATTTTTGTTGGAAAAGAGAGAAAGCCTCTCACAGAGGATGGCTAAAGTGCTGGAGCAGGCTGCAATTACTTGGAGGTGGTGGAGAATTTTCGAAGATGACAGTTGATAAGTGCTGCTGGAGGAAGGAGCGTGTGTGGCCTCCATACATTGGGCCGTCATGTCTGATCTCCTGAAGTCCCTTGCAGCCTCGTGTCTCTGTGACCGCAGTCACATACTGATCCTGGCACTGGTTTCCATTTGATGTTCCAGGAATTAGCACAGACTTGCCAAATGCCCTATGTCTAATCTCAGTAATGCAGATATATTTCTTAATAGGTTAGAAGAAGGATTGTAGCTTCAGGGCCTGTCTGGTATCAGGCTGTGGTTAGAGGTACTTTGCAGTCCAGCTGTGTTCCCTTCCTTTTAACTAAGCAGTTTCTCCATTAGCTGTCAGAACAATATCTCAGGCCATCCAAATTGTTTCATCTCAGGGCCCAAATTAATAATTTCAAAAGATTTTATTAATGTACCCCTGAAACCTTGAGCCAGTCATGATGTAGGAATGTTGCCTGTTCTGTGAAACACATCTGTCTCGTAGCTACCGCCATCTGCCAGAAGGCCCTGAAAGAAGAACCATGAGATGGGGATTACCTTTGGTCACTACAAAAGCACCAAGCTCCCAGCATCAGATGGATGCTGCTCTACTGTCTTCCACTGCCTGCTCTGAAGAATGGCTTTGGCACAACTTTAGCTGTGCTTTGAGCTATATACCTGGAATTTGGCAGGCCTTGGTAGGACTGAAGCACGCTAAGGGTCATATGAGGAAGAATAAAAGAAGGGAGTGGGGTGGGGGAAGAGGGACAGGAACATGTTAACAAAACTCAGGATCAAGATGCATATGGTGAGATGGGTCTGATCCATTTGCCTGGAGGCACTTGGAGAACACGTGCATTTCTTTGCCTAGATGTAATCAAGGCTTACTCAAACAGAGCTAGTTGTCTTGAGCAAAGAGGGAAACCACATCTGCCATGAAAATAAGCAATATAGTTCCTTAGAACTCCATCCTTTCCACTTGAGTTCTTGAGTGTAAAGAGGACACCGAGACCTGAGAAACGTCTAAGACACAGAAGACAGACCTCACAAACTACACAACAACAGACACAGGCTGGAACTGCCCTGCCCAGCACATACTAGCATTGTGCTGAAGACTACCCGCTTCCTTTACCTGCCCAAAGGGGACTGCTCCAGGACCACCCACCCTCTGCCCTACACTAACTTTAAAAACCCCTTTCTGCAACTGTCAACCTTGGCCCCTCTCCAGTGCCAGTCCCTCAACTTAGCTTTCAGAGGGCCAGGGGCCTGAATTCATCCCTGACAATAATCACAAAAAACAGCTAACTGATACATTCCTGCAGTTAACGGGTTCCTCTTCATCTGCAAAAAACGGAAGAAACTATAGCTCCAGTAGTGAGCATCATGACAGTAAATGCCAACCTCTTCCTCAACACCCTCATCCTCAAAAGCACCATGGCATTCCGCTCATCTGCTCCATGCCGATCCCAAAGTCAGAGGCTGCAGTGACAATTATTTATGGCACCTAAGATACCAAGAAACACAAGATTACCATTGCACTTGTGCAAAATCACCAGTCTTGTGCTCCTCCTCGATACTACCCATCTCACCTGAAATGCCAAGAGACTAGACCAGACCAGACCTCATCGACACCCAAATCCAACTGCAAAACTGATATGAGAAAGATAGATGAACCTGCCTCCCTTTCCTAGCCATCCCCCAGTCCCAAAGCTTTAGAAACCCCTTCTCTTCTCGTGACCTGTCAGGGAAGAAACCCCACTTCTTCCCGACAGCTCCCATCCTGTATATGCAACCCTGAACCCCCTGCGTCAGCTGCTCCTCAGGAGCTGCTCTTCCAAGCTCTTCCCTGCATTTTATGGGCTCCTTCTCTGTTCTGTCTTCCCACAGACTCTGGGCTGTGCTACAGACCCACAAAATAAGTGACACCCTGAGTGGGCCTGCTGCAAGCTGCAAAAGCTCTAGGGACACCATAGTAGTCTGTGGGCAATGGGCAAAGGTGATGAGCCGTCCTATACCTTGGAAGACATTATGCCTTATGTCCCTGTTGTTTTCTTGAGAAATGCTAAAACTCCATATACAGATACATACAAGATGCTCACCCTAACCCCTGCTAGATAATCTCACCATCAGCCCTATGGAGAGAAATGGTATCAGCAACTTACACAGTATACAGCAAAACTGGTGAAAAAACCCCACAGTTCCATCTTCAATAAAGTTGGGAAGGCCAGGAAAATGCAGTGCACCTTGAATAAAGAAAAGCACACTATTAAACCATCTTGCCATCCCTGAACACTCATTACAAAATTATGGACTTTAAAAGAAGAAAAGAAAAAAAAAAAAAAGGCTGCATACAAGTCTACTTTCTACTACATATACTGCTGAACCCTACCTGGTCCTGAAGGTTGTACCTTCGACTTCTCAACTCTGCTTCTCTGAATGCCAAAAAACACCTGCCGAAACAGCTGAGCCAGTTCCAAAACTGCAGCTGCCTGAAGGCCCAGCAGAGCCGGGACACCAGAGAAGCCCCACGGCAGAACCAGCTCCCTCAGCAGGGGCCGCGGTCGTGTGCCCGCAACCCCCTCGAAAGGGGCAGGGACAACCCCAGAAGACACGAGGAAGAGCGGCAGCTCCTTTTCCACCTGCCTTAAGTTCCCAGCGGGCAAAACACCGTACTTCATTTTTATCTTCTGGGAGTTCCAGCTCTCTGATGGTGATTATCGTACCACTTGTGCTCAAGTGATGTTGGCTTGTTGTGGTGGAGAAGACATTTCCACAGTGGTCGCTTCATTTTTGTAATCTTAAGATTATTTTTGTGGTTAATTATTAACCGTTTTCTGTAGTTTTGGAAGAGTGCTGGTAGCATGTGACTTCCACAGGACTGAGGGACGCTTCTGGTGCCCTGAAGCGCTGCAAGGCCATAGAGATCGGCTTTCGGAGGAATGACGGGCGCTCCCGATGCGCTGGAGGACCGCGGGACCATAGAGATCGACCTCCGGCTGACTGAGGGGCATCTCTGGCCTCCTGGAGGACCGCGGGACTGTGGAGATCGACTTTCGGAGGACTGACGGGCACTTCCGGTGTCTGGGAGGACCATAGAGATGGATATCCGGAGGATTGACGGGCACTTCCGGGCGCCGCGGAGCGCTGGCGCCAGGAGAGGCGGCGCGGGCGGGTGGCGGGGAGCGTGAGGAGCGTTCCTTATCCAGCAGCCGCGGCTCAGGCAGTGAACGATACGAAGCACATTTTATTTAAACATTCTTGCCAGAACGGGTGACCTAGCAAGTAGGCATACTTCTGGTTTTTGAAACACAGCTTTTTATTTCCTAATCCCGGCCGAATTTGCCCTCCCGTTGGTTAGGTACGCCAGCGTTCACAGCCTGTCGGGAGCGCCTGCCTCCGTTTACTTCTCTTTATGCTACACCTAAAGGGCCTCTCTGAGTAGTTTATTTCTTCCTTTTTGGTGAAATTGCTCAATGTCATTAGCCCTGGTTAAATGTTTGACTACCCTTCTAGACACTAATTGGGTAAGAATCAGTTTATCCTTTTGTCTGTGCAATAGGAGATGTTCTACAAGCCTTTTGCTGGAGCCTCATTGTCCAGTCATTCCCTTATCATGTCACCTCTGATGGAAACAGCTTTTCTCTGTTGCAAAAACAATACCTGCCTTTCCTACAGGGGCCTGCTACAGGGGTCATCAGGTGAGAGAATAATTGTCTAAACAACAATAAATTGTTATGGGTTTCTCAAACCATAACAGATTCTTGGATACCTGAGCATGTACATGATGTACTTTTACCACCAGGTTCTCTACCGGAGCAGCAATATCTTGCCGTGATTCAGCAACCCAGATGGACTTAACCTCTGCGCTGCCATTTGGTCCCCTTCCATAGCTGGAGCACCCCCACAGAGCATTTGCCACCATCCATGAATCAGTACAGAGATTTTTTCTCATTCATCAATATCTAAAGCCAGCTGGATGTCTTTCACTTCTGCAAACAGGCTCAATTCACCTTTTCCTTCAGCCGTTTACAGCAACTTATGTAGGACCCCACACAGCAGCTTTCCACCTCCAATGTTTGCCCGCAATACAACAGGGCTCACTGCTTTTTATTTGCTGGTAATTTACAATACAGTGGGGCCTCTTCAGCACGAGTCACCTCCTCTGGCAGACACTCCAAAGTTTCAGCCCTCTGGCTAGTCCAGGATCACTTCCAAGATTCCTGGGCAGTCAGGGTTTCCCATTTGCACCTGTTGTGTTACCGGTGCGGCCCACTTACTCAACATAGCATCGGTTGCATGACCTGTAGGAGAGGACCCTCCCTTTGAACATCCCGCTCAGCACAGGCCACCGAGGTGCCATTTCTGAAGCAGCTGAAACTCCTTCATATGCTGCTTCTATGTCTTTCTCAGCTGGAGTGTAACAGAATTGATAAAGGCAGGGCAGGAGGTGGGGTGCAGGGAGAGGTATTCTCAACAGCAAGCAGGGCGACCGTGCTTGCTGTTGAGACGTGAAGACTCAAAACTAGCTAGGAGAAATCAGAAGCTTTTGTGTACTAACACCTACACAGCCATGGTTAAATTGAAAGAAAGAAGCCTGGTTCATTGCCACAGCTGGTATAAAATTAGCATTTATTGATTATTCAAAATTACTAGTCCCCTGAGCAATTTGTTTACAGCAGACACTAACACACATTCAGTCATGTTCTACGTGAAAGACTTAAGTCATCTGACTGCACCTCCTCATTCTGTGGGGGAAAGTGTTTTCTTTTCCCAACTTGACCTTTTGCATCTATTTTAGCTTCTATGAAATCTCAGTGACAGAGGCACAACTGCAGTCAAAATTTAATCAGAAAGAGCTTTGATCTCACCAAGGGACAGAGGGCTTTGCAGAAACTCAACGCTTTCTCTAACAGATTTGAGGCATCATCTACCCGCCAGTTACTTTTAACAAAACCAGCCAAGGATCACTCACAAAAATTGCCTTGGGAGAATGCCTGAACTCATGTCGAAGCCTCCTTCAGGTCTGCCCCTTTTCCTGCCTTGAAGTCACCCAGACAGAATCGCAGGACTTTTGCTCATGGGCCTGGATTTTTCTTGCATCTGGCAATCCCAGGCAGATGTACACCTTCAGATGTACACCTGCAGATCTTCAGCACATACACCCAGTCTACAGCATATCAGCTACCCAGATGAAAGAGTAAATCCATTGCTCACTGAAAACATGCTATGGAGCACTATGTGTAAATACTGTTCAGAAAATTCCAGACAAACTCAGCAAGTCAGTCCCACAAAGGGCCTAGAACTGCATCTTCCCAGGCACAGGCGGTGTTTATCTGAAGTCTAAGAAGGATACCCCAACTGACTTGTGCATCGACATGGACTTTCTATCATCATTACTTCTTGCTCACTCTTGCCCATTTTAGAAAAGGAATTATCTGGAATTATTATCTGGAATCCTCTGAAACATATTCTTAGACTCACATCAGACGTATTTACTACTACACACAAAATTTAAGTGGCATCAAGAAAGGAAATGTATGGAGATATCACAAGGAATCTTGAAGCCTAGTTTTTAAAGCAAAATCAGCACTGAGTTTCCGCATGACTTCTGCGTGACTCAGCCCATGCTGCTCTCTTTTAGTAAGTCTATAGTTTTCTTTCACATAATTTGCAAAGGGTGTTAGATGTGTCCTAGCGGGAGTGCCGTCCTTCTTAGTGGGCTGACTCAGGACCAGCTGCCCACCGCAGAATGCACACACGAAGCGCTCTCTGTCCAGAGACTTGGAATGACGTCCAATCCTGAAATGGAAAATTAAGTACTTTGATGTCATACTTGCAGTAGGCAGTACTTGTGGGAAAGGGCTCCTTTGTCTTCTGCCAGGCTCCTTAGATCAGATTTCTAAGCTAGCATTTTAAAACAGGGAACAGACTACATACTTCATACAGTGGAACACTCAAATCTGTATTACACATTTCTCTACCCTAGAACTTTTTCCACTGCCTTTTCAGCTTGCTATCTTCCTCTGCCTCTCTTACTCTCAGCGTAGTAGCATGAAGTGCTACAACATTTTGAAACACTTCCACAGTCCATGTATGAACTATCCCTTGGAGTTTCTCTCTGTGAAATACTGTTTCCTTCCAGTGCTTCTGGAAGTAGCACATATGATCCTGAAAAAATAAAGAAATCCTGTGCATGCTTTCTAAGCATGCATTTAGCCCCTAAAGTTAGGGGGGGAAGGAGGAGAATAATAATAATTTTTTCCAAAAAATTAATTAAAAAAAAATCACACCTTTGTCAGCCACTTTCCTGGGCTATACAGAACTGAATTCACAAGACTTCATGCTCTCCCACCGAGACTGAGGTCATTACATACAGGAGTCTGTGGTCAGCTACAATCTTCCAGAAAAGGCCCGTGAAAGGTAAGAAACCTGGGAAATTACTATAGCAACTATTTCCTCTGCTTGATCTCCGCAACACATGTAGTTTTCATTTCACAAATGCAGTAAGCAAGACAGAAGTCTGATGACTAATGTTGCAATCTGTCTGTGTCCTAGCTTCAATCCTTCACATCACAGCACTGCTCACATCTGCGTGGCTACAGACATCTATTCTTCCTTTAATATATACACAGTCTGAAAGAGTCCATGACGTAAAAGGTCAACTAGAAGACTGACTATAGCTGTTAGAGAGTTTTACACCAATAGAAATAGTTATATTGTTGGTCTCTACATTTTACTTAGCACTACCATAACAATGATACGAGATTAGTCAAAATGTTTAGTCTTAATTCAAAGTCCTCAAGTTACAAAACCCAGAAAGCTTCCTCTGATACTTTGTTCTAATATCTAATTGTTGTAATGCACTTTGTGCCCAGTTTTTATAGGGACTTGTTTTGCTTTTGAATTCCAGTTACCAGTGACTTCTTTCAGCATCAGATAGTCCTCGGTATTTTTACAAGGATGAGCATATAGACAGTAACTCAGTCTACCGTGCCAAGTCTAGCACTCCCTTTGCGGACTGTTCTTCCTTAGATTGTTGTCATGGCACATTCAAAGATGTGACTTTGTAAAATGCAAAATGTGGATAGATTTCAAAAGAATTTGGAATGCCTTATTTCTGCAACATGTGCTAGTACTTTGCTTACATGCATTCTCCAGGGATGTGCCAGATCCAGTCATTGCTCCATCAGTGTAGATCCACTACAGTGGATAGTGACGTAGTACTTAGTTAAGACTGGAAATACCAGCCCCTACCAACAAGCCTATAACAGGATCAGTGTTGTTCATGAAATCAGAGATAAGTGGTCCAAACCACAAGTTCACTCAATATTTACAGTAGAAAGTGAATACAAATTTACGTAATTTGGGCAACGTTTGAAAAGTGAGAGCAGCCACATGGGGTGTGACCTTTCTCTGCCATGTGCTTCAAAGCTGAGGCACGTATTCTGATCTCTTACTGCTTCCCAAGGACCTTCCATCATCACCAATGGTCCTCAGAAGACACTTCTGCCTGTCCTGACCTCTGAACTGGAACTGAAACTACCTAGAAACAAACATGTGGAATCAGATAGTGAGGTTCTCTGGGCTCAGGAATTGTGAAGTGACAACTCAGAGAGCATCCCAATTGCTTCACAGTTTAAGAGACCCACGATTTCTAGACACAGGAGACTACCAAGTTAGAGACAAAGTTAGTACACAGATATATGCAAGATCAAAACATTACTCACGTAGCTTTGCACAGAACACACTCATAGATGAATTTGTAATTAATCTCATAGCTGTGGCATCGTGTTACTACTGGCAGTTCCGGGTGAATCACAGTTGATTTATTGGCATAGAATCTCCAGAATCGTCCATGTCCATCACGAACACCATTGATCAGCCAGGTGGCTGCATGGCAAGCCTCATGAATTAGCGTGTCTCGAAGACGATCTTGGGGTAAGGGCAACAAAAGACATTAAGATCAGTCAGATATGGAGAAGTACAGACTTTCATCCTTGGTCACTGCTTCAGACTTTTAACGCTTACTTTATTAAGATGCAAGAGTTATTTTGGAGGTTGTAATGACAAATGTTTGGAAAAATATAAAATGCCCTAAAACAAGGTTTTACTCAGTGCATTTCCAGTTCTGTGATTAGCCCTAATTCTGTGTCCTAGTTACTTCCCTGCATGCCTAAACTGTTTGGGGTTCTTTTTGTTTGGTTTTTGGGTTTGTTTTTTTTTTGGGGGGGGGAAATGAGGGGTGTTTTGTTTTGGTGAGACCTGAAACACCTTTATTTAGACTAAGATTCATTGATTGCTTTTGTAAGGTTGATATTTTTCCTCCAGAAAGAACTAGAGTGGAGCACTGAATTTTCTGCACAATTAGAATAGACTATTTCAGCTGGAAGGGACCTAAAATGATCATTTAGTCCAATAGCCTGAGCAGAAGTTAAAGCATGTTATTAAGGGCATTTTCCAAACGCCTCTTAAACACTGACAGGCTTGGGGCATTGACCATCTCTCTAGGAAGCCTGTTCCAGTGTTTGACCACCCTCTCGGTAAAGAAATGCTTCCTCGTGTCCAGTCTAAACCTCTTCTGGTGCAGCTTTGAACCGTTCCCACATGTCCTGACACTGGATACCAGGGAAGAGAGCTCAGCACCTCCCTCTCCACATCACCTCCTCAGGAAGCTGCAGAGAGCCATGGGGTCAGCCCTCAGCATTCTTTTCTCCAAACTAGACAAGCCCAGAGTCCTCAGCCGCTCCTCACAGGACATTCCTTTCAGCCCTTTCACCAGCTTTGTTGCCCTCCTCTGGACATGTTCAAGTACCTTCACATCCTTCTTAAATTGTGGGGCCCAGAACTGGACACAGTACTCAAGGTGAGGCTGCGCCAAGGCTGAATACAGATGGATAATCACCTCTTTTGACCAGCTGGTGATGCTGTATTTGATGCACCCCAGGATGTGGTTTACCCTCTTGCTGTTAGGGCACACTGCTGACTCCTCTTGAGCACCCTCATTCAACTCCTCCATCCAGATCATTGATAAATATATTGAACAGAAATGGACCTAGAGTTGAACCCTGAGGAACACCACCAGTAACTGGTCACCAGCCAGATGTAGCCCCATTCACTGCAACACTTTGAGCTCTGCCCTTCAGCCAGTTCTTCCCCAGCACACCATGAACCTGCTCATCCCACAGTTGGGTAACTTGTCCAGGGGGATGCTGTAAGGGACAGTATCAAAAGCCTTACTAAAATCCAGAAAAACTACATCCACTAGGGTGAAGGATATCAAATCAGTTAAACAGGACTTTCCCTTTGTGAACCCATGTTGACTGTGCCCAACGATTGCATTATTCCTTAAATGCCTTTCAATAGTACCCAGTATGATCTTCTCCATAATTTTCCCAGGAAGTGAGGTTAGATTCACAGGTCTGTAGTATCCTGGGTCTTCCCTCACACCTTTCTTGTAAATTGGAATAACGTTGGCTAGCTTCCAGTCCGCAGAGACCTCCCCAGACTCCCAAGACCTCTGGTAGATGATTGAGATGGGTCCTACCATAACATCCATTAGCCCTTCATAACTCTGAGATGAATCCCATCAGGCCCTGTGGACTTGTGAACGTTCAGCTGATACAGCTCATCCCTGACAATTTCAGTGTCCGCAAATGGAAAGTCACCATTCCCACACTCATGGTCCTCCAACTCACAGGACCAGGCAGCCCAAGGTCTGTCAGTTTTATTAAGGAGTGAGGCAAAAAAAAGCATTGAATACCTCCATTTTTTTCTTCATCTCTATTAACCAGATGACCATCTTCAACAAGCACCAGTCCCATGTTTTCTTTAGACCTCCTCTTGCTATTAACATACTTAAAGCTCTTGTTACTTGACACAACAATAGCAAGTTTCAACTCAAACTGGGCTTTGGCCTTTTGTGTCTTCTCCCTGCATATACAAACCACAGCTCTGTAATCTTCCTGTGAAGCCTGACCTCACTTCATTTCTTTTTCCTCTTGAGCTCCACGAGGAGTTCCCTGTTCAGCCAAGCTGATCTGCCCCGCTTGGTTGACTTACAACACAATAGGATTGCCTGCTCCTGTGCTTCTAAAAGGTGCTTCTTAAAGAACTGACCAGCACTTGTGGAATCCTAAGCCCCCGAAAGCATATTCCCAGGGTAGTCCGTTGTATCTCTCAAATTGAATTTATTAAGCTTACTTTAAAATATTCTATTACAGAATCAGTTCTCCTACAGTACCTGCAACATTCATTTCCCCCAGCTGGGATGGGATGAAAGAGAAATAACAGCTGCAGTAGCCACCACATAATAGAACTTAATTTAGCACTGACCTATCTTTATTCCAGCTTTAAATGCTACGGACAAGATGTCTAGCTATGATGGAAGAAGTCAGATTTTAGATTGCCATTGTAGTACATATAGAATTAGAGTAACCTACAGGTCTTCAAATCAATAAGAAATATAAACAAAATACTGTCATTAGCATAAATACATGTCTGTTCTCACATTTTGTAAATTTGCCCAGCCTCTTAGAAGGGTTGGGAGGACAAGTATAACCATTAATGTATTTATTTATTCAAAGTAATATGAAATTTCAAAGCAGGGTCCGGTTCCAGATCTTCTTAGGCCTCAGATTCATGTTTTTTATCTCTACAACTCTCCTTCTCAAAGAAGAATCAACATCTCTTTTACCTACCTGCAGAATCACAGACTTTCTCAGAAAGTTCTATGCGAGCGTAACGCTTTGCTTCAGGACCTTCTGTCTGCCCAGTTACACAATATCCTGCTGTTTTTCTCATTTTCTTATTCCATATTATTGTCATTTTCTCTGGTAACTGAAAAACAAAGCAGTACATGTAATCTGCCCTCACCTACCTCTCTTATCTTCTTCTGGCCCTCTGGCTTCCCCTTACATTTACTGCAAAGCCAGTGCAGGATATCTCTGTTAGTGTGCTCTTAACACTGTTGTCACTTAAGATGCAAACCCACCCACCCTCCATGGCTTCTTATTCCCATCATCAGTTCTTCTGTAATCAACACTGGGAGTTTCACAATGCAGGATGAGACAAAAAGTCCCTTAGTTCCTCTGTTCTGCTTCCAACGGTGCCTAACACATGCTGCTTAAGAAGCAGCACAGGACAGGTCAGGCATAAACCAGAACTTCCTCTTCAAAAAAGGTACAATTCCCAACTGCTAGTCATTTGCAAGAAAACATCTCACTGAGCCACAGGTGGTTCCTTTGCATTAAATAGCCCTTCAAGTTGTCTTCTGGTGTTTTGGGGAGAGTGTGTATGTTTAAGAATACATATGCATTGTTAGCATCCACAATAGTCTATGATCAGAAGTTCTACAACTTAATAATTTACAGGTCAAGAACCATCTACTTTGGTTGTTCTGAACCTACAACTTACCATTTTAATTTGATGCATCTTCACACTGGGAGAGGGTGAATAATCACCTCTTGCTTATCCTCTGTGCTGCTCCTATTTTATAAGCCCTCATCATATCTATCTTGGTTAGTTTTGTTCTTTTACTAACAGTTTTCTGTCATATAAATTAGTTAATGAGCTTAAGTAAATGGTCCAATAGCAGTGAGTTCCAGCACAAGTACAGGGCTGAAGCACTGGAGAGCAAGATATTTTGCTTTTAGCCATAGTGAGCCTGTTCAGCTCAGCTGTACATGAAATCATGACCTCAGCCTGTCCTTGGCCAGCTCAACAATATTTTCCAAGCTGCACAGAAACATTTTCCTTCCTGAAGGAAATTCTATTGGAATTGCTGCGGGCAGCATCCTTCCTTTCAAGGACATTTCTCATCAGAGGAGGGTCTCCAGTATGGCAGAAGATGTAAAGGTCAAGGCAGCAGTTCTCTGAAATTGAATCTTCAATTCAAAACACAACTTACAGATTTAGGTTCAACCAAAACTGTTATTCAAAGGATAAGCAGCTTTTAAATCTGTTCCAGAATGGCAGCCGTGAACATGAAACAGGAATGAACGAAGATTGTCTGAAGCATGACTAAGCCTGAGGCCCTAACAACAAAGGGAAGTGCTTTTATCCATCAGCTCCCTGCTCCCCAGTGTATGCTCCTGCCACTTGCCCTTTGTCAGCTGCAGGCAAGAAAGTTGTGCTACAACTAGCTATTAGGCTGTGGTAACGATGCAGAGTTCACTAGTACATGTTACTTCAGTAAAAGCCAGAGAAGCAATGGTGGAACCTTGAACTTCTTTCAGCAGCAGAAAATACATTAAGATAAATATCAGTCACCTCTTCAAAGATGGAACTGATCCATGGCCCCTCGTGTAGCAGTTTCTCTCATCAAGGACTCTTGGACACCACCCAGACTGCTCACTTAAGGACGGTACACCATTACAGCTGGGAAAGTGAGCCAAGCTGAAAACTGCTGCATCACAGTGGTGATAAACCCCTTCCAAAGAAATTGCTTGAACTAATTCAAACATAAGCTGTTGCTATAAAGCTTAACTTCTACTAACTGAAGAGGGTGAAGAGCAATCACAACAAAAAGTGAGGAGGAACATATTAACCAGCATTTTAGAATTGTCATTTTTGTTTTGAAGCCAACCTTCTGCTCAAAGATGGTACTATTATACAGACAATAGAGCTTTTGTGCCAGCTCCTCTTTGTTTTTCTTGAAATACTTCACATAGTGGGAAGCCGGATTTGAGAGATCTTGCAAGAAGCAGCCATGCACCGAGCACGCTCTTAACCTGCAAGAAAAGCCATAAAGCAGTTTACTGAAGTACAGAGATATCACATTGAAAAACAATGGCCACTTTATTGGCTATAAAGATCTCTGGGATGCTGCCACTGGCATAAACCTCCCCTGACTCTTTTCACTAGCTAGCCCTCACGAGCCCAGTGGGGTGCACATGCTTATACTGTCTTCTTCCCCCTTCAGGGGCATGAAGGGGTAGAGCTGTTGCAGCAGTTCCACAGTTATTTCATTAATTCACAAAACTAGATTATGAGGACTCCTAAGTAGGAAAAAGACGGTGGCTGAGATCTTTGTGACACAGCGAGCCACAATTATACAAAGCAGGGGTCGGTCTCTTCTCCCAGGTAACAAGTGATAGGACAAGAGGAAACGGCCTCAAGTTGCACCAGGGGAGGTTTATATTGGTATTAGGAAAAATTTCATCACTGAAAGGGTCGTCAAGCACTGGAACAGGCTGCCCAGGGAAGTTTTGAGTCATCATCCCCGGAGATATTTAAAAGACATGTCGATGTGGTGCTGAGGGACATGATTTAGTGGTGGACTTGGCAGTGGTTAGGTTAATGGGTGGGCTTGATGATCTTAAAGGTCTCTTCCAAACAAAACAACTCTATGATACCAAAACTTGATCAATATATGAACAGCCCTAACATGATCACCCACAATAAAGGTATATTTTCAGAAACATAGCCAAAGATGTTCTGGGAATCCTCCAGAATTCATTCAGGGGAAGCAGATATTCCACTAGGATGACTAACTCCAAGACAAAGCATCAGCTTTGAAAGCATCATTTAAAGGTTTTGTATTGGTGTACACAATGATAAAATGACGAAAGAAAACATGACATTTCTAAAAGGCAGAATAAAGACAGCTATTAGAAATGAAAGACGTTCTTATGAAAAGCTTAAGCTGCATCCATGTATAGAAAGAGAAACATGAATTCTGCAAGTTATAAGGATACAAGTCAAAAATATCAAGACAAGCTTGTTAAAAGGCATGAATTCCTAACAGAATCAGTTTTGATATATTTTCAGAGGCACGTAACTGGATAGGGCCAGCACACGTTAGGAGTATGCTGTGCCAAGACAAGGAATAGCAAGAGAGCTAAAATTAGCAAAAAAGATCGAACATTTGTCAGATTTGCCATCAATTCCTCTAAGCAGAGATTAACTTATATTCTCCCTGTCATACCTGAGACTGAAAGCTTTGATTTCCAGCTACTTAACTGTTAACAACTCTTGAATTATTAGAAGTTTCTAGGTACCAGGAAAAATCAGAACATCATCCTAGGCAAAACGCTTAGTGTCTCTTTGTCCATCTATAATGGTCCTAGAACATAGAAAAGATGGAAAAACACATACCTTTTCTCTGTCTTTGCTGATTGTGAGCAACTGACTGATTCATCCCTAGGAATTTTTGCAGAAGACATTATCCTGGAAGGTGTTTCTTGAAGTGAAATGGAGTTTGGCCTTGGTGTCTTGACTCCCTCCCCTTTCAAGGGCTGGGCACCTTCACAGGGTGGCTTGATGTTTTCTAGTTCAACAGAAAGAGTTACAGGATTGCACATTGTCAAGGAATAGGGAGCACAGATGTCAGCAACCAGGTAAATGGTGAAAAAAGTCAAATATTCTACCTCAGCATACACAATCTTACTGTGCATACTTGAATGCAAAGGCTTTTGCAACTGACAGAAAGGGAATTTGCTGTTATATACTACAAAAATTACCGTTTGATGAAGGAGTGGCAGACTCCAAACTTTCAAACATTGTTAGGAGGAAGCGGAGGGAAAAGTATTTGCAACCTCAGTCAGGCATTTCTGTGACATTTCACAAATTCTAAATACATCACCAGCACGCTGGGAGCACTAATGCAGAGACACCATTTGAACAAAAAACCAATCGTTCTAACCTTCTGTTGTGTGCCAGAAGTCATTTGTTTCACAGGCAAGTTCTGATCAGATCACTGCCTATTTCCCCAGTCCACGTCTGGACAGATTGCTAAAATGACTGACCCCCACACCAGAAATCAAGGACCACTTCAAGGTTTGCAGTTTCAGTAGACATTCTCTCTGCTGGCTTTTCTATAACTGCTCTCCTATTTGGGGCACTTGTCTCCTTTCACCATTCAGCCATATACAGAGAAGCCAGTGCAGTTGCCAGCTCACTTCTAGAATACATTTTCTAGACCACATTGCCATATTCCAATAAATAAAAAAATTTGCTCTTTCCCAGTGCATTTTTCTGTGCTGTCAGCCGTCCTCTTCCATTGGTCTCCTTGCCCTGAACTAGTCCTTGTTAGTGAGGAAACCACCCTGCATTTACTCTTCTAGAAAGAGTTTTGTTTTCACCTGCTTATACTCGGCAACAGCCCTTTTCACCCTTTGCAATCTTTCAGTTGGAGCTCACTTCAGTCAGTCAAAAGAGAGAAGGAGCTACTGATTTAAGAAATTCTCATTAGAAACTCTACTTTAAAGTCAATTGTAAGTCCAAATTCTAGATTAACAGCATCTAAACTGCTCAAAATTTCAGTCCTACCAAAATGACAGCTTCACATTAACTGCTATCATACATTAAAAAAAATTATCATTCAAAACCACTAGTTAGATTTGTTTTCAGCACAATTTTAAAAAGTAAAAATGCCTACAATTATAGGAATTATAAAAACAAGCAAGAGTGAAAAACTTAAATCTTGATACCACAAGACTAGTAGCATCACATTTCAGAATGCTCAGAGGAATAATTTCTAACTGCATCAAATTCAGTCGCAAGATGCTGGGTTGCACTTCTAAAGCATAAACCACCCAAAGGAAAAGAACGAGGCAATTAGCACTACCACTGCTGCCAACAGGTAGCTTCCAAGTTAGCTAAGAACAATTGCTTACCTATAACGCTTGGCTGGTAGACAGTTCTACTTGTGCTTAAGATTGGTTTTTGGGGTATACTCCGTTTCCTTATTCGTTCTATTAATGATTCAAATTCGTCATCTGAGCTATCTGATTCTACGTCTCTACTTTGTCGTAGCACCACAGCTGGCACTTTGTTTTCTGTACTCTTTTCACAGCTCCTGTCTTTCCTTCTAACAGGCAAGTCTGGACTGCCTCTGGAAATAGAGTCTTTCAGATTTTGTGGAGGTGGAAGTTTTATGCACCTCCGATTCTCTGTCTTGTCTTTCACTCCCCCTTTTTGGTAGTCATGCCATGAACTCTCTACAAAGACAGAATCGTCAGTGTCACTTGAAGTCTCCGAGTACTGCAGTTCTCGGCAGCAAGTGTTTTTCTTTCCAGAAGTCATCAACCTCTTCGCGGTCTGAAGATCATTCTGTGCTGCAATTCAAAAGAAACAGCTTAAAATTTTGGTAATTTCATTTAGGAGACCTGCCTTTGTCTCAACACAAAAAAAAAAAACAAACCTTGAAAGACAGGAAAACACAAACAATAGAAAGATATCTTTGCACATTCTTTATTATGCCCTGCTCATTTACCGTCACACTAAATAGAGAGATACTGAAAGATGTATAAAAAAAAAAAGTAGCTTAAGCCCCATGTATGTATACATCAGCAACCAAGGCCTAATAATCCTGAATAGGTAGTGTCATGGTTTAGTCTCAGACAGCAACAAAGAACCACGTGGCCGCCCTCTCAAGCTTCCCCCCCGCCATGGGGAAGAAAAAGGCAAAACTATTGGGCTGAGACAAAGGCAGTTTAACAGAAGAGCAAAGGGAACAGGGAAACAACAACAACAACATGGATAGAGGAATGTACAAACATGATGACACCGACCGGACCCAGGACACCCCAACCCGCTGCAGGACTTCCCAGACTGGGCATGGCTCACATGGGATGGAATACCTGTGTCCCTGCAGGAGCCTGGGAAAAATTAACCCTATCCCTGTTGGAACCAGGACAGTAGCTAGTGCTGGCATAATCTTCATTCCCGTAAGAAAAGCTACATGCAAGAGTAAGGCTGAACATTTCATATTAAAGTTTTATAAAACCACCAAGTGAAGGGTGACTTAAAAAAATGCTCAGCCTAAGCTGATTGCACCATAGCCTACAGCACTTACACTTGCCAACAAACAAGGCTTCTGACATCTCAGATTTGACCTATCAAGATCAAGGGATCACATCAGATCTATCGGTGACTTATATTTTCTGCTTCCCCAGTTTCCCCTCCAGACACCATTCCATTAGCTTTTTAGTCTGCAGCTGGCACACGTATTTCAGGTTGACCTTCACACCTGGTGCAAGAGATCTCACCCTTCTTGATCAGGGCTTCTCCAGGTTCACAGGAGATCACTGTTATCATCCCTCATCTACTAGAGCTCTATCACCTGATCGCTGGCCTAGTGGCTGTGTCAAGAACTCCAGAGCCCTGTTCGCTCCTTCTAGCAAAGACTGGTTTGCTCGTACCCATAAGAAGTGCGCCAGACAGCTGTGTCAGGCTCTGAATGTTAGTAAACCAAGGCACTTTCCGTCTCTTGGGGGAAAACAGGGATCCTCTGCTCAGACAAGCACTGAAACCCCTCTCTTTCCACTCACTAGAATTCCCGCCTCATATTTGCTGTTGGACAATTACTTGCCATTCTTTGTTGTGCTCTTTCTCACTTTAAAATCCGAGAAGAAATCATCCGAGTCATCAATGAAGTCCTTCAAACTGTAAAACAAGCAAATAACGTGAAAAAGAGGCAGGCATAAGTAAGTTTGCCTTACTGAAAAAGCAAACCAAAAAAAGCCACCCAGTATAACATTATCAGTTTTTCACAGCAAGTGTTAGCAACTATGTCCATTAATAGGAATGGCAATAGAGCACGTACACCTCCAAACATCCCCTTTTACATTTGACCGGAATACACAGATTGAACATATAACAGTTCTATCTGCACTCATTCCTCTACACATCTATCTGCCTATGAATCACTAAAAGTTTTGATCATTTCTCCGTATTGCGAATAGTAGACGTGATACAGAAAACTACTATATAAACATCGAAAAGTCATTAATTACAGCACCCACCTTGCCTCTGCCTTCTTAGAAACGGATTTGGGAGTTTTCATTCTAGCTAGAACTAAACCAATAAAAGATTAATTAAGAACAACGTTTGTTTCTTTTGTTACAGATTTTTTTAAGAGAAAAGTTTGCAATTAGTAAAAATTCAGTCTAAAATCTTAAGAAAACCCCACCCAAACACAAGAATCCTTTTCATATAATTCCAACTCTCAATTCCTCCAAGCTGACAGCAGCTGTCTAGCATTTCCTTTGTTATTCAATCCTTGCCCACCACAAAGCCAAATAAGGAGTGCTGTTATGTATCTTGCAGTATCCAGTATGGCCTCCTCATATATATGGATCGTTGGGGGTGGAATTCAGTAACCACAGGTAGTAGTTATCCTACTGCAAAGAGGTGTCCATATGCCTATTCCACTAAGTGACTCTAAAAAAAAAAAACGTTCAAACAAAATGGTAACAATAATACCCCACTGCAGAACAGCAATTCAATACTACTTCTCAGAAATAAATGTGTTTTAATCACTCCAGGAATATCGTGGTGACTGCTAGACATGAAAACACGGTTCAGGCAGCAGTACCGGACATGCCTGAAGTATTGACTCTTGAGAGATGATCAGAAATGCCATCAAAATATCACACACCTTCTTCATTATGAGAGACTCAAGTGAGTTGAAGGGGAACAAATTTCATTAAAGCATAAATCAGGCTGGAGGGAAGGGAAACAACTGTCCCTTCTTCAGAACATAACGGGCCATAATAGCAGTTGAGTGTTTGTTCTCACAAGATGAGGTTGCAGGCACGACTTCAAGGGGATTATAGACTTTTGCACTACGCAGTTAGCCCAAAACCAGAGGATAGGTTTGCTTGATAAAGCCTTCACGGTTGACCAGTAGATTCTGGTCCCAGGGAGAGCAGCTGAGCTACACCCAAATGCTCCCCTGAAAGCACACTGTAAGTTAAAAAGCATAAAGTGTAGCATGGGACTGAGTGTTGCCCTTTTTGAAGAGCACAAGAGCAGGGAGGGAAAGAATTCAAGACTGTGAAGCTCCAAAAGTATTTGGAGCAATAAGTTATTTTCATTTTTAGCACTCAGTAGTCTTCACCACTACGTTCATTACAAAAGAAGTAAACACAGCACCTGCTGCCTTCCGAGCCTCCACATCAAGGGGGCTCATTGAAGCACAAATGGCCATCAGCCAGAAGCTTTCCTAGATGATCATAACTACGGTGTTCTTAGACCATAAAGCAGCACCATACTAATAAGGCTGACAGCTGGTCACAAGAAACCGAAAGCTTACAGAAAAAATGACTTGTTACTTAATAAATCAACTCTCTTTAGTTTCTTGTCTCTTGGCACATATTTTCACTTCAGTCTTTCCTACAGCTGTCATTATAGTGATAGTATAGCAATAGAATAGCTTTGCAAATATTCCGCTCCCAGCCCCAACTAGCTATTCTCAACTACCTTCCATGCCAGAGCTGACACATGACTTTGGTCTCAAGAGTGTCCTGGATGGAGGAGGCAAAAAAATAAAAGAGTAGAAAAAACGAGCAGGCCATCAAATATCTAAGTTTTAAAAATTACAGGTAAGTGAACAATGACCTAATGAGTGGACAATATTGAAATATTTATCAGATTTAAAAGCCCAGGGGTAGTGCGGGAACTATACACAGCACATTTTCGTTCAAATGGACGTAAGCAGTACGACTTAACAATGCGTAAGATCATTCACATGGCCCTGAGGCAGAGCAAGCACAAACTCTACAGTAATGAGAAATCTGCTTTAAAAGCAGCTGGATGAACAGGAGAGTGATATGCAAAAGGCAAAATAAACAGATACGACTTGTTGTCTTACCATTCATTTCTACTGTCTCTGTTCAAACAATGAATACGCACTAAGGAACACATTGCAAGATTTACAAACCTTTAAATTACTTACCAGTCTGAAACCCACTTGAGATGCGGTAGAGCCGTTAGGCCGTCTAAGGAATGAGCTAAATAGAATTCTTGCAATAGGAAAAATAAATAGGGTACTCAACTACCTTAGCACAAAATGACTGTCATGATGGCTATTACCAAAAACAAAAATACACACATCAGGTTTTCTATGTACAGGCTAAACATAAGGATAGGAAGTTATGCACAGCAGAAGCCACCATGTGAAATTTAGCATTCACTTCCGTCATACCAAGACCTTGAGCCACTATGAAAAGCCAAAAACATCCTTCCGACTAGTTAAGACTCATGCAGTAAAAGCCACAACAGGTAAGAGGGATGTCAAAGTAGTTTAGACATGTGTTTGGAAAAGTAACTGCTTATTCGAAGAGACTAAGAAGGAAGCAAGTGAGTGACAGGGAACAGGCAAAACAAAAAAATAACGCAAAGCAAAAAACATCCATTGAGACATGAGATTCAAGAACACTCACTGTGGCATATAGCTACCAACACTGCACTGCAAGGAGAAAACATACTTTGCAGCAGGAGAAATGAAAGAAAATCATGTGTAAAAACAACTTCACTATAAACTAGATAGAAAAGCATCCCTTTTCATACTCCTTCAGAAAACAAACTAACCTATGCTATTACTTACACATTTCAAATTCATCCTCACTGCTGGAAGAGAAGTACAGGGCATAGCTGCAAAAAATGAAATGCAGAACAGTATCAAGAACACTAGGTCAGCAGCAAGTAGCTCTGCATCTCTGCTGGCCTGAAATACCTGTGAACACTCAAAACCAATTATATGCTGAAAACACACTGACCATCTCAAATAGGCTGAACTGTTTTAAGTTATTTAAAAGAGACATTAGAACTTGTATGTTAAAACTTGTAACAACCATATACGTTCAGCATTCAAGTAGTAATCAATTGCTGTCAAAATCTGAAAGACTGGCCTGTTTGGAGAGACAGGCTTAGGACATTACATTGGTTTAAGTTTTAAATTGGGTGCCAGAAGGGATAGAAAGCTTGTTTCTCATCTTACACATGGTATATGATCAGGTAGAGAATGCTGTGTTGTATTAAGTCTGAAACCTCAAAACATGCAACAACAAGAAACAAGCTGCTTTTGTATAACATACACTTTAATATGAGCGCCATGAACATTAAGCAAACTGCAGCTTCCATAAAGCTATTTTAGGAGGTAGAATGGATGTGTTACCATTTGGACTGCAATTCTCATGCACACGTAGAGGCAAGCCATGATACTCTTACCAAAATATTTATTTCATTTTCTGACAAAAAAACCCCAAATATTAACAATTTTAAAAATACACTATGCAACTGCTTGAAAATATGAACACAGCTTCTTTTTACTTGCATTGAAGTTACCCAAAATTTACAGACTATGATTCTGAAACCTGTTAACACCTACCGATTACCATAAAACAGTGGAGGGCGTAATCTAAAATTATATCTAGGTAGGATCGATAAGCAGTGAAGGACGCGGGACCTCACCTGCCGTCCCGCCGGCCCTGGCTGGCCGGGCCGCGCCCGCCCGCAGCCGACCCGCGGTACGAGCCGCCATAGCCGGAGCCTGAGGGCCCGCCGTCTGTCGGGGTGGCGGCGGCAGGGCGCTCCCCGCGGTCCCTCTGCTGCGGCGGGGTCCCGTCCCGTGCCTCCTTCCGCTGCGAACGGGGCCGGGCCGAGCCGGGGGGGGAAGGGCCCGGCGGCCCCCGGCCCGCCGCCGCCCGCTCCATCCCGCTTCAAATCGCCCGCGCTCCGCGCAGCGCTTCCGGGTCAGGTCAGCGCCCGCGCCTGCGCAGCGGGGAGCGGGGCGGGCCCGCCGGGCAAAGCGGGGCGAACATCCCAGTGAACATCGCAGGAGCGCTGTGACCCCCCCGTCACACCAGAGCGCTGTCGCCAGAGGTCGGGGCCGGCGGCGGGAACCGCAGTCCGCAGCGAGGCACAACAGGCACCTGCTGCACATCGGCAACAGCCCCAGCACCGCAGCAGGGCTGACACTAACCTCAACTACAGCCCCTGATCCGCCACAGAGACTCAGGAGTTGGGGAATGTTATTACTGGCGCTTGTTCAAACAAAAAAATAATCATTTACACAGAGGCCATGACCTTCAAGGTACCGCAGAGCGTGACCCGAGGTGACAGCACGCTGAAGGCCGGCAGAAACAAGCTGGGCCCCAGAACACTTCTGGATTAAGCACGCACAGGCACCAGAGCTTCCGTGCTTGGGGGGGGGGGGGGGGTTTAGCCCAAGCCCATGGAAACAGAAACATGTGCGTACAAGATCTACGCTTACCTGGGAATATTTCTGCTGGAATAAATAGCCTTATTTAAGACAAAATTACAGAAAGGAAGATGAAAGGGTGAGCTGTTCAGAATACTTTTCTAACACCATCCCAAAAAGGGCAGCAGAAAACGTGAAACGCTGGTCAAATGAGTCAAACTGGCAAACCAAAGCTTTATTTTTTGTTTAAAGTCTTTGCTACAGTACCTAGGACTGCACTTCTATACATAATTAACAATCATTCCTGAAAGATCTGTATTTGGCACCAGTTTGTGTTTACCTCGAACACTTGTGGGGAGGATTAATTTCAAATCAAATTTGGTTTTTCAACAAAATAGGAGCTGCCATCATGAAGGCAATTAGCTGACTTATTGGAGAAGCTTAAAAACAAACAAACAAACAAACAAAAAAACCCCAAAGTCCTTATCTAAACCAACACATTACAGAGAGCTCCAAAACAGAGGTCAAACATTAAAAGGCTGATATAGGCTTAAGTGGTTTATAAAACCTATAAAAAAAGACTACACCAGCAAATATGCCCTTTCAGTCCACATGGTTTAGAAATTAATGCAGGGAGCAACACTCGTTAGCTGGAAATCTTGTCATGGGAGAACCACACATATACCAACAGGAGTATCCAAAAATCAAATGTTAAAATGCTCCAATTCCCAATCCACATAAAAGGAGAGAGATTCATAGGAAGGTTAAATCAATCCATGAAATCATAATTGGTTGGGCAGTTCGAACTTCCCCCAGCAACCACTACATCACTCATACACACTGGCTCACATGTACACAGCTCAACCCCATTCAAATTCCTCAATGGAATAAAAGTATCCCAGGCTCTATAGAGTCTTTCCCTATCATGCAAGAAATTAGTCTGGCTGTGCTTTAATCACCATCATGTATTACTTCAGCCACAGAGTACCAGGCAGATTAAGTAGAAATGCACTGTTTTTAGCTCATCATCTCTGCAGAAGTGTTTGAGAGGCTCAGTTCCCGGAGAGTTCTGGGTGGGCACACAGCCAGCCTTTCTTCACGCAGACTCACTGGCCTCTACTGGCTTAATCATGTGGTCCGGTTTGTTGCCAGCAGCGTAGTGATCCCACATCTGAAGATAAAGCCGCTCCAGGTCCATTGTGTACTGTTTCGTGTTGAACAAAGGACTGGATATTCTCTGCTTCCAGACTTTGCCACGTATTTTTTTCAGGCTACAAAAAGAGTTAAAGCAGTCAGGAGATGTTCCAAACACTTCTCAATACTGTTTATTTTTGAAATCGACTATTTTCAGCTAACCCAGAACTGCCCAAACAACTGTTTCAAAAATACCACTTCCACCAAATCCACATTGCTGTTTCATCCCCTCATCATTTCTGACAGACTAGCATGACCCACTTCAACTCAGTAGAGCTGCAGCATGAATGCACCAACTTGCTGCACTATCTGTCCTGCAGTAATTTTTTACAGCGCGATTTTAACTCACAGTAAGTGACAAACTGCTTAATCTTCAATTTAAAAAGAACAAAAGGTAAACTACACTGTACTTTTTACATGAGCAATTTCTTCAGAACAGGTAGCATTATTAATCAGTTCGGAGTGCTGTTAAGTTTACCGTAAAAGCAGAAACTGAGTTAACTGCAAGACAAGAAACCTCTAGATGAGGATTGCTTAGCTATTTTAAATATTTTAAATATTAAGGTATCTGCAAGATTAAAACTACTGATAAGTCTCAGCACTGTGCCCAAATACAGCACTTGACACACTCGATGTTACCACATGACACAGTATAATGTTGCTTACTATTCCAGGTCAGTTCCCAGTTTCACAGCAATATCCTCGTACTCCTGTCTACTTTTTGCAATGAGCTCAAGACAACCCAGGCAAGTAAGCTGTGAGGCAGCAACTCGGGATGCAAGAGTCTCACCTGAAAAAAAAAAACCAATTAAGTATCAAGAGTAAGCTTATCAAGTAACGTACTGCAGCGTATGAGTTACTTGCTTCTACAAGAGGCAACGAAGTTTGCTCGGCTTTCTGTTTGTTCTTAAAAATGAATAATATTCAAACCCATCTGTTCTAGGTCGGTTCCCCGCTGTGTTACCTGGCATAGTGACCATTGGAGTCCCAGCCCAGAGGACATCCATCCCAGTTGTGTGCCCATTGCAAAGTGGAGTATCTAGACAAACGTCAGCCAATTGCCCTCTCCTCACATGTTCTTCTTTGGGGGCAACAGGAGAAAAGATGATTCGGTTTTGGGAAAGACCCAAGTTTTGTGCGTATTGCTGAATATTAGGTTCTCCTACAGCTGGGAAACGTAGCAGCCACAGCACACTGTTTGGAACCCTTTTTAGGATCTATAACAAAAATGAAGAAGCAAATACAGAAAGTTCGGTCAGAAACATTTCCTTTTCCAAACATGAAATTTCCACATACCAAAATGAAGCAAAAGGCATAATCATTCAATAGTTTAATCTTCTGAGGCACAGAGCAGGAAAAGAACAGATTACCACTTCAAGTGGGATAACTGGGACTGCATTTCTAATCCCATTGAAAGAGACATCAACTCTGAGTGATAGTTCATAGAGCTTAGAGAGTAAGCCTTGAAATTTATGATCACATTTATAGGCCCATTCTATGGAATACAAAAAGATTACCCCTCAAGTAATTCTCAGCGATACACTGTAAACCGGATCTTGATACAGATCCTCAGTGCTCAGATCTATCAATCTACCAAATGCCAAGGCCAGTTATAACTTAACTGTAATTTTTCACTGGCTAGAAGCACAGATGTGATTTGCAATCAATCTAAAAAATTCTAAATTCTATTAAGACTAAGTCCTGCAACATAAGCACCGTAAGGATTCAAACAGCTCAGGGTCAGTGTTTTCCATGGAGCAGTTACAGTTTTAACTTGTATGAAGCTTCAGCTAACTTGAACAGACCAGCTATGTTCCATAGGTCTGACCTTAGATTTCGTATTAAATACAGATACTCACATTAGCCCACATCTGTAAAGTGGAAGGATCAATCTTATACAGCTGATTAAAGTTACAGTATACAACAGCATCCTCTGGTAAGCCATACTGAGAACGGGTAGTAACAATTATAGTTCGTGGCACTTCTTCACCAGTTGCTGCTTTGTTGTTAATCTAAAGAAAAAAAAAAAAAAAAGAAAAAGAAAACCAGCTATTGGAACACTGACATTGCAGGAGACAAGCCTACGCCCTGTGAAACTGGCCTGAGACACACTGCAACATTTGTTAGCATGGTAAGTTTCTGTAAGCATACCTTTACTTTTATTATACAAAACCAAAATTGTTTACTTACGCATTAACAAGAAATTAACTGGTATGCATACACCTTTGTGGATGCCGCAACACTGCAACCACCAAGGCACAAAACACTGGGCAATTTCATGCCCTTGCTCTATCTCCCTGAAATTCCAAGTAACTGGAATAATTGGAAAGAAGAATCATAAAAAGAGGCATTACACATGGACTCCACCCCTCCTTAAGGTCATTTCATTTCCTTGAGACCAAAACTGAAATTCAACGAATTCTTCAAGGAAGAATAAAACGGTATTTAGAAAGCAAAGGGGTTTTTTTTGTGGTTGGGTTTTGGGGGGATTTTTTTGTTTTTTTTTTTCATTGGCATGAGGCTTTTTTTTGTTTGTTTTTTTTTTTGTTTTTGTTGTTGTTGTTTTTGTTTTTTAAGATAAAAGACAACCGGTACAGAACAGATAGTCAAGACTTAAGACGCAGACTAATATGTAACTGACAGACTGTAATAAACTAGCTGACAGGGAAATAATGGGAAATGATGAAAATTACACTACAAGAGTTATTAATGGGACTTTCAAAAAACAACAGATCTTACAGCCTTCACAAAGAATAGGAATATGCTAATAAAAACCAGCACAGGATGAAGCTGGGATAATCAGAACACCATGCAAGAGTCTTGAGGATTAGTAAAATGCAATTATGATTTTTAATTTTTTTTAAATGATGACAGGCAATGGTGGAATCAAACATCAGTACAGATAGGGCAAAAACAGGTACTTGGAGTTTTTCTTTTTATATATATTTTACATACTTATATATTTAAAATTTATCTCAGGGGCAGTGCAGCCAGCCAAAGTAAGCTTACTGTTGACAAACTTGACATGAATGACGACTGTGTCACTGACTCCGTTAGAAGATGCACAAGATAATTTGGTTCAACAAAAGTTTGTAAAAGTGCTGTTTATCCAGGTCACTGAGGAGACCTCAAAAACACAATGCCCAATTCTTGTTGGCCTACGCCCAAAAGTAGCTGATAGCAAATTAGAACAAGCACAAAGAAGGGTTATATTAGTGCAACCAAAAGACAGAGAAATCCTGTTTTAAAAGTGCACCAACAGAGCTCAGATTGTTTCATCTTGGTGGTGGAGTGCTAAGACAAGAATTCTCTGTTATTCTCAGGGGACAGCAATTTCAGAAAAAAACGCTAGCAAGCTTTCTGAGCAGACTAAGACATAACCTATTTCGAGCTTAACGGGAAGTTTCAGCTGTGAACAAAAGAATTCATACAATGAAACCAAGGCATGAGATTACGGATAGAGCAGTGATGTCATTTTATGAGACTTTTTGTTATAAAGAGTATCTTGAAGGACTGTAAACTGAATAAAATTCTTAACTCAAAAGAGTTATGCCAATGTCAAAACATGGTATTTTTAAAAAGGAAGAAGTATTAAACAAGATCAGTAACTGTCACTATCACTAAAATCCCATGAACTGTTCAGCACTGAGAGGTGGTGGTATAGTGCATCATTCAGAAAGATGTAAGAAGATGAATAAACACCATTGAGATACAGTGGAGTAACTTTGCCTATATTACCCAGAGATTTTTGTGTAAAGGAAGAACACAACTGAAACTGGGTAACTGCTCACAAATGCCTGGTAGGCTGCAGGCAACGAGCAAATCTGCAGGCAATGAGCAAAGCCTTCAAATTCCAAACAACCATGTGTCTACTTTATGCAAGAAGATTAAATTTCTTTGGACTTTGGATACCTCTTGATATAACCCCTCTATCTTTGGGGGTAAAGATCATCTTCCAGTACATCTGTGGTTTATAACACATCTGTGAGTTTCCTTCAGTATGAGAACTAAACACACCAACATGATGACATCTGCTTGGAGGTTTTTCTTCCTTGTTACAGTAAAACATACAGATATAACATAAAACCCAAGAGAACAGCGATTTGAAGTGCCTCACCTGAGTAGTTGCTAATCCATTACTGATGTTGAATCCATTGATAGTTATCTGAATTTGCCCACGATTGATCATCTCAATCACAGCTTCTGCAATTGTGTTCATAGGAATGACTGGCATACTGAGGGCAGCATTGCCGTCTGCATTGTCACAACTGTCAGGACACTTCATCTAAGATAAATCACATAAGCATGAGAGAAAGTACTAGCTTCAGTCCCTAAGACTGAACACACCGAGCAGTAGCTCTCACCTTAACAATCTTGACATCGGGGAGGCTGTCAAGGAAAGCCTTCAAGTCAATACCATTCAAAACAATTCTGTTGTCATAAATATGACCATTGGACTTGAAATCAATGACTGCTTTTTTCTGTTAAAGAAAAAAGAAAAGTTTTGAAAGAGTTTCAAGATCCCTTACCAAGTACTATACTAAGCACTATTTTATAAAGGCAGCTATGGAAAACACCTGCTTTTCTTGACCTATCTTCCTACGTACCTTCAGATGGGGGAACATGTTAGCATGGTCTCCAATAAAGAAAGTGTTTGGCATGTAAGCCAATTTCTCTGAATACTGCTCAGCCACCTCAACCGGGGAAGTTTCTTTATCTGTGATGATATAATCCATGAACAATGCCCCACTGGTTCCAGGATACCCCAGCCACATTGCCTAAAAAACAAGAAAGCAAGGCTCCAGTCCCAGGTTTATTGCAAAAATAAAGGAAGTTAAAAATCAATGCATTGTAAGTTAAATTTTCCACTTAGAGATTCAAGTTCCTTCTTGTGTTTTATCAATTGAAGAGCAACTGCTAATCCCAAACTTTCACTGTCAAGACAGCAAACAGTTAAGGCTGTTCCAAAAATTGATCTCTCAAGGAAAAGGCCAAAGTATCTAACTATGTGCATGTACAGCCAGAATACTAACCATTAGTGATTACAGCTTCTCTTAGCTAAGAGACAACTTCTGTAGCCTACAATGATTCCGATACAGACTTCTCCCATTCTTGTTCCATAAGCATTTTAGAAAATCCTTAGTCAAAAAAATAACTCTGATCCTGACTTACTCTAACTAGAATTTACCTAAGCCTGAAGAGATTAAAATGCAACTCATTTCCGCAACTGCTTCAAAATACCCTTTCTTTGTTCTCACTAGTGCAAGAGGCCAGTGGTGTACAGGAACCTCACAGAATTAAGGAGTTCTCTTTCAGGACATTCACCTACCCATAATGCACATTAAACAAACCCCCCAAACTACTCTGCCTCAACACAAGAAACCTATTTGCCTCACATATGCTCAGCGCTAAAAAGTCTCGCTTACTGATCAACGTGAGCTGCCTTCAATGCTTTTTCCACTCTGCCAGAAGAAAAAGAGAAACTCTTCCTACTCACAAGTGGTTTTTTGGAGATACAGAGACCTCTAACTTAGTTACCTGAATAGGTGCTGGCCTCAGGGCAAATAATTCATTTCGGGCTCCTTTGGTGTAACCATTCATATTAATGAGAATGTGTATCCCATCCTGATGGATGCGGTCTGCTGCTTTTCCATTACATGGTATCTGAAGAATAAATAAATACATGAATAAAAGTTATTTTTGTTTTCAGTCTTTCAGTAATAAATGTGGTTAGTCAGCAGCGTACCAATTAATAAATGTCCACTGCATAATTTAATTTAGATGAGACTTAAATCTTGTCACTCCTGGTTTTACAGAGGTATAAGTCCTCAATTCAGTCAAAAAAACCCCAACAACCTGTTGAAGCCAAGAAAAACATATCTTTGCTAGACACAGTTGAAGCAGTTGCTGACAAAAATGGTAACTGGTACTTGAAGATTGCCTCTGTACATTCTGATACCCAAGGACTGATACCTCGCGAAGCCAAGCTGAGCAAGTCTTGCAGAAAAATATCACAAATGAACCACAGAAGAAACTTCAAGCAACACTGAAACTGCTTCAGTTCTTGGCTAAATCAAAACCAAAGAAGAGCAGAACTTCACACAAGGTATTACCAATGACTTTCAAGAACAGCAAAGCCTTGGAAACCACAACGTGTCTCTTCCTGTCTAATACTGAAAAGTAAACAATTTTCAACAGTTTTAAATTCCTTCCAAGAATTAATTAATTAGTCACTACCTAAAGCAGATAGAATAAATATTTGAAAGACATCTCTAGTTCAGCAGCAGTAAAACAAAAACGGAAGGCTAGAAACTGAAGCTATCCAAACCAGAACAGCCCCCCACCACCACTCCTGTAAGGCTAATTAATGATTAAAGCTCATGTAGCTCAAGTGGTAGATTCCCAAACTACAGTCATACAGAGAAATTCAAACTGAAGAGCAAGAGTAAGCCACTTAACTACTCTGCAGCTACTCCTAATGCTGACTCAACTCTGCCATTATTATGCATCATGGAAGCACTTAATTTCTGTAAAAAGGGAAAGTTAGTTCACATTTTATAGCAGAGTAAATGCATGCACTTAGGCAATCGTATGTCTGAGTAGATAATCTGAGTTCCCATCTTAGTTACACTGCTAATGCAATATATGACAGCAAACTCTTCCTACTGTAGAAATCTCTAAGAGTTGCACTGTAATCTAAAAACACGAGTTTGATGCCTCAAGAATTTTAAATAAGAAAACGCAGCGTACCACTCTGGGCAAAGGAAAGAATTTTTCCTAGACAGCTGTTTGTGCAACAACAAATATGAAATTGCTGCCATGACCAAGGGCTTTCAACATTCACAGCTGCAAAAGCTGGGGGCCGGGGTGGGGGGGGCGGAAGTGGCTTTCCACAAGCGTAACTGAAGCTCATTATTCCAAAAGAACACTTTAGGAGATCAGCTTTGCAAAATCCATCTCAAAGAACAATCCTGCTGACACCAATTTAGCGTTCTTACATATGAGAGCAGGTTCTGACCAACACGATGAGTTTAAACACTACATGCAAGTTTTACCTATCACATGATCTGGGACTGTCCAAGAGCCAATCCAGTTCCATTGTTAATGTACACTGATTATCCCATGTTGCTTTAGGGCTTTGCCAGTTATCTTGAGATAGTGTAACAACTCCCTGACTTCTGTGTCTACTGAAATCCCCATCAGTTTTCACATGGAACTTTAAAAAAAATCCCAAACCACCTGTAAACTTTACCAAAACAGCCTTGCGATAGAGGGGCAAAAATCCCCCCATTAATCATTAAGCCTCCGTCCTGCTTCACGGAAGTAAAGCAAGCTTAAATACATTTGCAGTTGTGGCATCTTGACTTATCTAGGATATTTACGTATGGCTATTATCTTAAGACCTAATGGAACAGTTATTCGGTATTGCTAATATTACTTTTTAATAATCACATGGAGATCATGCAATAACCACTGCATCCCAGGCAAGGCATAATGCCAATACAACTACAAACTGCAAAATTCTCAAGACTAACATCAGCCTAATTCAAGAAATGATTGCAACTAAAAATCTCAAACTACAGGCTAATCTCTTTCTTCATTCAGGTTTGCTAAAAGGTTTAACATCAAAAAAGCTCACCTGAGATAAGTCGATGAAATGATTTGCTTCAGCCATCACTTTTACACGGAAGTTTGTACCATCATCAGGACTCAGAGCATAACAGAATACCTAGAACATGAGGCACCAAAAGTCGAGTATCTGCAACAACTTGCCAACAAAATAACTTTTCCGTAAGACATATGGTATTGCGATTTTAAATTACCCGAGGCAAATTACACCTAGTTTCATACAAATTCTATTGTATTTATTTGTGTGGCATTTACCTTTTGAGAAAGAAGTAAAAAAAAAAAAGGGGGGGGGGGGAGGGTGGGCATTGGGCATTCGACACATTTACACCAGGCCCCACCCAGTTTCACCCAGTTCTGGTGCTAGAGTATGGCACTGCATCTTGCATAGACATATATACAATGTTCTCATCAGTGCAAGGAAAAGTAATTTCAACAAATGGATTTGCATAAGCATTAAATTCTCTAAGAACACCTTTTACAGGACACCTTTGAATTTGTCATTAGCGAGAATCATGACTCCAGTTGGACAGACAAGCTAAACACTGGGGAAGCATTTTAACAGATCCTTTAAACTGTGACTAGTTCCCCCCAATTAAGAAACCGCAAATGTATCCGAGAAACTCAAGGTTGACAGGTTATGTAAGTAGGCATCTTTATCTAACCTAGCACATATAGATATAAACCAAACAGAAACAAAATTCAGAGAATTTATGATCTTGCAGGACAAAAGCATGGTTTTAGTAAAATAATAGACAACTTCTATTTAGTATTTAAAATAAGCTCCATAGAGCTTTATAAATCCAGAACAAGACAGACCTCCCTTTGTCCTGAGCCGATTCAAAGTTAAATGGTATATTCTCCCCACACTCCACGTACTCAGACCACCAATCTAATAGTTTCATGAAAAAACCTGCTTCACAGTCACACTTCTGATAATAATTCAAGCATGCGGCTTTGTCACAAAGATTTCAGATTACAAAGACTTCATGTCCTGGTCTGAGGTAAAACAGAATCAACTTTCTGTTCAGTAATTTTACTCCTTAGCTAGGCCTCTTTTAACTCTTTGAAATTAACAGCATGCTGTGTCGAAAACAGTTGGTTCTCAGAGCGGTAAGACCAATGTTTATGGTTTGTGCCAAGGAATGGTACCCAGAGAGGCTCTTGCTTATACTTATTGCTCTAACAACCAAGGTCAGCTAATTTCATTATTTGCCCCGTTGGAGGGTCAGAAGCGGAAAAGCGTAGAGGGGTCCCACCTTTGGGAGGAGCAGACAGGACAGGGGACCCAAAACTGACCAATGGGCTATTCCACCCCATCTGCCCCAGGCTCAGTACAAAAGCTGAAGGATCAAAGGGTCAACTCTCTTCCTTCAATGGCCAGCATCTGAGGAGGACCCTGCCTGTTCATCTGCCTTCGATCCCAATCCGTGAGTTCCAGACTCCAGCTGTGGAACCCAGTTCCCACCTGCTGCCGAGTCCAGTCTGGGACTTCCCCAGTGCCTGCTGGTGACATCATCCTGGGAGCTTAATACGGTTTTACATATACTGTATCTATTTCATTACTTTCCTTTTTATTTTATTATTGTATATCATTAAAGTAGTTTAGTTTCTTCTAAGCTCGTAAATCTCTTTATCTCTCCTCCTCTCTGTGTACAAGAGGCTGCAGGGGGAGCACCTGTCACTGGCCATTGGCCAAGTTGGCCAAAACCACGACACTTGATGACCAGCAAAAAAGCAAGAAAAACAAACGGAACATACTGATAAGCAAATTCTCACGTCTTGAAAAACGGGCAATTTAAGCAGTCATGGGGCAAATAACATAACTAGGAATTAGTTCTATTTACAGTCTCAATCCCATACCATGATACCCAAATATAGCTGTGACTGTCTTCAGCAGTGCTAAATTGTATACACTCCTCCTGAACTAAGTTTAGCATATAATTTCCTTTTGAAAAAGCAGCAGCGAAGCCAATTTGAAGTTCATGTTTGTAGTTCAGGTATCCCAGAGAAAAATACATGTAAAACAACCATCAGCAGAGACTGAACAAAAACCAGATACCTATTTGAAAATCAGAAGTAACCAGGCAGTAGTAGCTTGATGTTGAAACACATCTACTCCAGAAACAGCTGCTGAAGCTTTAAAAAAACCAAAAGTTTTCCATGGGCCACAAATCCTATCTACAGTAATTCTAAGGACAGGTATCTAATTAGCCTACCTTCTAAATAACACTTCCTATCAGTAAAGGAGGATGACTCAGGTTGGAGAACTCTTCAACTGATTAAAAAAAGCCTGCTAACAAAAAAAAAACCACCAACAACAAAAAACCCTAGAAACAAAATACTTGCCCTCTTCCCCAGTTTACCTCTCTGCACCAAGAAAAAAAAAATACCAGCTGTGTTTAAAGCTTTAAGCATGACATTTATATTTTTACCTCAAATTTGTCTGGGTTATGCATGCCAGGGATTGACTGCATTAGGTGTGAGGTTGGATGGTTTCCAAAATCGGAGCTCACATAGCCAATACGAAGTCGACCTTCACTGGCTTTCAAATCCTTGGGATGCTCATATGGTGGCTTGTGAAGAACATTTATCTGTCAAGAAAACATACACAACTGTTTATAAACTCAGGAATCAAAACCAAATGCTAAACAGAGGGACAAAAAACACCCACGATTTTGTAGAATTAGCCTTATCCCAGTAAGTGGCCTGTGGACATCTGTTGTTTCAAACCTACATTATACGTACTCCATTGGAGCCAAGTGTAATGTCCACAAACTGTGTTACGAGATGTCACGTACCTACATTCAGCCATCACTACTGCAAGTTGACACTTCTGCTTTTCTACCTGTTTAAGTATTCCACCCCTGATAACTAAACACATTGATACCACAACCACTATGACCAGTAAAGTTCTCAAACTGCAAGCCAATTGTGACCGGAACAGTATTCGCAGTCTCATGGAAATGGCACGCAGTTAAGTAATTACAGCAAGAGAAGATATGGTTTTGGAAGAATCCATTCTACTGTACACAAAATACTCAAAACCAGAATCACAACGAATACTCAAGTACTTCCCACTGTGAGGCATCAACCCTGCAATATTGCTGCCATCACTGCTAAGCAAGCGCATTTGGAAATCCCAAAGCCAATCAAACCAAAAGCTCACACATTTGAGCACGGATTCACGGGAGGCAAGGTCAGGTTCCAAGTGCTACACATGGTGGAAAGGACCAGATTTTGAGAAATACTATCACAGCTGCCCGGATCTGTTTTACTGTCAGGGAAGAATAATTTACTCACTCTGCTTTTCCAAAATGCCCCTTGCATGTACTTTGCAAAACTAGATGAGTAACACTATGTCCTATATCTCTACAGATCAGTGATTCGGAAACCTTACAAAGGCCAATACTAACTATGCGAGTACTAGATTTTCAGTAGGAGCAGGAAAAACCAGAAAGTACTTCAATCACAACTGGTCTATATAGAACCTCCTACCTTGTCCAAACACAGATTTCCATGTCTCTCAGCAATAGCCTTCCTAAAACTGTGAGAAAGGGGATACAGCATGCTATGATGTGGGTGGACAGAAGGCAGCCTGTTTTTCTCCAGTTGATCAGCTACAATGCTAACCAGCTTCTTCATTCTTTCATCATAGTCTGTCCAGTCACAGACAATCTAGAAAAAGGAAAAATTAAAAGACTATTAGGACAACAGCTTCCTTTGACCTATATCAAATATTTCACAAACTGAGACTAATGCTTCTTCCAAAAATGGAAGCAAGAACTTCAGAAATTACTGAATTTACAGAAATTACAGAAGATAATCTTATCTTCTGATTTAAGTCTACTCTTTACATTTAAATTAGCGATTGGTTGAGGTGATCAAGCTCAGCATTTACTGCAGAGGAATCTTAAGAATTACGATCAAAGCCTCATCTTCCTCACCTGCAAACAGTGGGCCAAGTTGCAGTAGGCATCTGGGAAATCAGGTTTCAGCTTTAGAGCAGTGCGGTAAGAGGCAATGGCTTCTGGTATATTCCCTGAATCCTGTAAAGACACAGAAATGAGTCAGCAGATAAGAATATACTCGGGGTAAATACTCATAGTGCCCCATCATGCTCTAAGAGCGAATCATGCACATGTGCTACCTTGTGAATAGAGGCCAGGTTGCTGTGAGCATCAGCAAAAGCTGGGTTTATCTGAATGGCACGGGTGTAGCACTGCAGAGCTCCTTGAACATCCTGCATCTCCTTCAAAGTATTTCCCATATTAGAATAAGCATCTGCAAATGTTGGGCTGATTCTGAGAAATAAAGATAATATATGTTATGAACAATAAAAGCTCTTCCTCCAATGATGAACCATACTCTTACCCAGACTTTTCAGTTTGCAAAGTAACTATCTGAATGAAAATACACTATTGTAAGTCGCTTTCTGTACATATCTATGGCACGTTCTTGTTATGAAAGGCTGGCACTATTACAGATAATATCCATTTACCTAATAGCCTCTTTGTAATGCATCAGAGCTTCCTGTAACTTTCCTTGCTGTTGCAGAACACTTGCTAAATTTGAATGCGCAGCAGCAAACTCTGGAAAAACCTGGAAGAAAAAGAAGTAGAATCTGTCTCTCAAATGTCCCAAGTAGACCATATAAGAAAAAAAAAAAATACTTGCGCATTTCTTACTTTTCTTTTTATATGACACACGTCTCTGAACAGATGTTCCTCCACTTAAAACCGAAGAGGGAAAAAAATCCTGTCATATTACACATTCCCAACTTCATTTCCCCACCTCTCCCTCACCACATTCAACTGTACCTCAAGAGCTTTCCGATAAAGACGGACAGCTTCCTCAATATTCCCCTGTTCCCGTTTGATGTTTGCTAGATTGTTGAGAGAATCTGCATGAGTGGGACAAAGTCGAAGAGCTGTATTGTAGCATTCTTCTGCTTCCACCACCTTCAAAAAAAGGGATACTGTTACTATGGTAATATTTGTTGTAAGAGCACTGTTTATAAGAAGTCATTATAGAATCACTTTTAACAGGCTGAAGGTGGAATTTCCTGAATTATTCTTCCTTATGACTGACAGTAACATCCCATCTTAATAAAGCTGGTCACATCCAGTGTCTGCAATAAACATTCACCGTACTTTAAAAAAAATTTAAAAGGAAAAAAATGTACTCCTTACACTGCCTTTCTCCTTCAAGGCATTGGCCAAGTTACAATAGGCATCAGGGAAATGGGGTTGCAGTTCAATAGCCCTCCTATAGGTGTCTATTGCTAGGTCTATTAGTCCTTGCTCATAATACACACAGGCAAGGTTGCCATGCACAACTGCGTGATTTGGACTCAAACTCAAGGCTCGTAGATAAGCTGCTACAGCTCTGTAACAAAAAAAAAAAAAAAGAAAGGTAAACAACCATATGCAGAGCAGCAATTATATTTACTTCAGTCATAAAAGTGACATACATTTTTAAAAAACAAACTTCAAGGGATACGTACTACTAACGCACACAAATCTGTCCTGTAAGATGTTACCGAAAACACAGAAGAGTACTGCTTGAATTGAAAGCCCAACCAAGGGATGAATTATTATTCTTCATGTTATTTTAAAACTATGCTGAATTCTGTAATGAATAGCAGACTAGAAGAAATACTTCATAAACCAGGAATGTTTTCCTTCCATCTGATGCTGTACAGTGATCAACGTTAAGTCTTCTGGAAAAAAAGTAAAGCTTTCATCTACTTTTTTTAAAAACACTCTTCATTACTAGGATCAGCAAGAGACCTTTGCTCAATTTTTTTTACAGTTTATTACTCAATTCTAACAACATAAACAGTATCGTATTATTACATGTCTTTATTCTCTCCACTAACCTAACACACATATCATACTTTACTTATACGTCAAACTTCACTTTGTTCAAAAGTGAGATCTTGAATGATATGCTCCTATAGGACTATATAAACAACTGATGTATTAAAATCATATTTCTAGAAAAATCTCAACAGTAATTTCTCAAGAAGGTGATGTAAAATCTACAATGATGAGGAAACACGCCTGTTTGGCCCAGTACTTTGTGGTTAAAACAGGAATCACTGAATCATTTACACTGCATACAACAAAACTAGTTAGAATAATTAACCTGTTCCCTGCAAGCTTTTATTATATTTGGAGCCCCAAACCACAGCTACTAAAATTGTAATCCAAGTAACAGATGCAATATGGTACACTGCATATAAACAACAGAGACTGGATCTTCTTCCAGAAACAAAAGTAAGATTCGTGTATCAGATCAGAGGTCTCAAAACAAGTTAGTTCAAAGAGACAGCAACAGTACGACAACTCCATGCAATAACATGATGCTGACACGTAACAAATACAGAATATTCAATCAGATGATTAGCTGAGTTTCAGCATTTCAGCTTGTCTTACATGGGAAATTTTAGAAGAGAAACACTTTTAGATCATGTCCTGAATTACATAATGAAAACAAAGAATTCAAGGGTTGACGCCTTTCTCAGACACCCTATCTTCCCCTGTCCCCAGCCTTAATTTCAAGTCTATTTTCATCAATACCTTCAGAAACTCTTATTTTTAATTATTAAGTACAGGAAGGTAACATAAAGGAATACATTCCACAGGATTTTTTTTTTAATTCCAGTAACCTGCTCTGTATGCGTTTCAAAGCCATTTGCTTGCTCAGCTTACAGAAGTCTTTGCAATACTGTCCAAAGAGGAACCTAATTTGTATCAATACACCTGACAGAGCGACAATATTTATTTGCTTACCTGTCAAATATCCTTGCCTCCTTCAGGACATTTCCAAGATTGATGTAAGCATCCAAAAAATTTGGGTCAAGTGTCACAGCCTGAAAATATTTTTGAAGTAACAGCTTTTAGCATTAACACAAAAACATTCTCTATGAAACCTAGCTGTTTTTTTTAGTTTGACAAACCCAACTTGTAAGCATCTAAAACTTTATCAATAACCTAGTAAAGAAGGAAAACTTAATTACAAAAATCCGAGTATCAAAGTTATTTATCTGTAGAAACGACAGCATACACTACCTTCAAATTTAGTCATTTGCTTACCTAGTCAGTTGCAACTACTGCAGAATAAAGTGTTCAACATTTATTTCATGTTAGGCCGATCATACTTCACACTCCTGCCTAACCATGCTATGCTGCCTTTAATTTGTTTTTAAGGGAGAAAACCCCAAAAACCTGATCCATATCCTTTACCTACTGCAAAATAAGACAGCATTTTAAAACTTTAGCAGCCCATGAAAACAGGGAGTTTCACAAGAGCAATGAAAGAGCAAATACATCATGCATGTAGCCATTTAACTAAAAGAAAACATTTTCACTCCCTTCGAAACTAATAAAATGCAAAAAATTAAAGAACCAATAAAACTGCAGACAATGCAGTGATAAGCTACATGCGAACATGTGACAGGCAAGACTCTTACAGTCTCTCTCATGGGAACTATTATTTCCAAATTAAAATACTTACTTTACAATCTATCACTAACTAGACAGAATAAAAAAAAAAAACCAAGCAATTAAGAGCTACAAAAATAATTTTAAGTCATAAATATCAGGAAGAAACTATCCACCACATCTTAAATCCGGTTTTAGGTCACTTTAGAAACTTTAGAGATGAGTACGAACTGAATTAAGATGGTAACTAACTAGAAGGTACCAGACAACTAGTAAATGACAGCAATCTAGAGAACTCTGAAACAACAGCGTTGAAAAATAATCCTGCAGAAGAGGAATTAGTGTGTCACTTAAAACTGTTTGTCTCAGTTACTCACAGGACAGTAATACCTGAAACAAAAATCACAATGAAAAATGATTTTAAGCAAAAAGTTGTTTCTCTCACACATGAAACACATAGAACATTATGCCCATCAGATTAGATTTTTAAAAAATGTATTCTGGAAAAGGACTGTAAAACACCTTAATGAATTTTCTTCTGTTTGACATGTGTATGAAGTCCTTAGGGCAATTCTAAACGTATCTCTCTAGTGGCACACAGGCAGTCTGAAACATCAGGAAATAAAAAAACCCAAACAATTAGCAGAGGATAGTAACTAACAGGCTCATAAGAAGTTCTGTGCTAATCAAAATATTTCTATCTTCTACAAGCAGACCACTGCATCTACATTAAAATCTAGGTGAAGCTGACTGGCTTAGATCGTTACCTTTTCAAAGTGATGAATTGCAAGCCAAATTTCTCCTTGGGCATTGAATACACAGCCAAGATTACTCCAAGCCACTGCAAAGTTTGGTTGAGTCTCAATTGCTTTTAAGTAACAGGCCTTGGAACAGTTAAAGAAGAGAGATACAAGGGAAGGGGAATATTTGTAAAAAGAAAAAAATGAGAAAAAATAATTGTTAGTATGCCTTCTCTAACCAGCCAAAAGTGACCCTGCAGTATAGGCTAGCTTGCGCCAAAACTAATGCGCTGCAAACTGTTGTTGATCCTGCGCCAGCGCAAACCAAAACCCAGGTGCAAGCCCACCATTTTTCAGTTATGCTGATAACAAATTAACACAACTTTAGACACCAGGTCACCACAAAAATCATCTTAGAAATAATTCAAGTACTTCAGTGGAAATACCTGCTGCTTTCAAGTGCATAAAACCCGAAAAATTACCATGTAACAACTTCGCTGTGAAATAAAATTATTAAACTGTGAAATATTCTGAAACAGGCAGAAATTACTTAAAAAAATTAGGAAAACTACTGAAAAAGATGAAGCCATTCTTCGGTCTTCATTGTCCTCGTCAAGTGAGATGACAGACCCAATCTGGATTTTGTTTCTTCAAATACATTCAATCATGGGCAGCTTCAAAACCTCAAATGACAGGATTGCATGAAGGTTTAGGTCCCTGTAATGCAAGCGCAAGAAATCGCTGCGCATCCTAAACAGCACGGCGCCACGCTATCGCTGCGAACTGCTTTGCTCTATTGATTGCCCCTAGGTCCAGTGAACGGCCAACCAGAATCATTAATCTACCAGACAGGCCCATACAAAAACTTGCATATTAAATTTGATGTCAGGACTCTAAACGCGTTACAACCCAATTTTATCCAAAAGGCTACAGCCTGGAGCTTGGGCAGTCACCCAATCAGAGATTAATCATCTAGTCAACCGTTCACGAGGGCTTAATCGCACGCAATGCGCGTTACCGCTGCGCAGCCTTTGCGCTACTGCAGGATCACAGCGCATCATCAGAAGAGCAGAATGCTGCAATCCAAACAAAGAAGAAAAAAGGAAAAAAATGAACAACCAGAAGAGTTAGAAGCTTTTACTATTAACTATCTCCAATTATTTCTTTAAAAAAATATTTTAATTTACTTTTACTTTATTTCTTTGAAAGAATTTGTGGCTACTAGTATAAAATATTCTTACATTACTTGCTTGTAATTACATATTTTAAGCTGTTTTCTGAAGCCACAAGACAGAAGATTCAGGCATGGAGGCAAATGGTTTTGCTGTGGCAGTTACAAACCCGTTACCATATTTCTCATCATGTGACTTTTCGGTGCGTTCCTTGCTGGAAGAGGAGGAGGAGGTGTGTGTCTGCCCTAGATCCAGGCCTCGAGCTCCCTTCAGCGAGGCACCTTACGCATGGAATAGGAGGTTTCACCCACCTGAAACCTTCTAAATACAATATCAGTGGTGAAAAACCAAAAACAAGAGAGAAAATAAAACAAGATCATTAGTAAGAGTTCAACAAAGCAATTGCATTTTTTTGGATATGTCTTAACACATGGGAATGAGGACAATCTGTCTGTAACAAGGGAGACATGCAGAAGGGAGAGGGTTAATCAGGGCAATTGCATACAGCAGGGACTTTTTTCGGTTTGTTTTTTTTTTTTTTTGGAAGAAAGGCTCTGAAATATCTACAAAGAAATTAAATTTTAGTTCAAACTGTAAGGAATCTGCTGGCTTGATCTTTCAAATGGACTGATAACCAAAGAAACACATTGCAATTTACTCAAGATGTTTTTCCTCGTTTATTAAGTTCTCACAAAACGGAACAACACTTTCAAACTAGGTGTCTCCAGAGCTCTGAAACAAAGAAGTCAGCAACCTACGGCAGGCGCAGTGTCTTGGCCTATACCAGTCACACTAAAGCTGCAGTGAAGTGCAATTCATGTTAGCTGTCCGCTTGGTGGGCTGAGAACCAAGTGTCTCAAAGACTGTTCAAACTCTAGATGCTGCTACAAAATATTTTCAACCTGGATGTGACCAAATCAATTAGGCTGCCCTACGATGGTACGCACATCCAAGTTGTCAAGTGAAATCAAAAAAATAATGAACTTTGAACCTGCACTCCCATTACCCCATAACCCTCCCCAAATTGTTGCAGCCAAACAGACAGCTACGCTGTTCATACACTCCACTTTTTAGCATGCGCGTGGGGCTTGGAGTGACAGACGTGGAGTCCAGAGTGTTTCCGATTTCTCCACACTCCTCACCCCTGCAGCGCGGACGCGTAAGGTGGCTTGTAACAAGACAATTTCTTTGTGCAATCCAAATTTTAACATGCCAAGAATTTTAAACTCATCTTGGTGCTCGAATTCTCAGTTTAGGAAACACAAGACTGCTAGAAGCCACCTTTCCACTACAGCAAGTTTTCTTTCGATCAGTTCATTTCCCAAACAAACCAGCTTTGTCCTTCTGATTTCTTTATTTTGGGGGAGGGGAGAGGGAAGACATGAAGAAAAGATATTCGGGGAGTTCGCATACTGCAGCTATTGATCATTTACTAGCCTTTCTTCCACTATCAAGGGAAGGGAAAAGTTAAAAGAATAAAAATCTTTAAAAGCCAATATTACAAGGTAACATTTGGATAAGTTTCTTCTCCACTTACAAGCCACAAAGGCCTTTAGAAGAGCAGCATTTTCAATAGCACCTGCATCGTACAGGATCTTGAGCTAATCACAGGCTCTCTGCTTGGCACCAGCAGGCAAGCCTCAGATTTGAAGGACTGTTACTTATTTCCAGATAAGAGCATGATGGAGCCCCTGCCCAATACTTCAGAACGGTATCAGATAGTCTAGTTCAGCAGAAAGGCTTGGTAGTGTTCCATTTCTTGACTTAAACCAACTTTTAAACATGGACATGCCATATCTTGCCCTGCAACTACTCTGGGGTGTTTCAGTGCCTTCAGTTTTCAGCAGTTTCTCAGACTGTCTGTAGATCAACGCAGATTTGAAGACTTGGTGCAAAGTTCAAGTTTTCAAAACACTGACGTTTACATGTATTCTACCCAACACCTACCTTGGCTTCTTCCAAGCGACCCAGGGCTTTGAGCAGGTTCCCCAGGTCACTACGAACACAGTACAAGTCCTGAAAAATCAAAGTCACACTATCAGCTTCAGGACTTCAGATGCCCCAAAGGTCTTCACAGAGAATTTGCAAAGGAATGCCGGGGTCCTCCAGAGCTTATTTTAAAATCTCAATAAACACGATACTAACGTAAACTAATTTTTTTAACCTAACATTACAGCCAAAATAATTTTAGTCATTTTAGTACTGTAAAAATACAACCATGAAGTAGTAGAAGAAAGAAAGTCATGTTTCATACAATTCCTTCTTATACAGAAATATTATTTCAAAAAAAAAAAAAAAAAATCTTGGCCCCCGCAGCACTTTAATTTCTTTTGCCACACGTAAGTATTTGAAGCCCCTTTTTTTTGTTGTTTTTAAAGCATAACTGCAAGCCTGTATTCTTAAGTTACACGATGGCTTTTAAATAGAATAAATATAGTGATTTGCCTTCCTGTATCCCCCAAAGCAATTTTTCCTCCCTGTTTTTCACACTATTTGATGCATTTTCAACAGCTTTGCCACATGTTCTTGTTCTTCCATTTGTAAACCCAGCACAGGCTGCAACTGCATTATCTAGCAGTAAAGGCCACAGTGAACGGGAACACTTCAGTCAATGCTAACAAAAGAAGTTTCTAACCTGAACAAAACACCATCTTACAGTATTTCTAACCAGCACATAAACTCCACTAGTCACACAACTCAGCACAGTAAGTTAGACAAGTTCACCTAGGCTGCAGAACAGAGCGAAAAAAGATTCTGAGCTCTTGCTGGACTGGCACCAGACTGATGCTGCATCTTAAGTACTTTTTGACAAAACATATGACCAAACAGCAAGCAGATACCTTCATCATGCTGAGTAGTACTATACAAATTATTTGAGTAAGATGCAAAATAAACAGAAGATATCAGTCTGATGTACTGTTTACTAAAAATGTCAATTAAAACCAGTTACAACGAAAAATCCAAACACCAGATCTATTTCATAGAAGTCACCTACACACAGACACTCACTTTCAGCCTATAAAACATAAAAATAATGCTTCTGTAAACCAGTCCACAGTGGAAAGCTAACAAAGGCAACCCGCATCGCCATGAAATTTCTGACTTCATGATAAAGTAATACCTGATGATTTTGCAAGATCTCTCATTCAAGTCTGAGCAGCGATTCTCTCACTGCAGCAATACTGCCTTAAAGCCCACAAAGCTAAATATGAGGTTATTCACTGAAACTTGACTTCAGGAAAAAAAAAACCCACAAAAACCAAAACCAACCACCAAACCTCAATTCCTTGCTTTTCTGTTACCTCAACAATACAAATACGTACATGACCAGCAGCCCTTACTGTATGGCAATATAAAACTTTTTGTGACAGAAACCTTTCAAAGATCATTAAGAAAAGTATTAAGTAACCTGTTAAGTTTATGGTGTACAAGTTAGAGGGAAGGGTTATCACTTGTTCGTTCTTTGAAACCTGCTATTTGTGTGTCCCAGGACAATAGTAAAGTATGAAGTTCTTCTATAAAATTAAGTGGTACTTACAGGGTTGTACTGAAGGGCAGACACATACGCCTGGACTGCTCCTTCCATATCACCTGCAGCTACCAGCGCAGCAGCCAAATTAATATATCCATCAATGAAATCTGGCTTGAGGCGTAATGCATGTCTATAATGCTCAATTGCTTCTTGTAGCTGTCCACGTTCCTTGTACACATTGCCTAGATTCGAGTAGGCTTCAGCCAACAGTGGATTCTGTTTAATAGCCAAAGTGCTGAAGTGAGCAGATCTGGAGAAAAGTAGATAAGTTACCAAAAAAACCCAGAAAAAACAAACAAACAAAAAAACTCCCATCCTTGACTTTTAGTATTTGCCTGTTTATCTAGTTACTTAATGAACATTCATGCTTAATAGAGCCAAACATACAGACAAAAAATGCAGACTTACAGAGCTGTCATGTATGTTTAGCTTCTCCTAGCTTAAACTATCATCTCCCCTGTTCATACTTTAGATTCTACTGAAGAAAGACAACTCTCACTTAAAATCCGTAGCATTAGTTACCTCACCAAACCTGAACTCAACACACTTGGAGGAAACACGACAGAAATCCTGTGAAGCCTTTTCCAACACTTGTATGCTTTAAGCAATGTTCCACTCTATTCTTTTCAAGAAGCAGGACATAGCTGACATATGTAGATATAAAATTCTGCTGTATCCTCCCCCATTTTACTCTCTCATATCTGAACTGTTATTTACAACTTTATTCAGAAGCCTAATAAAATAAATCTCAGTCAAAAGTTCTTAGTTCCTTCACCAGCACAAACAGATTTACAGCTAGAACAAGCCAAGTTCAAAATGCTTGAGGCACAGAAGGCAAGATCAGAAACAGGCAAGCAGGAAGAATATAGAGACAACTGTCCGATGACAAAAATCCTTAACTAATCATGTCATTTCACAGCAAACAATTGGTCTTGCAACTCAAAAAAAAAAAAAAAAACCCCAACAAAAAAAACCTCAAAACCACAAACCCCAACACTGCAGGTGGAATAAATAAACAAAAGCCTCTGTTTACACATTAAATGCCTCCAGTACACACAAGTGTGACTGACACTCCAATATTAATGTGTACTGTATTAAAATAACATGAGAATAATGGCAAGATCTGTCGGTTGTTGTAAAGCTAGTGTTTCCAATTTGTAGTTCTCTGATCCTAACAAAATTCAGAAATAACATTATTTCTGACCAGTCCTTACTGCTGCCATGAAGTTACTCAGTATTTAAAAAAAGAAATCAATGGTAAAATAAAATTTTTGTCAGTTGTACTCAGTACTATTAGACAGGCAAACAATAAATAAAGCTTGACAGAACACCTTAATTCTCCTACCTGTCCAATCTGCGACACTGGAAGTGAATGGATGATAGTAATAAAAGCACACCAGTGTTATCAGGCTCTTGTCTCCAAAGCTGCATGCAGTGTCTTTCTGCTGCTTCAAAGTCTCCTGCCTGATACTCACGATGAGCCAACTCCGCTAACCCTTGGAAGGAAAGCATACGTTTCGTTGGTTCTGGAGAATCACCAAAACATTTAAGGGGGGAAAACAAAAAGTTAGATAATGGGAACAAAAAAAAAAAAAAAAACCAAACAAAAAAACCCCCCACAAAACACCAAAACAGAACAATGTGAAAAAAAAAAAAAGCATACACAACTGAAGGACGAAAATGTTTGAAATTACATAAAACACTACACTGGCAGTTTGAACTCTCAGATACTCATGTGACAAACTATTACTATGATATTTCTAACATTATCTGTACAAGCCCAGGACTTTATCAGCCAACAACAGGAAACGTAGACTGTAATGACTGTGAATATTTTTAAGTCAATCGTTTTTCATTAACCTGAAATATACTTACAGAGATTCCTCACATGGTATTGTACTTTGGTTCATAATAGTAGAAGCACTGCTAACAGAACTGCTCTCCTCACTCTCCCCCTAAACTGTAAATCTTATGCTTTGTAGAATTAAAAACAAATGCTAAAAACTTAATAGGGGAATGAGGACAGCAGACAAAGACTTTAAAGGACTTGAACAAAAGAAGTTTTGCTGTGCCAGTTGTGAAAGCCCTTTAAAAAAAAAAAAAGAGGGGAAAAAAAAAAGCAATGCATAACATTCCTTGAATCCTCTACACTCCTACATTTCCTATAATGAGTAAAAATTCCTTCATAGGAAAAAGAAAACTGGCTTGGAACAACATCTGACAAGAGACACACACTTCAAGGATTATGCAACTGGCCTACAAAAGGAAACATTAAACAAACAGGGTACAGGAAAGGAGTTAGTGCTTCTGGAGGCTTAGCTGTAATGGGAGTGACAAAACGGTTTTAGTATTTAAGATACAATTGTGGAGAACAAAATACTTAACTAAAACACCACCTGTTTTAGACAAAACAGCCTTAAGTGCGAAAAGTAAATAAAATTTCTTACAAAGCACAGTTCTGTACAAAAACACGGAAAAGTGCAGCTTGGAAAAGCCACAACCGTTCATCCTAGAAGGAAGTGTAGAACTTCAAATTCTGCCTTCATACCAATGACTCTTACTATTTCAAGGTTCAATTACTGCCAGCATCTCTTATTTTTCCTCCTGAGGTCCAGCATTTCCACTACTCTGCAGTCACTTAGTTCCATTCATGAAACACTTCCCAGCTGGACCTAGAGTGTTTTAAAATTTTGAATTTAAATGAAATCTAATACAACTCAATATCTGAGTACATATTTTTGCAGTTATGCACCACAAAAATCCTCTGAGACTCTTTAATTCTTTTGTGAGAACTCTTAAGACAGCAAAATAAATTTCAATGGTATTATTAAATTTCAAAGCTAAAGCAAAAAAAACCCAAGAACCACCACGCAAAAGTTTAGACTTAAATTCTCATGACCACTCAGAAAAGAAGCTTCCAACTGTTATCTAATGCTACATTTTGCCTTCTTAAGCAAAAAGCGAAACTGAAGTTGCAACTCCCAGGGCAAGAGAGAAGGTGGTGCAGGAATACTGTCTTTTAACACTCAGGAATAAGAATTGCTAATAAAAGCAAACACTAAAATTTTCTTTCATTTATCCATTCTCTTCAGAAAACAACCCCCCCGCCCCAGAACAGATGAAGCAAATGAACCACTCAGAATAAAATAGCCAGTCATCTCCAAACAAGTATTTTGGAAACGATCCTTGAGAAGTTAAAAAAAACTTTTAACAGAAAGTTGGCTGGAAGAAAAGTTCTAGAACCCAAAGAATCCATAACACAGACATCGATGGTTGCTCACTGAATCCATTTTTAAAGACAAAATTAAGTGTAGTGAAGAGTCACAGACGGAAGAATCCCTTATCAAGTCTCACATACATGAATTTATGTGCCTAGGCTAATTCGTGCTACATGCTTTAATGGTGACCTTGGAAAAGCCTAGTATGTGCTATGACTTCTACACAACACAAGGAAAATAAAAAACCCCACAGAACTATCACAAATGTAGCCCGAGGCCATTTTTTCCCCCAAAAATAACATACAAGCACTTACCACTTGCTCAGGCTCAACCTTACGTTTAAATAAAATCTAGGCCCAGACAGGAGCAGCTGCCACCCCCACCCGGCTGGTGAGGAGGAGCACACTATCCCCAAGCATGCACATGTTCGAGTCCGCAGATCAAGGCTGCAAGAGGATGCTGCAGCCTCGGTGACACGCAGTTCCAGCCGAGGAGCAAGGAAATACCGTATTGCAGCACTCAGCCTCTCCATCTCCGCTATTGTATCACTACCCTTTCCATCCCTATCTCTGCATTGCTATCCCACCTCTTTCTCCACAGATCCTATTTTTAGCCTATTTTTCCCAGACATCGTTTCAGCTTTTCATGCTCTTCCTTCACTCTAGTTACAGAAACATCGCAAAATCTGGGGGATAAACCTGTGCTGTCCTTTCATCCTTTCAGTAAGCAGAATGCTTCTTTTTCTGGCTCTACAAGGAAAAAAAAGTGAGATTTCTCCTCTTCTCTCCCCCGCCCCTCAAGTTCTGGATCTGTAAACTAAATGTAGAACAGGATCTTTCTTAGCTAGAGCACGCTATCTTATTGCCCAGAAAAGCGCCGTACTACTCGGCTACACCACAGAACATTTGCTCCTTAAGCGTAGCGAGAGATTCTGGACCGGTCTACGTAGGTTTTAGGTCAGGTTTTTACTCTCCTTCGCCCTCTACAAAAACGCAGTCACCTGACAGCCGGATAAATATAGAATAAGAGAGCACCGCGCTACAACCCATCGCGCCCTGCTTCTCCCGGAGCCGCTCGAAGGCTGCGGCCGGGCAGGACCAACAGGAGGCCGCCGAAGGACGAGCCCGGGCCCGCCGGCGCCCCGAGGCGAGAGGAGACAAGCACAAAGGCAGCAGGGGCCGCGCCGAGAGCCACCGCCTCGCCCAGGCCGCCGCTTCTGGAAAGTTCCGCCGGGAGCGGGCCCGGCGAGCAGGGAGCGCCGCGCTCAGGGCGAGCCAGCCACGGCCCTGGGCAAGCGCAGGCCGCCGTGCGGCCCCGGGCGAGGGCAGGGCCCGGCCTCCACAGGGCTGCGGCGCCGCTGGCCTCCGGCGCGCCCGTCCCCGCGCGGCAGACCACAGTACCTGTGCTGTCGGCCACGTTCCCCACGGAGGTCGCCATCGGGAAAGGGGGCCGGTGGGGCTCTGGTGGAGGCAGCAGAAGGGCCACGGGTGGGGAGAGGCCCGCTCGACTGAAGCGGGCGGCGCAGGACCGAGCTGCCCACGGCCCCGACGCGCTGAGGCGGCGGCGGCTCCCGAAATGGCGGTAGCGGAAGCAGCAAATTGCCGAATGGTTGCTGCCGGGACTAGCTCCCCCCGGCAAGTAGTCCGGGCGGAGCCAGCCAGGGGGTTCGCACGCAGCCCCCGTGCGGCGGATGGACCCCTACCGGAACTTCCTCCGTCTCCTTCCGCCAAGCCTCCCTTCCCCCCAGCAGGCAGCCGCTTCAGCGTGCGCAGAACATCTTTGTCAGTTTAGGTATCCCTCCGCGCAGAGCCGTTGCGACAAACGCAGCGGCACCGCGCGTGCGCAGCCGCCCGTGGCCGTGTGGGTCCCCCAGCACAGGGCTGCCGCTGCACCTCCAGGGGCGGAGGGGAGGGCGGCATTCCATACGGAATTCCATACGGAACCCCAGCGCGTGCTTCCCGCGTGACCGAAAATGCCGAATCTCTTTCGACTAATGAGCCTTCGTGGAGGCTCAAATTACCAAATTTTGATTTCTGGGGCTAATTGCAACTTTTTTTAAAAAAAAGGAAGTACGGCATCTGCTAACAGAAGTATTCAGGGTATTATCAAACCCAGTCTGGAGTGAGAATGCAGACACTACGTTCACGCTGTGGTCCCAGAGAAAAACCTTCCCTTTATGAAATGAAAATTGTTTTTTAGTGGTTTATCAACAGCAGGTATTTTATTCTGAACAAGCATTTTTCACGCACATATCGAACAGGCCAGTATTTATAAGAAATTATTTTACATCTGTGAAAACTGAAGGACAAATGATACAAATCTTCATTTGGAATCTGGGATTAGTACAGGCTACAACAACCCAACACTGCAGCAGGGCATGCTTGGTGAAAGCTTACTTTTCACCATTTATTCAGTCACATACACGTTTTATAACTGCTTAAAATACTACATTAAAAAAACAAAATTCCTCCTTTTTAACTCAGTCCCCCCTGCACCATTCCATATACCAAACTAGGACAAGACAAAATTCAGGAGCCAAGAGCAGCCCAAAATAATGGTTGTCTCAGGAAGGGATTTATTCGTCCGAGTCCAGGTCACTGTCTCCTGCAATGGAGTGAAAGTCCTCGCTGTCCTCCTCATCCTCAGACAGATGGACCTGGCTTAACACGCTCGGCCCACAACGCTGCTGTTCCTCTTCTTCCTCCTCTTCCGAGATCTCATACCCTCCAGTACTGCTGAAACTAGTATCTCTTGTGTTGGATTTTGGGTCTGGTTCTTCGTAGCTGCCGTAACTAAGAAGAAAGAGAGAAAACTCTCACTATACCATCATTTCCCATCAGCTGCTGATACCGACAACTCTATATTTAACTCCTGTAAAAGGTCCCTGGGCTTGAAGTCCTTGTGGAACACTCGGAACCACTGTGCGCTTCAATTCTGGCAATGGCCAGCTTTTTAAAATTAAAAAAAAAAAAAAAAAAACCAAAAAAACCCCAAAAAACCAACTCCAAAACAGTTGTCCTGATTAAACAATTGTCTACCAGCATCCTCATCCCATTCTGATATACTCAGGGCAGGAAAAAAACTCAGGGCTCCAACACCTTCCATGTGTCACTTTACTGCAGACAAAGGCACACAGCCCATTTTCATCATCTGCTCCAGCGTTTTCTGCTGATTATGGTCAAGGTACGGGGCTGGACTGACCATTCGCCTGACCCAGCATCGCTACCAGTATGATAATTAGGCAAATATCAATAACAGCAGGAAGGGACTGAATTCCACAAGTAGCAAAAGAACTGAGAATCTAATGCCAATACTCTACAGAACAGCCACAGAAGGAAGAGCAGGTCCGTATTCTCTCAAGCGAATGGAAAAAATAAAGCTGATAGCGCTGTACTTGTAATTTTCTAATAATGGAACTCTTTCCAAAATACAGAATATGCATATTCCTATCCTTTTGGACTTCAACTAAGCAATTTCCTTTAAAGTAAGGAAATGCTTGGAGAAAAAAAACCAAATACCATCAAGTTAAACAGCTAAATCATCGTTTAACTTCAAGGGCATCTTGCAGTTTCCAAGACAACCTATAAAAACCTTTATTTGTCCTGCCTTCAAAAACCACTATGGACAGGAAATTATTTAACTTACAAAAAAGAATGTTTTTTTAAATGTAACTAACATTTTTATTAGTGAAAATCTAACAGCAAAACCAAATTTTGGTCAATAAGTAAATTGCAATTATGGTAATTATGGCTGCAATACTAAAACCAGTGACAAGATAAAAGAAAAAAAACATGAGATATTCTTCAACTTTTTATGACCAACACTTCTTTAAGAGAAGGGATTTTGAAGAATTATTTTAACAAGATTCTCCGCTCCAACTACCTGATATTACTGTCCTCCATAACATGAGATGTCTCCCCACCGTCTCCTTCGTAAGACATCATGCTTTCTTCATTGTCCATGCCCATGCGTGTGTTCTCTTGAAGAACATGAGGTTGTTTAGGTCTCACTGCGTTGGGCTCCACATCGGAGTCACTGCCACTCTCACTCAGTTGGATGGCTGTGTAATAAACCAACATTTGCTCACAAATCAACAGGTTTTTTCTGTCTGTTACATACCCATTGTCTTTGTTTAAAGGCTACAATATTGACTGCAAGGAATGCATACAAAGTAGTGTCTCCACAAGGTAGCAGAAGGGGTATCTGGGAGGTGATGCCACTTACTAAGTACCCAGTTCTGATGTTATTCAAAAGCAATTTCATTACCACCATTACTCAAAAAGGCCTTATTTGCTTGTCCACTCTGAATAATTCCCCTTTCTTCCCCCCTAATAATAATCAGGAGCCATTGCTAAAAAAGCTTTTCTGCATGGCAAGTTTTTTAGTAAAACAGGGAAACAATCTGAAGAACCTCCAGACACCTCTTCCAGTTCTTGGTAACGCTGACCACACTGTCACATCAAGATAAATGTTGTGCTTTTACTAGACTGCCCATCCATGGCTCTGCACACCACATCATAGCCCCAGTCTTTTCAGAACCATTTGCAGTTTCCCTTCATGACATACCATCAACCAGATCTTGTCTTAACTGTGCTTTCTTTTGTGTCTGTACTTAGAGTATGCCTATTTCACTTTGTTCTCAGTTCCATTTATGTTCATCCAGCTTTCTCATCTTGCCCTTTGGTGTCTCTTCCTTTTTGACTACTAGACCACCTGGCCTATGTATCCCAATTATGCTCTATACTCTCAATGTTTTTGTCTCTGCGTGTTTTTGTGATGGAAGCATGAGAAGATTAGCTGGGTTTGTGAACAACCAGTTCCCACTCAACCTTTTATAAAAAAGGCCACCTACATGAGAAAGGGTTATCTCCCTCTTCATCACTCCCATCGTCATCATCCTCTCCATCCGACATGAGCAAATCTTCATAGAGGACACTAGCCTGGGGCTGCTGGGCTGATCCTTCTTCTTCATCGGCAAGGTCACCATCCGCATCTTCAACTTCCTAGGTCATACAGAACAGGGAGAGTGAAGATCAGACAACATATAACCTACTGCTGCATGCCAGCATATACCTATTATTTATCCACTGTTCTTTCTGATGTATTCACGCATTCCATAATGCTAACATTTTAAAACTACATTTAAGAGTCTAGCCATTGCTATGAATACTGCTGTCTTTCAGGGTGGCAGACACAGGAGACAACCCTTACACTATGGAGACTTCTACCACAAGTACGCAAGTCAACGCGTGGACTGGCTGGGATTTCTGTGTATATACTCACTGGGGCTGGAGTCTTAGGTTTCCCATCATCATCCTCATCAAACCCTTCGATATCTACGTCAGAGTCTTCCTCGCCCAGCCTACCTCGCCCCTGGCGCATCTGGATGGGGAACACAAATAGCAATACTATTGAGGAAAGCACTACTAGACATAAACTAAAGGGCATGACTGACATTGGACCACAACGACGGGTGTGGGAGTACAGGGGGAGAAAGATAAAAAGAAAAATATATGTATATCACTCTCAGCGCCAAGGATCCTTTCTGTCTGTATCCCAAGAACAGAGAGTACACAGCCTCCACACACTTTTGTCCTGATGACCTCCATTCTTGAGAAGGGAATCTCCAGCCTTACAGCACCAGTGTTCTTTGGTTACCTAGCAATTTCTGGAAAATACCACTAGATCTTAAAAAGTGCTTATTTTCATAAAATATTTCAAAAGCAGACAGAAGTTTCCAACAAATCTCCTCCTGCCCTTCTCTCTCCTGTTCTTCCCTCAGCCACCATGAGTCCAAGGTAGAGAGGACATGCAGATTCTGTCCCAAAGACTAAATTGAAAGTCTATAGAAAGCTTGAAGGCTTCCAAATCCAGAAGGCACTCTCAAAGCTACAGACAGCCACAATACTAGATGGAACTATTCATATTCAATCTGTTTGGCTGGATTGCTCAGAATAGCTCTCACTAGTCTTCCTGATACCGCCTGCACTCTCGTGGCCCTCCTCACCTTCTTCCTCTCTCCTGGTAGCTTATTTTCATGGTCATATTACTGCATCTCCTTCTGCTATTCCCTCTCCTCCAACATTTTTTTTTGTTTAATACAGAATAAAGACTAAGAAAAAAATATTCTGTGGTTACTGTAACAAGTTATAATAATTGAATACCTTTAACTTGTCTGGTTTTTTTTCTTTTACAACTACAAGGTGTCTACAGTGACAACCGTCTCTTCCTAGGTGTTTGTGCAGCTTCTCATGGTCACTGGATGCAACCATAATAATCTAATTATCGTCTTCCAAATCTGTGGAATATACCTCACCATTTCCCTATTCAGAATCAACACGGGATTGCGCATTAGCCCTTTGTAGCATGAGTCACCAGGTTTCCACTCCCAGAAGTAGTGAAGCAAACAAATATCTGGCCTTAGGCAGATTCTTTTGCAGCTTTTGTTTTGTTTCTCTATCCTTTGTTTTGCAGTGTCTCAATTCCCAGTGCTCTTTTATTTTTTCCTTTTCCCTGAAAGCAGCCAAACCGAAGGAAATGGTTAACTTTTGAAATTGATTCCCTTATCTGCTGATCTTTGTCACCTGTTTCCTACAAAGTAATTGCCTCTTTTCAGCAATTTGCTTATACAACCCAACTCTCCAACCTCATGAAAAAATGGAAGATTCTGACCTGAGTTCTTGCTTCTCTGGGGCAGGGATGGGAGAGTCCAGAGCAGAGAAATTGCTCTCATCTGGGTAGACTGAAGCACCATGTGATATACTGAGGGAAGTGTTGGTATCATACAAATCGCGTGGCTAAAGTATACGTGGAAACTGAAGCAGAACATTCTCAGGCACTGAACTGGGACTAGAACAGTATTGTGAGAGGCAAGACTGGGATTTCAGGACTAAATGCAAGATGCATTTTTTGGCACAGTGTTTATATTATTAAACACTGTTTAATCAAAATAAGCTATTTATTCTTAAAGAACAAACATGGTAAAATGCAATGGCTCACAACCTCAGGTCTGAAGTTTGCCAAATAGCAGATTTTAAAATAGAAGTCAGTACTTCTACGCAGTGCAATCCTTACAGAGGCCAAAATTGTAAATGGATTCCGAAAGGATTAGATAGATTTATAGAGAATAGGCCTCTCTGCAGCTCATACATACAATGGTCCAGGTGCAACACCAGGTTAAGGTGTCTGAACATCCAATTGCCAGAAGCAGAGGGGCTTCTCTGTCAGAAGGATCACTGTATGTTTGCATCCACTTACTTCTGGTCCATGCCAGAGAGAGTACTTGATTACATCAACCTTTGGTTTGACTCAGCATGGCCCTTCTAATTTCAATTCCTACAATGGAAAGTGTTGCAACTACAAATGCTGATATCAGAACTGGAAAGTTTATCACATGTGAAATAGCAAAGCTTCAACTTTCATTCCATTCTATGTAAATCACTGCCTCAAGAGTCCCCAAAGCTGACAAAACCAAGAGAAAAGGAGGTTTTGGCTAAAGGGTTCTAAAAGCAAAGCTGTAGTTTGCATGACATTTAACCTCTGAAGAGTTAACGAGGAACTACAGATTAAGATTTTGACAAAATGCTCTTATAATGTACAGTTTATATATCACAGCAATCCTGAAAGCATTAAGAGCTGCCACAATGCCATTTAAACTAGGCAAAACAGGCTTCCTAAAATTTAAATAGACACGTAAACTACACACAGCTCTCTACTTGCTGTATTTGCTTTTTACATCCTGGAGTGCAGCTCACGAAGACACATATGGGGAGATAAATATTAGTCATCACAACTGCATTTGAAATAAATGGAACTAAAGCCAAGCAACCACCACCACACCTGTCATCTGTGACAAGTTTGGGAGTGCGGGAAGCGGGAGGGTACCTCCAGCCAACAAGAAGGAAAGGATGGCCTTCAGATGACACAGTCAAGGGAGAAGCTCAGGAAGCTCTCACCTTTAGCAAGCCCAGAGAAGGAGCAGACAGCTAATAGGCAGTTCACTGCTCAAGCCTCCTTTCCTCTCTCCTGATCACCAACTTGGGTAAAAAAAATCAGAACAGGTAATACTGCTGTTTGGAAGGAAACCATCAGAGAGAAGAACAACATTTTTGTCCCTCATTCTCTGAGGTATTGGGATCATCCTTGATTCCTTCTAATCTTCCTTGAAATGTGTCAATAGCTGGTTTCAACAACTAATCTCCAAAGACTTCCTTGCAGCCTGACAGTTCACATTGCCAGGAAGGCCTTTTTCCATGATACTCAGTTTCAGTATTCCCACACCGCTGAATTCTGTCATCACTCCTAGCAAGTTCCTTCTAGCTTCCTAAACTGCCACGTTTTGGGTCTTTTTTTTGTGGGGAGAGATGGGTGGAGGGTGTTAAATATTGCCCCAAAATTGTTTGTAGCCTGCTATCCTGGCTCCAGCTGTATAATCTTTGTATACTTATTGCCTAAACAAATTTTAAACTCATTTTTCTCTTAAAAATAATCTTTGTAAGATCTTAAATTGTTCATGAAATTCAAGCCCCTTTTTCTGCTCTGACTTTACTAAAACTAAATGCAACTTTCCAGGTGTAATCACACCAGACTTGCACAGAACAGAAAAATTATTGGTCTACAATTGGGATGAACAACTGCAAAGAAAGCTTTGCTTTGTCTTCCTACACTGGGTATACAAAATCTGAATTTTGATCATTCGGTTATTATCAGAGAGATCTTTCTCAAGGCTTATGAACTTCAACAGTTTTTCCAAATAAACAAAAGACATCTCAGACGCTAGGATGACATTCCCTGAACCGTTATCTAATTTATCAGGGAAATTCCAAAGGCAATTTTATTTTTCAGGAATGAACATGTCATTCCTGGTGAAAGTTTTTTCCTGATGCTTTGGAAAACAATCAAGCATCTCAAGGCTAGAAGCAGCATTTAAAAAAAAAAACCAAACAACAAAAAAACCCTCTAAATAGCTTATAAAATTCTGCCAAAGCATAAACACTAAAAAAGCAGTCTGTCATACAATCTCCAGTATAAATTATGCTTCCAACTTGGTCTATAATACATACAAAATAATGGACACACACAATTGTCTTCTATAAAAAAATAATGACGAGTAAAAAAAAAAAAGTTATTTCCATTAGAGCCAAAATAAAGAAATGTAAAGAATCCCACCAAAGAATGCAGAGGACTCCTACTTCGCTGACCATATTAGGCAGTTTCTTTGCTCCTAGCAATAAGCCTCTTCAATATCCCCACCAAACAGCTCTCTGGCTTCTTCTTGGCACTACAGCATTGATGGTTTTTCCTCATGTTCTCCTTACCTTTTCACTGCTTGCCTTCTGAGGTTTTCCAACTGCTACACTTGCACAGTGTTTGAATTTCTAACCAACATTCAGTTGTACCTGACTGTACATAGCTCATCTTGAGACCAGTTTTGCAAGTTGCTTGGGAAATTACCTTCTTTGTCTCAGGTTATCTTACGCTCTCCAAAGCGGCATAACCGCTTCTCATTTATCCTTAAAAAATAGTCGTTAGCACAGCATCCAACAAGATACTCTACTAAAAGACAAACTGCAGACAGATGCAGAACAGTAGAACAGTACAACCTCTAGATCAAACATCCAGGAAATTGAAACTAAAAGAAAGGAAGTGAAAGCTTTACTTGGTCACTTGCCTGTGGAGTGTAGGGACCAGGGGTCATAGGATCAAGACTTTCCAGGTCTGCCTCCTCTAGTGCTGCTTCCTTAGCAGTAGAGATGTCTGTCTCAAGTTGAGTCAGGTGCTCATCATACTAAGAACAAAGAAGCTTGCTAAGGTTGTAGAACAGAAAATTCAAACATACAAAAATATTACAGTAGAATTGTCCACATACCTCAGCTAAAGTTTGGTAACAGATATTTACAATCTCCTGGGCTGTTTTTGTGTATTGACTGTCTGGCCCTGTAGTAAGAAACAAGTATCTTTATGCATTCTGACATTTGCTTAGCTGCCAAGACAGAAAGACTGGTTTTGGTTACACAGCTCTCATGGCACAGGTCCCTAAATCCCAGCACCTTCTGATCTAAGGAGAAAATAAAAAAAAAAAAAAAAATATAAAAATATATATTCCCTCACTACAAGAAAGACATTGAGGTGCTGGAGTGTGTCCAGAGAAGGGCAATGGAGCTGGTGAGGGGTCTGGAGCACAAGCCTTGTGAGGAGCAGCTGAGGGAGCTGGGGGTGTTCAGCCTGGAGAAAGGAGGCTGAGGGGAGACCTTCTCGCTCTCTGCAACTCCCTGAAAGGAGGCTGAAGAGAGGTGGGGGTCAGTCTCTTCCCTCAAGTAACAGGTGAACGGACATGAGAAAATGGCCTCAAGTTGCACCAGGGGAGGTTCAGATTAGATATTAGGAAAAATTTTTTACACTGAAAGGGTTATCAAGCATTGGAAGAGGCTGCCCAGGGAAGTGGTTGAGTCACCATCCCTGGAGGTATTTAAAAGACGGGTAGACGTAGTGCTTAGCTATACGGTTTAGCAATGATTTTTGTCAGCATTAGGTTGATGGTTGGACTAGATGATCCAAAAGGTCTCTTCCAACCCGGGCAATTCTATGATTCTATACATCAGGGTTCACATGCAACTAACAAAGAGCAACGAGTTTGGTCCAGCATTAAAAAGATGATTTAGCAGACAGGAAGGCTGTACCCTGTCAATCTCAAGGAAATTCCCAGAAACAAATCACTGAAGCAGAGATGTGTACTGAACAAGCAGAAAATCGTCCCCAAATGTAACTGCTGCATTCTGCACAAGGTTGTACATAAACCACCGTGTGACAGTGAAAACATCACTGTTTAAGCATCTCTTTTCACAGCAGTCAAGGAAAGCAACAATCAGACTCAGGATTCCCAGCTTCAGGCTTTGACAGCACTACAGAAGAGGTGCACAAATGTATTCATTTAAGCACAGAAGGCAGCCAAAGCCTTATCTTCACCACCTACCATTGTACTTAATGCTGTTGGCAAGGATGAGGTTAACATCATTCAGGAAAATCTCTCTGTTCTGGTATTTGTGTTTGGAGATATTCTGGAAGAGATTGTCACCCAGTAAGTAATCAAATCTAAACATCTCTCAAGTGGCTGCTCAGTTCAAGCTACACACCTTGCGGATAGTCTCCAGGTCCATTGGATTAGCAATCACTTTGTAATAATCAGGAACAAACTTCTTGTTAACTGGATGATGAAATGGCCAAGACTGGAGGAAAGAAAACAGACAAGTTTAGAAAGCTTCTGTGTAGAATTTTTTTACAGTTTGAGCTACCAATTTCATAAAGCAAGTCTCTAGAACTGATGAACACTCAAAAGGTATGGGAACTATTTATCACAAGGCATCTTGAATCGCATCATTTAGCTTCAGGAGGGACACAGAAAAAAGATCTACTGGTTGGATTTTTAACTAGGCCTGTTGATACCTGTTTAACAGCAGGAACATGTAATACAAAATAATAATCATGCAAATGACTTTTCTGTTTAGTATCACTGTTTCCTCCACAACATAACTGTGGTGTCCAGCAAGAACGCTCGCTGCTTGTACAATAAACAAAGAATATAAACCCAGGTCTGATCTCACAACAGGGGCTATATATACCAATTTAACAGTTCATCGTGGTGTGACGGCATAGAAAAATTCTAAAATCTGTTTCTAAACATCAGAAATGAGAACTTGGTGACAACAGAGAACGGAACCAACAAAGTTCTAAAGATGACAGGCATTAAGCCCTCTCTGATTCAGTCTAACCACTACAGACTCTTGTTCCTTATGCCATTCAGACACCATACGCATTATAGATGAGTGACACTAAAGTCCTTATTTGTGCAGGTTTTTTTGGTAAGTTTAAGGTTTTGAGGTTTTTTTTAATACTAACAAACTAGTACAATGCTGGGTAAACCATATAAATTAGAAATCAGCTTGTGTTTCATTTCCACCAGAAAACTGTACCTTTGCAGAGTGCTTTGAGATCTACCAAAGCAAGTGCTATATAAAGCAGCAGAAGGGTATAATGAGTTTTATGACGACCATGCTTAATGAAAATCAGTGACTTCACAGTAATGGGAGGTTGATGCAAGCACCATCCAGGAGTGACAGGAGCAGGACAAAAATTGGAACCCAGCCGCCACTTCTGGACCTTTGCTCCAGTGAAGGGGGTAAGTACAGGTGTGTCTGTGCCAGTCAGAAAATCAGAAATAGGCCAGCTCCCTGACAGAGCACTCTTTTGTTTGGGTTTTGGTTTTTTTTTGCAGCACACTAACAAAAACAATGTAAATATACAGTCACAAGACTATAATCAGCACATTTTGCACATCACACACACATACTCTGCTCAAGGTACATACATCTGGAACTGCCATCATCTTTTGAGTGACAATGTTATCCAAAATGAAGGAAAAGGCCACTTGATCATCATCATCCAGGAGGGGATTAATTGCTTTTTCTAATCGAGCCAGTTTATCTTCCTTCTGCAATAAAAGTAAGGAACATCAGTGGCTGACCCTAGATTAATAACTGTTAATATCAGGATACTCTATCCCAAAGAGACTCTCACTCACCTTTTTATGAAGACGCTTGTAAATAAGAGGGGATAATAGCCTCGATATAAGTCTACATACAAGATAAAGTAACTAGAGTAACAAAAGAGCACCTGTTTTTTTGAGAAAGACTCCAATTTGGACTGTTCAGATTTGTAAAAATTCAAATACACTCTGAGGTGAGGGGAGGAGTTCCCTTATTCTTCTACTCTCCTTAAAGCCCCGTGTTTTGCCTACTTTCATCCTCTGTCCTCAAACCCCTCAATCACCCCTGATCATCACCTCCCTCTCCACTCTAACCGCAACTCATTCACAAGACTTGCCTCTTTTAGCTTCTCATCACACAGGTCCAGCATGGACTGAGAGATCTGCGTCAGCGAGTGCTTTGGCCCTGCAAACACACAGCAAGTACCGTGAGATACTCCAGCCTGATTAAAAAGGCCAATTATGTCACAATAGGCATTAATCTTTACTCCGAAAGCATCACTGATTATATTCCTAGCACAACTGGGAGTATATCCTGAAGTATATTCTCAAGACACACAATTACTGAAAGTTTAGTGTGGATTTTATAGGAGAAAAGGTTATTTGTAGCAAATCTTCACACTTTTGGGATACACTCTGTTAAGGTTCGTAAGGCCTCTGGGAAACCAGCTGTGCCTGTGGAAGACTGGCCTCTAAGCCCTCCACCTTTGCCAAACTTTCAGAGTGTAAGTCATGAAATTTCTGTTTCATTCACTAGATCCCACCAGTGAAGCAGAACTGCTAGGGAAGGCAAGATGGACATTTAAGTAATATTCAGAAAACCACAGCTTTAAATAATTTCATGATTGCTCGGACATGGAAACAAGTATTTGCAACAGAACTATGAAAAAAATCTCACTTGTTAGGATAAAACAGGGCCTTAGCTGTCAAAATAATAAAGGAAGCAGTAAAGGCACAAAACCAGTGCTGTCCATGTCAGCCTGAATGCTGCACAGCCCAGAGAGACTCAATGCAGCTGGGAGGTTTTTATCTATTGAATGAATACTTTTTGGACACAGATTTTTCTATCAGCGGTCAGAATACAGCTGACCTATGGTTGCTCAATGAATCAGAACTTTTCCCCAGCAGTTGCGTGCTCTACTGCAGAATCTACGTTTTTTAATTTTTTTTAAACTAGCTTTCTGATAAATGGAGAAAAATTTATTGCATCTAAGAACCAAAATATGCAAAATCATTCCAGTAAACTCTAATCAAAACTGCACGCTCCGAGGCAAAGGCTTCAAAAGGTGTGAACTATTCCTATTTGTATTGTAAGATTCATTCACTAAAGCATAATATCGAGAAAATAAGTTCACAAGGAACTCCCCACCAATCTATGTCTGAAAACAAAAAGGAAGGACACTTGTCGTACTGAAAACAATGTTTTGCTTCACCCTATATGAAGGGGATATGCAGGACTTTGCTTAGTGCAGTTTGACTTAATACATGTACCAGTATCTTCAGTCATTGGTGGGTCCATAACTGAACTTCAGTTACTACATCACAGTCACCATTTAGTTATTGTTAAATGCTAGGGTCCAATCCTTTCCTATTTATGAATTAGCTCATTAACATGAATATAGTCCTTCAGGTATACATGGAAAAACGTACGTTTATTGTTGCTATCTGACAGTGAATTTATTCTGTTGCTTTTGTTATTTCTAGAAGTAAAAGACCCACACCTCACACATGTACAACCTATTAGCAGAAACCTAGTTTCCCACATTGTCAATAGCCTACCATTGTATGTCGCGCTGTTCTTAACAATTAGTTCCAGATGTTCTCTGAACTCTTCTCGGGATGGGTACTGCCGCTTACGAACGTTTTCACGCAGGGTCTGTAAATCCATGGGCCGAGTAATAATCTTATAATAATCTTTGACAACTTTTGGATTTACAGGTGTATGAAAGGGGTATGTCTGAGGATGAAAAGAAAAAAGTGAATGCTTATTAACACAGTACTAGCACAGCTAATTGCACTTTGCCCTCCACAGTTTAATAGGCACCAGGGGAAATACGATAAGCTCAGAAGCTCAGCCCCACAGCAGCTATCATTTTCTTCTACAAAATGTTCTTTAATACCATTATACGACAAAAAAAATCTCACAAAGAATTCTCAGATGGTATTTTTGGTTATGCAGCACAAAACCCAAGAAACTGAACTTTAAATTCTTATTTTAACTCAAATTTTCCATTTAACCTCTTGTTCAGGTAAAATCTGGTCAGAAACAGGGAAGTACACATTTTTCTCCAGTGTGACGTATAAAAGTATTGCACACTGCTACATCGAGCGTTATGCATATTTTTCTGGTTTTGTTGAAAAGAACAGCAAAAACAAACAAACAAAAAAACCCTCACACATCCCAGACACTGAATATGTATCCATACAGAACTATTCAACATTATTTTCTGATATGGACGCTTTCATCTCAAAAAGATTCTGAGCTAAGATAATTTAGGAAATATTGCACATCAACTGTGTGCAGGGCAGGGGCAAAAGGGGTGGCACACAATTCATCTGAGGAAAGCCTACCGTAATTTTGGTGTCTACAACACATAACCTACTTCAGTCATATTGCTTAAGACATGGGTTTTTGGTCTCATGGCTTAAACTTACATTAGGAAGATCCCTTATATCATTTATGATGCCCTCCAAGATGGATGACAGCGTCACCATGGGATCTGTTCGCCGCCGGTGGATAGATTTATGAGGACGCTAAAGAAATCAGAGGAAGAAAAATTAAGGCTGTTCCAAGATGTGAAACATCTACCCACAGAAATCCTAGGCAATTTAGAGTATTAATTTACTGGACAGGTATCTGTGTTGCATGCGGAGGATGCGCAGGAGTAGTAAAGAGACTGGCCAGTTGGTACAAACAGAAATAGATATGCTGCAACCAGCTTTGTAACACCTTCACTCACATTCAGATAATCACAGTGAACAGTTGTCCCTACTCGCCGTTTCTTCTTTGGAGGTAGCTGCTGTTTAGGAAACTTCAGGACCAGTGATTTCCTGCGAACCTCATCCGCACTAGGTAAAAACAAAACAGTGTAATAGTTTCTCCAACTCTCTTATGAATCAAGACCATTTGTCCCTCAGTACTGGCTCTGGTCCCATCTGCCGTAATACCAAATACACTATCAAAATACTGTAATAATAGACTATGTAAAGCCCTGTCACTTTATTCCTGTGATTAATATACACGAGTACTCTGCACTAAGCTCTAAATTAGTTTTTCTTACTACCCATTGGTATCTCTGCTTCTTCCCTTACCTCTCAATCAGTTGTTTTCCCAGGACAATTTTTGTTCCTTCTACTTTGATGAGTTCTTCATTATCATTGTGAATGACTGTTTTTTCCAGCTCTTCCTCCTGCTCCTCTGTCATTGCAACAGGATTAGAAGGTGGGGCATTTGTTTGGTAGTAAAGAGGGCAGAACTTATTAGTCCTCATATGGCCAATTGCACCACATGCTCCACATTTTAGCTGCAAAAATGTAAGAAAGATGACAGATCAAAATTCATACATAGTCTCCTAGTTTAGAGGCAAAGTATCATTAAAATGCCCTAGTCAGACCTTTACTACAATACTAGAACAGAAAACTTCTCTAATACCCAAGACCCGTTAGTATGCTTTGCATATGGATATGTTTACTTTCAAGTCTGGACGCTCTTTCATTTTCTTGGGCTTCTTTTCCGGAGGGCCCTTGAGTTTCTCTTTTTCTTGGTTGCGTTTTAACCGCCGTAATTGTTCCTGGATCCTGCGCCGCTCCTTTCGCATTTCCTCACGGTGCTGTTCGTCAAATAGAGCAAACTTTCGTCTGGGAAAAAAACAAACAAACCAACCAACCACACAAGTTTTGCATCTGAGTTGATGATTTACCAGGTACTCTTCTGCCAGGCCAATCACCGTACAAAATTCATAATACTCTCTACGTGGACAGCCATTAAATCTCTCTCTCTCTCTCTCCCTCTCCACAATTACAGCTCTGGGCTTCTACACTCAATTCTACATTTCTTCACACTGCCAACAGAATGAAATACTCTACGTGCAAAGTTAAAAAGAAAAAAAAAAAAAAAAAAGAAAAAATCATGTAGGTCTTACATGAATTCTTCATCCTTGGTAGTCCGTATTCGGCAGTAGGCATCAATGACAGCAGGCTTCCGAACTGTCTCGCACCTCACATATTCTTTCCCATCCTCATCTCTAAATGTGCGATAGATTTTGAGGCGGCGGCCAGTGGCAGAGGAATTAAGGCTGGTAACAGAGGCAGTGTCATCATCTTTGTGAGAGTTTGCTGAGGCTCCTGAAGCTGATGCTATAAGAGAGCGTTTTATTTACTTTTGATTTCTTTCACCTTATAGAAACATCATTGTTTAAATACAGAAGATAGTTTTGGCTTAAAAACTTCCAAGACACAAATTCAGGAAAACTAAAGCAATATAAGTCTTTCTCTTGCTTGTTTGTGTTCTCTTATCATGACATATATCAATCTGAAACAAAGGTAAGATACTGAATTATCCATGTGGATTATAAAGCCAGAAGGAACAGCTAGTCAACAAGCACCCGTAGGCGCCTAAGTGCAACCTGTAAGGCAACTGCAACATGGCTCTGCAGATTGCTTATCGTTACAGTGGTTTTGATGATAGGTATGGAGATCTGGAGAAACTGAAGGTCAACAGTTATCCAGTTCTCCAACTGGTGGGACAACTAGTTAGCTAGATTTGTTTTGGTTAAGAGATTTTGTTCAAGATAACACTGGATATCTTTTCATAAGGCAACAATCATCAGCAAATCTTCCACATATCCCTTAGTAAATTCTTCCAGTAGTTATTTAATTAGTGATTTGTTCCCAACCTGTGTTTCCAATAGCAACAATAACGTTGACCCAGATGTTGCAGAGCTCAACTTTGTGGATACAAATGCAACAAGTAACAGTGGTCATGAACACCCTCATACAGACATAAGTTCATTCCCAGGTCAAACACTTTTACCTGCCAGCATAAGGACATGTGAAGTTCTCTGTTGGAATAAGCTTAAAATAAACATATCTCCAGGAGATCCAAATCTGGCAGCTGCCCAATTACCTCCCAAACACAGTGCTACAGCACACAGTATTAACAGACACTGCTATCAGCCTACATATCGTGCATATCTGTTTCACCTACATACCTGTGTTTACACAGAAGATGTAATTACAGTACCAGAAGCTGGTCGCAGAACTATTTGCGAACACATCTTGAGAAAACTACTCAAAAACAACCCACCCACCTCACCCAAAATTTCAAAAGGGAAACTTAAGCAGCAAGCAGCAGTGAATATCTAAAGAAATACCAGAGCAAGTTCACAGATCAAAAAAAGCAGAGCTATGAAGCAAAGAAAAAACTTTAAATGCATTTTCAGACAGTAACTGCTCAGGAGAAGGAAGAAGCCCCAGATAAGCATGCCTGCACATTCTCCCTGTAAGGAATCCACACTCTGCTCTGAGAGGGCAGATCAGCACACTTTGCAGCCTGACCCAAAGTTCTGCATCCCCTTCCCAGGCACATTCTGGTGGTTGCAGTTACTTACACAGCCCCTTTTTGTCTCTCCTGTCCTTTTTGCCCCTCTCTTTGTCATTGCCACTGTCTTCTCCCAGAAGCATCCTTTGCAATTCTTTTCGTTCCTGCTCTTCTCTTTCCCGAGAGAGCTGAGAACTAGTTTTCTTGTTCTGTAACATATTCTCAATATTCTTTCCCATCTCTTCAAAGTCACTGTCTTCAGCTGAGCTGCTATCTGTGTCTGTTGACAGGATCTCAGTGGATTCCAGAACCCTGAAATAGAAGGCACCTTGAAAGTAAGTTAGTTCCTCTCCCTCCTCCCCCCTGCAAAAAAATCAACCTGTTACCGTCCCAGAAATACAAAGGTAAAAATGACACAAAGGTTTGAAAATGATGTTGCAAATCACTAGTACAGGAATAGGCACAATATATTCCCTTCTCAGTCCTCCTGTATTCCCCATGTCCAAAAGATCAATTGTTCCAAGCCAATCTTCTCCAACAAGTTGATCTCTTCATCATCAACAGCACTATATTGCCTCCCCACTCTCAAGTCTTGGGCCACAACAAAGAATAATGCATGAATTCTTCTGGCAGTTCTAAAGAACAGGACATAGAATTGGTAGCTGCTACCCAAGAGAGAGATGGCAAACTGCTGAAAGAGGGGCAGGCGGAAGGAAATAAGGGTGGTGAACTACTGATCTGTGAAACAGTGGAACTTCTCATGCCAGTATATGTGGCAGACTATGCAACTCATTCTACCTTTCCAAAAGGTCTATGACAGCAAGACACTTAGGGCTAAGCCGTAAATTTCTGTTAATAGCCAAAGCCCTCTTTCTCAGTGCTGTATTTTGTGAGCCCAACCAGTCGAATCAACATCTACAGCACTACATATCGGTGAGCCCCAGGCATACATAGTTCTGGACTTTTAAGGTGGAGACAAGGTAGCGTTCAAGGCTGCAAACATTAGATAAGAACTTACTTATTTTGTAAATCAAAGATGCGCTGACACTCTTCTTTGTATCTCTCCTGATGTTCTGCTACAGAAAACCGAGACCCACGCGCAAATTTGCTCATAGGACCTTCCCCTGAACGAGCCTGCTCTGTAGACATCGTACGTACCACATCAATCACTTCCCACCGGGACAGCTTCTTTATCTGGAAAGAGGAAGACAGTCTAGAAATGGATTTAGAGACATACAACTGAGGTAGCTGACTCTGGATTTCAACTCCTTTCCACACAAGGTCGGAGTAGAAAAGTGTATGTCCCTTCCACCATCAGCTGCTGAATCCCTTAGTGAAGGGTACTCTGTAACCTGCTCCAGGTTCATGCTCACCTCCTCTTCAGGAACTCCAAATTTACGCAGAAGCTGTTTGGCATTTTTGAGAGAAAGTCGGCGTAGATCAGCATCTGTCCCAGTCACTGTCTTTTTCACTGGCTGAGGTTCTTTATCATCCTATTCAGAGGAAGATGCAGCCTGTTAATGTCATCACATAACACACAGGCTCATCTTCTGATATTTTCTCTTCCTGATGCCCCATATGTACTCCATTTCTCCAACATCACTTTCCAGTTATTGCTCCTTTTCAACCCAACCTCGGGAACCATACCTTCTGCTGAGTTGGTTTGTTTGGAATCTTCACATAAGAAAATCCTTCACCACAACCAGTAGGATCTGCTACACCAGTCACTTCTAGCAGGCACTTGCCCTTCATAGCAGCAATGAAGGCTCGTGTGGTGTTCCATGGAGCTGTGCGCACCTGCCAGGAAGAAGAGAAACATGCCTTCACAATCCTGCTACCATTGAGGAGAATACCAAGCTTTTTATTTTGGATTCTTCCAGTCATACTGAGAACTTTTCAACTGACATGATGAGGGTGAATTCCGCTTATTGATCCTTCAGCTGCCCTGATAAAACCTCAATGAAGAGCCAAAGTGCTAGATAACTCACACAAAAGCCATTTAAGGCAAAAAGTTTAGTCCTGAAAGACCTGGCAAGAAGGATCCCCAAATACAAGTATAAGCTTGGCAGCAGAGTTCCCAGGAAAGCTGCAAGAACATTTGATCTACTGAATCCTACTTTAAACACATCCTTTGTATTAAAGACTTTGTTTCTGTCCTGCCATGCAGATTTATATATTGGCATGCATGCTTATGCATTGCTCTGACAGTACCTCATCATCAATCTTCATTTGGAAATCCTCTTCATTCTCCTCTTCTGGCGCAAAGAAGGATTTCTCCCCATAACCTGCATCCTGCAGAGAAATATTAGGAAAAAATGAGAACCTGAAGTCTTAAAAAGGTTACTGGAGAGAGAACTAGAAGCGTATTATGAATCTCCTGTGGAGACTTGTCATGCTGAACAAGCACACTTCCACAGACAGTTGTTTGCAAGATTCACTGTGACCCACAGTATCACAGATGTCAAGCTGTCCAGTATTTTGACAAACTCTATAACTAAATACTGCATTTGACTTTAAAAAAAAAAAAAATAACCAGTCTCTCTCTCAGCCACGTACTGATTACTTTTTGCTGTAGAGCTCCCAGCAGAAACATAAGCCCCTTCTCGTACCTTCCCTTTGCTACCTTTGAGCATAGCTAACTCAGTATCTAAATAATAGGTGGTAAGAATATGTCTCTCTCTTTAAAAACTTAACTCCCTTTTTACTCAGCAGAAAACTGCGCAAGTTGCCCAGTAGTTAGGGGCCTAACTTACCTACTTCATAGCAAATTTAGCTTTAGGTAGGAGATGTTACCTAGCCTCACCCTTCACAGAACTACTTGTCAGTAACTTGCCTTACAGCCTACCAGGAGCATTTACCTTCAGTCGTTGCTCAGCTGCGATCATGCTGTAATAAGCACAGCACTGTTCTGGGGAGACCATTGCTCTGATCTCTTCCTCTGTCGGCAATCTGAAATCTGGCTTTAAGACCCACCAATTTGAGTCCATCCCTGAAAAATGCACAGATTAAACACCGAGTAGTTTCCCACAAATGTTGGATGACATCATAATCTGTGTTTCAAGATTTCATACCCTGCTGCAATGCTGGCAAAAGGAGCAGGTATGACAAATCTGTGACACTTGGACCACTAAAAGTGATAGGTCTTTTTGTTCTGCATTTGTCTAAATCAACGTCCTCTAATTTAGCGCCTGTTTTATCAGCAAACTCTCCTCATTCGTGCTCATTCAATGTATAAACTACATTGCAAAAGCATTTAATGCACCTTTCACTTCCTCACCTGGAACTACTTTTGCCCATGACTAGCCTAAAAGGCTTTGCATTACCCACCTGTTTATCACTCTGCATATAGAAAAACCAGAAGTCAGGCTCTCAGAGCACTATTAGATTCATGAAGATGGGACAAGCTTCTACTGGCATGTATTTGCTTGCAAAACACAACACAGCCATACACAGAGGGAAGGGAACGCATATGTGTTGGTGTTGTACATTGTTACTTTACAAGTAAATCATTGCCCAGACTATTATAAAAAAACAAATGTCCAAGCTGTAGTGATTTCTCACCATCAAGCATGCTTGTGCCAAAAGAAACTGTCCATTTATAAAAATTGGAACAAAAAAAACCTATCAGACTACCTTTCAGTTCTTCAAATAGATGTTTTCAAAAATGGCTTATCAGGAGGAGATGTTGCCGCCTCCTGCTCTGTTTGGAACTCCAAAAGTAGTAAAGAATGGTTGATGTCCACATAAAATCTTTACCTGTGCGTTTGAAATCAGCACAAAGCTTTAGCCGCTTTCGGATGCTACTCTCTGAGTGTGAAGGAAAGGCCTTCTTGATATCCTCCATGCGAATTCTCCGAGGACGGTCTCTGCTTTTCCAGAAGAGGCGATAAATAAAAACCTAGAAAACAAGACCTCATTTGTGATGGCTGAAGAAAGAATAGAACAAACCTTCAAAAACAGTCCGACTTCTTCAGACTTCCTACTTAAAACCCATCACTTCTTACAAATTTACTTAAGATAAGCTTTCCAAGCCACATATCTGCTTCAGGCCAGCTATTTTTTGAGGAGATGTGGAAAAAAATATTTGTCTTGAAATTTTTTATTATCACATTAGAAATGTTCATGCTTTGGTACAGAAACTTGAACTCTGGGAGCGGCAGGGATTTTCCTGCTCTGAATTAAACTGACAGTAAATTACCAGAAATTTTCTCCAAAATCTAAATTTGGGTATATTTATTTGAATGGTCACTGACAACCCCAAAGTTAAACTGCTTCAAGATCTAGGAAATCAACAAAGACCTATGAAGCAACTCTAATTCTGTGCCATGGAATAGGACATAAGATCCTTTAAAATCCCTTAATTGGCTCTTAGTAAGACCCATGTAACTCATTTTATACGGCATAACCACTTCAAAGTTCATTCTAATTTCTCCAGTTTCCTACACTTTTATATAATCTTATAACCTTTTATTTTGGCTAATGAAAAGCCTCTATCATATATTCATCAGATAGGATGCAGGTAAACAGAAGCAGCATGCTATAAATCGTTGGTTAAATGACAACCAAAATGGTCTGTATGTTTAACATCCAACTCTCATCGTGCGCTCACCTCACCAAAAAAACACACAAAAACAAACCAAAACCAAGAACCGCAAAAAAAAAAAAAAAAAAAAAAAGAGTCATAGCAGGGTAATGAGCTTCTCAAATCAAGTCTGTCCACATGAAGCCTGGGCCTATGACAAGGGCTTTCTCCAAAGACCCCTCAGATCCCCAAACTATTATCACATACCTGCAGAAAATCTCTGATATGCGTGTTAGCTCGTTTAGAGTTGGGACCAGGTACTTCATAAAGTGGGCACTCCTGACCAACTACAAAAATATCCACTAATTCTCGAACATAATAGCCTTGTCGTGTCCGGATAATCAGGAAATCTGTTTCAGGCATCTTATGTAAATAGATAGGGGCCCGGAAAAGGTTGTTTTCAAATGCCTAATAAAAGAAACAAATCAAAGTTAGAAAGTCAGGTTTTAATCGAATTTTCTGTAACTCAATCTACAAAAAAGGTCTTAAAAAGAACACTAAAAAAACCCCAGTAATTCTGGTGGTACACTATCGTTTATATCACAATATACGTAGATGTGCAGTCAGAACATTCCTTCTTTGCATTATGCAGACAATAACCAAGGATGACGCACGGAAGTATAAGAAAACCTAGAACAAATGCAGAAAGAGTTTGAAGGCCTCTTTGGACTGACCTTTAAGGAGGTACTTTAAAAAGCAATAGAAAGAACACATATGCAGAAGAGCACTATAACCACAGCAACCAGCCCAGGACACATGCACAGTCTGGGAATGGGAGAAGGCAAAGACTGAAAACTTTGCTCAGGAAAGGAGGTTGTAAGGACCTAACCAGAAAAGCAGAGAGCAGCCGAGTTCAGCATTTAAAGGTAAGAAAGTTTAAACTGGCACCAAGGAGGCACTAGACTGAGCGGAACCAGAAAAGACCATCCTCTTCTATAAAGGGTTTTCTCCACCCATAGCGCTTCCTCCACAAGCCTTACCCACCACTACTCTCCCACACTACCCTCATCCACATTGCAAAGCTTTCCCTGAGACGGCCCTATCCTCACTTCATCATGGATAAAACAAGACTTCTGAAAAGCCTGAAGTCCTCTTAAACTTGAACAATTAGTATTGTCGGTTCTGTGATGCATCTCTAAAAATCAACCTTCACCTTACTTTTTTCCTGTGGTACAGCATGGACAGAATTATTACTTCAGCAAAAGCAGCTAGCATTAACGGATACCAGATTATTTTTACATTTATCATTGACTTTGTAACCAGGTGGTCCCCACAACATTTTTAATTCCTCTCCCCATCTCAGCCGTATATATTTCAACAAGAGAAAGGCTCATAAAAGCAGAATTCTACACACCTGACTAGTAACTGGCATCCAGCAGACAACTAGCAGTGCAATTCTCAGAAAGTACACAAAACGATGCTCACACATCCTGGACCATGATAAATCCACGTTGTCTGTCCTGTTTATTGAGTTCCTCAATATTCAAGCAGCTTTGGCCTTCCACTCAATTCTCTCTAACAGTATTCCTAATGCCATTACAAAGCAAAGCAGCCAAGACTCACTTCCTGCAATTCCAATCATTCCTACGACAATTTTTTAAAAATATACAACAGAGATTTTTTTTTTTAAATAACTGAATTATTATCAGTAAACAAAGACTTAAACTGGAAATTAAACTGAATCTGTTTGGTTTTTTTGGAAGTTGAACATTATTCATGATTCAATAAACAGAGTATGAAACGTTCTGCCTATTACTCCACATTCAACTTCGTCTTCTCATGCTTGCTTTTCTTACCTGCAGTAACTGGCCTGGATGCAGAGAACCCAGGAACGGAGAAGTGTGACAATAAACAGTCTCTCCATATTTACAGTCTGGAGCTCCCGGATCTTTGCCAGGTTTCTGCAATGTGCAACGGAAGTGCAGTTAGCACTCAGCGAGAAGCAGAAGAAAATCACTGTCCAACAGCAAAACCTGCATACTCACCCTTTTGTAGTAATTTTTAATCTTTGTTGCCATGCCAACCTGCATCATTAAAGGGGCATTTTCCTCACTGTATTCCGCAAGGATGAGATCTCCATCCTTGCCAGTTAGGTCTTGTGGTGTGCGCATGAAGAACATTTCACCCCCGCCAGAAGCCTGACGCTCCTGCTCTCTCATCTGTGCCAGTGAAGAGACAGTGTTAGGAAAACAGCACATCAAACAGATCTGCTGTGCAAATGGAGCCACAGCAGACATCAGATACAGAGAAAAATTACTGTACCTTGGCTTTCTTTTTTATGTGCTTCAGCAGAGGTTGCACAGCATGGGGCCCTGGTTGGGACAAGGCACCAAAAGAGTATTTCTTCAGGGGAGGCCGATGAAACTGTCGGAGCTTCATAGGACCCATATGGGTGGGAAAGAACGGCTGGCGAAGTTCCACTGCTGGGATAGAGTGCTAACACAGGAACAAAATGTGTGTTAAGAATGACACGTATCATCTCAAAACCAAGATCACCCTTCTATCCTACTAACCTTTACATAACAGAAGCTAGTAGTATTTTTAGGTCTGCTAGCAGTGATATTAGTGCACTGAAATTCACTTGTTATCATACATGTTGCCTTTTGAAAGTGCTTAGATCCATATATAGATCTTTCCTTTCTGTACAGAGACAACTTTAATTGTACTATTTCAAATGGTACCCAATGAGATGATTTCTTTACTAACTAGAAGCATGCAAAGCTATTATCCCTATCAGTGGGAGAGAAGAGCATTTGGAATTACATAGATTTTTCCCCGTTACAGAAGAGGCTGGAATCAGATGATGTTTTACAAGAGGTCACTGAATACCACAATGAAGGAAGAAAAAAATATCACCTCTTCACCTAGGGCTAGTAAGCAGTAGTTCAAATTGATCATTATCTAAATTATTTTTATAACATCCAGATTAAAACACACACTAGTAGCAGAAAGTACAGCCTCACCTTTTGATTATCTGCACCACTTTCCCCCCTCCCGCTGCTGCTTCAGAAAACGACACCAAACAAAAGCAGGGCAAGTATGATACAGCAAGATTCAGCACCTAAACTTCAATTTGATGGGGCAATCACAAAAAGCTAGTTCAAACTCCTTTCTAATCATTTTAATTAAACAACATTAAAAATCTCTCTCATGAGCACTTAACTGACTTGCTGTAATCTAAATTCTCTTTTTCTACAAATCCTATAAATCACACTTTCCGCTAGAAACCTCTTACCAGGACAGTCCATAGCCAACACTACTGTGACTACCTGAATGATGTTGCCTCCAAAGGTTCCTCGAAGTCCCTGCTGTTTGGGGTAGTAAAACTCATCATTGGAGAGGTTCCAGGGATCCTTCACTTCTGGCTGAGACATGTTCTAATTCAATTTGAAACACAGAGAGGTGTCAAAAGAAAAAACAACCACCCAACAAAAAAATCACTCCTCCTCACATCATTCCCAACCTGCAAGGTGCTAAAGCTTATGCTGACCTGCTGTGGTTCTTCCTTGATGACGCCTGTTTTTCCCAAAAGGATTCGACTCTTCTTTAGAGAAGATTCTTTCTTGTTCTCCTTGGATGGAGAGTTCAACGTCATTTCTTCCTTTTCATCAGGAATTTCTAAAAGCACAAGCAATCACACTGTAGGGCACTTGCCCTAGGGTTCCCTTTTCAGCATCGCAACCTCCTACTGAGCTACAGCTTGGTCCAGACATTTTAGCCTTTTTATTCAGTTTCTGGGATGACTGTCCTCCTCCTACACTCCTCCCCCTTTTCTTCCATACAGTTTAATATGAAACAAGCTCAACACACAGAAAAGCTCCATGCTTAAATCTCTACCTTACCTTCTTCAGCAGTGAGTAGATTTGAGTGGGAGGAGGGCAATTGCAGGGATTGCTTGGGGTATCCACTGCCAACACAAAATTTACTAAAAATCTAATTGATGAAAGTACAAGAAATGGCACCTGTTCTGACACAGCTATTCTAAAGAGCTGAGAGTTAAGGCAACAGGAGTGCCAATGCTGCTTCCGAACTACGTCTTAATAATCTTTTTCTTTTCCACATATATACAACACGAAAGTGAGTCTGAATCCAAAGACAACATGTACCTGCACCCAAAAGGGATTCCTGAAAAATTCCAGGAAAGTAGTATGAATTTTAAAAGTTAACAGTTTGTGAAGCATGGATTCTCCAAATAAGATTTTCACGTGAGAAGCACAGCCTAGTGACACGGGCTTGGTAAACACTGTATCAACTTAATACACAGATCTCATGTCACTCTATATAAAATAAGAATGGGTTTGTAGTAGTGACCTTTGTCACTATGTATACAAACATCTGCAATTTTGTGGTCTATTTCAGACTCGGAAAGAAAATACTGCGAGTCTGTTTGTCTTTACTTTAACCAAGCTCAAATTCAGAGTGATTTTCAAAGTTGCTGGCTAATACGAAAAGGTTCCAATCAATACATATAGAAATTCTTATAACTGACCCACTTCCCTGAGGAAGGAAATGCAATCCAGGTCATACAAAAGTGTAGCAAGCTATGCCCATCCTTAAATCACATAAGGCTGCTTAAAGATTACCAACACACAGATCTAAGACAAAGTGGTGGGTTTAGTGGTCCATTTAGGACAAAAATCTCTCCAGCTTGTAGCAACATAAGCAGGAAGTACATTCAAGCCAAACTGAGTAAACCAAAGCAAATACTGAGTAAGTTTGTAGCAGCAGCAAAAACGCTGACAGGTCTTATGCAAAGTCCCATGTGCCATTACAACAGCCTGAAAGAGGCTTAAGGAATGTACTTCTTCAGGCTTTGAAAGCGAGCCATGCTGAGAATGGCATGGGCCAGTTTGTGGTTTACTTGTATACCTTCCCTCTTCAAATCAATATGCATGCAAGTAAAATTAAGACAGTTGCTTCTAAAACACACCATGAGTAAGATTAATTATGGTAAATTTAAGTTTCAGGGCATTAATTTTTACTCTCATGTTACTGCTTTTAACTTGGGAGCTGAAAGTATATTAGCGTTGCCGCCTTCTGCTTAGGCCTTTGATTGGGCAAATTATAATGATAATTAGGCAAATTATCTTCAAAAGCCAGAACAAAGAAAGACCCTAGGTATCGTCCCAGTCCATTTATTCCATTACAGTGTGACTATAAATCCTTGCTTCCATTTCCACTTGTCTTTTCCCATTTGAGTCAAATTTCTGGATGCCATAAACATACCCAGAATTATGTTTTCATCGTTTGGATCAAGTGTTAAGACAGGGGGATCCAAATAGGTTTCCATAGCCTGATCATCCCAGATGATATTGTCTTCCCAACGGCCATACACTAACTCTTCATTATCAATCGGGAAAATAGAGTACCAGGGCTTGTCTTCATCCAGGGAAACTGCAACAATCATAAGGTAGAATCCTTAAGAGTTTAGCAGAAACTCTACTTACACTACTTTAGCAGAAAAACATTTCAGAGCTCATCCCCACATCTTATTCCCTCAGCCTTCCCCATCTTTCAGGGCTTTCTGAGGCAGGACCTCTAAAAGACAAAAGAAAACTCATCTTGGAAGCAAAGTGGAAGCAGAGTCACAAGTCTCAGCTTTATCAACGCTTAAGAGATTTTGCTCCATTGAAACACAGAGAACCTCCAAGAATGAAACAGGGCCTCTAGCAGGTTTTAGAGAAAACAAGTATCCCTTTTATCTACACCTTGTTGCCAAAAAAGGACCCTGCTATTACACAGAACACAATTCTATACAGAAACGTGTCATGCACCTATTCACAGGCCAAAGACTGATGTCCTCATTACCTTGCTGTTCCGGGGCCTGCTTTTCTTTGCCCTTTGCTATACCTAGGACTCCTGCTACATTTGGCTTCTGTGCTAGTGGAATTGGTGGATTGAGCAAAGAGCCGCTGCGGTTCAAACCTAGAGAAAAGGAAAAGAAAAGTAAGGTTAGCTTGAGTGGGAGGGTTAGGGAGCATTGCATTGCCTTAAATCAGAACCTGGGGGTTGCATGGAGAGTGATTCCCAGCCTGAACCAGGATGGGCCTACTGCTCATATCACAGAGTGTCATGTGTCATTAGCATGGGTAAGACTTACAAAAACACATTCACCCACAGCTTACTGCTGGAGTCTGCAGCATCTTCAAAGTTATGTTTGGCTTGCTCTGCATATGCTGCATGACAATGCATAAGGTACATTTCTATGTGGTCCCTATAAAAGTGAGCAGACAGTTGCCGTTGACAAAATGCTTGGTCTGGCCTCCAGCAGCTTCCTGTCTTATGTCAAACTGTCACAGAAAAAAGGATGGCCAAGCAGACCTCAGGGAATAGTTCTGTGGAGGAAGCTTCTCCCAGGGCAGACCAACTCACCTATGCTCACATGTCACTTATGTCACTTCAGCTAATGCTTCTGGAAGATGTAAAACCTAACACATGTGAACAGACCAACCACGTTTAACTTGTTACTGTAGCTTTTGATGGGACCCAAACACAGCAAGCCCAGGTCTGGATAGCTCAGGCACAACTGTGCTGAAAGCAAAATTGTTATAAAAAGCTATCTCCAATTCATCTACCCAACTATTCAGAGTGTCTTGTACTCATAGCCAAGCAATAAAGGATTGACGCTAGTACCCAGTAAAGATCGAACATTCCCATTAGTCTTTCCTTGCAGAAGCAGGATAACATATAACAAACATGATAAACTTTCATTCTACACAAGCAATTTAAATTTAAAATGCATCTGTGTCTAAGAGAAAAGTCTGAGTCTTGCAAGAATTGTTATTTCCTACCTAGAAAAAGCAGAAGACCATTATTATTTCAGGAGAAACTTCAGAAGACTTTTACAAAATACTTCCAATTAAAAAAAAAAAAATAAAGAAAATTCCATTGGGCACAGACATCTTAAGTCTAGCACTGCTTGATACTCATCAGAGAATGGTTTGAGCTGGAAGGGACCAAGCCCCTGCCCTGGGCAGGGACACCTCCTACTAAACCAGGCTGCTCCAAGCCCCGTCCAGCCTGGTCTTGAACACCTCCAGGGATGGGGCAGCCACAGCTTCTCTGGGCAACCAGGGGCTCACAACCCTCACAACAAAGAATTTCTTCCTGATACCTAATCTAAATCTCCCCTCTTCCAGCTTAAAACCATTGCCCCTCGTCCTATGGCTCCCCTCCCTGATCCAGAGTCCCTCCCCAGCTTTCCTGTAACTCCCTTTAGGTACTGAAGGCCACTATAACTGAAAAACAGGCTGAACAACCCCAGCTCTCTCAGCCTGTCTTCATAGAAGCAGTGCTCCAGCCCTCTCCATCTTTGTAGATGGATCTATGCATCTGGTATTCCACGTAGAGAGAAGAAAGCAAGAGTTGGTATGTTCTTTAACAGAAGGGACCTACTCTGTTTTTGGAAAGAAAATAAAAATCTCAGAATTCTGAGCAGAGCTGTGATTTTGCCAAAAAAGACTCCCTGATAGGAAAAATTATGTTCCGTATTTGAGACGAAAGCATGCAATGAGTCAGCTCAACTACAGCAACTACAGTTCATATCAGACCTTTGATTACCTTGTTGGGCGTTGTAGGCAGTGGCATTTCTAGTCATGCTGGATGGCAGCCAGCCTGCCAAACTTGCCCGCTGTGTCTTAGTCCCTTTGTGCTTGACATCTTCTCCATTCCAGATAACATCATCCTCCCATTGGAGCTGTGTCACCATAAGGAAGTGCTCATCAGCTAGCAGATCATCCTTCTCATCCATCGACCCTGCAACCTGGAAGAAAAGAATAGTCAATACAGGACTTCAAGCAACTTTATACTTTCAAACTAAAGGAGGAAAACTGAAAGTCTCATTTTGCATGGTGCACAACCACACACCGGCCCATCACTGAGCTCTCATAGTGCAACAATCCCCAGTGCCACACACATCTCCACACTTTCCCCCAGAGTTCTCCTCTCACCCCCTCGTCTGTGTGTCCTTTAACCTCCTGCTCCTCCTTCTTCTCTTTCAGCTTGAAACCATAATCAAATCCACTGCCATCTTCAGGGATCCCCAGCATATCATACCAGAGCTGTGCTGGGCCATAGCGCCATTCTGCCACTTTAGGCTTTGTATCTGTCACTTTGTCTATATCACCAGTTGACTGGGAAAATTTCGATTCCACAGGTGCCATCATGGTAATCTGAAGCACAGCAAAGGAGGGAACAGTTACACCAATGGCCTATCTAAGTGTCAGTAAGAGGTTTCTTCCTTCCAAGTTTCCCAGTTATTCTCGGAGGAGAAAAGTATTTCCAAGAAGTGCTTTTCCATACTTACTAGCTGTCTTAAGAATGTTCTGCAATTAGACTTCCAAGAACACAGATTTCTTCTTGACACAAAGAGGATAAGCTCTCCTATTGATTCTGTACCACGGATGCAGCCTTTTGAGTAAGAAGCAATCACCTGAAATCACTGACTAGTATCTGGAGAAGAGCTTCTGCACAGTTGGAATACAAGCCAACCGTGTCCTCCAGTTTTACTTTGGAGGAAAAGCTCTTTACTCTAGAAGTCGCAGTCCAATCCACTACTACCCCCAGTGCTAGCTGGCGACCCTCTCTAAGTCTCAGATATCCCACCTCATCATCTGAAAGGCACTGCTCAGGAGGGGGAGGAGCAGCAAACTCATATTCCCAAGGAGATTTTCCTTCCGTTCCACTCTCAACTACAACTTCACCCTCCTGTATCTGCACTTCTTGTGCCAACTCCCGATGTTTCTTCTTGCGTTTCCTACGGGCACTACGCCAAACCGATGGAACGTTCTTTCCAGGGCCAAAGAGACGCAGGAAACGCAGCACCTAGAATAGAAAAAAACCAAGAGGGTCAGAGAAAAGAAATTACTGTGGAATGCTTGTCTCTCTTTCTCTCACTTGAAAAGCAGTAATGAAAGACGGCACTCTGAAATTCAGAAGCTTGGCCTGTACTACAATCCCAAACCCTGATGCAATCAACAATCTCTTGGTTACATTTGGAAAAAAGTTTCTGATCCATCTGTTTGATGGATGCTTCCTTTTCAAAAGGATTTATTCTTAATTTCAAACACAAAGAAACTCAACAGAGGGAAGAAAGACTGCCTTTACATATTGGGCATGTTGTAAGACACCACCTGGAAATAATTATTTTCATTCTGAACAGTCCATAACCTTCAGAAAGACACATGGAGATTGAAGAAGAGTTGATAAAATTATCAGCAAAGGAGACAAAGCTAGAAGACAGTTATATAAAGCAGAGGTTTCTTAAGCAACCAGATAAAATACCACAGTCCAGAAATAATACACTCATTTTTATTTCCATCGTAATGTGGCTCTCCTATATGCATACTGCATACCTCCAAAACCCGCACTAATGCCAATGACAAACTTTCTCTTCTGTTTCTTCTACGATTACATCCTATTAATGTTCCCTGTTAACCTGTTACGGTGATCCCCAAAAGAAATGTTTATACAACCACTCTGCCCATCTCTGCCCACATATGTGTTTTCCATCTTCCCCAAACTCCCCTACATTACTTCTGAACCCTTTGTCCAGTTTCAATGACCTTTCACCAAGGCAAAGGTCTCAGACATAGCCAAGCTACTAACAGTTTAATGAAACACAAAGTCTGCTTCTCCACATGCTATTTTAGGTGTTTTCCTCAAGAAAAACAGTGCTACATTAAAAGGCCCATTCTCAGACATCAAACAGTCCTCATAGTCAAATCTACAGGACTTCAGGCTTTGCCAGCTCTACATCTCATGAACTAATTAATGAAAAGTGCTCAGCATTAACAGTTTGCACTGATTTCTGCAGCCACTGGGCACGTTCAACACAGATCCAGTCCCTGACACTACATGTTGAGCATCAAAGACATGAGCACACCAACTGATAAAAATACAGTAACACGGTAAACACCAAACATGCAAAAGCCAAAAGAGCATCCAGAAGGCTAACTTCTGTGCTAAAGCTTCACCTAGATTTCTAATAGACAGAGGTTAGCCACATCATTAAGCATGACATTTAATTATGCAAATTGCTCAGCTCCTTACATAAAGCCTGTGATGGAGGCACGCATAAGACCAAGTTATCCTGGCTTACAACCATCCGTTTGGCAACTTTAAGCTCATCTTTATTCTCCTTTCCCTCCCACATTTCCTCTCCTCTAAACAGCTTTAAAACTATCAAAATAATTATTGAAATACATCAACTACATTTGCTATTTCAGAGCATGTAGGAAAGTATTGTAATGAATCCACTTCATGCAAAACACAATCCTTCTTTCAACCAACTTGTTATTGACCTAATTTCTGATGCATACTCAGAGCAGTTTTGAGGGAGGATTAAGTAAAGGATACAGATCACAAATCGTTGCAGGAAGAGCACACCAAGTTCAGGACAGGATGAAAGGAGGAGCAAATATTTTCCAGAAAAGCCAGAAAGCAGACAGATAGCATTATGTTATTTAATCATCTGGCAAAAGTATTCTCTGCTACCTCAGAATAACAAATCAACAAGCCTGTGCTATGGCCTCACAGAACAGCAAAACATTATTTCATACCCTGATTTATATGAAGCTTTTTAAGAGGCTCCTGCAAATGGCAGGAAAAGCATTACACATTAAGCAGTCTGGAAACAGCATCACAGAGAAACTAAAAGAAGTCTTGAGGTGAGCAAGAACATCTATGCGACTGCTTACTACATACCCTGAATACTATACAATTCATATTTAGAGGGCTTACATGATACAGTTTCTGTCCCTTCCACATATCTCTTACGATACCTTGCCTGGTCGAAATTCCGGGAAGAGCTCTGTAACACTTGGCAACTGTTTGGTAGCATCTCGCTGCATGATTCCTGCAAGAGGAAGTGTGAGTTTGCCTTCCTTGGATTCTGCCTGCCTGGCTTCTTGAGGTCCCATCTCTGACTCAGAATCAGAGCTGCTGCTGAAATCCACCTTGTCGGAGGCAGCAGAGGAAGGAGCAATGATGGAGGGCAAAATGATACCGTCTCCATCTTCAGATACTACAATAGAACAAGCACCTTATAAACAAACAGGTTTCCTCCCTGTCCCCTAGTACAACCCCATAATGCCACATCTGCTATTTATACCAAATTATGCAAAAATTAAGCCTCTGCAGGTGTTATGAGTACCATTCTGGTTTAACCTTTCATTTTATCCTAAGCGTTCCAGGTGAATTTCCCAGCCACAACTGAGAGGATGAGATAAAAAAGCAGTTTCATCGTCAATGTCAGTATTGTAACAATCACTGGAAATATAATATGTCACCCTACATTTCAGACAATCTGATAACATTGCATATCACCCACCTTTAGATGCAGTCTGCAGGCTGAATTTTGACGACGCGTGGTGCTTGCTGCAGAATTAACTGCTACACAGCAGTGTTTGCTTCCTTCAGACATTCATATTGCCAGAGAGAAGAAGAAAGTCCTCACTCACCAGTGGCAGCTGCATCCTTCTCGTCTTCTTTCTTTCCAGGTACTGGAGGTGGTGGTGGCGGCGGCATCAGCTTGGAATCAATATCCTCACAGTCGGCATCGTAATCATCCTCATCTTCATCTAACCAATCAGGAGACAAGACTACGTGTTAAGCGGGCAATAAAAGGGAACCAGGCACCCTTCTCATTTATACTATCTCATAACCATCCCAGCCCGATGAAAAGACCACATCTTCGCATTAGTAAGGAGACCGTTCTCCACTTTTTAACTAGATGCAAAAGTCTTACAAGTTCGGCTTCCTGCGTAAACTCATTTGCAATATTGATATTTAAGGAAGAGTGGGAAGGAGGGAAAAAGGCAAACTGTCAGAAAAATGACTGAAGTACTTTAAAAAAAAAAATATGTATTTTCTGCTATCACTTATTCACAGTTTGCAGAGCAAATAAAGCCGCTAAAGTAAGAAAAACGCGGTTAAAAAGCACAAGTCACCTTCACATCCCACTATCACAACATGTCAACAGAAAGGTTAAGTGTAAGGCAGCTTTGAGGAATATGCAAAGATTTAACATTTGCAGTAGCAGTTACCAAAAGGGAAAAGCTGCATGGTTTTGAAAATCTGTTGTAGACCAGAGATCCCTGGGACTGACAAAAGAACCAAAGTGTCTTCTGCAGAAGGTCATTTCAGAAGAATTCAAGGGTAAAACAGCAGAGAAATATTAAAGTTGAAGTGACTCCCTAAGGGATCAGGGCCTTATCTCTGTCTTTGAGTATGTCCAAGCAACACCTGGCCTCCTGCTTAGCCCTCTTCTTGTAAGAACACAGCTTAAAGAAATATGAGCAGGTATTGGGTATTCTCTGCAGGGTATCCCAGAGCAAAAGGAGGATCCTAGTTTCTCTTCTGAGCATAGTTTAACTCCAATGAGGAACTAATTCCTTAAAAAAGGAAGATACCAAGTAGTGGCTTCATCCAGCAAACACAGTTTCACAAAAGCTTATATTGGGTTCTGGAAACAAGGAGTGAAAAGGCACAACGTCACCCATATAAGAGACTGTCATGGCCCATTACCCCACAATACCTTCTACAGCCAGAGCTGCAACACTAACCCCATTTACCTGGTCTTCGAGTTGGCTGCAGGCTGCCCATTGCCTGCTTATACCTACGGCTCTCATCTTCTGCCACTTCATTAATATCTGAATAATCAACAGCATCTTCTGTGCTCTTAACCCAGCCTAGGAAGAAAAGCAATCTAGTCACACAAACTTTATCCTAATATATATTACTAACTTCAGACTTCACTATCATAGGAATCCTTTCCTAAGCTTCTTTTTCTTAGAGAAACCAAAACATCTGATTAACATCTTCCATTGGAATATTTCCCCCCTCATTCCAACCAAAAGCTCCAAGAGTTATGGTTTCCCCTAAAAATTGGTAAGTAACCAACTTTTGCACAAGGAACACCTTTTGCTTGCTCAGTGAAACTGTTCAACAAGCTCAGAAATAAAAAAACAGAAGAGACATAATACTACTGTGTGCTAAACAGGCTTGCTTAACACAGGGGAAAAGACAGAATAAACTTATTTATGCGGGAGGAGAAACAAATAAATTTAAAAAAAAATAACAACAAACTGAAGAGAACAAGTGCAAGAGCGACCAGGAAATAACATCAGATTCACTCCAGCAAGGAGAAGGCAAAGCCTTTGCCAGAGGACCTCCAACCAAGTAACATCATGATATTCCTTGCAGCCCCTGATGACGTGGGTGCATCCTTCCTCTCCGGGGAGAGCTCTGATCCCACATCCCTCTGTCCTGGAGCTGCAGGAACCCCAGTGCCTAACCTTCCTCGTCCAGGTGGACCCCGTCGGCCTCGGGGCTCTCTTCCTCGCTAGCGGTGATCTCGGTGATCAGGTTGCCCAGTCCCAGCACACCCAACCCGGCCAGGTGCTTCTTGGATTCCTGGGGAAACCAGAGCCACGTCCCAGACGGGAGGCTGCGCCGGGCCGAGCCCTCGGCCCGCCTGCAGGGCCCCGGCCCGAAGCCTGCCCCGCCGACCCCCAGGCCGCGGCGGCGCCTCCCCGCTGCAACACAGCCCTACCTTGTCGAGGACGCTGTCCCCCTCCAGCTGCCCCGCCTCGTTGATGTTGCCGAAGAGGAACCCGGCCAGCGAGAAGGGCTCGGCGCGGCCGCCCTCCGCCTCCTCCTCGCTCTCCGAGTCCGACATCGCGGCGGCTGTGCAGAAGGGAACCGCCAACCCGGAAGCGGAAGCGCGGCCCGGCCGCCACCTGAGGGAGCCCAGCCCACAGCGCCCCTGCGCGGCCCCGCCCCCCTTCCCGCCCCCCCCAGGAAGCGCGGAGGCTCCGGCCTTCACCGAAAACTCGTTTATTGCAGGTCAGAAAAGGGGGTCTGGCTTTCCACAGGAAAGAACGACGGTTAGAACGCGTGCGTTACAAACAGCGGAGTGAGTTACTGTGAGAGTCAAGAGAGATGAGGAAAGGTTTATTACAATTAAATTCCACTTAATTTAAAAAAAAAAATCCTTTAAAACCATTAGCCACAATACAAATTCTTTTATAGTATAAAATCAAGTTGCCAGTGTATGTATCAGTACCACACTGAAGAGCCGGGGGTCGGGACCCCCGGCTCCCCCCACGCTGGGAGACAGGGCAGGCTCCTCACATTTAACATTTCACAGACAGAGCTACAGCCATGAACCAGAGAAGGCACTTCCACATCTAAGCACACCTCGTAACATCCTTTGGACACGGAATTCCTGAACTGCTGAGCTCCCTGTGGATGGCTTCAGTTATATTTGGGGGGGGGGGGGGGGGGGGGGAGGGGGGCGAAAAAAACAAACAAACCACTGAAGTACTCCAGAAATCATTCACAAACTGAAAGATTAAAATTGGTCTCTGCACAGAGGTCTCTTCTGTGAATCAAGACATACACAATGTGTTTCTATTCGGTAACAAACTGAGGGATTTGGAACAGTTCGGGAAACCCAGACACCTTAACCTGGGTTTTCTGGTCTCTCAAAACCAGACAAAATCCAGCCCTGGGATTGTGTGAAGTCTGTATTTGTTACCTGCCCACGCAAAGGCGTGGGAGGAAGGGAATGGATTGTAGACTGAAGCACTGCATTTCCTTACAATAAAACACACCAAAAATTGTAGGGCAGGGAAGGAGGGAAGATCACACACTGAGAATGCCCACTGAAGGGAAAAGCTCGTTGGATCCATGCGCTCCTGAAGCTCATTCCTGTGAAAAGCAGAGGCTGCAGGAAACCAGCTGGCAGGACTTTTGCTTCTGGCAGAAAGCGACAGAAATAGAAGGCACCTAAATGACTATTAATGAGGTACTCCAAAGTCAGTCAGAAGTTTTTGACAGTGTTCAAAGTTCACTTTCTGCTCATTTTCATCATTATCATGTTGTTCTCCTCAGTACTGTTGTGCAATCCATTTGTTAAGTAATCTACATTGTGATAAAAGTGTTCTAGCATAATGTAATAAAGTCAAATAAATTGATTAAGTAGTTGAATTTTATCTCGCCATACTCTCTTCCAGTTAACACCAGGATGGCTGCTCTGTTAGCCTACAGAAGTGGGTGGGGGGTGTGCAATAATACTCGCTCACAGGATTTCTTCTCCACAAAATTACTGTAATCCAGTTAGGAATAGCCACAAAAGATACAAGAACTAAAAGATTTCAGTATGTAAAAAAGTAAAAACTTCTAAAAACAGTAGTAGCTTCAGTACAAAATTGCAAATATACGTAGCAAAAAAAAAAAAAAAAAAAAAAAAGAGGTGCCTGTTGTTGAAATTAAAAGTCTATTTAAGAGCAGTTCAAATGTATCACAAACTTTTTAAAGTACATCTCTGAATGAAGCAAAGGTTATGGGCTTGCACCAGGGTAACTAAACAGTTGATCGGGGCCTGACCAACATTAAAAAAACCCAAAACAAACAAAGAAACAAACATGTGCACTGGCTTAAATAAATACACTTTAAACATGATAAACTATTTACTCAGTTACTGAAATTTACCTACAGAAAATAATCTTGAATTACAAGGCACGGAGTTAATTGCTGCCTGCAAGTCAAGCCCACGTTAAAGGCCTACTGCTAAAGTAAAGGCAGAAGATGGCGAGTAGAATTTACCTCACTGAGATACTCCTAGAACTTCCCAGCGCAGGGCACCACGGCAGGAGCCACATCTGGAACAGCACTTCTTCTACGAGTGCCAAAGACGCAAAGACACTCCAGGCAATGGCACTTGGTGAAGAAAAATATGCGGAGTCTCTAAGCTTCTGCAACATCACGCAGATGGGTGTTTTGGCATTGCCTGCAATCAGGCAATGTTTGGAACTTGGTCTTGGTTCACTAGCCACATATACCAGTATTTGGACTAGCTGCAGTTTACAGGTTGCAGTTTGCTAAAGCAGTACCAGCACGAGCATACCTCAGGTATACAAAAATTGCAGTTAGTGTCAGCATCAGTTACACCAGCTGAAGGAAGGCAAATCCTCTTCAAAGAGGGGAGTTAGGGCACAAATATGAATGTTTCTACCCACCATATCAGATAAAGCAAGGTCAAATTAACACAAGATCCCTAATAACCCTGTTGATGTATTTTCTATTATCTTACTAAAATTATTTTCTTTTCTGTCCAGGGTAGACACCAGTACAGTTTTGCATGTGTGGGAATCACAAGAAAGTAAGTTCTGAATTACCAGTTGAGGCTGCATCGGGACAAAGACAGCACTGTCAACTTCAGACAACAAAGTGCAGTCCAGCACCACTGGTTTCACACAAAGTATCTTTGAAGCATGCTGCTTTCAGACCACCAAGCTGTAAGGTTACATCTAGGGAAGGTTTCATGCGCTCACTCCTCAGCTGGTCCCAAATCACACATAAAGAACAGTGCACAACCTGAAAATAAAAGCCAGCTGCCACTCACTAGAGCCGCTAAAGAAAGTTAAAAAGTATGTAAATAGAACTTCATTTAAAAGTTTATAGTAACTGATCACTTAGTAGAGAGGAGAAAACTGACCAGGTAAACCTATCCAGCAACTGGCTAACCGTTACACATTTAACTGAAACCATCAGTGAGTTGCCAGGAAGAAACAAAGGTTCAGGGTTCCTGTAATTAGAACCTCCACATTTTCTGTCAGTGCTCTCCCAGAAAAATAACAAAGGAATTTGCCGTAAAAATCTCAGGTGGTGGCCTTAAGAAGTGAAGCAATGAATTCCTCAAGAGCAAATGGGCTCCTATCAAGTCTCTGAGATTCACCAGAGGAATCACACTGAAAATCTCAGTTTGAGAAGTGTCATCCCAACTATCTCAGTCCGAGAAGGTAACTGTTAACTTTACTCTCAGGGTGCAAAGTCTCTTTGGAGAGCAAAATAAAAACTCAGTTTAGAAGATTATGGAAAATTTGCATCTAAACTACTCTCCAACAGTAAGAAAATCACTCATTTGAGTGATTCGTCATTATCCTAAATTCCTTTCATTAAGAGAAATCAGCTCCTGCTTCTATTAATAAAATCATTGCAGGCGTTCCCTGGGTCTTGCTCACTGCATTAAACATACCTTATGCTAACTCTTCATATAAATGATCACAGTTCACTATGAGGTGAATCTCAGTAATATTTCAGGCATTTTTGCATGTAAACAAATTGTTTTCAAGCTTTAAATTGACAAATTAAAACAACTGGACAGCCAGGCTTCTGTTTGTAAAACCATTCAATCAGTAAATAAGGGATGGGAAAAGCTGCAGCTACGCTTAAAGCAAAGTTATCCGAATTTGTGCTTTTCAGCAAATCTGGCTATCTAGTAAAGAACTCTGGCTTCAAAGAAGTCCCTTCTTTTATTTCCCTACACTAAATAAGGACAGGAGCCAAGTGATCCCCAGAGAAGCTGGAGACTGGAACTTTAGAAATAAAGTAGATATTTGACCTCTCAGTTGGAACAAAAATCTGTTGTGTTTCTGTTTCCCTGAAGCAATAAGACTGCAAGAATATTCGTTGCATAAACCATTTCTGCTTAGAGCTGTTAGTGCAAGATGCAAATCTTCAGTTTAACTCATTAAAAAGCCCTCCAAGATTCTAGTCAATATTCAACTTCAAACATCCATCACCCGAGGTAACTACAATAAGACACATTTTCTTGTGTTCTTCTTTGTCACAGGATACAGAACTGCACGCACAGCTTCAGCAAATACGTCCCGAACACCCTCCTGATTCAATGCTGAGCACTCCAAATATTTGACTGCTCCAATTTGTTTAGCCAGCGAAGTCCCCTGCTGCGGCGTAGTGGGAGCCAAGCTTTGCTCTTTCAACTTTTTAACTGTTTCCAGGTCATTTCTCAAGTCTCTCTTCGTGCCCACTAAAAGAATGGGAACATTTGGACAGTGGTGAGAAACTTCAGGATGCCATTTGTGCCTCACATTTGCATAGGAAGAGGGGCTACCGATGGAGAAACAGATGACAAATACATTGGTTTGAGGATACGAGAGCGTGCGCAGGCGGTCATATTCCTCCTGGCCTGCAGTGTCCCAGAGATTCAGGCTAACTGTCCGGCCATCAACAGTCATCTGGGCACTGTAGTTGTCAAACACAGTAGGGATGTACTCTTCTGGGAAAGCATTGGTGGTATAGCTGATGAGAAGACAAGTTTTTCCCACAGCACCATCTCCAACAACTACGCACTTTATAGTCTGCATTCTTTATCCAGGAACAGAGTCCTGCACAAAGCAAGAAAAAAAAGTTAGGGAAAGAACACTCAATTATAATTATTTTAAAGATAAGCTTTAACAAATGTTTTTAATATTGCTAACAATTTCTTATCACAGCTAGACACACTTAGAAGCCATTATGAAGAGCTCACAGGCTAGAAAGACAGTAGTGAAATGGAGACTCAATAAGTTGAGTGACAACTGGCTGCATTCCAATGACATAAGCACAAGTTAGCTAAATTCCCACAGTCTTACGGCCAGACAGTCTCCCACAGGCAAAGGGACAAGTCCTTAGAGGTATCTACAAGTGGAAAGGGATCACGACCTCAGGCCTAGTAAAAAGATACTCTGTCCTTTGTAGGTTCACACACGCGCACCTCTGTACACACACCCACCCTCCAAGATTCACCCCTCTTGTCTACATAGTCTACTGCCTAAACTGTTTACCACAAAGGAAGGTCTAAAAACCATATAATAAACCAAGATAGCCATTGCTGGGCTGCACTGCTATAATACTATTTACTATAATAATTCATTCAACTCAGGATCAAGTCAGACTTCAAGAAATTGCATTATGTACAGGACATCAGATAAAAGGTTCAGGAAGTAGCACACACAAGAAAAGCTATTCTTTGAAATATAACTAGCCATAGTACCCAGATTAGAATACATAAAGAATTTTCCTAGAGAAGCCAAGAACAGATTATTCTCACTAATCAGTGACAGAACAAGCAGAACTTAATACGCTTCAGCTACAATAAAGAAAGCTTATACTGAGAATTAGAAAAATACATGTTGTAAAAAATCAGCAGTCAGCCTTCCTAGGCAGACTGGGGAATTGTTAGAGGAGGTATTTGACACTTAAAGGCTTCCCTATCCCTTTCCTGATAGGTGAACAGCAAGTTTAATAATCAAATGGCTATAGCTTAAAACTCAACTAATTCTGAACTTCCATCACATGAACAGCAGGAACTTTGAAAATAGCATGGAACAGCTAAAAGTAGCATTTATTGTACATTTATTGTATGCTGGAGCTTCCACTGCTAGCCTGAACAAGAAGGAACTTGCATCTGCCTTCTCACCCAAATGCCTTTGAGGTACTATCAGTAATACTTGCAACCAGCAGCAAATACGCCGATTCAAACAGAAGAGACAAATAGGAGGAGGAACTATATTGCATATTCCAGAAAGATCACAGCTCCAACACCATCAAAATAGCAAAGGGAACACATGAAAACTAGCAATAGTGAAGTACTTACTAAAGTCATGAAACCCCCTCTCTCCAACTTCCTCTTCAAGACCATTCAAACAAATCAACAACTCATTACCATTTAAGTCTCAGCTTTGTCCTTTTTTGACAAAGTCTTTATCTGTATCTATGTACTGCTCTCTTCCCACTGGGAGCACAAATGATTCTTCTGTACAAAGTGAAGTAGACTACCTTAAGCTGTTGCACAAAGCTGCAACAGGCAACTTGAGTGGTATCGACCATGATCACTAACTACAACCTACAGTGCTTACAGGAATATCAACGTATGTACACACACACTATTGAAAACCAATCAGTGGTGGGATGTAATGCAGAAACCTAGCTCCAGAAAGACACTGGAGAGGAAGAATATGTCCAGCTATGTCCCAGCAGGGCACTGGGGGAAAAATATGGAGGAAAACAAGCAGGAGGAAGATGCAGAAGCAATTTATCCTTCTTTAAAGTGGCAGGAATTACATTTCTAAAATAACATGAATCACCTGACGTGAAATCTGGCATGTACTTTTGAGCTTTGGCAGAAAAGCATACATGTCAGTTTCATCATACTGAAAAAAAAAAAAAACATCAGTCATCAAGGCTCCCATCAAATATAGAGATGTGTATGCAACTGCACATTGTAAAGGTAATCACCAAAATGAAGAACAGCACTGACCAGCAGAAGCTGACAGCAGGACTGCGTATATTATTCCAGAACAGTTGCACCAAGATTTTCATTTAACAGGGCTGGTGTGGGAAGGGGAAAGAAAAAGAAAAGACATAGGTAATTTCTGTCAAATTAGAGGCTTAGAAACATTTCTTGCACTTTGCAAAGCCTGAAGTTGAAACCCCTTTTAATATAAAATTACTTAAAACATTAAAAAATTAAACATTTTTAGCATTATATTATTCATAGAGGTTGAGCACTGTTACTGGCAGCCTACAACACAACATAACATTTCTGAACACAAAGGATCTAAGTGCTACAAGCAAACAGTGACAGAAAAGCGGATGTATTTTAATGAGATGACACTGTTCTACCTTAAGATGCAACCATAACTTACCATCCTAGTCTCTACTGCTACTCTCCCTTTAGGGCAGATCTACCTGCTTTGAGACACTGCCACGCTCTCTCCAGCAGCAAGGCTGCCTTCAGACGTTGCCAAATCCCGCTGCCCCTTCCCACCCAGGCAGCGAGCCACCTCCTCAGCCAGAACCACACACTGAAAAACAGTGAGGAGTTGCTTCATCCAGTTTACCGAGTAATACCACAACCGCATTGGTACAACCAAGCCAGTGGTAGCGTATGGTGGCAATGAATCAGAGTGAGGAACATCACACACATCTGCCAAAGTATCACTGGACTGCAGCACAGACAGCAGGTTTTAAAGCTTATTCCTGCATTTTCTTCAAACCACTGAAGTACTAGAAGATGCTGTGCCAGAAACCTTAGTGATGACCAATAATTCCAGAGCAAAAGTTGCTTTACAATTGAACTATCTATGCGACTGGCCACTATTTTGACCAGCCAGTAACAAGTGACATCACACAGATGGCAGAACTAAGTCAGTTAGATACATGCAATAAACACTCAACTGCAGCAACAAAAGTCTCATGGAGAATGCGATACACAAGGCCTTTTATATGCCCAGTTCCTAGTTGCTAAAATAAACAAAAAGCAAAGACTTGGAAACAGATCTCTCTTTAAAACACAAACCACGAGCTTCCCCAAAGGCTTACAACTCAATGCATTCCTGTCCAGAGCTTTTCACAGAACACAGGGTATCCCAGAATTGCACCCCTACCTGCACACACCAAGCACTGATATCTGGAGGGTCATCACACCGATAACATAAGACAATAGAGGCAGTTTAATATATTGGGAAACTATAAAGCCACCATCAGCAGCTAAAATAGCTTGATTTAACCTGATTTAAAATTTCTAATGAAAATGTTCCACAAAGATTATTTTGTTGGGGCTTTATTTAAGAGGTCATTATAGCTTTCAAATCAGAGAACAGTAGTAAGGTAACAAAAAACCCTGAACACAATACTCTTGCACAGCATTAGTATCTTGAATTACCTGACTAAGACTTGGATTTTAGAAGAGCAACATTTGCAATAGGAAATAACTCCATGCAAACATGTCAAAGCATCAGGTTAAGTATGAACTACACAAATACAATTAAAGAGCTTGTAGGCTTTTAAGTATGCTTCCCTGCAGGGCACCTTTAAAGTAGGTTGTCTTATCTGAAAGGAATCACATATGGCATATGCAATACAGAAAAACAAACATACACCAGGATACAAATGATTTAGTACTGAAACACAAAATTTAGATAATAATAATAAAAAAAAAGAGTAGAAAGAAGCTCCTATACTCCAGAAACCTGTATATTGTGAACAGGTGTAGCTTAAAGATATACATATGGAAGACAAAGGTTTCTTTAATTTAAGCCACAACCAAGGAAACAATATTACCTCCATCAGGCCTTTTCTATTAAATCCACATATCATATCACTTTGTTCAAAATGTATAAAGTCTCTATTTATTTTTTTCTTGTAAACAATTTGCCTAGCAATAAACCTCTCATAAGATAGCAAGAAGCTGGGGTTCAAATTTGCGTGGAAAATTCTTTTTATTTTTCAAGCACCCTTGAACTTGTCACTGCATGCTATTTGAACACATGCTGAAAAAAACCCCATACTCCAAACATAAAATTACCAACAAACATTACCAAAAGCAGGAAATTGGTTTAGGGTTGTTTGGGGGTTTTTTTGGTGAGCTTCAAAAGAATTTTTGGGGATAACTTTAGAGAGGAAAAACTCCACGTACAACAGGTAACATGAATTGAAAAAGAAAAATACAGATTAACACGCCAACACATCAAAACCAAGACTTAGAATTTAGAAACAGAAAGCTCGGCACAAGCTTCAAAGCCAAGTTTAAAGGTTACTCAGCAAGAGAAAGGAGTGAACAGAAAGTCCAAAGTAGTGAAAGGCGATTCGAGTTACTTAGTCCTACCAGATAAAGGACTTTCACTACAATTAAGGTGGAAGATTACCAGAACATGAAGAGTTGTAGCAGTTACAGCAGAGTGGGAATAATGTTCAAAGAATTAAAAGAACACCCAAACCCACCACCACACGAAGAAGTGCTCTGCAAAAATATGCAGATGAGAGTTGGCTCTATCTTGTCCATAAGTGCCTTTGAATTAGAAAACTGGCATTCCTATTTGGGCTAATTTCCTTCTCAGAAGATGCTGCAAAGTCTGCCTTCGCTGCCTGCACACCTGGAACTTCCTTTGGAATGTGCAAGATTTCAATTGACATGTCGAGACATTGTCTGGAGAGCTGCTCCCGTTCTGACCTAATTACATATTTTCTGGTATCATTAACATGGACAGCTTGCTCTCCTGCATCCCAGCCGGACATTTGCTAGGGAAATTCACTATTGGGATTCCACTCCCCTTCTCCACAAAGCAGTGATAAGTGAAATCACAGAATAACTTCATGTTACACCAAAAATTTCCATGGCAGAGAAAAAAACCTTCTAAATCGTCCCTTTAATACTTCTGAAGGAAAGTTCCCTGTCTGCTGAGAGACAGGAGAAAACAGTGACAGAAAACAGAGAGGAAACATGAACCTAAACTCTTCTGGGGCTTTCTAGATGTATGCTTTTTATACTTCCTGCACTTTGAAAAATTCTTGGCAGAAGAACTACTTCTTAGCAGGATATGTCTCTGCCCTTGCTACATTAACACCAGATACCTCTTCATTAGGTCAATTTTAGTTTTGATATCGCTCACTGGTAACCTCATTTTCACAGAGTGTGTCAGGTCTTCCGTATGTTGCTTTCCACTTTGGACAGGGCCCTATTTTGGCCAAAAGTGAGCAGAAGACACACTCGGAGTTCAGCCAAAATCACCTGTACTGAGCTATGTCATTCTGTTCAGTTACCACCTTTGATCAATCCCTCCCTGTTGTGCAGGCTCAGAAGTTTGATATTGCTTTATCAGGAGTAAGCAGAAGTTAAGAAATCTAAATTACTTAATTGCTCATCTTTCAGTAACAAAAACTACATCAGAGATGATTCACTCCATCCGCCTGATACATGAAGTCAGGTGGAAACTTTCAACAATGAATTGGGTAGATAAGGCAGTTCAAAGTATATCCTACCATCCTCGCCCATGCAAAGGAGTTGAAAGATTTTTCATGCGTGCAGCTTAGCCACCAGACCTGAGAAAAGAAACGGGCTCTCAGCAATTTAATCAAGACCATGTTACTATTCCACAACAGCTCAGCTTACTCGCCATTGTTTTAGGCAAGCGCCAAATGAATGGAAAAGTGCCAGACTTTTAGAACGCATGCCAAAAAAGAGTAAAAAAAGTTAAATAGGAGACCTCATCCCTAATACCCTTCAGCAATGAATGACCTACTTGGACTTCTCAGTGCCTTTCAAAGTTTTCACACCGCTTTCTGTCCTGCCATTTACCTGCAAGAGAAAGAAAACACACAGCAACAGCCTGAGTGGCAGCAGAGGAGAGGAAAAAAATAACAAGTAAGCCAAATTTCAGCAGCACAGCAGGAACTGTGCAGTCCACAACCCAGTTATTTCACAGCAGGAACCATGCAGTCCACACGTGAACAGCAGAATCGAGGAAGCTTGATTTCTGCAGAGCTCTGCCTGGACGTTCAGCTCCCATGCACATATTACTGATTCCTAACAAAAGTGCAACTCTCACGGGTTGTTCCTTCAGTGCGAATGCTAAAAAGGCCTTACCCCTTTTGGCGCAAAAAGTTGTTCCAAAGAAATAAAAGAAACCACCCAAAACCTTTCATATAATGTTTTTAAAACCTCTATCCCTGTCAAATCAGGCTGAAATGGTTTGTTGATTTAAAGATTAATTTTTTTGCAAGGATGAGACACACATAAGCTTTACCATGTAAGCAGTATTTCTTAGGGAACCACAGTGAAAACAAAGTGGTCCGCATGAGGTATTTGGGCACCTCAACCACATAAATCTCAGTGCATCAACATTCTTACTACAGGCACTCGCACTCCAAATTTTATAGGAGAGTAACGATATTAGCAACCAAATATCAATGACCTTAAATTCTATGAATCCAAGATTATGTTTATTGAATAATAAATATTTCCAGAAGGCATTAGAAACAAGCTCATGAACCAGCTGCACAGCTGTGAAATAACATTACACCAAGGTGCAGCTGCACAGTCATACAGGAACTAAAAACGAGGACTTCAGTAGATAGCTGAATCCCCAGTATATGAATGGGACACGCATCCTGCCGTAATCAAAAGCTGCAGCGTATTAAACTTGACTTTCCTACTGCAGCTACATGCAGAAGCATGGATTTGTCAAGATGGATACCCTTCACGACTTGAACACAAGCGACCCTGATGCGTTTCAAGGGTGAACACAGTAAAGGTGTAAAACTAAGAGCTGGGACTGCAGGGTTCTGTGCCCAGATCCGCTACACACCTCCTGGGCGATACAAGCAACTTGCAGAGCTCCCGGTTATCACAGTCAGTTTGCAAGAAATGAATAACATATGTCCTTCCCACCTTTTATAGATTCTGGCAAGGCCTTATTCATTACTGTTGGTTGAAAGAAAAAGAGAGAGTACCTCAGACATGAAGTTCTGTGAAGAGGTGCATTAAGCACACTGCAGGATGAATGATAAATCCAGTTAACTGATTCCTATTTGAGGTGGGAAAAAAAAAACCCCTATTAGTCTATTTTCCTATCATCTTTTGTCACCTGGCATTCATTGTCATTCTAAATGCTCTTTATTTTTAGGGAAAGTTGTAACAAAGCCACTGTTGTATTTGAAGGGTAATGTGTATGCCAGGAAAATCTAAGCTTTTTCCTTGACAAAAAAGCCCACACGCGCTTTTCGTTCTCTTTGATTTCTTGTCCTCCGCCCCCAAATTTCACTGGGGGGGTTAAAAAAAAAATCCCCAAAAAACCCCACAAACAAACAAACAAACCAGCAACCAAAAATACACTCGGTCAATCAATAACAATTTTCAAAACTGTCTTTAAATAGTTTTGATACAATTAAAACAAGGGTTAAAGCATACACTCAGTGTGGACTGTATCACGGCTTGTGTGCTACAATATCGCAATATTTGCCAGTCTCTCTTGCATTACGTACTGCAGTCCTAAAAAGCGAGCAGAAGTTACCAGTGACAGGTAGTTTCTCAGCAGTCTATCAGACTTACGCATACAGGCATAGGAAAGTAAAGTAAACAATAAGAAACACTCCTTTTAAAGGTATGGATTTTTACATGAGACCAAATCATTTGGACTCCAAAAGAACCACAGCCTCATCATGGAAGCAAATTAAACTGCATATTCAGTTTCCTCCTACTAATTGCAAACCTCATATTCATTGTTTTTCCAAGATCTCTGTAAATTTCCTTCTAAGAATATTTAAAAGCATCTTTTTTATGGAAATAGTACGCTAAAATGCCAATTATGTCTCATAAGCTTAAGTTCCCTATAGAAAAACTCACGTGCAGCTGAACACTGATAAACTGGCCAAACAGAGCCTTCATGCTATGCGTGTTACACTTGACACAGAAGAGAACATAAGCTTTTTAAAAAGCTGGCACAAGGAGCGCTGCACTGCAGCGTGGGACACATGTTGCAAGCACAGGGTACACATAGAGAACAGAAGCATTTAAAGGGTTTTTTATAACTCAGAATAAATATGATGGTAATCACAAGTGTTTATACAGTAAACAGATGCCAACTATTCATTGGTTCTTTCAAAAAAAAAAAAAGAAAAACAAAGGGACATCAAATTAAATCAGGAAGAAGGAGGGTCAGAACAAATAAAAGGTAGTATGGCTTCTCAGGGTTTGAGGTTAAGCTAGGAATGGCTCAGTAGAGGATGCTACAAATATTGAAAGTTTATAGGACTTGAGAACAGTTAAACTTACGGAAGAGAGCTCCATAGCAGATGATAAATGAGACAATACCTGTGATTCCTGAAACCCCTCAGGTACTCAGAATAATTTAGGTTACTACCTTGCTGCCTTCTTCCCGAGACAACAATTTGCCAGTTTTTAGAGAACAGATCAAATACAACTATTCTTACTTATCCCTGTAAAGTAAGATCCACTCTCAGCATTGAAACAAGAGACCTTTAGTAAAGGCGAACTCATCCTATGCCAACCTTTCATTCTATCCGCTGGGAGCAGACGTCGCCTCGAGTTTGTCACGGTTCTCCTGACGCGGATTAGCATCAGCCAGACTTTAGAACAGCCCAGCCCCAACCTTGGGACGCTCCGGGGGAGGGAAAAGCCGGACCTGCCCGCGGGGCCATTCCCGTTTCCTGAACATCCCCGAGCCCAAAACACGACCAGCGAAAAGCCTGTTCCAAAATATTCCCCTCCTGCTACGCCTCCAGCACCTCCGAGCCCCCGGTGAGCACATTCACCTCCATAAACGCCGCCGAGAGCAGAAGCCGGGACCCGCATCCCACCTCCCGCAGCCTCCGGGAACGAGGAAAACCACATGCCCCACGGCCGGGAGGTCGATTACCCTGCTACTGCCAAGCTCGCCCTTCCCTCCTACGGAGCCGGCCGCGACCCCGGCGGGGTAGGTGTCGAGGAGCCGCGGGCAGTGCCCCAACAGCCTCCCCCGGGAGAAGACCACGACCGCCGCAGCTCCTAGGCCCGGCGCCGTCCACGGGCCGCCGCCCCGCTGACAGCCCGGGTGGCGGCGGCCGGACGCGGAGGATCTTCCTCCCGAGCGCGCCGCCCGCCTCGGCATCCGCCCGGCCGCGACGCTGAGGAGTAACACCCGCAGGGTGCCCCAGGGCCCGCGGAGGCCGCTCCCCCGCCGCCGGGAGGGGTTCACCTCACGGCCCCTCAGGGCCCGCCGCGGGACGGGACGGGACGGGACGGGACGGGACGGGACGGGACGGGCCGGGCCGCGCCGCCGCACACGGGGAACCCGGGGGAAGCGGGGGGGGGGGAGCCCGGGGGGGGGGGGGGGAGCCCGGGGGAAGGAGGGGATCGCCGCCCTCCCACCCTGCGCTCACCTCGCCGCCTGCTGCTGCTGCTGCTGCTCCCAGGGTAGCGACAGCCCCTCGACCGGGCCGCGCCCCGCCGTGCCCTGCCGCGCGCACGCGCCCCGTGCCCGCCGCGCGCAGGCGCCCTCTAGCCCCGTCGCCACCGCCCCCGGAGGGCCCGCCAGGGGGCGCCCGCGCCGCCGGGCTGCGCGGCCCCTCCCGCGCCCGGGTGTCTTCCTACGCGCCGCCCTCCGCCCCCTGCCCGGCGCTGGGAGGTGAAACCCGCGCTGGGTCCTTGGCCTCCGCGTCGGTACCGATCCCTCGCACACGGGCGGTTTCACGCCTTTGCGGAGGAGGACGTCGAGTCCCCGCTGGAGCTGCAGGCAGCGATGACGTTTCCCCCGTGCCCGCCGTCGCCATTTCCCTCCCGACCCTTCCCGAGCCCGGCGCCCTTTCCCCGCCGCTGAGGGAGCGAGGCGGCGCAGCGGGGTTAGGCACAGCTCACCCTGCTGCAGCGGGGCTCAGCAGCCCCTAGAAATGCCGGGGTCTGGCAGAAGGCCACCATGAGACCTGAGGCGACCAGGCAGGGGCTGCCCATGGGGCAGCCGAGGGGGCTCCTCCCATAGTGCTGCCGCAGCCAGGCGCGGGAGAGGGAGAGACGGATGTCAGGGCTCAGCCCGCTGATGTTCCTTAAGGGCCTGCCAGGAATTTCAGAGTATAACCTTTGCTCTATGTTTTTATTACTTGCCCCTTCTGACCAGGGAGAGGGCGTGCTGCAGCATGCTCCGGGCTGGGCCGGTTCCTCTGGAGCTGGCGCCAGGGTCCCTGGCAGCTCTGGAGCCAGTGCCACTCAGCTGCTGAAGCACTTGACTGTCAGTTGCTTGGTGTTCCCATCTCCAGCTCCTCATCTTCCTCCTCTGACCAGCTCAAGCTGTCATCTGAGTCCTCCTCCTGCGCTGCCCCGGGCTCCCCCGCGTTGGCAGCCTCCTTCTCCTGCTGCTCGCCACGGGGCTGTGACCCGCTCCAGGGGAGTTCCAGCCTGGCCCAGGAGCCAGGGCTGGCTTTGCAAAGCGTGATCTCCACCTTGGTTGGGACCATGCTCACAAAGCTCTTCTCTATTTCAATGACCTAGAGAGAGGGAAAGGTGCTGCAAGCTGGGCAGAGAAGGGCAGGCAGCACACGCTCGTCCTCCCCCTTACCGGCAGCCCCTCCTCACCTGCCCGGAGACAGAGCAGGATGGAACCTGGGCTCCAGCTGATCTTCACAGCTGGAAGTTATGTCCCAGCAGCAGCGCGGTGCTGGTGCAGTGCTCAGGAGAGCCCGGCCAGCTGCAGCCACGAGTACAGCTGCAGTGCAGCCATCTCCCCGGGGCAGCAAGCTGCGCTGAGGCACGGGCATACCCACCGCGGGCGCAGGCAGCACGCACCAGAAATAAAGGCAAGAAATGCTCATGCAGATTCCCAAGTCTAACTGCTCCTCCCCAGCCAGACAGCAGCTGCGGAATTGGAGAGCGAGTGTCTCCGCAGGATTGCTGTCACAGAAGGATCGCAGGGGAAGACAGGGACCTGCTGGGCCCAAAAGACCCTCTGGGGCAGTCTGGGACCAAACCCAGAACACCTACAGAGCCAGCAGCAACATCCAGCTCCACTCCTAATCCAGGACTGATTGGTGCCACCACTGGCAGCCTCCAAAACAGCCCTCCTTGCAACTCCTAAGGCATTTCCTAGCAGAGGAATACTTTGGTCACACTTTCTCAGCGTTAGGTTAATGGTTAGACTCGATGATCTGAAAGGCCCCTTCCAACCTAGACAATTCTATGATTCTATGAGATGGCTGTAAATGCTGGCACCTGGCAACCTGTCTCCCAGATGATCCCAACAACAGCAAGCCAGTGCTGTGGCAGCATTTAAAAGAAAGTAGGCTGGGTGCCTCAGGTAGTGCACAACACTCAGATGGGCTGTCCTGGTCTGAGCAACACAGGACTAATTTCTCTTCTAATGCTTGGGAAAACTGCACTTCTAGAAGACTCTAGTGTCTGAATTTGGAAAAATATTTACTTTATAGCCAGCTATGGTGTGCAGGTTTCAAGGTCTCAGGGTTTTCGAGCTCGTCAGGTGCAGAGACGAGGAGGAGCGAGACCCAGGCACTCGACCCAAGCTGGCCAACAGGATTATTTTATACCATGAGTGACACATTCAATAGAAATTAGAAAGTTTGATGAGGAGTTCTCTCTCTCCCCCTTGCTGGCTGCCATCCTGAGCACTCCTTGCCCCGGTGCTGGAGCCCTGAGCCCTTCCCTTCCTCCCAAAGCCGCAGCGCTCACAGGGTCCCACATTGGCTGTCCCTGCAGGGAGTGCCCGGCTTCTGGTGATAGAATGGGCTGGGTATAGTCCTTGTGTATTTTATATTGGGATCAATAGTGGTTTTTTATTATTATTAATGTTTATTATTTAGTCTTATTCTATTCAATCTGTTTATATTTCAGCCCTAGGGTTTCTTTATTTTTTTCCCGATTCCCCTTCCCGCCCGGGTAGGAAGGTGATAAAATAATTGTCTAAATGACAGTAAATTGTTGTGGGTTTCTCAAACTGTAACATGGGCACCAAGCCCAGGTGCAGTCCTGGCATAGCTCCCAGGGGATGCTACCACTGTGGGATCAATAGAGAAAGACCTAATTTCATCAGCAGCCTTTGCTGCTATAGAAAACTGGAGCTCTGGAGATAAACAGGTCCTCTCTGCTGCGATAGCCATGGTGGGCCTGTGTTCTCCGCAGGGCTTTGAGGGCTGGCATGAATTGCACCGAGGGAGGGACTATGAAATGGCTGTTTGTTCCACAGATGTGCCAGCCAGGGAAGAGATGGTGTCCCTGGGGCCATAGCTTTTCTAATTTCTTCTCTAATACAGTCAAAGTCTGCCTCATGCTCCATGCAGGGACAGACTGTGCAGAAATTGCAGCAGCAACCATTTTGCTGCTTTTTCAAAAGTCTGAGAATTCCTGACTATGCAGAGAGTAATTTTCCTTACTGGGAGCCTGTGTTTAGGGCTGCAAATGCTTCTCCCAGAGCACAGGCTGCCTCACAGCATCACAGCCCAGCCCCATGCAGACTACTGGAGTAGGGAAATCAAAGCAAACAGGATCTTACCCCCCAGAGATCCATTTCCACCTGGAAAATCTTATTCCCTTCAAAGATGACGTGAACCTCAAGCTGAAAGACCAACAGAAAACTGAGACCTGAGTGGGTAGCACAGCACTGCCAGAGCTCTTCCCCCGGGCAGTGCAGCTGCCTTCCAGCACTGTAACGCATCCCACATCCCAGCACCAGTGTAAGGCTCTGGCAATCCCCTCAGCACCTGGGAGCATTTAATCCCCTTCAGAGCATGCCTGGTTCACATCTGCCATCAGTCAAGGGACTGAAGGCCAGCAAAGCCACCCGCTGAGGCTGAAAGCTGCTGAGCCAGAATGGCCAGGCAGACACTGCTGCAGCAGCAAAGCCGCCAAGCTCTCAATGGGCTCGGGGATGGCAGGTCAGCAGTGCCATCCCCGGCTGGAGCAACAGACCAAGCAGGCCATCAAAGAACACCAGGCACTGGCCTGGCTCCTCAAAAGCTGGCCTGTTGGCTCATCAAAATCGGGTGCCATGAAAGCCTGCATCCCCAACCCAGCTCTGCTGGCCCCACTCACCACGGTGCGGTTGGCTTTCACGCTGCTTAGGGCGGGCAGGGGGTTCTTGGCGTAGACCGTCACCACCACCTGGCTGCTGGTTTGGTGCCAGTCCTGCCGGCATGACACCACCTTCTTGTCCTGCCGGGGAGAGGGACCCATCATGGCACGGTGTCTAGCCCAAGCAAATGCCAAACAGATGTGATGTCTGTGCCGGAGGATGCTCCTTTGCACATCTCCTTCACAGAGCACCAGCTGAGGTTGGCATCACCTAAGATCAAACCCTGCCTTCCATGCAGGTTTTTGAGGGGAGGTGGTTTATGTGAAGCTGGGCAGCCCCTGCCAGGCTGTCCCATGCAACATGGGGCATCTGTGCTGTGCTTGGTGTTGCTCCAGAAGAGCATGTTAAGACCAGAGCCATCCACTTCTCATTCCAGAGTCATTCTGCAGTGCGCAAGTTCATAGGCACTGGGCGCTGTTAGGGAACTTGGTCCAGAGGGCAGTGCAAGGGCTGTTGCTGCCCATGGATCATGCCACCACGCTAAATTTGTGAGACAGATGAAACTGGCCATGTTTCCCCTTTCTCCCACAGGACCCCCTCCTCGTCCATGCCACAGGCAGCTTTGGCCCCACCAGGTGTTTCTGAGCATCACCAGGAGACAAGACCCCCTGCAGCCCTCAGCTTTGCCAGCCAAAGAAATGCCCAGGAGGAAACAATGAGGGTGGTGAGACCCTGGAAGATGTTGCCCAGAGAGGTGGTGGAGGCCCCATCCCTGGAGACAGTCAAGGCCAGGCTTGATGAGGCTCTGAGCAACCTGATCTAGTTAAAGATGTCCCTGCTCACTGCAGGGGGGTTGGACTACATGGCCTTTAGAGGTCCCTTCCAACCCAACACATTCTATGATTCTGTGATGCTATGAAACACAGCCCTAAACTCAGGTGACAATTAGCGCAAAGCATCTGCATCATAACATCACAGTTCATTCACTGCACCCTCCTTTATACACACTATTATGTTTTCTGCTCCAGGGCTAAGAACTGTACTCAGCACTGGTGAGGCCCCACCTCGAGTGCTGTGTCCAGTTTTGGGCCCCTCACCACAAAAAAGACATTGAGGGGCTGGAGCGTGTCCAGAGAAGGGCAACAGAGCTGGTGAGGGGTCTGGAGCACAAGCCTTGTGAGGAGCGGCTGAGGGAGCTGGCGGTGTTCAGCCTGGAGAAAAGGAGGCTGAGGGGAGACCTTCTCGCTCTCTACAGCTCCCTGAAAGGAGGGTGTAGCCAGGGGAGGGGGGGTGGTCTCTTCTCCCAAGGAACAGGCAATGGGACACGACGAAACGGCCTCAAGTTGCGCCAGGGGAAGTTTAGATTGGATATCAGGAAAAATTTATTTACCAAAAGGGTTGTGAAGTATTGGAAGAGGCTGCCCAGGGAAGTGGTAGAGTCACCATCCCTGGAGGTATTTAAAAGACATGTAGACGTGGTGCTGAGGGTCATGGGTTAGTGGTGCACTTGGCAGTACTAGGTTAGTGGTTGGACTTGATAATCTTAAAGGTCTCTTCCAACCTTAACGATTCTATGATGCACTTTCAGGGATATCCTGGGCTGCGCTGGTGCAACTTTCCCAGCTCAAGCCTGTTTCCAGCCAAGAGCTTTCCTGGGGAAACTTAAGACACACACACAACCCCCGCAATATGGGGAACTGGGATCTTCTCCCCATTGTCCTGCCACAACACCATGTTGCTATGTAGATGAGGTCCCTCCTGGGAAGCAGTTGCAGAAGGAAAGCTTCATTAAAAACAAATTCAGACATCTGCAGTCATCTGTCAAAACTTTTGGGTTTTTTTTTGCAGGGCTTTTCCTGTGCTCAGCTACCTGTCTCTTTGTGGTAGCCTGCAGCGCTGGCTACACTGTGCCCAGGGCCAGCTCCTGCCTCGTTCAGCTTCCTGTTGCACATCTGCCCATTGGGCATGAGAGCTGATACATTTTGTGAATGCAAGAGCCGCATTTTAAACAGCAGATGGGTGAAGATTAGGCATTCAAACCCACAGAATCACAGAATGGTAGGGTTGGAAGGGACCTCTGGAGACCATCCAGTCCAACCCCCTGCCAGAGCAGGGTCACCCAGAGCAGGTTGCACAGGAACATGTCCAGGCGGGTTTGGAATGTCTCCAGAGACAGAGACTCCACCACCCTGCACAGTCATCTGTCAGTAATTATGAAAATTAAGATAATTCAATGCAGAAACCCATGTGAATGCAGAGCAAGGGAAGGAGCACTCCTTTGGTGCCAGTAACGGCACTTTGCTCACACGAGTCACCCCTGCTGAGAGCCCCCTTACTGGCTTCCCCATCCAGCAGTGCCGCCCTCTGCTGCAGCCCATCTGCTCCAGGAAGGCGCTAAAGTCCGTTGTTTTGACTCCACAGCAGCTCCAGTACTTCATCCTGGTGAGAGTGGGGTGACCTGAGTGGGGAGTGCCTGCGGGAGCATGAGAGGGGACCACAGCGGGCTTCGGGGTGGCAGGGGAGAACTGCTCAGGACCAGCGGCTCCCCCAGCCCACCTGTCACCTGTGGGGGCATCACCCACCACTGCACCGCCCGTGCTGCCGAAGCCACACAGCCTTGCAATGCAGCACTGTGAGCCCTCAGCAGGGGCAGTTTTCTCCCCGGTAAAGCGTTGTTTCTTACCCCTCATGGAAGACAGGAACGCCTGGATGGAAAGTACAAACCTCTGTGTTGCTCTCTGCGCCCTGGTAGATCTGTGGAGCGAGAAGCAGAGGAAAGTTTTGGCTGTGCCTCTGGCACAGCACAGCGTGGTGCAGCCAGGTGCCCGCCCATCGGTGCCCATCTCTGCATAAGACACAGCATGATGCCCAACATCACCCCTTTGCTGGGTCCAGCACCTGTGAGGCACTGGTCCCTGCTCTCTGCTGGCAGGGCAGCCACCCCAGCCTTGCCAGGACCCCAGTGTCATCCCTGCCACCCTGGCAGCAGCCCTTCCATGTGCCCTCTCCCAAATGCAGCCTGGTCCCAGCCTGGGGCTGGGCAGTGCCAGGACAGTGGGCAAGTTTAGACACCACATAAACTTGCTCCGAGGTTCAAGGGGCCGTTTGTTTGTCCTGTCCCTTCCCCTCCTTCCGAAAGCATGCCAGTCTCCTGTCCTCATCCATCTCCTGCCTTTTGCTCCCTGCTCGCTCCCCTCTCTGCTGCTTTCTGAGCATGCTGGCCCTCCTGCAGCGCGGTCCCTCCGGCACATGCATGGAGGCAGGCAGGCAGTCCTACACAAGGCTGCCTTAGGGCAAGACAGAGTGGGCTGTGCTGCATTAATTAAATGCAGGTGGAAATTATTCCATATGCATTTTACCTATATGCCCATATCCTGAATATGTTCTATATTTCATTGCAAGCAATTAGCAGCAGTGAAATGCAAATGTACCACCAATCCAGGAATTCTTTTGCAGGAACGTGGCTGGGAGGCCACAGAGGAACCGGCTTGGGATGACCAGAAGCACAGGGAGCCTGTGTGCACTGCCACCTCCCACCCATCTGGCACCCTGCCCTGCACCTCGTGGCCACTGGGAGACAAGCCCCCACCCCAGACCTGCGATGCTGCCGGCCATGCAGCGCAGACTGGGCAAAGATGGGGCTCTGCCGGGTACTCACTGCCTTGCAGGCTGCGTTCTTGCAGGTGGTGCCAGCTCTCACCTGGACAGCCGCCTCCCCTGTGAGAGCAGCACAGCTTTACTCCGGGCATGGGCCACACACGCCTGCCCCCAAAACCCCGCTCCCTGGCTTTGCACACCCAGCCCACCAGCACAGCCCACTGCGCTGCGCTGCTGAGATGCAGCTCTAAGGGCTGGCAGGTGGCCAGGCATGCAGCACCCACCATCCTGCGCTGAACCTGCCGCGCAGCACCCCATGCTGAACGTACCATGTGCAGCCCCACTGCCATCCATTGGCTCATCACTACCCACACAACCGCTCTCAGGTGCCTCGTCCTTGGGGGACAGGTTCAGTTTCTCTAGTGCCTGCTCCAGAGACCTGGATACTTTAATTGGCAGCAGTTGTCTTGGCTCATCAGAGCTGGGAAACAGCAGCATCAAAGGCCCAGTGGGGTTTTTTTTTGCAACTTAAGTGTCACTGCCTCTCCTGAGGAAGCAGCAGGGCAGGACATGTGCAGGAGAAGCGTCACAGCACAGTGACACTGTTAGCTGAGCCCATCTCACCTTGGTCTCTCCCGCTGCATCTTCTCAGCTGATTTTGGTCCTTGGATGATGAGCTCCCCCACTGGTTTGGCCTTTGGCTTGTTTGAGGTCTCCTCTTGTCTGAAAGGCTCGGGGGGCTTCTCCTTGCTGTGAAACCCCTTTGTACATCCCTGAGCAGCAGAGGCAAGCCTGATGCCTGCTTTGCCCTCCCTAACCTGACGGCTGCTCCCAAACCCTGCAAGTTTTTGTGCTCTGGTGGCTCTGCGTCCTGCAGGGATGGGCTCTCACCCTGCACCAGGGCAGGGGCTGCATCTGCAGGGATTGCCGGGGCCAAGATGGTGTGGCAGCCTCACCAGAGCCACGGCAGACTGGTCTCAGCTCTGCTGCACCCCAGCCTCGTAGCTGAAGGGCAGCAAGAGTCTCCCCCATGTCCCCTGGCCTCTGCTGCCTCCTTCCCTCCCGCCCAGGCTGCTTGGACATTCACAGTTGGGCTGGTGCTTGGGGCATTTGTGTTCATCCAGCAGGATCCTGGTAGGGGATCCCAGCCCCTTCCAGCAGCCTTGTCTGGGAGCGCCTGTCCCATGCTTTGGGAGCAGCAACTTTGCTTGCAGGATCCTTGGAGGTAGACAGGGAATCCCCTACCAGCAGGGCGAAGGGGGCAGCCTTGGTGCGGGATGGAGACAGGACAGGGCAGGGGCAAGGAGGAGAGGACAGAGGAGCGGAGGATGTATTTTGGCCAGTGGGCCGCTCACCTTTATGGAGAGAAACTCAGAGAAGTCTGTTGTGCGTTTCTTGCAACAAGACCAGCCCTAGGACCGGGAGGTGACAAACTGGTCAGGCGTGGGCAATCCCCCAGGGCACGAGGTCCCTCCCTGCAGCTGCAGCTCCAGCTCCTGCCCCACTCACCTTCAGGGCATCATGGAAGATGGGGACACCCGGGTGATACAGGCAGGAATCTGAAAAGGGAAAAGCAGACAGAACCTTTTAGGAGGATCGATGCTGCCCACGAGCCACCCGTGACGCCTGGCAGCTCGTGAGCCAGCTCCTGCTGTGTGGGCTGCCTGCGCTGGGCTCGGCTCAGCCCTGCCAAGGCCTCCGTGGCCGAGGCCACAGACTAGGAAAGCAGTAAGCCTTCCCGCTCACCCCAGTGCAAGGCAGACGAGCCCACCTACCCTCAGTGTTGTGCTCCGGGTCAAACCTCTGCCCGCAGCCCTTGTTGTAGCACAGCGACGCCATAGCTCAGGCGTACTCGTGGCGTCCTTCACTTCTTCCCCAAAAATCCCATCAATCTCATCCTGGCCTGTGATCCTGCGTCTGCTTCCCCGCAGTTTCCAGCCCAGGCGCCGGGAGGTGGCTTTGCCTATCTTTGGAGGCAGCTGGAGGAGGGGGCTGGTAACCAGAGAGCAGGCTAAAGATGGACATAGCAGCTCTGCAGCTGACGGGACCCGGCGCCCACATTATCTCAAAAGGCATTTCTGTCCTGCCCCTGTGCGCAGCAGAGGGGATGGGCGCCGTGGCGCAACTCTGCACCTGGGGTGGGCAGAGGACCCCCCAGTGCCCACCACCCTGCACTGGCACCAACCTGGCGCTCACCCTCGGCTCGGGGCAACCTGTGACTCCTCCTGACCAACTGCTCTCAGTTTCTTTAGCACTTATAGAAGCAGCTGAAAGTTTCCTGCAAAAGAAGGGAAGAGACTTCCCGGAGTCCCAAGGCAAAACCTGTGCCGATTTCCCCCAGCCCCAAAAGGTACAACCATCGGCTAGACAGAGGCGCCAGCAGACCAGAGCAACGCATGTGGCCAAGACATCCTTTGATGCAGGGTCTTGTTCAACCTAGGGATGAGATCTGTCCCCTTGGAGATCATTATTGTCACAGAAAAAGAGCACAAAATGTTACGTGGGCCCCCTGTGCCCAGGAGGGGCTTGCTTGGACTCCCCACTCCCATTCTGGGACCCTCTACAAACAAGAAACCCTCTTGAGATCAAAGGTTTTACTTAGTTCCTACAAGCATTTAAAACAGATTTTTTGTGGTTCCTGTTTGCAGACACAGGTGTTTCCTGGGTGCTGCCCTGACCTGCCGGAGCACACAGCACCTGGGGAGTGTTTCTGCTCAGGAATCAGGTTTGATATAAGCCCTTGGCATTATCAGACAGCATAAAGGGCAGGTCCTGCAGGCAGCAGCTGCCCAGGTACTCCACTCAGGAGGGGCACCCACAGAGTCCACCATGGCTGATGTAACCCCATCACTGCCCCATAATGTTTATTTAACCTAGTTAATCCCCCCACAACAGCCTGCAGGATCTGCTGGCGCTCCAAGGGGATCTCCAAAGTCCAGAGCAAGGATGAATCCTTGCTGAAATTCTGGAGCTTACCAGGCAAGTGACTCCAGACTCACTTCACGCTGCCCTGCTGCTCCACCCACAGCTGAGTTCTGCCATCCCCACTGTGAGACGCCCCAGACAGCAGCAGCCTCAGGCTTTTCCTTGTCATCTTGTTAGCAAGGAAGACGGCCCCACTGGAGGGGAGGACACATGTCACCGTCACCATCACCATCAGGTCTCCTTATATACCCACATCCAACCCAAAAGCAAAGAGGGAAACGTGAGGGCACTGGGGTACCGTCACGCCAGCATGAGCTATGTGGCTTCAAGCTGATGCCTCCCTCAAAGGACTGCGGTGCCTCAAGACACAATAAATGACACAATGGTCCCAAAGGTAGGTAAAAAACTGCTGCTGGCATCCGGAGCCTCTGCTCAGGCGGGAGGAATCACTTGGGACCTAGGAAGCTGGGCAGAGCCCTGTGAGGGTGCAATTGGCCGTCCTGGGGGGCTGAGCAGAGCTATAGTATTTCAGATCTCCTTGTCCTTTCTATGGGATGTCAGCAAGGCTGCAGCTGTCGCCATCCCATGCCAGTGAGAATCCAGAGCTCAGGTTACCTCGTGCGCCCCGGAGAAAATGCCAAGAGGATGCTGTGGCTGACCCACACTCTGAGGCTTGTGGCAGAGGGACCAGCAGGTAGCTGGGGGTCTGCGGCCGAACAGAGCCCCCCGGCACCCGAGGGGCTGCAGCAGCACCGCTCTGCCCTTGCTCCGCTGCTGCGCCCCTGCAAGTGTCGGCAGGGAGCATAGCACAGCGATCTACCGTAAATTGGAGTGTCCACAGCTCCCCAGGGAGAACAAGGTGAGGGGAGAGACAGGTACAAGGCATCCACCATGAAACAGAGAAGAGCTCCAGGGCAACTGCTCAGTTGGCCACCAGCAGACTCAAGGCCCTGCTAGAGCTGGCGCTTTAAAAATTAGGAAAAAGAGGAGATGAGGTTCAGGTGGTGGCAAAGAGCGTGCTAGACTGCACATCCACCACACAGCATCTAGTTTGAAGCTGTGTCTTCTGGCAGTTGCTTTTAGGCCACAGGGCTGCATTGCTGGGTCTGGCCCTCCTCCATGGCAGAGCTCCAAGTGAAGCAGAAGTCACCACGTGAGCCAGCCGAGCAGGGCTGGTTGTGGCCAAAGCATTTGAAACAGCTTGCAAGGAACAGGCCAGCTGAGAATTAAAAATAAAGCCTCTTTGGTTTATGTGCACTCAATTTGATATACAACAGAACAAAAAGGAGGCAGAAAAAAAAAGGACCAAATGATTCTCAAACTCAACTTTGAACGATCAGGGTCAGCGTAAAACAGCCCTGGGGAGAACATGCTGGATACCCCCAGGCAGAGAAATGCAGCTAACCCCTTGCCCTTCAAGTGTTCAGGGTGCTCTGTGGAGCCAGGGTAGTGGGAAGAGAGTGCATTTCTAAAGCACGGGGTAGTTCCTCCATACAAAAGGCTGCTTAGGAGAAGGAAATCCCTGACATACGTTATTACTGCTATCTATACTACACAAAGCTAGTAGGCAGGATTAATGTTTTAATTATTTGGGAAATAAAACCTTCCCCATAAGAGCATGTGGTGAGCAATTCTACAACAACAGTTCTGCCTAGCTGCTCTTCTGGCAGCACTGCTCAGGGGTTACGTACGGGCAGTTGACATAAAATCATAGAATTGTCTAGGTTAGAAAGCATCTTTAAGATCACTGAATCCAACCATCAGTCTCACACTGCCAAAACCACCACTATACTATGTCCCTCAGCACCATGTCTACACGTCTTATAAATACCTCCAGGGATGGTGACTCCACCACTTCCCTGGGCAGCCTGTTCTAATGCTTTATAACCCTTTTGGTGAAGAAATGTTTCCTAATATCCAATCTAAACCTTCCCTGGCACAACTTGAGGCTGTTCCCTCTTGTCCTATCATCTCTTATTGGGAGAAGAGACCGACCCGTCCCCGGCTACACCCTCCTTCCAGGGAGCTGTAGAGAGCGAGAAGGTCTCCCCTCAGCCTCCTTTTCTCCAGGCTGAACACCGCCAGCTCCCTCAGCCGCTCCTCACAAGGCTTGTGCTCCAGACCCCTCACCAGCTCTGTTGCCCTTCTCTGGACATGCTCCAGCCCCTCAATGTCTTTTTTGTGGTGAGGGGCCCAAAACTGGACACAGCACTTGAGGTGGGGCCTTACCAGTGCCCAGAACAGGGGGATGGTCACTGCCCCAGTCCTGCTGGCCACACTGTTCCTGATACAGGCCAAGGATGCTGTTGGCTTTCTTGGCCACCTGGGCACACTGCTGGCTCATACTCAGCCAACTGTCAGCCAACACCCCCAGGTCCTTTTCCCCCGGGCAGCTCTCCAGCCACTCTGCCCCAAGCCCATAGTGTTGCATGGGGTTGTTGTGACCCAGGTGCAGGACCCGGCAGGACCTTGTTGAACCTCATACCATTGGCCTCGGCGCATCAAGCCAGCCTGTCCAGACCCCTCTGCAGAGCCTTCCTACCCTTCAAGCAGATCAACACCTTCCTACCCTCAAGCGGACACCACCACCCAACTTGGTGTCCTCTGCAAACTTACTGAGGGTACACTCAGAAAAAGGGCACAGCAGAACCACAGTGCTTGTCCAAGAGGTCTGCATTGATTGTACTCAACAGCTCAGAGAACAGGCTTGCAGAAGACCAGAAAACCACCAGAAATTGGGACGTGGGCAATCTTTCTCTCTCCATTCAAGAACTCCACCCTTCTGCAGCATGGGTTATTGCAGGGCTATTGTCCCAGTCCTCCAGCCTCACTGAACCACTACACCTTCAAACTGGCATCAACTGCCCAGCTGATGGGGTTTTTCTCCCTGTAGTTCAGGCAGTCTCTTGTTCCTAGAGACAATTTTGTCTCCTCAGAGCTGAGCTGCTGAAGGGTCTGATTTACTCTGGTGCTTGCTCTGAAAACACACGCAATATTCCTCACCAGAAAGGGCACTTTGGTCCTCAGCAGGATATAGTCAAAAAATAAAGAGTTCAGTCTGCTCCTAAGACTGAGTTTTCTTGTCATTAGCTGGCATCCATAATAAAAACCTGCTACCTGAAATAGCCTGAGCTGGGAGTATGGGGTTCTACAGGTTTTCTTTTAGAGGACACTGTGAGCTCAGGTAGAGCAGAGGGGCCAGGCTGGAGTGAGGGAAAGTGTCCCAAAGGCAGTGTTGTGTCTGGCTGAGCTCCCTGCTTTCTTCCTCTACTTTTGGCTACCTCTGGCACTCGGCTGACTTGCCACGAAGACAAGGAGGTACCTGAGCTGAAACCAAGACAGAAGAGGGAATGATGGCTTCTTTCAACAAGGCCTCAGGAAATCACATCTTCCTTCTTTCAGCTCTCCCACTGGAGAAGTACTTAGCATGTTCCACCACTTGTAGCTTTCTGCGATAAATGACAGCTTCTAGTGAGATGCACCGTGCCAGAAAAAAAGAGGAAATGTTTGTCTACTGCTTTGATGTGACAAAATTATCCAGGTACCGCTTGGATTTTTCAGGTTTATCTTTGATTACTGCAAATGCAGTCACTGTTGTTTAAGAGGAAGCTGCATAAAGCACAATTTGTAACTTCTGAAGCCCACAAATGACAGGAGTTTAAAGCTAATAGAAAAATAATAAGAACCATAGCGCTTGTCAGTCCTTGGTCTGATATGAACTGATACTGCGTGAGTGCATTTTAACAAGCTGATCAGATATGACAGCAAAAGGCAAGGGTGCCTCTTCACCGTAGTCAAAATACTTCGTCAGTCGGCAACTACATAACAACAGGGATCTGGAAAAGCATGCGGAGAGCATTCCCTTTGGCATGCTGGCTGAACCTCAGCGTGTCACAACAGTGCTTGCGCAGAGTCCATCCTCCGGAGCTGCACTCACCACCTTACGCAGGCAGCATGAGCACTGACAGCAAACACTAACATGCTTCCGCAGACTCCAGCCTCTGGAAGTGCCCTGGAGTGAGGCAGCCTCGCCTGCTCCTGTGCCTAGCCTTAAATGCTTCTGCATGACACGCAGTCCTTCTGCAGCATGCCTCTGAAAACCTTAGGAATGGTTTGCTTTACAATTTCCTTACTAGAACCTCAGTCACAAGCTTTCAGTTGCCTCCCTTAAAGCAAATGAGAATAGTTACCTCTAACATTCACATCAGGATGTAGTTTCGGTTTTCTTTCTTCGCTGTCACTGTATCTTCAATCTTCCCTTCCTACCGGTCTTGCTAGATGGACTTTGAGCAGTGCTGAATCCCTCCTTCCCCGTGATTTTACACACCCTGCTACTATATCCCTTTTCCCCCAGAGAAAGGCAGTAATCAGACCCATCCTTATCTTATACCTGACTAGGACTGAGGCCGCAGCAGAGTACTGCTGAACATGCTTCCCTCAGGCAGCAGCTTCGCTTTTGACTGCTCACACCAAGCAAGCCTGCTGAGCAATGGGCAGGAGAAGGAGAGACAATACAGGTACCTGGATGCAACTTCACAGTTTCCTCTAATGTTTCACACTTAAAACAACGTAGTTACCAAACACCCAGGGCATTAGTGAACACCTGCCAGCCACATTCCAGACACCAGCCACATGAACAGATGCATCCTCTCCACAGGGCAACAGAAAAGCCAATCATCATTCTCACCAACTTATTTGAAATTTTGCAATATTTAGCCATTTTAGCAAAAGTGTCAGGTGAAAAACATCACCAGGCTCTTCGTACTGTACCCCTGTACTGTTGCAGTCCCCCTGATAATCATCATTAAATACCATATCACCGCAGCAAGCCAGCTACTAGTGCTGATGCTTTCAAATGCAAAAAACAAAAGTAAAAGAGCATCAGCTGCAGTCTCTCTTCAATACAGCTTCTCAGTCATCCCATTCCAGGCTAATTATAAGCCATCAAGTGACAGGGGTAAACCAATAAAGCCTCCAGTGATTATTTCATCTTTGCCTACTTAAGAATACCTACAGGACCAAACGCTAATTTTTTAAAGTTATTTCCTTGGTCACATTAGGCATCTGAAAATGATTTCATGTTCCCTATTACGTCACAAGTCTGTAAGACAGCTCCTTCCGCTCTTTATCTGTAACTCATTCTCCCTCCTCTTCCCACCTGAATTTCTTCCTAAGCTTCCCCCCTCTGCTCCCGCCTCCCCAGCCTCAAGAGCTTCAGTGCCAGCACACAACTCACAGAAGGCTCCTGTCCCTACAGATTCCCCCATGTGTTACATAAGGTAAAGTGTTCCCGTTGCCACTGAGAGTCCGGACTCTCCCGCCTCCTGCCCCAGCACAGGAGTTCAGAGCTCTGCAGGAAGCTCCACAGCCTGCCCAGAGGTAACTGCAGCCCCAGGCAGAGACAGACAGACAATTCTGTACCGTGCAAATGAGACATGAATTGGACTTCGTGCTCCTGGTGACAGGTGAACGTGTCTTGTGTCCCACTTCTCTGCATCCACAACACAAGACGCACCCTCATTGCATCAGGAGCTCCCTTACTGTATTCTGAAACACTGAAGGTCTCATTCCAGCATCTAACAAAACTCTTTTCTGTGACAAGGAAAACTGTTAAAAAATTCTCAGGGGTTGAACAAGCTATGAAGCTATGCAAGAACAACTTTTGCACTATAATCTGAAGCTCGATTTACTTCAATCCGCATGTACACATTTTCATTCAAAAAGCAGAAGAGAAAAGACAACAGATAAAAAAGGCTTAAAATCCACTTTAATAATGCATTCCTGTAACATTCCTCAGACAAACTGAAACTTGTTAATGGGACAATTACAGCTTGTGTTCAAACAGTTTACACTAAATGAAAAATCTTGTAGTACTTCTACACAAAAGACAGGCAAGGTTAAGATTATACAAACGCTTGTTTCTGTTAGATCTTCAGCATGAGATACAGTATCTTTGTCCAATAGATTGTACTTTACTACCAGTAAAAATAAAACAACGATACAACACATTATCAAAAAAATCCATCCGAACAAGAGCCTCCCAGCCACTCAGGCTGCACATGACAGTCAACTACTTTAAAGAAACAGATGGTCCAGATAAAAAGAATAACTACAAGTTAAGAGGGAAAAAAAAATAAAAAAAAAAGAAAGAAATGAGCATAAAAATCTCCCCCAATTCACTACATTATGGATCATTTGGAGCTATATAAATTTACAGAATCATGGGAGCTGCAAAGTACCCAGATGCTGCCCTAGTTCTCCAGAGAATTCCCTGTGCTCTTAAGCAAGGTACAGTACACTAAAAAAAGTGCCAAGACATACCGCAATCTTACCTAGTTTAGTCTCAGGACTCCGTCTGCAAATAGGAAACCTGGAATGGCCGAGGCATTATGGTCCTTGCTAGATTTTACCGTTACTGAACAACCATGGCAGCCTCCCAGAATCCATTTTTCACATTGAAATTATAGGAATGCACCACATGAAATTTTCTACAACCTTTCCCAGTCAGACTGCACTCCCCTTGTCCCAGAGTGGCTTTACCAAACAGGCCCTAAGGAACTATTTTTAATATCCCACCCCCACCCCCAAGTTGAACCCTGTATGGCCTGCCAAGATTCCTTTCCTCTTTGAGGTGTGTGCAGGGGGTAGCTTAATCCCATTAGTATCGGCGACGCTTGTTAGGGCCAAAGTCACCACCTGGATTTCCTCTGTTGAAGGCCGGTGGGTTCCCTCCCATCGCTCCGAGGCCTTCCATTGCGCCACCTTGGCCAAAGCGATCTGCAGGTGGTGGTGGAGTCTTGTAATGAGGACAAACACAGAAGAGGCAGGAAGACAAACAAGGAACAACAAAGGGCAGTTAAAAGCCATTTGAGTTGATTCAAATTCTACCAGGATGCCACAATTCCACATGACCTTGCTACAAACCTTCACCCCACCAAAAATATCCCCAAAGCTGGGCTGGCAGGACCATTGCAGGATCAAGTCTCTTTCCCCATGTAATGTGTAGGCAAGCGTACTGGAATAGTTTGCACCATCTTGCAGACTAGTGCCCTACTGTGGAACATGTGAGTAATGCAGTCTGGGAAAGAACTGCACATTTCCACCATATTCCTTCACCCAAACTGAAGGTAAAGGAGGAGTGGCATACTGACACTACAGCCTATCACAACCCACATGCACACAATACTCCAATTCCAAAATAAGTCTGCAGGACTAGTTCGTGCCCTGCCTTGATCATATCCTGTTATTTCCATTCCTTTGCCTCCCCCCTCTCCTAGCCATGGCCTCTTCCTTCCAGCAGGGAGAAGATGATCAAAGGACAATTCGGGTTGGAAGGTAGCTCAGGAGGTCTCTAGTCCAACCCACTGGTCAAAGCAGTCAGCTACAAGGTCAGACTAGATTAGTCACAGCTTTATCCAGTCGGGTCTTGTAAACATCCAAGGCTGAAAACTGCACAACTTCTCTGGGCAACCTGATCTACTGCTTCAGTGACCTCATGGTGGACATGGTACCTCCCCTGGGGAAGGTACCAGAGGAGGCAACCACTGACCCTTCCTTCCCCCCGGACTGGGGCTAAATGACTACGTAGAGCAGAGCTGCTTTACAACAAGGCTCTTGGGTTCCATTTATTCTTTGTCCACAGGTTGACAGCAGTGATATGTATATACGTGATGTGATACATAAATGCACATCATAATTGGTCTGCAGTCCCATCAGTATTGTAGATGGCCCTGTGGTACTGCCTGGTTCTAAAGAACACAGGCCCAAACTTCAGTAAATTGTCAACAGGGAGGTCCCAGCAACTCCCGGTGCTCACTTTGGTGGCAGTGCAGGGGAGGCACTAGCAATAACACAGCACTCTTTTCTCTTCCCTACAGATGAAAAATTCTGACTAATCATGAACTTTTCCTGCAGGACGCATCACAGGGAAGGGCACTGCAATCACTCCAAGCAGCTGGAGCAAACATGGAAAGCAACTGCTCCCTACATGACTAAAAAGCTGGAATACGTGGGCCACATAACTCCTAAAGCCAAGCACATGGCCAGGATAAATAGTATCCAAAAAGACTACGTATTTCTGGCCATTAGAGAAACTGCTTATTGCTCTTCGGTTAAATGCTACTATTCATCATATTGATCTGAACTCACCTCTCCTTTCCATTCCCCTCTTCATCTTCCCCCTTAATTTCCTTCTGTAGCATACATTCCCTCCCTTAACCTCAGCTGCTCCACTGGCCCTACCACTTCAGTACAAAAGCTTATAGCCAAATAAAGCTGTTCTTTATGACAAAAAAAAATTCCATGATGTACCAGTCACAATAGATCAAGAAGTCTACGTACGAAGGTTTGCAGGAAAATTGTTTATTAGACCAATTGATATAAACTGCCTAAAAGAAGATGAACTTTTAGGACAAACTTGATTATGACTGCTGCCATTTCTGCTGCTGACTGAAGTGCTGACACTGTGAGAGGATCGATCCTCTGCATGACAGAAAGGAATGACAGATGCCACAGAAACCATGGTCTATTGTAAAGCTCTGAAGTAAAGTTTAAAACTAAATTAAATATAAAACAATTTAAAAAGCAAATAAATAAGCATAACCTTCACTGATTCTTTGCTCTTTACCTCTTTAGCAAATTAGCTGAACTTATTTTAGCATATTCACTATTACCATACTCATTTTAGCCTATTAACATAGGAGATAATGGTTTTTAAAACTGGTGATGGATAGAAAATTTGAGAAAGCTTGGCTCTATGAATGTTGTTCATTCAACAAACTGCTTCCCATTATGCCATTTAAAAAATAACCATATATTATTGCTAAGATTTTTTTAACAAATGTTTTAGCACTAGCTACCTTGAAAGTAAAGTAGGTACTAGATTTGGCTCTCTCTCCTGAAAATTACCAACTAGTCTCAAGGCAAGATTAACTTCTAAAGATTTCATCAGCAGTTAAGCAACAGGTCTAGGTAGACAAACAAGCTTCAACTTTAGCAGCATAGTGCTTAACAATGGAAAAAACCCCCATAAGCTGCATTTCAAAGGTATGCACAAAAAGCAGATGGAGATACATTACCATTCCCATGGCTCCATCAGGTATCATAGCTCCAGGACCAGTTGCAGGAGGTGCAGCAGCTGGGACATTGGTACCACCCATAGCTCCTCTATTGTTCATGCCAATGGTACCTGGAAAAGCAAATTGAAGACTAGTCCTGACAGACACAGTGCCTGGGGTCTACTCAACACTCCAGAGCCGCAGAACACCGCTAAGCTCCCTGCAGTGTTATATTCAGCACCAGAGTCCTAGCCTATTAACTAGCTTTGCACTGCTAGGTCAAGACAAACTGATCTCACATTCCAGGATTATCTGAAACTACAGCAGGCTCTAACACCACTTTAATTAACCACTAAGCCCCCACTGCCTTTTCACTTGCCCGTGTACATGGGGCCTGAAACTCTGAATCATGCAGTCAAAATAGAGAAACACAGTAATCAAGATTATTTCCTGGGCTTAAGGTCTAGCTCTACATGACACACCAGCTTCTGTAGGTGTACAAATTTCTGAAGCACCTATAGCTCTGACAGCAACTTCAGCCAAGTCTTTTGCTTATGAACTGAGTCTTCCATAAATGTACAGTACTGCCTCATACTGAAGTTGTGTTCGGTTTCCTGTCACATGTACACTTCCTGTCACTGAACTAGAAGATTGCTATGACTGAATTCCTAAATAAGAAGCCAATAAAATAAGACTACTCAAAAAACGTACAAATTTTGTGAAGGAGGAAAGGAACGTGCATAGGAACAAAGATGGCCACCTCTTACCTCCCATACCCATCTGTCCCATTCGCATGTCTGGTGGCTCCCTCTGAAAGAAGAGACACTCATTTCAAACGATAAAAATTCAGGCTTTTAAAAAATGTAATTATACAAATTCAGTGAGTTCTGGTGTTTAACTACTCAAAACTGTGTAGAAACGTCATTCCCAGGGTAAATTTCAAAAGAAGATCTGAGCTACCTTCACAGGATTAACTGCTGAACAAACATTCTGAAAGACTGTTTTTCACAATCACAGTAAAACATCCAGCAGCAAAGCTACACGTGCAAACTTTACCAAACAAGCAGCAAAAAGAGATATCCGGTATCTGTATGGAAAGATCTGTTGAGTAGCAGTAACACATTAGATTGAATTCGTTTTGCTACTTCCTCAGCATAGCTAAGAAGCTTTTCCTGTTGAAATGAATGCAAGCTTACATAAAGACGCAGCACTGGGTCACTTGCATTAAAATACTAGTTAGTGAGTTCAATTTCTCTTTAAACATAGGGGACACACCACATATCTCCCACACTGCAAAGCTAGGAGCACCTCCCCACTTTAGTGAGGGTACTACTTTTTCCACAGTGGGAACTTCATCTGTGGTCTCAGTGCCACTATTTATCATATGAAGGCATTATTGTTAAGAGAAATCAGGAGTTCTGCTACACAGGGTAATTATTCACATATTTAGGCCAGTTGCATGGTTTTGCCCCTTTTGGTTTGACATGTATTTAGCTATTTTGCTTAGGTAGGGGCCAATTTTTCGCTAGAATACATGAACGCTTGCCACGCAGATGCATCAATGCCATTATACCACCTCACGAGCACTACAGCTGCCACCACAATAGAAAGTTGATGGGATGGGAAATGAATTGTAAGACAGTTCTTTATTGAACTAGAGATACTGCTATTAGAAGGCAGGTTACCACACATTTAACAGGACAAGAAAATACTTGACCGACTGACTTTTAAGTACAAGCAATTATCATGCCTGCAGCAGTGCCTCAAGGTGGGATCATTTCATCTAAGCATGACTACGACAGGCTGCAAGACAGGGATATAGCTGGCATATGATCATAACTGGCTTCTGCAGCTGTACTTCAGGTCAGTATGCCTTTGTTACCGTTAGAGTAAAATTAGCTTATATTCTGAACAGCAAGACAGCTAGCGAGGGTCCTACATGAACAGCAGTAACCAGGATATTTATATTTTCCAGACTAAACTGTATCAGGACTGGAAGGAGTCAATAATTTGGGGCAGAATGCACTAAAGACATAGATTCCCTCAACCAACAAGTCAAGCATTCACAGAAAGCCCTGAGCTGTGGAAGGGCAAAAATCTAACATCAGTGTCCAGATGTAATGGGAAGGTAGAAGCACTCATACCGCATCAGCAAAATTCCCTTTGAAGCCTTCCTGCTGGCGTCTCATCATCTCTTCTTGCTGCCTTCTCATTTCCTCTTCACGGCGCCTGCGCTCTTCCTCTTGCCTGCAAAGAAAGTCCAAGGATGCTCAGCACAACATACACCAACCATGTGCATCACAATGTTGTAGTGCTGCCTAACAGATCTTGTTTGGAAACCTACAGCTTTAAAACATTATTTTGCTGAGCCTGTAAAATATTAGGTACCTCACGATGAAAAGAGAAACATGTACGCGCACCAAGACATTTCCAACACTTTCAATTTTAAGGAGTTCATTATAAAACCCAACACGAGCAAACCCATGTGTGTGTCTCATGAGGAGCGGCTGAGTTCAGCCTGGAGAAAAGGAGGCTGAGGGGAGACCTTCTTGCTCTCTACAGCTCCCTGAAAGAAGGGTGCAGCTGGGGGGGTCGGTCTCTTCTCCCAAGGAACAGGCGATAGGACAAGAGGAAACGGCCTCAAGTTGTGCCAAGGGAGGTTTAGATTGGATATTAGGAAAAATTTCTTCACCGAAAGGGTTATCAAGCATTAGAACAGGCTGCTCAGGGAAGTGGATCCCTGGAGGGATTTAAAAGCCGGGCAGACGTGGTGCTGAGGGACATTGGTTAGTGGTGCACTTGGCAGTGCCGGGTTAATGGCTGGACTTGATGACCTTAAAGGTCTTTTCCAACCAAAATGATACTATGTACACAGCAACTCCCAAATACATGCTGACTACACACAACATAACGCATACAAGCCAGACAGTTCTCAAGCCTCTTCTGTTACAGAAGTGGTCTGGAGATCGTCCTGGAGCTTCTCAAAATGACCCTGAGACAAGGAAGAGCTGGAATGGCAAGAGAAATCTGAGACTAAGTTAAGCCTCAAATGAAAAGATAAGATGCTAGAAGGTTGTTTCCCAACCTGCAGCACTGAAGCCGCCAAATCACTGCACAGATTCTGATTTTTCTATCTGCCTCAGTCAAGGAGCCAAACTGACACAGAACTGTAAAAACTCACAGACTAACGAGGGGAAGAAACTCCTAACTCTTCCATCTTATACCAACTGTAAACTCTCCCTATAAACAAAAAAGCCCAAAATAACAGCCATACTTTATGTAGTAATTAAATTGTCACACTGAACAATTAAGTGCACTGAAGAAACGTTTCATTCCATAATATTATGGATTAACAGCATTTCCTAACCCATCCCCCCTTACCTGAGTTCCAACTGTTTACGTTTTTGTACTTCTTGGTTATGCAATTCCTCCATTCTCCTCAGCTCTTCCTGGCGTCTCATTAAATCTGTAAAAAACAGTAAAAAGAACCAATCAAGCTTATCTCCCATGCTACCTCTTATCAGTTCCTCAACTAGAACAATAACACACAAGAGAATAAGGTAACAGAGCCAGCCTCCAGCAATACAGTAACATCTCTCTCCATTCATTTGCTGCCACCATGCTTGGTTACAAGTCAAGCAGCTACACTATGGCTCACCCTCAGCAGACTCTAGCCAGTCTACTGAGGTACCCAGCCCTGGATGTTGCATCAGGATTTTCTGATACTGTATTTGTCTTTGATTGGTACCTTGCCGCATGAGCATAACTTGGTGCTCATGGCGAGCTGCTTCCATTTCCATTTCCAGCTTCTCTCGAGCTTCCTTGATGTTGCGGTCTACTTGTTCTTGCTGCTGCTTCTCCATTTCTATTAGAGCCTTCCAACGCATGGCATACTCGTACTCAAAGCTGCCAGGCTGTGCAAATCGAGGAGGCTGCTCACGCTCCCTGTCAAAGAAGGAAAAGCTAGTGAATGCTTCAACAGGGCAAGGAGGAACCAAGAAAAATACATTTTTGTGTTAAATGCAATGGCAGATCCTTTTAACAGTTAGAAATGCATTTCTCAGTGCAACAAATAAGGAACCAGTTTGTCTTCTACTTTCTCAAAAATAGCTATGCCCGAGATACCAGTTTGTCTGCTCCTCAGGAATCATCTTATTGAAAGGAGAAACTTAGGCAGAATCCCTTCTGCCAGATTAATTCTACATGGAAACTGTGTCCCATCCTGCTCCTTAACAAGCAATGACACTACTTTCATAAGACACCAAAAGATTCTGAGTAAAGACATTTAGAAACACTCTTGAAAGAAACAGCCTTTGCTCCTGCTGCACATCTTATTGACAGATCCACTCCACAAATAAACAGTGCCCAAACGCGTGTGTTTATTTCACTGATCTCTGCAGCCCCTGCACCTGGAGCACATGACTATTCCTAATGCAGCCTCCCAGCTCTCACCTTCCTTACTTGAAAAATTCATGGGCTCGCAAGGTTTACTAACTCCCACTGCTCAGATCACAATACACACTTGCACTGGGAAGTCTTCAAAGACCACAGCCTTATACCTGGATACCTCTAAAATCTCCTAATGCTATTCACATCCTTCCTTAAATTTTCACTATGGATTCAAATCTGTTTCCTCTACAGACTTCCTGTGATACTCAGAGCAAGTAACTTAAGTCTTTGCTTCAGCTTCTCATCTGACCAAGGAGATCTCCTGTTATCTCAAAGTGACATAATGTTTTATTCCAACAACTGAAACAGACATGAAAAGTATGTGGAGGCTGCCGGTCTTATCCAGTAGTGTGGATCCAAAACCGCTGTTTGCTTTCAGCTAACCATGGCAAGAGAACAGTACATGCAATTCTCTTTGCAGAGTCAGGTCACATTTACAGGAAAAAAAAGAGCACTGATGAGCCACCCTCCTAACACTGAGGCACCAGTCAATGTCCTAGTCCACAGGTAGTCTCATCTCCTGTCGCATGGCAGGCACATACTTGTGATATTGCTGGTTTTTGATGACTAGTTTCTCTGGTAGTCCTTCTTCATCATCATACTGATCCATGGGCTCCACAGTGACAGGCCGAGGGAATCTACAAAGAAAAGATGAGGTGCTTTCAAGAAAATTCAAGAATGAACTTGCAGTGTAGGAAAGCATGTGTACTGTGTCTGAACTTAAAAAATACTGCTTTTAGCACTGCTCAAAGAAATTCAGAGCAGTTGGGGATCTCAAGCAGCATGAAACCAGAAATCCCTTACAACAATCCTTTCTTTCTAGAACAGGAGCTGAACTGTTAATCAAAATCCTTATTGAGTCCAAACCAAAATTGTACTGAAAGAAGAATACTTGCAGTTACTGGTTCAAATTAGCAGGTTAACTAGAACCTGGTATCCTCCAGTAGGATCTACTCAGCACGAAGTCTTGTAATCCCTAGAGTCTGTTTTTTCTCACCCTTTCCTCCCTTGCTAAATGGCCACTCAAGGGCTGCACAAGTCCCTGTGTGCCTTTTTATAGTTGCCTATGGTGAGGAGTAACTACGCTGGTCCTCACTGGAGTTTGCTGGCTGTACCGTTCAGTCATACTCTCCTGGTGAGACCACCACTTGCCATTATAGCCCAGCAGCCCATATAGCCCAGCCCATCAGTGCTCTGTAAGTATCTGTTGGGCCCTGTCTGAATTTACTCCCCCAAGAAACCCACCGGTGCACTTCACAACACAGACACTGCAAACGTGTGCTGCTGTCCTCCCAGTTGCTGTGTGCAGAAGTTATTTAACAGAAACATGCCCATTTCTGAATTAGCTCCCTACCACAGTACTGACACCACTCATCCTCAGCACAAAGCAGCACCACAGCTTCTCATTAGCTCCTCAACCCCATTGCCAGAGCTGGGGAAATGGAAGAGAAATGATCCCAAGCGGTGCCCAGACTCCAGCAGGAAGGCAGGATATGAAGCTAAAAATCTCTCTCCTCATCTTAAGACCCACAAAGTAGCTTTTCACTTCAATGTGACATATTGCATTATTACTAGTCTTATTTTCCAATGTGAACCAATTCCAACCAGCTTATCTAGCCGTTACTGTCATGAACTAGGATAAACCAGAACAAATTTGATCAAAACCAAACCATAACTAGAAATAAGCAACATACTGTTTTGCTGTCCTAGATATCGGAATCTAAAACACTAACAGCTACAAAAAGATTGAATGTTACCCTCAGCAAGTGATTAGCTTTGCATTATCACTTTAAAAACATTTGTTTTCATGGACATAGACTTCTGAATCAGCAAAAGCTCCCTAACAGTCATTCTCCTGCAGAGCACTACAGACTGTGCTGGTTATCCCAAAAGAGTGTCAGGTAGAAAAACAGCTATTAAAAACAAACCCAGAACACCTGCTTTTTGAAACTGAATAAGCTTGTGTACAGCTATGCCACATGCAGGCCTCCAAGAAAAAAAAAAAAAAAAAAGAGTAGTGAAAAGCACAAAATTTATAAAAGTACTTCAGAAATTAGCAATATAGCCCCAATTTCAGGCAGTATTCTGTTCACAAGTTCTAGGTGCATACATACAAAATATACAGTGATCTTTATTTCCAAGAGATCAAAACTGGCTTCCTCTTAATAGCTAGAGCAACAAGCTGTGGTCTAGACTCGAGCAAGTTCACATAATTATGCAAGAACATGCTTTGTTGCCTTATGATATTCAAGCACAAGAAAAGCAGTTCATTACGGTGAAAACTCCAAAGAATCCAATCTATCTGACCAGCTTCTCTGCCAGATGCTATGCCCACAGTGGTGGATCAGCATTCCACCCCAGCAGTACATGCTGCTGAGTGGAGTCCCAACCCAAGACTTGCCTCTGAAGCAACCCAGAGTGCACAATTAACACACTTGAGCTTTGTTTCCAACAAATTATATGGATGGTCTCTGTAATAGCTCCTGCTTCTTAAAGGCTGCTTTAATTGCCCTAAGAAGGCTGGATCAAGAAAAAGCTTCTCAGAAGGTTTTATGCTCTTACCCCACTAGCAGCTTCCCAGAAGAAAGTTTTCAGACCTGAGTTTCAGCACAGACTCACTCTTGTGGAACAAAGCTAAGTTCTCCCCGGGCAAATCACCTACCCCACTTCTCATCTATCCCGCTCGGGTGTTAAGAAACATTGCTACCAAGCCAATGCCACCCATCAATCTGCACACATGCCAGTATAGCACTTCTCACCCTCCGCACTTACGTAGTTAGCAGGAAAGACCCATCACTACATCTATCCAGGGCTTTCCTAGCAGCAGGCTTCCCTGAGAACTCCACAATGCCTTTCCCAGAGGATCGGCCTCTGTCATCCACAATAACCACAGCCCTTTCCACCTGGCCAAACACTGAGAAGGCTTCCTCCAGGAGCTCATTGGACACAAACTGAGGCAGGTTCCTGACTGTCAGCGATGCGCTGTGGCATGCAAAACGCACTCTTAGCTGCTTCCCACGTAGAGGCATGTTGTCTAGTTCCACCTTTGCAATCTCTGCCAGAGTGCGAGTTTCCTGAAGATAAAAAAAGTTATCATTAAAACTCTCAATGCAGTACAGAATCAGCCAATCACAGTCATAACAGAGTCATAAGCCTACTTCCCTTGAACAAGTACTTCACAGAGATGAAAGGAATAATCTTCCCACAGCATGGTAAAATGTGTCCTAACAAACCACAGCTATTCTCTATTATCAATGACTCTTGCTGAATAGGAATAGTTTGGGGTGTGTGTGTGAAACAAAAAAAAAAATGTATCAGACCTAAGCTTAATCCAACAGCCAGTACAAACTAAATGATCATTATCTATCAAAGATAATTACATCAAGGCTACAAAGCATGCCTTTAAAAAAAAAATGCATAAAAAGATTTTAAAAAATAAATCAAGATTCAACTATTAGCTAAGTCTGATAACTGTGAAAGGAAATACTGATTGTATGACAATCCATGAAAGACATCCTATGCCAGTTTCACACCTTTCCACTCATTTGAGTCACTACCAAGCAGCTACACCACAGCAAAGCACGCCAGACTGGTGTGGGAACCTCATGCTCCATCCACTCATCTTGGGGCTTTCAGAAAGGTAGTACATGATTCAGTAAAGTATGAGAATCATCATTCTATGTTGGTAGCTACCTCCCTCCTAGCCACGCTTCAAAGCGATCATCTAGAGATACCGTACCTCGAGAGCATTCATCACTCCAGTAATACTGCGTGACAACCCATGTTCACACAAATTCCATGTTCATGCCCTTCCAGAAAATGGAAGTCCACCTTGTCTATAACAGCATCATGTTCATCTTTTCTTTCCGTTTTCTACCAACTGACTTCAGAACAACTTTATCAGGTATCTCATAAATCCTGCCTGAACTCAGATTCCTTCTCGTAACAAGCTCCAGACAAACCACTTGTAGAAGCTGACCCCATATTCCAGGTTACTAAAATCACAGCAGGCTTTATTAGCAAGATATCTGAACATCTACTACTTCTGATTAAATATACTCCCCCAGCGTGCGTCACTGCCACAAAACCACCCCAAAGGTAGCAAGTCAACTCACCAGCCTGATAAAGCCGAAGCCTTTGTCCTTGTGTATGAAGACTTCACCTGCCTTGCCATACTTCTCAAATAACTTTCTCATCTCTTCCTCTGTAATATCTGGGGGCAGATTCCCCACAAACAGGCGGCTTCTTTGAGTGAAGGTCTTTTCACCGGGTTTCCGGAAATTCTTCAGGTCAATAGTCAGGCCTTCATCTGAGGGGAATAAGGTACACAGCTGCTCTACAGTTGGGGGGATAAATTCTATTAGGTTTCATCACAGTGAACACAGAGACATAGGACAACATAGGTAACACCACCCATTCACTTTGGTCTCAAACCTTTCCAGACATCTCTACAGCAACACGGGGACTTTATTCAGAATGGGCCCCTATTCTTTTTAAAGAAAACACGTGCTTGGACACAGTGCTCATTAACACCAGTGAACTGGAGAAAAGAACAACACTGCAGCTTGAAATAAAGTGAGAAATTTCACTCAACTTTTGGAGATCTGGTCAAGACGACTGGCCTGCAACAAAATCATCTGCAGTCATAATACAGGATTTTGCTATTACAACCTGAATAGTTATAGAAAAGCCATGGTTTGGCCAGCAACCAGATCTTTTACTCAAAACAAAACAAAAACAACCCCAGATGTTTAGAAAAATATGCAAACAAGTGGAAATTTTTCCGAGACAGGTAACATCTGAGACAGCTGTCATTCCATGAGATGGGATTTGGGTTCTAGAGTCTTGGGTTCCAAGCTGAAGAGAAGGCTGGAATGGTGAAAATAGTGAAAAAACACCCCAAAACCCAACCATATAGGTGAGACCCCAGAAAAATTACAAATTTCATTACAGAAGTCTATATTCAGTAAGTGATGCTATACCTAACACTAACAAACAGGACAGATTGTAGGAACATTCTCAAATCCCCACACGTATGTACAGTCTTTAACCCTTAATTCAGCAGGAGTCCAGCACGATCCTGGAAACCCTGCCGTACACCAGACACAGGGGTGGCTTTATCATCACTTATACCTTCCTGTGTCCCATTTTCTTAAATGTATATGGAACTTCCCAAACATGGGACAGCAAGCCTATGAGAGCAATCCCTTTGCTTTGCAGAGGACACACTTCATGGTCATATGTACTAAATAACCTAGGAACGCGAGTGGCTTGATTCAAGCTACAAAGCAACGCACTAACCAGGAAAAGCTATTCATGCAAAAACAACGCATGCAAAACATGCAAGGACAACTCTTTTATAGGAATAAGCATACCTTCATGGCTAAAACTAAAAAAAAAATAATAATAAAGTAAGACTGACGGTGTATCTATAGAAGAGTAGTGAGAATACCCACAACGCAGTTTGTGTTGTATTGTTTCCAACCTGACTGGAAATGGCCTGGTCTGCCACCCTTGTCTATTCTCTTCTATGAACTGATAAGAAGCCTGTTTAACAGGGCCACCTAATAAAAATATACAGGATTTTTTTTTGTATGCGTGTGCATACAGTTAAACCTGCAACTTTGACAGAAAAAAACACACAGAGGAACCATGCAAAGTGCATATGACTTCTAGATGCTTTTGTTTTTAACAGCCAAAGTGTCCAAACTTAAAAAAAAGAAAATTTTAAAAATTCTAATATAACGAAAGCATTTCTTCCCCAGGAAATGCTAAGGGCAAAGCCTTGCCACCACATTTCTGAACTATCAAGTTAGATCAGTTAAGGCCTCAGAAGCCATTGATGCGTATTGTCTCAGCTCACAAGCACCCCTCTGTATCCCAAGTAACAGAGCTACAGTCTGATTACGAAGAAATCCAGAAACATGCCAGATTAGAGTACCAGCCACCATTAATGTCAACGGGTACTTGAATGCTGAAATATTATTAAGCAAAGCTGGGTATCTCCTGGTCCCTCCCATGTAAAAATTTAGTCTTAACAGGTGACTACAGATTGCTGTAACAGTGTTCTTGCTGAAAGCGTATCTGTATGGACAGCAAATTTATTGTGCTAGTACTTAAGTAAACCTGTATCGAGAAGCCATCTGTCACAGTTGGGAAAAAAGGGAAACAGAGCCAACAGAAAACAGGCCGTCTCGTATTCGCAAGGTTTACAGAAACACTGTTAAAGGCTCTAAACTCTTGAAGTGAGCTTTTCTTGAGAATTTGAGACAAAGAAAGAATCTCTACATTACTGCACAGTTTTGGGAATACGATAAACTTAGAAACAAATCCCAGTCAAACCTACGGGAGCTGCACGCATCGTTGAGGAGACTGCACAAAGAAAAACCACAACAAAACAACCCCAAAAAATCTTTCTGCGATTCAAACCGCTGTCTCCAACAACGGGAAAACCTGACACTAGCAGACAAACAGCGAAGGACTTGCGTTTTTATTGTTTTAAACCGAAAGAGTGGGTCGGCTGGTTTCGGCCGGCAACCACCCGGGACCCCACGTCCCCGCCCCCCCGCAGCGAGGCTGGTCGCTCAGCGCCTACCCGGAGCGGGGCCGGGCGGGGCCCCGCGGCGGACCCGGGACTCACTCTGGCTGTTAGCCTGCTGCCCGTTGGCGGGGACGGAGGGCGGCGGGTGCTGCTGGTGTTGGTGCTGTTTCCGCGGAGCGTGGTTCTGCTTCTCCATGTTGAAGCCCTTGTTGCCCTGCATCTTCCCCACCTGCAGGCAGACACCAACGGTCGGCCGCGGCCCGGAGCTCGACTCCGGCTCCCGCCCGCGGCCCCCGGGGGGCTCCCGCGGCCCCGCCCGCCCAGCCCCCGAAACGGCCGCGTGCAGCGGCGGGGCGGGGCGGGCCGCGCAGGCCGCGGCGGGCCCCTGCACGGCCCAAGCAACGGCGGCCGCCCTGGAACGCCCGCCCGGCGGCGGGGTGGAGCGGAACCGGGCCGAGCCGCGGCCCCACCACCACCGCGGTCTCACCTGGCGGCGGACACCGACGCCAAGGCGGATCGCGGCCTCCTCGTCCCGCAGCAGCCCAGAGAAGAGCGCGCGCGCGGTCGGAACTCGCGCAACCTAACCAGGTGTCCGCCACCCACGCTCCCATTGGCCCCCCCGACTTCCTGCACCGCGCCGCTACTGGCCATGCTGGCCGCCACTCACAGCCCCCAGCCGCGGCGGGGCGGGACTATCCGCCCCCGCTGCCCTCCACCGCGGAGCCGATTGGCTGCGCTGCGGCGGCCGCCCGCCGAGCGCGCTGCCAATCATTCCCGCGGGCATCATGCTTGGGTGAGAGGCGAGCGAGGGACAAAGGGACCCCAGCGAGCCGCTGGCGTGCGCCGCGCAGGCGCGGTGAAAGGGGGGGCGCGCGCAGGCGCGGCTGGGGCCGCGGGCTTTAAAGGGACCGCGGTGGGGCCAGGCGCGTGCCCGGCCGTGGTGGGAGCTGAGCTGTTACTCGGCTGCTGGCGGGCTCGGTTCCGCCGCCGTTCAGTAAACGTTCCCGCTTCCCGCTCTGTCCCCTCGCACGTAACCGGGAGAGGGGCGCTCCCGTAGCGGGGTGCGGCCGGGTCCCCGCAGCTCCACCGACCCCTCCCGGCGGCCGTCAACCCGCCTTTCCCTCCCCGCTGCCCGGCATCTCCGCCCGGCCCCGCTGTGTCTCCCTCCCGCCCCGCCGGGCGGCACAAAAGCAGGCGGGGAAGCGGGCCTGTTCGAGGGCGGGGGGGGATGGTGGAGGAGCTCCCCCAAAGGGAGGGAGGCCAGGGGGAATGGTGCCCCTCGGGGATGGAGGGGAGCCGCGCGGGGGGGGTATGGCCGGGCCAGCGGGTGGGAGGGGGGCGGGGTGCCGGTGGGAGGGGGTGCTGTGGGTGGGGGAGGGGAGCCTGGGTGGGGGCTGTCGTGGGTGGGGGAAGGGGCTGGGTGGGGTAGGGGAACCGGGGCGGGGCGCGGAGGGTGGGCGGGGCAGCCCCTCCAGGGGGCGGTGCCCCCGCGGAAGCCCCGCCCGGCCGCGCTGTCACTCACCGCCCCGGGGAGACGCTTCAGCTCCGGGGCGGCGGTGGCGGCGGCGGCGCCGGGACCCGGCCGGGCGGCTCCCCCCGCACGCAGGTAGAGGCGGTGGCGGCGCGGCCGGGCCGGGCCCCCTGAGGCGGCGGCGGGTCCTGGGCCGCGCGAGGCATCAGCGAGAGGGTTAAGGAGGGGGGAGTGGGGTGGCGAGCCCGCTCCGCGCGATCCATTCCGCACTTTGCGGGTGGCCGCGCGGTCACCGGCGGGGACTGGGGCGCCCCGTTCCGGCCCGCCCCCCCTCCCCGCGCACCGTGCCGTGCCCTGCCGGGGCGCGGTCGCTGCCCGCGCTCGGCTCCGCGCTCTCTGTTCGCGCGGCCCCGCTCCGTCACGCAGATCCGTTCCGGGTTTTCCGGCTTCCCGGCAGAGTCCGGGCTGTTGCGCCGATCCCGGGCTGGTCGCTCCGCTCCGCGTTTCCCAGGCCGCCGCCTGCAAGCGAGTCTCGCGAGCCCAGGCCCCGCCGCCGCCAATGGGGAAGCGTCCCTCGCTCTGCACAGCCAATGGGGCGCTGCCCCCGCTCCCCCTCGGGCTGCGGCGCGCTGAGGGCTCCGAGCGGCGCCTCCATTTAAAGGGGCCGCGACCCGAATCCGGGCTCTAGGTAGAGCGGGCGGCGTAGCGCTAGGGAGCCAGGTAGGAGCGGCGCCGGCCCCGGGCGCCTTCCCGCGGCGGCGCGGGTGGGGCGGCCTCGGTGCGCCCGCCCGTGGGGCGCTGGTGCTTGGCCCCCCGTTGGGGCGGGGCAGACGCGTGCGGCGCGGGTCCCGGGGGGGCGGGGGCCCCCCTCGGGATGGGGGGGCGGGACGCGCGCCTGGCGGGAGGGGGTGGGGCCTGCCGCTCCACGCGGGGGCGGGGCCGGCGCCGCTCACTCCCCCACCCCCTCTCCCGTGGTCACCGCTTGGGGGCGCCCTGCGGCGGGGGGCGGGTCCCGAGGACCCCGCCCCGATGCGGCACCGGCCCACTGTCACCTATGGGGACGGACCCCGGTGCGACTCCCACCCCAGCTCGGGGGAGCGGGCCTCGGGCGCCCCCCGGTGTGGTGGGGGAGGCCCCAGCCTGGCTCCTCTCCCCGCGCAGACCCGGGGCAGGTTGGCGGGGCTTGAGGGGGGACGACGGCTGTGCCCCCCGCCATCTCGGTGTCGGGGCTCAGACCGGGCCCAGGGGGTCGTGGTGCATGGGACACCCCCCCACACAGTGGGGCCGGTCCCGGTCCCTGCCGTATGGGGGTGTGTGGGTCCCTGAGGCCCGGGGTGGATGTGTGGGTTCCTGGACACCCGCTCCCGAGGATCGGGCCCAGCGAGAGGAAGGTGCACCCCCCGCGGCTGGAGGGGGCGAGCCCTGGGCTGCTGAAGCCTCACCAGGCCGGGCTGCCTGTGAGCAGCGTGGTAGTGGCCAGCGAGGTGTCTCCCGTGTCGCCCGCAGTGGTGCTGGCAGGATGGGCCCGACGGGAGGGTGTGCAGCGGTGAGGCCTGCGCCGGGCACGGGGAAAGGCCCTGTCAGTGGGGTGTGCTGGTGTGGGCAGAGGCAGAGCTGAGCGGGGCTGGTGCCAGGCGATGGTGGGGGAGAGGATGCTCAGCTGGGTGCTGGGGAATGGTTCCCGGAGTCTCTTCGCCATGAGGAGGAGAGCTGCTTCGTGTGTGCTCTTCCCTCATCCCCCTGCTGTGCTCCAGCGATGGGTCCTCTTCTAGGCTGTAACTCCTCTCTCTCTCGCTGCTGCTGCATTCCTCAAGAAAACTTTTAATCTGCATTTTCTTGCCTAACGCTGCCAGTCCCAGGATCAAAGCTGGCGATAAGAGTGTGGCTCTGTTGTTAGTGCCAGCCCAGCTTTGCTAAAGGAACAGCCACAGCCTACAGAGCTGCTGCCTGTAATGGCCAACCTGCAGCTTACAGCCCAATTTGCACAACCTCTGCCTCTCTCACCGCCCTTGCTTGGGAGGGTGACAGTAAGTCACTCCAGATTCCTCCACAGCTCTGACAGCCAGAGCAAGGGGCTGAGGCTGAGCCCACAGCCTTACTTGGGGAACAAAGCCCCTCATGTTACTTACTACTTTTACAGATGTTTTATGGTTGGTGGTGCTGGGATGTGTGGCTCTGATGGATGCAGGTGTGCTGGCAGAAGCCTCTAGTGCAGAGGGGTTATGGTGAAAGCAATCCAAGGGAAGCATAGCTGCAGCTGTGATAATGCATTTGTTAGCCGAGTGAAGGCCATGCTAGCAGCATTTCACTGGAACTGAGTTTTAATCTTGGTAGAGTGTTTTAACTGTTAACTTCTTCCTCTGCTGACAGCACAGGTTGGGAAAGGGCAGTGCTTGAGACCATCTTCACCAGTCCTGCTCGCCATGGGCTCCAGTGGTGTCTTTTGGCCGCTTCCTGTAAGGCTGCTCTGCTGGCTCAGCCCTTGGCAGTGTAAAGAGAAAGGAGTTGGTCACCAGTGTCGGGTGAGACATTGGTCTGTCCAACACAGCATTACCCAGGGACAGCTGGTACAGCTGTACCCTGAGGTGAAGTATCAGATGCCTTTCCAGGGTCCTCATGGCAGACACTTTGCAGAGGGATCTGGGACCATCAGTGAGGCCGAGGGGACAGGTTACCTTGTGCTTCCAGTATTTTACTGTGTTTTCTAGTATTTTACAGTGGCCTCTGTAAGGCCACTTAAGGAAAATTAGATGTTTTGCCCTCAAAGATACATCTTCCCTGAGGCTCTGCCCTCTCGTCTTCTCTCTCTTCCCTGTGTAGTAAAGTTTATTCAAAGAATCACAGACAGGTTTAGGTTGGAAGGGTCCTCTGGAGATCTCTAGTCCAACTGACCTCTTACTCACAGCAGAGCTGACTTGAGACTGCGCTGTTCAGGGCCTTATCCAGTTGACTCTTCAGGACCTATATGGCCTGTTCCCAGGTTGTGGCACTCTCCTTTGGAGAGTCACCTGCTGTGCCTGCAGCTTTCCCCCCCAGTGGGCCATGGCTACTTGTAGGAGGTGGCCAGGACTTTGCCTTAGGTGATCCAACACCCTCCTGCAGCATTTGGGCAACAGGTAGAGGCCTGGGGGGGGGGGGCATCTTTTCTTTGACTGCTTGCAGGTCTAGTGTGTATTTCTGTCTTTTAATCAGTGTTTTAATATCATTAGGGCAATTTCAACAGACGCTGCTCAAGCATGCTGTGTGCCTCCATGCTTTTTTGTGGTGCTTCGGATAGTACTCCCAAAGCTTTTTTGCCCACCCACCCACTCCCCTCCCCTGTGTATAACGCTGTTTTGGCAGATGTTGTCATGTGGCCAGTGGTGAGCCTTGGAAGAAATGTTGCTTATTCATGCTATAGACACAAAGCTGTACAAGCGGCAGGAGAGTTTTCTCTCTGACTTGATCTCCGAGTGGGGTTCTTGAAGCTGAATTGCCCTCTAGACGCCAGGCATTGCTGTGAAGACCTCTGTCTTAACATGTGCAAACAAAACAAGTTCTGTTAAAGTGCACCTAGACTTGTTGCTCCTTTCTCTGTTGCAAAAGCCTTGACACTTAGCAGTTGGAGGGATCCTGGTCTTATGAAAAGACGTGAGAGTATCCAAGCAGTTTCAAACTGCTGCCAGGGTGGCGTTCCAGATGGATGTGCATGCTCCTGTTGGTTGCCTTAAGAGTTTACTACTGGTACAGAGGTGTTGGATTATCAGCAAATAATGCTGAGATCCGAGGAATGTTGTCAAAGTACCTTCAAAGTGTTGCGGGGTTCTCCTGGTAAACCTAATTCCAGACAATTCTGCAAGATTTCTGAAATATATCCTTCCTTTTGCACTTTCTTGAAGCTGAGATGAAGTTGCTGGCAGGCAAGCTCAAAATCTAGTTTGGTTTTTCCCACCTTTGAGGGGACTCGTCTGGACTGGCCACCAAAATGAATGACAGATGCTCTCCGACCTCTCCTTCCCCCAGGGGGAGAAGGATGAGAGAGAAAGACAGTTTAAAAGAAACTAAACTACTTTAATGAAATATTAATAGTAAAACTACTTTATTACTTTATTAATAGTAAACTACTTTAATGAAATATTAATAATAAAATAATAAAAAGAAAAGATAATAATATCAAAAAAGAAAATAATGAAATATATACAAGACTGAGTCAAGCTCCCAGGATGACGATGATGTCGCTGGTGGGCACTGGGGAACTCCCAGACTGGACTCGGTGACGGACAGGAGCTGGGTTCTGTATCTGGATTCAGGAATGCACGGATCGGGATCAAAGGCAGATGAACAGAGTCCTCCTCAGACACCGGCCATTCAAAGAAGAGGCTGACCCTTTGATCCCTCATCTTTTATACTGAGCACAGTGCCGACGGGATGGACTACCCCGTTGGCCAGTTTTGGGTCCCCTGTCCTGTCCCCTCCTCCCCGCAGGTGTGACCCCTCAACGCTTCTCCACTTCCTACCCTCCAACAGGGGACATAACAAAGTGGGCTGACCTTGGTTGTTACGGGAATAAGGATAAGCGAGAGCCTCTCCGCACACCATTCCTTGGCATTAACTATAAACATGAGGTCTTATCAGTCTCTGGAAGTGTCTGAAAAATATGCCGTTAATTTCAGAAAGTTCAGTTAGAAGAGGCTTAACTGAAAAGTATAGTTACTGAACAGAAACTCGGTTCCGTTTTACCTCAAACCAGGACAAGGAATTAGCAGGAAACTCATGGTGCTCTTTCGCAGCACCATCTGCTCTGTGTTAGAGGGTTCAGGCTTTCTTAATTCTGTGTGACTGCTATACTAAGTTTGAGGTCTGCCCCCTGAGCTGGTGCTCCTGCTGTAGAAAAAGCTAGCGGTGGTCTTGGTACCTCCTGGCTTTGGGACCATTAGAAAACCATTGCTGGATTCTTGAGGCTGCTGGTGGTGGTCTGGGAAGGCCCTTCTTTTCCCCATCTACCAGTTCCTGTTGGACTACCAGTCACATGTGAAGGCTGACCTGAAGGGGACATGGTGACAGCTACTGCTGTTTACACTCCAACTGAGAGAACCAATAATATGTTTGGAGATGAGAAGAGATGATAGTTCACCGAGTCCTGCCTGCACAGCACAAGCTGAATAACGTGACCAGTGACATCTGCAGTAGCTATAGCTGTTTTAGATAGAGTCACTGAATGCTGTTGTAAAATTTCCAAGTCACAGAGAGTTTACGTACCCCTGGGTCAGTTGTATCAGTAATCATCTCTAGTGTGTTAATATGGAAATAGCAGTTTCTGAGTTTGTCCAACTTTGACTTCCAGCTTTTCAAGTCCTCATGTGCATTTGTCCGTATCCCTAAAGAGTCGTCTGCTGTAGACCTTCTTACGTTGTGGGGTTTTTTGGAGATGGGTCATGTCTCCCTATTTCTTTTCAATGAACAAAATAGGTTTATCGCTGGAAGGTGTTCTCTGAACGATGGTTGATTCTTAAAGCAGTGGGATCCTTGCATTACTGTGTCAAATATTTTTTTTTTTATTTGAAACATCTCAGCTCTTCCAGTATCTGTAGATACTGGAAGTATCTAGTAGATGCTAGCCAAGAATGAGACAGTAATGGTCTAATGTGGTACTGTGTGCAAGCAGCGCTGTGCTGAATGTCACCAATGGACTTTGTGCCCAAGACCAAGTTTGGGCTGTCAGGTGGGAGCTCAGAGAGCTGCCTTCCCAAAAACGCTGGTGAATAACAAAATCATTTCTGTGCCTTTCTGGAGAATTTTGATGGACTTAAACCCGGGCTTTAGCGGTGTGCTTAATTTACTGGTGATTCTACATAAATTCATTTGCTTTAAAATGAGTTAACTAACCTGTAATAAATGTTTTCAGTGCTTGATTCTGGAAAGCTATCAACATCTGTTGATTGAAACCGTGCTGGTAGGACATAATATTACTTTCTTAAATTTATATTGATAGAACTGTGTATCGTCTACTGTTGTTTACATTGAGAAATACCAGGTTGGGTGTTACTGTTTATTCTAAAATTTGGTACAAAAACTAGGAACTTCCTCCAGACCTCTGCTTAGGTGTTGTGGTTCTCATAGGACTTGGAGGTAGGAATTAGCTGGAATGTTGATTTAAGTGTCTTAATTTTTGTGGTTATTAGTTAATGCTTTTCATATTCCAAATGATCTCTAATGGAGAACAAGATAAATCCTTCAGCCTTCAAGAGTTTTGAAAATCGGAATCCATATCCATGAACAAAAGTCTAGGACAGCAGTTGCTGTTCCTTTGCTAGAGGAAAGCAGGAACTGTATGGCCATGCTCTTTTGTGGGCAGTAGAAACTTCGGAGGTACTCACTTCATTGTGAGGGAGTAACAACAGTATTTTTTCTTCCTGTCTGATTTTAATTAAATGTAGCTCCTCGTTTTTGTAGGTAGGCCACATAGTCCCCTGCTAATGGTTATCTGAGGTCACTCAGATGGGGAAAATCTGTGCAGTTACAGCACCATCAATGTCTTTAATAAGCTAGATACGGTCCCAGGTAGTCACTTGGAGTGTCCTGGCAGAGATATCTTGCTCTGAGCTTCCAGGTCTGAGAGGAGATCCACATGTCCCCTCTTTGGCAGAAAGGGCAGGTCAGGTCTGGTAGTCATACGTGTTGAATTTGGTGGTCAGTGTTGGGTTCTGTGCCAGTCCTGCACACTTGGGGAGGACCCTCAGCTGTCCCATCGCTTCTTTGGAAACTGTTGCGTGCCACCTGAGAAGCACTCTGCTTCAGACTGTTCATAGAATCATAGAATCATAGAACCATAGGGTTGGAAGGGACCTCTGGAGATCATCTAGTCCAACCCCCCTGCCTGAGCAGGGTCACCTAGAGCAGGTTACACAGGAACGCGTCCAGGCGGGTTTTGAATGTCTCCAGAGATGGAGACTCCACCACCTCTCTGGGCAGCCTGTGCCAGTGCTCTGCCACCCTCAGGGTAAAGAAGTTCCTCCTCATGTTTAGGTGGAACTTCTTGTGCTCAAGTTTGTGCCCATTGCCTCTTGTCCTGTCCCCGGGCACTACTGAAAAGAGCCTGGTCCCATCCTCCTGACTCCCACCCTTTCAGTATTTATAAGTGTTGATAAGATCCCCCCTCAGCCGTCTTTTCTCCAGACTGAAGAGACCCAAATCCCTCAGCCTTTCCTCATAAGAGAGGTGTTCCAGTCCCCTAATCATCTTGGTAGCCCTCTGCTGCACCCTTTCCAGCAGTTCCCTGTCCTTCTGGAACCAGGGAGCCCACAACTGGACACAGTACTCCAGATGTGGCCTCACCAATGCAGAGTAGAGGGGGAGGATGACCTCCCTTGACCTGCTGGCCACACTCTTTTTGATGCACCCCAGGATGCCATTGGCCTTCTTGGCCACAAGGGCACATTGCTGGCTCATGGTCATCCTGTTGTCCACCAGGACTCCCAGATCTCTTTCCACAGAGCTGCTCTCCAGCAGGTCAGCCCCCAACCTGTACTGGGGCAGGGGTTATTCCTCCCCAGGTGCAGCACCCTACACTTGCCCTTGTTGAATTTCATAAGATTTCTCTCTGCCCAGATCTCCAACCTGTCCAGGTTGTGCAGGGGACGTGATCTTCCCAGAACTATCTGTTACTGAATACCGACAGAATCACAGAATGGTTCAGGTTGGAAGGGACCTTAAAGATCATCTAGTTCCAACCCCCTGCCCTGGGCAGGGACACCTCCCACCAGACCAGGTTGCTCCAAGCCCCATCCAGCCTGGCCTTGAACACCTCCAGGGATGGGGCAGCCACAGCTTCTCTGGGCAACCTGGGCCAGGGGCTCACCACCCTCACAGCAAAGAATTTCTTCCTGATACCCAATCTAAATCTACCCTCTTCCAGTTTGAGGCCATTACCCCGTGTCCTATCATTACACTCCCTGATCCAGAGTCCCTCCCCAGCTCTCCTGTAGCTCCCTTTAGGGACTGGAAGGGGATCTAAGATCTCCCTGGAGCCTTCTCTTCTCCAGGCTGAACCCCCCCAACTCTCTCAGCCTGTCTTCACAGCAGAGGGGCTCCAGCCCTCGTGATCATCTTCGTGGCCTCCTCTGGCCCCGCTCCAACAGGTCCATGTCCTTCTTGTGCTGAGGGCTCCAGAGCTGGACACAGTACTCCAGGTGGGGTCTCCCCAGAGCGGAGCAGAGGGGCAGAATCACCTCCCTCGCCCTGCTGGCCACGCTTCTTTTGATGCAGCCCAGGATGCGGGTGGCTTTCTGGGCTGTGAGCGCACATTGCCTGCTCATGTTGAGCTTCTTGTCCACCAGCACACCCAAGTCCTTCTCCTCAGGGCTGCTCTCAGCCATTCTCCACCCAACCATACTCAGGGGAGGATTGTGCCAAGTCCTAAGTAAGGAGTTTTCAAATGTCCAATAGAGCAGTCATATCTGCTGTACTGTGCAGGATTTCAACATGCTGCCTCCTCTTTGGCCAAGTCATGTTCAGCATACTCTCCTCACTGCCAGTTGTGTGGCTGGAAAGGAGGAAGATTTCAAGCAGACCGGTGACCAGAGCCCAGTGACTGAGCTGTGCATTAGATGATCCTGGAATAAAAAAGGTGATGACTTGTGGTGGATCATGTCAGCATCTGCCAGAAACAATAAGGTATTTTTCTTCTGTTAGAGAAAGTGAGAAGAGACTTTACCAGAGGTAAAGTGCACATTCAGTTGGCAGCTTAACTCCCTGTGAAGCTCAGCAGAAAGCCCAGATGAATCTGAATGCCTGGGGCAAACAGAAGTAGCGTTTCTTACCCTGCTGCAGCTAGGCAGCTCTAATTTCCTCAGGTTGAGTTTGACTTCGGAGCAACCCACGGAGCTGGAAAGCATCATTCTCTCCTGTTCTGAGGGCTGTCCTCTGCATCCTCATCAGCTGGAGGTTGAAAGCCACTGTAAAGCATTCATTGTCAGGGAAACAGAATTCCAGTGACGGGCAAGGACATTCCTTGGTTTCCCACTCAGACTGGTTGTCAGCATTGCCTCCTTGGGTCCAGCCTCAGCTCTAACTCCATCAGCTTTTCCAGGCCTTTATAAATACATCGGAAGTCAGCACTCACCTGCTCTGTATCGCCTTGTCACAGAGCTGTGCCGCATCAGGTTTAACATAAAAAAAAGGAAAATATTTCTAAAGACTTAATGTTAGGCTGCAGAATGTATGGCTACTGGAATTTTTGGTGGCCCAAAGTATGAATTGTTTTGAAGGAGGATCAGGCAGACTCATAGAGGGTTTGCCTGGTACAAACTCTTCACAGTGACACTCTCAGTGCAACTCCAGCCAAGCAGTTCTTCAGCAGCTGATTGCTACTTGATCGGAGGATGTGCTAAAGAGGAATGTCCTGTTAGTTATGTTTCTTATACTCTCTCCCCAGGTATCCATTCTTGGTATGAATAGAAGCAGGATATTCGAATACATGGTCCTTCTCTTTGACTGCAGCATCCATAGCTTTGTGCATCCTAAGAAGTTCTGGGTTGTTTGCCAGAGCATGTGAGCTGTTCCACTGGGGGAATCTGGACAGAGCTGATGAAAGTGGATGGGACCTTGAACGTACAGGGCAAGCACTGTGCTTCCAACCAGAACGTACAAGTGAGTGCTCTTACTGCAGACTCTTGGGCCTGCAGAAAGGTGTACAGATCTGTCCCAAACACAAACCAATAGTTAGGAGTTGACTTAATCTGCAGAATACTTGTTCTCTTTAAGACCGTTTTGTTGGTCAATGTTGTCACCATTAAGTTTGTCGGAGCCTTGTCTTGCACCGTAATGCCCTTGCGCCTGAAGCGTGAAAGCAATGTTAAGGTATATGCTATTGAAACCAGATACTTTTGGTCTATTTGTAGAGCACATGAGTAGCATGGCAAGTTCATAGATTAATTGTTGCTTGCATTATCCTCTGGGAGGGAACGCCCAAATGGATTTCTGATGCTCCGAAATTGTTCCCAGGGTCTCTTTCTATAAAGCAAAGACTAGGCCAGCTGAAAGTCACGAATCCTGTAGGAGTATCACCTCTGTGGTTCATTGCAGACTTGTGCAAAGTGTCTGAAAGTGAATTTGAGGAGTATGTTAGACCTGTTAAGCATACCTATAGATAAACTTTCCTTATTCATCTGGGTGGCTTACCTCTCTGCTTCTTATTGTTGTAAGGTCTGCTGTCTGGGTGGGGGACATCTTTGAGAAGGAGGCATTGTTTGTATTCTGAGCAGCAGAAAAAATTTGTATATCATCCTGGGAGGGTTCTCACCTGCTTCAAATCCTTAGGGCTTTTCTTTCAGATGTCTTTATTTCTATTTCACTTTGTTATTCTTTCAGTCAGCCATCCTAAAACACCTATTAGATCCTGTATTGCTCTGGAATTGGCTCATTCTAGAAGATTTGTCTCCTCTCTAACTAAAGAAAGTGAACGGAATCACCAAAGCATTTAGTGGGGAAACTTGCTCAGCATCTCTGAAGATTACATCTTCTATAGTTTCTGTTTGTGACTGTGGGAACAGTGCTTATCTGCCACTATGAAACAGAAAATGTCGCTGAGTTTTTTAGATAAAATAAGGAGGCAATGACTTTGCTCTCCAGCAATAGGGTATGATTCCCTAAACTCCTCCTTAAATGAGTTTCAGAAGTTGGGTACATTCTCTGTCCAAATATGTCATGTTTAGTTCTGAGTAAACCATTTGTGAGTGAGACTTGGTTATCCTTTCAGAGGGAAGGATATAAAGAAAGAATTAATCAGCCATCACCAGTGAAATTATTTCAGGCTTCCTCCTTCATTGATATAGATGAGTTATGCCCATAGTAAGCCCAGATAGACAGGAATAGTGAATCTTCTGCTTCAGGGTGTAAAACGGTGCCAAATTTAGAATTAGAGTGACTCTAATAGGGGGGGATAGGTTGGTGTCACATCTTTTGATTCTAGTGCCTTCCTTGTAGTGCCTACTTACAGCCTGTTTTGGGGACATGATGCTACTTCAGGTCTTATCCTGCCTCACCACTTGTAGACTCCAGCTTCTTCTCCCTTTCCCTCTTCAGGTTTGTCAACCGTTATCTCTTTGTGGGGGTGTAATTAATTTTTAGCCGATATTGATATAAATGCTTACTTGCCTCACCTCAAAGTCTTGCCCTTTCTGTTGACCGTGAGGAGCTGGGCTGTAACTCTGTCCCTCTGATGTTAGCAGTCAGCATCGCATCTTGCTGTGCAAGTGCACTGTCTATGCCCTGCAAAGCCACACTGGTCTTTTTTCCTGACTCCACGCTGCATGCTCATGTCTACTTTGCTACTTGCTCTTCTTCTAATGACTGCTTTTAACATCATGGGCTTTACCACCTTTCTTCTTGCCGCTGTCCAGAATTCCTCCTGGTTCTAACTTAAGCATTTCCAAGTTGTTCTGTGTCTGAATATTAGCCCATGCAGTTTTGGGACTATCCTGTAGCTGTAGTTCTACTACAACATGGTGTATATCTGTCCCCTGACAAAATTCATGCACCTTGTCATCCTGTATCTTGTTCAAGGCACAGGCTACAGAGCTGTAAAGGAGTTCTTTCTGTCTCTATGTTTAAGAGAAAAGATATTTTAAAAATAAAAGATGTGTTAGGTCCAGGAAAACAGATCAGGAGAAAGGACAGACCAGATTATTTGGGTCTGGTGAGATTACAGAGGAATGCAGGAAGGCACACCACAGAACAGCTGTGAAGTCTCCCGAATTGGTACTTGAGTCATTTCTGATACTCCACTGTGTCATTTAGCGTAAGCAAGTCAGTTTACCGTGCTGTGGTGAGGTGTGTGGAGGGTGTAGAGCTCCCAAAGGTCTGATGTACCAAACTGCTGTGGCCTGCTGCTGCTGTTTGGCTTCAGAGTTTTGTAACCTCACAAGTAGATGTGATGGATCTGCTGGGATCCTGGTTATGGCTAGTAGTATTGCTAGGCCTTGTATTGCTCTGACAGTGTTCAGAAGAGTGGACAATTCATGCACTATATTAGTCTACTTTTCATTAACTTGCAAGTCTCCCTCTCATTTCCAGTTGCCATCTTCTAAATGGACTCCAGTGAATTTTCGGGATCTTTGGACCCCCTGTCCTTGCCTGACAAACCGCTTATTGGTGATCTCCCTGCTGACATGGAGTTTGGGGAAGATCTTCTGGGCTCCCAAACAGCTTCTACCCAGGAAGTTTCAGTTCTTCAGCCCCCTGACTGGGATCAATCCAAGCAGATGACTGCACATGGGAACTTGGACCTTTTAGTGAAAGCAGACAGCCTGTCTGAACTAAACAAATCAAACGACCTTGTTCTTGATAAACCTAGTGTCTTGGATATGCTGCAGAAACCTAATGTCTTAGATGACTTGGATAAAACTGCTGACTTGATGAAGCTAGATAAATCAGAGGGTCTGTATAAGGCGCATCCTTCCCAGGGTGTGGATGATGGACTGGCAAACTCCTCTGCCCTCTCTAGAGAAGCTCTTGTTCCAGAAACATGGAAAGAAGGGGAAGGTGTATCAAAAAATGATTCTGGGGACCTAAAGGAAGATGGTGCTGCTGCTATTCCTGCACTATCTGATGACAACACCCCTGAATCACCCCGACAGCCTGTTCCTGACCCTGGGGACCTCAGCAGTGCCCCAGACACGGAAGAAATCAGAGCACAATCCTCAAGTCTGCCAATGCCCCCCCCCCAGTTCAATCTTAAACAGACAAGGAAGACAAGGTTGAAGGCACCAAGAAAAAGCTCACCCATGCAGAGGGAAGGGCTGGCAGGGGAAGCCGAGGTGGAACTGAGCCCAGACAACAGTACTGCAGCTTTGCCTCCTGGGCCCACAGAGGCAAACCAGGCAGAGGAAGGGGATGATAGTGGGAACAACTTGCTTAAAGAAAGCAGTGTACTGAAAGCACAGGAAGCCTCACCACCAGCAGGTAGGTTGTTATCTCTGCAGAACTTGGCTTCCTTTTGCTCAGGAGGTCATCCTGCTGCACGTTGCTGAAGCTGGAGTCTATTTTGTGCTCCAACTTTCCCCGTCCTCCCCTGCTATCAAAATTGCCAATGCTACTGATGGGCTAGATTTGGGGAAAGTGTCTTGCTTACAGGGAATAATGTTCTGGAAGCTGCTCCTTTGGTGCGTACAAGCTCTTGCTCTGGCTTTCATAGCTTTAACTTTGGTTTTCAATGCTTGTGTCAGCTAGGAGCTTCCCTGATAAAGCTGCGGTTGTGCATCAGCTTAACTCACACTCTTCATCACTGGAATCTTTGCTGGTGGAACTGTGGGTCACCAGGAGAAAGTGCTTCCACTAGGCAAAGTCCCTCTGCCCTGGCTGGCAATCCTCAGGAGATGCTCAGTCTTGCTCAGAAGCAGTTGAAGGCAACTGCCCAGCCTGCCTCCCCCATGCAGGGAGGTCTCCCCCTTACAGGACTCCTCCCAAGCTGCATGTTTGGATCTCTGACTACAGGTGATGGGTTTAGGAACTTTCCTGTGCCTTATCACTACCAGAACTGTGCTTGTTAGTGAGGACTCTCTGAGGCTTCACGTGCAGACTGACCCAAAGGGTGCCTGCATTTGAAGAACACCTGTCCTCTTCTGTTGGAGAAAAGCAAGATGTTAGATGCAAGCTTCTTCTGTGCTTCTATTCCAGGAGAAGGCCTGTCTGGGAAGGGGAGCGAGCTGCCAGCTGAGAAGGTGAGGGAATGCAGTCAAGTATGTATGCTATGGGAGCATAGAGGGTGGCTGGCTGTTGTCAAACTCCATGAGGGACACTGGGTGTTTTATCACCCCTCTGGGAAGGAGTTTGCATGTCTCCTGTGACAGAGTGATCCCTGTGCACTGCCACTGTGCAGTAATGTGGTTTCAGTATGTCCCTGCTACCCTCAGCTGGGATGTCATTCTCATAAGCCTACTCCCCCCTGTCCCCCATCTTGCCAGCTCTGGTCAGGTATCCATGGAGTTTTATCTGTTTTCACCCTAGTTATTGTGAAAGCAAATCCCAGAAGTTGGAACTCCACCATGATCTGGGATATTTATCCATGGTTGTCCTAGCAGATGGTTAGTGTAAGTATTTTCTGAATGTCTTCTAGGAGCAGAAAAGAAGTGAACGAGCCAGAAGATCAGAAACTGCCAGGCCTGAAACTGTGAACTCCTCTGAGAGCAGTGAGTAACCAGGACTGGCCAATGCTTGTTTTCAGCTGGAGAGCAGGGCCTGGGGCCATTGTGGGCATGTAGTTCATGCTGTGAGTGCAGGGGGAACGCTGGAGCTTATGTGCGGACTTTCCTCTTAACGCAGGACAGGTCCCTTCACCTCTTGAGTTTTCGTCCTGGGGTACTTGCCTCGCTTTCTCAGGGCACTTGGGCTGAAGGGAGGGCTGTAGTATTTTTACAGTGATGCGGGGTCGCCAAGCACCAAGTAATAGGATGAGACTCTGGGGATGTTCCCAGGAAATCCATCTTCCATCTCCTCAGCCAGGAACTTTCTTCCTTTGTCTCTATGGCAGCAGGCTGGCTGAAGGAAGGTTGCATTTTGGGGATTTTCCTGCAGAAGTACGTGAAGCCTCTCTGTTCTTTGAGATGTTGAGTGTCACCCTGCTATTCCCTAGTATTTGTGTGTTGCTCTGTCATGGCCTGCCTGTGTTGGAGGCTGGTGATCCAGCTTATTCCCTTTAAGGTCTACTTGTTCTTGGAGGGATTTCTGCTGTAAATGTTCACACTTTCGACTTCTGCTCAACCTTGGCAAATCATGACTTCGTAGAGAGGAACTGTACTTAAGCCCAGTTTGCTTAAAGACCTCCTGACTCATCTACAATTCCAACAAAATATCTTTTAAGGATCCCTTTATCATTCCACCCAGACAGGTACAAAGCATGCAGAGGGACTCCAGAAAGGTGACCCCAGAAAGTCGCAGCATGTGTCTCGTGGCAGAGGTTTCTGTCTCAGTTTCTAATGAGGGATTTCTGTGCATCTACTCTGCTGCTTTGCAGTTCCAGTCTCTGACGAAGACTCTGATGCAATGGTGGATGATCCCAACGACGAGGATTTTGTTCCTTTTCGTACCCGACGCTCAACTCGCATGTCTTTACGCACTCAGATGGCTCAGCGAGCTGCCCGCTCTACTGTCACCAAGATGACTTGTGCCAACTGCCGGACCCCACTGCAGAAGGGCCAAACTGCCTACCAGCGTAAAGGGCTCCCTCAGCTCTTCTGCTCCAGCTCCTGTCTCACCACCTTCTCAAAAAAACCACCTGGCAAGAAGATATGCACCTTCTGTAAAAAGTGTGTGTTCATTCCCCTTTCCTCAATGCTATTGCACTTGTGACCCCATTCGCCTGCCCCGCAGGCCTACCTGCCAGTCACAATCCCCGTGACCCTCAGGCTTCCCATTCGCCCACATCACTCTTGCCCACTGCCAGCCGCTGCCCCATGTCTTCCTTCACGTACCGCATATCTCATGCTCCCTACAACCCCTTCACATTATTGCCTTTCCCTGCCTGCCCCCAGGCTCAGTGCCCCGGATCCCAGCCTCTTTTCAAAACAGCGTCCCGCATGTCCTGTCTTCAGGCACCACTCCTCTGGGCTGAGACAGAAGCTGCTGTGAGACAGTTCTTGCCACCCTTTTGGGACACCAGAAAATCCCGTGCATTGCAGTGTGCCATCCTGTCCCATCATGGCAGAACCGGTGTGTCCCTGCACTAACACATACCCTCCTGATCCCCAGGGAGATCTGGAACACCAAGGACTCTGTGGTTGCCCAGATCGGTTCAGGCGGCTCTTTCCACGAGTTCTGCACCTCTGTCTGCCTCTCCCTCTATGAGGCCCAGCAGCACAGACCAGCACCTCAGTCTGCAGATGCCTCGGACACCGGCCGGTGCAGCGTCTGTCACAAACCTGGCGAGGTAAACAGATTCCTTTGTGCTTCCCGTGTCCTGGATGAGGTGCTTGTGACCCGCAGCACTCAGCTGTGCCTGGCACCATCACAGGGCATTTGCCAGGCTCTCCTGTGGTGTGAGACCTCAGCCCCTGAGCTGGCGTGGGCTCACTCCCAGGTCCTTCCTTGTTACTGCGAAGCAGCCCTTATTCCAGCAGAAAAAACAAGGCTTCTGCTTCTCCCCACCCTGCAGCTCACCAGTTCTGCCACTCCGCTCTCCCAATTGCTCCACTAGCTTTTGGTGAGGGAGGCCAGCCTGAGTCCACGCCAGCTTCCAGTATGGCACTTGCCCAAGTTTTAGTGTAACAGCCTCTTACCCCAAGTGTAGTAGCAGTGCACACACATCAGAAGGAGGCACATGGTGGTTTGGGGGAGTGACAGCAATGATGTCTTTGCAGATCCAGCATGAGGTTAGCAATGGGAACGTGGTTCACCGCATCTGCAGCGATGCCTGCTTCACCAAGTTCCGGGCCACCAAGGGGCTGAAAACCAACTGCTGTGACAACTGCGGACTTTACATCTACAACAAGGGCTTGCCCCTGGAGTACCTCTTCCACGAAGGCCAGCAAAAACGCTTCTGCAACTCCGCCTGTCTCAACAGTTACAAGAAGGTGTGTGGAGTCACCTGCCTGGGGTGGGAGGTCTCCATGGGCACACAGCTCCTTTGCTTGGTGTAGCACAGGGCACTTTATGCAATAGCAGATGACTTGAATCTCCTTGGCCTTTTATTGCTGACAAAACATTTAAGAGATTGCTGTGGAGAAACTTCGAAGCAGGCAAACGGAATTCATTTATTCTGTGTGGGGTCCATCTTGGACCTGAGCACGGGTCAGGCACTCAGTAAGCTGGACTGTGCAGCAACACTGGTCTATGCCGTTAGCACGGGCTGGCTTCTTTTGGGTGTCTCCCCAAAGCTTGGCTGGATGTGTTCCTCTGCCACCTGAGCAGGCTTCACGTAACTGTCTTGAGAGGCTTGCCAAGCTCTGTATTCCTGACAGGGGGCCCTTGAAATGAGAAGGTGACGTGCCGAAGGCAGCCTTTTTTGCTACCACCACCTAAACCTGCAGACCATGAGCCTGGCTCTGGCATCAGGTGTTCCCTGCAGGAGCACTGCCCTGTGATGGATACAGTATCATAGAATCATAGAATGTGTTGGGTTGGAAGGGACCTTTGAAGGTCATCTAGTCCAACCCCAACGGTAGTCCAACAGTAGTGGGGTGGGAAGCGAGGGTCAGACCTTGCTGGCTGTGATGGTCTCCCTGGCAGCTCTGTTCTGCTCTGTGTTTGCAGAAGAACACTCGAGTCTACCCGTGCATGTGGTGCAAGACGCTGTGCAAGAACTTTGACATGCTGCCTAATGTGGATCGGAGTGGCAAGATGGGCCTGTTCTGCTCCATTTGCTGCACTACCTCCCACAAAGTGAAGCAGTCAGGCTTGGTTGGTAAGAGCACCTACATACAGCGAATCAGTCGCCTCTCCATTCTAACTCCTTCCTTGGTACTATTTATTGCTTGTGGATGAGACTGGAAAGAAGGCATGTTGCTTGCCTGGGGAGGAGTCCAGTGAGACAAGTGGAAGGAGATCTGGAGAGGGAGGAGCCCTTGCAGCATGTAAACATCTCAATACTGAGGGACAGTGTACATTGCTGTACTTGAGAATGCAGGAAGCAGTTGTAGTGTTGTACTGTGCTGGCATTGCCCTTTCCATTACATAGAGTACCAGGGTGTCCAGGAAAGGATATGGTCTCTGGTGCAAGTATTGCAGCTTGTTTTGTCCAAATGCCTGTAGAGCCAGGGTCGCTTCCTTGAACCACTCTGCTCTCCATCCTTGTTTAACATTTTTGTCCCAGCAGAATCTGGTGGTCTTAGTTTTCTGGTGTTCTTACCCTTTGCTTTTTGATAATAGCTTGACAGACTGAGGATGAGTGAGTAGCTTGCATGCCATCCTCAGAATCCAGTCCCACATCCTGTGCTGCTGCCCTCACCAATTCCTGTCTGTTTCATCAGGTCCCCCTAGACCCTGCAGCTTCTGCAGAAAGAGTTTATCTGAACCCAGCTATTACAACAAGACAGACCGGGTTGTCTACCAGTTCTGCAGCCCCAGCTGCTGGACAAAATTCCAGGTACTGAAATATCCTTTGCGCTGGGCTGGGCCATAGAGCTCATGCCTCCTTTCATACTTAGCAGAGCCTACACCTTCTCAAGCTCCTCAGGGAGGGTCCATAAGAAAGTCTCTGCTGGAGCACAAGAGTTGCAGTGACTGTAGTTACCAGTAACTCTGTCTTGGCCCTCTCTCCCCCTTCCTCCGTTGGGATAAGATGGGCTATAATTCACTTCTGTCTATCAGGTTATGCCCAGTGGGAGTGCAGTGCAGAGCTGTGCTGCATGAGTGGTTTGGGATGTAGTGGCCTTATGAGGGCACAAGCAAAAGCACAAGTAAGCTAGTAAAACGCAGTGGGCACCTGCTAGTGGGGTGGAAAGAGGCAGAGCTGCCCTCTGAGCCAGGTGTCACCAAGGAACATAAGTCTTCTAGGATGTGCTTTCTAAAAATCTACAAGCAGAAGGCCTGGATACCTCATGTTTAATGATCCTCAAATGTTTGACTGGTGTTTTTTAATCTCCTGATGTTAAGTTTCAGCATAAGTGAAATGTTTGTGATATTCAAAGGCAACTGGAAGAGTATTAGTCTTGTACAGTTGTCAAAGAACAAAGCAACAGCCAAGAAGACCTGGGAAACTGGCCAGGACATACCTTGGACAATTGAGAAAACTTAGAGAATCTAGAGGTAGAGAGCTGGCAGTTGCAGCATTTGGGTTGGGGTTTGTTTTTTTTCTTGTGGGTTTTTTTTGTGTTGGGTGTGTTTTGGCTTTGTTTTGAGGGTTTTTTGTGTATGTGTGTTTTTGTTTTTGTTTTTTTTTTTTAAATAAATCCTTGATGTAATCCTTTGCTGAGATCACAAATGGTGTCGGTAGGGTAGCTGCAGAGTTTTTACAATTGTAGACTTCATAAGACTTGAATCATAGAGTAGTTTGGGTTGGAAGGGACCTTTAAAGGCCATCTAGTCCATGAGCAGGGACATCTTCAACTAGATCAGGTTGCTCAAAGCCCCGTCCAACCTGACCTTGAATGTTTCCAGGGATGGGGCATCCACCACCTCTCTGGGCAACGTGGACCAGGGTTTCACCACCCTCACTGTAAAAAATTTCTTCCTGGTATCTAAGCTAAACCTGGCCTCTTTCAGTTTAAAACCATTACCCCTTGTCCTATCACCACAGGCCCTGCTAAAAAGTTTGTCCCCATCTTTCTTATAAGCCCCCTTTAAGTACTGAAAGGCCGCAGTAAGGTCTCCCGGAGCCTTCTCTTCTCCAGGCTGAACCCCCCCAACTCTCTCAGCCTCTCCTCACAGCAGAGGGGCTCCAGCCCTCCCAGCATCTCCGTGGCCTCCTCTGGCCTCGCTCCAACAGCTCCATGTCCTTCTGCTGTTGGTGCCCCAGCACTGGAGGCAGCACTGCAGGCGGGTCTCCCCAGAGCGGAGCACAGGGGCAGAATCCCCCCCTCACCCTGCTGCCCACGCTGCTGGGGATGTAGCCCAGGATGCGGTTGGCTTTCTGGGCTGTGAGCACACATCGTTGGCTCATGTCCAGCTTTTCAGCCACCAACACCCCCAAGTCCTCCTCGGCAGGGCTACTCTCAATCCCTTCATCCCCAGCCTGTATTCATACCAGGGGTTGCCCCAACCCAGGTTTAGGACTCTGCACTTGGCCTTGTTGAACCTCATGAAGTTCACACAGGCCCACTTCTCGAGCCTCCCCAGGTCCCTCTGGATAGCATCCCATCCCTCAGGCATGTCAACTGCACCACTCAGCTTGGTGTTGTCTGCGAACTTGCTGAGGATGCACTCGATCCCACTGTCTATGTCATTGATGAAGATATTGAGCAGTGCTGGTCCCAGTACGGACCCCTGAGGAACACCACTTGTCACCGATCTCCATCTGGACATTGAGCCATTGACCACTACCCTCTGGATGCAATCATCCAACCAGTTCCTCATCCACCGAACAGTCCACCCATCAAATCCATATCTCTCCAATTTAGAGAGAAGGATGTTGTGGGGGACCATGTCAAAGGCCTTATGGAAGTCCAGGTAGATGACATCCATAGCTCTTCCCTTGTCCACTAATGTAGTCACTCTGTCATAGAAGGCCACTGGGTTGGTCAGGGAGGACTTGCTTTTGGTGAAGCCGTGCTGGCTGTCTCAAATCACCTCCTTGTCTTACATGTGCCTTAGCATAGCTTCTAGGAGGATCTGTTCTATGATCTTCCCAGGCACAGAGGTGAAGCTGACAGGTTGATAGTTCCAGGGTGTTCCTTTCTGCCCTTTTTAAACATGGGTGCAGTGTTTCCCTTTTTCAGTGACCAGGGACTTCACCTAATTCACCCAACTTGAATTACTGCCATGTAAAATCAGGATTGTGACACATTAGTAAACTCATGCATAACCTGGATTAGGAGCTATCTTGCTGGCCGATGTCAGAACACACTTGTCAAAGAAAAACCACTGAAGAGAGAGTTTCAAGGTGGCTTCTTGGGGATCAGTATTAAGCCTAAGGAGTTCAACATCTTCATCAGTCATCTGGCAATAAAGTCAAAGTAAGCGTGATAAAATTTTGCAGATGAAACAAAAACGGGTGAAGTGTTAAGTCATGCTGAGATCAGGGCAGTTATAGAAAGCAAAGCAATTTCCTGTTCAATATATTCATCACGGGCCTGGATGAGGGGATAGAGTGCACCCTCAGCACGTTTGCTGATGACACAAAGCTGGGAGGGGTGGCTGACACACCAGAAGGCTGTGACGCCATACAGAGAGACCTGGACAGGCTGGAGAGCTGGGCGGAGACAAACCTTATGAAATTCAATAAGGGCAAGTGTAGGGTGCTGCACCTGGGGAGGAATAACCCCTGCCCCAGTACAGGTTGGGGGTGACCTGCTGGAGAGCAGCTCTGTGGAAAGAGACCTGGGAGTCCTGGGGACAACAGGATGGCCATGGGGCAGCAATGTGCCTTTGTGGCTAAGGAGGCCAATGGCACCCTGGGGTGCATCAAGAAGAGTGTGGCCAGCAGGTGGAGGGAGGTCATCCTCCCCCTCTGCTCTGCCCTGGGGAGGCCGCATCTGGAGTGCTGTGTCCAGTTGTGGGCTCCCCGGTTCCAGAAGGACAGGGAACTGCTGGAGAGGGGAGAGCAAAGGGCTACCAAGATGCTGAGGGGACTGGAACACCTCTCTTATGGAGAAAGGCTGAAGGACTTGGGTCTCTTCAGTCTGGAAAAGAGACGGCTGAGGGGGGATCTTATCAACACTTATAAATACTGAAAGGGTGGGTGTCAGGAGGATGGGGCCAGGCTCTTTCCTTTCTGTGACCTCTTTGTCACAGGTGCCCAGCGACAGGACAAGAGGTAATGGGCATAAACTTGAACATAGGAAGTTCCACCTCAACATGAGGAGGAACTTCTTTCCTGTGAGGGTGGCAGAGCCCTGGCACAGGCTGCCCAGAGAGGTGGTGGAGTCTCTGTCTCTGGAGATATTCCAAACCCGCCTGGACGCGTTCCTGTGGCACCTGCTCTGGGTGGCCCTGCTCTGTCAGGGGGTTGGACTGGATCATCTCCAGAGGTCCCTTCCACCCCTACCATTCTGTGATTCTGTGATTGGATTGCTTGACAAGACTTGTTCCTCCTAATGTGTGCTTAAACATAGTACAGTGCAAGATCCTGTGTCAGTTTTACTCGAGTAGTGTGGGGATGTAAGTCCTGGGAAAGTAAGGATTTTGAACAGGCCCTGGGATTACCACAGATAAGCCATTCAGTATGAGTGTCTCGGTTTACAGACGCAGAGGGAAAGATTAATTAAGTTATCGCAAGTACAAGCAGAGGAACAGGGATTTAAAGTTTGGAAGCTAGGGAGCAAACGAGCTACCTAGAATGTTGCACAGATAGGAAGGGTGTTCGTCCAATGTCCATTTTATTTTCAATGTTTAAGAAAAATTGAAAGGATGCTGAAAAAAGACAGAAAAATTACATTTGCGATTAAAACCCACATGTACTGAGGCACTTATCAGAAAGAAAACGAGGAGGATGACTTTATTAATAAATATATCCTTGTGAACAAGACACCAAGTGCTAAATGGCCACTTAATCTAGCAGAGGAAGGTGGAATGAGAATGGCCGCTTGAATTCTGAAGTTTCATTACTTTGAAAATAGAAACCAGGCACCTGTGCTTTAAGGTCTTTTAAAGAAATTCTCAGAAGAGGTAGCGGAGCCCCCGTCTCTTAATGTTTTCAAATCCAGAGGGGTGGCAGCTTGAAAGCTTGCTTTCCTGAGAAGAGCTGGACCCAGTACAGTGGAAGCAAAGGGAAATTGCTCAAGAATCTGCTCTCCAGGAGCTTCATACAGGATCTGATGGACTGAATTTGAGTCACTGACGGTGGCAGCAAGCACCGGTCTGAGCAGCAGAAGCCGGACTGCTGTGAACGGTGGAGGAGGCAGGAGGTGATGGCAGTGTGAAGCAGGTGCTCGCTGCCCTCCATGTCCCTCTCCCTCCATGAGCTGTCTCTGTCTTCTGCAGCGCACCAGCCCAGAAGGTGGGATCCACCTCAACTGCCATTACTGCCACAATCTTTTCAGTGGGAAGCCGGAGATCCTAGACTGGCAGGTGAGGACTTTTCCCCAGGGGGATGTTGAGGTGGAGGCCAACCCCGGTGAGGACCGCAAGGCTCCTTCCTCTCCCTACTCAAAGCAGAGCTGCTGTGCCAGTACTCTGAATGCCTTGGCTGCAAAGACATGCCTGGAGACTGTATGCCGAGTCCTGCACTCCTGATGTTCAGCAGGATGTCGAAAGGACAGGAGGAGACCACTGCTGCCAATCCCCGTGCCAGGAGAGCTGGGGACTTGGCTCAGCCCCGTCCGTAGTCTTGCTTTTGCTTCTGTGAGAAGTGTGGGGACCTCCTGCCAGTCTGGCTGACCCACTGGTGGTCTCTTTGGCAGGACAAAGTGTATCAGTTCTGCTGCAAGGACTGCTGCGAGGACTTCAAGCGGCTGCATGGGGTGGTGTCTCAGTGTGAGCACTGCAAGCAGGAGAAGCTGCTGCATGAGAAGATCCGCTTCTCTGGAGTGGAGAAGAACTTCTGCAGCGAAGGTACTTGGGGAAGGCACGGGAGAGGCAGAGCCCCCATGCCAGCCTGTGCTGGGGGAGAAGAGAGCATGGAGAGGAACAGAGGGGAGACTGTCTTAGCCAGGCCCTGGGGCAAGAGCTTTGCCATGCAGTGAAGGGAGGACTGTTGCGGGGATGGCTTGCTGTCCAGCCAGGCCCTAGGGCAAGATCTTTACCGTGCATTGTGTCCTTGGGGAGGGCTTTCTCACAGCTTTTCTCTCTCTGGGGGCTGGGGAGACAGCAGGTGGCAGCTCCGCTCCTCCTGTCATCATGCACTTCTACGCTCTTGCGTCTGGGCTGGCCTGACCTGGCCTTGCCCTGCCTGCTGGGTTCCTGCACACAGGAGGTTGGAGTCAGACTCTTCCTAGAAGCATGGAGGTGAGAGATGGCAAGTCCCCATGAGGTCCCATCTTATCCCAGCCCCAGGGGCCAGTGCTGGATTGTTCCCTACAGTGTGTTGCGTGTGCTCTGTTGTCTCCGCAGACCTGGATTCTGGTCATGTTTGGGTCAGGGAGGCCCCCAGTTCATCCTGGGAAGGTTTCACTCCTATTGTTTCTCCGCAGGGTGTGTGCTTCTTTACAAACAGGATTTCACCAAGAACCTGGGCCTGTGCTGCATCACCTGCACCTACTGTTCTCAGACCTGCCAGCGGGCGGTCACCGAGCAGCTGGAGGGCAGCACCTGGGACTTCTGTAGTGAAGACTGCAAAAGCAAATACTTGCTCTGGTACTTCAAGGTCAGTATTGGCACTGGCAGCTTGTGCTAAGTGCTGTGGTGGGCACGGCACCCAGATAAGTGGGCATTGCACTGAGGAAGTTCGCACTGCTGGAGTCTGGCTGGCACTGCTGCGGAGAACCTGGCACTGCTGGATTCCTGCCTGGCAATGACGGGACACTGCTACGGGGAAGCTCACGTAGCTGGAGTCCCCAGCTGATCCTGCCAGAGCACTGCACTGAGGAAGCTCACAGTGCTGGATTTGCGGCCAGTGCTGCTGTGAGAAGTTCGCACCGCTGGAGTCCCCGGCTGGCACTGGCAGGGCACTGCTGTGGGGAAGCTCACAGCACCTTGCTATGTGCACCTTTCACTGGAGAGTTGTGTTGCACTCGGAGGGGGTGTGGTTAGTTACTCGTTGTTTCTCTCCTGCTGATGCGGGCTTTAGGCAGCTCGGTGCCATGCCTGCAAGCGTCAGGGGAAGCTGCTGGAAACCATCCACTGGCGGGGGCAAATCAAACACTTCTGCAACCAGCAGTGTCTGCTGCGATTTTACAATCAACAGAACCAGCCCAACCTGGACACGCAGAAGGGGCCCGAGAGCCTGCTGAACAGTGAGTAGGAGGGAGGGAGGGGACCTGCATAGCTCAGTCCAAGAGACACAGGGAAGACTGAACAGCGAGGGGTGGAAGCTTCCTGCCCGGGACTGGATGAGACGCTAGGGAACAATCCTGCACTGGCCCTTGGGGGGGAAAGGACGGAGTGGGACCTAATGGGGCTTCTCCATCTCTAACATCTATGGTTCTATGACACACAGGGCCCAGACGGGAGGAGCCGGTGCCAGCGTGCTGCCTGTAGCTCACACTCTTAGCGAGGATACTCAGGGATTTAACATCCTCATGTTGCCAGCGGAGAGCTCGATTTACAGGGTTAGGGGACAGCGTGGTTTGGCATGATAATCCACCTGCAGCCCCACACCACCTCCGAGCTGTGACCTTCTCATAAACTAATCTGGATTGGGCCAGGTCAGTGCTTGGATGGGAAACATTCAAGGAAAATGCAGGGTGCTGCAGGAAGTGGTGCTGGTGATGCTGTAGGTGGGCTCTCCTCAGCCAGAGCTGAACCTAGAACGATCTTGAGGGAGCGCTGAGCTGCTGGAGGCACTCTTGTCTTGCGATGTTAGATTGGAGTCCTACCACTTACCCAAAGATCACTGCAGCTGTGGGGAGTTGCCAACCCCGTGTCCCGGATAACCCCATTCTGCATCCATGGAATTCCAGCTGGAGACTAGAATTTTCACTGCCTGTTGCCTCATTTCCTATCATTAACTTGAGCCAGTTGCTTATGGAAGATTGCAAAGTGCTTTGGGGTCCCTCAGGATGGAAGGTGCTCGTAGTGACAGTGACAAGACATCACTTGGCCCTTGGACGCTCGCATAGTCTCCTTCTGCTTGGTCTTTCATAGGCCACGATCTTCTAGGTAGGCTGTGTGATCTAGTTAAAATGTCTGCAGCTTCTGGTGGGACTTGCTTCGGTGCATCAAGCTTCGACAGACGCCTGCATCACAGGCTTAGGGCTTTGCTGCCCACCCGGGGATTTCATGAGGTATAAAACCCTGACTAGGGTGTGCCAAGGAGGGGAAATCAAGACAAGGACCTTACCGTGAGAGACCTCCATCTCCAGAGTCTTCCTGGTTCCTCTCCTGGCAGCAGTAGGTGGATTGCAAGACGGGTGAAACCCTGGATGTCAGTGCTGCTTAGACAGCAAAGCAGAGCTGCTCAGCCAGCAGCAGCAGGTTCTGCCAGCTGGGGGAGTCCCAACCTGCCCTCCAAGAGCCATGCTCCGTAAAAGGCCGTGTGAGGCACTGTCTCAAGTGACAGCACACTGGAGTGACCTGGATGAGCAACTTGGTTTCTGCTGGCACGGGGTGTCCAGGGAGGATCTGCTTGGTGGGGTGCAGACTGTCGCACTGCCCAGGGGAGGAAGAGGTGTTAAATTTCCTGGTTCCTGTAGCTTAACAAGTGATTCCACAGCCCTAGCCGTGCTGTTACATCTGTCCTCTGCTTTCAACGTGTCTTGCTTGTGAGGGACTGGTAGTGCTGCTTTTGGGACACAGGCACAGTGAGCAAGCTCTGTGCCTGCAGAGGGAAGCATGTTTCACACCATTTGGCCATTGTTTCCTTGGAGCCATGGACCACAAGACTCTGAGAAGTATCTTCTCCATCACCAACAACCACAAGAGCCGGAGCCCTGCCCCCACCAGGTCTCTGGAGGCCCCCAAGAACTTTGCTGTTTGCCACGTGGGGCATCACCGTTCACCATGCCACAGCTGCCTCTCCGTGCACCCCAGGAGGCAGAGGATTCTGAGGGCAGCCAAGGAAAAGCCCATCAGCAGTGGTGAGCACTTGGCTGAGCACAAGCTCCAGGCTGCCATGCTTGGTGAATGCCACTGGTGGCACTGGGCCCTCTGTGTGTTCTGGCACACCCATCCCCAGCCAGTTGTGGGATAGCTGTGGACATCTTTGTCCCAGGACTGTGGCACTCTGCTTAGCTTGCAAAGGAAGAGTGCTGGAGCCAGGGCCCGCCGTGTGCTTACACAAAGAGCTTTCCAGCCCAGCATGCTGTGCAGGGGTCTTCAGGAGGAGCACCTTGTCAGTGCATGGTGAGAAGCAGCTTCTGCCTAGTCCAGCCACGGTCTCCCGTGGACTTGACAGCTGTGTTGCCAGCTCACAAGGGACTACCTGGATTTCAGGCCCATCTTCGTCAGAGCTGCTGACTACTTGCTGCTTCTTTTGCAGCCAGTGGTTGCATAAAACTATTCATTTCTGTGACCCAGTGGCTGCTGCCAACCTGGTGATCCCAAGAGTGCTTGTGGACAAATAAAAGTGGCCATTTGTTTGCTGGGAACAGTCTGTAATGAGGGATTGAGAAGCTTCTGACACAGAACTGTGCCCAAAGACTTCCAAGGGGAACTGGCTCTGCACAGGGCTGTCCAGCTGGAGAGGACAGAGGGCCACAAGTGGCGGTTGATGCAGGCAATCCTTTGACAGCTCCTTGCTGGTGTTGGGAGGAGAGTAAAGAACGAGCTGCGGCTTTCCTGGGAGCCTGGACATGTAGCACATGGAGCTTTGTGGCAAGAGGATCTTCTTGTTTCCCTTAGTCCTAAATCATTGGCCTGTGGGGCAATCAACTTTGCTTTTGATTCTGCTGCAGGAGAAATTCTGCTCGTACTCCATAGCTTGTCTTTTCTCATTCAAGCCATTGATGTCTCCTGCCTAGACCTGCTGCCCATCCATTTTGGGCTGGTCAGGGGCAGTTCTTGGACCCATTGAGACCATTGCAGATGCTATGGCTGAATGCTCAGCTGCAGGCTAGGGAGCTTCCTCCAACTGGAACTTACCCATTCCCCTGTGGTGGTCAGCAAGTGGACCCTGCTGGGCCTCCAACTGCGCGAGAGCTGTCCTGCATTTCCTCAGGATGGAGGAAATCTGCGCAGTGCTAATGCCCGTTTGTTGGTCCTTTGGGACTCTGGGTCTTTCCTGGAGAGCCTGTCTGTATGTAGGAGGTGCAAATGAACCCGCCAGTCCCTTTGGGTGCTGAGACCTGCTGCTTTCCATGCAGGTGTCTCCTTCATGCATGGCCCACGGTTAGTCAGTGCTGTAGAAGGCCGTTCTTTTTCCCAGCCACATGGGTAACCAGGGCTCACGGGAGACTTGGATGAAGGTGCTTTTTTAGCTCATTGGCCTTTGAGATAGGTGCAGATGCTCTGCAGAGCAAATGAGCTGGAATTAGCGTACAAGCCAGGATGATATTGTCACCACACAAGACTAGTGTCTGACACACATGCCTCTTACTTGCAGGTGATCCCCTCTTTCCTTAGGGTAAAGGACTGCATCCCTAGGGCTGGGGCAAAGCTGTCTCTCTGCTTTCTGGGATATCTCGTAATGCTACCACTAGCTCTGTCACCTTCTTCCTAGGGATCTCGAAGCACTTTGCCAAGATATTTGTATCAAGGAGATGGAGGCACAGGGAGGGGCCATGGCTCGGTACAGCAAGCCAATAGGCAGAGCTGGGAATAGAGCCCTGGATTCCTCTCTCTACAAGGGGCTGGGATTTCTCCTGACTTGCTGTGATGGGGTGGACTGCAAGGGAGCAGAAAATTACATGGGAATGACTTGATTTTTGGAGTTGTGTCTTCTGAGCTGATAGGTCTAGAGATTGTGGAAACATTAACTGTTCCTGGAGAGGCCATGAGCAGTTTCTGGGGAGCCTGTCCCTGCCCTCTGGCTGCTGCCACCTCCAGTCCCAGCAGTGGGACCTGTTGGCCCAGGAACTCTTGAACTTAAAAGTTGTTGCTTTCTCTTACAGGTCAGACTTCAGAGCCAAAAGCACCTGCCCCTTCCCCACAGAAGGCAGAGACTAACATGGTAAGGCCCGTTGGAGGTAGGAGTTTGCAAGACAGCACGAAGGGTCTGTACCCAAAGAGGACAGATCTGCCATTGCTCAGGGACATTTCATTCTTCTACAACCAATGCATTTTAAGATGTCTTGGTAGTGAGAGCTGATAAGAACTGCTAGGGAGGGCAGCATCAGCATATCTCTTGCAAGGGGGAAGAATAACCATTCCCCAGCAATCAATGATGGGCTGCAGAACAGCCTGCCACTGTGGTGCTGGCTCCTGTGCACAGTGCTCCCCTCTGCCTGGGTATAGTTGCTGTCCCACTGTGTTTCCTGCTGCCCTGTGGGGCAGGAGCGACCAGTGCCAGACTCCCTACTGACTGCCACAGAGATGTTGCACAGGCTTGCTGCCTGCTGGGAACAGCTTGGCTGTCCTTTGGATAAGTCTGACCATGGGAGCATCCACGTGTGTGTGTGTGTGCGCGCGCGGGTGCGTGTGCTTTGGGAGTCTCTCCAGCTGTATCCACGGTTGGGAAGAGATGGTGCTGCCTTAGGTGGATACCAACCTCCCACTTTCTGCATCTCCTCAGCTGTCAGCAAAGACCTCCTCAGCCCAGATGTCTCCAGCTGCGCCACCTCCCCCGCCCCCTCCGGTTCCAGCCACTCCTCGGAAGAATAAAGCTGCCATGTGTAAACCACTGATGCAGAACCGAGGTGTTTCCTGCAAGATAGAAATGAAGTCCAAAGGATGTCAGACAGGTAGGAAGCCAAGACATAACTGCAGGATTGCAGGGATGTTTTGGAAAGGCAAGTGGCACATCCCTGCACCAGACTAAGTGTGAATCCAGCTTGAAATACTGTGCAGAGTGGCTGTGTGTTTGGCACCATGCTGAGGAGTCTCAGGGCAGTGCAGGGCACACATGGCAGGGCTGGAGGTAGGGGGCCCATTTCCATTAGCAGCAAAAGGAGGGATGCAGAGAACACTGCAGCATGATCCCACCTCTTGTGGGACATCTTCTGTTCCTCTGGAGATTGCCAGCTTGTCTGAGGGGATGTCTGCTGAGCAGGTTCCACTGTGTAGCTCCTGTCAGGCATGTGTGTGTGGTCTCCAGCATATGCAAGGCAACTAGACTTCTTAGCAGGGCCACGTAAGAGCAGGGATTGCACCTCTGGCTAAGGCAAGCCTCTCTTGCTGCGGGGCTGTTTGGCTTGCTGCTGCTCCAGCTCTGCCCATGAGTCACAGAAACTGGTGGTTGGAAAGGCCGTGGTGCTGGGGACATGGCAGTGCACAGTGGGGCTGGGTGGAGGAGCTGCTGTGAGCAAGCTCACTGATGTACTTTTGCTCTTATCAGAGGCTGACTGGAAGCCCCAGGTGATTGTGTTGCCAATCCCTGTCCCGATCTTCGTGCCTGTGCCTATGCATATGTACTGCCAGAAAGTACCTGTGCCTTTCTCCATGCCTGTCCCGGTAAGCAACACACTCCACCCGCTCGTGTTCTCTTACTGTCTCGATCCTGCCTTGCTGCAACCTCCCTGCTTCTCTGTTTGTCCTCTTCTGCCTCTGCTATTACATCAATCCGGCTGAGTGTCAGTTTTCTGCCCGGTATGCTGCTGTTGACAGGTGCCTGTGCCAATGTTCCTGCCAACCACACTGGAGAGCACAGATAAGATTGTGGAGACCATTGAGGAGCTGAAGGTGAAGATCCCCTCCAATCCCCTGGAGGCTGACATCCTGGCCATGGCTGAGATGATTGCAGAGGCTGAGGAACTGGACAAGGCCTCCTCGGACCTGTGTGGTATGTGCTGCTATGACTTGGTCTGGCCCAACAGCTGGGATCATGTTGGGTTTGCCAGCTCTTGGAGCTAGAGCATCTGCCTGAATCACAGCTTCCCCAAAGCCTTTGGAAAGGGAGCAGGGAAGAGTAAGTCCTCAACTTCTGCTGAGGAGGTATGAGGAAAGAAGAGTTGCAGCAGGGAGCAGTGTCTGCCACCATCCCTTTTGGGAGGGCCAGTCTTGTGGCACATGTACAGCGCTTAGTTTATTCAGGTGGCTGTTCAGGCTCTTACCTAAAGCAGCTTCCCAGCCAGAAGACAAGCAGTCCTGACCTCCTGGGTCTTTTTACTTGGGGGCTGCATTCCTCAAGCCCCAGTGACTAGGGCTATGACTGGGGAGAGGACAAATGTCTGATGTCTTGCTGTCCAGCGCAGATGTTGTGGGGCTGCTCTGAGCACAGGACTGTACTGCAGGGAGCCTGACTTCATTTTCCAGCTGTCACAGGGAAAACAGACAAAAGACTTTCTTGAAAGTTGGGATTATGATCTGCTTTTGTATTGCAGACCTGGTGAGTAACCAGAGTGCAGAGGGTCTCCTGGAGGACTGTGATCTGTTTGGACCGGCACGGGATGATGTGTTGGCTATGGCTGTCAAGATGGCAAATGTCCTCGATGAGCCGGGCCAGGACCTGGAGGCTGACTTCCCTAAGAGTAAGAGCTGGGTGAAGCAGACATGCGGGGCTGCTCGTGTCGCAGCAGGATCCCCCCGCTGCACTCAGCCAACCGTTCACAGCAGCATTAGGAGCTGTGTGAATTTACCTCCCCATACCCTCTGACAGACTAGGCTTGAGGCCGGGAGTTGAGGGTCTTGCAGATGACTGCTTGCAGCAGGGGTGAGGACACCACCACTTTTGGAGGAGAGTGTGCTTATCTAGACTAACTGACCTGTGGTGAGCATAGGTCTGCAGAGAAGGGGGAATGAGAAGCTGATTTTAACAGCACAAAGAGCAGGGCAGTGGCACTGGTATGCTTGTGGATGATGATTCCAGAGGATCCAGCAAGGCGACAGAGACTGGACAGGGCACAACATCCTGAGAGACGGCAGAATTGCTGAGTGTCCGTTAGTGAGTAGAAGGTGGAAGAAGAGGCAGGGACTTGCAGGAGCACAGCAGTGCTGAGGCAGGATGCTGGCAGCAAAGGACACAGAATTGGTGTGCCCGTGCCAGGCTGTGCCCAGTGCTGGCCTGGCACAAGGGGGTGAGGAATGTTCCTCAGGTTTAAAAAACAACCAAACAAAAAACTGTCAGAAGGGAGAATTTGGGTCTCTGGTTAGTCTGAGAAAGCTTAGCACTTGCCAGAGCTGTATTTCCTTTGTTGGGCTGTGTCTAAAAGTTCATGCCAGGCAATGGTGGAGGCTATGAAGCATTGGGCTGCGTGTTCCCTCTTCATCTTGCTGTAAGAACCAGGTCAGCACAGGGGCCAGAATGAGGAGTCTCAGCTGAGCCCTTCTGCCTGTGTTTTCTTTCAGACCCTCTAGATATTAACCCCAGTGTGGACTTCCTCTTTGACTGTGGGCTGGTGGGACCAGATGATGTGTCCACAGAGCAAGATCTGCCTCGTGCTGTCCGAAAGGTGAGCTGTCCTGCTTAAAAGTCTTTGGGTTTGGAGTGGGAGCTGCCATCTGGGACATATGAGGTGAAGTGTTCCAGAGGCTTTGGTGTGCTGGGGAGGTTTTGCCCTCTCCCTTCAGGGCATGTCTGGCCTGTGGGCCAATCCTTGAATGAAAATACTTGCCTGTCATTTTGGAGGAGCTTTGAATGCCCCAGGTCTCTTTCCTGCCCGTGGCCCTCATAACTAATGGACCTTGTTGGCTTGACTGTCGGCAGAAGGATGACTGCTGGCATGGGCACAGGACTGCTGGCAGGGAGCTAGCAGTCAGTAGATCTTGAGGGGTGGCCAGGACTCTTTCATCTGTCCCAGGTAGGTGCCCAGTCTCACAGTACCCATCTCTGCAGGGGCAGAAGCGCCTGGTGCTCTCTGAAAGCTGTTCCCGGGACTCAATGAGCAGCCAGCCCAGCTGCACAGTGCTGAACTACTCATACGGTGTGAATGCCTGGAAGTCCTGGGTGCAAGCCAAGTATGCAGGGGGAGAGACCAGCAAGGGAGAGGAGCTACGCTTTGGCCGTAAGTGCCCTGTCTGGATGGGGTGGAGTGGCAGAAACCTCCCAGAAGCTGGGTCCCAGGGTGCTGAGGCACTCCTGGCCTTGAAGGCTATTGTCTGAGGCTGCTGTGCTTGTCTCCTCAGCCAAGCCCATGAGGATCAAGGAGGACATCTTGGCCTGCACGGCAGCAGAGCTCAACTATGGCCTGGCCCAATTTGTCAAGGAGATAACACGGCCCAATGGGGAGCGCTACGAACCCGACAGCATCTATTACCTCTGCCTTGGCATCCAGCAGGTGAGGGAGGGCTTGCTACCCTTGAGTCCTCCACAGCCAGACCTAGGGATTGGGTCTGGTGAGGGGAACTTGTACGCTTTATTCTGCCTTCTGGGGACCCAGAGAGGCTCAGTGAACTCTCCTTCAGTGCCTCATCTCAGGACAGCAGCCCACTTGCTTCAGTCTTTGTCCACAAGCCCAGCGGGTAGGGTGGCAGCTATTCCCCAGCCTCGCAGCCTTCTTGCACATCCTTGATAAGGGCTGGGAGATGTCCCCAGACTCAGTCCCTTCTTGAGCGCTAAGTCTGCTTTGTCATGCCCGGGGGTTTTCCTCACAGCTCTCAGAAGTGACTGGTTTGAGGAGTCTGCCCTGCAGCTCTGGCTGTACAAGGAGAGGTGCTCTGCGTGTGTGCCCTGGCCTCTCTGGGGAGGGTTTGCCTTCCAGATGTTGCCGTGTTTCTCTTGACTGTGTGTTCTGTCCTTTCTAGTACCTGCTCGAGAACAATCGTATGGTGAATATATTTACAGACCTTTACTACCTGACCTTCGTGCAGGAGCTGAACAAGTCCCTGAGCGGCTGGCAACCCACAATCTTACCAAATAGTATGTGTTTCCAGAGTAACTTCAGTCACCACACGTAGCCAGTTTGTGCTTCTAGCCTTGGATCCTCTGGTCTGATTGTGTTCCCCCAGCCTCAGCCCTCTTCCTTGGCATAGGCAGCATGGTCCTGTTGTTTCTTGGTGTCATAGTGACCCATACCAACAGCAGAGCCAGCCTGGTTTACACCTCAGCAGCTTCTGTCACCCAGAATCAGGGTAGCTGGGAGCAGAGCATGGCTGCTTTGTGTCCTGGGACAGGTTGAATCTTTAAAACGCTTCAGTGATGTCTACACCCTTTGGCAAAGAGGATACCACGCCAGAAGGCAGGCTGGCCCATGCCTTTGTGTTCCCAGCACATGGGCGAGCCCTGCACACTGTGCTAAGTGTTGGCCAGGGTTGCTGTGCTGCTACCTTGTGAGCAGACTAACGTAGAGCTCTGCAGAGGCTTTTCATGATGCCATGATCTGGGCTGCCTTCCCTGCTGTGTCTTGTCGGTGGTTAGTTCCCAGATCCAGCCTCACCTTTGCGTATTGGTTATGCCAGGCAAGAAGCATTTGGCTCCAGACCTGTGTGTCTAGGCCGGAGCTTGCTGTGTCAGTCCTGCTGCTTTTCCTTCATCTCACAGCAAGCATGGCGGAGCACTGACATAGAGTTCCCTTTGTGGCCATCTATAGGTTAGGATTGATTTGCATTCTGGCCTGTGGTTTGGCTGCACTCTGGGGTGGCTCATGGCTGGGCAGAGCTGATGGCTCTGGAGAAGTTACCTCATGGAAAAGGGGATGTTGTGAGGCATCAGTCTTCTGCAGTGAGCTTGCCTGGGCAGGGTGAAGGGATTGTGACAAGGCTACTGTTAGTGTGACCTGATACTTCCTCTGTACGTTGCAGACACAGTTTTCTCACGTGTCGAGGAGGAGCACCTCTGGGAGTGCAAGCAGCTGGGCGTTTACTCACCCTTCGTGCTCCTCAACACCCTCATGTTCTTCAACACCAAATTCTTTGGGCTGCAGACAGCAGAGGAGCACATGCAGCTCTCCTTCACCAATGTGGTGCGCCAGTCCCGCAAGTGCACCACGGCCCGTGGCATGACAAAGGTGGTGAGCATCCGCTACTATGCTCCTACCAAGCAGAAGAAAGGCCGAGGTAGGGTCTGATGGAGCGTCTCTCTGTCCTTCCCCCTGCCACCCCCATCAGTTCCCCACTGTGATCCTGCTCTCTTCCCCCTCTGCAGATGGTGGCTCTGGAAAGCGGAAGCGTGAGGAGGAGGTACCAATGCTGGAGCAGCGGGAGAACAGGATGAACCCACTCCGATGCCCAGTCAAGTTCTATGAGTTTTATCTCTCCAAATGGTGAGACTTTCTCTGGAGAAGGGGCGTGTGCCATTTTGGGGCCAGCTGTCAGTTTTGGTGGAACTCTGTGGGGTGGCTGCTGCTCCCAAACATTTGTACTTGAGTGTGAATCCTTGCCCAGGGTGTGCGCTGCTTGTATAGACCACGGTTGAGAGAATGCTTCTCTTTGGCCTCTTCCACTACTTGCCTCTCTCCAGACAGGCAGGAGTGTGCAGTATGAGTCCCTGGTGCTTGGCTGGTTGGGGGCATTAGTCCTCAGCGTCCTCAGTTGCAGACTCAGTTTGTGTCCTCGTCCTGCTGAAGGATGAGAGACTGTGACAAGCCTTGAGCACCCCTTGATAGCCATAAGGGCAGGCCAGGCTTTCTGAGCCCTTGGAGCTGATATCCCAAGGCTCACCTTCCTCTCTCTTTACAGTCCCGAGAGTCTGCGGAACCGCAATGACGTCTTCTACCTGCAGCCTGAACGGTCATGTATTGCTGAGTCCCCGCTCTGGTACTCGGTCATCCCCATGGACCGGAGCATGCTGGAGAGCATGCTGAACCGTATCCTGGCCGTGAGGGAGATCTACGAGGAGCACAGTCGGCTCAGCGGCCTGGAGGATGACATGGACTAAGAGTGAGGTGCTGCTGGGCTGGCTGTGCTCCATCCCTGGACGCCTTGTCTCCCTGCTTCCCGCTGCAGGGCAGGAGCTGTGCAGTGCGGGAGGGGACAGTGCTGCAGCAGTGCTGTCCCTTCATTGTTACCGGACTTGGACATCCCAACCTGCTCGTTACAGGCCTCTCTACGTATGTGGCCCCCGCGCTCAGCCCTGCCTCCTGTCCCAGCTGCTGGGTGAGCCGTCTTCCCAGGGGCCAGTCCCCACAGCACACGGGTGGCGGAGCCCCCAGGGCAGCTTCCCTTGCCTAGCCCTGTCTCCCCATGCCCCCCAGCCCTGACGGTGCCCCCTTCTCCCCCTGCCCCGGGGCAGGAACTGCACAATACGGCAGAGCGCCATCTGGGACCAGCACCCCTGAGGCTTTTAATTCCCCCTTCCTTTAGCATCCCCTTGCGAGGCTGTGGGTGGCATGGCAGGAAGGGTAGTCTGCTGCTGCCTACGGCAGGATGGTGTTTTCAAACCAGTGGGGAAGGACCACTGGCAGCCCGAGAGCTGTTGGGTCAGGAGGAGGGCTTGGTCATAGGGGTGGGAGAGGTTTGGGCAGGGAGTGGACAGAGCTGGCACTGGAACATGAGGGCAGAGACCTGGCCTGGCTGTGGGGACACCTCCCTCGTATGCAGCCAGGCTGCCTCCTTCAATTTTGTCAATGTTTTCTGAGTCGGCGGAAAACTGATTGAGACAGGTCTGTGCCAGCACTGTCCCTCTCTCCCTGCTGTCCCCTGTTCTGGCGTAGCTGACAGGTGCCAGTGGTGGGTCCCTCTGCTCCAGGCGAGGGCTTGGGCAGCCGCTGGCAGCAGTGAGGAACTCTGCCTGGCCTCTCCCTCCCTTCCAAAGCCACGGGGTCCCAGTATCCTGCCTGGGGTGAGCCTGGCTCCGACTGCGCCACTGCCTCCTGCCCCTCCTTGTGTTCTGGTCAGTTTTCTTGATCTGTACATGGTCTCCTGTTGAGCCTGTATATATTGTTCTGGGCCCTGGCCCGGGGCCCTCTGTTCTCTGTGTCCATGTGGAGAGTGAGCCGCTCACCAGTCTTGTTGTAGTGATGCCAGGGCAGTAGGACTAACCCTGTGTCTCTGGGAACCATTCATTTCAAATAAAGATGCAGAAAACTTTTGGCAGCCCCTGCTTTTTCCCCCCCCACCCCCAAACAGGGTGAGCAGGAGAGCAAGGCCGGTGTCCTGCTGCTGCCAGGCATCTCGCTCCTGTCCATCCCTGCCTGCTTCTGCTGCCGCCACTTTCCCACCCTGTCTTGCCCCTGGTGTGCTGCTGGCTCTGGCATGCTTGGATGGACCATGACCCTGTTCCCACTGGTGCCAGCCTGGCATGCCCTGCCCCTCCCTGCCCTCTTCCCTGCCTGTCCCTTGCCCCATAGGGCTGCAGCCCAACCCTACACAGTGGTGGCCCTGCCCTGGCCACGCAGCATGGACAGACCGGTCAGAGAGTGATGCAGCAGTGCAGGAGTCGAGTGAGGTGCAGCGGGTGTTTATTTGCTCCCGCAGAGCTGACAGACCCCAGCCCCAGCCCCGCCACTCCCAGGGGCGCAGGGAGTGGCTGAGACATGTGCCTGGGGCTGTGCCCATCCCTGACACTGGCCGAGTGATCTGTGCCACAAGCCTGGAAGGGCCCAGGAGACAGAATCACAACTGTGGCTGCCCGTGCATCCATCATCAGTCCTTGAGCATCCCAGCAGGTCCTGTTCACACTGCCAGGTCTGCTGCTCGCGCCTTCCCGTGGGACCCACTGGCCGCTCCCAGCCATGCACCTGCCTTCCCCAGGGGTGCCAGGCTCTGGGGCACTCTGCCAGCAGCTGCAGGGCCGCCACTGCTGGGCAGGGTGATGTGGGTGCCGCAGGGCCCCACAGGGCCATCAGGACCGGGCAGGATGCGGGATTTGGGGCCTGGCCCCTGCCGGCACTTGGTGAGACCCAGGTAGTAGATCTCCACCAGGTTGAGCAGCAGGGACATGCAGGCCACCCCCAGCATGAAGAGGATGAAGATGGTCTTCTCAGTGGGGCGGGAGATGTAGCAGTTGACAGTGTTGGGGCAGGGCCAGCGGCTGCAGGTGTAGAGGGGCTTCAGCTGGAACCCGTACAAGGCATACTGTCCCACAATGAAGCTCACTTCCAAGAGAGCCTTGAAGACGACGTTGCAGACGTACGTCCTCAGGATGGCCCCCCGCATGCAGACCCGTCCCCGCCCATCCCCTGCAGGGAGCCGGGGCTGCCCAGGGCGCTGCCGCCTGGCCCCGCTGCCAGCCTGCGCCGCTGCTTGCTGCTGCGCCTTCTCCTCCAGATGCACCAGGTGCAGGATGTGGCCCAGGTACACGAGGCTGGGGGTAGAGACGAAGATGATCTGCAGGACCCAGAAGCGGAGGTGGGAGATGGGGAAGGTGCTGTCGTAGCAGGCGTTCTGGCAGCCGGGCTGCTGCGTGTCGCAGGAGAAGCCAGACAGCTCATCGCCCCAGACCCGCTCGGCAGCCGCCCCCAGCACGAGGATGCGGAAGACGAAGAGGACGGTGAGCCAGACCTTCCCCACCACTGTGGAGTGCTCCTGGGCGCTCTCCAGCAGCTGCCCCAGCAGGCTCCAGTCCCCCATGGCACGTGCCGTGGTGCCCTGCAAGACAGCCACCCTCCAGACACGGCCACCCCAGAACCCGCTGGACCGCCACTCCATCCCCTGGACATGCAGGGACCCGACCCAGGGCTGTCCCTGGGCTGTCCCCACCCTGCATCCCAAGGGACCGCCTAACCTGTCGTGGGGAGGGCAGCAAAGATCTCCGGCAGAACGCAGCCCTGCCACAGTGGGAGCACTGTGGGGGACTCTGCGGTGGTGATCTGGTACGGAGACCCCTCACCGTTGGCAGGCACGTGGGGCAGAGCCTGGTGCTCCCGCGCTGTCAACTCCCCCCAGCGGGCTGGTGCAGGATGCTGCGAGGCCCCTTCCCGGCTGGTCCCCAGCTCCTCAGTGGGGTGCAGACAGGTCTGCCCGGCTCTGTCCGTCCGTCCACCTGACAGTGGACGTGGGGTTATCAGGGCATGTGGCAGCTGCGTGCCCCATTGGCTTTCCTTGTGACTGGCAGATGAAGCAGCCACTGGGGAAACTTTCTTCCTCTATTTTTGGTCTGGGCTCTTTTCTAAATATATTCGGGGCTGCAGGGTGTGATGCTGGGGGAGCGCGAGCCCTTGGACACTGCTCAATGCCACCCAGGGGTTACTGCTCCTGCTGCCGGCTGCCAGGATGCTGTGGCCATAGCCCCAGCCCAGCCCAGGCGCTGCGGCCCCCCCTGCCCCTGGTGGCACTCACCTGGGCTAGCCAGGGTGCAGGGGTGGGGACACGCACGCTGGCACCCCAGCCCCCGGCACGTCCCAGCCAGAGCAGAAAGGAGAGAAGCAGCACCTGAGAATGGAGATTTAATGGCCCGAGATGCCCTCCTGGCTGCCTGGGAGGGCCAGACTGGCGCCTGGGGGATGCTATCCATGGGACAAGGACAGCACAGGGCCATGGGGTGGGGGCAAGGGCTGGGGCCCCCGCGGCGCTGGCCCTAGCAGGCAGAGCAGCGGTCACCCTTCTCCTGCAGCCCAGGGTTGCGGCGCAGCATGTCCTTGAGGGAGCCATCCTGCTCCGTCAGCAGCTGGTTGATCTCATTCTGCTTGTACTCGGAGAGCTTGTGCCCGTAGAAGGAGCCCTTCCCTGATGGGGGGTTGGAGTTGTGCTGGCCTCGGCGGGCACAGGCCCGCACCACCAGGTAGACCAGCTCTGCCATGTTGAGGACAATGCAAATGCTGGAGGTGACCAGCATGAAGACAGTGAAGATGGTCTTCTCAGTGGGGCGGGAGATGAAGCAGTCGACGGTGTTGGGGCAGGGATAAGCCTCGCACTTGACCAGCCGCACCATCTGGTAGCCCGGGTAGAGCATGTAGAAGATGTACATGAACACGGCCTCGAAGAGCAGCCTGAAGACTACGCTGCTGACATACGTCCACCACAGCGAACCTGATATGCGCATCTTGTGCTTCTTCACCTCCTCCATGTGCTTGGGGTCTGCGTGCCCTGTCAGCACCAGCAGCTTCTTCTCCTGGTGCTGCTGGTAGGCCACATGCATGGCCACAAGGAGGGCTGGGGTGGTGACGAGGATGAGCTGCAGGGCCCACAGGCGGATGTGGGAGATGGGGAAAAAGTGGTCATAGCAGACGCTGTTGCAGCCAGGCTGCTGGGTGTTGCAGGTGAAGGCAGATTTCTCATCTCCCCAAACGCTCTCAGCTGCCACCACCAGGACCATTATTCGGAAGATGAAGATGACAGAGAGCCAGATGCGCCCAATGGCGGTGGAGTGGCGGTTCACCCCACTCAGCACCGTGTAGAGGCCAGCCCAGTTCATCTTTCCTCACGTCTGCGGGAGTGAGCAGTGAGAGACGGTGTTAGAAGCAGGAAGGGCCCCTGGCTGAGAGCCACCACGTTCCAGCCCTGGTGGCAGCAGCCCCAGGAGGCACCTGGCAGCAAATGGCTGCCGCAGCCCTTGTAGGTGGAGAGCAGGATGGACGGACAGCAGGACGGCAGCATGGCTCCCGCAGCTGACACAGCTCGGGGCAGCATTTTGGCAGGAGACTGGTTGGCCCTTCAGTGCCAGCTGCTCGTGCCCTGCCACCCCACACTGGCACGGGGATCCTGACCCACAGCAGCCACAGAGGATGGGGGTGAAGCTCCCACACCTCTGCAGCGACCCTTCGATCTGCACCCAGCACTGATGTCTCAGGCTAGGGATGGACCCAAGGCGCTCTATGGGCTCCCCTGCACCAGCACCTCTCTGCCCTCATCCCCCCATTCCCTGCAGGAGCAGGGCTGGGGAGCCCCGAGCTGGGGGGACACCCCGTGCAGCCATGCATTGCCACCCAGCTCGAGCCGCCCCTGTCTGGGGAGCAGGGGGTGACCCTGCACCCCAAGCACAGACCCCCACCCCGCCAGGGCCACCCACCGGCACGGAGCAGCCCTGGGAGCTGTTTCGCACCCGGAGCACGAGTCTGGGGGGCTGGGACTGGCCCTCTGGCTGCCCCTGGTGGGGAGGGTCCCGGCGGCGCGTACCTGCCGGTGAGGAAGGGTCCTTGCGAGCTGCCCCCAGTGGCCCCTCTAAGGTCTCATGTCTCCCGCAGGAGAGCTCTGCTCCGCCTGCCCTCGTCTCTGTCCGCCACTGCCCTGCACTGGAAGTCATATGCTGCTTTATAAACTATTTACATACAATGGGGCCTTTATCGGCCCCTGAACAACACACTTTAGCATTCAGATCCAACGCCCTGACTTCCGCCCACCCCAGCCAAACAAAGTGCCTGTGTGCTGCGTTCCCGCTGCCCAGCCCCGCACCCGCTCCCACCTCACCCCGCGCCAACCGCAGCCATGGCCCCTGGGTCTGCCGGACATAGGGTGCTCAGCACTCTGCCCCACAGGACCCCTGTCGCTGGGCTGGATGGTCACCAGGGTGCCTGGGGGGGGGGGGGTCACTTCCCCAGCATGGACAGCAGAGCCTAACCACGTGCCCATCCTGCACTGCCAGCACGGGGCTCCGTGACCAGAGCTGGGGGCTGGCTGGTCCCCAGCGCGGCACTGAGCAGCCTGTGGGGACCCGTGGGGCTGGATGCGTTGCGTGCAGCCCCTGTGGGTGCCACCATGCCCTCGAGGCTCTGCTGCCAGGGGGTTGGTGCCAGCAGCCACGGCCATGAGGGCACCAGAGCTGTCCTGCATGCGCCCTGTCCCCCTGGGGACATGGGAAAGAGTCTGCTGCAGTGACGCTGGCTGTGCGCTAACGGGAGCTGTGCTCAGTGCTGAGCCATGTGCCGCGGGAGCTGCACCCCTCTCCCAGGATGGGGTGGCCACTGACACTGCGCCAGTGCTCGGACACGCTGGTGGGGGCAACAGCCCCTGTGCTTGCAGACCCCCCCGTGCCCATGTCCCTCAGGGCTGGTGTCCCGGCCACACCATCATTCTGTGCCCCATCCCCACGGGGATGGTGCCATGTCCCTTGGGTTTTGAGCAGCACATCCCAGTAAAACCTACCAGCTGGGGGCCCATAGGGCTGCTGTGGTGGCCAGGGTGAAGGAGGTGGCAGGGCAGCAATGCCATTCCAAATGCCACCTCCACTCTTTAGCCCAGGGGGTGACCGCCTGGAGCTGCGCAAATGGTGGTGGGCAAAGACCCTCCAGTGAAGCCGCAGGGAAGGCAGCCAGTGCCCAGGCCACGCTCTGCTCCTCGCCTTGCTCCCCCCATGGGGGCCAGCACCCCCGGCTCTGCCCTTCCTGGCCCATGGCTGAGCCCTTCTGAGGCCCCCACCACTGGACCCCCCCCAGTGGCCCCCCCAGCTGGGCCATGCGTGGCCACCCCCGCAGCGGTGCTGTGCCTACCATGCTCTCACCTCAGCACCTGGACAGGCAAAGCTCTTGGGGAGTGCAGCGACCTCAGGCTGGAGCGCAGCACCCTGGACTTTATACTACTGCAGTGTGTCAACCCACCCCCCTCCCAGACAGCCTCACTCCTTACAGGACTTGGTCCCTGCCAAGTCAACACCACAGGTGTGTCCAGCCCGTGCTCACACCACCCAGGCACCCACTGCTGCAGCCCAGCATCCTCTGGGGATGGCCCCAGGACCACTGCAGCACTCAGGCAGGGCCAGCCCCCCAGGATGGTCCCTGTGGGAGCTCTGTGATCCCCCCGGCCGTGCTCCCCTGCTGCGAGCATACTCCCCGCCACCTCCCCTGCAAGCCGGGCACATGCACCATGGCGGGCCCCGATCACCACCCCAGGGGGTGGCTCCGTGCACCCCCAGCACCTCAATGTGCTGCTGCCAGCTGGTCCTTGGGGAGCCACCGACACCCAGATTTAACATGTCCAAGTGCAGCCACGAAAGGCAAACAGCCTGTCAACGATTAACCCGGCTAACGGCCCGCTCCAAGGTCCTGCCACCCAGTGCCCTGAGTGGCCCCACAGTGTGCTGGGACGTGGTGACCCTGGCCTGCATTTGGGGGCCCCGTGGTGGGCTGCAGGACCTCGCACACCATCCCCCGAGTGGGGACCGCAACGGTGCCACTGCCCCGCAGATGCGAAATGTGCCATGAGGGTGGTGGAGTGGCACCGTGGGGCGACGGCGGAAGGCGGGGGTCCTCCCGCGGCGTGTTCGGGGTGGTGGGCCCAGGGTGCGGGGCGGGCCGGCCGGCGGGGGCCACAATCTTGGCCCACGATAAGGCACTGGCTGAGTCAGCAGTGCCCGGCGGGGAGCGGGAGCGGCCGCGGCCGCCGGCACCACCCTGGCCACGCACCGGGGACGGTGATGGGGACGGGACCGGGGAGCCCTGCCCGGAGCGGAGTGCGGGGGGGGGCAGGCGGGGGGCGGGCACCTGGGGGGAAAAGGGGGCGCAGAACTGGGGGGGGGGGCGGTGTGGGGCCAGGCTGGGTGGGGGGCACAGGGGTCCCGGTGGGGGGCAGACTGGTGGGAACTGGGGGATTTGTGGACTGGGCTATGTTGGGGGAGAGGGGAGGGTGCATTGAGGGGGCTGCAGGAGGCAGGCTGGGGGGCACTGGGGGACTGCAGGAGCCAGACCCGGGGGGGGGTGAGCACTGGGGGGCTCTGGGCAACAGGCGGGGGCCCACTGGGGCAGCTGCAGGAGCCAGGCTGGGGGCCACTGTGAGGCTTCGGGAGGCAGGCTGGGGGGCTGCGGGCGGCAGGCGGGGGGGCAGCGAGGGACTCCGGAAGGCAGGCTCAGGGGCACTGGGGGGCTGCAGGAGCCAGGCGGGGGGGCGGCACTAGGGGGCTGCAGGAGCCAGGCCGGGGGGCGGGGGCACTAGGGGGTCCGGGAGGCAGGCTGGGGGTCCCTGGGGGGCTCTGGGCGGCAGGCGGGGGGTGCGGGGGGCAGTGCGGGGGGGGGGGGGGGCGCGGGGGGGGCAGTGGCGGGGTGGGTGGTCGCCGCCCGTGTGCCGGCTGCGCGCGGCCGCGGCAGCAGGTGGCGCTGCAGGGCCGGGGCGGGGGGGCGGCGGGACCGCACCCGCCCCCGGCAGCGCCGGAGTGGGGGCTCAGCCCGGGGGAATCCACCTGAAAACATAACAAAAATAAAAGGAAAGAGGGAGGAGGGAGCTGGGGCGTTGCTGTCCGGCGCCGTGTCCTCACCGGGAGGCGATGGCAGGACCGGGAGCCCCGGCGATGGGCGGGAGCCCACCCTCCCCCCGCCTGCCCGGGGCTGCTGCTGACCTCCGCACCTGGCCTCTGGGCACCGGTGCCTGTTTGCAGTGGGCCAAAGTGTTGTGCAAAGCCCAGCGGTCAAGGACAGGCCATACCAAGCAGCAGTAGCCCGCCTTGCTGCCTCCAGTGCTCAGAAAACTGCCCCATCCATGACCACATGGATCAGGAACGTGCTTTTTGTTAATGACGTTAATGGTGAGATTAACTCGGTGTCTGAAGTCGCAGCAGAGAGCTCGAGGTCATGGGCACGTCGAATGCAGACGAACTGGTGAGATTGGGCAGGGCTGAGCCAACATCCGGATGGTGGGACGGGGGTGACGCAGCTGCTGGGGTCAGAGGTCTCACAGCCCAGCAGCCTGCGTCGGTATGACGGAGGAAATTGACCGCCAGCCATCACTGAAACACCTCCGCTGCCAGGAGGAAAAGGGTGCTGCGGAGCAGGCTCTTGGAGCCCCCTTTCCCCTGCCATCCTGCTCCATGCAGGGCTGGCCCCATGTGTGGTGCAGCCTTGCCACCAGCCTGGATGGGTGCTGAAGTGCAGGGACCACCGGGCTCGAGCTGACGGCAGTGCGGGCATCCCTGGATCCAGGCTGCAGCCCTCAGAGAGACAAAACCCTCTGGTTTGAGTCAGCTCTGCCAGGAAGGGCGTTGGCAGTGGATGAGCACAGAAATCCTTTGTGCCGCTGCAGCGTGGGGCAGAGGGGGTTGCAGCACGGCATAAAGACTTGTCCTGCCCGCCTGTGGGTCTGCTGTCCTGTGCATCAGGAGTGCAGCAACCAGAACCAGGACACTGTCTCGGTGCTGCCACTGTGCAGAGCAGCATCCCTGCCCTGCTGGCTGTGGCTCCTGGAGCAGGCAGGGGCCAGGCACAGGTCACTCACACCCCCCCCCCCCCCCCATACCCCCATGCCAGGGACACCTTTGTGGTTCAATTCCCTTATGCTTCTCTTTGCCAGCAGCCCTAAACATGTCCCCTGAAGCTGAGGTTACAGTTGTCACATGGATGTTAATTGCATGTACCCGCTGGGACACGGTGTCCCCTGGACTTTGCCAGGCCTCTAAAGAAATGCTGCTGATGATCAAGGACAACCTGGACAGAAGGCAGGCTCGGGAGTTTTGCAAAGGCAGTGGCATAATAGCAATGTGTTGTCTGTCACCAGCTTGCACCTGGGGTCCTAGCTGGAGTGGCCCTGCTGGCACATGGGGACAGCAAGCAGCTGGGGCTGTGCAAGGATAACGAAGGGGGACAGAAGGGCAGGGCAAGCCCTTATTCTTAGGCAGAAAGGCATCTCCCCTTCAAGAGGGCACTAGGCACTGCAAGATTGGCAGCTGGCGGTGCTGCCGGCATTGCCGGGATGGGCCACTGTCTGCCAGGCAGGACTGGCCCCACTGCTTGTGCCGTCGTGAGGCAACTGCTCTTGGAGCTGTGCTGCAAAGCACCGGCATTTCCATGGAAACCCGGCCTGATGTGGGTTTTTCATCTTGGTTCCTCTTGCAGCTGGTCACTAAACAGAGGCACCCGGTGGCTGCAAGAGAGGGTCCTGGGACCGCGGTCCTGGGGCTGCCGTGTGGGTCAGACCAGAGGGGCCAGTGGTTGAGGCAGCACTGGATGGGGCTCTGGATCAGGGTTCAGGGTGGGGAGTCGTCCCCTTGCCCGGAGAGATGAGCCCACAGTGACAAGTATTGCCTGTCATCATGGAAAAGCCCAAGTGAAGGCAGTCCTGTGCCCGGGCGGGAGTCCCATCAAGAGTCCCATTGCGGCTCAGCTCATCCCAGCATCCCTGTCCATGGCAGCATGGCACAGCACGGCATGGCACAGCACAGCATGGCAGGCTGCCTGCCTCTGGCACTTTCCCCACCCTCTCCACCTGCTCCATGGCGAGGAGCTTGCTGCCATCCCTGCCTGGTGCCCTAGCCCGTACCCATGCTGCCTGCCATGTGCTGCAACTCCAGGATGCAGGGCACGGGTTGGCAGGGGCTGCAGGACCCCTATATTGGGCAGCACCAGGGCCGTGGGGGTCCGGTCCGGGGGCTGGAGCACTGTGCTGAGCAGGGCGACATGTGCCAGTGGCACCGCAGTGGCAAAGGGCCCTGGGCCGAGCCTCCCATGCAGCCCCCTGCGCAGACCCCCGCCTGCCCCCACCCCCCTCCCGCCGGCTCAGGGCCTCGGCCCTGGCTCCGCTGCCTGCACGCTGCCTGGAGGCGATTCAGGCCCCATGTCTGGTTTCCATGGCAACTCCAGTTGAAATTACATTAAAAAGAAATGAAACCAGCAGCTTTTCTGGTTGGCAAGCAGGGGGAGGGGAGCTGGGCTGGGAAAGATGGAGCGGGGTGGGGGGGGAGCTCGGTGGGAGGGGACTGTGGGGCAGCTGAGGTCCCATATGGGGTCCCAGTGCTGGGGCAGGGGGCCCAGCAGGGCTGGGGGCATGTGGGGACCACCCCACTGTGGCACCCAGTGTTGGCAGTCCTGGGTCACAAGGTGCTGGCTTCCACGCATGCTGCACTGGGGGTCCAGCACCCCGACCCGGTGGGGTCATACTGGGGTCCTCCCACTGCCTCCACAGGGTGGGTGCCAGGGACCTGGGGACCATTGGGACCCTCTGCCAGCAGGCATGGCCATAGCTGGGGGCGCTCTGAGCCAGCACAGGGCACCCCTCCCAGCCTGGGAGCCCCTGGCCCCTACACACTCCCAAGAAGAGGCAAGACACACCGCTATTAAAAATATCACTTCTGTTTTATTTGGAATTTGTTACTCTGCGTGGGTGACAGGGTATAAATACATTCTGCAACGAGCATCCTCACCCTCAGCCCTGCCCGGAGGCTGGGGCAGGGGCAGGGTACAGGGCCGGGGGTGCGCTGGCCCCAGGCAGCAGGGCCAGTCGGCACCGGTGCGTCACGGCCGCCAGCAAGGGCAGCGTCTGCCAGCCGGACCGTCTTGCACAGGGACAAGATAATGGTGTCCCTGCAAGGACCCGTCCCTTCCTCCTGCCTCCTCAGGCCCCAGGTGTCAGTGCCTGGGGGGGGCGCTGAGACCAGGGTGCCCTGCATGGAGTCCCAGGCAGCTCCTTCTCCACGCCCAGCTGCACCGAAGCCCCTCGCCTTGAGCCCCGCTACCCACAGCCGCGTGCAGCTCAGTGGCTGTCACCAGCCCAGTGGGTGCCCAGCCCTGGGACAGGTGCTCCGAGCCCCGCACAGGCTGCATCATCCCCCGTGGCCCTGCTTGAGCAGCCCCTGCCCAAGTGTCTATCCCAGCCGTGTGCCTCGGATGCTGGAGCGGGGGGTCACCCTGCAACAGGGGAAAGGCCCCAGTGGGAGCAAGGTGGGAGCCGGAGTCGCTGTGGGAGCGTGGCTCACCCTGCTCCTGCCAGCCCCGCAGCACTGCCCACCCCTGCCGCAGGCTGCAAATCACTGGCTCTGCTTTTGGGCAGTGACACAGGCAGGGAGGGCACACGTGGTCCTGGGGCAGTGGAGAAGCGGACATGGGATGCTCCTGGGGGAGCAGGTCAGGGTGGAGAGCACTGGGACACTGTGCTGGGGTGCTGCCCTGGGTTGATGGTGGTGGGCAGACAGTGCTCACCGTGAGCGATACCCCTGTGGGGCAGTGGGTGGCACTGGCGCAGGGGCCGGGGCGAGGGGGGGTGCTCACGGGTGGGCGGTCGGGTAGGCTATTTGGCTGAGATATGTGGGGCATGGGCAACAGAGGAGGGAGAATATCAAAAATACAAAAGAGCGCAGCCCCGCGGCGCAGAGGCAGTGCCCTGCCTGGCGCCTGCCCGTGGCAGGTGGGGGCCGTGGGGGGCTGGCACTGCGCGCACACGCTGGCTTCTAACTGGCTTTTTATTTTATATCAAGAACACTTGGTTTTAAAATCTTTACAAAGGACAAAACGCGGCGACTCCGTTAGTGTGTAAAGAACTAAAGATCTGCTTAAAAAACGTCTCTGCAAAGAGAAACGACTGACACAAAAGAGATTCTCTGCAGCACAAAGAGGGGCAGAGGTGCCAAGTGTCCAGCCTGGGGCCCTGCTCCCAGGGTCTCCAGGGTCCCCAAACCACGGCACTGGCCCAAGTGTCCGCACCCAGCAGGAGGCTGGGTCCCTGGACCCTGCCCGCTCCCTGTGCCTATAGCACCATGGCCCGGGGCCACTTCTCGACACAGTGAAGGAGCCTTTTCCAGGGCACTCGGGATACCAAGTCGCCTGGGAATGCCCGGGCACTGGCTGAGAGGAATGCCCGGCCCTGCTCCTCGTCAGTCCCAGGGTGCTCAGCAGATGGAGCACCGGGGATGTGATCGCCCCACGGGGAGGCACAGCCCCGGTGCAGGGAGCCCCATGGCTGCTGCCAGCAGGGCTCCCCTCTACCTGCCCGCACCAGTGCGTGGGCGCAGGGGCTACACCATGTCCACCCCCTGCACCCCACCGGCACCCCAGGGCTACCTGCAGGGCCCTCCAATGGGGAGCCAGGAGAGTCAAAGCATTTCTCAAAAGTTAGATAGGAATGAAAGAATGCGCCAGGGGAAGAGCAGGGCATCCAGCTGCACCGGGACTCTGCAGGTCTCCGGGCTTGGTGCCACACTGTCCATGGGCGCTGCTCCCCTGTCCGGGGGCTCCGTCGTCCCCGCTGGTCCCTCTGCCAGTGTCTGCTGCGTGCGTGTGCGTGCGTGCGTGCGTGTGCGCTGGTGGCGGGCAGCTATACCCTGGTGGTGGAGTGTGAATGCGGGAGCCCCGTGCTGTTGAAGCCAGCAGTGAAGGTGTTGTAGGGGTGCAGGGTCTGCAGCCCCACCAGCGAGTTGGGGATCATGGTGATGGTGTTGGGGGTCATGAGCGGGATGTCGTCTGGAGAGCGGCGCAAGGTGAGGGTGTAGTCGGGCAGAGTGGCCAGGCGCAGGGTGTCGTGGGGCGGCACAGCCTCACACTCATGGTGCCCCTGGCTCACCTGCAAGGAGGGCACCTCCTCGTCGGGCGCGTGGGCGATGTCGTTGGTGGCACCACGCTGGGGGCTGGGCTGCCGGTGTGTGTCCTGCCGGCGCTTGTCCTTGCGGTAGTAGAGGGCGGCGAAGGCCAGCACATTGAGGAAGAGGAGGGAGGCGCCTACGGCGATGGTGACGCTCAGCTCGGTGGAGTAGTCGCGGGGGCTCTCAAGCAGCGTGCCCGCCTCCTGCTCTGGGCTCCACTTCTCCTTCCCATTCTCACTGTTGTAGGCGGGCGAGATGGCAGGGCGCTTGGTGGTCCAGATCTTACCGTTAGGCCGGCGGGTGATGTGGGAGTTCTGCGTGGTGTCGGGCGGTGGCACTTTGGTTGTGGTGGAGGTGTAGTGGAACATATCGTGCAGGTTGTACAGGTGGGGGACCAAGTGCTTCCAGAAAGCCACCTTGGTGGCCCGGTAGTGGTCACGTACCCGTGGCTTCAGCCCGATGTGCAGGTACAGCTGGTCGCGGGGGTTGTACTTGGACCAGGCCACCTCCTCAAACCGGTTGGCCTTGGTGTGGATGAACTTGGTGTCCTGGGGGACAGGCTTGTTGGGGTCCCTGCGAAACACAGGGAAAACAGAGCTAGCACTAGGAAAAGCTGGAGAGGTGAGGAGGGAGAGCCAAGTGCAGAGGTGGAGGCTGGAGGATCTTTGCCAGTGGTGGCACAGGGTGGGGTGGCGAAAGGTCCTGCATGGATGGGCAGCACCCCAACCTTGGGTCAAGTCTCATCCATGATAACCATGGCCAAGCAACCGCCCCACTCCTGTGCTTGGCTGGATCCTGTCCTGCAGGCTGGCCATGCTTTCAGCTTCTTACTATGTGGTTGATGCCCTGACCCGAGTGAAGGTGCAGTATGTGAACCTCTGGGGACAGGGGGCTGAGTGTCTCCCACACCAGGCATGACCCCCCACCCCCCGCCCCAGCATGGTTCCAAGGGGTGCAGTTGCAGGGAGTGCAGAGCCCCCAGGCACAGCACTCATCCCCACTCACCCTGTCTTGGCAAAGTTGGTCCAGTAGGTCATCACCACGGCACTGAGCATGACGTCGTTCTTGGAGAAGTTGCAGGGAAAGAGGTCTGTAGGGCCAATCATGGGGATCCCAAACACATAAGGCACCTCATCCCCGTGGGCTGCGTCGGACCACGCAGGCTTCATCAGACTCTGGCAGTGGTGGTAGAAGGCGTAGAAGTAGGTGGGGGAGCCATAGCGGGCATGCAGGTCAGCCGTCACCACCGATGGCTCTACCCACTGGTGGTCAGTGAAGAGGGCCACCAGAGTCTTGCGACGTGTCTCAGGGTTGTCCCGGTCAGCCCAGTCCGTGTACATGAACTTGATGGTCTCTCGCAAGGTGTCCTTGCCCTCGGGGTAGCCATACAGGTTGTCTACAAAGTTGGAGACCGAGTAGTCAAAGTCACTGCCCGACACGCCATCCTCGGGGTCCACTACGCCCTCCACAAACTTCAGCCCCTCGCCCTGGTTGACCCCCAGCATGATATCGTAGTTGAGGAATTCACCCTGCTCCATCAGAATCTCTGGGTCATCTGGAATCACGTCGCCATCAATGACCGGCCCAAAGGCCACGTGGTAGCGAGCTGGCTGGATGTCTTGCTCTACCAGCTCCTTGGCACTCTTCTGCCGCAGGCAGTCCACCATGTCCACTGTGTCCAGCACATTGCAGCCCACCTTGTCAGCCAGCATGCTGGTGTACTTCACAGGCTGGTAGTTCACCGCCCAGCTGGAGAGCGCGGAGCCGCTCTGGATGATGGCTCTCTGGAAGAGACCTGCAAGACAGGCAAGGAGCGGAGAAAGCTCATAGCATGGTGAGCTGTGCAGGATGCAGCGTGGAGAAGGCATTGATGCCCTTGGATCCCTGCAAGGACCCAGCACTCCAGCCTGTGCCTGGCCTTGCTGGGGCTGTGTTGCCCACTCACAGTGGGGACTCAGCTCAGAAGCACTACAAGGGTGGCAGGGTGGCAGCTGGGCATGCAGTGGGTGCTCCTGGTAGCAACCAAGGGCTGATGTGCTCCCCGAGGATCCCACAGAATCACAGAATGGTAGGGTTGGAAGGGACCTCTGGAGATGATCCAGTCCAACCCCCTGCCAGAGCAGGGTCACCCAGAGCAGGTGGCACAGGAACGCATCCAGGCGGGTTTGGAATGTCTCCAGAGACAGAGACTCCACCACCTCTCCGGGCAGCCTGTGCCAGGGCTCTGCCACCCTCATAAGAAAGAAGTTCCTCCTCATGTTGAGGTGGAACTTCCCATGTTCAAGTTTGTGCCCGTTTTACCTCTTGTCCTGTCGCTGGGCCCCACTGAAAAGAGCCTGGCCCCATCCTCCTGACACCCACCCTTTCAGTATTTATAAGTGTTGATAAGGTTCCCCCTCAGCCGTCTTTTTTCCAGACTGAAGAGACCCAAGTCCTTCAGCCTTTCTCCATAAGAGAGGTGTTCCAGTCCCCTCATCATCTTGGTAGCCCTTTGCTGTCCCCTCTCCAGCAGTTCCCTGTCCCATACCCATTGCAGGGTATGGCCTGGCATCCCTCTGTCCTGGTGCGAGGAGGAGAGATGCCGTGGCTGCATCACAGCCTGGCCTGGCCAAGCAGCCTGCACTGTCCCAGCCCCTCCGAGGACATGTTGCCTGAGCCCCTGATGGCTGCCCCCCAGCCCAAGGTGGCACCAGCTTCACGGAGCAGCCAGGCTGCAGGCTGGCAGCAGCAGGAGGGTTAATGCCTTCTCAGGGACACTTAACCCTGTGTGTCCCACCCCACCGCTTTGTCAGGGTCCCCCTTGTCCCCCTCCCTGCCACTTCCTGCCCAGCTGGGGCTGCTCGGTGCCAATCCGGCCCTGCAGGAGCACGCTGCCAGACACACAAAGAGGGCCTTTCTGCCACTGGGAACACAGAGGGAGTGGACTTTCGCCCTGGAAAACGGGGCCACAAAGGCCCTGGCCCAGGCGGAGGAATGTGTGGCTGGGCTCCAGCCCCATGTCAATGGCACTTGTGCTCAGAATACAAAGAGCCGTGAAGAAGTGGAGTCTCCGGGGCAGGGAAAGGCAGCCGGACTTGGGGTGCACCCTGGGGTCCTTGCTCTTCAGCCAGCTCTCACCTGCACCCCGAGTGCTGCCTGTGCCTTCACTGGACTCTGGCACTTGCTCACTGTGAGGGACTGTCCTAGGCAGTCCCCGAATGGTGCTGGCACAGCAGCATGGTGGCCATGGGGCCGCCCCTGGACCCCTGAAACGCGGAACGCCTGCGAGAGACCCCCTGTGCAGCCAAGGCTGTGTCGCTCTACAGGGGAGCGTGAACCTTCCTGCAGCAGAACTGTTTGGAGGCTCCTGGCTCCTGGCCACCATGTCCATAGCTCTTGTCTGCACGCACAGTCCTCACTCTGCCAAGTACCTGACGTACAGTCCCATGAGTTGGGACAAAAAGAAGTCACAAGCTCTGTTTGTCACCTCCTGGTGCCCTAGAAAGCTGTACCCAGCCTATGGGCTGGAGACTGGCCATGGGTTTGCTTGCTCAGTGCCATCATCCATGCGCCAAAGAGCCAGGGTGGGGGTTCCCTGGCTCCCAGGAGATGCTGTCCCAGCAGCAGCTATAGCTCCCCACCAGCAGCATCACTTCCCAGACAGACCTACTGGGCTGGGCTCTGCCCATGCCCACCCCTGCCTGGGGAAGCACAGGCAGCTGGTGTCACCAACAGCTGGTCATGTCCCTGCTGGTGTCACCAACAGCTGGTCACGTCCCTGCTGGAGCCCCTTTGCTGTGTCTCTGCATGGCCACGTCCTGACCCAGGAGGATCCAGGAGTCTGCGAGAATCCAGACCTGCCATGGCCTCCGCCTCCATGCCAACACCCAGCTGAAGCCCGACAAGCACCCCAGGGAGGCATCACCACCTTGCAACTTACCCCAGATCCCTCCAGCCTGCTGGGGCCCAGGCAAGAAGATGCAGCTCTGCCTTCCCTGCTTGTTCCCCCCTGAGGTGAGGGTCCCAATGCACCCTGTGTCCTGCAGATCTGGCTGCTGCGGCACCGCTGAGCCAAGCGCTGGGACCAGGGGTCCGCTGCAGGGTGCCTGGTGCTGCAGGCTGCCGCCAGCTCCTGATTCCCTGCTCGCTTTGCTGGGGAGCTGAAACTGGAAACACCTCTGGGGTTGTCTGGGCCAAGCACTACTCAAAGCAGCGTGCTGGGTGCCTTGTGCAGCTGAGGTCTTGAGTATCCCTAGAGCTGGCAGCAGCCCCCAAGGAGCAGGAGACGGGGCAAAGGAAACACAAGCGGTTTGCCTGGCAGTCACTGCTCCTGCCCCGGCATGGCTGGTTGGGGAGAGAAGCAGCACCTTGGTCCTTGGCGAGGAATCCACCTGCCTACAAGGGCTGAGGCTGGCAGGGGAGTCGCAGGTCTCCCCGGCAGCCAGACACAGTGTGTGCTGCACCAGCCTACAGTGTCTGCCTCTCGCAGTGCCTGGCAGAGCAGGCACAAATTAGCAGCTTCATTAATAGCTCTTGATCAATATGAGTTTTATTTTGATGTGATAAAAACGAACCCGCCTGGTCTGCAGGCTGCATCTTAGTGCAGCTCCCCTGCCGTGCTCCAGAGCCAGCTGCCCCATCCCTGGGAAGATAGGTGCTCCAGGACGGGGCGGGGCAGGGGGGGAGGGGGCCGGTTTGAGGTCATTTTATGGCCATTTCCTTTCACAGAATCACAGACTGGCAGGGGTTGGAAGGGACCTCTGGAGATGACCCAATCCAACCCCCTGCCAGAGCAGGGTCACCCAGAGCAGGTGGCACAGGAACGCGTCCAGGCGGGTTTGGAATGTCTCCAGAGACAGAGGCTCCACCACCTCTCTGGGCAGCCTGTGCCAGGGTTCTGCCACCCTCATAAGAAAGAAGTTCCTCCTCATGTTGAGGTGGAACTTCCCATGTTCAAGTTTGTGCCCGTTACCTCTTGTCCTGTCGCTGGGCCCCACTGAAAAGAGCCTGGCCCCATCCTCCTGACACCCACCCTTTCAGTATTTATAAGTGTTGATAAGATCCCCCCTCAGTCGTCTTTTTTCCAGACTGAAGAGACCCAAGTCCTTCAGCCTTTCTCCATAAGAGAGGTGTTCCAGTCCCCTCAGCATCTTGATAGCCCTTTGCTGTCCCCTCTCCAGCAGTTCCCTGTCCTTCTGGAACCGGGGAGCCCACAACTGGACACAGCACTCCGGATGCGGCCTCCCCAGGGCAGAGCAGAGGGGGAGGATGACCTCCCTCCACCTGCTGGCCACACTCTTCTTGATGCACCCCAGGGTGCCATTGGCCTTCTTGGCCACAAGGGCACATTGCTGGCCCATGGCCATCCTGTTGTCCCCCAGGACTCCCAGGTCTCTTTCCACAGAGCTGCTCTCCAGCAGGTCACCCCCAACCTGTACTGGGGCAGCGGTTATTCCTCCCCAGGTGCAGCACCCTACACTTGCCCTTATTGAGTTTCATAAGGTTTGTCTCCGCCCAGCTCTCCAGCCTGTCCAGGTCTCTCTGTATGGCGTCACAGCCTTCTGGTGTGTCAGCCACCCCTCCCAGCTTTGTGTCATCAGCAAACGTGCTGAGGGTGCACTCTATCCCCTCATCCAGGTCATTGATGAATATATTGAACAGGACTGGAGCCAGTACTGACCCCTGGGGAACACCACTTGTCACTGACCTCCAACTAGACTCTGTGCCCCTAATCACGACCCTCTGAGCTCTGTCTTTCAATGAGTTTTCAGTCCACCCCACTGTCCATTCATCTAACCCACACTTCCTAAGGTTCCCTATCAGGATGCTGTGGGAGACGGTGTTGAAAGCCTTGCTGAAGTCAAGGTAGGCAACATCCACTGCCCTCCCCTCATCTGTCTATCCAGTCATGCCATCGTAGAAGGCTATCAGATTAGTCAGACGTGACACCCCCTTGGTGAATCCATGTTGAGTACTTCTGATAGCTTTCTTTTCCTCCACATGCTTTGAGATGATGCCCAGAACAAGCTCTTCCATCATCTTTCCAGGGATGGAGGTGAGGCTGACTGGCCTGTAGTTTCCTGGGTCTTTCTTCTTGCCCTTTTTGAAGACTGGAGTGGCACTGGCTTTCCTACAGTCCTCAGGCACCTCTCCTGTTCTCCAGGACCTTTCAAAGATGATGGAGAGTGGCCCAGCAATGACTTTTGCCAGCTCCCTTAGCACTCTCAGGTGCATCCCATTGGGACCCATGGACTTGTGGATCTCCAGTTTACTTAACTGATCTCTAACTTGATCCTCCTCAACCAAGAGGAGGTCTTCCTTCGTCCAGACTTTCCCTGTTACCTCCAAAGTCTGTGACTCCTGAGGCCTGGCCTGAGCAGTAAAGACCAAAGTAAACAAGGCACTGAGTAACTCTGCCTTCTCTGCATCCTCTGTCACCATGGCTTCTGCTTTGACGGAACACTGGCTGCAGCACCAAGCACTCCACTCCCACCTCACAGCATTTACATCTGGCTCCTCTGCCACAGCAGTGAGGGTGCGGGGCACCTAGCACCGCTGTGATGCAGGGGGACCACACCACAGGCACTGGGGATGGATGGGGCAGCAAAGGACATGGCACACAGGTGCATGGTTTAGTGGCAGAAAGCCTAGTGTCACCTGAAAAATGCTATACTGGCATGACAGCAGTTTTTGTAGCTGGAAAGTTGGGGACTAGCGCCTCCAATCCACCCCCAGTCTCTCTCCATGCTGCCCCCTCCATTCCAGGCCTCTACAAGTGGTTGGGGCCACCTCGGCAGCCAAGTGTACAGTCCCGCTTCCAAAGAGATGTCACCATCTGGCCGCGAAAACCAGTCTGCAGCCTTGGGGCTGCCCTGCTAGAAGCACACAATCTCCGAGAGGGACTCTGTGGACTGAGAGCACCTCCCCATGATCCTTACCTGCCTCCCAGGCACTCCTGTGATGGAGAGGAGCACCCCAAGAAGCATCATGAATGCATTATACCCAGAGAAAGCCCTTTTTCTTTCTGCAGGAGCTTTCACCCCGTAAAAGACTCCCCACTCTGTGCCCATGCTGTCCAGGGGGCCTGTGCAAGGGCAGGAGGGCACGCAGAGCCCCAGGGATCCACACAGGGATGGTATGGCCCCGCCTGGGCCCCTGCAGCTGCATCCCATGCCCTGCCCGCTGCTCAGAAATGAGTCTGCAAAGATCTACCTGTGCTCCTTTCCTACACACAGAATCAAAGAATCACAGAATGGTTTGGGTTGGAAGGGACCTTAAAGATCATCTAGTTCCAACCCCCTGCCCTGGGCAGGGACACCTCCCACCAGACAAGCTTGCTCCAAGCCCTGTCCAGCCTCCAGGGATGGGGCAGCCACAGTTTCTCTGGGCAACATGTTCCAGTGCCTCATCATCCTCACAGCAAAGAATTTCTTCCTGATACCCAATCTAAATCTACCCTCTTTCAGTTTGAGGCCGTTACCCCATGTCCTGTCATTACACACCCTGATCCAGAGTCCCTCCCCAGCTCTCCTGTAGGCCCCCTTCAGGGACTGGAAGGGGCTCTGAGGTCTCCTCGGAGCCTTCTCTTCTCCAGGCTGAACACCCCCAACTCTCTCAGCCTGTCCTCACAGCAGAGGGGCTCCAGCCCTCTGAGCATCTTTGTGGCCCCCCTCTGGCCCCGCTCCAACAGGTCCATGTCCTTCCTGTGCTGAGGGCTCCAGAGCTGGACACAGTACTCCAGGTGGGGTCTCCCCAGAGCAGAGGGGCAGAATCACCTCCCTCGCCCTGCTGCCCACGCTTCTTTTGATGCAGCCCAGAATGCGGGTGGCTTTCTGGGCTGTGAGCGCACATTGCCTGCTCATGTTGAGCTTCTTGTCCACCAGCACCCCCAAGTCCTTCTCCTCAGGGCTTCTCTCAAGCCATTCTCCACCCAACCTGTATTTGTGCCTGGGATTGCCATGACCCAGGTGCAGGACCTTGCACTTGGTCTGGTTGAACTTCATGAGGTTCACTGCTTAATTTACCCCAACACAAGAGAAGCATCCTCTGGCTTTAGCCATCAGAAGCATCTCCTCCTATGGGCTAGAGAGCTGCCACCTGTGCTGCACAGCTCTGGGTAGCTGGGAATCCTACCCCAGGAGCCTCAAAAGCGGTGAGCGCAGCCGTGGTCCTTCCCTGCTCTGCCATCGCAATGTCGTCAGTGGCTCTGTAGGTGTAACTCATGTGTTTTATGTTCTTAAGCTTATTGTAGTCTAATACCCCTTAATGTTTGTCCAAGTCACCTGCAGAGGATGGGGCAAGAGCCCCAGGAGCATCCTGCTCAGGAGCTGGTATGGGGGAGCAGGATGACAGAGGGGCTAACTTCAGGCACCAGGCACTCAGGCAGGAGCACAAGTGACCTGAGCACCCTGGGGCAATAGGGAACTGCCGTTCTATCCAGAACAGACGTGTCCTGAGGGGGCAACAGCAGCTCCATACACGCTGCCAGGGCTGGATCACTTCAGCTTTTCCTGCCTTTTTGTTTCTCCCTACTTTACTCAAACACAGCAGGGCACCGGCGATGGTGACAGCAGACCTGCAGGGCAGTCATGGAAGACTAGGGACCACCATGGACTTCACGTGGGAGTGCCCAAGCTGACAGCTTTTGGAAAGCAGCTGCCCACCAGGTCCAGAGATGTTGTTGGGTTTGTGGGGCAGAGCATCCCCCAGTGCTCTGGTCCTTGGGGCACCAAGGGGAGCCCAGCGATGGGAGCCATCGCCCTGAGAGCAGGAGCACTCTGCACAGGGTGGGTTGGTGCTGGTTCTGCCACAGGCTCTGGCACAGAAGGAGTATGGGACATTGGTAGGCTGCAGAGCCAGCTTGGGATATCTCACCACCCAGGAGGCTCTGGAGCTCCTCTGCATACTCTGATCCCATGGGCCATGGCAGCATGGCTCAGCCTCTCCGCTTCAGTTCACTGGTCCATCCGAGGAGAGGCTGGCAGAGAGCTGCAACTGCTGGGCACCCAGATGGGCAGCACGGATGGGTGCAGAGGCACAGGCAGCCTGTTGGCCCCTCTTGTCCCTGGGGAAGGGGCATCAGTGGGAAGCAAAGCCCAGCATGGCAATGCATCTCCACGTGGGGATGGGCTCACCGCAGGGCAAGTGGTTTGCCAGAATTAGACAAGTTTAACCAAAAGGGCAACTGGAGAAATTTGGGAGGAGAGAGCTGTTTGTGGCTTGCCTTTGACTCCACGGAGAACTGCCAGCATCCTACCAGCCCTGTGCCAGGTCTGGGCTCAGCGGGGTGCTGCCCTTCACTCCCCACCATGAGCACAGGCTGTGCCACCTCCCACCGCAGCTAACGCCAGCCTCATGCTGCCCACAGCACCTGCAGACCCCCACACCGAATACTACCGAGCAGACCGTGAGGCTGGTGCTGGTGCAGCCACCTTCGCAGCAGTCTGGGCTGAGATCACTCCTGCTTTCAATATCGGGGCAATCAGTCCATTGACAGCTCCCAGGGCCAGAGGAAGGCTGCCCAACTGCTGGCAGCCTGGCCACTGCCAGCCTCCTCCCACACACCCTCCGCCATGCCATCAGACCTGCTGAGGTTCTGAAGGTCTTCTGCTTTATTCTGTGGTTCTGAGGCTGTTGGGCAGGGCTGCAGCTCTTCATGATTTTGTGTGTCTCTCTGGGGTGCAGAGTCACGCCTGCATCCACTGCCCGTACACGTCCTCTTGTCCCCTGCACCACGCTTGGGGACACAGCACTGGAATAGAGCTGCATCCTCATATAAAGCCCCTGTGACTAAGTCCCTGGCAGTCTGGTCCCCTGTGGACCACATCCAGTTCAGGCTTTGCTCCTGCGATTTCCTTGAGGAAGTTTATCAAGAACACATCTACTCCCATGGTTATGGTTTTTTTCCCCCAATGCTCGATGTAAATGTCTTCACAGGTGGCTACAGACATTTGCTCTTATGCCAACACAATCTTTTAGTGTAAATAATTCCTTCCTTTATCTAGAGTAAACACTCTGCTGTATTTACAGATATCAATCATATCACTTCTACCTGGGTTGTGCTAGTCGCGGTACCTCCAGCTCACCCAGTCTCGCACGATGTGGCCTTCTATCCCTCCCCAGGCTCAGGTCTGGCTTCCCCTCTGTTCCAGTATGATGCCTTTCCTGGCACCGAGATCCATGCTCCCGGTACCCTGCCTGATGCCCTCCACCCCCTCCACCCCTGCACATGTGCCAGCCCAGCACCAGGGCAGGGCGCAGGAGGGTCCCCACCTCTCCCCACACCCAGTGCTGGCCCCGGGCTGCAGCCCCATGCACTGGGAGCACCAGCTCCCTCCCCGGCTCCCACATGCTCTGCTGCTGGCCTCTCCCTGCCCACAATGAGAAGGTTTTGGTTCCTGGCCTTGAGTCAGGCTCTCACCAGTGACTGATTAAAAAGCAGCCCTGATTTTGCTAGGGTGGCCAGAGGTACCCAGGCAGACTCCCTTCCCTGGGTTAGTGTCAGCAGGGTGCTTGCTGGCAGCCGCAGCGTGCTCCGGCATGGCTGGCACCTACCTTCAGAGTGGTGCGAGAGGGTGAGCAGGCTGACACAGGAGGCACCAATTCCAGAGCCAAAGACGGTGATCCGCAGGGGATCCCCCCCAAAGAAGGCGATGTTCTCGCTAACCCAGCGCAGTGCCTGTATTTGGTCCAGCAGCCCGTAATTGCCCTTGGCAGCCTGGTCTCCCGTGCTCAGGAACCCTGCATGCCAAGGGGAGCCTGGTTAGTGATGAGGAAGTGGGGGGTGTCCTGACCTCCCACCCCCCTTCCCCCGGCCTAGAGGAGCTTCTCTAGGATGCTGTCCCACCACAACATGAGGCGCCACTACCATGAGAGTCCTGTGAGCTCTAAGCTGGAGCGGGGACACCACCGAGCTCCAGGCATCCTCTGCACAGCACAGAGAGGGGCCAAAGGCTGCAAGTGCAGCTGCAAGCCCTGGGAAGCCTCGCCAGCTAACTGCAGGCAGTGACATGGCATGAAGCCCTGTCCTACCCGTACCACCACCTGTGCTAATAACCGGTTGAGACATCTCCCACATGCTCCAAGGAAAGCTGAGAAGGCATCGGTGGCTTCAGGCAGGCTGAGTGCATGCACAGCCGATGCTTTCCATGGACTAGAGTGGCCCGGAGGAGGCTCTATAAATGTAAGAAGGTGGGCTGGGCAGAGAGGAACTGACTGCAGCTTAAAATACAAAAGCTCTTAAGTGAGGAAGATGCTGAGAAATGCTTTCAATAGCAAAGGGAACACCAAAGATAAGCTATCAGTGTTCCATTTGCTTTGACTCAAAACAGGAAGCCAAAACCATGGTCCTGAGGTAAAATCCAGGTGGGTAATCCCAGCAGGCAGGGAGCGGTGCTGGCACTCGAGGTACTCTGGCTGGACGTATTGCAGCACTTCAATGGAGATGACAATGGCACCACTCAAGTCCTATTGTGACTTAAATTTCTTAAATTTAAGTTTCTTAAATTTGCACCTATCTGTCTTAAAGGCCTGACTTTTGACAGGTCTTGAATAGGCTTGTTTTTACTGAAAAGCCTATTTTCTGACAGGTAACTGACGTCTTCCCTAAGAGACTATGGGGTCCAGAGGCCGTCAGAGGGATGTGCAGCCCTGGGTACCAGCCGGGAGCCCAGCTGCCCGGGGAGAGCACTGTGCCAGGCTAGGTGGCTGAGAGACCTGCTCTCCCCAAATCTCCCTGATAAGGGAGGCAGCAGTGATGCTCCGGGCAGATCTCCTGTGTCCGGGGGTTTGTGCTGCAGCAGGCAGGGGACTGCGCTGCCTTTTGATCCCATGTCCCCATTTTGCCTCACTAGGTCACCAGTGCTCAGGAAAACTGGACTTCCATCCTCCTCTCTATGGCACCCAACACCCTTCGGTGGCTCCCTCTGCAGACTGGGTGGCTGCAGGGGTCCCGACAGCTCAACTGGCTTGGAAGCAGCCTGTGCCCAGGGAGGAAGAGCTGCTGGGTCCCCAGGGGCAGCCAGGCAATACCTGCTGGCAGCTCATCCATCTGAGCCCTCTCAGGAAAAGATGCTGGGTAAACACATTTATTATTTATTTAACCACAAACCAATATTTGCTTTCAGCTGAGCCAGGTTGTGTAAATGAGCTGGGGGGGAGGGGGGGGGGCCGTGCCAGGAATTAGACCCACACTGCGGGCACTGCCACGTGGCACCTCGCTTGGCAGGCAGGGGCAACCCCCGCAGCACAGCCCCCATCCTGTTGGGTCCCACACACCCCCCTCCACCCTCTTCCCGGCTGGTTCAAGCCCAGTCAGCCATGGGGGCTTGCGCTGCCACCCAGCTGTGCTGGCGGCACAGCCCATGCCAGCCAGCCCATACCCAGCACTCCAACGCGGTAGTTCAGGGTGATGACAATCACATTCCCGTAGCTGGCCAGCACACTGCCGTCTATCATGTTCCCTGTGCCCTCCATGTATGAGCCGCCGTGGATATACACCATCACTGGCTTGGCCCCGCTGTCCCGGATGTCTGGAAGGAGAGGCGGTTAAACACAGGACTCCCACCAATGGCCGCAGCACCCTGCCCGACAGGCAGACCAAGGACAAGGGCAATGCCAGCTGCCAGGACTGGGGAGGGGGCTTAGGAGCCAAACCCAGAGCTCTCCTGGGGGCCACAGTGTAGACCTCCGAAGCCGATCACCACTGAACCAACCCCACCAGATCTTCTCTGGGTGGCAGCAGCCGCTGCGCTGTCCCCACACTGCTGTCCCCTCAGGGGGGTCTCAGCACACACGGGAAAGATGCTCGCTGGACCTGGCTGCTCTTCCCCGGAGTTGGGCTCTGGCCGCGTGTGGGAGCCAGGCCAGCGGCACCTCCGTTGCAGGTGGGAGTTGCAGAGTCCAGCCCCAGAATGCAGCCCCATGTCCCGACTTTGGCTGGATCCAAGCCCTTGGCTCCGTGAGTCCTGGAAGCTGGCATTGCTGGGGGGGCAGGGATGGGGGGTGTGCAGGACCTGGAAGCCGGGGGCTGGCACTGGTGCGTGTTCCAACATCTGACTCTCCTGCCCCTACTTCACATCTCCCTGGGAAGGCAGAAACCTGCCAGCTGCCTGGATGTCAACCCATGGCACCCCAGTGTCCAGACACAGACATGGTGATGAGGCAGACAGTGTGTGCGTGTCAGGGAGGCGAGCACAGCATTCGGACAAGGACAGGGCATGAGGCATGGAGTGAGGATGGGGAATGGGACCCCAAGGGCCAGGGAGGAAGGGCTGCAGAAGCCTAGGGGACAGGGAGCAATCACGCTCCCTCTCTCGACTGGCCCTGGCTGGGGGACGTCCTGCCTCTTCTGTGCCACTGGCCTGGGATCCCTCATGGAGCCAAGCCCAGGCACAAGGGAGGAACACCCATGCTCAGCTCCTGGTACATCTCGCCCATGTTACACGCAGGAGGCAGCTGCGCCTGTCATGGAGATGGTGCCAGGTTCCACATGCCTGTGGTGCCCAGCCCTCTTCGGAGCTGGCAAGGAGGACTTTGCCCTCCCTCATGCTCACCTGCACCCAGCGCCTTGCTCGGGCAGGCTGGCATCACCTGCTGGGGCTGCTCAGCCTCAGTTGCCCCAGCCAGCTGCAGCTCCTACCTGCCTGCCTCCCTCACCGGTGCCGTCCTGGTAGCCCACGGGGCTGGGACTCCTGGGACACGGCCACATCAACTCAGCAGGGATGCCTGGCTGGGGCAAACATGCTCCTTTGCACCCACCTAACCCTTGCCCAAGTCCACTTCTCCCCACGGCTTGCCCACCACAGGGTGTTGCAGGGCAGGCTGATTGGGTACCTCTGGCTATCCCCACCACCAGCTGCTGCCCACAGCATGGCTAAGGATGGCCTCCTATCCATACAGAAAACCTCTTCCCTCCAGGAGAACGAGGACATGGCAAAACCTGTGCTAGCTCCTTTCCTATTGCCAGGATGAAGCCAGGCAAATGCACAGACCTGGGGAGCAAACAGTGCTTGTGGCTCCTCCAGGACAGACATTGTCCGTGTGGCAGAGCTATGGCAGGACAACCCTTCCCAGGGCCACCTGCTTGAAATGCGATGGGCAGGAACATCGGTGCCTGTGTCTGTGTTCTCTCCTCCCTGCCACATGGTCCCACCTCACAGCAGAATGGCAGCAATGTGCGGAGATGTACCAGGAAATAAATGGCTCCTAATCACTGCAGCACATTTTAGCGTGCAGGGATTTAGCAGAGTCAAGTCAGTTCGGCTGAATGCTAGTTTACGTCCTGGTAAAAGAGATCCTGGGGCACAGGTTAGTGGGAGAAAACAACAGAGTTTTGGTAGTGCCAAGGAAAAAGCTTTTCAGCTGTTTCCCAGATCCTAAATGCCATCTGCCATGCTGTGCTCGAGCTGCCCTGGGACTCCTGCATGCCATGAGGTTTTACTGTCCTCAGCGTGTTAGGGCTGCACCCTGGCCGACCTTTCCTCCTGCCTCCTCTTCACATCCCAAACACTCCGACTCCATACCCTGCAGATGAACAACCCTGTTTTACTAAAAATAGCTTATTCTGCAGCTTGCTTAGCCCTGGTGTACATAGAATCACATCTGCTTAAAAGCCCGCTGACTCTGCCTGGGCTGGTGCTAACGCTCTGGTTGCAAGCAAAACCTCACTTGTGTTGGGCAGAGGAGAGAAGTTAACAGAAACCATGTCCGAGCAGACCTCGGGTCTTCTGGGCATGGCCAGGTACCCTGCAGGTGCCAAGGGTGCCAAGCTGCTGGCAGGGCCACCCTGCGGCAGTGCCCATGTCAGGTCCAGGCAAGGGCGAAGGGGGAGGTCACTGGCTCCCAGCTGCATGTCACTGACCCCCGAGGGATGAGGCTGGAGGTGGGATGTGACCGGGCTCGGGGTGAAATGGGCCCAGGTGCCAGAGGGCTCCTCTCCTCCCAAGCTGCCATGCTTCCTCCCTCCCCTCGCTCAAGCAGAGCGGGAGCAAACTTTTCCTAAAGCAAAAAAATCCCATGTGCTTCCCCCACCCCATCCCAAGGAAGGGAAGGGCCCGGGTGCCCTGCACAGCCAGCCAGCCTGCCCCCCACCCCACACAGTGGCCTGGCACGGCAGACCGACACACACAGGGCTCCCTGGGGATGGCAGCGGATGGTGGGCAAACGGAGCTGCTTTGCTTGTCATGCAGTGGCAGCCTCGAGCACACAAATACCTTCGTCTTCATCCCCGTCATTATCCGCTAAGTCCTCGCCCTGTTTCTTAGCGCTGGCTCCTAGGGACCAAACACGAGGAGACAGAACAAGAAAGGAAAACAAAAGGAAACCAAACCAAACCAAACCAAACCAAAGCAAAAACAAAACAAAACAAAACAAAAAAAAAAACAAAAGAGAATTCAAAAATAGCATGATAGCAGAGACGGTGGGGCCAGGCCCGTGCCCCACAGCACTGCTGGCTACTCACACTGCACCTCTCCCAGAGCCAGGGCAGCACAGGGGCATGGGCAGGACTGCCCCGGAGCCGCGCCAGGATGCCACGTTGCCTGGACCCCTGCCCAGATCCTCCCTGGGGCGGCAGGGAGGAGGAGAGACAGGCCAGCATCAGCACTGGTGGTGGAGCAGCCTCTCAAAGCACTTGCCAATCCTCCTGCATCTCAGCCTGGCCCCCACCTGCTGGCGCACCCTCAGTCCCTGGGCTGGGGCAAGGTTCCCTCTCCTACTGCCCGGCTGCGAGCAGGAGCCCTGCTCCCACAGGGAAAACTGTCCCGTCCCCTGCCACCAGCAGAGCCCATGTGAAGGGTTGCCACCTGAAAGGTGGCCACTGACCACCAGGGTCCTGCCTGTCTCCCCCACACAGTGCATGGCCCCGTGTTGTGCCTGGCATGGCTATGCTGCAAGCCACAGGTGCTGCAGCACGAGACCACCACGGCACGCTGCAGGGAGCCATCAATGAGGGGGGCTTCCCTGCGCTGCCTGGCTCCATCCTGTACCAATGCCCTTCTGAAAAGACTCATTGCATGGTCCACCGAGGATTACAAAGCCACCGACCAGCTTGCCCTGACCAAGGCAGAACCCTGAAGATATCAGTTTCTTAAATGTCCTGAATGCCTTCCAGTCATTGCATGGCCCTGTGGAATTTCGATAATGAGGTGAAGTATCTGTGCTCAAAGAGCAATTAAGACTGGCTTTGCTATCTCTTGTGCAACCCAGGGGACTGAAGGCTTATCTGGCTATCACAGGATACATAAATAATGGGGTAGTCTTGGGGAGCCAGGACAGCCCTGCTTTTTGTCAGCAGAGACAGTAAAATCAAGATAACAGAGACTTTGTGCAGCTCTTTGTTTCCTAGCGAGGCTGCCATGCCCGGTGATGGACCTTTGCCTCATTACCTGTGAAATGCATATTAAAGTTGACACCCCTGTATATGCTAATGAAGATTTTAGAGATCATGCTATACATATATGACTATAGCACTCGTCTCTCCACCCAAATCATACTCCACATCACCTAGGGGAAGGAAACCTCATAATTTGGGGGACAAAAGGATGGAGAAAATGACTGTTAAATCAGGAGAGAAGAAACTTGATACCTGATGGAGCCGTTGACAGGCTGTGTTCTCTTCCTCTGCCCCAGGCAGGGACGCCTTTCTGGGTAGGCGCTGCGCCTTTCACCCTCTGGGGAATGTTACCCTGGGTTGTTGTACTATTGTTATTTTTGCTAGCCATATTAACCTTAAGTAATTAGCGCTATTGTAGTTAGTGAATTTATCAATGGCAATCTCGAATCTGCGACTGTCACTCTCAACAAAATAACTAATTTTGATTATTTGTGAATCTGATTCAGTGAAAGTCCTTTACCTGGACTCCGATAGTAAATCAGTGAAAGTCCTGGGACTCTGACAGACAAATATCAAAACTACAGTCCTTTTAATGCAACAGGCCCTCAGCAAACCTGCAGTGCCAGTGCAGGGGCCAGGCCAGCAGCCCCAGCTGGATGCTGTTGCAGACGGCGTGCACCAAGCGTGGTGCTTCCCGAGGGGCATGCAGCCAGCGTGAGCCAGGAGAGGTGGCCTGGGGGCTGGCGGGGAGTAGACGTGGTGCAGACCTGTACTGAGGCCCCTTGCTGCAAAGGGCTGCATGCCCTTGTGGGCACAAAGCTGAGTGGTGCCATTCCTGCGCCAAATTTCAGGAAAAGGCTGTGCTCTCCTTATCCCCTTAGAGCTGCAGACCAGTGCCTGCAGTCCTCTGCTACCTAATGCCGGCACCAAAAAAGTTCCCCGGGTGATGGTGACCTCAGGGGTGACAGCCGGGTTTCCCCTGGGCAGGACTGCCTGCGCTGCCCAGTGACCTCCCCAAGATGCACAGGGCTCCAAGGTCCCGCCAGGCACCCGGCCCATCCTGGGGCCCTGCTGCTGTCACCAACCAGCCCCATTGCCACCGCAGCAAGGGTTTTGCACAGCCCCCAGAAAGGCTCCTGCCAGCAAGGGGCAACCCTGCAGCTGGATGAAACTACGATGAGATGAACACAAAGCTGGCCAGGAAGATGAAATTGGGGAGTTGTTCTCACTGCCACGCTGGAAGTGGGATCACGCAGGTGACACGGTTGGCGGATAACAGAGGTGGCAGCACGGAGGGGGACAGGATTTGAAGTTAAAAGGAACCTGTGATGGGGGAGTGAGAGGTCTGAAATGGTTGTGGGGCAGGTCCATTGGGGCACGAGGCTTGCACAACACCTTAAGCAGCCATGACCTGCTGGAGAAAGTCCAGAGGAGCAATGAGCAGAACTCCAGAAAAATCCATCAGGCAAGAAAAGTCTGCAGAAGGCTGAGTCACATGAAACCCAGGAGCAGAGGAGTGATGGGGAGCTATAGCAGCATCCTGATGCATGAAAGGCCACTGCAAGGTGCTGAGGTGGAAAAGCAACTCCCTCTCCGCTGTGCAGAGCACAGGCAGCCCCAGAGCTACACAATGTGGGTTGAAGCTGGATGAAAAGAAAACCCTCCTGGCAGAAAGGGCAGGAAAGCGCTGGAAGAGGTGGTCTGGGGAGGTGTTTAAGATCAGGTTAGAGACACACTGCCAGGAAGAGGTGAGGTAGAGCTGCTGCTGCCCAGGGCAGGGATGGATCAGCTGTCTCCAGAGCCATCCTGATTTTCTCCAACTCAGAGTTCACCTCCTGACCTAACCCCTCCATATCCCAGCCCTGCCTCCTTGCCTGCTGGTTCACCACCCAGCCATCCCCTGAGATCCTCACATCATTCTCCTGTTTTAACCCCCATCCCTGCCACCTCTCGCCCCAGCCCCAGCATCCCCCCTTCCTGCTGTGGCCTTCCCGCGCTCCTTCCCAGCACACCTCCCCACGCACCCAGGAGGCTGCAAGCTTGACCTACTGCATTTTTCTTGGGAAGAACTGCAAGCCCAGAAAGCACTTAAGCAATGAAGCCCTTGTGCAATATTTGCTAACTGGTGCTATGCGCCAACCTCCTCGGTACTGCTCAGGGATAGGGATTTTTCTCTAACGAAGACCACAAGCAGCAAGCCGTCATCTGCACCATGCTTCAGAGCTGGGAAGCTGGTCCACAGGGCAGCTGGAGATCCCTTGCCACTGCTGAGGGCTCTGGTGCTCTTAAAGCCCTGGGATTGGCCAGGTTGCAGCCCTCCAGCCTGGTGTCCTTCAGGGGACAAAGGTCTCCAAGCAGATAGGGATGGAGGAACCGGCTGTGAGGGGCTGTCAGGCTGTTAAGAGAGGGCAGTGGCCAACGTCCCTGTGATCTGAGCAACTGTCCCAGATGAGCAGGGAGGGATCTGGCTGGACACTGCCGCCCTGGAGCTTAGGAATGGCTGGGACAAGCCTAAAGCAACCTGAACGTCATGCACTGCAGAAGGGACAGTAGAAGGCAGCGCTGGGAAGCTAAGCAAAGCAGCAGCGCAGTAATGCAGGACAGGGGGAAGGGGAAGAGCAGTGGCCCACATGTGTGCTAGATGCAAAGCATGAGCCTTCCTCATGGGCAGGAAGGTGCCAGGGTGGCTGGGGTTACAGAGAACGCAGGGTGCTGCAACCAAGTGGGCTTTTTGTCTCTTGCTTCGTTGTTGACCTCCACGATGACACACAAACGCCCCACAGCTCGTGAGAGCAATTACAGCTTCACTTAGAATAGAACGATAGAATGTGTTGGGTTGGAAGGGACCTTTAAAGGTCATGTAGTCCAACCCCCCTGCAATAAGCAGGGACATCTTTAACTAGATCAGATAACTTCCCTCATCCATCCCTTGCACTTTGCTCCATTACCTCCCTCCACTGCTTATTCCCATGTTGAAGGACACCCAGTCCCAGGAGATCTTCCTCCACACTGGCAAAGGCCACCACGCAGAGCCCCACAGCACCTATTCTCATGGGATGGGTTTAAGCTTGTGGATTCACAGCTGGAAAAAAACAAAAGGACTTGTGGCTCTTACTATCCTTACCCATCAAAACCAGGGCACGGCACGGCAGACTGCATGGGAGGAGCTCTGAAGCTCTGCCAGCTCCACCAGGGAGCAGTGGTATCCACCTAGCAGAAAGCCATGTCCTGTCTAAGCTCTGCACCCACGATTGCCACAGCTTACCAGGCAGAGCTCCGGTGCCACTCCAGAGTGGTGTATGGGACAGTATGGGACAGTGGCAGTGTGCTCACCAGTGGGAGGTGCACCCAGGTAGGGAAACTCTTGGTGACAGAGGTGAGAAGGTTGAGGAGTATGAGGGAGACCGAGAGAGAGGCAGACTGCTGCATCCTACCTTCCCTGGGACAAGCCGACAGGCAGACAGGGTGTTTGACATAGAGGACACTGGCTGAACACAGTGACTTAAGGAGTAGGGGGGCAATGGCCATAAGTTCCCGTCTGGCGCAGCAGAAACATCTCCTCTGTCACTACCCCACCATCCCAGGGGCCCTTGCATTTCGGGTACAAGGCTCTGCAAGTGGAACAAAACAATAGCAAGAACAATGGTTCATCCAGCTTGGAGGTGTCACCAAGGTTAAGTTGGCCTGCGCCCTGCGTCAAAACGGCTTCCACAAAGAAAAAGAGATGGGCCATTGTCATAGGAGACTCCCTTCTGAAGGGAACAGAAGCCATGATATAGGAACCAGATGCACTCCTTAGAGAAGTCTGCTGCCTCCCTGGGGCCTGGGTTAAAGACATGAAGAGAAAACTTCCCACCCTGGTATGGCACTCGGCTTATTATCCATTATTGATTTTTCAGCTAGGCAGCGATAAAGTTGCAACAAGAAGTCCAAGGACAATCAAGAGAGACTTCAGGGCCTTGGGACAATTGGTTAAGGGATCAGGAGCACAAGAAGAGTTCTCCTCTGTCCTTCCATTTGCAGGGAATGATGAGGAAAGAAGAAGAGCCAGCAGATCAACACCTGTCTCCATGACTGGTGGCACTGGCAGAATTTTGATTTTTTTGATCATGGGCCAGTTTACGCAACACCAGGCCTGCTGGTGGCAGATGGGGTACACCTGTCTCAAAGGGCGAGAAGGATCTTCACACAGGAATTGGCAAGGCTCATGGAAAGAGCTTTAAACTAGATTGGAAAGGTGAAAGGGATAAAACCAGCTCACTAGAGATAAGCCTGGGGGCAGCACATCGGTGTTTGAGGGACGGTGTTCTAGCGAGGTCCTTTGGTCTGCTATCCCAGTGGAGGTAGGGAATGGAGACCCATGCAGCAGCAAAGGTGCGAGGGTTATTGATGTGTTAGAAACCATGGAAGTGCCTGAGAATGGTCCTGTAGGAATTAGGGCTTCTCCCCGCAATAATCACCCGCAGGATCAGTAGCCCAACTGAAGTGCATCTACACCAACACACGCAGCACGGACAACAAACAGAAGGAGCTGGAAGCCATTGTGCGGCAGGAAAACTATAATGTAGCTGCCATCACAGAAACATGGTGGGATGATGACAGGCACAACTGGAGTGCTTCATTGGATGGCTATAAACTTTTCAGAAGGGACAGGCCAGGAAGGAGAGGCGGTGAGGTGGCCCTGCATGTTAGGGAGCGTTTTGATTTTCTAGAGTTTAATGATGGCAATGATAGGGTTGAGTGTTCATGGGTAAGAATCAGGGGGAGGGCCAACAAGGCAGGTATCATGGTGGGAGTCTATTACAGACCACCCAACCAGTATGAAGAGGCAGGTGAAATATTCTATAAGGAGCTGGGAGAAGCCTCAGAATCCCTAGCCCTTGTTCTCGTGGGGGACTTCAACTTGCTGGAGATGCAATACAGCTGAGAGGGAACAGTCTCAGAGGCTCCTGGAGTGTGTTGGGGATAACTTCCTGACACAGCTGGTGAGGGAGCTGACTAGGGAAGGTCCTCCACTGGACCTGTTGTTTGTGAGCAGAGGACTTGTGGGGGACGTGATGGTTGGAGGCCATCCTGGGCACAGTGACCGCAAAATGATGGTTTTGGATTCTCAGAGGAGTAAGGAGTGGGGTCAGCAGAACTGCTACATTGGAATTCCAGAGGGCAGACTTTGGCCTGTTTAGGAGACTAGTTGACAGAGTCTCTTGGGAGACAGTCCTGAAGGGCAAAGGAGCCCAGGAAAGCTGGATGTTCTTCAAGAGGGAAATCTTAAAAGTTGCAAGAGCAGGCCGTCCCCATGTACTGAAAGACAAGCTGGTGGGCAAGAAGACCAACCTGGTTGAACAGAGAGCTTTGGCTGGAATTCAGGAAAAAAAAAGGAGAATTTATGACATTTGGAACAAGGAGCAGGCCACTCATGAGGACTACAAGGATGTCATGAGGTTATGCAGCGAGAAAATTAGAAGGTCCAAAGCACAACTAGAACTTAATATGGCTATTGCAGTAAAAGACAATAAAAAATGTTTGTATAAATATATTAGCAATAAAAGGAGGGCTAAGGAAAATCTGCATCATTTGTTGGATGCAGCAGGAAACATAGTGACAAAGGATAAGGAGAAGGCTGAGGTACTTAATGCCTTCTTTGCCTCAGTCTTTAATAATAAGAGCAGTTGTTCTCTGGGTACCCAGCTCCATAGCTGAATGACAGGGACAGGGAGCAGAATGAAGTGCTCGTAAACCAAGTGGAGATGGTTAGCAACCTGTTACAGCACTTAGACACACAGAAGTATATGGGGCCAGATGGGATCCAGCCCAGGGTGCTGAGGGAGCAGGCAGGAGTGCTCACCAAGCCACTTTCCATCACTTATCAGCAGTCCTGGCTAAATGGGGAGGTCACAGTTAGCAAATGTGATGCCCAACCACAAGAAGGGCCGGAAGGAGGATGTGAGGAACTACAGGCCTATCAGTCTGACCTTGGTGCCAGGGAAGGTTATGGAGCAGATCATCTTGAGTGCCATCACGTGGCACATAGGACGAGGTGATCAGGCCCAGTCAGCATGGGTTCATGAAAGGCAGGTCCTGCTTGACTAACCTGATCTCCTTCTATGACAAGGTGACCCGCTTAGTGGATGAGGGACAGGCTGTGGATGTTGTTTACCTGGACTTTAGTAAAGCCTTTGACACTGTTTCCCACAGCATCCTCCTGGAGAAACTCCTTATGGCTTGGACAGACGTATGCTTTGCTGGTAAAAAACTGGCTGGAGGGCCGAGCCCAAAGAGAGGTGGTGAATGGAGTTAAATCCAGTTGGCAGCTGGTCACAAGTGATGTTCCCCAGGGCTCGGCACTGGGGCCGGTTCTGTTCAATATCTTTATCAACAATCTGGATGAGGGGATGGAGTGCACCCTCAGTCAGTTTGCAGATGACACCAAGTTGGGTGGGAGTGTTGATCTGTTTGAGGGTAGGATGGCTCTGCAGAGGGATCTGGACAGGCTGGATCAACAAGACAAGGCCAATGGTATGAGGTTCAACAAGGCCAAGTGCCGGGTCCTGCACTGGGGTCACAACAACTCCATGGACGCTACAGGCTAGGGGCAGAGCGGCTGGAGAGCTGCCCAGGGGAAAAGTCCCTGGGGATGTTGGTTGACTGCCATCTGAATATGAGCCAGCAGTGTGCCCAGGTGTCCAAGAAGGCCAACAGCCTGTCTCAGGAACAGTGTGGTGAGCAGGACTAGGGCAGTTACCTACTCTAGGGGAACCTGCTCTGGCAGGAGGTTGGACTAGATGATCTCCAGAGGTCCCTTCCAAACCCTACCATTCTGTGATTCTGTGAGTGTCCCGCTGTACTCAGCACCAGTGCTGTGTCCAGTTTTGGGCACTACACTTCCACTACAGTAAGGACATTGAGGTTCTGGAGTGTGTCCAGAGAAGGGTGACGGAGTTGGTGAGAGGTCTGGAGCCCAAGTCTTATGAGGGAGCTGGGGTTGTTCAGCCTGGAGAAAAGGAGGCTGAGGGGAGACCTTCTCGCTCTCTACAGCTCCCTGAAAGGAGGGTGTAGCCAGGGGGGGTCGGTCTCTTCTCCTAAGGAACAAGCAACAGGACAATAAGAAATGGCCTCAAGTTGCGCCAGGGGAGGTTTGGATAGGATATAAGGAAAAAATTATTCACCAAAAGGGTTGTCAAGCATTGGAACAGGCTGCTCAGGGAAGTGGTGGAGTCACCATCCCTGGAGGTATTTAAAAGACGTGTAGGCGTGGTGCTGAGGGTCATGGGTTAGTGATGGACTTGTCAGTACTAGGTTAATGGTTGGACTCGATGATCTTAAAGGTCTTTTCCAACCTAAACAATTCCGTGATTCTATGAAAAATTCCCTCTGCTAACCCAGTGTGAATGCCTGTTGTACTGCTTCACTTTAAGCTGACTGTGAAGTGACATTGTTCAGGCGGATAGGAAGGATGCATATGCTCTTATCTGAAGGCTCTAGGAAGATTTAAGCTCAAGTTCAGTTAAAAAATAAAATCACTTTCCCTGAAATAGTGGCATCCATGCCGGATTTATACTATCTTAAGTAAACCATGCCAACAGCACTGACACCAGCGCAAACAGAGATAAAGTAGGGCGAGGAGCCTCAGTCCTTGGAGCCTTTACGCTCAGCATGGTGTGGATAAGAGAAGAGTGGGAGCCTAAGCTGACACCTTTCCAGATCCAAATGTCTGCTCAGGGCGGGCGCGGGCAGCCCCAGTACCCTCTCCTCAGTGCAAGCTCCGTGGGGCAGCCGCTCCCATGCAGCAGCCACAATGCCACAGGGAGCAGGAGCGCACAGCAGCATTGCCACCATGTCTAGTGGCCATGTGCACCCAGAGGCACACATGCTGGTGGCCAGAGCTGGAAGCTGGAAGCTCAGGTGCTTCTCCGGGAGCGAAAAGGAACAGGACCGGAACTGATGATAGCCCTTGAACCTGCTGTTGTACAACCCCACAGGCAGGGGCAGCTCCCCTGGGACCTGTGTTGGGTGGCCTCTCCATCAGCCCTTGCTCCAGGACTGCAGCTCACCTTGGTGCTGCCCTGCCCATCCCTGGATGATGCAGAGGAGTTATCTCCAGCCTTGAATGGACTCCATAAAAGCACTGCATCTTGTCAGGCTCTGCTGCCTCCACAAGCACAAACACCTACCTTCACCTTTGCAAATCGCTCCCTGGAGCGGAACTGGAGCATCAGGGTCTGCTCCCAGTGCTCTGCAAAGCAGAGGGCTTCACAGGAGGCTGGTGAGCAGCCTTCCAGAAAGCGAGCACTCAGCCAGTACATGGACAAGTTCTCTTCTTGGAGAGCAGTGGAGAAGCCATGATGCTTTTCCCGCATAGCAGCGGAAGCGCATCCCGAGCCCAGGAGCTGCTGGAAGCTCCAGCCACGCTCACACAGCAGAGCAAGACGCCTGACTGGCACATTTGTCTCCGCAACATTGTGGACTCTGCACAGTCCCAGCCAGAGGGAGTAGGGCAGTTGGGAGTAAAAACCAGGGAGGGCTGCTATATGCAGGGCAGACACATTTTTCTCTTCCAAAAATAACATCCACCTCCTCATGCCCTACAGCAAGGCCTGCCTGGGCTGGTGGGGAAAGGAAGAGGAAAGCGTCCCAGCACCTGCCACAGCCAAGCACAGGCTGGAAGTGTTGGCAGCACAAAGCAAAGGGCAGAGCTGCATTTTGTACGTAGGTGCCATACCCTGTGTGCGTGTACGTGCTCTTCAGGTGGGGACCGTCACCTTCACAGCCAAACCTGAGCCTCAGTGCTGTTGGCTCCCCCAGCGCCATGCATGCTAATTATTCTCAAATCACCGCTGCCTTGCCTTGCTCCCAGAGAAGGGACTAATGTGCATGGAGCAGACCGGCATGTAGTAAATTCCCATATAGGAAAATATATAGGGTGAGGAAACAGGGATGTTTTTCTGTCCCAGGAGAAATTCTGATAAATTCTCGGTCCTTTGGCTGCTATGAAATACACAGAGCTTAGAGGTGGCAGAAATCATGAAAACTCCAGTAAGGTGGGAGTTGAGGCATTTTAAACCACCAAAATACTGCACAGTTGCCAGTTCTGTGAGAGGAGAGCTTATTCACTGCTCGTATGTGGCCTTAGAAATAATAATCAAGAATATTCCAGAACAAGCCAATGTTCAAATGACACGCAGCCCAAGGAAATCAGCACTGCAGGTATATTATCTTCACCCCAAGCATTACTAACCCAGGGTACATGACGATGGGCGGGGGAGTGTCTGTGTCTCAGCACAAGTGACTCAATTTATTCGAGCCAACGGCCACCAGAGCCATGGCCGGAGCCGAAGGGCAGCGCCAGTGTCTTGGTGTTTTAATTCCTGGCACGTCATGCCTGGATGCCCAAACGGCCGGCACTGGGGATCTGCTGGTCCGTGAGTCAGCAAAGCCCAGCAGGGGCAGAGGGCACATCCCCCCCAGCTCCCCAGGAGGTGACCAGAGGCAACCGTAGATGGGCTGCAAAGAAACCCGGACCGTCAGCAGAGCCGGTGGGGAGGGAAACCAGGAGACGAGTGCAACCAAGGTGTTTTGCCGTGCATTACATTGTCCCCCTTCTCCAGACGTAACCTGGCCCCCGCTTCCCTGGCCCCGGCTGTAGGGCTTGGGGTGGCAGGGGTCCACCAGCCCTGGCAGCCGGTGGGAGGGCCGGGAGAGGAAGCGCTTTGAAGTGGCTGGCACAGTCGGCTCCGGAGGCAGCGTGCGGAGACTCCCTAATGCGCCAGCCCTTTCAGGGGCAGCCTTGGCACTCAGAGAGATGGCGTGTGAATAGCCAGGACAGCAACAGGAAAAGCACAGCAAAGAAACCCAACAACAGACCTGGGGGGAAACGGCTGGAAGGAAAGTGCTCCCCAAACCTCCAAGCCCAGCTGCGCCAGCCCCGTCAACTCCAGGGGCGCAGAGAGGCGGAGGCCAGGATGCAGGGACCCCACTGCCATGGGATGCCCGGGATGGCAGCCCCTGCCCGCCAGACACCCCCTCCCTGCACTGAGCCTTTCAGAAGAGCTTGGCTGCCCGACCGCCCACACATCCAACTTCGGGATGCATAGAGCATCCTGGGCTTGCCCTGCCTGCAAGGGGGCCATGCGGCAGGACGGGCAAAGCATCATGTCCGATGAGGGGCTGAGCCAGCTCCCACTTGCACGTCTCCATTCCCTCGCCCCCAGGGCTGGGTCTGGCCAGGAACACAGGATCACTCTGGGGCAATTAAGCTGCTCCCCTTTGCCCCAAAGTGGAGGGTATGAGCCCCACACGGCCTTGGGGATGGAGGCAAGGCAAAGTGGAGATGTATCTGAACTGGAGGTGCTCGGCCACCACAGGGCAGCTGGAGCTCAGGAATGATGCTGTGCTGGGGGGTGGAGAGCAGATCCTTGCTGGCAGGGCTGGCAGAGGCGTGGTAGAGCAGCGGGGAGCAGCCTTGGTGGGACCATGGGCTGCGGCAGAATATGGCAGCTTTTATGCACCCAGGAGCACTTATAACAGAGGAACTTTGGATGCAAAATGACCAGGGATGCAATGGGGGAAGAGCTCAGCCTAGGACAGGCTACAGTCTCCCATTACACAGGTGGCCTCCCTAAGTGGGTCTGGACACCCCCAAGTGGGGATGCATTCCTAAGGGATGGGTGCATTTAAGTGCCACCCACCATTAGAGGCTCCCCCTCCATACCCCAGGGGCTGGAGGCTGCCAGTGCCAGTGGGATGAAGGTGGGAGCATGGGCTCAGCCCAGGAGAAGCTGTTCTGAAAGGCCTGGAGCAACGTGAGCATCCTCCTGTGACCTGACCCCAGACCTGCGCTCCCAGCCTGCACCAGTTCCAGCTCCCCATCCAGGAAGTGGAGGTGGCCGGAAGCATCCGCGGGGCTCCTCTGAGCGGGAAGCAGGGGACAGCAGGGTGGGCTGCTCGGAGGGCCCGTGGTCTGGGTGGCAGCACAGAGAGGTGCTGGAGGAGCATGCTGCGGGCTGGGGGCCGGCCAAGCACCCTCTCACTCTCTCACTCTCTCTTTTTCCTCTCTGTGCCTCTCTGCCGGTCGGCTTGCTACATACCTCCTTTCCTACATATTTTCTTGTTGGGCTTTCGGGTGCATTCCTTGGAAATCCGTTTTACTGTAAAATGAATAAAAGACTACAAAATAACAGGACGCTCCACTGGCGGGAGTGGGCATGCAATCACAACCACACTGCCACCCTCCCGCCACCCCGGGACCGCGGGAGGTGGGGAGGGAGCGCCGCCGTGGGAGGAAAACTCTGGGCCAGCCGTGCTGGGTGGGAAGGAAGGCATGATGCATCCCATGGCCAAGGGCCCCAGGGACAGAGGAGCAGAGCCAGCCAGCCTGATGGAAGCCACCGGCCCGCCAGGCTGCTCTGCCGTGTGCAGCAGACCTGCTGTGGGCCCCTTCCAGCCTGCTGAAAATCCCCGGGGGCTCCTGTTGCGGTGAGGCTGGGGCGGGCGCTGCCTCCTCTGCCCTCTACTTACAGTTCAGGTGGGATCCCCTACAAAGGAAAAGGTTAGATGAGGAGGCACTCGGCGCCGCTCAGCCTCACCCCAACGGGACCGTGCCCCGTGGGTCCCCGGCCCCCCGGGCTCATCGCTCTGCCACCGTCTGCGAGCAGCCAAGCGACGCGCCTGTCGGTGCCCCCAACCTCCCGTCCGTACCAGGGCCCAGAAAAGGGCTCCACGGTCCCTTCCTTGCTGGAGCATCTCCCCAGTGAGAGGCAGAGAGTGTTCCTCCCAGCCACAGCCCACTCCCACAACTAGCGCATGGACCTGGGGAGCGTGGGAAGGGGGGAGGAAGGACGAACCCGAACCAACTCAAGACAGAACCTGGCACTCGGCGCCTGGGGAGCACAAACCAGCTTGTCGCTCTGTGGATCTGCGGTCAGAGAGTCGGATTCAGATTTAGCAACACAAGAGAGGAACCCGTGACAATGCCATGGAGGTGGAGGGGGTTGACCAGGAGGTGTGGAGGATCAGGAGCACGCGAGACAGAGATGGCAGCTGAGGGCAAGAGGGCGAGCTGCGTGGCCAGAGAAAGCCTTCCACAAACAGACAGCATGCTGCAGGGTCCACAACCACATGCTTCGAACACAACACCCAGGTGAGACCAACCACTGCTGGGGGGGGGGGACACGCCCCCCACCCCCCCCCCCGCCCTCCTGCAGGCACCCCGGCGGGCACTCACCATCCTCCGTGGGTATGTAGATGTTGAGGTACAAACAGTCCTCATTGGGGTCCTGGATGTACGTGGCCACGATATCCAAATTGGAGGTAAACCAGATGGGCAGCATGATCTCAGGAACGGCATTGTGGATGTTCTGGGGGCAGACCGGTGAGAAGTGGGTAGCATTCCTGATGCCCGACCAAGACGGCGGTGGCTCGGGGGGCATGAACCTCTTCTCCCCGATGGGTGGGGCAGCATAAGGCACCCCCAGGTACTGGTCCACAGGCCCCAGGATCTCGCTGGGCAGTGGCACTCGCACCCCCCGTAGCTTCCCATAGTGTGTGTTGACAGTTGGCGAGTAGACCTGGCCCTCCATCCGCACAACCACCGAGGCGAAGCTCAGGACCCAGAGGGTGAGACGCAGGTCCCAGCCAGCCACCAGCTCAGGCACTTGAAGAATGGGGGGCAAGAGAGGGCTTCTCCAGAGTATCAGCCACATCGTCCGGGAAGAGCAGCACCAACATCCAGGCCTGAAGCTCCTGGGTGAGGACTCAGGGCATCCCCATCATGCCAAGGCTCCAATTTGCCCACTGGGAACAGACGGAGCAGGAGAGCTGGAAGTCAGGAGCACGCAGCCCATCCACACCTTCTGCTGGGTCAGTCGGGAGCACAGATGCAGGGACATGTGCCACCACTCCTCACAGCCTGCCAGCTGCCCACTGCTGCCCGCCTGCCAACGGCCTGGCCTGGAGGGGACTGCTGATACTGTGGAGAGATGGAGGGAATTAACAGCAGATTTGCTCTGGGAAGAGGCAAAGTGGTGCAGCACATCAGAAGCCAGGATCCCTGGTGAGACCTTCCCACCCACGACTACTCAGTGGCTCTGCCGCCACCCAGGCAGGCAGCTCTGGGAGTAGGCAAGCGCGGGCAGCACAAGTAGAGCCACACACAGACACAGTCTGTGTCTGTCCATGCCTGCAGAGCCTGTCCCCAGCACTCGGGGGCCAGCCTGGCCCCTGCCCTGCCTGGGTGAGCCCTACAGCCCCCCTGCGTGGCAGCATGCTGCCCTTGTCCCATGCTGCAGGAGGGTACAAGCTGCAGATTACAGGTGCCAAGAGAAGCAGGACAGTGTCACTTCCCTGGCACTGTCCCTCCCCACAAGGAACCTGTCGGGCACTGCTGTTGCATAGCATGGCCCCTGCACAAGAACCCACTGGCACCTCTCCCCTCCTGCCCGAGCTGGAGCTGCCTGCGCTCCCATGCCGTGCATCTCACCTTGGCTCCAGCCCAGCATCCCTCCGCTGTCTGAGTGCCACCACCCAGCAAACAAGACACACGTGTCCTACCCAGACACCAATCTCACCTGCCCACGCACTGTCCAGCCACCTTTCTCCCTCCACGTGCCACTGGCTGAAGTGGCGAGACCTCAGACACAAGCCAGAGGTGCTGGGCGGGCAGGATCGGAACAGCCAGAGTGCTTCTGGTCAGCATCCCCCCGCACCGTCCCCGCAGCCTCCCTGCCACCCGAGCGAACCCCAGGAAGGCAGAAGTCTGCTACCATGTCCCCACGCGGGGCTGTGGGCAGGGGTGGGGGGAGAGCAGATGTGGCAGCCCCCTGTGGGGTCCACAGGGAAGGGAGGGAGCTGCAGGCAGGCAGTGGCTGCAGATGGGGACCTGCGGATGTATGTCAGCAAGCAGAGCTCCTGCACCAAGAAGCCCTTGCTGGAGGCTGTGTGGATTTTCAGTGCTCTGCCCTTCACCTCCCCGTGCTGCCTGCCGCATTCAGGGCTTATGTAAGTGAAAAGCCCGCCCCCCCCCCCGAGCCTGACCCTGCCAGCACCGCTGCTCCCAGGGGAGCGGGGCAAGGGGAGCTGCGGAGGCTGGGCTCACCCGGTGCTCGCCCTCAGCCCACAAAGAGCAGCATCAGCCCCAGGCCCGCCCCGCACCTCGGCTGGCAGCTTTGCAGAGCGGTCCTGGCTAAAAGGCACTGCTTGGTAGCGGGTCAGAGGATGCTCATCCTGTCTCAGCCACATGTCCCTACCCTGGGAGAGATGGCAGCGGTGGCAAGGCACCTCCATTTTGCCCCAGAGCATCCTTCCATGCCCACCTGGTAAATCTCTCCCAAGCTCAGAGGGGAATGGAGCTGCCTTGGAATTATTGGAGCACAAAATAAGGGCTGTACGCAGATGGGAGGACGTGGTTCTGCTGGAGGCTCAGCTGGGCAGGGACTCCACAAACAGAGAACACCTCGTCCAACGAGGAAAATCCGCAGGAAAAAAAAAAACCACGGAGGGCATCTCAAATCTGCACTGCACATGTGCAGGCAATTCATTGCTGGTCATTAAGGAAATGGGCCCGTGCTGTGCCTGCCCTCCTGATATGCCTAGGGAACACAGCACGCTCAGAAATCAGGGTATGACAGGCATAATAAGAAACACTCAGCCCAGAAAACCATTTTACTGCATCCAGCCCACCTGAGCAGCGAGGCCTCGCAGAGATGGGGATGCAGGTACATCTCCAGAGACCACGGAGGGCCAGACAAGGAGGGTGGTAGAAATGATGGGGAGAAGCAGTCAGACCTACTGTCCCATCCATGGCACAGGGAAGACCTGAGGGCTGAGCTGAGCCCATCACCTCCCCGCATCATTCCCCTCTGCCTCCTCCTGCCCCACCGGGCAGTGACAGAAACAGCTGGCGGGAGCACAACGCTGCCAAAGCCTAAAAAACAAAAGGTGTATCGAGGGACAGAAATACAGCCGAGGCACTCAGAGACCCCAAGATCTGCTCTGCCCCACTGCTGCTAGAGCTGCCTCTGCAGCAAAATGCCTCAGCTGCCCTGCTCTGTCTTCAGCTCCGAAAGAAAACCATCATTCAGCTCGTATTCACAGAATCACAGAATCACACAGAATGGTTCGGGTTGGAAAGGACCTTAAAGATCATCTAGTTCCAACCCCCTGCCCTGGGCAGGGGCATCTCCCACCAGACCAGGTTTCTCAAAGCCTCATCCAGCCTGGCCTTGAACACCTCCAGGGATGGGGCAGCCACAGCGTCTCTGGGCAACCTGGGCCAGGGGCTCACCACGCTCACAGCAAAGAATTTCTTCCTGATACCCAATCTAAATCTACCCTCTTTCAGTTTGAGGCCATTACCCCGTGTCCTATCATTACACTCCCTGATCCAGAGTCCTTCCCCATCCTTCCTGTAGGCCCCCTTCAGGGACTGGAAGGGGATCTAAGATCTCCCCGGAGCCTTCTCTTCTCCAGGCTGAACAACCCCAGCTCACTCAGCCTGTCATTCCTTGCAGCAATGCTCCTCCTTCATCAGAGAACTGACCTTTGCCTAGCAGCGACATCCCAGGGGCACAATTATAGGCCAAATCAGTCCAAAGCTGCAACCCCAAGTGGGGTCTCAGAGGTGCTTCAGACCCCCTGCTCTGCCTGACATTGCTGGAAAGCACATCAACTGGGGAAAATCTTCCGCTCATGTTCCTTCAGGTATCATGAATTAGGATAAAGCCAAATTATTAATGACTGTCACATCTAATTGGCATGACTGGAAGCTACAGGCAGCTTCCAGTCTTTATGATAGTGCCCACGACTCCCCGCAGAGCTGTTTCAACTGATCTGTCATCATTTTTCCCTCTGCACACCACAGCCCTGCCAGTGGTGGCTTACCAGCTGATTCCCCGACTCGAGAGCTTCCTTGGGGCTGCAGCTGCACGCCGCCATGGGCATTGCTGCTCCACCAATTCCTCCAGCCAAGCAATTTCACGGCGCCAGGCAGGGCAGCGCTGCAGCCCGCAGCTGCCCGGCTGGGCTGCGCACCCCAGTAACTGCAAAATGAGGGCTGAATACATCACCCACTTTGTGTCCTTGGAGTGGCCGCATACCCGGCCTTACCACCCTGTCCTGGCACAACGAGGAACCTCTTTTTCCAGAACACAGCAAAAAATTAGCTGCTTGCTACAACTCCTCAGAATTGTTACGACGATATTCCTTTGGGTTTTTTGTTTAATCCTCATCCGTGGTTCTTTTAATAGCTTTTAAAAACCATGGAAATCTGAACACAAAATAACATGAGCTAAGATAGAATTAAAGTTCCCATTACATATCCTTAACTTAAAAAAAATGATGCTATGGGACTTGCAACTGTCTCCAATTATGAGGTTTATGAAGCATCGGGCATAGGGGGGAGTTACATGAGCGACAGCCAAACACGTCCAGGTATGGAGATGCACAGTCAAGACCCAGCAGCCCTAAGGTTACCCTGGAGAGCCACAATGCCTTAACACTCAAATTCAGATCACGGTATTTTAACATTTGTAATTCCACATTTGGTTCTATCCTTTTTTAAAGACTTTTTTTCCCTCCTCCATCTGCCCATGTCCCTGCAGCACAGAATAAAGGCACTCAAACAATCTCAGCGACACGCTCCTAAGCCTTCCGATGTTTGTCTTGTTTTTCAATTACAAACCCAAAAAAGTGATGCAAACCCTAAATCTGGAATTCCCTGGGTTTCAAATGCCTCATTTGGGATGACTACAATACCCCCATAACACATCTTATGCCCTTGTATTGCTGTTCTGTGCTCTGTGCTTTCTGCTGTGACTTCATGTTAACATAACATTTAGGATGGGAATTTAGCCTTAATTTAATATTGACAGACTGCCATGAAAGCCTGAGCTTGGCCCCCTTCACTGGGGGCTGTTGCATGTGCCTTGCATCGCTGCCTGCTGCCTCAACAGCTCTTAAGCTTCCCTTTGGTCTTTCAAAGCATGCAAAATGACCGAGAGATCCGAGAAAGGACATTTTGTTCAGGGAAGCGATTCCCCTCACATCCCATGGGAGGTGGGAGCAAAACATCCCCAGTTTTGCCGCCTACAGCGCTGCTGTTCTTCCCTCCAGCAGCGAAGTCAAACACGTCCCCCAGCGAAGATGGCTGCTGCTCCCTGCAGCCCCGCGCCAGGAGGAGCTGTGCCAGCCAACTGGAAGAGAAACCGGGCCGGGCTGGGCAGATACGGCCAAACTGGAGATGCTCAGACAAGCGCACAGCGAGGAGCTAGGAGGATAAAGACACCGCAGGCATCCCAGGTCGCTCTGCCAGACCGCTGGTGGGGCGAGCGGAGGAAGTGAGGCTGCTAGCTGTTAGGGATGTTATTCATGTGCTTTGGAAAACAAACGCTCTATCGGTATTTCCACGGCTGTACTGTCTGCCAGACGGCTCCCTCCTCAACAAGGAGACGCTCTCCATGGAAACCTGGGCAGGCAGGATCCTCTGGAAGCCTCCCTCGCAGATGCAGAGTCAGGCGTCTCAACACCAGCCAGACGAGCCGGATCCACAGCTTCCCTGGCAGGCGGCTGAGGACAGGTAAGCAGGCAGTCTGCCCTCATATCAGACCCTTTGTCGGGGTCCAGCCTTCTGCCCCTGAGCGCTCAGGCTGACCCAACCCCAAGCTCATCACGTTGATGCTGTGGCTCTATGTCCTCTGTGGTCCAGAGCCAGGACAGATCAGGACCTCAGACCGCCCAGCTGGCATGGATGGATGATCTCCTCCCACCAGCAAGCGGATGGGATGTCCCACAGCACCCTCTGGCCACTCTGCCTCATGCAGCTCTGCTCACCATCTGACCCTGTTGTATCATGATGAGAGGTAGCTGGGGGCCAGCCCCTGCACGCCAGCACGGACGTGCAGGTGGCAAGCAGCACAAGAAACCTCTGCCTCCTCTTCTCCAGGGCAAGGGAGGTCCAGAGCTTTCCCCCAGCCTGTGCTCTGGGACCTCAGGCTGATGCCCAGCTCTCAGGCAGCAGGACCTGCCAGATGTGGTCCCCACCCTGCAAGCTGCTCTCCTCTGCCAGGTAGCGACCCTGGCTCTCACCAGCCCCTGGTACCATCCCACCTGGCCTGCAATGCTGCAGAAAGCCCATAGGAAACCCTGGGGAGCACAGAAGCTGGAGCACAATTGGACTGACATGCTTATGCCCGTGTGTCCCGGTGGCTCCTGAAGAGCATCCCTCTGCCAGCAGGTCTCAGCCCGCACCCTCTGATGCTTGTGGCCTGGATCAATGGGCTGCATCAAAAGAACCGTGGCCAGCAGGGCGAGGGAAGTGATTCTCCTGCTCTACTCTGCTCTCCTGAGACCCCACCTGGAGTACTGTGTCCAGCTCTGGAGCCCTCAGCACAAGAAGGACATGGACCTGTTGGAGCAGGCCCAGAGGAGGCCACAAAAGATGATCCGAGGGCTGGAGCACCTCTGCTGTGAGGACAGGCTGAGAGAGTTGGGGGTGTTCAGCCTGGAGAAGAGAAGGCTCTGGGGAGACCTTAGAGCCCCTTCCAGTCCCTGAAGGGGGCCTACAGGAAAGCTGGGGAGGGGCTGTTGGCAAGGACATGTAGCGATAGGATGAGGGGCAATGGTTTTAAACTAGAGCAGGGTGGGTTTAGATGAGACATTAGGAAGAAGTTCTTTACGCTGAGGGTGGCGAGACACTGGCCCAGGTTGCCCAGAGAGGTGGTGGAGGCCCCATCCCTGGAGACATTCAAGGCCAGGCTGGATGAGGCTCTGAGCAACCTGATCTAGTTAAAGATGTCCCTGTTTACTGCAGGGGGGTTGGACTAGATGGCCTTTAGAGGTCCCTTCCAACCCAACACATTCTGTGATTCTATGATTCTGTGAATGCTTGAGGATAATACTACAGAGAAAAGTTGGTGATTACGTGCTATGAATTGTGCCCAGTGAGTCTTTCTGACCCACCCCACATTACCCATCCATGCCACAGGCAGATGTTTCCCAGTTCCACAGCACTATGGGAGCAATTCCCCTGACTTCAGGTCTATCACAGTGCTGGTGTACAGTAATAGATGGTTACCAGTGGCTCACTGGTTACGGTGAAAGGGGACAAGTAGGGTTTCAGAAAGGTCTGCCCTGCTGGTGCTACTGCTCTGCTTTTCCATGAATGACCTAAATGACAGAACAGAGTATGTTTTAAACTCTGCACATGACACCCAGCAATTCGGAGGCCAGGATAGGAATTTGACACGTTCCCAACAGACTGGGGAAAGGGCTGAGAGATGATGGGCAGGGCTGTAAGTCATTGGGAGGTAAAAAACTGCACAAACAGACCATGGAAGAAAAGACAGCAGTGTTTCTGCCAGAAAGGTCATAAGGGCTACAGGGGAGTACAAACTGAACGTGAGCCAGCATGTCATTGCCACAAAAAAAGGCAAATACAGGAGGATGTGTGAAAGGCCAGCTTATAAAGACACATGAAGTAATTACTCTGCTCTCCTTTCAGCTCATAAAGGCACATCAAGTAATTATACTATTCTCCTCCAGAGAACTAGTTCATTCCCCAAAAGATTTGGACCAACTAAGAGAGGCCACAGGCCAGCAAGACCACCAAAAAGCCTCGGACAAAAGCCTGGAAGAGTGAGGCTAGTCTAGACAGGACAAGTCAGAGGACACAGTTTTATAACATGTAAAGGCCACTGCAAAAAAAGGTCAGAACAGTTTGACATTGATCTTTGTGCTAGGTAGGAGACATGTTCGTATTAAGAAAGGAGAGTAAAGTGTACATCAGGAAAAGTTAAAGTGCCCTGTGCATATCTGCAAAGGGTACTACCTGGCAGATGGATGGACTAAGTGACCCCTCGTCACCCCCTCCTGCCCAGTCTCCCACACTTCTCATTACCCAGACTGGCAGCTCTGTCCCTGCCCTCATTCATTCAGCATTTGTCACCGTCTGGGCACACTACAGCCACCTTGGCCATGAAGCCTTCAGCATTTAGGATGCTCTGACAGAGCAGAACACTTAGGAGGCTTCCCAGTACCGTGGAGCCCATCACATCTGTTCTCCACTCTCCAGATGTCTCCCCCAGAGTCCAGTGCCCCCCATCTCACTCTCCTCGTAGAGGCACATCTGCAGCACCTCCAATACCTACTCATCACAGTCACTCTGGCGGGACAGAAAGAAAAACAGTCACAAACCTCACTCTCATTTGCTTCAGGTTCAAGATACATCCCTGTGACTTGCCTTTCCTAACCTCTACCCACAGCACCACCAATATTTAAAGCAAGCTGAACATCAGCTTTATGCCTATGAGACTCTCCACTGCACATCCTTTGCCCTGGGGAGAGGATGAGAGACTGCATGAGAAGTGTCAGTTAAGTTCCTCAGTGCTGCAAGAACATATGTGGGACAGAAGCTCTTTAACAACTCCCAGACACGTGCCAAGATCCTCGAGAGCTCCCATTCAGAACAGAAGAATGTTACCCAAAATCCCTAAAACCACACAATTTCAAGTGCGACTTCCACTGCAGTGCCAATGGCCTCCTGCTGCAGCATGTCCTGTCCCCATTTGCTCCATGGCCTTTAACAAGTTCTTCATGAAGGAGCTAAGCCTGCCCTGGGAAGGACACCAGGGGCAAAGCAGACCTTTCCCTTGCCCACACTTCAGCCTTTCCAGACATTTTTGGTGTTGAATGCCAGCATAGCACACTGTTCCATGCCTGGCTCCAGAAGGCACACTACCCAGCAGGTAAGATAGCCTGGCTCATTTACAACTCCTGTTTAGCATCAAAAGCTCAAAAAATACAGGAGGTTTCTCAGTGTCACTGAGCTGAGACTGGCAATGCTGCGGAAGGACAGCCAGTGAGCACTGCAGCAAGGACAGTGTTGGGGTCAGTGCCAAATACTGCCGATGCAAGCAGAGGGTGGCCTCTATAGAAGACCCAAGGACAACCATGCTTGAAAGCCTGGGCTCTTTTGCAGTGGGCTACCTGCTCACCTTGAGCTGGTCTAGATTTTGACTGACCTTCCCACTCACTGCTTCCTGGGAGTCTGGTGGAAAGCTGAGGCAGGGCCATGTGGCACAGCCAGCAGCTGCTGTGTGAGCAAGAGGCTCTGCTGGGACAGATCCCTGGCTGTGAAGAGGGCAGCAGCAGCAGCCTCTTGGTGGGCTGCCGAGTTTCCACGTGGCTCAGGGATAGCTGCTGGAAGTAGGCCATTTAGTGCCATGTTCTGGATAGAAATAATCTGGATTATCTCATGTTACGGCTTCCCTGACCCCAGCATGAAGAAACGGTGGCAGCTTTTCTCTCCCTCACTTTGCTGCTTGCACAGTTTCAATTTACGAATGTTTTCCTGCAGGGGCAGAGGTTAACGAGAACCACTGTCTAAACAGCAAACACAGTGCCCTGGCCTTGGCACAGATATACACGTACTTACTCCCCAGCCAGAACAACTGGAAGCAAAGGAAGAAAGCCTGACCCAGCCTGGAGGATCAAAGAGCCCTGGAGGAGACTCCAGAAGCCCCAGCGATGGGGTTGCTGCAACAGCTGGATGTGGCATTGCTCGACCCCAGCCTCAATGCAATGCAATCCTCATTATCAATACAGGCTGGGGGATGACGTGACAGAGAGCAGCCCTGCAGAAAAGGACTTGGGGGCACGGGTGGATGAAAAGCTGGACATGAGCCAACAATGTGCGCTTGCAGCCCAGAAGGCCAATTGCATCCTAGGCTGCATCAAAAGAAGCGTGGCCAGCAGATTCAGAGAGGGGACTCTGCCCCTCTACTCTGCTCTGGGGAGACCCCACCTGGAGTACTGTGTCCAGCTCTGGAGCCCTCAGCACAAGAAGGACATGGACCTGTTGGAGCGGGGCCAGAGGAGGCCACGGAGATGATCAGAGGGCTGGAGCCCCTCTGCTGTGAGGACAGGCTGAGAGAGTTGGGGGTGTTCAGCCTGGAGAAGAGAAGGCTCTGGGAGACTTTAGAGCCCCTTCCAGTGCCTGAAGGGGGCCTACAGGAAAGCTGGGGAGGGGCTGTTGGCAAGGGCATGTAGCGATAGGATGAGGGGCAATGGTTTTAAACTAGAGCAGGGTGGGTTTAGATGAGACATTAGGAAGAAGTTCTTTCCACTGAGGGTGGTGAGACACTGGCCCAGGTTGCCCAGAGAGGTGGTGGAGGCCCCATCCCTGGAGACATTCAAGGCCAGGCTGGATGAGGCTCTGAGCAACCTGATCTAGTTAAAGATGTCCCTGCTCACTGCAGGGGGTATGGACTAGATGGCCTTTAGAGGTCCCTTCCAACCCAACATATTCTATAAAAAAAAAAAAAAGAAAATAAAGAATGTGCCGGGTCCGGCCTGGCAGGACCGACCACCACGGGGCGGTGCTTTGTGTTGCTCCCTGAAGACGGTGTGAGGGGATGCAGGCTGCTGCCTGCCCCCCAGCCCCGCCAGCGCGCTGCTCCCCGCCTGCCCCGACCCCCGGCCCGGCCCTGTGGGAGCGGCGCGGACCGGGCGGGGCGGGAGCTGTCCCTTCAGCACCGCGGCACCCGCCGGCCTCTGCGCTGGGACACGCACCGGTTCTTGTGGTGGTTCTTCTCTTCTCCGAGCAGACCTACAGCACAGCCCTGCAGCCCAGACCGTCTGAAAGGCAGGGATTACATGCAGGAAAAGTGCCTGGTCTCTCTTGGGCTCCAGCGGACCGTTTGTCTGGCAGCTGGAGGAAAGACAGGACATGCAAGGATATCTGCCAAGCAAACTCTGCATCACCTGGACTAGCTGAGGGGCAACCTCGTTGCTCTCTATGAGGAGGTGACGTAGAGAGGCAGGTGCTGATCTCCCTGGTACCCAGTGACAGGACACATGGTAATGGTTCAAAGCTGTGCCAGGGGACATTTAGACTGGAAGTTATGAGGCATTTCCTTACTGAGAGGTTGGTCAAACACTGCAACAGTCTTCCTAGAGAGGCGGTTGATGCCCCAAGCCTGTTAGTGTTTAAGAGGTATTTGGACAATGCCCTTCATAATTTGCTTTAACTTTTGGTCGGCCCTGAATTGGTCAGGCAGCTGGACTAGATCATTGTAGGTCCCTTCCAACTGAAATATTCTATTCTACTGTAGAGGAAACAGCGCTTCATAAATGAATGGCAGAATTACTCCAGCACTCACTTGGTGCGGGCAGGTGACTGACAATGCAAAAGTGCATCCACAGAACCCTGGAATTTCCAGACATCTATTCAGGAGTGAACTGACAGATAATCTGCTTTCAGCAAGCCCTTGGCACAGGCACAAAGTTCATGCCAAGACAACTCACTCGCTCTCCAACACATCACAAACAAGCACCAGGCACCTACTTTAAGGCAATATAAGCTCACTCACAAATCTGAGATCAACACTCTGCAGCTAGCGACTGGAGCGCAAATCTCACCCAGCGAAGAGAGAGCTGTCTGCACAAGCAACATTCCCCTCGCTTCCTTCTCCAGCTTCAGCGAGCTGCACATTGACATTATTCCAGCTGCTCATCACCATCCCCCTCGCATCTGCCAAAGTAATGGCTCCTACGTCCTCTCCCAAACAACCACCTTGGAAACTACTGTGGCTAGCAGGGGTCCCGGTTTTTAAGTTAACATAGATCATTATGGCTGAAGCATGTTAGGGAGTAATTACACAAGCACAAGGCTCTTTTCAGAGCAACAAGTTTCTGAAACTCTAAGTCCAAACACATTCATATTTCTTATGTTAGCAAAAGCAGGTTTGAAATTTAATAAAGAAAAGAGACTTCAGTGCTCCAAAGAGACTGGCTTGATGCAGTGACACCTCCATTTCTGAAATACCCCAAACTAAGCAGCAAGTATGAAAACCAGCTGCTGATGGAATGTCCTTCCCCAAAATTCTGTCATGCCCCAGTCCCTCAAGCTCCTTTCTGGGCACCCAGCCATGCAAAGGACATGGACTCCCTGCAACCAACTGGACCATGGTCAATTTGCACAAAGCCCTGTCCTACCCGTACCACCACCTGTGCTAATAACCGGTCAAGACGTCTCTTGCATGCTCCAAGGAAAGCTGAGAAATCATCAGCGGCTGCAGGCAGGCTGAGTGCGTGCACAGCCAATGCTTTCCATGGACTAGCGTGGCCCGGAGGAGGCTCTATAAATGTAAGAAGGTGGGCTGGGCAGAGAGGAACCGACTGCAGCTTAAAATACAAAGACTTCCTGCAAATGCGACTAGAGAGGGTGGGAAACAAAACCCAAGAGCACTTTGAATGGGAACAGCTACACCCAAAATAAGTTGTCAATGTTTCATTTTTACTGACTCAAAGCAGGAAGCCAAAACCACTTAATCACAGACTGTGGCTATAAGAACCTCTTGTTTCAGCAGCAGAGCTGATAAAAGATTTCCTTTACCGACACCGCCCCAGCCACCTATTTCAATCTGACATCACTGCCCACTGCTCTTCGTCAGCTGAGGCAAGTTTTGCAGGGCAGGGTTGGAAACCAGATCATGGAGGTGATCTGAGCTAAAGGTAATGAAACCCAGGGCAAAGAACAAAGATGAGGAAAATAGTTGGAGCAGGAACTGACTTTTCCACGGAAGTCAAAACACAATGTAATTAATCAGTTTTCCTGTGCAGAGATAAGGTTACAAGTTATCTGGCAGTGTACAAGCACCACCTTCCTGCACCACCCTGTTACCTGTCTTGCACCATGGAACAAGGTGCAAGTCTGTGGAGCAGGGTGGCTCTATGACAGCAAATCCCTAAGCAAGGGTGTGTGTGGGCCATCCCAACAGAGCTACCCCTCCAGGGTCACAACGCAGGCGGCAGAGCCTTGATGCCCCCTCATGCTGCTAGAAAGCCCAAGCATTGCAGTCGAGCACCAAATCGTTTCCTCACTGCAGGGTCCTTGGTGGCAATGCTCAAGAAAGCTGTCCCAGGAGATGTTTGAGCACGCATTACCTCCACCATCCACACCACTTCCACCTTGTTACAACAGTCCCTACTTCCAGGTGAAACACCAGACAGGCTCTAAGCAGACCCACGTGCCCAGAGCCCAGGATGCGGGACTGTGCCACCCCATGCCCCCTGGCTTCCCACGGCTAGGAGAGCAGCAGGTCCTGTCCTGCACCAGAGAGACACCCTGGCTGAACCCCAGCCCATCACCCCACTCAGAGAGGCAAGTGCCCCGGCATGTCCTGCCTGACACAACCTGCTGAGTTGTGTGTTAGTTCCAGTGGCCCTGACCAGCGACCAGACATGATTTTCTGACCACATTGCAAGAGTCAAGCCAGGGTTCGGGGAGCCATGCTTTCTCTGGCCAGCAAGGAACACCCAGACAGACTGATCATACTGGCATCACCATGCATGGCATCAGCACTAACCTACCACTCCGTGACATTGCAGCTTGCCTGGTGGCCCCAGCAGCAGCCACCACGGAGGACCAGGGCACTACTCAGTCCCAGCTCTGCCGTGACTGGCCTGGATGACTGTGCTCCCCTCCTCACAGCACTGGTCTCTTCATCTGCAACAGAGCACTGCTCTCTGCAAAGCACTTGGAGGTGGGAGACCCAGAAAGCTCTGGACTGGGGCAGGAGAAGGGCAGCTGTGACCACTGGTAGTAATGCACACAGAGGATGGAGCATGGGCCAGCGCAAACTGCATTTGCTAATGCTGTAATGCCTGTTCCCTCCGCTCCCACCAGCAAGCCAGGACTCACTGGAAACATCAGGAAGGGAAGATGCAAACGTGAAGGTGGGAAAATGCCATCATTGCTGAAAGCACCATGGACGACTCTGTCCACAACACCCATCCTCCCCACCGCCCAGTTTGCAGGCTGCTGGTGGCAGAGAGCACCAGCTCCCTCTCACTTCCAGCTGCGTTGTGGCCCTTGCCTCTGCAAGGCAGGGGAGACTCACCCTGGGGCAGCACCTGTCGGCAGGGCTCCTGCCGGCAGCCAGGGCTGCACACCCAGAGCCAACATGACACAGCGTCAGGCAGCCACGTCCTGCAGCAGCCACTGCTCCTCCGAGGTGACGTCAGCCTCTGCAAGAGCTGGCAGGCAGGACATGCTGTGCATGCCGGCCGCGCCGCTCCCAGACACCGCCTGGCTCCAGCAGACGCCATGGCCTGTGTTCCTCACCAGCTACGGTTTATCTACAAATTGAATATCACACTTGCACGCTCCAGAATAAGGCACAGGTGCTGGAGAAGCCACCCTCCCCCTCCACATCTGTCTTCCCCCTCGCCCCACCCTGCTGCTGAATGCCAGCACAGAGGATAATGGCTGGCGGCAGTGGAGGATCTCCTGGGCAAAGCCGCCAGTCCCGCACAGCCAGCATCGGCTCTTGGCAGAGCTGCCATGGTGCTGGCGGTGCCCTCCACACTAGGGGCAGCACCAGGATGAGGGTAGCCCCAGGGACCCTGGCACGACAGCCACCCACACATGCTGCTGGCATGGCACAGTGTCCAAAAATGCCTGTCTGCAACTAAATGAGATAAAAGCCCATCCCAGAGTTACTGGTTTCCCCAGAAACCTGAAAGGCTTTCCCAGGAACTCTGTAAATGCACAGATTTGCTACGTGCTACAGTGAGCAACCTAAAGAGTTCATATAGGCGTTACAGCCAGCCATCGTCACAGGTCATACTGGCAGCCCAGACAGACATGGTGTCAGTCACCTCGGAAGGACCTCAAGCAGTTAGATAGTCCAGCCCAAGCCCACAACAGCCTCCACACAAGCAGCTTCCTCAAGCAGGGAAGCCTGCCCTCAGCAAGAGCCATCAGCCACTCAAGTTCTCAAACCAGACCCAAAGCTGTCATGACCGAGCAGGAGAGCGTGGGAACCCCCCGGGCTGGAGAGCCAGCCTGCAGCCAGCGCAGCTCTGCAAAGCCTGACTCTTGCTCGTGCAGACAGGGCTTGCTAAGGCTTGGAGGCCAGGCAAGCCAGCAGCTAGGAAGGAAAGCCTGTTCAAATTTAATCCAAAATGTATTTTCTGTTTTCCCTTGTAGCTTTCTCCTCCTATATTTTCTATCTTCAAGCACAAAAAAAAGCAGAAAGCTTAAAACCTCTGGCAAAAAAAATCCTTTAATGTGTTTTACTGTAAAGAAATAAGCTGGACCGGAGCAAATCAGACAGCCTGGGGATGCCCTGGCACTCCAAGGGAGCAGACCAGGATGAAGCACAACATACAGGCAGGCTGCAAGGACCAGAAATGCCAAGGAAAGGCAACCCCCAGTGCCAAGAAGGCTCCCATGCTCCCTGTTGCTTCTCAGAGGTCCCCGAGCACGGCTGTGCCACAGCAGATGCCCACTTTGAAGCATCGCTCCCGGCAGACATGGGAGGAGGTTTTTATTACAGAGAGCAGGTAACCACTTGGCTCCTCTTAAGGTCACGAGCATCAAAGTACAGCCGCTCCCTGCCCAAGTCTGCAAACTCAGATCCTCATCAAGAGAGCCCAGCGGCAACAGAGACCAAAATGGCAATGAGACAGAAACAGAGATGGTTTCTCTTTTGAGGCACAGGACCTGTCCCCTCACGGCCGCTAGCCAAGGGCAGATTTCAGTCTTGTGGTTGCAAGGATGCCATTGCGCTGGCTGGATACTTCCCTCAGCCCTCGTGGACGGGGTACCCCTGGAAGTCACAAGGATGGGAAACAGCATCCTCTTCACGAGCTTCAACCTTGCTTGGCCTCATCCTGCTGCCCCCCATCCAAAGCCCACTGGGGACCACTAGGTCCCCAATTCACCCCTGCATCCTCCTCTCCAAGTCTGCTTCTCCCACAAGAAGCAAACTTCTCCCACGCTGAGCCTCACATCTCCCCTCTGTCTTTGCATGTCTCTGGACTGCTCAAGGAGCTGGGGGACAGCCTTCTGGCACCCCACGTCTGTTGGAGTAAGGCTGAACGGGACCCTCACCGGTAGCAGGACATGAGCATTTTCTCATTTGGGCACAAAACCAGGAACAAAACTGAGACTGATGTTTCCCGATGTGCATGAGAACAGGCAGAGCCAGGGGACTGGAGGTGGATGATCTCTGGTGATCCCACAGTGCCCACCACATGCAGAGAGTACCAGACCACCAGGGAACTGGGGCACCACCAGGATGAGACTCCAGCTCTGACGCTGTGCCCAGGGAACCAGAGGAAGCGGAAGCACCAGGTAACACAGGCAGGAAGGGATATTGCCATCCATTTTCAAACCAACCAAATTGGCAACTGTTCAGCGGACAAAAGCCCGCCAGCAGTCTGCAGCCAAGGGGCCTGTGATGCCAAGGCAGAGGATCAGCACTTAGCACAGGTCCCACTTCTCCCCCCAGCTGCACCTCCATCAGGTGGGGAGACCATCCTGCGCTCATGGGGAGGAAGCAGGGCTGAGCAGGTGTCTGCCACCCTGTGCCAAGCAAAGTGACACAGAACTGGATGGGGACAAACCAATCCTCCTTCTTTCCCAAAGCCCAGTGCTCCCTCCTGGCTCCGCGCACTCTGGTAGGCACAATGTTATGAAAATAACAGCTCAGCCCAAGGGTCCACCTTGCCCTATGTACTTTCTTGCCCTGTAGTCAGAAGCAGGAGCAATTTGCAGCTCAGCAGCTGCCCAAGTGAGAGGTGGATCTCAGTGTACTTATTGGTTCTGGGGGAACCTCTTGTCCTTGAATTCATCCTGTTTCTCCTGGAACCAGTGTAAGGCTTTGCTGTTCACGGCACCTTGTTCTGAGGACTTCTGCGATTTGACAGCACGTCTGGGAGAGGCAGTGCCCCTCCTCCTGTTTGGCACCTCCTGCTAGCTTCATTTTATGTGACCTTGTAGTTGCACGGAAAGAAACAGTGAACACAGCCTCTATCCCTTCTCTCCTGGCCTCCTGTAGACGTATCTTATCCATCTTCTGCTGTTTCTTTTACAGTCTGAAGAACCCTGCCTTATTTAGCCATTTTTGCACAGATGCCATCAGACCTCTGACCATTCCTGCTGCAACTTCCAGGCATTTGACTCCACAATGATCTCAACACCCACACATCTCTCCTGAGCTCCCCTGGGCCGCTCTAGAGACAGAGACACAGAGCAACCCTTGCCCCCCCTCCTGCATCACCGTCCCAGGAGTCCTCAAGTTGCTCAGCAGTGCCTGGAGTCACCTAAGGGTAGAGGAAAGACGTGAAGACAGCCTGACTCACAGACTCGCCTCCACAACTCTGTTAGCACCGTGTGCTGGTGCTAGGAGATGGCCATGGCCACCTCCATGGTGAGTGGCACGCAGACGCTTTGGCTACGCTGCAGACTTGGGTCTTCTACTCACACTCCTTTAGAGCAGCAGCTAATGAATGCCTGATGAACGCAAAAGTCCCTGCAGCCCCTCATCGCCACGCACAGCAGTCACCTCCCCAAGCCCATCTCAAAAGCCGCCCTGCCCAGCCTCTGCTAACCATCCTCGTTCTCGGAGCCCCAGCAGCCCAGGCCCAGACCCAAACAAGGCTCATGCACAGTATGGGCCCTGTAACACGCTCCTGCTGCAACCTTTCCCAAACTTTGCCACCTGCTCTACTGGCATGGCCAGAGCATCTGGCCACTGGGCAAAGCTGCAGCTCTGCTTGCCAGGCACCTTGCAGGATATGCTCACGCTGAGATCAGTTTGAAAATAACAGTTGTTACTCCGCTGTTCTGCATTTTGCAGTGTCAGGAACAAGGCTTCTTTAGCAACAATCCCCTGAGCTTCTTGCCAAGGTGGTCTCAGCCCAAACAGTGCTCCCCAGCACAAAGTTGTGTTCACTGACAATCCCCCCCAGCGTGCCACACGTCTGGCCCACTGTCAGACAGCCAACCTGGCAAAAGGAGTGTATTGCAAGGGCAGTTTCCCCACACAACTGCAAGACTAAGCAGGAACACAGGTTTCATCATGGACTGCAATACCACATCGCTACCAAGCCCAGACAAGCCTCCAAACAAACAGCACGTACCCTCCTAGCCAGGGAAAACTTCCAGGAGCCACACGCACCATACAGGACCTGGCAGCTGCAGCCAGAAGCCTCTGCATCTTTCCACTGCTCCCGCTTCATCCCTTTTCCCTCCCTCAGATTCTCTCCAGGGTCTGAATGATGTGGGTTCAAACTGCCAGCTCTGGTAATTGCAGGACCTTTTATTCATTCCCCTCACACCCGTTGCAGAATCCTGATGAGGCCAGTAGCACACAGCGCTGGTCACAGCCTGCTCCCTGCCCTCAGCGCCAGGGAGCATCGCATGAGAGGTCCAGCAGAGCATTTAGTCCACCATGCAGCATCACTCAGCCCTGCCACAGTTCTCAAATCCAGCGCTCCCCCAGCACCTCAGTACCAAGATCCAACCCGCCTCCTCCTGCATGTGACCCTGCTGCAGCCGCTCCCCTCCTCACTGACCCATGCACGGCTGTGGCTGTGGATGCAGATATAAATGCCAAATGCCAGACCCTGATTAAGAAGCATCTTCCAAAACGCTCTGTCGGTGGCAGCTGATAACCACAGACCATCGGAGAGGAATCTGTCTGGGAATCCACAGGGAGCAGATAACAATCCCATCCCAGTGGCACTGAAAGCCCTGAGGACGGAGCCAAGCTGTTTCTGCCCCATCTCTCTGTACAGCCCCAGGACAGTCGATAGTCAGCCCCTCTGTGCTCTGCTGTAAGGTTTTACAGGTTTCTCTGTGGCTTCTGCACAGTTTGTGCCCAGGCACATGCTCCATGTCCCCAACCCTACTGCTTCCCACCATCCTTCCACCCTCCTCCTGCTACTGAATTCCTTCCAGCTGCCACTGGAGCAGCTCAGACACCCCATACTGGTCTGTTTGAGTCTACAGTTGCTCCTGGACAGCCAAGAGGGCTTCCCTTCTCCCCCACCTGCTGCATGGACGTAGCTCCTCCCAGGAAGGATATGGGAAGATCGCAGCAAACTGCTTAAGAGGCATCAGAACCGCTGTGGTTGGGGAGGTTTAGGAGCTGGCTGAGCTGATGCTGCTCAGGAATGGTTTCAGTGGAGCTCAGAGACTCAATGACCTCGAGGTCCCTTCTGTACCTGCTGTCCTAAAACTCCTCCCTTGACACAAAGACAAGGCCAACAAGGACCTGCCAGAGGATTCTGGCAGTCACTGTCTCCTTGCTCTCACTCATGAACTCAGTGTGATCCTGGTCAAAAGGCACCTGGACCAGGTCCCTGTTTGTGTTGGACCTGAGCACCCAGAGACGACCCCACAGAGAGACAGAAGAGATGCAGCCATCACAGCTAGAGCCTCGGCATAGCGCTTTGCCAGTTCTCACGCTGCCTTCTGAAGCCTTGGCAGGCCCCAGCCTGTGGGCAAGGCACTGCCAGCCAGCACAGCAGCTCTGCTGGCGGCTCCCAGGCTCTGCCCGCCCTCACCACACTGCTCCTGAGCACCTCCACTCCAGCCCTTTGGGAGAAGAGCCTCTACGCGGGGTCTGGGAAGGAGATGGACCCAGATGTAAGGTTCAGGGCAACACCCTCGGCATGGGCTCAACCTTCCTCTCCCACGACGCTGCCCTAGGTGCACACCGTGTGTAGAATATGTGCAGTTGGAGGCTCCACAAGGCAGTAGCACACAGACCCTGCCAAGATGGGCACTGCAACTCCATTTTCTCAGCGCATTGCTGTGCAGGGCCTACGTGGCCATGTCTGAGGGCTGCCCTGCATCTCGGTGGCTTTTGCTCGTGCCCTGGTGCTCCAGAGGTGGAGAGCTGCATGTTTGCAGGTGCCCAACCAAACTCCATATCCCAACTGCACATGTAACCATGGCAACTGCACATGCAAGTGGCAAAGCCTCGAGCTGGGCTAACTACAAATGCAAATGAAGCAAACACATGCACAATGCTAAAAGTGTGACCTCTAAATGTCAGCCTTTAACCATTTTGCGGACACCAGCTTTGGCGGTGCCCACCTGCAGCATGCGGAGCAGGAGGAGGTCTGCTCTGACAGGGACCTCGGGGCACCCAGTCCTGCGCCAGGGGTTGGCACAGATGCTCTGGTTCAGAGCAGGGAGAAAAGATGGCACGTGCATTTCCCAGAGCTAAGAGTGACCCCTGCCTTGGCAAGCCGCAGCTCCCTCTCTGGGGACACATCCACCCCTTACCCAGCTGGCAGATGCCCCCAATTCCACAGAGCACCCCGGTTTCCAGAGGAAGGAAGGTCCCACCAGGCTGATGCAAAGCACGGCCGGGGTAGGGGCTCATGGGGAACTGGCTCTGTCAGCTCTCCTGCTGCACCCATGCGTGCCTGGGGGCACCTCCAGCCCCTCTGCTGCTGCCTGGGGCTAAGCCAGCGGCAGTATTGGATGAGGCACCCTCAAAGGACGGAAGGAAAATCCCAGCATCACAGGGACTTCACGCCAGAGCCACCTCCCCAAGGGAGGTCCATGGCCTTGGGAAAGGCTGCCAGCAGAGGTACCGGGAGATGTCACCATTTAGGAAAGCATGATCCAGAAAGAGACTGGCTGGCCACAGGTTTTATGTCCCTTGTTGCTCCTCCCCTCCTCGCTGCTGACAGTGCTGGATGCAGATGGACCCCAGCGCTGACCATCGCCCACCACGCTTGGGGCTCCGTGGCTTCGAGCGCGACTGAGCCAAGCTCAGGCAAATGGCACCAAATCCAGCCACAGCACGCATCGGTGGAGCCACCGGCAACCCCTGCGCTCATGTGCCTGACCCACCACCCGGCTCAGGGACAAGCACGGCCAGCACGACAGAGCCCCTGTTTGACACCGAGCCCGCCCCGGGGGAGGCAGGGAATGCCCTTTTGCTCCGGGAGCCCAATGACTAATGTCATTCCCTACGCTGTGCCAAATAAACCGAGCCAAGGGGATCTCCTGCCTGCCCTTGACCCGGGGATGCTCACACCGCCAACCTCGCGCTGGGCGGCAGCGGGCATATCCTTACACCCCAAATAACCGACCCCGCCTGCGCCGGCACCCCCAGCATCTCCCTCCGCCACAGCCCCGGGGAGGATCCCAGTCCCTGGGGCGGGACAGCCCCCGCTCCCCGCCGGGCTGAGCCGAGCGGAACCGGGCGTCCGCGGGCGGGGGCCGCGCAGCTGAGGCAGGCGCACAATCCCCCTTTCAGCGCGTCGCCATGGCAACCCACCGGCTCGCCGCGGCCGCTCATCCGGCCCCGTTAACCCCCGCCGTTACCCGCCGCCGCCGCCGCGCTCGGCCCCGCCCGTTAACCCCCGCCGCGCCGCGCACCCGATGCCCGGCCCGGCCCCGGCCGCGCTGCCCCGGCACCGGCAGCGGGAGCGGGACCGGCCCGCGGACACCCCCGCCCCAGGAGCCCCATCCCCGCCGTGGCGGCCGGCCCCAGCCCCGCGCCGTGAGGCCGGGCCGGTCCCGCCCGGCCGCCCTCCCCAGTAAGAGCCACCGCGGGCCAGGCCGGGCCGGGTCGGGCCGGGCGGACTCACCGTCGGGGGCGGCGGCGCGGCTGGGCCATGCCGGGGGCGGCAGAGGCTGCTCCGCGCCCCGCGCTCCGCTCGGTCCGGCCCGACCCCGCACCGGGAGCGCGCGGCGCGTGCACGGGGGGGGGGGCGGGCGGGGGAGGGGCCGCACCGCAGCACCCCTTCGCTGCCGCCGCCGCCGCCGCCCGGTGCCGGTACCGATACCGCGCTCATCCGGCATCCCACGGCCGCGCCGCGACGCTGACCGGGCCCGGTACCGCACGGCCCCGCATCTGCACGAGCCCGGGTACTGCACCGAAGGGTTGTCGCACCCACCGGGCACCGCACAGTCCGGTACCGCGCCCACAGACCGCACCTGCACCCCCGCTACCCCCACACGGGAACCCTGCCCCGCGCACAACCGGCACTGCCCAGATACCGGCCCTGGGCGGGGGGAGAGGTAACCCCCACTGAGCCGACCGGGACACCCCCACATCCTGGGCACTCCACACCGCCCCAGCAAACGACCCCGCCTGTGGGGGCATCCCTGCACCATCCTGGGCATCCTGCACCACACCGAGCATCCTGCACCACCCTGGGCATCCCCACAGCACCCCGGGCATCCCTGCAGCACCCCAGGCATCCCTGCACCGCCCTGGGTATCCTGCACCATCCTGGGCATCCCTGCACCGCCCCAGGCATCCTGCAGCACCTCAGGCATCATTGCACCGCCCTGGGCATCCCCACACCACCCCAAGCATCCTCTTCTACCCTGGGCATCCTGCACCACCCCAGGCATTCCTACACCATCCTGGGCATTCCTGCACCGCCCTGGGCATCCTGCACTGCCCCGGGCATCCCTGCACCATCCTGGGCATCCCCACACCACCCCAAGCATCGTCTTCTACCCTGGGCATCCCTGCACCACCCCAAGCATCCAGAATCCTGCCCCACCACAGCCTGTACCTGCCCCAGCCACTCTCCATGGGTCCCTGCCACCCCCTGGCACACCCCACAGCAGCTGGAGCACCTCACGCCTCCCAGCCCTGGCATCATTCCCCGGGGGCGCGGGAGCAGCCCCCTGCCTCTCCCACTGCTCTGCAACACCCAAGTCCAGGGAGGATTCACCAGGTACCAGTACGGGATGTCTCAGCCCAGCCTCAGCCCTGGGGCCAGGTGCAGCCTTGCCCCTCATCACCCTCTGCCATGCACTGGGTGGCAGGCTCAGCAGCCACAGCCACAGCAGCACCATCCAGCAAGACCCAGCACCTCTGTCATTCTCCTTTCCTCCTAGCGTGCCCCCTTCCAGCATCGGAATGTTTATTCCTCCCACACACAGCCTCCTGGCAAGAGCCACCTCTCCCCCAGTCTGCCTCTGCCCACGGTGGGACTCTCTCTGTTTCAGTCCTGCCTGATGGGATTACAGAAATCATTTGAAACAGGGCATGGATTTGGGTCCTGCTGGATGTGTCTGCTCTCTGCATCTCTCTGCCATAGCCAGGACAGCATCAGCTGCGATGCCTGATCAAAGAGGACATGCAGTTACCAGTAGACACCTCCACGCTGAGCTGATCTGGGCAAGGGGAGCTTGGGCTCTGCCTCCCACTGCCAGAGCTGCAACCCAGACCCTGCCCAGGCTCCACAGAGTAGCCATAGCTTCCTGTTTGAGGTGCTCATGCAGCAGCATCTGAAGGGCAGGCATTTATTTTGGATCTCCAGCATGCCACCAGCACATGCACCAAGTTGGTGAACATGCAGCCGCAGGGAGATCCCTGCCCCGCAATGCAGGTTGGGCTCCGCCTGCCCCAGGGCTTTTCGGCAGCTGCTGCAGGGCAGGTTGGAGCTTTCCTGCCCCTCTCCCCCTCCAAGGGACTGCTCGCTGGTGGTCGGCAGCTTGACCAATCCTGATGTTGGCCTGCTATATGCAGGGTGAGCTGCACACTGATGCCCTGTGTGCCCTTGAGCAGAGAACATGGTCCAGCACCCTGAGGGATGGAAACACAACCCTGACCTGTGCCCACCAGGCTTCATCAGCCCTGAGAAGCATCCTGAAGGGGCCCCCGGATGGGTGCCGGGCTGCCCTGCAGCAGCTGGGGCTCCAGGATGGCTGTCCCACTGGCCGGCAAAACCAGGCCAGGATGGGGCAATGGTGCACGGCTGGCTCATGGCCTGCTCCCCACCATGGGCACTGCACAGGGAGGGTTGGGCGCTCACCCAGCTGCTCCACTCCCAGCTTCAGCTGCTTGAGTGGGCAGCAATCGATTTTCTCACACAAGACCAGCTCTGACGGTACCTGACAAGCTGCCTTTGCCCAGGGCACGCTCCATGGGGAGGAGGGGTGCCAGGCTGCCAATAGGGGTGTGTGTGGGGCACAACCTGCTCCTGCTCACCCATCACCCCACCCTGCTAAGCCTTGTGCAACCTGGGGCTTCCCCCCAGGGGTTGGGCACACACCATGCAGCATTACCTGCACGTGCCACTCGTGGATCCTGCTCAGGCACCCCAGCATCAAACACACACACCCCCACCCCAGGCCACAGCAGGGCAGTGGCGTGCGTTACCCAGTGAGCAGCATGTAATAAAATCCCCCCGCTGGCCTCTGACTCCGTCACAAGCAGCGTTTAGCCACTACTTGGAGCAGGAGCAGAAGGGCTGGAAGCTGTCAGACCTGCTTAAAACTGCCATGGCTCAGTACTAACGTGCAGCACAGCAGCAGCGGCTGCAAGGCAGGCAGCCAGATCGCAGCTCCCCACACGTGCCCTGTGCTGTGACTAGGTCTTGCCCTGTTGTCCCCATGTCCCCCTGCAGCCTCCTGCACCTGCTGGAAACCTCTGGGCAGCCAGAGCGTCCTGGACACTGGCAGCCCTGGGGCTGTCACCATGATGGAGCTCTGGAGTCCTGCTTGTGCTGCACAGAGTTGGCCTGCCAAGCTGCTGGCAGGGCTGGGGGGAGCCTTTTGCGGGAGCAAAGAGCAGGGGCAGCCCCGTTGCTGGGACATGGAATAAAGCAGGGTCCCCTGGCAGCAGGCACTTGTCCCCAGGGAGGGACAAGTCATCCCCTTCCCCCCAGGGAGGCAGAGGGGTCCCTGGGGCATTTTCATCAGATGCCTATACCCTGAAGGGCACAAAGCAGGGGGTCAGCACCTGACCCCGTGCTCTCCTGTTGCAGCACCCCAGCCCTGCGACGGCTGCCATGCAAGTGGCAACCCACCACACCCCTGCCCAGAGCCCTGCTGCCTTCTGCCACCGTTCTCTAGCTGCGGCAGAGCCGCCCTCCTCCCACCTCCGGCACGGCAGCGATGGAGAAGGCAGCATCCAAGATGAGCTGCCTCCTGGGGCTGGCAGAGGAGGGAGCCACTGGCCATGGCTGCACAGGCCAGGATGAGGGGCTTGTTCTGCCCAGAGACAGTGCCCAGCTGCCTGGGCTGTGGCTCTGCTGGCCCAAGGGCACTCCTGGCCCACACCCCAGGCAGGACCCCTCCTGCCTCAGTCACGGGTCCCTCCAAGCAGGGACAAGGGGGCACACCTATGGCTGCCAGCAGGGCTTCTACTTCTGGGGTCACCCAGCACAAGCTGTGGGCAAACAGAGCCCTGGGCCTTGGCCTCCCGTGAGGCACGAGGGACCGGGGGACCAGACAGGCAACTCCCCAGGCTGCTGCTCACACAAGGGCACGAGCATGAATGCACAGAGGCAGCCCTGCACACACATCTGTTCTCATTAACGAGGCTGTCACCATCATCTCCACCTTCCAACGCACCTGTGAGAACATGGCAGGAGCCTGGCGCAAGGGGGGTGCAGTTCGGGGACGAGCAGGGCACAGGGAAGGGGGGGTGGAAGGCAGCCCACACAGCTGCCCCCCTGCTCCCGGGGAGGAAGGCGCTCAGTGCCAGTTCTTGGGGCAGCAGACAGGACCCACTGCCCTGAGTCAGTGCCAGCCCCTCGCAGCAGCCCCTACACAGCTGAGAGCCAGAGCCCCGACATCCCTCCTTCCTCCCCATGCACTAAGCTTGCCTTCTTGCTACTGCCCACCCTGCAGAACTTTCACTTGCCCTTAGATTAAGATCAAGTGCATCTGTTTCATGAGTCCCTGCGCACCTCACCCTATCACAGAATCACAGAATGGTTTGGAGTGGAAGGGAGCTTAAAGCTCATCTAGTTCCAACCCCCTGCCCTGGGCAGGGACATCTCTCACCAGACGAGGCTGCTCAAAGCCTCATCCAGCCTGGTCTTGAACACCTCCAGGGATGGGGCATTGTCCTATCCCGCACAGATAGGACACAAAAAAGACATGGGTCACGAAAAGCTACCAGAGGGACCACAAATCAAATGGTCCACAAGTAAACTGCTGAGGAAGAATCAAAGAGAGGAGAGGGATGCTGATGATGGCAGTTTCCAGGTTCAACAGACAGCAGGAAATGGAGAGCACTAAGCTAAAGCAGCCTGCTGCAGACAGAGATAAGACTCCATGCCAGCAGGCTGCATTAGCCAGGTCGAAAGCCAAGAATGCAGCATGTCACCCAGCCGGAGAAAGCACCACGGCTGTGAGGAAGGAGCGAGCAGAGAAGCCTTGGTGCCTATCAGCAAAACCATGCTGCAATGAGAAGTAGTGTTGCGAGTGCACTTGGGCTGCAGCTCCTAGACTGCAGAGATGCTTGAGCATCTCAGTGACTGCTGGGGCCATGAAACTGGGCTTGTTGGGGCTCAGAATGGCCCTGCAATATAACCCCCTCTTTGCTTGTCCCAGCTCTGTCCTGGTGGAACATGCCATAGACTACTAGTAAGGCTCTTAATCAACAGACAAATCCTACAAAGCTTGTGCAAACCCCTTGCAAGTGTGTGAACACCATCTTATGAAACAAACAGGGAAGGAGGGTTTTCTTTCCCAAACCAAATTGTTTAGCCATTCACAAAAGCTGAAGACGCAGCCATTAGTTCTACTGAGAAAGAGATAAAGACCAGGTGTAGAGATGCTGCTGGGCTGTACTGGTAGGAGCGCTGAGGAGGAAAGGCAGGCTCTGAATACACAACTCCTTTTGCAAAGTAAGCTCTCTGTATTCATCCGAGAATGTCTGCAGTACGGGATTCATCTGGTATAAATAAAGTACAAAATTTTACAATGTCTTAATCATTATTTTAACAAAAATACTAAAAACTGAGTAAAAACTGAAACCAAAGTGGGAAGGGAGACTACCAGCCACAAGGGATAAACATTTGTAGAAATCGGATAGTAAAAACACTTTCTCTGTACAATAAAACAATCCTCCTGGCATCTCCCTGCGAGATGGGCAGCAGTGGCACTGGGGACAGAGGCCCAGGGGCAGAGGCTCGGGGCAGCCCCACGTTGTGGCTAGGCTGAAGAGCCCATATCTGGTCCACAGCGATGTCTCCACCCTGGATCAGGCTGAGGTGCCACAGATCAGTAGCGTCCAAAAGGGTTGTTGTTCTGCTGTGTCTGTGTATCTGTTGAGGTCAACACAGAGTTAAAACAGTCACAAGTTCTGGTTCAGAAAAAGAGATCTCTCTCCCCACATCACCAGCACAACATGAGGAGTGTGTTGCAGGCTGCAGGAAGAAGAAATAATAACTTTTATGGCACTCCCTGCTCTGCTCATTTGTCTAAGCCTTTGTGCAGCAGCACAGGCAGGACCCCACATTCTTTGAGAAAGAGACAGATATGCGCCAGTCCCAATCCTGAAGCTTCTCCAGAGATCTCTCCATCCCTTGTGGTGCAGCATAACAAAGCCCTGAAAGGTAGCAGCTAGCTGGGAGGATGAGTTTATGGATGAATTATTCCTGATTTTGAAAGAAAATCAGCCCTCTAAGATTGCACAGCACCTGCAGCCATACAAGCTGCTCAGACAGCTAGTGTCAAACACTCATCCTCAGGCACACCCAGAAACCAGCGTTAGCAAAGGTTTCAGAGACAGCTACCCTGGCTCCCCGTCAGTATCTTGGTACAAACGAAGGACATGCCCAAAGGACTTCCAGATGGCACAAAAAAAGGGCAGGAAACATGATGAAGTTGTATTCAAGAACCTCATGAACTTCCAGACTGCTGGGACTGATGTTTTGTGATGTACAGAACCCACAGTATACTTGGGTATTGTCCAATAAGTAAAGTTCTGTAGGTTTTTTTTTTCCTGAAACCACATCAACATGTTTGACCCTAAGTCAGACTAAGTAAAAGGAGACCAGTGTGACCTGGCTATCCCACTCTCCTTAACTCCGCTGGACAACAGCACATTCGGGGACACCCTGGAGCCTCCTACCGCAGCCTATCCTGGGCCCAAAGTATTCTTGTCCCCCTCCTACAGGCTGTTCTTGGTTTATGTCCTGCTTTCCACTCCATCCCAGACACTACAAATAAGAACTCCAGATGGTTCCTGGTAGAACTGATGCAAACCCAACGAGGGAGCATGGAAGCTGCATGCTGACACATGGCTGCATTGGACCCACGTATCTGTTCCATATAAAACAGCTCCGTTTGCTGTACAGACAGGATACAAAAATATGGTTATTCTGCTATATTCAGATTCTTATATGAAATCTTCCTACACTTGAATGTCTTGGCTGGGATCCTTGCACAGACTTGTGGTTTGTGAATCAGGCTAGTGGGAAACTTAGCACATTAAAACTTCTGGTTTGGGGAGGTTTTTTTTGGTCACAAAGACTAAGAATTTTCCATCAGGGAGCAAGTATAAGCACAATTTCCAAGCCCCCATTCCACATGTTATTACATGAGTGAAGTCTCACAATGCACTGCAAAAAAACCCAAACCTGTGCAGTCATCCATTTCTGGGCATTTTCATAGCATGTCTGCCATTTTTATGGCAGAAAAGCCAGCGAGGTGACAGTAAAACAGCAGGCCATTCAGAAGGGAACTGCACAGACACTGGGTTCTGTTTCTAGTTCCCCAGTGCAGATTACAGGAATACAGCACCAGACCAAACACCATCTCTGCCATTACACTGTCTGTGATTGCAGCCACAGAAGCCCCCAGAACACTACAAACACAGGAAGTGCGCAGCAACACTTCCCAGGATACCCTCCCTGCCTCCAGGAAGTCTTGTCCTGATCACAACACGAACACAGTATCTCTGGGTCATCCACCAAGCAAGTGTCTCATGATTATAGCCTCCCTGTGCCCCTCAGAGGTTGTCTGCAGCAGAGGAAATACCTCTGAATGCTTTAAAGCTGCAGACTGGATCCTTTCGGGAAAGCTGCATGCCAGCCCCTACAAAGGCTTGGCTCCCTCATCCCTCTGCAGGCAGCAGAGGGAAGGTCTGGAAGGCTGCTCACAAGCTGGCAAGCGCTGCCTGCCCTGCTGCTGTTGCCCCCTTGGGCCAGGAACTCTAAGTCCTGATGCCACCTCCCTGCCGGCATCATTTATGGCCTCAGACAGTCTGGCTCGGCCTTGCTTCCCTGCACCAGGGTACCTGCAATAGAAAACAGCAGGGAGGAGACTAGGGACAGGATCAAGAACACTAAAGCTTACTGGAAAGCTGCTGTTGAAGCTGTCGAACCAGAGCAGCTGTTTGCTGCTGCTGCTGTGTCTGCTGAAGGCCCTGGCGCTGGAACTGTAAAGAGAGAAACACAGTTATAGCCACACCACCTGGCTGGCAGCCTCAGCATTCACATAAACCCTGGGAAGTGGAGGGGAGGGAGAAGGGGGGGATGCAGGTGGAGCGCCGTTGGATTTGAGCTGGACTATCCCATCCCTCTGCCTCCGAGTGAACACTCACAATGGGCTGCTGGGGGGGAAGAGCCTGCATCCCCAGCCCCGGGGGCTGGCCCTGCGCCTGTGGCTGAGGCACTGTGGAGACCTGGGGTTGCTGCTGCGGCTGCGGCTGTGGCTGCGGCGGTGGCTGCTGCTGCTGTTGCTGTTGTTGCTGCTGCTGCTGCTGTTGCTGCTGTTGCTGCTGCTGCTGCTGCTGCTGTGAAGGCAAAAAAAGAAGGGACCATCAGGGAACTGTCTGGGCAATGCACACAGCAACAGGGCCCAGGAAGGGATGAAGGAGTAAGGACATTCCATGAAGTAACATACCCTCTTACACCATTTTCCTTACAGGTACCTAAATTACCCAGATTTCACTAGAACCCTGCCCCAGGCTGGGAAACGGCAAGAAACATGGACAGTTAACAAAGTTCTTCTGCAAGATGAGGAATCAGCAAATGGCAGGAAGAGAACTACGAGTCTGCTGGTCAGCTGGGGAACGACTAGGAGCAAACAAGATACAAGAATTGAAAACAACTAAGAGCTACTTCCAGAGGTTAGCTGGTTCACCTCCTTGCCTCAATACTGACTTCACTGAGTGTTTCATAGAATAGAATGTGTTGGGTTGGAAGGGACCTCTAAAGGCCATCTAGTCCATACCCCCCTGCAGTAAACAGGGACATCTTTAACTAGATCAGGTTGCTCAGAGCCTCATCCAGCCTGGCCTTGAATGTCTCCAGGGATGGGGCCTCCACCACCTCTCTGGGCAACCTGGGCCAGTGTCTCACCTCCCTCAGTGGAAAGAACTTCTTCCTAATGTCTCATCTAAACCCACCCTGCTCTAGTTTAAAACCATTGCCCCTCATCCTATCGCTACATGCCCTTGCCAACAGCCCCTCCCCAGCTTTCCTGTAGGCCCCCTTCAGGCACTGGAAGGGGCTCTAAAGTCTCCCAGAGCCTTCTCTTCTCCAGGCTGAACACCCCCAACTCTCTTAGCCTGTCTTCGTAGGAGAGGTGCTCCAGCCCTTGGATCATCTTCGTGGCCTCCGTTGGACCCACTCCAACAGGTCCATGTCCTTCTTGTGCTGAGGGCTCCAGAGCTGGACACAGTACTCCAGGTGGGGTCTCCCCAGAGCAGAGTAGAGGGGCAGAATCCCCTCTCTGAATCTGCTGGCCACGCTTCTTTTGATGCGGCCCAGGATGTGACTGGCCTTCTGGGCTGCAAGCGCACATTGTTGGCTCATGTCCAGCTTTTCATCCACCCGTGCCCCCAAGTCCTTTTCCGCAGGGCTGCTCTCTATCACATCATCCCCCAGCCTGTATTGATAACGAGGACTGTCCCGACCCAAGTGTAGGACCTTGCACTTGGCCTTGTTGAACTTCATAAGGTTTGCTCGGGCCCACCTCTCCAGCTCGTCCAGGTCCCTCTGGATGACATCCTGTCCCTCTGGCACATCGACCGCACCACTCAGTTTAGTGTCACCGGCAAACTTGCTGAGAGTGCACTTGATCCCACTGTCTATGTCATTGATGAAGATGTTGAACAGCACCAAACAGGTATTTACCTGACCTGTTCTCAAAATTTTCCCAGAGGTAGCAACAGAGCTCCTATACCCTCCCTACACAATCCACTACAGGTCACAATTACTCCTACTACTACAGTTTTCCCTAATCTCTACCCTGAATCTCATATGTTATGATTTAAGGACATTTCTTGTTCTACAGCCAAGGGACAAGAACAGATAAGGGTTTTTTTGAAGACAAAAAAATCTGGAGACTTATCTCTCCTCTTGTCTCTGCCTCTTTAACTTGATGCCCAGCTATTTCAGCCTTTCCTTCTCAGTCACATTCCCCAACTCTTCGATCTATCTTGCTGTCCTTCTCTGCCACTCATGGCAGCTGCTGTTGCACTTCAGTAAAAGGATGCAGATAAAACTGGATGCAGTGCTCCAACCTAGGTGTTGACAGAACTACTTACAGTGAGAAGAATATTCAGCATGTTGAACTTGGGAGTCAGCATATGCCCACAAATCTCAAGGTTTTTTCATTTCTCCTAATTTTCAGACGTTTCTCCCATCTGCCAATGTAGTTGTGCACTCTCTAGATCAACAGAAGAATTTCTAGCAGAAATATAAAGCTACTAAAAAACTCCCAAATGGTGATGCAAGGTACAGTTCTAATCACTGGCTCAAAAGGGTAAGGTTCAAACCTTGAATGGATTCAGAGAACAGACAAAAATCAAGAAAAGGAACAGTATCTTATGAAAGGAGGTTAGAAAAACCCGACCTGCTGCAAGTGCTCCCTAGGAATACATTGGGCAAACATCAGAGAGAAAGAAGAACCAGTGAACAACAGGACACATTGGACAATAACAATTGGATACAAGAACCAATCACAAACACAGGGATCAAGGATTCAACCCAAAGGGTGAGTTTCTAGAACAGCCCCCAAACTTCCATCTTAAACCAGTTTGGCCACCTAGGTTCATGAAATGGGTGCTATGACCTGGGTACACAAGAAAGCAGCTGACTGACTAAATGAGCCAGGACACACCTCTCCCAGTCTCACGTCCTACCTTCTTGCAACAGCTGACTACCAACCCATGCAAGACAAACCAAAAGGCCATCTGTCCTTTCTACATCATGCCAGTCAACTCAAGCACCAGAAGTCAGTTCTGCATCTGGTATGCCTCTGATAACGCAGCAGAAGTCCCAGTAACAGAGGAGTTTTTGGGCACTGCACTTTTTTTTTTTTTAGTCAACCAAGCGATGTCAGCTAAAAGCTGAAGGTATACATGAAGTTACTGAGGTAGGAGAAGTACTAGCAATTTGTCTGAGGCATATTCTTTTTCTAAATAGAAGTGATGGAGAATGCTAAAAGAAACCAAGTGAATAGTCAGGGGGTGCTACTCATCAAAAGGACTAAAAGCTGCTGACCATGCTACAGGCAGTCTCTTGTCCAGTGCAAGGCAGCAATTCTCAAATACAGCTGACTGCAGCTGAGGAACCACTGTCTCACTCAGGCCCCTCTCAAAACACAAAGTCTCAGCACTCTGTGCCATGTAAAGTCTCCCCATATTCTACAGGTTTGCTAGGCCTTGTCACAAGGTATGCAATTCACCAATTAACCCAAACCATTTCTGTGTTTCTCTGTCAAATCAATACATTTCTGTAAGTCCAAGAAATATATTCATATCTGTATATCACATAAGTACTTAATATTCATAAGACCATAATGCAAATCCATGGAATACTCACGTCTGTTGACACATGCCTGCGAACTTCTTTGAACCTATAGAATTGGGTCTAACAGCTTACTTTGGATCAGTTTTTTACCATCCGCTGTTAGATGTGGAGTACATGGACCGATTCACACCAGATTTCCTGCCATTGGAAACTGCAACCAACGCTTATTTTGATCTTGTGAAAACGCAGCTATGCCCCTATAAATGATCTTATAAGGGATAACCTTACCTGTTCTTGTGCAGACAGGGGGATATTCACTTTGTTTCTAGCTCCTGCAACATTTCTAAGATAGCTAGCTTTCTGCACAATCTTACGGGCTCAGCTGAAGCAGGAAGAGGTGCCACACAGGCCACAGAGGACTAAAGAGACCTTTACTGCTCCTAACTTCCCTTTAGCTCATGCTGGGTGACTGGAAAAAGGCAGTGCAGCAGATGTCTCCCTTAGAGCTGGCCACTCCTGATGAAGGGAGAACCGCTTCACCAATTATTACAGACAGCCCCCAACAGGGTTAACATCCTTCCTGGCACAGAGGAGCAGAGCAGAGCGTTGCCGACACAGAGGTAAGCGTCGCTGGACAAGTCTCCTCCAGCTCCAGCAGTCTTCCTCCTGCCAGCAACCACTCACCCTCAGCATCTGCTGCTGTTGCTGCTGCTGCTGCCTCAGGTACTGCTGCTGCTGCTGGTCAGCCAGTATCTGGCTAGGTCGAATTCCTGAGGGAACTCCTTGTGGACCCAAATGGTTCATCCCACTCATCATGGGGGTCTGCTGAATTGACTGGTGAGGAAATCTGTAAGACAAAAGGACAAGCTCATGAAGTAAAAGATTCATGGACAGCCAGCTTCTTTAACCCAAACCCAACTTCTGCCATCAACAAGATAGCCAGCCCAAACAACCCCTTGCAATCCATGCTTCCTCTCTGCAGAAGGGTGAGGAACACCAGGGCCTCTCAAGGGTTTCATCCAACCTGTTTTTCTAGAAGCCCTAAGTAACAGTCCTCAGTCCACTGTTCTGCATGGTTTTCCTGCTGGATTTACGTCTGCTCAGGAGCAGTGGAAGTCCCAGATCATAGACTAGTTTGGGTTGGAAGGGACCTTTAAAGGCCATCTAGTCCAACCCACCTGCAATGGGTAGGGACATCTTCAACTAGATCAGGTTGCTCAGAGCCCCATCCAACCTGGCCTTGAATGTTTCCAGGGATGGGGCATCCACCACCTTTCTGGGCAACCTCTTCCAGTGCCTAACCACCCTCATTGTAAAAAATTTCTTCCTGATATCTAGTCTAAATCTACCCTCTTTTAGTTTAAAACCATTACCCCTTGTCCTATCACCACAGGCCCTGCTAAAAAGTTTGTCCCCATCTTTCTTATGAGCCCCCTTTAAGTACTGAAAGGCTGCAATAAGGTCTCCCCAGAGCCTTCTCTTCTCCAGGCTGAACCCCCCCAGCTCTCTCAGCCTGTTCTCACAGCAGAGGGGCTCCAGTCCTCCCAGCATCTCCGTGGCTTCCTCTGGCCCCGCTCCAACAGCTCCGTGTCCTTCTGCTGTTGGTGCCCCAGAGCTGGAGGCAGCACTGCAGGGGGGTCTCCCCAGAGCAGAGGGGCAGATGCCCCCCCCGTGACCCTGCTGGCCACGCTGATGGGGATGCAGCCCAGGGTGCAGGTGGCTTTCTAGGCTGTGAGCGCACATTGTCAGCTCATGTCCAGCTTTTCATCCACCAGTACCCCAAGTGCTTCTCAGCAGAGATGCTCTCCATCTCCTCATCCCCAGCCCGTGCTGATACCAGGGGTTGCCCCAACCCAGGTGCAGGACCTGCTGTTAGGGTTGTCTGAGCAGAGCGGGGAAGCCCTTGAAGAAATACAGCTTATTAATATCCAGTAGAGTGGGAGGTACCTCTGTGTGTTGCCCAAGGTGTGCCCATAGCCAGGGGCCTGCTGGTGTACGTAGCCGCTTGGTCTCTGCTGCATCTGTCTAACAGGATCCACCAGGGCAGGATTAGAGCTGGGGTGGGAATTCTGATAGGGCTGGCCAGAATAGGTAGGAGGTACCATCGTGCCTGACTGGGAGGGGTGCTGCTGAAGGCCAATGTGGGAGACGTAAGGTGTATAACCCTGAAATGAAACAAACAGCCTTTACAAGTCACGGGGTAAGGTGATAAGGTGACAAAAGAGAATTTGGAACACAGGACATCAGCCTCCTGTAGATACTGTCACAAGGCTGCTCATCTCTGGGATTCAGATTCATGCTGCCCAGTAAACGAGGAGTGAGAGGAGTCAAGGTGTTTCAGGATTTAGCAGCAGAAACAAAGACGCTGCACTCTGCTGGAGCCAGATTCCAGTCTTACCTGTGGTCACTGTCACTTACCTGGGAGGGCTGCAGTGCTCCATAGGATGCGGTTGGAGCCATCTGGCGCACGGGCTGCTGTCCCATTATGCCTTGGCCCTGCTGGAAGGCAACAGAGAAACACTTTTTTCAACATCTCCAAAGGGCCAGACACTGCTGCTCTCTTATCTGCAGCTCCCACCAAAGCAGACAAGTAGTTTCACTGCTAAACCTACGAGGCTGCTGCACAGCATGCATCTGCTAATGACTTCTGCCTCACTCTGACTTGGGAGAAATAGGCTACTAACATCCCTACCACCCCACAGCCCCTCTCACAGATGTCCCCCTCTCACAGCCCAACTGCCACCGATGCCCCAGTGCACCTCACTGACAGCCTCCACCAACTGTTAGTGATGTTGGCCCACAAAGCAGGTAGCACAGTGCTGCACCAGAGGAATAGCAACAAGAGATGAGGTCTTTCTGGGGCAGAAACAGAGAGAGGGTTGGAGAGTTCTGGCTAGAAGGGACAGCCCCAGCAAACAGCTTGGGCTTGCTGTACTGTGGGGTCCAGCAACAGCAAGAGCACAGCTCTGACTTACCAACTTTGCTTGAAGCTGCTGCCTCAGTATCTGCCCCTGGGACACTGGAGGCTGCTGTCTGTACACTGCCGGCTTGTAGGAGGGGTCAATGCCCATCATGCTCCCCATCCCTGGAGGCAGCACACCACTATAGGGAGGACGACTCTGAACAAGTTTCCCCAGTGGCATGCGTACGGGCCTGTAGGATGTATCCAGGCGAGGGCCACCTGCAAGAGGAGAGAAACAGGTTGACTAGTCACATGCTATTGCTGAGCCTTGTAGCTCCAGAATGACTGTTCATCACTATACCTAGACATGACAGGCAAAAATGGTAAAGTGTAGGGAGCTGTGCAGGACCACCTCAGAGAAGGGGTTCTTATAAGAGGTTCCACAAAAAAGTGGAATCGCAATACAGTCACCTCTCCTGTGCACCTACCTGCTGGAAGAGGCTGATTCTGGGCATAGAGACCCACTGGTGATTGCCCATATGCCAGTCTCGACATAGTGCTTCCTGACTGGTGATGCAAGAGATCTGTAGGCATACCAACTCCATATGAAACCCCTCGGCTAGGGCCCAACACAAAATCCTGCAAGGAAAAAGGAGAAGAAAGATCAATGTGCACTGGGAATTCATGAACAGATGAAGACTATGAAGGGGTTGCAAAATCCACAGGAGGACGCCTGGGATGCTACCTGAGCTGGGCAGCCCCCTTCCCTCTCATCAGGGATTAAGAAAATATTTGCCCTGCCCCAGGCTAGAGAGAGCAGGATAAAGCCCCAGTACTCCCAGCCAAGAGGAAACACATCCCGTCTTCACCATTACACCACTCAGGCTCCTTGGGAAGACTCAGGGGAGTGCTCTGTGACCAGGAAGGGTGGATACAGGAGCTCCATAGCTGTTGGACAGTCAATTACCTCAGTTTTGCTGGCAGACTGGTTGCGTTTCTTGGTTTTGCTCTGTTTCTTCTTGCGTTCTTCAGTAGAGGTGGCAGGATTTGAGCTCGTTTTATCAGCCTTAGCTGGTTCCGCAGCTTTCTTCTCCGGCTCTAAAGCCACCGGTGTAGGAGGCTCTTCCTCTTCAGGGGGTAGCGGCAACGGCTCCAGGTAGTAACTGCGGGGCTTGGGTTTCAAGTGTGTGTGGTACAGAAGAAGCCTCTGCTGCTCCTCAAATCTAGACACCTTGCGATCCACCCGGACTGTCCCAAACCATCCCCAGGAGAGAGGGGCTGAGTGCTTTAAGCCCTCAAACAGATCCCAAGGGGAAATCTTCTGCTTTGTAGAGACTTGCAAACCCTTTAAAGCAAAAGGGATAAGAACCTCCAAGTCCCTGTTGTTTCTCCTATGAGGGCACAGGAAACACTATGCTTTCTTCAGGCTCTGTTCTACATGTTCCAGAAAACAGCCTGAACCTTACTAGTGGTCCCTGCTCTTCCACATGGCAAAGCAGTCCTTTCTAAAGGCTTCATCAACAACTGCCAGTCTCCTTCATCCCATCTCTGCCAGTCTTCTGCACACTGGCACTGCCCAGTAACTCGTATGACAGGGATTTTGTGTTCTCTTTATATAGCCATGTACAAAACCAAATTTTGAATAACTTCTCAGGCCATATCACCATGTATGGCCAAGCATTAACACACAGCTTTGCCCTTTTTGGACGTGGTTATGTGCCAGCTTGTCTGCATGCAGCCAGTCACTTCAAGCTCAGCAGGCTACAAGGTGCTGCATATAGATGCCTCCCAAGCTGTGTAGACTCAAGGCATCAGAGGACAAGGTGACACCTGCACTCAAGAGCTGTGATGCAGACTACAAAGCTTCACTTACCTCCTTCTTGAAGATGGAGTCAAATCCAGCTATTTTATTGCCTTTGGTGTCAATAAGGGATCCCTGAGGTTCACAGGTGATGACATCTCGGGTCTGCTTGGGAAGTGGCAGTAGCTGTCGCACCTTCTCCAGGCTGTCAGATTGCCGGTCCCCCAGCTCTTTCTGCACCAGGGGAATAGAGAAGCCTTAAAGAATCGCTCAGGAAAAATCATCCAAAGCCCACCCGTGCCTCTTCTGGTGTCAACATCCATCCCTGCACTGTCTCTCACTTTTGCATGCTTCAGTCCTACAGAGCCATTGGGAACAACCTCACTGCTTCATCCAAACAGCAGCAACAGGACACAGGTAAATCTGCATAGCTGGACAACCACGACACAACACACACCGCTCTCCATACCAGGCCTAGTGCCCCTCACCCTGAGTTTCTTGACAAGATTCATGTACGCCCGCTTGTTCTCCTCCATGCTGCCCTGAGAAATGCTGGACATATCAGCAGCCAGGGTGCCATTGATGAGAACACTCAGCATGTCCAACACGGTGGTGAAGAGCTCACTGTTGGTCAAAGCAGAAAGGTCAAAGTCACCTGAAAAGCAGATATAAAGCCTCTGCCATCATAGCAACACCAAACATTATTAGATTGCCGAGAATACTGCCTACAGTCAGAAGCACCGAGCGCTCTTCAGACTAACCTCCCACGCTAATCCTTCTTTTGCTTATACACCACAGGGTGTTCACACTTGAGTCAAGTGCAGTATCGCAGATTAAGACTGGCCTCCTGTCTATCCATTCAGCTTCTCCAAAAAGCAGGTCCAGACTCAGCTCTCCCCTGCTTATCTCTCTGCATCTCAAAAGCCAAATTTGCTCTGGATATGTCAGAGTGCACTTGAATACTAGGATTGTAGGTTGCTATTGCTAGGTTGTAGCCTGTTATTACTCCGAAGTCTCTTTTGACTGCCACAGTATTTCTGACAGATTGTCTAGAGAGACAGCTAGCTCTCATCAGAAGAGGGGCCATGCTAACAACTGCCTCCCTTGGGAAGTGTATGGATCAGAAGCCAGCCACAAAGTTACTTGTTTGACTGCATGTCCACGGTGCCGCTGCTGATGATGTCCAGGAGAAGGACAGCCCATTCAGTTGTCTGCTGTGTACTGCGTTGCACTGTGTCAAACATTCCCCCCACCTGGCAGAGAAAAGTAGTTTATTCACAAGGACACCATGAAGAAACACAAAGATTTAGAAGCGAGAAAGAAGCCTAAACTCCTACTGAGAGCTGCAGGAGACTGCAGTCAGCAGGACAAACCTCAGATGCAAGTAGTAGTGCTGGGGACTGCAAAAGCATTGAAATGGGAAGGCACATCTCCAAAACCGAGACCAAAGCTGTGGATTTCATCCTGATGAAATAGAGCAAGGGAGTTTTTCCATGCACCCTGTCCCACTCAGGGCTCAAGACCTAGAAGCAGCACAAGTGCCTCTCCTACTTCCTTGCCTCAGGACATAAATAGCCCCTCCAGTGTGTGTGTGTGTTTTCAAAAAAGGGAAAAACGGCAGACAACTCTTCACCCCATATCGTTAAGCTCTTTTTCTCCAACTGCTCACCAAATTCAGCCGTAGTTTCAGGGCCTCATGCATCAGCTGCTTGGCTTTGCAGTCATCTTGGTACTGATCTTCCCGCCAATTAGTAACAATCTAAGAAATTTAGAAGACAGAACAGACCTCACAAGCTATACACTGAAGTTTATTGAGAGCAGCTTGTACTGCCTATTATCCATTGATTCAGACTCGGTCAGCTCAAGCACCCTATCCCAACCATGGTAAGATCTTTGCCTTACTGAGCATATAATCAGTCAGACAACACCCCCATGGACATGCCCAATAGCCTGCCTACTGGTGGAACAAGCCCTTGAGCAAAGTGAGGGGAGAAGCAAGAGACCTACCTGCTGGACCTGACTGTACAGAGAGGTGAGGAGGCCTTCCCGCTGCTCATCCTGTCCTTTCAGGCATGTTAGCACCAGTGACAGAAATGGCTGCTGGCTCAGGAGGGACATGCTGCAGAGAGAACAAAGATGGAGCTACACTGCCAGGCTGGAGGATCAGCACAGCAAGCATTGCCTGCCCTTTCCCCAGGACTAACCTCTTCTGCTTCTGGCGGTCCCGTTCTTTGCGGGACGATGACCCCAGATGTTGTCCTTTCTCCAGTTCTTCTCCAGCAGCTTTCAGCACATGGCCCTGCACTGATGTTGGAAGCTTGGCAATCAGAGGGGCCACCAGCCACACTCCTGATCTCTCCAGGGAGCTGAGACAACACAGGGGAGAAAAGCAGTTTGCAATCCAACCTATGATTCAGACTCATCTACAAGACAGCTGCATGCTGGGACTACACCTACCTGAGGATGGGTTTGGATTTGTTGCTGGCAGGTGCAGCACTTGCCGAGCTACTGATATTGTTGACTCCATTGCCAGCAGAGCTGGTCTCTGCTGACTGCTGGAACACCTCAATGGTGGCCTTGGCTATATTTTCTAACAAGGAATTCATCTCCTGGAGATAGGGAAGAAAAGACTTCTCTGAGAGCACCCACCGACAGGGCTCACATATTTCAACACAACTCAGTACAAACCCAGTTTGCCAACTTCCTCATGGCTGCCGCTCTTTTGGCCTCAGACTCATCACTTCCTTCTCATGCATGGCTTTCACAGGCCTGACTCCCTGCTTGTTTACTCTCTCCTTATTCACACTTCTGCCAGGCCACCTCCCCACCACCTCAGAAGCAACCACTTCAACACCAGCAACACACATCCCTGTATGGTCCCTCTGAGCAGAAACTCACGTTGTTTGCTGTCTGCTTAATCATGAGCTGCAGCTCCAGCGAGGACTGCCTCATGGTCCACTGGTCCAGATTCTGCAACACACGCACACATACTTCATACCAGTCCTTATCTCAGTTCAAATTACATAAACCCACACCCTCAGCTCCCATGACAACGAGTAACAAACCCCTCAGAGGGCTGTATTTTGGACAACCCCACTCTAACGCTACACTAGGCTATTACTAGGACGCTCTTAGATTCTGCCAGGAACCTGCACCTGTAAGATGCGTTTAATTCTCTGCCGCTGAGGATTTTCTCCTTCCTCATTGTCCAGCAGCCGATGTGGATAACAAATCAGCTGCATCAGCCTCTGGGCCTGTGTGCTGCTCAGGACAGGATCCTGCAAGTCATTGCTGTCTTCACAGAGGGACTTCAGACATCGCTCACCTACCCACTCCTGCAAGACGAAGGCAGAGTCAGCATAGCCAAACTGATGTCCGATTCTAAACCAGTGCCCCTGCTTTTAGTCTCAGAGAGACGCAGGGGACACATCAAACTCATAAAAACCTTATTCATACACAGTTATGCCTGATAATTGTTTCTCTTCATAAACTGTACTATCTTGATTCAGCAGGCGTCAAGCACAGCACAGCAATCACAACAGAGGAAGCCTCAACTTTGACAAGTCAGCAGTGGTGAAACTGCTGTTTCTTTTGGTAAAATATTGGTATGATTTAATAGTACACAGTCACTGCCATGCCCAGGCTCCATGAACAACGTCGCTTGGGCTCAAAAGATCAGAAGGGATCACTTAAAATTATTTGGTCTATTTCCTGCACAACAAAGCCCTAGAACTGTCCTAAATTAAGTAACTCAGGGCTGCAGCTGAGGCTAAAAACTAGAACATGTCTTAAGGAAAAGCACACCCCTTAATTCTCAAATAGGGATGGAAAATACACTGCCATCTTTAGTAAAAAACAATGACTTTACTTCTCAAAGCCTGGAAGGGGGAACAACTGACTGCACACAAGCCATTTATAAAGTCACAAATCATGAGGAGAAGGGAGACAGAAAACTACCACTGTCAACCTCTCAATTTCAGTTGGTGGTGCCTAAATGCATTATAATAATAAAGGCAGGAGTTTCCAAAACAAACATGAGGTAGGTACTTCTTCACACAATTTACAGTTAACTTGTAGAAGTCATTACTGCAGGATTTTTTCATATTGAGAACTAATTAGGCAAATCCATTAAATTAAAATCTACAGAGGACTGCTATATAAGCACTTCTGTAGCTGCAGAGCAAGTCTGATCAGAGAATTCTTCCACTGAGAAATGACAAACAGAAAAGAGAGGAGGATCCAGTTCACGAAGCACAGGGGCTGGGGAACAGTTCCTCTCAGCAGCAGACAGCACTCTAAGTAGAGCATAAAGATCAGAAAGGCTAAACCTCTGGTTTGAAATCCTGGTGAAACCACAGTCTAGATCTTCAACTTCATCCCAGATGAAGTTTCTACTTTGACAATACACGTGATCTGGTCATATCTCCCAAGCCTACTGCATTTCTCCCCTTCAGTGTTGCTACATCATAATCCCTTGAGGCTTCTCTTCCTTAGGTACATAACATGCCTATCCTTGGGAAGACACTTTTTGTCACTTGCTCAGCTTCCTACAAGAATTCAGACGTGTCTCTGATCCCCTTTATTGGTATAATCTCACAAATATGTATGAAGTGAATTACCATCTTCAACCTTGAGAAACTTCTAGTCTCTCTCTCTGCAACATTTCCTTACAAAACAGCCACTGCCGCAGGCTCCGTATTACTGAAGCAGAGCCCCTCATCTGCCTCTTCACAAGAGGGCTCTAAGAACATGTTTTCCAAGAACTACGGACAACTCCACCATCCCAATCATCAGATTCAGGTTAGCACCTTTGACTCAAGCCTCCCTCTTGGTTCCCACTGTGGTTTATCACAGCTCTTAAAAATTAACCTTTTCAAAAGGCCAGTCACTATTACTTTTATTACTTTAAACAGGCTAAAGGGCAGACCAGCAACTACGTCATGATCATCTGCACCTAAGAAACTTTTAACTTAATTTTATAATCCGCTCCTTCTCCCCACCCCATCATGATGAAGTCTATTATATAATATACACCTGAATACAAGATGCAACATTTGCTGAGTTTGAGAAATCACAACTTATAGGCTCAAGGCATTCTACAAACATTTCAGAATTGATAGTGTGAGTTCTGCAGCATCCACCACTCACACTGAAGGTGCTAACATTAAACACATAATTTTACCAGCCCTTCACAGCTGCAGGAACCCTGCAGAAGCTCCAGCACAATTTGGTGGTACTCACTGGGGTCTACTAGAATGCTCACTCCTACATAACCAGTGCTGCCAACAATTGGTATAAGCAGTGATACCTGACCCTGCTACTCCCTCCTGTACACACACACGTACGCTTTCTACCTACTGTGAGTCCTTTCTACATAGACTGGGATCAGCAAGGGAATATCTACCTCTGTCAAGTTTCAGTAACACCAAGTACGTTGAATTTATGCTTGTAAATAGGTGGCTCCAATTCTTCTTTGATAGCCCAGTAACATTGCTATACAGTGAGCCAACTAATAAACAGCAGCATCACAAAGCATGAAGACAACATAGCACTAATGTGTTGTGTCTACACATTAGTAATACAGAATACAGGTTCAAACTGTAACTCTGCATCTTTCCAGTTGACAGAATAAATTTGCAACCAAGGCTAAGGACACCCTTCAACACTGGTTTTCATACAGTAGCGGTTACAGCCACTCCACTCTGCAATCAAGCACCTTATTAGCCAGGTTTCAGTTCCTCAAATGTTCATTTTCCACAAAGGAACAGAAATACTGGTACTGTCAGATTAGGCTAAGCAAAAGATTTTTGTTGTTGTTCCTTTAATTAACTAAACAGGGCACTGCAAAGCCCAGGGATACATTAACAGCCTAGCTGCAAGCAACACTTAAACTGCATTCTGAAAGGCACCATTTATCACTTCAAAAAGCTGTCTTTCTCATGTCTTTCCAGCACACATCTCAGCAAACCACTCCCCAAACTCACTTCCTTGGACATGAGCCCTGTGCTGCTGCCAAAGCAAAGGGGATGTGCAGTCCCTGCATACTGCAACACCTAATTCTTGTCAACTGTTTGCCACTCTGGTTTTTTTTTTTTGCTAATGGCGAGCAAACCTTAGCGCCATCACGTGGCAGAACCATTGCAGGTTCTTTACTGATGTTTCAAAGAAATACCTGTCAAACCCAATCTGCAGAAAGTCACCTGGGATGTATCTGTCTGCAGAAGGGATAAGGACAAACCTAGATGGGACAGACTCACCTGTTGACATATACTCCTTAGTACATACTTGGCATAAATATCCAAGCTAGCTGTTTCTACAGTTACCACCCGACCACCAGCTTTCCTGGTGCCCAGCTCATCATCCATGAGATCATCGACACCTCCAGGGTGGGAAAAGCCAGAGCCTTTCAGTTCTGCATCTCCTACAAGAAAAGCATATGTGTCACTTAATCATCAATGCTAAACCCAAAGCCTGACCCACAAAACACCTTGAGCTCTTGTAAACTCTCTCTGCAATCAGTGATCTCTGCAACTAAGAGATATGAAGCACGCTCACAGCTCAACCAAAGAGCTTTAGACAAGCCACATACCCAACCAAAACAGACCTCCTCTGACCTTCTGTACAACCAAGACATGCAATATAGTGCCTTTCTCCCAACCCCTCTAAAAACACATTCTTACAGGTCGAGGCTAACACAGGTACACACCCAGGACAAAGACAGCCTTCAGCACTGCAAAGACTGCTCCATCCACAATACGATTCTGGGAAGCTGCCAGTAAGTGTCGGTCACACGAAGAGCGGATTCCCACCGTGGGTTTGTCTGCAAAGAGGACAATGGGGAAGGGCAATACCCAGCGAGAAAGGCGCAGGCTCCAGAGCTGCCTGAATTACATGCCAGCCAGTACCACAGCATCCAGCTCAGAGAATCCTGAGGCTTTTCCCAACCGTAACACGGGCTCCATTTAATTAAGTTTCGCAAAGCATAGCGCCAATCACGCTGTGACAACTGAACCATGAAATCCAAATGGGGAGCAGTGCCTGTGTCATGAACTCCAGGCTCCAACAGCACCCTACTCTAGACTACCGTCTAAACCTCTATGTCTCTAAACCTAGGCTAGGTTTAGAGATCTGAGCTATCAGGATCCTGATGAGGAGCCAAGAACAGAGCTTCCTGGACTGTTTCCACCATCAGACAAAAAGGGAGTGCTGCAAAATAGCAGCTTCTGGCACCACGTTAAGAGGCTATACAAAGCTTTAGACATAAAAAAAAAAAAAGAAGTGATCGTTATTTTAATGGCTTAGTGACAGCACGGCCACCTCTACTGGCTGGTTTTCCTGCCTCCAAGGGCCTCCTTCCCAACATGCCTGGCTACCACGGAGTGACATAAATGGAAGGACGTTGTTCTTTGTCCTCTGCAGAAAGCAGTGTATCAGGCTTTGCGTGCTTTATTCAAAGCAAGCAGGTCATGATCTCTAATCATAGGGTCCAGTATCTCTTTTCTTGACGTGCAAGAACCTCAGTACTATCACAATAAAGAAAGGCTCTACTGTCATTCACTTACTGCCATCTTGCTGGCATGGGTTCAGCTGCGGAGTCTTAAACAGATGGAGTAAAATCCGGCAGGTCAGACGTGCTCCTGGTTCCGAGTCCTGTTCACTGCAGGCTATGTAAAGAAAACATTCAACTGAGATTTCTTAAGTGCTGGGACAGCTGACTCTCAATCCAAAAGCTATTCACAGTGCACTGCCCTGGAGCAGACAGTTGAGAAGCTGCAGCAGCCTTATTGTATTTACAAATATGGAGCATGTGCAGTAATTAACATGCAAGTGAGCAAATCCATCCTCAATGACATGCACTGCATTCTGCCCACTCCATCTTCCCAACTTCATTCTGTCAGAGTCTGGATGCTGCAATCCCCAGAGAAAAGTTAGGTACACTGGTGGCAGAGTAACAGCAGAGTGACCAAGGCACTGCAGGCCCAACTGGTCGGCTGGCTGCTCTAGCTGAAATGCTGAGCTGAACCGTATTAGCAGTAGGAGGTGTACTGATGGAGTTCAGAGCTGAGTACACTGGTCAGACAGCGTAGCTGGTAACACCTCTCTGTACTTATTTCAGTTTGCACACAAACTCCAGCGAGCAAGACACTGAAAAGCCTCAGCACAACCAGTTTTTGATAGAAACCAAAAGGCCAGAAACTCTCTAAAGCAAAACAATACATTCTTAAGTACCATACTATAACAGAAGTATTGGAGGCATGTTTCGTAAGTATAGGGTTCACAAAGTATCCATTAAGCACAAGCCTTTCAGCCAGAACTGAGACTAAGCCCAGCTTTCTGCAGGGATGCACTTACCAGCATTAAGAAGTGAGGGGATAGCAGCACAGCGAATCAGGTCCTCCAGCAGCAAGCACTGCCGGGCAATGAGAATGGCAACAAAGGTGGCCAAGGAATCATGGAAAGATAAGTCACTGACCTGGAAGAGAGAAGATCAGCCAGTGATCACAACAGCCTCTGCCTCATTCCCTCTGTCAGCAATTCCTCAGCTTGCCTAGGAGCTGGCGGGGGGGGGAAGGGGTGGGGCAGGTAGAAGGGCCCACAACCCCAGGTCAATGTCCATGAACAGCCCAGGCTGCAACAAACACCAAAAGGTAGCCCCGGCATTCAAAGCCTGTCCCCTCAGAAGACAAAGCCTCCATCCCTTGTTCATTTCTGCCTTCTCCCAAGGGATCCCTCCACTCTTGCTTCAATTCCTTTTCCCCTTTTGAATGTTTGCACTTGCATCAACATTGCAGAGGAGATCATTGAAGCCACAGGTCCCATTATTGGAGGAACAGCACAAAGCTTTGAGCACACCCAGCCACTCGGCGCTTAGAGACTTGCAGTAACCAGTTAGCTCAGCACACAGGATAGCAATGTCGTTCACCCTGTTAAACAATGACAAAAGCAGAGGGTCAACTTTGCTATTCACGCACGCCATCAGGCCATTGATTCTTTAAGGGACCCCAGCCTTGGCTCCTTCTTCCTCATACCTCAAGACAGCCAAGGAATGGCAACTGGCTTTCTTACCCTCACCTAAAATATTACTATCTCAATAGAAACGTGAAAGCTCTTCCTCTCACCTGTCTGGATCGTGGTGTCCCACACACACATGCATAAGTGCATTACAGACAAAACTGTAGCGGTTGGCTGGATTTTCATTGAGGCTCTTGCCCAGGTTGGTGTATGTAAAGTTATGTGCAGATGGATTTTCAATAGTGTCAATCATGAACTCTGGTTCCCACAGCATGTTGGAGTCAGATGGCTCAACGTTGCAGTAGATTGTGTTCTTCACCTTGGAGCAGAAGTCACTAAACAGGACAGGAAAGAGAGATTAGGAAAACAAAAAACTAAGCTTCCACTGAACTCTGATAAGCAAAGCAATCCTGTGCAAGACAAGCCCTCCCTGGGCAAGGACAGGTGGAAACTCAAGATCACTGCGTACAAAAAAGAGTGAAGCTGATTCTTTGTTGTGGAAGCACCTGGAAGTTACCCATGGGCTCAGCATAGATGCATGGGAATGGCTAGTCCAGGTCAGACTGGGGGAAACACCAACTGTCAGAACAGCTGATGTCCAGAGAAGAGTTTAAGAGCAAGGCAGGCACGTGGCAATACTGTTCCAGCATCCTGCCCCATCCTGCTGCAACTTAGGGCTCACAGATTTTCAGAGTTAAAGATAATGCTCTCCCCAACAGATTTTCCTCCTGCAAATTTGTCCACCTACTTTTTGAATCCAGTAGATTTTTCATGTTCACAACATTGAATGAGTTCCATGTTAAGTCTAAGAACTACAAAGTTCATTCTTTTGTACTGAACCTACTATTTGTTATTTTCTATTCATTCCTTTTTGTGCTCGTATCGTAAGACATATTGAACATTCAGTTTTTCTCTTTTGTGGGGAGGAGATTCAGTTCCTCGTAAGTAAATTATTCCAAACCTCTGGTCATCTATCCACTCACCCTCCTTTGGGCCTAACTCTACATGCTTTTTGGAGTCTGCTGCCCCAATCCACAAGGCACAGTTGTACCAGGACTTAAATGGTGGCCTAACGATGCTCTCTGGTCTGTTCTCCATTCCTTTCCAAAATAATACCTAACATTTAATTTGCTTTTTGAACTGCTACTGAACACTATGATGACATTTTCAATTATGTATCTGTTACAATCAAAGATTCTTTATCCAACCAGGAATATATATCCATCACTACATAAAGTTTGGAAGGGAACAAGGTCGGTCCTACGTGCATCATTTTATGTTTAACAACACTAAACTTCATCTGCCGTTTTATCGCCTGGTCACCACCACTGCACCCTACTACAACAATCTGCAGCCAACTTCTATTATATGCTGAATAACAGTTATATGAAAAGTTCTGAGACCACTCATACAACTTGTGATGCATAGAACAGCACATGAACTAGCAGAGTCCTATAGGACTCACTCCTCAGGGAGGGATCACCCTCAAAATACAAACTCCTTCCCACTCCTTGTCTCCATTTCTAAGCTATTGTTTGCCTGCTAGAGGATATTCCCTTTTATCTGTGGCGTATTACTTTAAACCCTTGCCGAACAGCTTTTGGGAATTCAATGATACTCATATCAGGATTCCCATTTCTGTATGACTCCTTCAAGGAACCCCAAGGCACCTGTGACCACAGCACTCCCTCTTGCTCTCAATTCAGACCAGAGAGAGACTTCAAAGGCTCTCAGCGGCCAGTTTAGCCAGCTGACACCAAGGCATGAGCCACTCTCACAGACCCTCAACGAGGGGTAACACCGAGGGCTAGACATTCCTGTGCACTGGAAACACTCATAGGGAGCAGGAGCTGTGAGAGAAGACAGAGTGAAGTTCTGTGAAATGGGGCTGTCAGGAGAACTATGCCTTCACAGGATCACCTAAGCAAAAAGCCAGGGAGATCTGTGGACTCCAGCTCTGGGCCACTAAGGGAGGAGCTCCACAAGGACGTGGTGGGTGCACAGTTCCCAAGAGAACTGCAAAGGGCAGAAGGCCACAGAGTAAAGTAAGCCCAAGGGGCAGAGCCTGGGGGCAACATCAGCAGACCAGATCCTGAAGAGCCAATAGGGGCAGAATAAGGATAAGGACTGCAAAGCAGCACAAGGACAAACCCAGAACCAAGCAGAGCAGGTTCAGAAGCAGTCCGAGGATTATTAGGGAGCTGAGCACAAGCAGAGAACAACCATTAGGATGAACTGCTCGGTCATCAGAAATTGGTAGGAACAGGCCTCTCTACTTCTGTCCTCTAGGAGTGGGCTAAGAACAGACTTGTGGAGGTGCTGAAGGTAATTTACCAAAAAGAATGTGATGATCTAAGAGTCAAGATTATACACGGGGTCATTACTGCCTGTAAAACAGGCGCTACTCCCAAGACTTCAGTTCCCCATTGAGAGGATCTCAGGGATGGTCCCATCAAACAAGATCACAAGCAAAGCTTAAGAAAAGGTGCTATATTGGTCAGCATCCACTGCATCCCACCTGTCTCAGACTCACCTAAAGAGCTCCCCAAATTTACTTTTGAGGTGACTGCAGGAGGTATACAGGTCATAGAGATAGGCCAGGATACAGCGTTCTGCTGAGGAGCCATCTGAGCGGTTCATGCCATGTTTCACCACCCCACACAGGCTGTGTAGAGACAAAAAAAATGCTGCAGCAACAAGGAATAAGGAATAACCTCGTAACATAGATATCTTCCCGAGCTCACAGCAACAGTGCTCACTGGGTAACATATCCTGTCCCCTGCAAATTCTGTGAGCTGAACCCTCAAGCACAAAGTTTCCACCTTTTAGGAAGAACATACATATATCCCCCTGGGGTCTGCCCCTCACAAGACCCCAGAAAATAGGTTACTTCCTTCCACATGGTGAGGGGAAGATTTTCTTACCCTTCAAAGACCTGAGCCATCTGGTCCTGGTTCAATATAAGGCAGGAGTGGTAGTGCCGCAGCACAGCCACGATGCACAGGCACAAGCTGGTGGTGTAGCTGCCAACAAGGTCGGAGGATTTCAACAGCAGTTCTGCCTCCACCACGCTCAGTTCATTCAGCAACTGTACCCAATGACAGAAAAACCCTTCAACAGCCACAGGGGTAAGGTATGGTCAGAAATGGAGCAGGCACACTACACCCACAGCCTATAGGACCTGCCAGAAAAGGGACTAGCAGGCACTTTCTGCCTAGAGATGTACCCCTGGGACAGTTGGCACCCCATACTTAGGCACAATGTCTCACTCGGGCAGTACAAGGGGCTGTCAGTGCTTGGATATCAGAGGGTGATTGCAATATGGCCACAGATAGCAGCAGGCAGCTTGTTAGGTCCATCAGCGACCATAGCAAGGCTTCAAGAGACACCTGGCACAGGCTGCAGAAACAGCAACAGGATTTTAGCAGGATCCAGAAGGCAGCCTGCACTGCCACGTGCCAAGGATCCTTCCAGGGGAGCGAGGTGGCATAGCTGCCAGAGACAGACAATCCCCTTCTCACTCAGAACAAGGCCCTGCTACAGCCAGGGACAGAGATGCAATGCAAGTCCTTTGGAGACAACCCTGAAGCCTTTGGAAGAATAATCCTCAGAACAGAATATGTAAGACTACTGGCCACAAACAACCTACTCCTAACAGCTGCAGCCCAGGAGCACTGCCATGACCACCTAATCTGACCACCTTCATGACAGGTCAGAGGGTCACCAATGATCCCAGGAGCAGCGCAGCTATCACAGCACAGATTTGCTGTCTTTCAGGCTGATGATACCCTCCCCAGGAAGCGTTTGAGCACACTGCACTTACCTGGATGGCAAAGTCGATAAGACCACTGATATTGAGTGAATACTCCATCAAGTCAAATATGAACTGCACGTGCTGTACCAGAGGCAGGTGGTATGACATTCCCAAGGCAAAGCTGGTGATCTGTTCCAAGACATTGCGAGATACCTGCAAGTGCAAGATGACACAAAATACTATCTTCCCTTGCAGAAGTCCCTCAGCAGGCCCATCTCCCTCTCCCTCCAGGAAGCTGCTCTCAGTAACGTAAAGGGACACAGTTAGGGCCCAAGAAGGACAGCAGTCTTGAAAGTTTCATACCTGAGATGTGACTTGGTGCTGATCAAAGTGAGAAAGGTGCTGGAACTTTGCAAAAATATCTTCAGCTGTTGGGAATGCTTCTGGCTTGCTCTTTTTCCTCTTCTGTCCTTCCTCTCCACCTATCAAAGTTGGGAGGATCAGAAAATAGTATTAGGTACGCTACCTTCCTCATCAGAGGAGGACGAGACATCAGCCATCAGCACCTGCTGGTCCCTCAGCAAAACCAGCCCCTGCCATGCAGCGTAGCCAAAAAGCCTGAGTCCCAGACCTTATGCTGATAAGGATCATCTTGAATTCAAAACCATAAACTGCTTAGGAAGGAATTCCTAACCTGAGAATAATAGCAGGGTTAACATCTAGTTTATTCCAAATGAACGTACTCCTTGAAAGGAGAAAATACTTTCTCTCTCGATTTAGAGGTACACTGATTCCCTGATGAAAACAGATGTTCTGGATTGGAGATGTTCAGCCTCAAAACTTCTTTGTCAGATCACCCCCATCTTTTAAAGAATCATCTTTCTACCACATTTCAAGTTGCCTTTCAGGAAGCAGACTAAGAGAGAAAAACAATTGTAGCCAGATTCTCAGATGATGGAAGTCAGAGGCTTTCTATTGATTTTGACACAGCTATCCAAATTACGCATCCTATGCGTTTAGCATGTGCCCCAAGCATAACAGTACGCTACATTTAATCAAGGTCTTTGCTGAATATGCATAGGCAAAGTCCTCTTTGTTTCTTGTGCACAGATCTAAATGCAAGAAAATAAAATCTGAAAAGCCAAAGTTTTGGCCATGGTCTCACTCTGAACCTTTATAAGACTTAATCCTCCTATGAAGAAGAGTTCAATTAAACAGATTTTGTCAGCAGGAAACCAATTGTCTTACTTGCTGGTTAGTCTGTTTGAGAACAGAGCACCACTCCAGACTCTCAGTGACTGATACAGCTTACCAGGCACTGTAGATTATATAAAATCCTTTCACTGTGAGACTTCAGACAAAGGAGCCAGCCAACTGGAAAGACGCTCCTACTTCAGAAAGGAGTGGCTTAAGCTCTACTAACCCGTCTCTGCAGTGCTCTTTCTGTTTAAGACTTTTAGAATGTCTTTGGTTATTTTCTTGATCGTATGCCGAGCATCGTCCCGTTGTTTTCCAACCCCAAAAAGAACTACCAACCGCTGGTTACACTCATGACTGCATGACTCCTCCTAGGGAACCAAAAGAGACAACCGCATTAGCAACTATCAGGCTGAGTGCTTTAATCTTGCTTCATATCTGGATCTCTTAAAGGAAAAGGAAAGCTTCATCTCAGAAGTTGCTATGGGAGTAAGCAAGGAGACATCTTAAGTAGATCACCTCCTGCAGCAGTGCAGGAAAGCACGACTGTTCCTTACCCACCCAAAGCAATACCACAAGGAAACACAGCGGCCTCGTGACCAGCGCACAAGGCAGTAACAGGGGAGCGGTTATAAGCAGATCTCGTACCTGAGGAATAGGGAAGTGTGTTGCATACTGGATGTGCCGAGGCTGGTCATACAGGGATGCTAGCATTCCTTCCACAGACTTATCCTTCAGCAGAGGCTTTGCTTCCTTTTCAGGATCTGGTTTCTCAGGGGAAGGGCTGGCTTTAGATTCACAATGCATTGGAGGAGAAAACATCTAGGGAGACATGAGAACAAAAAAAAGCTGGGTAGGGAACATGGTCATGCAACAGTAAAGATTGCTGAAGGAAGGTACATCTGCTCAGGCCAAAAAAAGGGCAGGAAGAGGGTGGGTTGGAGAAACATCCAGTTCTTGGGACAATGACCAAGGCAACGTGCTAAGACACTGCTCCCATTTCTGCTTCTGATCCATGCTGTATATTGAGTTAAAAACAATAGGAAATAAATAACCACAACTTAGGATTTTGGAAACAACCGTCTCCACAGAACAAGCAAGGATCCTGGGAAAGCCGCATAGTTCTGCACATCACACCTAACATACCTTGAAAGACCAGAAATGGCTGCAGGAATGTAGGTACTCAGGGATTTTTCAAGCACCACAAGTTATTTTTATTACTAAGTACTTCAAAGCATTCTGCAACCATGAACTATGCCTGCAAATATTATGAAGAACCATAAAACTGAAGTAGTACTGAAGGCCACACAGTACGATGACAGCAGAACTGTGTCTTCTCCCCGGTGATCAAGAAAACCCCTGCCAACACTAACTGGTCACTCCCAATCTCCTGGTGGTATCACAGTCACCCATTTCCCACCCACTTCCAAGCAGCCCATTTCCTACCCTGCCCAAACACTGGGCTAGCAGTGGCCAGAGCATAAGGGATCCCAGGAATGACTGGGACTCACTCTACTCTGATGGACTCCAAACTGCATAACCAGGTTATATGGACCTTTTTACAGTGTCAGCTGCCTTACAACCCAGCCACTTCCAGCACACTGGCTCTACAGTAGAGAGGGGAAAAAATTATTGAGAAGAAAATTGGTTCTGTTTTACCTCAAACCAGGACAGGGAGTACTCACACAAAAGTAAGGCACGTGCCGTCCCTGGTCCCACCACAACATACTGACCTACTTACTGAGTAGCAGGTAGAAAACGCAGGAACGTACCGAAAAATCTGTCTTCTCCATGTCATCAAAGAGCATGCTGGAGTTGTGGTCGATGTCCATGGGCTCAGAAAGACCTGTGTCCTGGGAACAGACAGAGAGCTTTACATCTCAGTGATGCACCAGGGAACAAGAGGGTATTTGTTTACTACAGCACTCAATGCCCGTGTTGGACAATAACAGCAATATGACAACACACCCACGGTGCCTGGCAAGTTGGAGCCTAATACACTGCAAAAATCACATACAGGCCTCACACAGCACCTCATGATACGCTGCTCTGCTCTGAGCAGTGGAAGATTTTCCTGTCTACCCCTTTACATTCTGCAGGTCCTTTCCAGCCTTCTACTTTTGAAACCAAAATACTAGGGAAATCGGCTAGGGGAAGGAGAAGCATGAGTCACTGGTACCTCCTCCAGCAGGTAATAGCAAGGAGGCTGCCAAGCTGGCTAAAACAGGCAAGCACAACACGGGAACATGTACAGGAGGTCCACGGTGCTTGTGCTCTCACCTCTAGCTTGATGCCACTGTTTCCCTCGGTCTCTTTCCTGTCATGCTCCTCAGCAGGGTCATCGAAGGGTGAGGGCGGGCGAGGCCCGTGAGAATCCATGGCAAGATCACCCCGGGAGATGAGTGTGCACATATAGATGTTGTGAGAGAAGACATCGTGTCGGATTAGCTCACAGAACAGCAGCACCAGGTTAAAAAACTCCACCTTCTCATTTTCCTTCCCAGGATCAGCTGAAAGGACAGCACAGAGTCAGGGCTACCAGAGTTCTTCTGCAGCACTGTGAGCAACACCAGCCACCTCACCTACAGCTAGAGAAAGTGTTTCCAGAGGTCTCAACATAGTAACTGACTGATACACGGTTCTGAGATTACAGCAGGGACTAAAAACAGAAAGCCCAGATTCAACAGGTGGCAATTAAGCGAGTCAAAAGCTCTCCAGTTAGTCTCCCAGACCAGAGGCAAAGGGCTTTAGCCTGCAAGTGCCATTGCTGGCTGTACAAACAGTTGGCTGCATCATACAGACTTGTACCCTGTCCCCCTCAATCTGTCTGCAGTACTTCCAGTGAGAAACTATTTCAGAGCTTTATCAATTACTATTTAGAAACGCCCCTCTAGTTCTTAGACTGAATTAATCCCTGATTAGGCTGTAGTAATTTACTCTTGGTCAACACTCCATTAACAGAAGTGCTTCTGCATTATCTTTCTGTCACCTGGCCCTCCAGGCTGCTTTCCCTCCCTCTCCAAGGTATGCTCTGAATGGCAAGGAAGCCAGAGAGAGAATTTAGGTACATCCAGGACCTACACACAAGAGAACAGCACAGATTCAAAGTTTGCAGGAGAGCGAAAGCTAGAAAACGGGGGGGCCACAAGTTCTTACTACATACTTAGCATAGGAGCTTGAGTGTCAAGGAACTGCATAAGGACATCCTGAAAGACAGGAGCGCTGGCTGCTGAGAGAGAGCCTGAGGAGATGGAGCCCTTCTCATCCACGACTTCAGAATCCCCACATCTCTGTATAGAAACAGAAAAAATTACCAACTGCTGTCACAGAGGAGAAACTCACTACCCATAAACCCCAAAAAGAAGTCAATCCAATTTTCTTGTCTTGCACTTATAGGAAAGCCACCACACAAGTTTCTGTAAACTACTTCACAGTCTCCAAGTATGGCAGTACTTCCGCACTGCAATCACCTGTCTTCAAACACATCCAAGAAATGGGATACGCACCATCCCACAGGCTCATTTACGACGTACTTTGGGTTAGAGGGAGCAAATGCCATAATTAACAGCACCAGTGTTAAGAGGCATTGTGCTGATCAGCCTTTGCCTTTCGGTGTAAGATAATCGTAGTTAGGTAACCTCTGCTCTCCTTTAGTGCTGCTAGCCTTCCAGGAAAAAGGACTTACCTCAGCCTCTATCTCTGCCTGACGCTTCTCCAGGAGTTTGGCCACAACCATAGCCCTGTGGCGTCCAGAGCGTTTATAGCTGACAGCCCACTCACACAGCAACGCCACCACTGCATCGTCATCTGGGGAGATCTGTTGAGACATATGCACTACAGTGAGAACCTGAGCCAAACAGAAGAGGTGAACAGTCCTGAGGCCTCTGGTTGGATATAACAGCAAGTGTTCTAGTAGAACAAAGCCTGAAGACTGCTACGTTCCCCTCTTCCTACCACAGAGGACAGATGTCAAGCTAAAGCCCTCCTGCTTTGTCTCTACATTGCAATATGAGGTGATCCACAGCCCTTGACAAATCTGTATGCTGGCTTTGCTTCAGAAAATCATCTCTCTTCCAGCAGTACACCTATGGAGTGCTAATCTTAGCACAGAATGAAACACAGCTTCTTGACAGTGTTATGCAAAGTATGTAAATACCAAACTACTAAATCTGCAGCTCACTTCCAGGAACCAATGCAGTATTGTTCGTGCTATGGTCCTACACATCATAAATATGTCACCTCCCAGGCTAAGAGGAACTTGAAGTGTGAGCTCCCAGACTGCCAGGAAGCTGCTGCCACCGCAGAATTTGACAAGGCTAGCATATACTTCTCTCAGAGACATAACATGTCTTTATCATCAGTCTGCTATCTGGACTGATGTCTTCCATCAGGAGACTCTCCTCAGTTAGCTGTGTGGATTCTCAAGCTTACAGGTATTTGTTAGCATTGACTTTCTAGAGCAGAGACCCCCCCCATTCTCACTTTAGTACCTCCCCAACTTAGGGCTGCATGAAATCCTTTTCAATGGAGATTGCATCTCTTGGCCAAAGGCCACTACCTAGTCAGCTCTCTGCAGATACAGCACAGTAACCATGGAATATAAACAAGAACATAGCACATCCAAGACCAGGGCCCAGCAACAAAGTCCCAAGGCACCTCATGACTGTCTTTGGTTGGACCCAGCCCAAATATCCTGTTATACAAGGAATCCAAAGAGTTGCTGAAGTCAGATCTTTCAAAGCTGTGACTGTCCAGAACTTCTAAAGTGTGCAAGACACGGCCAACAGTGAAACCTAGAAGAGAACAGGGAAGAGAAATGTGTATTTGGCAACTGGTACAATGGACTATAGAGCAAAAGTTTGTGAGCAGATTGCTCAGGAGACTGCCTAAAGAAAGCTGTACCGGATGGGCAAGGGTCCACCTAACTTAGTACCCTGACTCTCACAGCGGCCAACAGCAAACATTACGGGAAAACATCAGAATATGGCACATATACAAGAGCACAGCTCTCTGGTACACATTTCCAGCTTCCAGTAAAAGAAACTCCCTCTATACCTGGTGAAACAGACCCATGCAAGATTTTGTACTGGAAAGAGAGAGAACCATTTGGTTTTTTTTCACTGCTGACAGTAAACACCAACAGCAGCAAACAGGAAAAAATCAAAGAAAATAGCCAGACAGGAAGTTTCTCAGGGTAACAGACTGAACAGGGGGAGAGAAACTTTAACCTACAGCAAGTTACCTGCTGTAGTTTCCTGGCACTTGTCAAATGACCAGCGAACCTCCACAGCCTGGCCACGTTCCTTTATCTGCTGCTCAATTTCACGCAGCTTTGCTCGAACCTAAAAGCAATGGACTTGTGGTAAACATATCAAAGGATGCCATAGAAGTCCTGTGTACAAAATTATGAGAAAACAAAGAGCATGACAATAGTTCTACTCAAGGTTAGATTCTGCCCATCTTCCAAGGACAACACTCTCTCGCTTATAGGAGAATGGGAGCAGCTAATTCCTTGGGAGTGAGAGAGCACCTCCAGCTCTGCTTATCACACAACATGAAAAGAAAATCCTGAAAGAGCCAACATACAGCTATTATCCTGGACCACAAGAGCTCCCTTTTTTGAAAGCTGCTCACCTGCTGTGTAAAGGCTGAATTCCCTCCTGGCATGGGCAAGTTGGATGGGGCTATAGGCAGGTGGTCCAATGGAGAGCCGGTCTTTATCCTGCTATCAGTCAATGAGTAATGCCACACAAGGGCACTTGGGCAACACAAAATTATACTCTGCAACAGAGAGAAAAGTCAGTATCATTAAGCAAATCAAGGTGAAAACAATTAAGTGAGATTGCTTTCCACAGCAATAACCACTCCTTTATCCTACTGCCCAGGCATTCATCATCCTATATACATACTTACTGTTTGGATTTTTTCGTTCTAAGCTCTGAAAGAGTCTTTGGGCTAAAGACCATACTAGAGTAGAAAAAAGTAGACTAGTATTTTTTGCTGCACTGAGTTTCTTGCCCTAGGTATGCTTAGGAAGCCAAGACCCAAGTTACACATTATCCAAAAGCAGCATCATGTTGCTGTAGAGCTCCCTGCTGCTTCTAAAGAAAACTTATTTTCTACAGCTTGCATCATCAATGCACAATCCAACCCTTGTGGTCCAGGAGCAGCATTTACATTAGTGACTTACAGCCCTCATCAGGAGTAAAGTGTGAGAAGTATGAGTCAACAGACGCAAACTGATTACACTATATTACTTAGTAACGATTATAGTAACAATACTATTATATACATGTTTTCATTATTTTATCATCTTGTACAGACAGCTAGACAAACATAGACAAAACTTCATTGAATGATTCCCAGGATACAACCCTACAGCTTTTGGCTCACAAGGAGGCAGGCATTAAGATGGACAACCAAGGCTGTTTTAAACACTCAAACCAAAGAATCCATCATACCTCGGGAACATTTGAGCAAAGGTTAATTATGTACACTGTTAGAAATGCATCTGTTTCCAGCCTGACTTTACCCAGCTCCAACTTCCAACCACTAGATCTTATTCTGCCTTACTCATATCTACTATCAGCATATCAGAGGATCCTGTAGATCTATCAGAAGAGCTCTTCTGAGACATACTAAAGAAGATCAGACCATCATTAACCAATTTGAACTTTTTAAGCAGGTTGTGTTCAAACCCCAAATCAGCCAAGTCTTTGAGGTGCATATGCTCATACATTTTTCCTTAGGTAAACTCACAGAGGATTTTTATATTTAAAAAGACATGTTTTATCACATAGAATCCAGAAAAAAACCCAAAACTTTAAACTCTTTAAACTGAAAGTGACCAAGAAAGACTTAATAGGAATACAAAGGGGCTGGTTTTAACCCCCACATTGCTCTCTAGCCCTTGCAGACAGATCCTTACTTCTAGCCAACCGTACTCTAGGAATTTTCCTTCTACCCTGTTTGAGAGCTAGCTGTCTGGCTGCTTCTTAATCCTGTCAGGGCTCCTTGATTTCAAAGTTTCTCTGCTGAGATGCAGGTTCCCAAGCTCTGTGCTCTCTTCCTATCCACCTCCTGCTCCATCCTGCACTCTCTGGAATCTCCTGTGCTTTAACACGCTCCTTTCCTCCCCTGGAAGGGGCAATCTCCACTCCTCCTGCAGGGACTCACCTGACCTCTCCTCTTGAAGGAGAAAAAACACAATAACAAACACACACACTGAACAGAACTCACCTATCTCCCTCTGACACAAGGACAGTATGGACCGAGCCTCACAGTGACACAACGACATTTGCCTTTCAAACATCTATCAAAAAGGCTTCAGCATCCTTGCCCTTTTACTGCAAGGTAATATTTAATCAATTCCAAGATTATGAGTTTGGAGTTACTCCTTTTCCTATCCTGCTGACACTCCTGAGGAGAGTGATCTGCCTAAACCACTGAAGTTCTTCCATAAAGAAGTGGGAGGGGTTGTTTTTTGTGTGTGCTGGTTGTTTGGTTTGGGTTTTTTTTGTTCCATGGGAGTGGGTTTTTCTGATGGGGGGTTGTTTGTTTTTAAGAGTTCACAAAATTACACTCTTTCGTTTCTGGCATAATTTCCTTTCCTAGATGACAACACACTACTGACATATATAAGATGAAATAACCCTTTCTTTCTCATGCCCTCTTCTGCAAAACTTTTCCAGCCATCTGAGGCACCTGTGAATAGAGCAAAAGGCTCTATCACAACCCATTTTTCGTATGCAAGTCAGTCAAGGGCACTGCTACAGCACTGATGTTTCCTACGAAAGCTCTGTAGCACATCAGCAAAGACCTACCCTTTGACAATCATGGTTTGATATTTCTGTACAAGTTGCCAATTCAGATTGTAATGATTCTTCTGTGATGGCATACAATATAAACTATCCCTGTTGAGCCCACTATCACCAACCACTACTCAAACCTACCTGGAGGATGCAGCTGAGCCCATATACCACTGGCCGGTGCTGGGGGCACAGCAGTAAGTCGCTGAAAGGGCTGGGAGGAGGATTCCCTGCAGCTGGCTGAGGGGTGGGAGTTGAAGGAAGAGCATTCCCTGTCTGGGCAGACAGGATGTGGGGCGGGTGCCCGCCAGCACCATCCAGCTGCATAGCAAGCCTGCGGGTGCAGAAGTAGGCCAGACGTCTGGACAGGTATGCAGACTGCACAAACTCTCCAGAGTACTGCAGGGAAGAGGGAAGGGGGAAAACGTCCTTGTTACAAGCAACACAAGAGAAACCCTTGAACCTCTCAAAGTAGTATAATGCGTGGCACTGCCTTGCAGAAACAGTCCATTTTTACAGAGCTTCTTAGCATCATCAATCACCCGCTGGCTACTAAGCACCCAAAAAACCCTTTGAATGGTCTATGGCAATGACTTCATGTACCCACACCTAGCCTTCCCAGGGCTTCAAAGGTCTGTCTACAATCTGTTGCAAAAGAAAGAAAAGCAGTTTCCACAGTGGCTCACAATGAGTCCAACCATCACAGCTATGACACGGGCAGGGATTACCAAGTCCAGTGCAGGGAAACAGGGTAAAGGAGAAAGAAGCAGAAGAGACCAAGACTAAAAAGGTTTCCTTGCATGAGCTAAGAGTGATTCTCAGAGGGACACTCCCTAGTGTTCTCAGCGCAGAATAGCTCATCATCACTTAGGCAATAGGAAGGTGACTGATAACAGCAGAAGTAAGTCCTCTCCTGAAGCAAGTACATATTTCTCACCCGCAGCAGCAGGGGTAGGAGCATTTTCAGAAATTCATCTTCTCCTGACCGTATCTTCTCAAAGCACTCGAGGACCCACGTCAGGAATTCATGCCGGTCCAGCATGCCATCCTGCACACAGATAAAGGCAGAGCAAACAGACAAAAGCTGAAGCAACATCCACTAAGGAAAGGCAGAGCAGCAGCAGCTGTAACAGTGGAAATAACTCTAGAAGCCTGCAAAGTTCTGTACTATCCCTGTTCTACTACAGAGCACAAAACTGCATCCAGCCCTAACAGTCTATTCACAGAAAAATAAAATATTGTGCAAAAATAAATCACTTGCATCCACTTCCCCTAGCCCTCCTCTGCTACGCCCTCACCCAGCAGCCCCCTCCAGTCTCTCACCTGGAACATGAACATAGCTAGTTTCTCATTGTAGTCCCACTGCTTCAAAGCTTGTTCAACCTCTTGTGGCATTGGCCCAGATGGTGAGCCACAGCCTTGCCCTGGGAGCTGCCTATAGAACTCCGCAATTTTCTGCAGCTGCTCTGACAGGTACTTGGTGATGATTTGCGTCCATTCTGGAGAAGAGGAAACAGGTTAGCAAGAAGTGCCATGGTAAACAGAAGTAGGAAAAAACCAGGCTGGCGCGCAGGTGGAAACCCAAAAAATACCCTGTCATTTGAAAAGGACAGAAAGACAAAGAAAGAAAAGTAAGTGCCACAATATTAGCCTTGCTTGTGGCCGGGGGGTGGTAGGGAGGAAGAGGCATCCAAAGAAATAGGGAACAAGGGGAAAAACTTCTGTGTTTGGGGGGCAGGGTTACTTTTGTACAAGAAAAGTTATGAAGAAAGATTCCTCAACGGCAGTTGTTGAGAATCAGCAGGCAGAGAGAAGAGGCTTTCCAGTGGGGAGCAGTGTTAGGCCAGCCTGGTTTAGCATCCTCGATAATCTGACACACAGCAGAAACACTGGAAACTCTTCAACTCTAAACTTGTTCTTAATCTCTTTCAGGTATCAGTGTAAAGCCATGATCACTGGTTTTTTTTCAATAACTGTTTTTACTAAAACCTAATTGCATAAGAGACAAACTCAAAACACAAAGTGACTGCACGATTACACTCCTCTGGGACAATGAAGATGGCAAAACCCAAGGCAAAATATGCAAGAATGTGAAAAAAACAACACTCACAGGCTGATTTCCTGTACTCAAAGGTACAGGAAAGTAAATGAAATAAATACATCTAACAATGCAATCAGCCTCCATAAATAGAGCTAAGAAGCCTGTGTAATTTTTATACCAAAGATAAGCAAGAAGGAAAAAAAAAAAAGTATACATGGACTTCAGCTGCTAATACTTCCTTTGAAAGGAGTGTGGTTGGCACCCGTAGCCACAGCCATACAAACCAGAAAAAACCAGGGCAGCTCTCCTAGACTACAGCAATCTGAAGCAGGTCAGGATGCAAAGGATGTTAGATATGGGATCCAGTAAGGCTTAACGAAATTGGAAACACAAACAAGGAATAACACACCAGAATTCTCTGGGAAACATACTTACTTACTTAAGAAGCTAATCAGTCATCGTTAAACTATAGTGTTTAAGCCTTTGTAGGGTAAGAAAAAAAACAGGTTGTACAGCAAAGGAGCAAAGTAGAACTTAATGGGGAGCAAGAAGAGGTAAGCTCTCAGGAAGTATTTGTGGCTGCTAAGACTTCTTTTTGAACAGTGTACTCTCACAGGTGGGCCCTGTTGTTTCAGACAGACAGTTATGTGTGTCAGAGCACCAGGACTTATCTGCAGAAAACAAGTTTATATGAATTTCCAGGCTACCTCCTACTATTCAAAAGCAGGCTGAGAAGGAAACATCTGGGATGGACAAAAACAGCACTCACACAAGTGCTTACCAATGAAGGGATCAATGACATGACGCTTTTTCACTTTGGTTTCCGTGATGGCAGCATAATAGGCACAAGTCATTTTGATGAGCCAGGCTGCTCTCATGACTGGAACGGTGTATTTCGCCAAATAACCAAAGACCTCTTCCTTTTTGCTAAAGATGGGCACCTGTAACAGAATTGAGAGGGAGAATTGCAACCAAGGACTTAGATAGGAGCTATTCCAAAGCAACCTCTGGTCAGAAAGCAACAGTACCAGAGCTGCATTTCAGTATAAACAGGAACAAAACAAATTGAAAGACGACAGAAAACAGAATTACATCACTGTAAATCCTGCAAACAGCTTTGAGGATATCCTCCAGAATGGATATAAACAACTACAAAAGATACAGGCTAAGGACTGAGTGAGAAACATGGAATATCTGCTATATAGACTGAAGATCTTCATTTATGTAAACAAGACACAGTGGTTACAAAAGTCTTGTAATATCATGAGTAGCAAACAGAAGACTGTGAGAAACAAGGAATTGAGTACCACAGTAGAAAGAAATGCATTAATTCAAGATTCAAAGTTCAAGATATAACACGGGAGGATACCAGTGAAATCATCATACTGCTGATCTATAAATCAGGAAACAATAACACATCACAGCTGTGGGGCTCATTTCCACAGGATATTACGGAGAGTGAAAGTATGTGTGTGCTCACAGAGGAATGACACAAATTCACAGAGAACAGGTCCATTTGGTCAGTATCTCAAAGTCCCCAAACTAACGACAGTTCAATTGCTTTGCTATGTTTCTTACATTCTTCCCAATTATTCTACGATGCCTCAAAGACACAGACTACTTCGCTACCGACAGTCGCTGCTTTCATGTTTAAGTCCATGAAAATTGATGAAGCCCATTGCAGGAAATTGGGGAAGGCCTTGAAAGGTTCAAGCTTTCACAATGACTTCAGGAAACTGACAGCCAACATGCCAAGAAGGACACAAGGACTATGTATAGAGAGACAGATTCTGGGAAAATCCAATTACTTTATTTTCCCCCCAAGAGTGAGTCAAAACTCCAAGGACCAGATAAACTCCAGCTTCTAAACTACATGCTCTGCTACCATTTCGCAACTGGGAGTTGTGTTTTTCCACAAGGCATACTAGATTCACGAGTTCCTTGTTTATAGGCCCACCCTGATACAGAGCTAGCTCCCCTTGCTGTTGGGCCCAACAAAATGGCTGAATAAGACCCTTCTTTCTTCTTTCATACTCTACAGAATTCAATGCTACCAGGGAAATATCTAGCCCTAGACCGCAGAGCACAGAAATGCTCTAGCCTGGCTGAGACCAAGCTATAATACACACTCTTCTCAGCTTAAAACCAGAAATGTGTCACTGCAACAGAAGACTGGGAAGTCACTCAGCTGATTGTTTCAGGTAATTCTCACTATGACTTCTGAGAATTTGAAAAACCCTCCACAATAGAAATGGTCCTAACCTAAACAACCGACCAAAGGCAACAGTGGCAGCTCTTCTGAAAGACATCCGAACCTTAAAGTCAAGTATCATAACAGACAAAAGGCAAAGTTGAACCCAACCTCCAAACAACAGATGAAGGACCAGTTCTTTGAGTGGTTATGACTACAGCCAGCGCACTACAAATCCTGGATACACTCTTCAAGCTGAAAGCTTTAAGAGACACAGAAAGAAGAAACTTCTCCAAATAGAAAAAAAACTTCTACTATACAAACACTTCAGAAACAAGCACAGATTAAATGCTCTGCTCAGCCAGGTAGCCTCTCCTGTAACATACCTTTTTAGCGAGATGAGTGAGGGGCTTAGTTCCAGCCAGATCTGTGAACCAGTTGTTTATGGCACTCTGAGAACGTGCTGTCACCAGCCAAAAGTTATCCTTCTGATTCACCTGGGGTTTCCGTCTTCCCGTGTCAGGCAGCGTATTGCATCGCAGCTTTTCTGCAATAATACTGCTAAAATTTGAACTGATCTGGAAAAAAAAGAACAAAAAGATGAATTACATTTCACAGGTCAAAGATCTATTCTACATGCTTAAAATCTCATCTATTGCTCCTACCAGAAGTCTCACCAGTATCAACTTTTGAAACACAAAAAACCTGCTAATAATTTCCTTTGGTATACTTGCAAAGAGGAATGCTTCTAGACAACTCTTACAATAACCGAGCAGGGACTGGAGTTGAGACAGACATGACTGTTTATAAATACTTGTCAAACCAGATAGAAGGCTTCTTGGACAGACGTCAGCTAAGGAAAACAAATATACTGCGCTTATTGACTGCCTTGCATCCCAGGTCATTACTAGTCCTCTTGTCCAGGACGCCAGGAAGTTAACATCTTGATTTTAGAGATTGGAAAAATGGAGTTGAAGCCTGTCATGTAAGTCCCACGTTTAAATTGCCAAATGTTTCAAGAAATCTTACTTCTCTTCTACCATGGCCATAAGGAAACCAAACCAATAAGAAGCTTCCCGCTTTGGTATCCTAGTCTTCTGCTTTAATTGCAGAATATAAGGAGTTCTAAATGCTGTTTTAACAGAGACTGCAGATGCAGCCCTGCCTGTAAGGTGTACGGAGCAAGACAAGAACTTGCTCCCTCAGAGGCAGGACACAGTTCCAGAAGTATGCACAACTTTGATTCTACAGGAATAGACAGTTAAGTCCTAAAACACCCATCCTATAGAAGAGGGTCTCCTGGTTCTGGACAAGGGGAAGGAACAAGAGCCAGGACTGCCCAGGGCCCGGCAGCCCACCCGTACTAGGCACCAGGCCCTGCCACCCCCCACACCGTCCGGACGGCTCTCACCTTCGCTGGATTGAAATTGACATTTTTGGCACTGCCGTGCTCGTCCCCGGAGACCGCCGGCTGGTTATTGAAGCCTTGCTTGACGTTCAGAGCAGTCAGCTCATCCTGCGGGGGGAGGGACGATCAACAGGACGATCAACAGCAAGGCCCCTCCACGCCAAAGGCCCGCAGCTCCTGTCCCCGCCGGGGCGGCCGGGCCAGCGCGGGGACTGGGCAGGGGAGGGCCCGGCGGGTCCCAGCCGCGCCCCCCCCAGACCCCCGCTACCAAGCAGTGCCCCAGCCGGGTGCTGGAACACCGGAACGGCGGCCCCGTCGGCAAGCCCCCCCCCGGGAACCTGGGGGCCCGGAGGGACGGGCCCCTCAGGCCCAGACACCTCGGGGACGCAGGGCAGCCCTGGGGCCTCCTCACTGCCAGCCCCGCACCCCGGCCCCCCACCCCGCACCTCCTTCTGCTTGGGGTCCTGCGGGTAGACGTCGGGCGGGCCGAGGCGCGGGCGCTTAAGCGGGCGGTGCTCGTAGCTGAGGACGCCAAAAGCCGCCATCCCGGACCGGCCGGCGGATAGGGACGCCCGGGCCACAACAAGGACCGCCGGGGCCGCCCGCGCATGCGCCCTGCGCCGGGGCCGCCCGAGCGCCGCGCCGCTGTCAGGGGCGGTGCCGAGAGTAGACCGAGCGCCCCGGAGCCGGGACGGGGAAGGAGTGCCGAGCGCCGCCGGAGAGGGCCGAACGCTGCCGGAGAGGGCCGAACGCCGCCGGAGAAGACCGAGCGTTGCCGGAGAGGGCCGAACGTAGCCGGAGAGGGCCGAGCGCCGCCGGAGAGGGCCGAGCGCCGCCAGCAGTGTGGCCAGCAGGGAGAGAGGGCGAGTCTGCCTCTCTGCCCCGCTCTGGGGAGACCCCGCCCTGCAGTGCTGCCTCCAGCTCTGGGGCCACCAAGGACATAGACCTGCTGGAGCGGGGCCAGAGGAGGCCACGATGATCAGAGGGCTGGAGCCCCTCTGCTGTGAGGACAGGCTGAGAGAGCTGGGGGAGTTCAGCCTGGAGAAGAGAAGGCTCTGGGGAGACCTTACTGCGGCCTTTCAGTACTTAAAGGGGGCTTATAAGAAAGATGGGGACAAACTTTTTAGCAGGGCCTGTGGTGATAGGACAAGGGGTAATGGTTTTAAACTGAAAGAGGCTAGGTTTAGCTTAGATACCAGGAAGAAATTTTTTACGCTGAGGGTGATTTTTTACACTCTGGCCCACATTGCCCAGAGAGGTGGTGGCTGTCCCATACCTGGAAACATTCAAGGCCAGGTTGGACGGGTCTTTGAGCAACCTCATCTGGTTGAAAATGTCCCTGTCTATGGCAGGTGGGTTGAACTAGATGGCCTTTAAAGGTCCGTTCCCATCCAAACTATTTTATGACTCTCTGATCCTTACCCCAGGACTTCTGTGCAGCCCACCACTCCCTGCTGCCCCTGCCACCCCATGGCCACCGTCCCCCCAACTGCACACCCATTGCTGTGCCCACGTCCACCCCCAGTGTCCTACCCCATCACTGGCCCTGCAACCACCTCCTGTGATTGCCCCCAGCTCCCAACAGCTGCCCCCATGAGCCCCTGTGTGGCCATCTCCCCGTAGCCGCCCCCCAGGACTGCCCCAGTGACTCCCAATTCTGCCCAGTTCTCAGGGACCCAGCCCTGGACACCCACAGTCAGGCTGTGGGTCAGGAATCCCCATCGACCGTGCTCCTGAGGGGCAGTCCTGGGGGGGGGCAAACCCTGCAGTATGGTGGGGTGAGCCATGGGAGCACAGCGGGATGCATCGTGGGGTCTTGGTGGGGTGCGCTGTGGGGCTGGGTGGGAAGGGTGGCAGGATCCCATGGGATGAGCCATGGGACCCTGCGGGACGAGCTCTGGGGCCCCGACGTGGTGAGCCACAGTCCCTTTCGGAGCGCGTCATGGGGCGCCCTGTGGCAGCAGGCGGTGCCGTGGGGCAGGAAGCGGCGCGTGTGCGGAAGACAGCAGCCCTGCGCGGTGGGCTGTGCGGGGTGCCTGTTCGCACACGCGCCACAGCTGGCCCCGCCATGGCGGTGCCCAGCACCTTCCTGGTGTCTGTCCTCCTCCTCCTCTGCGGGCTGGGCCCCTGCCTTGCCACTGCCCATGGCTCTCCAGGTGAGGGGGGCACATGGGTCCCGGTGGGGGCGGGAGGCCGCGGTGCCCCATGGGTGGATGTTGCTCCCTGGGGATGGCGGGCGAGGGCAGGATGTGGGGCTGCGTGGGCTGGCGAGGCATTAGGGCGTGTGCCGGAGACCGTGTGAGCTCCTGATGCACCTCGGGACCCCCAGCACCTACACGGCCCCTTGCAGTGGGGCTGCTGGGGAAATTGGGCTGTGCCGGGGAGCCCTGTTGGGTGCCTTTGCTCCCGCCCTGGTGCTGGAGCATCACTGGCACCACCAGCCCCATGGTCTCTGGCCCTGTAATGCACCCAGCCCTACGGATCCTGTCCCCGTGGCTCTACTGGCCCCACAGCTCCCAGCCCTGGGGCTGCCAGGCCTGCAGGCAGCACTACTGAGAGGGACCCCAGTCATGGGGGTCCCCCAGCGCAGGCCGGGGCAGGGGGTGCTGGCAGGACGGGATGTGCAGATCCTATCGCCCTGAATCAGCTGGCGGATCTGCACCATCCACCCTTTCCATCCTGGTCATGTCAGCGGCACTGCGTGCAGGCAGGGGACTGGGGACAGTGGCTCCTGTTTCCACTCAGCACCCTCACCCCAGCTGTCATCCCGCTTCTTGGCTGGCTGTCAGCACACCAGCTTTCCGTGGAAACAATGCCCCTCTGTGTCCCTGGACTTCCTGGGCTGCCGGGAAGGTGCCCTCTGTCTCCACATGCGGAAAGAGCTGGAGCGCAGCGCCTTTTTGCTCCATTGCATTACATACACCATGGAAGGGTCTGGCTTTCTCCTGCCCCCACGGTGCTGGCTGATTGGTTTGGACCTCGGAAGGGACCGGGTGTCCCATTGACTGATTTTCAGGGGGAAAAATCCCATGTTCTGGGAGCCCCCAGGACAGCTTTCGGCTGCCAGCGGCTGGTTTGGCGCTCTGCGAGGTGCCTCAGTCCATCAGAGGAGCTCGTCCCACAGCAATCTGTGACCGCGGCTGCCAGAGGGGACTGTGGCATGATAACCGGTGTGAGGACCAGCACCACTGCTGTGTCCCTGCAGCCCCTGGCCGGACCAGGATGTGGCCTCCAGCTGCGTGGGCAGGACCACGGCAGGCACCGTGGGGCGGAAGGAGGGGGCAGAGGATCTGGCGTGGGTGCTTGGAGCGGCTGCTCTGCCTCCTGGGGCTCAGCGGTGCTTCCTGCAGAGATGGAACCAGCAGGGCTCGGCCCCTGGCCCCATGGTGGAGGGGCTGTGGTGGGAAGCACAGCTCAGCATTAGCACCCATCATGCAGATACAGGGACACAGGGGCACTTGCGAGCACCTGAAAGGATAACATCGAGATGAATTTAGCCAGGATGGAGACATCAGGCACAAATCCCCGATTTTCTTATGGGACAAGCAAAATGGGTCAGCAGGGAAGGGTTTCTGTCCCGTCTCACATCACCAGGGGCAGCAAACAGTGGCGGCGGGGTAACTTAGGGGAGCGGGTGGAAGAAGCGGGGAGAAACTGCACATCTGGAGCAAGAGGGAACGATGGCACAGATGCGGGAGGAACAGCTGCTCGGCTGGCAGTCGTTGGGAGGAAGATGTGGGGTTGCCGGTAGCCCAGGCCTCACAGACACAGCGTGTGTGAATGGGGCCGTGGGGGCCTGGCATTGCTCTGCTGGGAAGAGCTGGCTTTGTTTGGCTTACAGCTGGTGGGGCTGTGCAGGCACCCCCGGTGTATGTCGTGCCTCCCCAGTGCGCTCCTGGGGCGCAGCGCAGCTGCCCACCGCTGCAGTGCCCGGCAGCATCTGTCCATTGCAGGGGTGGAGTGCGTCTTCTTCAACGAGGAGTACATGACCTGCACATGGGGGAGCAGAGAGACACTCACAGTGAACTACTCCCTCTACTACTGGTAGGTGCCCCTGCCCCACGGCCAGCCCCACAGCAGGGTGTCCAGCGGTGCGTCCCTGCACAGGAGGCTCCTGCTGGCATTGCTGGTCCCAGCAGCAGCCTGCTCCTCTTCCCCCAGCCCAGGGTGGAGGCTCTGTCTCTGGGGCAAGTGGGATGGGATGCGCCGGGGAAGGGGTTCTGGGGAGGGCTGTGTACGGGGGTCTCAGGGAACCCCAGTAACCCGCTGCGGCACAGGTACGAGAACAGGTCCCCCATGGTGGAGTGCAAGCACTACCTGCAGGACCAGGGCATCAGCATCGGCTGCCACTTCAACCAGAGCGAGATCATCCAGTTCCAGCCTTTCCGTGTCCTCCTCAATGCCAGCCTCAGCGGCAGGACCCTGGAGGTCCTCAGTGAGTGCATGGAGCTGCAGGACCTGGGTACGGAGTGATGGGGGGCACCCACTCTCCTCTGTGGGGCTGCTGTGGGGCAGGAGTGGGGCTGTGGGTCCCCAGGGCTGCCCCATCATGGCCCAGCTGGTGGCAGGGCCACTGGGGCATGGGGACGGCACTCACCGGGCATCGCCTGTGCCTTACAGTGAAACCAGAGGCGCCCGTCAACCTGACCATCCACAACATGAGCGGCAACCAGCTGCGTCTGACCTGGAGCTCCCCGTACCCCAAAGCCCAGTGCCTGGAGCATGCCGTCAAGTACAAGAGCAACAAGGACACCAGCTGGACGGTGAGAGCCCCCCACGGTTGTGCCTGGAGATGAGCTGTGCACCCTCCTCCATGGTGATGCCAGCCCTCACGGCATGGCCCCCATCTCCCTGCAGGAGCACCGGGTGAACGGAGACATCTTCTCCTTCCCCAGCGTGGACTATGAGAAGTACTACACCTTCTATGTACGCAGCAAGATCAACAGCTACTGTGGCAGCACCCAGCTCTGGAGCGAGTGGAGCGTCCCCATGGTGTGGGGCAGCAATTCCACCAGCAAGGGTAGGTCCTGGGGGCTGCAGCAGGACGGGGTGGGCTGGGGCATGGTGGGGCTCGTCAGTCATGGGATGGCCAAGCGAGTAGAGAACTGGCCTGAGGCAGCAGCTGTAGGGGCAAGACCCAGCCGGGTGCCTCAGACGCAGGCAGCAGCGTCGGCCCCTGCATCCTTTGCACCTCTGGAAGCCAAACATTCCCCCGCCAGCGGGACCTGCTGACTTTTGCCAGGGGTTTTGTAGCCCTGGAGTGCTGCTCTGGCACAGCTGGTCCAGGACAGGATCATCAGCCAGTTGTGGTGACAGCATGGCAGGGCTTGGGGACCGGCCCCTTCTCCATCCTCCACTCCCAGCTGGGCCCTGCCATGGATGATGCCGTGCTCCCATGGCCACCCACGAAAGCGCCACTGGAGGGTTCGTATCACCCTGGCTCTTTCCAGGTGCGGTCCTGGAGCAGCTGTCCTGGTTCTGGATCCACACGGTCTTGATTCCCATTGCCTCCTGCCTGCTCTTGCTGGTCCTTGTCATCCTGCTGGTGCGCATGGAAAGGTGAGCCTGGGGGGCTGGTAGTGGGCAGCAGCACTGGGACCCTTCCCCTCTGACACATCTCTCACGCACAGGGTGTGGGTCATCCTTATGCCCCGAATCCCCAACCCCAGCAAGAACTTCGATGAGCTCTTCATCACCCACAATGGCAACTTCCAGGTAAGGTGGCTGTGAGCAGCCCTACCCCTGCCTGCCCCCCTGCCCCATGGGGCTGGGGCTGGGTGGTGACTCCGCTCACCACGCTCTGCTCCCCCTAGGAATGGGCTGGAGTCCCCAAAGACGTTGTGGAAAGCTTCAAGCCCAACTACAGTGAGAACATCTGCTACGTGAGCGAGCTGCCCCCCAAGGACAGCTATGAGCCCCTCCGGGAGGGCAACAACCACCCGCTGCCTATGACACCCGGGACCCCGGCCACTCCCCAGGAGCACAGCTCCTACGGGAACAGCTACCTGGGAGTGTGACACACTGCTGCAGCCCCACGCCCTGCATGCTCCACACCCCCGCTGCCCCAGACCTTGCCACCCCACCAGCCTCACTCCCCATGTGCACTCTGCCTCCGCCAAATGCCCGGGACTTCTGGCCCTACTCCCTGCCATGGCCACACGCAGCCCCTGCGACACGGTGGCACACTGGAGCTGCCGGGGGCTCGCCAATCCCCCCTCCCTGCTCCGAGGTGCTCACAAGCACATTCAGGGACATGTCCCCACACCCTGTCCCCTTTGTGCCCTGCCGCCCTGTCCCCATCCCTGCTGTCCCATGCCCATCACTCTTGTGCCCAGCTGCCCTGTCCCCATCCCTGCTGTCCCCATGCCCATCACCCTCATGCTCTGCTGTCCTGTCCCCATCCCTGCTGTCCCCATGCCCATCACTCCTGTGCCCTGCTGTGTGGTGTATGAGGGCACGGACTCCGGCTGTGATAAGCATAAAATCATTTATTGCTTCTCAAGCCTCGGCTTTTATACCTGAGCTCTAAAACTTTCCATGCACCTGCTAGGCAAGTAAACACATATTTCAGATCACCAACCCAGTTGCCTTATTCAGTTCCCACCAAGATAAGCATGCAAAGCTGTTTTCTTATTCCATGTTTATATTGCGAAGCTGTTTTCTGTTTCGTGTTTATATTGGACCAGTTCCTCTTCATTCTATCCGCATCAACATCTGGGTTCCTGTTTCTGTGTGCTCCGCTCGCTGTGCCTTTGGATGTACACAGGCCTCTGCTCGTAGATCTGCCACAATCACCCTTGTGCCCCGCCGCCCTGTCCCCATCCCTGTTGTCCCCATTGCCCATCACCCTTGTGCCCCGCCGCCCTGTCCCCATCCCTGCTGTCCCCATGCCTATCACCCCCATGCCCTGCTGTCCAGTCCCCAAGCCTGCTCCCCACATGTTCCCCACCCTTATGGCCCCACTGCCTGGTCCCCGTGCCCTCTGTCCCCACACCCCGTCACCCTCATGCCCCACTGCTTGTCCTCCACCGGCCCTGCACTGCTGTCCCCATGACCACACCTTCACGCCCTGCTGTCCCCAGGCCATGCAACTCCACGCAGGGAAAGGTGTCGGGGCGAGGCCCAGGAGGAGCGGGGATGGAGGGGACCCGGCGTGAGGCGGCTTCGCCCTGCAGAGCGTGGCCAGCAGGAGAGGCAGCGCTGGGGCTCAATAAAGGCTGGGACGTCCCCACCGCACACTGCCCAGACTGCGGCGATCTCTGGGGGCGGTGGGCAGGGCTGGGGGGGGCAGGGGGACACGGGGACAGGAGGACAGGGGGAAAGGGAGACACGGGGACAGGGGGACACTCCCTGCCCCGCAGCGCCCCCCAGCGGCAGGCGGGCCCGCCCCTGCCCGGGGTGGGCGGGGCCTCCGCGCCTGACGGACGGGTAACTTTCCACCCTTGTCCACGTGGTGTGCCGGGGTTCCGCCCCCCCCGCCGCCGATTGGGGGCGCGGCGCCGGCGGCCATGCCCTCTGATGGCGGTGATTGGCGGAGGCGGAGCGGCGGTCACGCCCCCTGACGACAGTGATTGGCGGAAGCGGAGCGGCGGGCACGCCCCCCGACGGCAGTGATTGGCGGAGGCGGAGCGGCGGGCACGCCCCCCGCCGCCCGGCTGCCGCGGTGCCCGGCTCAGCGCCGGCGGGACCGGACGGGGCGGGCGGGACCGGTACCGGTTCATCATGATCGTGTGTCCCCAGAGCGTGGAGCACCCCCGAGGAAGCCGGTGCCAGCGGCTGCCGGGGCAGGTAGGACCCGCCCCACCGCCACCGGAGACCGTACCGGAGCACCGGGCTCGGCCCTGCTCGCCGACGACGGCCCGGTCGGGCTGCGGCACCGGCTGGCTAGGGCATTCTCGCCGCCCTCCCGTGGTGCGCGGGGCCAGGGGAGCCGCGCTCTCCCGGTGCGCTGGTCGACGGCCCCATGCCGGTGCCGGTACCGGTGCCGGTGCGGCGGCGCCGTCCCTGTCCCCTTTGTGCGGGATGCGGGAGGCGCCGTGCCTCCATCACTGCCAATCAAACTTGTTTTTCTCTCTCCGCTTGCACTGCCCGCGCCGCGCACCGGGGGCGCTGCCGCCGCCGCTGTCCGCACAATGGGGCCCCGTTTACCGGGCCCGGCACCGCCGCGGGGACCACTGCCGCGGGCATGAGCGCGTCCCCCGTCCCTTCGAGAACCGGGGCTGGGGGCCGGGCGAGAAGTGCCCGCCGTATCTCCGTCCTCAGCGAGCATCACCGGCGGAGCCACCGGTACCGACGGAGCCGCGGTCTCACCCCATGGAGGAACGGAGCCCCGGGGGTGTGTGGGGGGGGTCACACTGCGGGGTTCTGCCTGGCCGGGCAGGAGGCGAGGTGGGGCGTTCCCCCAGCCCCTCTGCCGCCGCAGCCTGGGCTTACTGCCGTTCGCAGGGCGCAGGACCGGCCGGGCTCCTCCATCCGCCTGCCTGCTTTACATGCAAACTGCTGCCCGGCGATTGGCTGGTCGGCCAGCACCTGCCCGGGCAGGGAGGGGGTGAGGCTGGCGGTGTGTCGGGAGGCCTGTTGGGGGGCTTGGACACACGGAAGGCCCCCCCCCCCCGTAGGGAGGTGATGTTCTCCCACCGCCCAGGGCTTCGAGTGGGCGCAGCGGAGGAGGAGGAGGGTGATGGCCGGGGAGGGCGAGGAAGGTGGCACCGGGGGCAATGCGAGAGGTAAGCCTGGGAGGAGGCGGATGGTGGTGCTGGTACAGTGGGGAGCTGGCAGAAGAGCCCACGGAGGGAGGAGGGCTGAGGTGGGGGGTGCCCTGCACCCTCCTTCATCCTCCCTTGCAAGCTGTGTCTGCCTGGTCGCTAGCTCCATCCTCACCCGGGCAAGCAGAGCGAGGAGAGCTGGTGGCCCAGGAGGCTGAGCGGTGGGCTGGGCACATGGCTCCTTTCTGGGGACCACTCTCCCCTGGGGAGCAGAAGGGCCCCCGGCTCCTCCACCTCTGCCCATCGGAAGGAGAAGACCAGTGGCTGTAGCCCTGTGGGTGTCCGCAGGGCAGCTCGTTTCCCCGAGCAGAGGGACTTTGCGGGGCACTTTCACAGGTCGCTTCTGGTTTGCACCTTCTCTGGTGGGACAGAGAAGCCAGTGCTCTTCATCCCTCCCCATTTTAATTTGGGGTTGGGTTTTTATTTTTTAACCCCTTCGGCCAAAAGTAAAGAGGAAGCTGCACATGGCATCAAGTAAATCTCTTGATGCCTGAGCCATGGTGTGTTCCTCAGAAGTCCAGGAGGGTAGGAAACAGCCAAGCTCTGTGGCTCAGCCCTGGGGTGCTCTGCTCCATGCCCCACAGCTTTGCTGTCCCCACTGGTCGCTTCCTGGTGGCATGAAATGTGGTGGCTGCTGCAGAAATTAAGGCCTGATGTAGCCCTCTGATTGGCAAGGCAAGGAGCATGGGGCATCGGGGGTGCTGGTGGGGGCTCCGAGGGCTGTGCGTGCATCCTGGCTGGCAGTGACAACCCGGGGTCATGGTGGAGCGCAGGCTGGTTTGCAGGCGGGCTCCTGGTTTGCTGCTGTGCCACCGTTGTGGCCTGGTCACCAGCCTTCAGGTGACTGTGCAGGAGAGATGGGCGGGAGGAAGGTGACAGCAGTGTCAGTGAGGCCAGTGGCTCCCACAGGAGATTTAGGTGGGAGCCTAGGAGGGGAGGTGCCCCCCCTGCACCCAAGGGTGCTGCTGGGCTCCTGTGTGCCAGTGGGAGCCGCAACTCTGCGTGACAGGGGTGAGCGCCTGCTGTGCCCTGCGTCGGGGCAGACGGGCTGCAGGTGCAGACTCCGCTGTCGGGTGGGTGGTGGCAATGGGGCTGTTGGGTGCAGCTGCTGCCCAGGTGCCTTTTGCCCATCCCCACCCTCTGCTCCCACCACAGCTGGGGTGGCGGGGCTCAGGGCTGGGCACCGGCATGGGGCTGGGGTGGGCACCGTTGGGGATGTATGGACTCCCCTCGACAAGTTGCCTGTCTGTGTTTTCACTGGTGGGTGCACCCGGTGCCAGCTGTGCCGCGCACCCGTGTGCTGCAGGACCTGCTCCCAATGCTGCAGGAGACCTCTGAGCCCCTCCGTGTGCTCCTGACCATGGGGCAGGTGCCAGGACGTTGCTTGTCCCTTGGCTTGCCGGGGCAGGACCCTGGGAGCAGCTCCACACTGGTTCCCCAGCTCTCCCCCATCCCAGTGCTGGTCGGGAGGGCTCGGTGCTGGCAGCCACATCTTTCATCTCTCGTGTTTCTCCTGCTCTGGCCTTGCATTTGCCTCTAAGGCTGCAAGGAACCATCACTCCCAGTTTGCCCTTTGCTTCTACTCACCCTCTCCCAGGCAGAGACCAAGCGGTGTTTCTTGCAGCCCATCCTCCCGCTAGCGGTGACCCCTCTGGGCAGTGATCTGCCCAACTCCCTGTCCCCGAGCCTGAGCCCTCTGCGGTGGCTTCAGACCTGATGGTGTCCCTCTGGGAGCACCCAGCCAGGAGAGGGGATTCCAGCCCCTTGCGGAGCCTGGGGTGGGCTGCTGCGGTGGGGGCCGCTCTGGGGGGAGCTAAGCTGAGCGCATTTCCCCCACAGGTAGTGAAGATGTCTGGCAACGACCCCGAGCGTCCCCAGTTCCTCTTTGTGAAGGTGCTGGCGAGCCGGGGGCGGCTGGAGGCGGTGACGCAGCAGATGGGCTACCACCCACAGTACCTCGAGAGCTTCCTCAAGACACAGCACTACTTGCTGCACATGGACGGCCCGCTGCCCTTTGACTGCCGGCACTACATTGCCATCATGGTGAGCCCTGCTAGGAGCTGCCAGGGGGGATGGGGGGCTCTGCTCTGCCCCACCAGGCTCCCCGCTCTCCCTCCACCTGACGGCCTGTGCCACCGGCTGCTCTGCAGAGGCCAAAGTCATGATGTTCCGGAGGTTGGGCGAGAGGTGGGCGCAGGGTTCCAGGCCACCTGTCCTGCTGGCATGGCGCGGGGATGCTGATGTGCTGCTCTTGCAGGCGGCCGCCCGGCACCAGTGCCGGTACCTGGTGAACCTGCACGTGCTGCAGTTCCTGCGGGCAGGGGGCGATCCCCAGTGGCTGCGTGGCCTCGACTTCATCCCTCCCAAACTCCGCAACCTCAATGAGATCAACAAGATCCTGGCGCACCGGCCATGGCTCATCACCAAGGACCACATTGAGGTACTGGGGGTGGGGGACATCAGCCAGGGATGAGGCCAGTGGTGC